>OY728143.1:1493700810-1495074937 GCA_963277665.1 Viscum album
TATATTTTTATTTAGAATAATCCATAATATTTTGGGATAAGAAATGAAATACACTGTTTATTGAGGAAGCTTAAGTCCAAACGTCGACAAACGATGTTATCATATTCCCACAAATGGAGTGCATACTAGTATGTGTTATATAAAAATTCTTGAAGTATAAATACATTATAAATGATATATATATATATATATCATATATAAACAATAAATCCATCATTATTCCAACCTTGAACGGTGGTAAATGGTTGAATGAATGACATTAGTTTGTGTGGCAGTAGTCAACTTTACACAAAAATATTGTGTATCCCATTTGATGGATGTGTTCGAAAGTATTGGTAAAACTATTAGCATAAAAACATATCAATATATTGAATATGATGAGGTAATTATCTAATCACATAATGATAATAATTTAATGGTATGTGTCCTGACCCCTATAACACCCCTAGATTCCACGATACATTTCCCTTTGAATAATGCAATAACTTGCATCGTACACAACTTCAAGATTATATCACACCACGATCAATCAAACTACCTGTAATTAATAGTAATAACCACTTCTTGAAATTTTATAAATTTTATCTTACAAAATGGACTTCATTTTTTGATTCAGAATATTGAAATTAGCTTAGGGTGAATTATTGTAATTTTTCTGAAAACTTTAAAATTTTTGATGAATAGTGAAAAAAACTGCGTTATTGGTTAAAACCAACTTTTTATTTAAATAATTATTTATTTTATTTATATTTATTTTATGTCAAAATAAATTCATAATACCAACATTAGTTCAATTTAATTCATTGATATCATTTTAATAATAAAATTAGATATATAAAATTTTATGGAACTTTTTACCTTCTTTTACCCGCCTCGTAGGAGCTTTTGCAAATTTGCATGAAACATAATTATACCGCTTCTTGTGAGTTTAATTTCAAAAATCTAAGATACATGATTGATATCAGTAAGTAAAATTTGGTTCAATGAGATGAAAATAAATTTTTGTGAATACTAACTTTTTACTTTTATTTACCATGGTTACAAGTAAATAGGGTAATTAAAGGTAAAAATGATATTATTTTTACCCTAACACATGTAATAATTATATTGGATAAGTGTATTTCGACCAGAAACAACCTTAGTAATAAAATAGGATCCTTTAGGTCCACTTGGACTAGATGAGGACATTTATTATTATTTTATTTAAAAAAGAGTTAAAAGTGTTAAATGTTATGTTAAATAAATAAAATATTTTTAACATAAAGTTATACATAATATAAATTCAACTATAAATATTCATAATAAATCTAAAAATATTTCCTAAATAATGGTTTTATATTTATAATTTTTATACTTGAAATAATAATATTTATTTATGACACAATGATGATGCAGTAATTACCTTATTAATGAAAGATTGAAATAATTGATATTATAAATATCCAAATAAATGTAATTTGAGACATTTAATGAATTATACTAATTTTATAGGTTAATATGACATGTTAGGGTTTATTAAATAATTTTTTTGAAGTAATAATACTGTTATAAATTTAACAAAAACAAAATACAAAATAGTGTCAAAATTGACATAAAAGAGTTTTTAAAACAAATATTATATTATTAAATGATATTCTATTCCTAAAAATATAAGGTTCATAAAAAGGTCTTAAATAAAATTATATATATCATTAATGAAACACTATATGTTCGTGTGGAAGTTTATAGTATGTTTATTAATAATATAAGATAAAAATACAAAGAGACATGGTAAATGTCAAACTATTTAACTAAGAGTTAAATCTAAATGATAAGGTTAATATGGTAACATAAACCTATATAAAACCCATTTTATGAGAGGAATTCGACCCATACCCACCTTATAATCTAAATAAATCATTTTTGTGCCATTATAAACCGAATATAAATTTATTATAAAATATTATTTCAATCTTTTCCTAAGGTGCTCCTCACCCCTCTTATAAAAGGGCACTTCCACTTCTCTAAAATTCACAACTGCAAAGCCATTTGGAACTTCCAAACCCTTCCCAAATATCCTCCCAACTATCCTCCCTTCATCCTATAGGATATCCTTTAGACTGAAAACCATCATAAGGAACCCTTTTGATCAAATAATAATGAAGAACCCAAAGAAGAGGTAAATATTTCATCACATTTTTCAAGTTATTTTCTTCTTCCACTTCCTCTTTATTTGTTGTTTCCACTTTAAAATAATAACTACAGAATCATATATATATACTGTTTTGTTATTATACAAATGTTACAACCATATTCTTCATTCTATCCATCCTATAAATGACAAAGTCACCATACGTGCATACATACGACATATCGTCTCCACGTTGTGGTGTAGTTTGTCATTCAACACTTCACTGTTTGGATGGGTATAATAATGAAGTATAATTGATGTAAATAATAAATATGACAAGATAATTATTCTGTATATATGATATACCATCCAATTATATACTATTTTAATATCAAAAGAATGATATTGTCGCTCGAGCACATGTATGGATTACCGTCTCCATGAACGCGATGAGATTCATTCCCCATCATATCCATTCAAGAAAAATTTTCTTTAGATGATTAAAAATAATTTTTAAAGACTTAATATAATTCTGATTATGAATAAGATACATCTTATCTATAAAAAACATTAATTACATAACAAATCATATAAAGGAAAATGAATCAGTTAACACACGAAACGATGATAATGCTGAAATATCATTAACATAGAAATATTAGAAGATCATATTTGGTATCATATTAATGTATATGATTATTTTATAATTTAATAACAATTATTTCACCATTATAAATGAGGTTCACCTACCCTCGAGCAAGGAAAAGTACAAGGCAAGGGTTAATTCAACAATCTTTTCATTTTCCGAGTTTGTTTTATATGTGAGTATCTACTGGGGCCTCTTTATTGTCCACATCTGTGTTTCTTAAAAATAAATTTCAAAACATTTTTACTATTTAATAGACAATAGGTTAAATTCCTTTATACCCTTATTTAACCTTATATTTTTTTTAAAGGAATCTTTCAGTCATTTTCCAAACAAGGAACATTATGACCCTTTCGACAAAAATAAGGTAAGAATGTTTTTTTTAAATTATACAACGGGTGCAGATATTTTCCGCTGTTATTACATCATTGAAGCTTCCCTTACAATATTATAAGAATATTTCAAAAAAAATGTTTCCTTTTAAATGGTTTCAAAATAGAAAAAGTTATTTCTTTCAAATAGTGTTCATTTCATCTCTGTCAATGTCCTTTGATGGATTTGAAACTAGTTTGAAGTTAAATTATTATGATACAAATCTTCCATATGGTATTGAAGGTTTTGTGATATGTTTAATTGTGGATGTATTATTTTATACCATTCATGGTTTAGGGATAAATTATTGACATTTCATAAGCTAATTTTAATACTGATGTTTATGTTATGTTTAAACCTTTTTATATGAGGAATGCATTGGACTTAGTATGTGATGGATGGAGCCTGATGTAGCACCTAGATGAATCAGTATGTCTAATGAGGAAAACTAGTGTCTTTTCACAAGGCCTTGATAATATCTTATTTGTAGTCTTATAAAAATGCCTTGGCTTCTTGGTTATGAATGTATGGAATTATGCATTCCATCATTATGAAAGTAGCTATTGATGTTTCATGTGATTATTCGACTAGTAGAATATGCTTTTGAATAAGTAAATAGAATTATTTGATTTATATTTTCCATATTATTCTGAAGTTTATGTTAAAAAGCATTATGTTTTAGTCTAATTCATTTCCTTTAAATGTTTAATATTATTTATGAAAGTTTCCACTATATTGTTATCCTTATCGAGCTTCTGATCTCACCCCTTCCTATGTTTTATTTTTCCCAGGATGCGAAGAAGTATATTATGACTGACTAGTAGTGATAGTATAAGGGATATGAGTGTGGTATATGGAGACGATTTTGTTATAGTTTTTCATTTTACAATGTAATGTAAAACTTATGAATGTATCTAGTATATCCAAGGATTCTAAACTAATTATTCTTTCGAGACTTGATCTTTTGTGATCATGCCAATGTAATGTAATAATGCACCAACTCTGGATAACTAGGGCATGAGAATTACAATTTGTATCAGAGGAAGTTTAGTAAAAACCTGGGAAACTAGATTTCGATAAACTCTGATTAGAGGACATTACCCTAAGATATATTTTGAGCATTAGTATAGAAGAACTTCCTAGAATTTTGGTAAAATAGAGATTTTGTGTGTTATCCTAGAAATACATCTTTTTCTGGATACGAGCAGGTAGAGGTGGCCCTGGCATAGATGTACCTAGGGGTAAAACATGAAAAAACTGCTTTGATCTAGACTAGAATGGGAACTAGTGCACGACAATGGGCCTTGCTGCACTCTTGGTTACGACACTCCTGGGGGATATGATTAGGATAATTCTCATTTTCGTTAAAAACAAATATGAAGGATTTATGAGTATATAACTCCTCAAATAAAACATTTTTAGGATTATAGATTATATCCAAAAACTAGTCAAATTATGTTATGTATTTTACAAGTTTGTAATTATGTATTGCAATTCATAAACTAATGTAGTGTATTCCATTGTTTAGAAATGGCGCCTAGTGGAAGGAGTGGAAATCATATCAATGCACGTAATCTATGTTGGGATTTCCCTCTAGCTTAAGATAATTATAGGAGAGCTAGTGATGCAACTGGTACTGATCAGCTTGTCACCATACTGGGACAATTCAATCTGGTTATGAATAATAACCTTACCCATATGAAGAACCCTGATCCATAATGTGGAGGATCATTGTTATATCATTTCATGAGGAAAGAACCACAAACATTCAAGGGGATTACAAATACATTGGTAGCTGATCAATGGATAAGTTAGAGAAAATATTTCATGATTTGGGGAGTAGTAAAAGGGAAAGACTTGTAATGACAATTTATCGCCTCACGGGAGATGCTGATAAATGGTGGTCATTAATTAAAAAAACAAAGGAAGATGAATAAGTATCAAGTATAGAATGGAGGGAGTTTAAAGAGACTTTCTTAGAAAAATTCTTTCCTCGTGACCATAGAGTGGATATGGAAAGGAAATTTCTAAGTCTGAGGGAAAAAGAGGACGAGAATGTCACAAAGTATGAGGATAACTTTACATGGTTAGCAAGTCATGTAGAAGATTATATGCATAAACCAAGGTGTAATATTGATCATTTCTTTGATTGGATAAAACCATTTCTCCATCGAGCATTTGTCTCACAATCCGTCTCGTCATACGAAGATATGGTCTCATGTGCTATAAATATAGAAAATGAATTCTCTAAGTCTTACGAATTTAAAGCAAATAAAGAGAAGAAGAGATCTGTTGAAAACTCTGGAATTGGAAATAAGGGGAAGAAGGGAAATGTTGAATATCTATCCTGTAGTAAATTTGGGAAGAAAATCCTTAGTACTTGCCTGAAAGGAATGAGATTTTGTAACAAGTGTGGTGAAAAAGGCCACAAGCTCGTGATTACAAGGGGAAGAAAGAGGTTTTCAATGTTTAATGATACAATTACAGAGAAAGGGGGAATTATGCAAATGAATATCCTAAGAACCAAGGAAACATACCTCAGAAACGACTAAGGGATCAAGGCCAAGCTTATTCTATCACTACAGCTGAGGTTGATTATTTGAAAGACATGGAGGCAGGCAATTTAATGCATTCCTCAAGTTTAGAAAATGATTTATTTGATTTTGGATCATTGCATTGTTTCATATCATCCATTTTTCTAGGAAAATTAGATATTTCCAATTTGATTTAACAAGGGAGTTGTCAGTCAAAACTCTTAAGGGAAGTATCATTGCAACAAAGATTTGTCAATCAGTTCCCATTAAGGCATATAAACATTATTTATCTACTGTTCTCATCATCATAACCTTGATTGAATTTGATATAATCCTCGGTATGGATGGGATTTCGGACCAAAAATGCAAAAATTCATTAAAAGAATAAGAAGGTTACAATTTTCGATGATGATAAGGGGTACCTTATCTTTAGAGTAAAAACATTACCATCTTATTATTATCTAGATCCACCCCAAGTAGCTCAACTAAATTCAATTATTGGGGAGGATGAGAATGAAATATCTATGGGTGAGGAAAGGAATGTTCAAATATAGGATGTACCTATTGTTCAAGAATATGTTGATGTGTTTCTATAGGATTTTCCTGGACATCCTCTAGAATGAGAAATTGAGTTTTCCATTTACTTAATTCCTGGTTCAAGGCCCATATCGAAGACCCCTTGTAGAATGGACACTATGAAATTAGTGGAACTAATGAAAAAAATAGAGGAATTGAGTAATAAGGTATTTATTCACCCTAGTGTTTCTCCTTGAGAGACCCTATTTTGTTTAAAAGAAAGACAGATCTATGAGTTTATTCATTGACTACATGGAGATCAATGCTATAAAAATAATTAACAGTTATCTCCTACCTTGCATTGATGATTTATTGAACCAACTATATGGACCTCAATGTTTTTCAAAGATTGAACTTCGATCAGGATATCATCAGTTGTTTGTGAAGAAGGAAGACATTCCAAAAACAGCATTTCGAACCGGGTATGAGCATTACGAGTTTATAATAATTCCTTTTATGATGTCTAATGCACTATCTATTTTCATGGATCTCATGAATAGTGATTTCAAGGAATATCTTGATGACTTTGTAGTGGTATTTATTGGTGATATCCTAGTATACTTCAAAATCTATGAAGATCATGAAAATCACTTACACACTATTCTAAAATCCCTCAGAAGAAATGAATTATACAGGAAGTCTAGCAAGTGTGAATTTTGGCTTCAGGATATTTATTTTCATTGACATATTGTCTCTAAGGATGAAATCTCCGTTGATACTTCTATGATGATAGAAATCCAAGAATGGCCAGCACCGATTAGTATAACTGTGGTACGTAGTTTTATTGGTTTAGTAGGTTATTATCAACATTTCGTCCAGAATTTTTCCCAATTGGCTAACCCATTAACCAAGAACGCATGTAATGGGAAATTTATTTTCACAAAATAGTGTGAAGAATGTTTTGAAGAATTGAAGATAATTTTAGTCATTGATCCTATCTTGAATCTACCATTAGGGAATGATGGGTTTGTTATTTATAGTGATGCATCAATGAAAGGACATGGTTGTGTCCTTATATAGAATGATAGGGTTATTGCCTATGCATCGCGACAACTAAAAATTCATGAGAAAAACTATCATATTCATGATCACGAGTTAGCAACTGTAATATTTTCTTAGAAGATATGGAGAAATTATCTCTATGGTAAAAAAATATTTGATATATTCTGATCAAAAGAGTTTGAAGTATATTTTCTCACAGAAAGAACTCATCATGAGGAAAAGGAGATGGCTTGAACTACTCAAGGATTATAATTTCCAAATACACTACCACCCGGGGAAGGAAAATAAGGTGGCAGATGCTTTGAGTAGAAAGGATCATGGAGTTCTAAAATGGATGTGAGTTGAAAGAGATCCTATTTTCATGGATCTAGTAAGGATGAATATGGGAATAATCAAGGAATGTGAATCATCAATACTTTTTCAAATGGTTGCCAAACTATATTTACTAGAAAGGATAAAAAGTTATTAGATAGATGATGAGGAGTTTCAAAAGAAAATTAAAGATGTGAACGATGGGAGATTTAGTGACTTGATATAAGAAGTTGAAATTTTAAAATTAGGAAAAGGACTTTGTGTTCCTAATATACATGATCTGAAAAGGGAATTTTTGGATGATGCCCATAACTCCAATTTCTCTATACACTCTGGTTGCACCAAGATGTATAGAGATTTGAAGGAACTTCTTTCGTGGGACAACATAAAGAGAGAGATTTCTAATTTTGTGTCGGGATGTACGGTTTTCCAACAAGTGATAGCTGGAAGACAACATCCTAGAGGAGTCATGAAACCTCTTCCCATACCTGAGTCAAAATGGGATGATATCACGATGTATTTTTTCATGGGGCTACCAATGAATCCTAGAGGAAATGACGCAATATGGGTCATTGTTGATCATCTTACCAAGTGAGCACATTTTCTTGATATAATAGAAGATTTATCACTTGAACGTCTAACAAGACAATATATTAATGATGTTGTAAGACTTCCTAGAGTACCGTTATTGAGTGTTTCTGATCGTGATACCCATTTTTCAACAAGATTCTGGAATAGTATTCAGAAATCCCGGGATATTGAACTTTGTTTGAGCACTACCTACCACCCTCAAACTGATGGACAATCAAAATGGACTATTCAATCTTTAGAAGACATGTTGATATATTTCTGACTTGACTTTGAAGGTATTCGTGATCAATATTTATCTCTCGTAGAATTTTCCTATAACAATAGCTTTCATTCAAGTATTCAAATGGATCCATATGAAGCATTATATGGAAAGAGATGTCTCACACCATCGTGTTGGGATGATGTTGGTGAAGGAGAAGTCATTGGCCTAAAACATGTTGTGGAAAGGATGGAAAAGGTGAAGGTTATTTAATCCCACATCAAAGCAGCACAAAGTAGGCGGAAGAGGCATGCCAATAACCGAAGAAGGTATTTGGAATTTCAAGTAGGAGATCAAGTTTTCTTGAAGGTATCTCCATAGAAGGGGGTTATACGATTCGGTAAGAAGGGTAAATTGAGTCCCTGGTACATTGGACCTTTCGAAATTATTGAATGAATTGGGGTTGTAGCTTACTGTTTGGAATTGCCGCCATGTCTCTCCAAAGTTCATGATGTGTTCCACATAACACTGTTGAGAAAATACATGCCCGACCCAATGCATGTACTCACCTATGAGAAATTAGAACCAAAACCCGATATGTCTTATTGAGAAGAGCATACCAAGATTCTTGATACCAGAGAACAAGTGTTGAGAAACCAGACTACTCATCTGGTGAAAGTCCTATGGAGAAACCATAACATGGAAGATGAAATCTAGGAACATGAGGAACTTATGATGAGGAACCATCAAAATCATTTTATGCGGTAGTATTTTAGAAATTTCTAGGACAAAATTATTTGATGGAGGGGAGAATGTAACACCCCAAGCATCCACAGTACATTATCCTTTGAATAATGCAATAGTTTGAATCGTACACAACATTAAGATTCTAACACACTACAGCCAATGAAACTAGCCGTTATGAATAGTAATACCCACTTTTTAAAATTTTATAAATTATATCTTTCAAAATAGACTTCATTTTAGGATTCAGAATATTGAAATTATCTTAGGGTGATTTTTTTGGTATTTTTCTGAAAACATTCAATTTTTGATGAATAGTGAAAAACATTGCCTTATTGGTTAAAACCGACTTTTTTTAAATAATTTTTTATTTTATTTAATTTTATTTTATGTAAAAATAGATACATAATACCAATATTAGTTTAATGTATTTCATTGGAGTCATTTTTATAAAAAAATTAGATATATAAAATTTTATTGAAACCGTCTTTTACCCACCTCCTATGAGCTTTTGCAAATTTTCATAAAACTTAATTTTACCGCTTCTGTGAGTTAAATTTCAAAAATCTGAGAGACACGATTGATATCAGTAAGTGAAATGTGGTTCAATGAGATTAAAATAATTTTTTTGGTGAATAGTAACTTTTGACTTTTATTTACCATGGTTAAAAGTAAATAGGGTAATTAAAGGTAAAAATGATATTATTATTATCCTAACACATGTCCTAATTATATTGGATAAGTTTATTTCGACCAAAAACAACCATAGGAATAAAATAAGATCCTTTAGGTCAAGTTTGATTAGATTAGGACATTTATTAATTTTTTTAAAGAAGAATTAAAACTGTTAAATTCAATGTTTAATAACTAAACCATTTTTAATATAGGGTTATACATAAGATAAATTATACTATAAATATTAATTATAAAGGTATAATGATTTCCTACATAATGGTATTTTATTTATAATTTTTAGACATTATACAATTATATTTATTTAGGACACAATGAGGATTCATCAATTACCTTATTAATGAAAGATTGAAATAATTGATATTATAAATATCCAAATCAATGTAATTTGAGACTTTTAATAAATTCCACTAGTGTTATCAGTTAATATGACATGTTATGTTTGATTAAATTAATTATTTTAGAAGTAATAATGTTGTTATGAATTTAACAAAAACAAAATACCAAAAAAGGTAAAAATTGACAAAAAAGGGTTTTTAAAACCAATATTATATTATTAATTGATATTCTATTCCTAAAATTCTAAGGTTCATAAAAAGATCTTATATAATATTATATATGTCATTGATGATACACTTGGGGTTCTATTAGATGTTTATAGTAAGTTTATTAACCATATAATATAAAAATATAAAGAGACATTATAAATGTCAAACTATTTTACTAAGAGTTAAATCTAAATGATAAATTTAATATGGTGAACTAAACCTATCTAAAATCTATTGATTGGGAGGATTTAGACCGATCCCCACCTTATACTATAAATAAATTATTTTTGATCCATTATAAACCGAATATGAAATTATTATAAAATATTATTTCAATCTTTTCCTAAGGTGCCCCTCACCCCTCTTATAAAAGGGCACTTACCCTTCTCTCAAATTCACACCTCGAAAGCCATTTTTCTCGGCCAAAACCTACCAAAATATCCTTAAAACTATCCTCCCTTAATCCTATAGGCCTTACTTTAGTAATAAACACAACATAAGAATCACTTTTGATGAAATCAAAAGTAAGAACCCGAAGAATAGGTAAATATTTCATCATCTCTTTCAAGTTCTTTTCCTCTTCCACATCCTCTTTCTTTTTTGTTTCCATTATAAAATAATAACTCTAGTTTATTATATATATTTTTATGTTATTATAAAAATGTTATATCCATATTCGTTATTCTATCCATCCTATAAATGACAAAGTCACCATACGTGCGTACATACAACTTACCGTCTCCACGTCGTGGTGTAGTTTGACATTCAACACATCACTGTTGGATGGGTATAATAATGATGTATAATTGATTTTAATAAAAAATATAAAAATTTAATTATTTTGTATATATGAAATACCATCAAATTATATAATATTTTAATTTAAAAAAAAATGATATTGTCGCTCGTGCGTACGTACGGATTACCGTCTCCACGAATGCAATGAGATTTATTACCCATCGTATCCATTCAATAATAATTTTCATTTGATGATTAAAAATAATATTTAAAGACTTAATATAATTATGAATATGAATAAGATACATCCTATCCAGACAAAACATTACTTATGTAACAAATCATATAAAGGAAAATGAATCAGTTAACACCCAAAATGATGATACAACTGAAATATCATTAAAAAAGAAATATTAGAAGATCATATATGATATAATATTAATGAATATGGTTCTTGAATAATTTAATAACAATAATTTCACCATTATACCAGAGTTTAACCTACCGTTGAACAAGGAAAAGTAAAAGGTAAGGGTTAATTATACAATTTCTTTATTATCTGAGCTTGTTTTATATGTGAGTATCTAATGGGAACTCTTTATCATCCACATCCATGTTTCTTAAAAAAGTATTTCAAATCATTTTTACTATTTAATATACAATGGTTTAGAGTCATTTATACCCTTATTTGACCTTATATGTTTTTAAGGGAATCTTTCTGTCGTTTTCCAAACAAGGTACTTCATGACCTTTTCGAAATAATTAAGGTAAGAATGTTTGTTTAACTTATACAGTGGGTGCAGCTATTTTAAACTATTATAACATCATTGAAGAGTCTCCAACAAGATTATAAGAATATTTCCAAAACAAATTTTTTCTTTTAAATGGTTTCAAAATAGAAAGAGTTATTTATTTTATATTATATTTATTTCATCTATGTCAACGCCCTTTGTTGGATTTGAAACATGTTTGATGTTGGTTTATTATGAAAAAAATATTCCATATGGTATTGAAGGTTTTGTGATATGTTTGACTATGGATGCGTTATTTTATACCATTCATGGTTTATGGATAAAGTGTTGTCATTTCGTATGTTAGTTTTAATACGAATGTTTATGTTATGTTTAAACCTTTTCAAATGAAGAATGCATTGGAATTAGTATGTGAAGGGTGGATACCGCTATAGCTCCTCGATGCATTGATAGGTATCATGAGGAAAAATAGTGTCTTAGCACAAGGCCTTGACCAAATCTTATTTGTAGTCTTCGAACAGGGACTTGAGTCTGTGGTTATGAAAGTCTAGAATTATGCATTCCATCATTATAAAAGTGGCTATTGATGTTTCATGTGATTATTCGACTAGAAGAATATCCATGTGAATAAGTAAATAGAATTATTTGATTTATATTTTCCATATTATGATGAATTTTATGTTTAAAACTATTATGTTTTAGTCTTATACATTTCCTTAAAAAGTTTATGCTTATTTATGAAAGTTTTTGCTATATTGTTATCCTTACTGAGCATCTGAGCTCACTCCTTTCTATGTTTTATTTTTCCCAGGATGTGAAGATGTATATTATGACTGACCTACAGAGATATTCTAAAGGATTTGAGAGTGGTTTATGGAGACAATTTTGTTGTAGTTTTTTATTTTACACCGTAATGTAAAAATTATGAATGTATCTAGTATTTACAAGTCTACTAAACTAATCGGTCTTTTGAGACTTGATCTTTTTTGAACATTCCAATGTTATGTAATAATGCACCGACTCTTGGTAACTAGGGTTAGGGTGTTACGACCCCTTCCCCACAAAGTGTACCCCTCTTGGCCTAACAATAGGAGAAGAGTGATAGTGACCACCGAGTCCCACCTCAAGTACGCCTCAGGTTGGAGACTAGCACCGAGGTTATAATAAACATGTAGATGTGAGGCATTACCCCCTAAAAGAAACAAATATAAAAGGTAGACATAATATTGACACCAAATAAATCTTATTTAGAATATAATATAAAAGTAATGCTAATATGTAGATATGTAATGTCATGTAAGAACTACTACAATTGAAAGGGGAAACTGCAAGTAATAAAAGAAACATAAATACAATAGCAACCAAAAATCCCAAACAACTCATGCAACCCACAAGCTAGTAGTAACCAGCCTAATCTCCATCCTTATCCAACCGACATGAAAAACAGTTTATATAATATAGGGTGACTATAACACGATACTTAGTAGGTTCTTCCCTAGAGCGTATTATGAAAAAGTAAAGAAAGAATTTTAAAGAACAGTGAAAAAGAAGTAAAAGTAAATCATCACCAAAATAGGCATACTAAGTCCCCAACCTTTATATGGATACTCACACCATGTATCACATAGAAGTGCATATAATATATAAATTATTTCAAGGGTACCCCGCTATTGCTACCCCATTGGTTTGTCTCTCTACCCCAAAATTGCAAGTCCTGAGCATCTCTTTCTCCAAAAATGTTAGTACACAGACACCTTAGCGAAGCACCACAACATGCAACTCATGAAACACACACCACCACATACACATATCCATAAGTAACCTAGTACCCTTTGAGATCCACCACAACCGTCATAACATGTATCAAACATCAGGTATTATACCTCATGACATTACAACCATTACACCAAGTGAGGATCCTCAATCCATCACAGCCCATACACATTATACCTATAGTATCCCTTAGGAAACTATATCCAGAATATATGTGTGTAAAATAACCAAAACAAATTACATACCTCTACACACATATACGGGGAAAACTAACCACCGTTCATACCAACACAAGTAACTAACAAGAGAAGAAAGCGGAGATAAAGGGGGTATTCAACCATCCATCCTCTCGCCAGGATGATGGGGAAAACACCCCGTAGGGCTCAGAATCCTCAGGGTGTTAGTTAGCCTATCCGACATGGTGGATTATCATATAGAGACATATAATGTACATGATATAATATATATCAAAACCAAACTATATGAAAAACCTAGCCTTAGGATCAACTATAGCTAAAATATTATGGACACCAGGTCTCCACTGGCCAAACCAGATATCCTATAAGCACACAACCATTTAAAGAACAATTTTAAAATATTTTATTACTTTTTATAAGTTTCAATTTATGTTAATTAATTATTTGACCATAAATTAACCATTAAAATTTCCACATTAAAATTTCATTAACATTTCGACAAAATTCACACCCTCCAGGAATAATTAATCTGAGTCCACAAATTCTCAGAATTATAACCTCAATATTGCATCCCAGTATGCTCCAACCCCATGGGATAGAAATTTATTCATTAATTTTAAAACATTACCACTATCCATATTTCTATGGGTTATAGAAAAACATTCTATGATACCAAACACAACAGGCTCAACATGGTGAGTAGATGAACTACCCGTTGAGTTATTTCCACCAATAGAAGGAGTGTACTATCATACAACCATGAAAATAGAAACATTAATAGAATATGTAATACCTAAAAAATCATTGCCTCTCTAGGTAGGAGAGTAACTAAAACCATTTCCTCAATTAGTGGGGAAAGGAATGTAGATAAACAAAAAATGGCCTTCAGCTAATAAACAGATTCAAACAAGAATCCAACTTTCATATTAATGGGTACGTGATAGAAAAAATATTTTCAATTAATTTATATTGAATATAATTGTTTTAAACTCACAAAATTGTTCCTCTGAGATGAATTATTTCATTTTTATGATTTTGGTGTTATTTTGAGCTAAATAGTAAAAATTGGCCATTTTGGATTTTTAACAGTTTTAACTTATTTCTGTATTTTGGCCATAACATTATATAAATTGATCCAAATTGCAGAATTATTTCTTTTCCAGATTCTACACATCCAGGGATTCATTTACTATTTTTGGACTAAAAGCTAAATCGGCCATATGGAAGCTCAAAAGAAGATCACAAGTTGGCTCAAGACAACTGTTTCCAATTCTGCCTAGTTTTGGTATGGGATCCATAACTCATCCATTGTGGGCCCAACGCTTGTCAAATTCGGTGGGTGGACGTGAAATGAGTGTTTGAGCATCCTTTATGAAGGAATCACTGTAGGATTCGGCCGTTTGAGGGTCCATTAAAGCTTCCTAATCCGGGGTTTGGCGTTTTGGAGATTATGACTGGACAGAATAAATGATCAGAGTAAAAGGGCCATAACTCTCCGCATACCTGTCCACATCTGATGAGATTTCTAGGGGACACGGCCAAGACAATTAGGAACAACATTGAAGAAGGGATCAATGCATGAAGAGGTCATTTATTGGGTCTAAAATGCGACAACATTCGGAGGTCGGAAATCTGGCTATAAAAGGAGGAGAGCTCCTCCTCCTCAACACATCCCATTCTCCATCCCATTCCTTCTGGGACACCAAGGAGAAGAACATCTCAGCCTTTTCTTTTATTTAATTTATTTTTAAATGTCTCTCCTCTCCCGAATTTTCTCTCTTACCCCATCCATGGAGGGGTAGTTTCATTTGAGTGATCAGAAAGAGGGGAGGCTGGACCTATGTGTTGTGTTTGAGTTTTTGTGCTTGAAATGAATAAAATTTGTTCTTCTTTATTCTTTTGGTTCCAATTCTTAACTCAGTATTAAATTCCGAATGTGGTTGTGTTAAGGTTCTGATTCTGAAATTATAAATTGCTTTTGTCGATGATCACATCTCCCTCCACCCAATTCTAATCTCTATATGGTGGAACATGATTAGAGTTGGGTGGTGATTGCTCGACGGTTGTCAAGCACGTGTGTAAGATTGTATGTCGAAATATTGGTTTATTAGGGAACAATAATTCCAGGTCTGGGATTGCTCTAATTAATCAAGAGACCATCTACAACCCTAAACACATTGGAAGGAGGATAGACCAATCTAAGGTTTTAGAAAAGAAAATTCTCATCACATCTCTTTTACCAGTTTAAGGAATAAGAAGAGATAAAATTTGGAAACCATGATGACACAACACTAAGTCTAACCGAACCCAATCTGATCACCGTCTTTATCATTTGTTAAAATCAATCAATTTCTGTTGTTTTTTTCTCTCATAGTCATTCAAATTAATTAAAACCAATCTTTTTACGAAAACCAACAAAAAGTGACAACCTAGTTTTGTGTGCACTCCTCTTCGGGAGACTACCTAGGATCAACTACTATACTATACTTAGGTAAATAAAATATTGTTTTTCCATGCCCGACGATAGGAGTGCGTCAAACTTGGCACCGTTGCCGGGGAGGCAGTGCCTCAAAGATTGTTTTAAAAAAAATCTCTTTTGAATGACCCAAAGTTCAAATAGCAATTTATTATAATTCGATCCAGAAATTGAGCGCACAATAAACAAATTGAAAAATCAAAATCTTCCCAAATAATTTGAATAAATCAATCTCACCGATTCAAGTGATACCTTGAGTGAAGACTTTGAATATTTAATAATGGCTATAAATCCCAACCGAACCCTACGTGACATCTGTGCACCTCAATTTGTCAATCAAAATTATCAACTTATAATTCCTACCTTAGAAAGCGATTTTGAATTGTGAATTAACATGATCCAAGTTCTTCCTAAATTTCATGGTCTTGCAAGTGAAGACCCGAATCAACATATTCAAGAATTTACCTATGTCTTCTCCAGCTTCAAACCTCGAGCAGTCGTGGAAGAGCATGTGAAGTGGAGGGATTTCCCCTTCTCACTAGAGGGAGAAACAAAGGAATGGTTGTACAATCTACAACCGGGGGAGATCAGTGACTGGGAAGATCTAAAAAAATGATTTCTACAAAGATTCTTCTTAACATCTAGGAGCACTGCAATAAAGAAGGAGATTTATCTCATCCATCAATCAATTGGAGAAACACTCTACGAATACTGGGAACATTTCAAGAAGCTTTGTGCAAGTTGTCCACACCAAGAAATAGAAGAGGACCAATTCCTTGTGTGATTCTACTAAGGATTTCTTGACAATGACAGGAATCTACTAGATGCCTCGTCGGGAGGATCCCTCATAGATAAATCACCTGCAGATATACGAATTCTGATTGAAAAGATTTCACAAAATTCACAGCAGTTTGGCACTCGAGGTACGATCACCAGAGGAATCCATGAGGTAAGAACATCTGATTTAGTAGATTTAATTAGGAATGAAATGGGTGAACTCACCAGGTTGGTGCGACAAATAGCTGTGAACCATGTGAAGGAAAAACAAGGACTGAATCAGGTATGCGGTTTATGCTCTTCTAATTCTCATTACACTGATCAATGTCCAGAAGTGCAGGGGACAGAAAGTTGTGCTGCAGCCTATCAACAAAGGCAATAACAACTGCAAACCCAACCAGGGTATGGGTTTCAACAGAACCAAGCCAGAACACCTTTTCAGCAGTAATATCAGAACCCGATAGCATTCCAACAACCTTATCAGAATCCCTTCCAACAACAACAAAATTTTCAACCACCACCTTTCCAGCGGAATAATTATGAGAAACCATCCACAAGTGCACCGACAAATGAAGACCAACAACTGAAGACAAGAGTTGCAGGAATAGAAGATAAGATGGACAAGCTAGCTGATCAATTTCCAAGAATTATGGATTCTCAAACCAAGAACCAAGGTAAGCTTCCTGCACAAACAATTCCCAATCCAAATGAGAATCTTTGTGCAATCACAACCTGAATTGGGAAGGAGCTCAAACCACCAGAACAATATGAGGAGGATGAATCTAGGGAACCTACTGAAGCTCGTCCTGCCCAACCAAAAGATGGAGTCAACAACAAAGTAGAAAGAACAAGGTTCAAGAAAGAAAGACTAGAAACACCATTTCAGAAACAACAAAGGGAGAAAAAGGATATTCCAGCACCATTCCCATCAGCATTGGTTGAGTCAAAGAAGGGAGAAGAAAAACGAATTCAATGGGAAATTCAGGAAACATTCTGAAAAGTTGAGATTAACATTCCACTACTGGATGAAATCAGGAAAATCCCTAAATATGAAAAATTTCTGAAGGAGCTATGTACTAAAAGAAATAGGCTGGATGGAAATGAAAGAATCAACTTAGGAAGAAGCGTATCAGCATTGATCACACCACCGATACCGCAAAAATGTCAATATCTAGGGACTTTCTCTATTCCCTGCACTATCGGTTCATTAAATTTTACTGATGCACTATGTGATCTTGGAGCTTCGATAAATGTGATGCCTCACTATGTGTTTTCATCTTTGCAGATCGGAGAACTAAAATCAACTCGGGTGGTGGTACAATTAGCAAACAGATCCACCGTTTTCCCAACTGGAGTCGTTGAAGATATACTTGTAGGAGTGAGAGGATTAATCTTTCCAGCATACTTTTATGTCCTTACCATGGAGGAAGACTGAGCACCATCCCAATCTCCCATCATCCTAGGGAGACCATTCCTGAAAACAGAAAGGAAAATCATCAACGTGCATGAAGGAACACTCACCATGGAGCTTGGAGATAGTACGGTACACATCAATATTCTTGATACGATGAAACACCCGTCCAGCAATCACTCACTTTATGCAATCTCCCATGATGAAGGTATAAAACCAATTGAAGACTCAGGTATGCTTCATGACTTTTTATATGTGGGAGAAAACTCTTTATTTGAATTTTATAACTCCCATGAACCTAAAAATTTTGATATCATGTTGGAGGATGAGGTAAAATCTGATTTTTTCGATGATTTGTTAAAAGGAAGTAAGATTATTCCCGAGAATTCAACATTAGAAGTAGGAAACCTAAATTCCATATCATCCCTTGAACAACCCCCATGTTTAGAGCTGAAGCCTTTTCCATGTGACTTGAAGTATGCTTACCTAATGGAAGGAGAGAAATTGCCAGTAATCATTACCAATAACCTATCCCATTCACAAGAACAAACATTGATTGACCTTCTCAAAAGGAATGTAAAAGATGTAGGATGGAGTTTAGGTGATATTCATGGAATCAACCCTAAGGTATGCTCTCACAAGATATTTTTAGAATGTGAATCTCGGCCAGTTAGACAACCTCAAAGAAGACTCAATCCCACAATCATGGAGGTCGTTAAGAAAGAGATTGAGAAATTTTTAGCAGCTGATATCATTTACCCAATCTCTGATTCTCAATGGGTCATCCCAATTCATGTAGTCCCCAAGAAAACTGGCCTGACCACTGTTACAAATGAAAGAAATGAACTGATCCCCATGAGAAAAAAAAATAGCTGGAGAGTGTGTATAGATTACAGGAAGCTAAATCAAGTTACCGGAAAAGACCACTTTCCTATTCCATTCATTGATCAGATGCTTGAAAGGTTAGCTGGAAATACTCATTACTATTTTTTAGATGGATTCTCAGGATATTTTTAGTTACCAATTGCAGTAGAAGACCAGGAGAAGACAACCTTCAACTGCCCTTTTGGAACATTAGCCTACAAAAGGATGCCTTTCGGGCTATGGAATTCCCCAAGTACATTTCAATGGTGTATGGTGAGTATTTTCTCGGACCACATTGAGGATTTCTTGGAGGTGTTTCTTGATGATTTCACAGTTTTTGGAAATTCATTTGATCATTGCTTGGGAAATTTGGAAAAAGTTTTGAAAACATGTTCTGAAAAGAACCTTGTCTTAAATTTAAAAAAATGTCATTTCATGGTTGAAAAAGGGATAGTGTTGGGGCACATAATTTCACAAAATGGGATTGAGGTTGATAAATCAAAAGTTGATGTAAAAATTCCTTTCTATATCCAACTTGTGTCAAACATGTTAGATCCTTTTTAGGGCATGCACGATTTTACAGAAGATTCATCAAGGATTTCAGTATGATTTCTCTCCCTCTCTCAATATTACTTTTAAAGGATGCTAACTTTAATTATGATTATGCATGTAGGGAATAATTTGATGAATTAAAGGAAAGGCTGATAACACCACCAATAATGCAGCCACCCAATTGGGATTACCCTTTCGAGATACTTTGTGATGCATCCAACCAAGCAGTGGGAGCCGCTCTATCACAGAGAATTGACAACAATCCTCAAGTCATATCCTACGCATCAAGGACGTTGGATGAAACACAAATAAATTACACAACCACAGAGAAGGAGTTCCTTGCAGTCGTTTTTGCAATAGATAAATTCTGATCATATCTTCTGGGAACTAAAGTTGTTGTTTTTTCTGATCATGCAGCTCTTAGGTACTTAATGAAAAAGACGGATTCTAAAACACGGTTGGTGAGATGAATTCTACTCTTACAAGAGTTCAATTTTGAAATCAAATATAAGAAGGGTACTGAAAATCAAGTGGCTGATCATCTGAGTCGACTACCCCACACCGCTGAAACAGAAATACCAAAGCAGAACCCACTTAATGATGAGCTTCCTGGAGAACAACTCTACATCATCAATAGTGAAGTACCATGGTATGACAACATTGTCAACTATTTGGTAACATCTCAGGTAACCTCTCATCTAAGCTCTCATCAACAACATAAGCATAAATATGAATCAAGATTTTACATTTGGGAAGATCTGTTTCTGTGGAAAATTTGTAATGATCAAATCATAAGAAGATGCTTGCCAAGAAGTGAAATTGAATCAGTGTTTGAATTTTGTCATAAATTATCTTGTGGAGGCCACTTTGGACCTCAGAGGACTGCCCGAAGTTTTAGAATCTGGACTCTACTGGCCCACCTTATTCAAGGATGCATATGAATTTTGTAAAAGATGTGAAAAATGCCAATTTTCTGCTAACATATCCAAACGACATGAAATTCCACAAAAACCAATAACCTTTTGTGAAATTTTTGAAGTTTGGGGTATAGATTTCATGGGACCATTCCCAATGTCATTTGGAAATTCATATATTCTTTTGGCTGTAGACTATGTTTCAAAATGGGTGGAAGCAAAAGAAACCAGAACTGATGATGCAAAAGTTGTTTGTGATTTTGTTAGGGCTAACATTTTCTGTAGGTTTGGCATGGCACGAGAAATCATCAGTGATCAGGGAACTCATTTCTGCAACAGTAAAATGGATGCATTTCTAAAGAAGTATGGGCTACATCATAGAACTTCTACCCCATACCATCCCCAAACAAATGGCCAAGCAGAAGTCTCTAATAGAGAAATCAAAGCCATTCTGGAGAAGACTTTTAAACCCAACCGGAAGGACTGGAGCCAAAAGATAGATGATACATTATGGGAATACAAAACGGCCTACAAAACACCGATAGGGATGAGTCCCTATAGATTGATCTATGGAAAGTGTTGCCAATTTCTTCTGGAGTTGGAGCATAGAGCCTACTAGGCGGTCAGAGAGATGAATCTGGACCTTGAGAAAGCTGGGAAAGAAAGAAGATTTCAGTTGCAGGAGTTAGAGGAAATTAGAAGGGAATATTTTGAAAACTCAATGATCTATAAAGAGAGAACAAGGATGGCCCATGACATGATAATTCAACCAAGAACCTTCAACCCTGGAGATCACATGTTACTCTTCAAATCTAGACTTAAGCTTATGCCAGGTAAACTTCGTTCCATATGGGAAGGCCCCTTTACTGTTATTCATGTATATCCCTTTGGTGTTGTGCAGATTCAAAAGGAAGGAGGAGGAAACCCATTCACTATAAATGGGCAGAGGCTGAAGAAGTTCCATGGGACCGCACCTCAAGAACTAGTGGAGGAGATCACACTCCTTCACCCTGAATACAAATGAACACCTACCAGGTTTCATCATTCCTTTACACTTGATTAAATGCAGTAAATCCATCTTTTTGAAACATACATAAAAAATTCCATTTACATGCATTGAGGACACTGCATAAATTAAATGTGGGGGAGGGAATCTTGTAGTCCAGTAGATTTTTCAAAAATTTTAATTTTTGTTTTGTTTTGTTTTGTCGAGCCAATGACATTAAACAAAGGCGCTACCGGGAGGCAACCCGCATTTCCCCCCATTTTTCACTTGTCTTCTTAGACATTTACCAGCATGATTGAACATGCCTGCACTATCAATTGTTTTCATTTTTTTCAGGTCCATTAATGAAGAGGTTGTAGTGGGATTATATGTCGTTAAGAGAAGGATCCATTTGACAGGGGAGAAAGAGTTTCAATTCTATATTATCCAACTTTATTCCCTACATTTTTAGTCTTTTAAAGAATTAATAAAAAATGAATTCCCACGCTTGAATTCATGTTTTACTTGACTTATCTAGGAGACATGAGTTTCATAGAAATCTAGTGATTCTATGTTTTAGATTTCAATGTTAATGATATTGAATGATTAAAATGGATAATTGGATGATTAAAGTGAAGCAAGGATATTGAAATAAGGACTCATGATTTGAGGGAATTAATTGATTCATGTAAATGAAATTTCCCTTCCATTTTTCATTCTTTGAATTTCTGAAATTCATGTGAATTAATTTGTTATTATTAATCATTCCATGAGTGATTGTCCAATATCATATTCTCATTCCTGAGAGGATTTCTAGACCAAATATTTCCTATTTTATCTTGAGCATATTTATTGAGTGATCTTGGGACATGCCACCTGCTAGAACTTGTATTGAAACTTGTCAAAGCTATGACTGTACAAAACTACATTTAAAATGATTTAGGCATATCTTTGGCTAGCCACATTTTATCCTAAGACCCACCTTTACATTTATCCTTCATAATCCCTTAAATTCCATTAATTTCCTTATAGGTTTAGGCCACATTACAATCCAATTTTTCCTTACCTACCCGCACTTTTAGTATTTTTGCATGGTTATTTCAAGTTTGAGTGTAGGGGAAGGGCCTTTCGTGTGCATTTCTTGGGATATGTATCATTTTTGTGTGGTGTAATGTGTGCGTCATCATTTTGGGCAATGTATTATTAGAAAATTGGGCATGAGTCATAATTTCATTATGCTTCTTTCATTTCACCTGGTTGTCCATAAAAAAAAGAAAAAAAAGAAAAAAAAATCAAAATAAAGTTGTGCCTTTCTGGAGCTTTACAAAAAAAAGAAAATAAAGCTGTGCCATTCTGGAGCTATACAAAAAATAGAGAGAACTTGGATGATATCATTATTTTTAATCATTTATTGACTCATGACCCATTTCATTGAAAGGGGAGTGGTGTTGTGTTTCACATTTCAAGGGGATTTGAGTGAGGCTCATCTTGTGTTTTCACTTGATTAATCATGCATTGTACTTAAGAGTCAAACCTTTTACTTCTGGCCTTAAATTATTTCAATCATTTACCCACCAACCCTAAGCCACAGAGTCATTTGAACCTTTATTGCAAGTCCTCATGATTTTATGTGTGTTTTGTCTTTACAAAGTGGAGAAAGTAGTTACTTTACAAGCCTATGGGTAACGAGCATGTTATCATGATATGAGCATAACTCCACTATTAATTGTATCATGAGTGATGAGAGAAAAGATTCAAAAGTGAGGTAGGTCATGATTTGGCATGTTTAATAATAATCAATTGAGAAGCTTCATTATTTTTCAAAGGGGAAAAGTAAAATGCATGAATTGATTGTTTCTTTGAAAAATGGGAAATTAAACTGTTATTTTTTGTGGAACTAGAAAATTTGATTGGACATTGATAATCCTTTGATTTTATTCCATTTGAAATTTAAATATTGGTGACATTGGTGCCCTTTGAATTCCATGTTGAGATTTTATGCTTGAGGACAAGCATAGTTTAAGTGTGGGATAATTGATAGAGAAAATATTTTCAATTAATTTATATTGAATATCATTGTTTTAAACTCACAAAATTGTTCCTCTAAGTTGATTTGTTTCATTTTTATGATTTTGGTGTTATTTTTAGCTGAATAGTAAAAATTGGCCATTTTGGATTTTTAACAGTTTTAACTTATTTCTGTATTTTGTCCATAACATTATCTACATTGCCCCAAATTGAAATTTTTTTTCTTTTCCAGATTCTACACATCTTGGGATTCATTTACTATTTTTGGACTAAAAGCTTAATCGGCCATATGGAAGCTCAAAAGAATCTCACAAGTTGGCTCAAGAAAACTGTTTCTAGTTCTTCCTAGTTTTGGTGTGGGATCCATAACTCATCCATTGTGGGCTCAACGCTTGTCCAATTCGGTGGGTGGACGCGAAATGAGTTTATGAGAATCTTTTATGAAGGAATCACCGCCGGATTCGGCCGTTTGAGGGTCCATTAAAGCTTCATAATCCAGGGTTTGGGGTTTTGGAGATTCTGACTGGACAGAATAAATGATCAGAGTAAAAGGGCCATAACTCTCCGCATACCTGTCCACATCCTCTGAGATTTTGAGGGGAAACGGAAAAGACAATTATTAACAACATTGAAGAAGGGATAAACGCGTGAAGAGGTAATTTATTGGGTCCAAAACGCGACAACATTTGGAGGTCAGAAATCTGGCTATAAAAGGAGGAGAGCTCCTCCTCCTCAACACATCCCATTATCCATCCCATTCCTTCTGGGACACTAAGGAGAAGAACATATCAGATTTTTCTTTTATTTATTTTCTTTTTAAATGTCTCTCCTCTCCTGAATTATCTGTCTTACCCCATCCATGGAGGGGTAGTTTCATTTGAGTGATCGGAAAGAGGGGAGGCTGGACCTATGTGTTGTGTTTGAGTTTTTGTGCTTGAAATGAATAAAATTTGTTCTTCTTTATTCTTCTGGTTCCAATTATTAATTCAGTATTAAATTCCAAATGCAGTTGTGTTAAGGTTTTGATTCTGAAATTATAAATTGCATTGGTCGATGATCACATCTCCCTCCACCCAATTCTAATCTGTATACGGTGGAACATGATTAGGGTTGGGTGGTTATTGCTCGACGGTTGTCAAGCATGTGTGTAGGATTGTATGTCAAAATCTTGGTTTATTAGGGAACAAAAATTCCAGGTCTCGGATTTCTCTAATTAATCAAGAGACCATCTACATCCCTAAACACATTGGAATGAGGATAGATCAATCTAAGGTTTTAGAAAGGAAAATTCTCATCACATCTCTTTTACCAATTTAAGGAAGAAGAAGAGATAAAATTTGGAAACCATGATGGCACAACACTAAGTCTAGCCGAACCCAATCCGATCACCATCTTTATCATTTGTTAAAATCAATCAATTTCTGTTGTTTGTTTCTCTCATAGTCATTCAAATTAATTAAAACCAATTTTTTACGAAAACTAACAAAAAGTGACAACCTTGTCTTGTGTGCACTCCTCTTCGGGAGACTACCTAGGATCAACTGCTATACTATACTTAGGTAAATAAAATATTGTTTTTCCATGCCCCATGACAGACGTGCATCAAACTTGGCGCTGTTTCCGGGGAGGCAGTGCCTCAAAGCCTTTTTTTTTTAAAAAAATCTCTTTTGAATGACCCGAAGTTCAAATAGCAATTTATTGGAATTCGATCCAGAAATTGAGCGCACAATAACCAAATTGAAAAATCAAAATCTTTCCAAAGAATTTGAAGAAATCAATCTCACCGATTCAAGTGATACCTTGAGTGAAGACTCTGAACATTTAATAATGGCTGTAAATCCCAACCGAACCCTACGTGACATCTGTGCACCTCAATTTGTCAATCAAAATTATCAACTTGCAATTCCTGCCTTAGAAAATGATTTTGAATTGGGAATTAACATGATCCAAGTTCTTCCTAAATTTCATGGTCTTGCAGGTGAAGACCCAAATCAACATATTCAAGAATTTACCTATGTCTGCTCCAGCTTCAAACCTCGAGAAGTTGTGGAAGAGCATGTGAAGTGGAGGGCTTTCCCCTTCTCACTAGAGGAAGAAACAAAGGAATGGTTGTACAATCTACAACCGGGGGAGATCAGTGACTGGGAAGATCTAAAAAAATGCTTTCTACAAATATTCTTCCCAACATCTAGGAGAACTGCAATAAATAAGGAGATTTATGTCATCCATCAATCAACTGGAGAAACACTCTACGAATACTGGGAACGTTTCAAGAATCTTTGTGCAAGTTGTCCACACCAAGAAATAGAAGAGGACCAATTCCTTGTGTGATTCTACCCAGGATTGCTTGACAATGACATGAATCTACTAGATTCCTCATCGGGAGGAGCCCTCATTGATAAATCACCTGCAGATATACAAATTCTGATTGAAAAGATTTCACAAAATTCACAACAGTTTGGCACTCGAGGTACGATCACCAGAGGAATCCATGAGGTAAGAACATCTGATTCAGTAGATTTAATTAGAAATGAAATGGGTAAACTCACCAGGTTGGTGCGACAAATAGCTGTGAACCATGTGAAGGAACAACAAGGACCGAATCAGGTATGTGGTTTAAGCTCTTCTAATTCTCATTACACTGATAAATATCCAGTAGTGTAGGGGACAAAAAGTTGTGCTGCAGCCTATCAACAAAGGAAATACCATCCGCAAACCCAACCAGGGTATGAGTTTCAACAGAACCAAGCCAGAGCACCTTTTCAGCAGCAATATCAGAACCCGATAGCATTCCAACAACCTTATCAGAATCCCTTCCAACAACAACACAATTTTCAACCACCACATTTCCAGCGGAATAATTATGAGAAACCATCCAAAAGTGCACCAAAAAACGAAGACCAACAACTGAAGACAAGAGTTGCAGGAATAGAGGATAAGATGGACAAGCTAGCTGATCAATTTGCAAGCATTATGGATGCTCTCACCAGGAACCAAGGTAAGCTTCCTACACAAACAATTCCCAATCCAAAAGAGAATGTTAGTGCAATAACAACCCGAAGTGGGAATGAGCTCAAACCACCAGAACAATATGAGGAGGATGAATCTAGGGAACCTACTGAAGCTCATCCTGTCCAACTAAAAGATGGAGTCAACAACAAAGTAGAAATAACAAGGTTCAAGAAAGAAAGACTAGAAACACCATTGCAGAAACAACAAAGGGAGAAAAAAGATATTCCAGCACCATTCCCATCAGCATTGGTTTAGTCAAATAAGGGAGAAGAAGAATGAATTCAACGGGAAATTCAGGAAACATTCCGAAAAGTTGAGATTAACATTCCACTACTAGATGAAATCAAGAAAATCCCTAAATATGAGAAATTTCTGAAGGAGATATGTACTAAAAGAAAGATGATGGATGGAAATGAAAGAATAAACTTAGGAAGAAGCGTCTCAGCATTGATCACACCACCGATACCGCAAAAATGTCAAGATCCATGGACTTTCTCTATTCCCTGCACTATCGGTTCATTAAATTTTACTGATGCACTATGTGATCTTAGAGCTTCAATAAATGTGATGCCTCACTCTGTGTGTCCATCTTTGCAGATCGGAGACTAAAATCAACTAGGGTGGTGGTAAAATTAGCAAACAGATCCACCGTTTTCCCAGCTGGAGTGGTTGAAGATGTACTTGTAGGAGTGAGAGGATTAATCTTTCCAGCAGACTTTTATGTCCTTACCATGGAGGAAGACCGAGCACCATCCCAATCTCCCATAATCCTAGGGAGACCATTCCTGAAAACAGCAAGGACAATCATCAACGTGCATGAAGGAACACTCACCATGGAGCTCGGAGATAGTACGATACACTTCAATATTCTTGATACGATGAAACACCCGTCCAGCAATCACTCACTTTATGCAATCTCCTATGATGAAGGTATAGAACCAATTGAAGACTCAGGTATGCTTCATGACTTTTTATCTATGTGAGAACACTCTTCATTTGAATTTTATAACTCCCATGAACCTAAAAATTCAGATATCATGTTGGAGGATGAGGTAAAATCTGATTTTTTCGATGATTTGTTAAAAAGAAGTAAGATTATTACCGAGAATTCAACATTAGAAGTAGGAAACCTAAATGAAATATCATCCCTTGAAAAACCCCCATGTTTAGAGCTGAAGCCTTTGCCATGTGACTTGAAGTATGCTTACCTAATGGAAGGAGATAAATTGCCAGTAATCATTACCAATAACCTATCCCATTCACAAGAACAAACATTGATTGACCTTCTCAAAAGGAATGTAAAAGCTGTAGGATGGAGTTTTGGTGATATTCCTGGAATCAAACCTAAGGTATGATCTCTCAGGATATTTTTAGAAAGTGAATCTCGGCCAGTTAGGCAACCTAAAAGAAGACTCAATCCCACAATCATGGAGGTCGTTAAGAAAGAGATTGAGAAATTGTTAGCAGCTGATATCATTTACCCAATCTCTGATTCTCAATGGGTCAGCCCAATTCATGTAGTCCCCAAGAAAATTGGCCTGGCCACTGTTACAAATGAAAGAAATGAACTGATCCCCATGAGAATACAAAACAGCTGGAGAGTGTGTATAGATTACAGGAAGCTAAATCAAGTTACCAGAAAAGATCACTTTCCTATTCCATTCATTGATCAGATGCTTGAAAGGTTAGCTGGAAATACTCATTACTATTTTTTAGATGGATTCTCAGGATATTTTCAGGTACCAATTGCACCAGAAGACCAGGAGAAGACAACCTTCACCTGCCCTTTTGGAACATTCCCCTACAAAAGGATGCCTTTCGGGATATGCAATGACCCAGGTACATTTCAACGGTGTATGGTGAGTATTTTCTCGGACCACATTGAGGATTTATTGGAGGCGTTTCTTGATGATTTCACAGTTTTTGGAAATTCATTTGAGCATTGCTTGGGAAATTTGGAAAAAGTTTTGAAAACATGTATTGAAAAGAACCTTGTCTTAAATTTCGAAAAATGTAATTTCATGGTTGAAAATGGGATATTGTTGGGGAACATAATTTCACAAAATGGGATTGAGGTTGATAAATCAAAAGTTGATGTAATAAATTCCTTTCCATATCCAACTTGTGTTAAACATGTTAGATCCTTTTTAGGGCATGCAGGATTTTACAGAAGATTCATCAAGGATTTCAGTAAGATTTCTCTCCCTCTCTCAAGATAACTTTTAAAGGATTCTAACTTTAATTTTGATTGTGCATGTAGGGAATCATTTGATGAATTAAAGGAAAGGCTGAAAACACCACCAATAATGCAGCCACCCAATTGGGATTACCCTTTCGAGATACTTTGTGATGCATCCAACCAAGAAGTGGGATCCACTCTATCATAGAGAATTTACAACAAGCCTCAAGTCATATCCTACGTATCAAGGACCTTGTATGAAACACAAATAAATTACACAACCATATAGAAGGAGTTCTTTGCAGTCGTTTTTGCACTAGATAAATTCTGATCATATCTTCTGGGCACTAATGTTTTTTTTTCTGATCATGCAGCTCTTAAGTACTTAATGAAAAAGGCGGATGCTAAACCACGGTGGGTGAGATGGATGCTACTCTTACAAGAGTTCAATTTGGAAATCAAAGATAAGAAGGGGACTGAAAATCAAGTGGCTGATCATCTGAGTTGACTACCCCACACCGCTGAAACAGAAATACCAAAGCAGAACCCACTTAATGATGAGCTTCCTGGAGAACAACTCTACATCATCAACAGTGAAGTACCATGGTATGCCAACATTGTCAACTATTTGGTAACATCTCAGGTACCCTCTCATCTAAGCTCTCATCAACAACATAAGCTTAAATCTGAATCAAGATTTTACATTTGGGAAGATCCGTTTCTGTGGAAAATTTGTAATGATCAAATCATAAGAAGATGCTTGCCAAGAAGTGAAATTGAATCAGTGTTTAAATTTTGTCATAAATTATCTTGTGGATGCCACTTTGGACCTCAGAGGACTGCCCGAAAAGTTTTAGAATCTGGACTCTACTGGCCCAACTTATTCAAGGATGCATATGAATTTTGTAAAAGATGTGAAAAATGCCAATTTTATGGTAACATATCCAAACGACATGAAATGCCACAAAAACCAATAACCTTTTGTGAAATTTTTGAAGTTTGGGGCATAGATTTCATGGGACCATTCCCAATGTCATTTGGAAATTCATATATTCTTTTGGCTGTAGACTATGTTTCAAAATGGGCGGAAGAAAAAGCAACCAGAACTGATGATGCAAAAGTTGTTTGCGATTTTGTTCGGGCTAACATTTTCTGTAGGTTTGGCATGCCACGAGAAATCATCAGTGATCAGGGAACTCATTTCTGCAACAGCAAAATGGATGCATTGCTGAAGAAGTATGGGGTGCATCATAGAACATCTACCCCATACCATCCCCAAACAAATGGCCAAGCAGAAGTCTCTAATAGATAAATCAAAGCCATTCTGGAGAAGACTGTTAAACCCAACCGGAAGGACTGGAGCCAAAAGTTAGATGATACATTATGGGCATACAGAACGGCCTACAAAACATCGATAGGGATGAGTCCCTATAGATTGATCTATGGAAAGTGTTGCCACTTTCTTGTGGAGTTAGATCATAGAGCCTACTGGGTGGTCAGAGAGATGAATCTGGACCTTGAGAAAGCTGGGAAAGAAAGAAGATTGCAGTTGCAGGAGTTAGAGGAAATTAGAAGGGAATCTTTTGAAAACTTAATGATCTATAAAGAGAGAACAAGGATGTCCCATGACATGATAATTCAACCAATAACCTTCAACCCTGGAGATCACGTGTTACTCTTCAAATCCAGACTTAAGCTTATGCCAGGTAAACATTGTTCCAGATGGGAAGTCCCCTTTACTGTTATTCATGTATATCCCTTTGGTGCTGTGCAGATTCAAAAGGAAGGAGGAGGAAACCCATTCACTATAAATGGGCAGAGGCTGAAGAAGTTCCATGGGACCGTACCTCAAGAACTAGTGGAGGAGATCACACTCCTTCACCCTGGATACAAATGAACACCTACCAGGTTGCATCATTCCTTTACACTTGATTAAATGCAGTAACTCCATCTTTTTGAAACATATATAAAAAATTCCATTTACATGCATTGAGGACACTGCATAAATTAAGTGTGGGGGAGGGAATCTTGTAGTCCAGGAGATTTTTCAAAAATTTTAATTTTTGTTTTGTTTTGTTTTGTCGAGCCAACGACATTAAACAAAGGCGCTACCGGGAGGCAACCTGCATTTTCCCCCATTTTCCACTTGTCTTCTTAGTCATTTACCATCATGATTGTACAGGCCTGTACTATCAATTGTTTTCATTTTTTTTTCAGGTCCATTAATGAAGAGGTTGTAGTGGGATTATATTTCGTTAAGATAAGGATCCATTTGAAAGGGGAGAAAGAGTTTCAATTCTATATTATCTAACTTTATTCCCTACATTTTTAGTCTTTTAAAGAATTAATAAAAAATGCATTCCCATGCTTGAATTCATGTTTTACTTGACTTATCTAGGAAACATGAGTTTCATAGAAATCCAGTGATTCTATTTTTTAGATTTCAATGTTAATGAGATCGAATGATTAAAAAGGATAATTGGATGATTAAAGTGAAGCAAGGATATTGAAATAAGGACTCATGATTTGAGGGAATTAATTGATTCATGTAAATGAAATTTCCCTTCCATTTTTCATTCTTTGAATTTTTGAAATTCATGTGAATTAATTTGTTATTATTAATCATGCCATGAGTGATTGTCCAATATCATATTCTCATTCCTGAGAGGATTTATAGACCAAATATTTCCTATTTTATCTTGAGCATATTTCTTGAGTGATCTTGGGATGTGCCACCTGCAAGAACTTTTATTGAAACTTGTCAAAGCTATGACTGTACAAAACCACATTTTAAATGATTGAGGCATATCTTTGGCTAGCCACATTTTATCCTAAGACCCACCTTTACATTTATCCTTCGTAAACCCTTAGATTCCATGAATTTCCTTATAGGTTTAAGCCACATTACAATCCAATTTTGCCTTACCTACCCACACTTTTAGTATTTTTGCATGGTTATTTCAAGTTTGAGTGTGGGGGAAGGGCCTTTCATGTGTGTTCCTTAGGATATGTATCATTTTTGGGTGGTGTAATGTGTGTGTCATCATTTTGGGTAATGTATTATTAGAAAATTGGGCAAGAGTCATCATTTCATTATGCTTCTTTCATTTTATCTGGTTCTCCTTAAAAAAAGAAAAAAAAGAAAAAAAATTCAAAATAAAGCTGTGCCTTTCTGGAGCTATACAAAAAATAGGGAGAAATTTGATGATATCATTCTTTGTAATCATTTATTGACTCATGACCCATGTCATTGAAAGGGGAGTGGTGTTGTGATTCATATATCAAGGGGATTCGAGTGAGGTTTATCTTGTGTTTTCACTTGATTAATCATGCATTGTACTTAAGAGTCAAACCTCATACTTCTGGACTTAAATTATTTCAATCATTTACCCACCAACCCTAAGCCACAGAGTCATTTGAACCTTTATTGCAAGTACTCATGATTTTATGTGTGTTTTGTCTTTACAAAGTGGGGAAAGTAGTTACTTTACAAGCCTATGGGTAAGGAGCATGTTCTCATGATATGAGCATAACTCCACTATTAATTGTATCATGAGTGATGAGAAAAAAGATTCAAAAGTGAGGTAGGTCATGATCTGGAATGTTTAATAATAATAAATTGAGAAGCTTGAATGAATGAAAGGAGAAGCTTCATTATTTTTCAAAGGGGAAAAGTAAAATGCATGAATTGATTGTTTCTTTGAAAAATGGGAAATTAAATTGTTATTTTTTGTGGAACTGGAAAATTTGATTGGACATTGATAATAATTTGATTTTATTCCATTTGAAATTTAAATATTGGTGACATTGGTGCCCTTTGAATTCCATGTTGAGATTTTATGCTTGAGGACAAGCATAGTTTAAGTGTGGGGGAATTGATAGAGAAAATATTTTCAATTAATTTATATTTAATATCATTGTTTAAACTCAAAAAATTGTTCCTCTAAGATTAATTGTTTCATTTTTATGATTTTGGTGTTATTTTGAGCTGAATAGTAAAAATTGGCCATTTTGGATTTTTAACAGTTTTAAATTATTTCTGTATTTTGGCCATAAAATTTTCTACATTGATACAAATTGCAAAATTCTTTCTTTTACAGATTCTACACATCCAGGGATTGATTTACTATTTTTGGATGAAAAGCTTAATCGTCCATATGGAAGCTCAAAAGAACCTCGCAAATTGGCTCAAGAAAACTATTTCCAGTTCTGCCTAGTTTTGGTGTGGGATCCATAACTCATCCATTGTGGGCCCAACGCATGTCAAATTATGTGGGTGGACGCGCAATGCGTTTTTGAGCATCTTATATGAAGGAATCACCATGGGATGTGGCAGTTTGAGGGTCAATTAAAGCTTCCTAATCCAGGGTTTGGCGTTTTGGAGATTCTGAATGGACAGAATAAATAATTAGAGTAAAAGGGCCATAACTCTCTGCATACCTGTCCAAATTCGCTGAGAGTTTGAGGGGACACAGACAAGAAAATTATGAACAACATTTAAGAAGGGAACAACGCGTGAAGAGGTCATTTATTGGGTCCAAAACGCGACCCCATTCGGAGGTCGGAAATCTGGCTATAAAAGGAGGAGAGCTCCTCCTCCTCAACACATCCCATTCTCCATCTCATTCCTTCTGGGACACCAAGGAGAAGAACATATCAGCTTTTTATTTTTTTTAAATGTCTCTCCTCTCCCGTATTATCTATCTTACCCCATCCATAGAGGGGTAGTTTCATTTGAGTGATCGGAAAGAGGGGAGGCTGGACCTATGTGTTGTGTTTGAGTTTTTGTGCTTGAAATGAATAAAATTTGTTCTTATTTCTTCTTCTGGTTCCAATTCTTAATTCAGTATTAAATTCTGAATGCATTTGTGTTAAGGTTTTGATTCTGAAATTATAAATTGCTTTGTTCGATGATCACATCTCCCTCCACCCAATTCTAATCTGTATACGGTGGAACATGATTAGGGTTGGGTGGTGATTGCTTGACGGTTGTCAAGCACGTGTGTAGGATTGTATGTCGAAATATTGGTTTATTAGGGAACAACAACGCCAAGTCTAGGATTTCTCTAATTAATCAAGAGACCATCTACAACCCTAAACACATTGGAAGGAGGATAAACCAATCTAAGGTTTTAGAAAGGAAAATTCTCATCACATCTCTTTTACCAGTTTAAGGAAGAAGAAGAGATAAAATTTGGAAACCATGATGACACAACACTAATTCTAGCCGAACCCAATTCGATCACTCTCTTTATCATTTGTTAAAATCAATCAATTTCTGTTGTTTGTTTCTCTCATAGTAATTCTAATTAATTAAAACCAATCTTTTTATGAAAACCAACAAAAAGTGACAACCTTGTTTTCTGTGCACTCCTCTTCGAGAGACTACCTAGGATCAACTGTTATACTATACTTAGGTAAATAAAATAATTTTTTGCCACGCCCCACGACAGTCGTGCATCAGTACGCTCTTATTCAACCCGTTATGCCAACCCTTGTGTCCTCTCTAAATCCTATATGCATAAACCGATGCATCTTTCCAGTCAAGGCATCAACTACTACCATAACATCCAGGCCACCCTACCCCACATACCACAACACCAATCTAGGCTCATCTATCCCAGGCTCAAATCACATATTAAGAAACATGAATCAAACATAGAGAAATGTTCTAGGATATAAGGAAAGGCATCTGAAATTTACACACAATGATCTCTCATGGCTCCAATTCACAAAGTACTTGGCCTTTACAAGAAAAAAGTCCACTCAGACCCTAAAAATGCATTACATTTTATCACACAAATTGGTACTTTTTTCAAATCTAATTTATCGATTCATTATTCACAGGTTCTTACTTTAGGATAGCTAAGAAAAAAGCTATCACAAGATAACCAAAAATAATTAAACAAATAAATTTAATATTCCTTTATTTTTTTTACCAACACGAATCAGCATTATTCTGGTTCATTAACCAATTCAATTAAACATGAAAATCCACATTATTTTGATTTTCATCAAATTGGAACAACAACAAAAAGATTCATTAAACATACCTATTAAATTCCTTTATCCTATTAAATATCAATTAATTCCAGATTTTTGTTCTATACCAATTTCCATCAATAATAACATGCTAATCCATGAACGACATTGAAATCACACTATCTAGAAAATCAATTGGCAAACCATTATTATGGTACAAAGATACACCATCTCTATGAAATCAATACCAATTATTTATTTGGGTTACACTATTTCATTATTCTATATCCAATGAAATCCAAGGGGATAAAGCTCTATAATTTCACATAATTAAAGAGAGAATCAAATAATCCCTTACCTCAAAAGGCCACTGACATTCTTCGCATGATAACATATCAACACAACGTATCTTCAATCACCTACCCCACAATATCTGTATCCATATAAGGATTTTGTGGTACCACATCACCATAAAACGTATTGAAAATTCATTTGATCCATGTCAGATCATCCGCTAATGCGTGCCAATAATAATAAAAGGAAAAAAAAGAGGTCAAATAGGGAGAAACTATAAGAATGGAGGATGAACACACCATGGATAGAAGGAAGTTCATTACATATTGAATGAGGGAATCTAGGAATCTATCCTTGATGAAGGAATCCCCAAAAATTTTGGAGAGGGGTAACTGGGTCTCCTGGAGTTGGGAGAGATCCACTACAGGTGTTGTATTTCAAAACCTGAGTGGTTGGATAAACACTTAGAGCACTACAATTTCGGGGGAATACATGACGTGTATTGTCATTTCATGACATGTAATTCCTTGAGAGCAGTTTCGGTCAAAAAAAAACCATCACCTTTTAATTTATATTATTTTTCAAACCCTGAAATATTACACATCATGAAATCTATATTAACATCTTGTAATTTTATTTCATGACATAAAATATCCCAACTTCAAGGTTTTAGTACCCGAGTCCCTCAAGACTTCTTATAATCCTCCTTGGGGAAAATCGGTCTTCAGAAAAATGAAAAGGGTAGATCCACATGGATCTACACTCATAAATTAGATACCTATCAAAACATTCTCATCCTCTAGAATAAAAAACTGACATAGAGTGGAAAAGGAAAGTGGCCCTCAACATCCACCCTTTGAGATAACTCTCAAGGATCTCATCATCACAGAAGCTCACCACCTAAATAAAATAACTCATGAAAAACCACACAACAACCAATACCATCACCTAAACAATATCTATGGGTAGATACCTCTCAAAATATAGAAATCCACAAAAACAAATAGCAAAATCAACATCACAACTAGGAGAGGTATACAACCAAATAAAACAATGTTACAGGTGAAGAGATAAACATCAAACAACTCTGAGGAAACTGGGTGGGTATCTATGACTCATGTTTCTAGGTACACTCTTCCATGACACCATGACACCATAAGAAATAGACCAAGGGGATAACATACCCACAAAACATATTCTCCTGGTGGTCCTAGATCTCTACAGGCCACTCCTCTATGGTTTCATCATTATCAACATCGATCATTCCCCAATCCATGAAGGGAAATTCTTTATGAAGATAACGATGGATCTACGAAATGTGAAAACTTCATGTGTCCAGCTCATATATGGGGAAAGTTCTAGCTGACACACTAGGACCCCAACATGAGAAAAAACCTCAAAAGACCTAAAAAACTGGGGAGAAAGATTTCTCCCACGACCAAACCATTGATTCCTATGATGTGGAGTCAACTTCAGAAACACATGATCTACAACGTCGAACTCTAGAGGTATCCTCCAATGATTGAAATTGGATTTATGATGATCCTGAACTGCCTTCATCCTCTTACGAATCACCTGGACCAACTTTGTCATATTCTCTACAAGTAATGGCCTAATAACTGCTAACTCTCCGACCCCTATCAATCAAAATAGAGACCAAAAAGTTCAGCCATACAAGGACCCAAATGGTTCCATGCCAATGGTGGAGTGAAAACTATTATTTTAAGAAAACTCTTACAAGGGAAGGTGCCTCATCCAGAAACTCTAAAATCAAGGACACAAGAGTGCAAAATGTCTTCAAGAGTATATATGGTTAGCTCTTTCTGACCATATATATGTGGATAAAAATATGTGATAAGGTTTTGTAAAAAAAAGTGGTAATTCCTAGTTGAGAACCAAAAGAATAATGGGGACCTCTCGACACCCGATAGGTTAAATGAGGATCTCGAACAGAAATTTTCATCCTCAGAACCCCATGGAGTTTTACCCCATCCTCCAGATACTCCCCCAATAGAACCTGCACTGAGCTCGACTCCTTCATCTCTATAAGGTGGGATGATTTTTTCAAATGATCTACCATAACCCATATATAATTATATCGTCCTTGATATCAAGGTAAACCTACATAAAAATCCATCGAGATGTCCTCCCAAATTCACTAAGAAACATCTAATAGTTTGAGAAAATAATCAGGAACATGATATAAGGCCTTTACCTTACTGCAGACCGAACATCGAGACACAAGCAGTGAAACTGTACACTTGAACTACGACCACCAAAACTGACTCCTGAAAGATCTATACATCTTAGTTACACTATGATATACCGCTATAGGTTAACAATGGAAATATATGAGAACCATATCATGAATCACCAATGGATCATAAATCCTACCATGAAACAACACTTAATGTGGTTCAACCTCAGACCAACAATAAGATGCATCACCACAAACAACTCGATCTCTCCAAAACACCACTACAAGATCCCCCAATTGGGACTCTTCCACATATATCACCCAAGATGACTGAAGAATCATCTGAAAATAGACAACCACTTCCCCCAATTCTCCAATATCAAGATTTAATGCTTACTATTCATCCATCAACCTCTACGAATTACCTAATTCATACAATGATTCACTACCTGACTTCTGGATCAATGCATCAACTATATAATTTTCCTATCTTGGTTTATAAAAAATATCAAAGGCGTAATCATGTACGAACTCCATCAAATGATGTTGAAATAGGTTAATGTCATTATGGAAGAAAACATTCCTTATAAGTTTTTGATTAGTGAATACCAAACACCGCCCGCTGATGAGGTAATGTCTCCACAACTAAATGGAAAAAACCACTCCCACCAAATCAAGATCATGGGTGGCATAGTTACCCTAATAGGGATTCAACTTCTGATACCCATAAAAAATGACTGATAAAAAATGCATTAGAAAAAAACCCAACCCAAGACGTGAAGCATCATAGAAAACAAAGAACTAAACTCATTTTGTTGGAAAGAAAATATTTGGAGCACTAACCATCTTCCCCTTCCAATACTAAAAAGTTTCCTAAAACTAATAAACCCATAAAAGTTTTGATCCTTTATAGTAAATGGTTTTATAGGAGTCACAAAACAATAGAATTCATCTATGAACCTCATGTAATAGCCTGAAAGGCCAAGGACAGTTCACCCCTGTCACTATCTTAGAGGAAACCCATGACAAAACTGTGTCAATTTTCAACCGATCCACAACTACTTTCTATAGGGAAATAACATGCCCCATGAAATGGACTTCTTGAGATGAAGAATCAACTTTAGAAACATTCCAAACAACGTATCATGATGAAGAAATCCAAAAACAACATGTATATTCTCTACATGCTCCTCCTCATACATAGAGTACATAAGGAGGCCATCAATGAAAACCATCATGAACATATACAAGAACACAGAAAACATAGTTCCCATCAACCAAATGAACACAACTAGAGAATTATTCACACCAAAATACATAAAGAAACTCTTAATTCCCATGATGATAATAGAAAGTAGTATTCAAGGTATCCTCATCCTTTACACACATCTAATGAAATCCTGGCTGCAAATTGTTCTTTGAGAACCAACATTCACCATTAAGTGGATCAACAAAACCATCAATATTTAAAATAATATAGCCCTTCTTCACTATCACTTATTTCAAGAGACAAAAATTGGTGCACAACTAAAAACATCTACCATCCTTCTTCCTGAAAAAACCCGGAGCTCCCAACTATGACACACTTGGCTGAACAAAACTAAAACACATCAAACCTTCAAGAAGTATACTTAACTCTCACAAACAAGAAGGCTCTATCTTATATAGAGACAAATAGATATGATACATACCGAATAGTAGTTTAATCCTAAAATTGATCTCTAATCGATGGGGTAACACTCCAACCTCCATTATGAATACATCATGGTACTCTTCCATAACCCTGGGAAATGTAAATTGTTGAACCTATATCTAATTCAGCATCAACTAAACCATCAACTATGACATGGAAAGAACATGCCTCAGACCTATTCGAGGGTCTCACTCACCAAAAAACACTACTGGCTCTCCATCAACACTGAATAACAAAACCTACGTCATGAAGAAATCTTTGATATCCTGCATCGAATACAACCCATCCATGATGAAGATGATGTCATATGGTTATATCCATAAACATATGAAATCTCCCCAAGAGATGTTCTTCTCCATAACTAGATGACAGTCTTTACATAATTCAAACAAGTCATCTCGACCTCAAACTGACATAGTCAATGCCAATTCCACTGTATGTTTCCATACCTCAAGGCCCAATGAATGAAAAAGGGTTGGTGATACGAAGGAGTGCATCCCTCATAAATCAAACAAGGAATTAACCCAAGTAGAAAACAAGAAAAGAGTAACTAGAATGACATATGGATCGCCTAAAACTGGCATCATTAAATAATAATGATGAACAAGACATAATCCAAAACTTCTCTGACCATGCTGATGACCACCTCCATGATCACACTCTATTCTTAGAGGTCAGAGAGCATCTCAGTGATATCCTCTACCTACATCACCAACTCATTTCTGATCCCAAAATATTTCAACTTACTACTGCTGCCTCCACTGGGACTACCTAGATGAAGGGAATTAAAGAAGAACAAATGGATCATGCTGACCACTCAGAAAGGTCGACCACTATCACTGCCTATGAACTCTGCCTCCATAAGAAAATCATGCATCTAATCCACTGGCATTGGTTTGAGAGATGCAACCCCTAGAGAAACGATATATTGAGGGAAGAGACCAACCCCTAGCTGATTCGAATCTCTTCTGTCCTGATAACTAAGATCCCAGACCACAACTCTACTTTTTGAGGAATCTTGAGTCCCCTATATTGTCGATCCAGTTCTAGATAACGTCCTATTGAATACCTATTCTCTTTCCATCACCTCGAGATACCTATTCCTCATAAATGGGGTGACCTGACACTAGATCTACAGATGCAAATCCTAATCTAAATGCCTCACCCTTGCCTCCTCATATGGAAACCGTTCCGAAGAATTCCACAGAAGGTCCCTAAAAATTATCCTAAACTATCTCATAGTAGATCTCCCCTACCCAAGGGTAAGCAACTCCTAGTGACTGGATGCCTTCGTTTTTGAAGAATGAAACTCAGCTCTGAACTGGTCCCGAAACTCCTCCCCTGAGACAGCTGACTTATCATGATATCTGAGGAACAAGAACAACCACTGCTTCTCTTCCCCAAACAACATCATCACATCCAATGATACCCAGTACTCTTTACATGAACAGATTGAATTGAAGGCTATCACAACCTCCTCTAACCATTATTCTATGACTACATCTGAAAAAAATCCTTCATACCTATCAAGACTCTTCATATGAAACTCTTGAAGTTTCCTCATCCAAGTGTCGTCATCTTAAACCGCTACTATTTGGAAATATGCTAGCGTAACCATATGAAAATATTCTATGAAAACATGATGAGGACGTCGACATGGAGGCACACCTGTAAAAGAAATAACAATTAGATCTCTTAAACCTGGAATATGGAAAACTTTAACATTAATTAATTATGTTCTTATATTCATTTAGGTTAACCTATCCCAAGGTCTACCTATTCAAACACTAGTAAAAAAGAAGAATGTGCATGATCCATTCTATAGGTATCTACCCTACAACCAGTATCACCTCATTTAGTAGCCAATTTAAGAATAAAATTACGTGCGTCAGATCATAGTGGGCCCTAAATACCCGTGTCTCCATTTTTATCCATTGTTTACAATGATTCCTAAACTTAGCTGACGTCGTTTCCCTACCAACCCTTGGAACCTCACCTGTACCTAACTGGAAAATCCATCCTATCCATCAACCTCCTGTTGATACCACTCTATCACAACCCCCTCCTCACAAAGTGCACCCCTCCAGGGATGAAAATGGAAGAAGAGAGATAGTGACCTCTAAGTCCCAACTCTAGTAGGCTTGGGGTTGCTGACTAGCACCGAGGGTAAAAAAACATGTAGATAGGAGGCATTACCCTCAAATAGAAACACATGAAAAAGAGAGACATAATATAGAAACCAATCAACAACTACTGATACTACGATAAAAAAAATTCGGAATTATAATGTCATGCAAGGTCTATCACAACTGAATGGGGAAACTGCACGTACAAAAAGAAAAGTACAGATGACATTGACCAAAAATCCCAAATAGCTCATGCATCCCAGAAGCTAGTAGTAACCAGCCTGATCCCCAAACATATCTTAGTAACCTAAAAAATAGTTTATATAACATATGGTGAGTATAACATTATACTCAAAAGGATCTTCCCCAGGGATTCTCATAAAAAAGTATAGAAATCATGATAATGTATAGTGAACAACAAGTGAAACTAACACATCACATAAACATGTATACTATTTTTCCAACCTCTCAACGGATACTCTCACCATGTATCACATACAAGAGAATATAATATATAATGAATATCAAGGGTACCCCACTACAACTTCTCTAGTAGTTTTCCACTCTTCCCCATGTCACATGTCTTGAGCATCTCTATCTAAAAATCATAGCCTCAAGACTCCTGGGTGAAGCACAACAACATAAAACTCATACAAAACACACTACCACATCCACATATCGAATAGTAACCGAGTAGTTTTTGGGATCCACCATAGCCCACATAACATGTGTCATACACCGAGTATTATAACACAATACATTACAACCCATACATCGAGTAAGGATCCTCAAGACATCACAACCCATACACATTATACCTATAATATCCCTTAGGAATCTAAATATAGAATATATGAATGATAAAAATCCACAATCCATTTCATCACTTTACACACATATGTGGGAAAAATAACCACCGTTCATAATAGTATATTTAACTACTAAGAAAATAGAGAGGGGACAAAGGGGGTAGTCATCCATCCATCCTCCCACCAAGACGTTAGGGAAAACACCCCCATGGGATCAGAATCCTAGGGGTGTTAGTTTCCCAATCCAGAAGGATACAGTAGTTTATAGAAACAAAAAATGTACATGATATAATATATCACAAAACTGCTCTATGGGCCTAAACTTGTATTGGACTAAGCTGTAGATAATGTCTCTCGAAATCCAGGCTACCAATTCTAAGACCAGAAATCCTATAAGAATCCAACCATTTAAAGAGATAAATTAAATTAATTTATCCATATTTATTAGATTTAGTTTATTTTAATTAATTATTTTACAATTAATGAAACATTAATATTTCCATGTTACATTTAACAAACATTTAAACAAATATCCATGCTCTCCTGGCATAAGAAAACTGAGTCCACAGCTTCTCAAAATTATAACCTTTTAATTGCACCCTAGAAATCTCCAACATTATGGGTTAAAATTTTATTCCTTTATTTAAAAATATTAACAGTTTCCATATTTCCATTTATTCTAGAAAAGCATTCTATGATACTAAACACAGGCCTCATCATGGTGAGTAGATGAACTACCCACCAAGTTTTTTCCATATATAGAATGAGCATAGACTCATCATACTAGGAGAAACAAATCATGGAATGCAAGTGACATACACCCACCCATCTTAGTCTCTCTTGTAAAGAGAGTAACCAAAACCACGTTCCCTAAGTATGGGGTAAAATAAAATAATATAAACAACAATATGTAATTTGTTCAATCAACTGATTCAAACAAGAATCCATCTTTCATATCATTGGTTAATCCCATCGTCAAACTTGTCTATCAACCCCAGTGTCCACCCTGTCACCCACATGCATAAAATGATGTATCCCACCACTCTAGGAATTAACTGCTACCATAATAACCCATCATTCCTACCGCACATACCAAAACTTCCCTCTAGGCTCAACCATCCCAGACTCACATCATATATAAAGTAGTAGGAAGAAACATAGCAACAACCTCTCATTCCTAAATCATGGCATCCATCCATTACATATGATGATCTGTCATTACTCTAAAGTACAAGATACTCATTCTTTATAAGAAAAAAATAAACTAAGTCCATAAAAATACATTATCTTTTATCATAAAACTGGTTCTTATTCCACTTTTAATTAACTGATAAATTATTCACAGGTTCCAAATATTGGAAACCAATGCAACATGCTATCACATTATATCACAAATTAATTAAAAAATAAATTTAACATGCCATTAATTTTGTTATAAATATGAATCAACATACTTTTTGTTCCTTAACCAATTAAATTAAACATTCATATTTGCATCAAATTTATTATCATCAAATTATAACAATAATTACCAAATTCATTAAACATACCTTTTAAATTCATTTACATAATTAATTATAAATTAATTCCAGATTTATGTTTTTTAAAAATTTCTATCAAGAAAAACTTGATAATACTAGCAAGGTATAGATATCACACTATCTATAAAATTAAGAGGGAAATCGTTATCATGGTACAAAGCAGCAACAACAATATACGAAGGATACCAATTATTTAATTTGGTTCAAGAATTCCATTAGGTCAATTCCATTATAATTAAAGGGGATAAAAATTGATAGCTATATTATTGAACTTAAATAAATAGATATTAAATGAATCCCCTACATCAAAATTTCATTGAAATTATTTGCATGAGATTAGATCAACGCAATGAAACTCCAATAACTGTTCCTAGAAGATCTGCATCCATACAAAGATGTTTCAACACCAACACACAAAAAAAAACAAAGATAAACCCCATTATAACTACGATATATCATCATCCAATGAATATCAAATAGAATGGAAGGAAAAAAGATCAAAATAAGAAAAAATTCAAGAATAGAGGAAGAATACTCCTTAGATTGGAGGCATATCATTACAGATTGAAGGAGGGAAGCTATGAATCAATCCATGATTATGTAATCCCAAAACTATTGAATAGGGGTCACCAGGTCACATAGAGTTGAGAGGGATCCATTTCAGCCATAGGTATTGACAGCTTAGTTTTTGTAAATACACATAAAACATTACAACATTGAGGGATTACATGACATGTAATTCCATTTCTATCGCGTAATGCCTCGAGGTCGGTTTCCACCGAAAAAACAATCACATTTAGATTTTTTAATTTTTCAAACCACTAAATATTACACATCGTGAAACCATCATTTTCATTATGTAATTTTCTTCTGTGATTTGAAATCTCCATACTTCAAGATTTTAGAAAAAGAGTCCCTCTAAACTTCCTCAAAGAATCTCGTTCTTTGAAATCTTAAAAAGGGTTGATCCATATAGATCTAAGCCTTTATAGTTTGAGAACAAAATAAAACAAAATTTATCACTGGATAATATTATATATTTTTAGGGTAAATCCTTTGGTTTATAATAAAATACTTCAATGGTTTTAATTATACAAAAATAAAGGCTTTTAGGACTAGGGGAGGGAAGTTGGGAGATTATTTGGGTAAGGTTTGGTCGAGATAAAAGGATAAAAGTGGTGTGAGGAAGTGAGGGAGGACACTAATAGGATGTGAATCTATACCAATGAACATATACTAATAGTTTTTAAAAACTATTGGGATATGGATTCTTATTGCAATGGTGAATCATAACCGTCATGATATCTCATTATAGTTAAGGCTATGCTTGTGTGTTTTAAAAACCATTGGCACGAAGATTGCATCCCAAAGTTTTTGAAAAAGCATTGGGATAGAGTTCACCCAATTACAGAATTTTTCTTATCCCTCATCATTTGAGAATCCAACCAAAATTTTCCCTAACCAATACTATATTATCCCACAACCAACAATCCATCCTTGCATTCCTTTATTTGGTTTTGTTCGCATCAAATTTTTGTGTTCAAAATGGGTTCTATATTCTACCTATAATTATTTTTATTTCTCATATATAAAATTTAGTTTCATTATCTAACAACTGTAATCTATCATTTTTAAGGGTTGCATTTGATTTTTAATGAATGTAAAATTAATATGATACAATATACTTTATATCTTATGTAAACCATCATTTTAGTTCATTTCCACTTCTGAAAGAATAACCATTATTTTTTTTGTCAAATTCCAGATTCATTGAACCAATGGATTGTTGTTATTATTATTTTTATTGAAATTCATAATTATATTGATGGTGTGTGATGTATTTTTTAGAATTTCGATGGTCTCTACTTCTTTATAGATATATTATGAACCTATTAATTTTATTTTCTTTATATAATGAATGATATTGTATTTAATGATTTATGCATGCTATATGATTATTTGAATAATGATTTAATATCTATTATTCGATAATACAAGAAAAATCTTGATAATATTATTTTTGAAACATGTTATTAAATTTTGGGTTTCATTATGAAATGATTGATAAAAAATATTGGTTTAATATGGGATGTTTCATAGCTATGATTGAAGGATATCATTCACCAATATGGTGTTTTTTCTTGATTCCATAACCATTAGAGACACTATACACCTCAATCTCATCTACAATAGATTCATAAATATTTTATTAAATATTATAAAATTAAATATAACTTTTGGTGGTGATGTAAAATTTTATTATACATTTAAAAACCACAATACAATTTCCCAGTGTGATAAAAATAGTTATATATCCATAGGGATAATAATGTTAGCATATTGAATAATCGCTTTATATTATAATCATCCATTGGAAGAGGTATTATATTTTTTATTGTACAAACCTCAAATGTTAGAGAGTGTCTTAAGAGGGAAATTACCTAAATAGGAATAACCATTGGAGTGTATAAAAATTTGGATATCCAAGTCATATTATTCGATAATATTTAATAGTCAATGAATATCCATTCAACTTTAATTCCATAATATCATATAAGATAGCACAGATTATCATAATACTCATCTATAGATGAATTCAAACTCAAATTTTAGAATATATAAAACTATATGAGTCCCATCAGGTTCATTAAAATCAATAGAATAAAAAAAGATAAATAATAATCAACAGAAATGAATTTTCTAGGATGACTACATAAAAAACACACCCTATAGAAAATATCTTCTTTAATAGTGTATAAACTATTTAACATATACCACTTATTGTGATATGATTTTATTATCAAAATATCGTACTACAAAATCATTTATCCCCAATAAAACAATTTTGATTCCATACACAAAACAAATATCATTACCTAAGGGTCACCATTGATTAGAAATATAATTAATTATATTATATAGTGATCTATATAAATATAGAGCTAATACCAACTATTTTCTGATAATTATCCTTGAGATATATTTTTGTATACAATTATTATCCATCATATCCACTATGTTTCACATAATATCCCAATTTATTCTTTGTGATGATGAACTACTAAATAAACTAAATTGAAATGAATTGATCAGACCCCAAGAAAACTAAATAGAACCACACCAACCTAACTAGACTTGGAAATAAATGAACCAACCCTATCAACCCTTAACACACTAAAACCTATCCAAAATAACTTATTCAATCTATATCATAATCGAACTGACCTGACCAAATGAACTGAATTGAATTGAAATGACTTGATCTGACCCAAGTAAACATCATTATGTTTGAACTACACTAAACTCCATCAAACTGAAATAAAATGAAAAGAAGTGGAATAAATTTAACCTAAGTGAAATAAATTCTATAGTAATGATAATAAATTATTCGACATGAACACTCATTAATAAAATCCTAACAGGCATGCAACAACCCAATCCAAATAATAACACCAAACCCATCCAAACTAAATATACCAAAACTAAACTAATAATTAATAAATAGAAATGACCAAAATTGATCTGAATCAAATAGAAGATGGTTACTGTGAAGTAGTATTATTTTATATTTTAATTTATTGAATAATTATAACAGTAGTAAAAATGTGAATGTAATAAAATAAAAAAGAAAAAAATAAATTGTAAACAAAATTTTGTATATTATTATGTATCATTATTACTCATTGATATAATTTATGTCAATATCATGTTTTTATATTTATAGTATTTTTTTATATATACAGTATTTTTTTATATTATGTTATGATTATCATATAGAAAAAAGTTCAAGACAACCCATTACTAAAAATTTATTAAAAATATAAATAAAAAGTGTTTTACATTACAAGAGTAGTTAAAAATTCAGGAATGTGAAACACCACACATATCTGCATTAATCAAAGATGGACCCAAATCAGGTGATTTGAAAGACCACAACGAGACCATCTAAATGATACACTAATTTGATAAGACATCTTCAACCGAACTGGATCCCTTTTAAGAATCTGAAACCCTCAACATGATTTTCCCTATATCATGAATAAAATCAATACATTGAGGTAGTACATCCCATTATTCATTTTCAATATTTTCCCTTACTGCATTAACAAAAATAAAATAATAATATTCAATCCTTAACTGATTCCCATTATGGTAGAATTTTTTTTAACAATATAAATCAAATCCCATAAATCAACTTCATAAGCAGTCACATAACCAATATAATGATAGAAACATCCTTTCACAAAGACACGATAAGTAAGAAAACCACACTATATATTGATGGTCCCAAAACACGAAGAGTAGACCCATCCACATTAAACGTAGTCCATGGACTAGTCGAAGGGATCCATCTAATTATTTTCAATCCAGTAGGTCTTCTCACCTAGTTATGCCCACCCAAGAGTTTGAGAGTACAAATATCATACATGTAATTATTCATCGTTGTAGTTAGTATCTTAGATGCTGAAAAAATATCCTTGTGTGTGACCATCCTACAAGCATGAACTGAGGGTTTGAGGTTTAGAGAAATGAAATATCTCTTGTCTTCACATGTGATTGAGACCACCAAAGAAATACCTATAAGAATCATAGTATGAAGCTAGTTGCTGAGGCATCCTTCACCTATGAGACTTGAGAATAGCTGTTTAAGAGTGATGATCTCGTTAGCCCATACACTAAACAATTATTTAAGGTAATACCAAATCCTACAAATGTAATGGAAATTAAAAAAACCTAATGAATGATCTTTGTTGTTCCTATAAAATGACAAAATGTAGAAGCCATGGAGATTCCAACCCGTGTAGTTGATCATGGGTGAGAAATTTTTTTTTTAAAATTTTCGAGAGTAGGATTTATCTAGTTGGCTATATGAATGGTGTCTTGAATTAGGCAATAACATATGGAATATTGAGACCTCCATGACTATTCATCTTATAAAAATCCATACAACTGAACAATCCAATCATACTCTTGATCCAAATAAGAATGTTTCTATCCAGAAAAAAGTATATCTAAATTTGGAAGGATACATGATTGGGTAGAATCATGTTATGACCATACCTATTAGAGAAAATTCAGTGATGGATAAGTGCCTTTTTTTGGGTGGGAAAATAATTCTCTCCTCAGTAGGCTTGTCAACCCAATGGGTTTTCCAACAATAGAGTTTGTACTTACTTGAAACAATACACTTTGATTCAACCATTATAAAATTGAAACACTTCCTAATAATAGGCTATGTAGACTAGACCATGTAATTGGAGTAACCATTCATCAATTTTTAGTTGAATGTACTGAACATAAATTCAATATAGAATTTAATCAAGTTAAAGAGGGTTCAAGTGAACTTGGTGAGTAGGGAATCATTGAATTTTACGAGATACTTAATGCAAAGACCACCACTATCCATGGATTTGATATAATCTTTCCATGAAACCATGGTGATATTCCTCTCATAAACTAGACCATTCAAAATGAAACTTCTGATCAGTCCCTGATGCTTATGGATAAGGCTATAAGGCTATTTGTATATAGAGAACAAATATACACATTTTTAAGTGATCAGTAAATTGACCAAGCACACCCTTCCTACATGAGATATAGATTTTGTTTTCCATTTAGTCAACTAATTTTAGAATACTAGAAAAAGTATCCTCAAGACAAGAACATCTGACCTTCCCCCAAAATAAAGAAATTCAAATATAAATAATGGGGAGGAATCCCCTTTTGACACCAAGCATTTTGGAAATCATATTATACTTTTTCACTGAAATCCCATTACCAAACATAGTAGAGGACTTCATCCTTCTTATTTCTTGTCCAACTACTTTCTCATAGTGATAAAAAATAACCGTAATTATATAGAGATTTTTCTTGGAAGCCTGTCCAAGAGGGATAATGTCACCAGAATAGAAAAAATATGAAGGTGTTAACATACTTATTTCAATAGTGGTATGTTTAAATAAACCAATATTAACCATGTCATTGATGAATCTGATGAGGTAGTATTATTCCAGGGAAAAGATTAGATTTGATAAGGGTTCAACTTGAATAACTCCATTAAAAAATTTAAAAAATCTTGTTGGGGAACCATTAGTAAGAATAAAGATTTTCATAGAGCTCAGGACAGTGTTGATCATCCTATTAAAATCCATGAAGAAACTATAATGTATGAGAACATTACATATTAAACTTCATTTTAAAGTATCAAAATATTTATAGATATAAATATTTAAAGAAATATTCACATCCTTAGTATTCCAATTCAGGATATTCACACTATTAGATGAAGTAAAATGGAGAATTCTAGATTTTCCTATTTGGGAAGAACCCATATTGGTTCATAGTGATAATATCCTTTTCTATTTTTCCCAACCTAATGGAAAAGATCTTACTAATGCTTTTGGGAATCACGTTCCCAATTGAAATTGGTCAAAAATCCCTAATTTTGACATCATTATCTATTTTGGTATCAGTGAAATGAAATTATAAATGATCCCCTATGGCATATGATCATGAGTGAAGAATTCCATGACTGCATTAACCACCTCATTATGAGTAATATCCGAGCAGAACATGAAGAATTTGTTAGAGAACCCATCATGACCAGGAAAAAATTCATTGTTAAGTGACAAGATAGCTACACAAAACTCTTATTTAGATGGAACTAAAGTGAGATCACAGTTTCATTTCTCTCCAATAGATTCATTTATAACATCAATCATCTATTTTGTACTTTCAGAACTATCATAAGTATAAAGGTATAGGAAATAATCAACCACTTCACTAGAGATTTAATTTTTAGATGTAAATATACATTCATTAGTACTAATTCCCTTAATGAATCCCCATATTCTCTTGTCCTTGTGATTTCTCTGAAATAGATTGGTGTTCCAGTCTACACTTTGAAGACACCTCACATTTAACTTATTTATTACCAATATTTTTTAAGTGATCATTAGAACATCCATCTTGAAAAATGCATTCATATCATCCCTTTAATGAGTTTCCTAGACTTGGATATCAAATTGAATATGTGAAATATTTTTTTCATTAGCTTTGAAGACATCATCGAGGCTGGAAAAAATTTTCTTTCTCCATTATTTTTTATTTCACTTGATTACATCCAATTTTCATGTCAACACACAAATCAGACTTATATGATAAATTATTTACCAGGCCTCCTGAACAATTTCCCTATATAAAGGGAAACCATCCAACTTTTATTACATTTGAAGGGGATGGGGACATACCATTCAATATAAGTGAAAGCCTCAACTATCAGAGGATAGTGGGACGAATGTGTTCTATTTAGAACAAAACCAGAAGCACTACCAAAATAACTTCCATTAATAACCTGTATGAAACACCTGTAAATCTAGCTGGACTATATTCCATTGAAAGCATACTTATTCCATGTTTAATTACCCCATCAATTGGTAAATCAATAAATTCAATTGAACAATGAACATAAAGATGTCATTAGAGGCCAATATATGTAAATTGGTTCCATTCTTCTCTTCGGGTCACAAAGACGGTGTTAAAATTCCCAACTTGAATCCACCTCTAACTCATAGTTTCATACATCAAAAAAAATTATCTATAAAGATTCATTATTTTTTTGTTATAAATAGATTCATAAATGAATTAAATAGAAGTATTTGATCCATGTGAAGAAAAAGAAACTATAAAAAATGGGTACCCTCTATCACAAGAGAAAACCTATATGATGACATGATTTAAGACCATCAAATGATCCATGACATTGCTATGAGGATTATGAACAACAACTCTATACCCAAGTGTTTCCAGGTCGAAAGAACTCCACTTATCAAAAACCATCTTAGACTTAGGAAGACCAATTATATGAGGATAATGTGTCGCAATTAAATGCCAATGGGTCATGACTACAGGGTTGTTCCCCAACCCTATGTAATTCCAATATAATATCATCATTTTTTTTTGATTTTACACTTTTTGAGGCCCTTAATTCTATATTAATTCTTCCTTCAGATCCCCTCTATATTTAACCGATTTTCTTTTTCTAGATACATCCTCCACCAGCTTACCCTTATAATTTTTGATTTTCCCTATCTGATATTCAGGTTATTTATCTTCTATGTTCATATCAGTGTCTTAATGTGTAGGGGGCATGAAAATGTATAAAAAAACATGGATATGAGTCACCTAATTAGATTTATGAGGCACCTATGTGGACTTGGATTCAAGGTTAAACCCCCTAATTTCTCCCCACACTCTTTTCACATCTAATGATTTAGGAGGCCCACAATCCTTCCTCTTAAGTACTAGATCACTGTTGACACAACCATTAACAAAAGAAGTATCAAACTTCTTATGAAAAGGGTGATAATTTTCTAAGGAAGAATTTTATAAAATCTAGAAATATCCGAAATATTTCTACCCAATTGAAGTAATAACCATTGTATCAGCAGCCCCCATATCATGTGACTCATTTTGAACCGAAAGAAAAATCACCATAATATTTAGTTTTATTTCAGAATAGATCCATTTTTCCTCAAGAACTCCAATCACTTAAAAACCCAATTCATTGTTGTCTAATGAAATTTCTAGTGCTAACGAGAGGTCATCTGATGGATTGGTTTTCTTTTCATAATGCACCTCAAACCCATATGTATTTGAAGAGAAATGATCAAGAGGATGTTCCACCTACTTAGTGATATTAGAACAAGATTTTCTCAATTGATATGTTGAGAGGGGATGTGTATGAGTTTAGGTGTTCATTGAAGCCTTGGATTCAACCCCCTTTTCTAGAATAACATCTATGTTCTTGTGAATTTTTTACACTTCCTTATAACCCTTGGATTTTGGAGTATCTATAACTTTTCTATGAATAACCCTACAAATTTCTACAATGTGACCTACAAGATTTTATAGGTTATATAAGAGTGGGTTTCCTTAAAATTCAACTTTGAAATTAATTTTTTTTATCATTGACTACCAGAGTGATATTGTTAGGATGCTCATATGCTAAATTTACAACAACAAGGATATGGGTGAAAAAACCAAGGTCACCATGAAGAGTGTGTTAATCCATTTTAATTGGAGTACCAATGCAGGATTCCAAATCATTATTAATTATAGGGTTCCAATACACCCAATAAAAATAATGTAAATGAATCCATAACTAAGCTTCTGATTGCTTCTATGTCATGGTATTGAAGTCATTATCCCAATCTGAGATGCGAAAAATACGAGGCCTAAGATGTAGATTTCCCAGAATCATTGCTACTGAAAGATCCTCACCACAATAGAATACAACTTGGAAATAACATCTCTAGAATTTAATGAGTGTCCATGTGTTTTTATTCCAAAAATTAGTGATATGATTCTTGAGGTCAGCATAAAAGCAGGGTTCATCACCTCTCGAATTAATCACAAATCCGAGAAGTGAATATTTGAAAATATTGAATGTTTATTGAATGTGGAAATAACCACTCCATAATTGAATTAGTTTCCATGACTTTTTACTAAAAAAAATGAGTGATATGGTTCTTTAGGTCAGCCTAAATCTAGGGTTCATCTCTTCTCAAATAAACCACATAGCCAAGAAGAGAATATTTTCAAATATTTATTCTTTATTTAAGGGAAATCAGATAAAAAAAACTAAAAATCCACCATTATCAGGGTTTTTTATGTCCAAGAGTCGATGGGGAACCTATTGAATTGGATTATGAAACCATGATAACTCTTATGAAAAAGATAATCCCATTCTCCACATATGAGAACCAGTGGGAAAATCCACACTGGTATGGGAATAGGGTTGTGAGACATATTTGAAATCAAACTACCAATCATGATTGAACTAATCCTTTATCAATTGAATAATTGAAGGTCATCATTATTGATGATATGAAAATCACCTATTCTCACTCCCGAATCCATCCCTATGTATACACTATATTCTTTAAAAACATGTGTAACAGTAATAATCACCTCCCACTAAGGGGGCCCTACTAGTCATAGAGCATGCCTCACATACCCCATATTATAATTATATTGTAAGACCTTGGTTGATTCATGAAGAATTTAACCACTATATAACTAAATATGGGTTTCAAATTAATGAAAATGTGTGGTATCACAATGGGGAGAAAATGCAATCTCAAAATGATCATGACCGAATTGAGAGGACTGGATTAGTAAATTTTTAGATGAATAGTTTCCATTTATTCATCATCATGAGATGGATACGATTCTAACCCATGGGGACTTTGATACGAGCACACAAGATGCATTTTGTGAAAATGATGATGTAGAAAGTGTGAAAAATTGGATGATGCATCTACGAATCCAGTATATCAACAATATGGTAAAATAAAGAAGCTAGAATTTTTAATATGATTGTTTTATAGGAAAACAATGTATGGGATTTATAATACTTCCATCAATTAATTTTCTTATCTTTTTTATGGACTTGCTTCCAAATGATGTAGATATCCCCTCAATCTATTTTATGGCATGGTTGTTAGTTGAGGAACATGGATTAAAAAAAACAAAATTCATGCAAGCCCAAAAGATTGTAGCCTATTCTAGGAGGAAACTACTAAATAGAATTATTGATTAAAATGTGGAACATCCTGATGGAAGCCAAAATAAGAATGAACACCATTCCATGTTCCATTGAATGTAATGAGGCACGTTCCACTAATCCCTAGACTGTACAATATTTTTATTCTGGACGAAATATCCAAAAAATTGAGATGGCATGATACTGAGAGAACAAATAATAATGATGTGTTGGTTAACCCTTCAAATGTATTTTGATGTTATACATTTGATGCTTGATATCCTTTTTTTATATTTGATGAGCATAATGTGAGGTTATGTCTTTCATGTGATGGTTTTAATCCGTTTGGGTAGATTCTTACTTTGTACAACACATGGATAGTGATTACATACATTTATAACATTCCTCCATGGATTTGTATGAATAAACTAGTCACTTTCATGATTATACTCATATTAACACCTTCTAATACCAACAATGATATAGATTTATACATGAAACCATTAATAAAATTTTTGAATCGATTTTGGAATGTGGGTTTACACACATATGATGCATGTTTGAAAGAATTATTTTATATGGGTGCGGCACTTATGTGGATGATCAATGATTTTCATTCTTATGCAATGTTTTCTAGATGGATCATGAAGGAAAAACTATCATTTACTATTTATATGATTAATACAAAATCCATAAGACTGAAATATCATCGTAGTTTCAGTTTTATGGTACATAGATGATTCTTTCCAATGGAATATCCATATAGGAATAATCATCGAAGATTTGAAAATACCATGGAGACCGGAAATCCAAATCAATGTATGTTTTGAATTTACATGCTTAAGGAATTGAAATATTTCATTTTTTCATTCAGGAAGGGGCAGATAAAATATATAATGAGGAAGAATGTTCCCACAGAAACCTGTTACAATAGGAAGAAGGGAACTATCTCCTTTGAGTTTCTTTATTAGTCAACCAATTTGTTAAAATATTTGTTAGATGTAATGAAAATTAAAAATAATATATGTATAATGTTTTATTCAATTATTCTAAATGCAAAAAAATACAAAAAATATTTACAATCTCAGCAAGACATGGGTGATTGTGGCAACAGATCAGAATTGCATCTTCTGTGTATTACTGAAAATAAATGGAATGTTTGGTATTATTCTTCTATGATGATACCGGTAGAAAAAACTAGTTTCTTGATATAATAGAGACTATTAATGTTTCTGATGTCTATTCAAGCAAAATATCAAAATGGATCAATAAAAGAGTGTTGATGCTGATATATTTGATGGTTCATGACTATCTCATACATCTTCATTATTTGATTCCAATAGAAATATATCATATTATGTCTGATAATGAAATGGTATGAGTTACTTAGGTGTACCATTTCCATAGAGATATTTGTTCTATAAATTTTTTGAATTTTTTCTTGCTAAAATTATTAGTACATGAACTATTAATTTTTTGTGAGTTAGATAAAATTTTTCCTCCACCGTTTTTCATATGCATGTATCATCTAACTGTCCATTTTCTAACTAAAATACTTCTCAGATGAAGGTGTTTATTTCATTGGATGTATCAAATTGATAGAAACATTTTCTCATTAAAGTCTTATGTTTGGAACAAAAATCACCCTGAAGGATAAATCATGAAAAGTATCTTAGCTCAAGAAAGTATGGTTTTTTGTGAAATGTAATTATCTAATATGACTATGAGACATAATAGGCCAATGATAAATGAATAAGAATAATATGATAAAATTGAAACCATTTTTCCATCACATCCCCAAATAGGGGGACTTCCTATATAATATACATTGATCACATTAAGCATTAAAGAGTAAGTGATAGCACATCACATAGTTTTTTAGCTTTGATTTTTTTGAATAGTAATTGTAGTAAATAAATTGTAAAAGTATATATTTTATAATCTCATGTAGTTTTATATTTCAATTAAACTGTTTATATTTTTTGATAGGGGACATGAACAATTGATAAATAGAGAGCGCCATTCTTTGTCTTTGATATGGGGAGAGACATTTAATAGAAAATATTTATCTACATGGTTGAAATTGAAGGTAGAAATATTAATGTAATAAATTAATAAAATAATTATTTAATTAAGTTTAATATTCATTTGTATTTTAGGTATTGAGTTTTCCTGTTGACTATGCTTGAGAAAATGAGTTCTTTGGATTTTAGTCTTTATACTGTGGTTCCTCAATGCCAAACTATTGCGATCAATGGGTAAGGATTTGTTATCACTAAAGGATAAAATAAAATTAAAACAAAACCAGATGGTGTTATAGAAACTACCATAACATTATGTTATCTCGATGAATCATATAGTAGACCTCGATTGGAAAATTCTTCTTATTATGGATTCATTTAGAAAATATTAATAATGGATTATTACTTTTGTGGTCGAGTATCTATGATGAAATAAAAATGGTTTGATTGAATGATGAAGCTTGGGATCATTTATTAATGATTTTGGATTTCAAGATATTTACATGACTCTAACTCTTGCTACCGATGAACCAGATGCACTGGCATCAATGGTGAAACAATTTTTTTAATAACAATGATCATATTTGATGTGAATTTGGTGTCATTATTTAAGTAATATGAAGACATATTTTTTATGATGATGATGATGGAATTGACACCATCCATGCTTCAATTGGCCTTGATCCATTTATTAAATATGATAACCCTAATAATTAAATAGTAAGTGTTTATTGTGAACCTGATGTTATGGGTGTAGATATATAGAATAGTCTATCTATGTTCTAAATTTTTGGTTTAGCTTTACTTCGGTTGTTGAGTTTGACACTATACAAATTGATTTACTATTGATTACAAATATTTTGTATCAAACTTGACAATCATGTGCAATTTCAATAATTACTAGCCATAGTTTTCTTTGAGTTTCCTTTTATAAAATTCAATTGAACTGTATTCAAACTTATGAAACCAAAAAAAAACAAAAACAATTAAATTTCAACAAAAAAATTATGTATTGAATCAAAAATATTAAACTTATTCATGTGAATATCAAATATAATGAAAATAATGACATACCCAAAAAATAGAAAAATTACCTAGCCCAAAATATTAACTAAATGACCTAATACAAATAAAAATAGTGAAATGTCATAATCAATTGAAAAAAATATTCCAGATGTCCTAAGACAAATAAAAATGGGCAAATAACCTAATCAATTTACTAGAATTAACACAATGATGTAACCAAAATTAGATCTAATCGAATTGAAAATAATATAAAACTATATCATACATGTGCTAAAATATAATTTCATCTTATTTTTTTTCAAACGTGTATTTTGTTTTTATATTCTTTCAACGAGATATTAAATGTTTTTGTTTTGTCATTTCATATCCTATATTTGAGTTACATGTGGTAATCCTTTATTAATTCATCTTTCATATTATTTCCTATTTGGGTTACACATTATTTAGGGATTTCTAATTAATTTCATATTTTGTTTCAAATATAGAAAATAAAAAACAGTTAGGATATATGATGAAAAAGGATAACAAAAAATAGTCATCGAATGAGTGAGCCAGGCTTCCCTCTTTTAGTTCCCATTATGAGTATTTTATATATAAAACATATATCAATAATAAATAATGTAATTTGATTAATTTTTTTAACATTGAATCAGGATATACCACTATGGTGTGAGTTATTCACCGACCAACCTAGTGGTTTGAGTGCTTATTCTGGTGATACGGGGGGTGGTACTACAACTAGGTGCTCTAGTTGGAATACCTAATCACACCCCACCCACTCCTGATGTACCATAAACAAAAAATTCTAATCCTGTAGTGTTGTTATAAAAACCCTGAAAATCTAGGGTATTCATGTTTTCATACCCATTTACATCAGATCCACCTCTCTTATCTTTCCCATATTTGATGATGATTCCCACTCCTTAACCATATTTTGAATTTTCACATCCATATATTCCAAATTTTTTTACCTATACTTCCTTCTTATTGAGATTCCACATTGTTTCTTCTTCAATTCCTACTCCAACACATTCTCATCCCACATAACATACATTGGGACCCACTCTATCTATACAGGTTGATGATTCATCAGTGATTGGGTATCCAGTGATTGCCAATAATCACACAGCCTCACGTATATTTATAGAAACTTAGTAATTTTTTAACATGATTTAATTTCATTATAATATGTATTTAAATACTATTTGTTTTTATTCATTAACAACTGGATCATATAATAAGAAGTGTAGGAATACATGTATGCGTGTTGTGTGGAACCACCACATGCAACTAATGGCGGAATATAATGAAGAAAACCAAATGATTAGAAAATCTGTGTGGGAATGTATGAGTTTTTTGGTGATTGTTTCCAAATACTCTAACATTATCCCCGTAAGTCCACTATCATAGAGACACCTACCAAATAATTTAATTTTTGACACTCTGGTAGAAACATGGGTAACCAAAATCATTGAATTTATAGTCATATTATTATAGTATTTATATGAATTCATATTTTAGTGCCAAATTCATTTTAATTTTACCAATGGTGAGGCTGTGAGACCATCACAACCCAAGGAGTTATGTATACTATAGAGAGGATATAACCATGAGTTGTATAGTGGATTTTGTGACGTAGTTGGAATGAATTTAGAGGCCACACCTATAATTGATGCCATACTAGTAGAATATTATCTGGAAATGATTACGGATTAAAAATGTACCTTGTAACACCCAGAGGATTTATAAATAAATTTAATATGTAATTCATGAAAACACTAAGTCTCTATAAAACACCACTTGGTTATAACCTAGCCAGTATTTTTCCTCCTCTATGATTTGAATTTTGAAAAAACTGACACACACGGTTGCATTCAATAAGATATTTATAGTATGATAAGACAAACTTATTTTTTGGTGAATACTAACATACCCTTATAAATATTAATATAAAATGTAATATGATCCTTATGAATATTAAATCATATTATTATTTTGTTGGCTTAAGCTTACAAGATAATGAGATCATAATTATATTTTCAAGGTGACATAAAATGAAATATAGTTATTAATTTTTGATTAAAGAGTGATTTTATTTAAAAATTAAATTTATAATATTTAGAAAATTATTTTCAAAAAATATACTTCATTTTTGAAATCTAGACATTGATAAATTATTAGGGTGATTTTTTTTGGATTTTTCTAAAATACTCAAATTTGTTATAAATAGTAAAATATGCTAATTTTTCACATATATAGATTATCAGTAAAATTCACTATCCCTAGAATCATGGATGATGTAAGAACACTTGGTTTGAAATCACATGCCTATATTACTAATATGGTTCTCATGAATCATCAATATTGGTTGTCTTGAGGGAAATAATAAAATAATGAATAAGAAATTAAAAAATTACTCTTCTCCTCCACCATGACCCCCCTCACTCCCTCTTCACTTAATTCCTCTAAAACCATGTGACTTATCTATATTCTACTCAAATATCCTCCCAAGATCCTACCCCATGTCTATAACCCTTTGGTCTAATTAAAAGACCAAAACTTCTCCTCTAAAGAGTCTCTTAAGGAAGATTAGTTCAAGAGGTAAATTCATCTTTTCATTTATTTTATTTCAAGATCATTTATTTTCCTTTTCATTCCTCGCCTACTTTAATCAAAATTTTGTGATGAATTAAGTACCTAAAATGTATTGTAATTTTGTTATGATTAAGTTATAATTCTTCATCATTTCCCATTTCCCCTACTTTTATACTATAAATGAAAACAACATCGGATATGAGTTTATTTATCACATTCAAGGATGATAGGTTTTCAATTCTATTATCGTCTTCAAATCTAGTCATGAAACCTATTTTATGGTTGAACCAGACTATAATATATGTATTATAACTTATTTTGGGTTCTTGAATCCTTTTTTACTCATGATATTAATTTATAATTCAAAATGGGTTCGTGTGATAAAGAATCACCAATTAACCTATACAATTGTCATTAATGTTTTATATAATGATTCATCATCACTCCCAATAACAAAATGAATTTTAGGACCATGTAATCTCATTTTTCTCACTAATAACATAAAACTTATATTTTGTTCAGCTATTCTCATTATACATGTTTATTCTTACATGAATATAAGTAAACTGATCATGAAAACCAAGGAAGAAAACACTCCCAAACAATGAAATTGAATCTCTTAACCCATCAAAAAGCCATGAATGAACATAATAAGGTTATAATAAATCACTAACATGTAGAATATGTTTTTGAGTCATTAATTTATGAACATAAATTTGATTGTTCATGTCATTAAGATCTAGTAAGGAACAGTTTCAGACTTAAGGTAACAGTTTTCAACCTGAACCACCATTTCATTAGGGTTACTCTTATTATCTACTTAACTCAAATAATTTTTTATTATTATTACGTACTACTCATATATTCTGTGATTATTTTCAATGTATGTGTACCAACCATAATGTTACTTTCATTTATGGGGAGTTATATATTTTAAAAGGATCATTCAAAAATACTTCCTGAAATACAAGCCAGATTCAATGGAATTTCTCAAATTCTTACATATATTCAAAGGAACTGTATAATATATTTTTTGTGACAATTATCTTTTAAAAAAAAAATTTTATTATTAAAATACTATATTACATCAATTCAGGTTTTATACAAATAATTTTCTAAAATAACTGTTCTTTTCAAAGTAAAAGAGTATTTATCTAAAAAATTACTTGATAATTTTATAATAATATCATCATATGTTTCAACACTCTAATTTAATCTTATGTATTATTGGGTTTAATTTTTTATGATATCATATTACATATTTAATTTAATGGTTTATTATTATTTTGAGTTTGGATGTGATATCTTAAAACCATTCACCAATTCACTCTGAATGGCTAGTGTTTATGCTTAATGTTTAGGGAACATTATTGATATTTCATATGTTAGTTTGAATATGAATATATATGTTTTTTATCCCCATTCATATGAGTAATTAATTGGACTTAATTCTCACTATATAAACTTTATGCATCAGAAGAATTCATGATACAAACTACAGTCTTGGCATAAGGCCTTGACAAAATGATTATTTAGGGTCTTGGCATGTAACATTGATTGTAAGGTTATGATGTATGACATTATGAATTCCCTTATTATGAAACTAGTAATATAATTTTCATGAGTTTATTTAAATAGTATAATACCCATTATTTTTTCATTATTATGGAATTATTTATTCATATCTTATTTCTTCCATAATGTGTTCAAGTGCATTTTTTTAAAGGATTGTTTTTTAGTTATTGACCATGCATAATGTTTATGTTTATGATATCCTCTGCAGTATTTATTACCTTTGATGATCATTTGAGTGCACCCCTTTCAGATGTTTTATTTTTCCTAGGATGTGAAGAAGTATTTATGAATTAACTATAGGGATATCCTTGGAGATCTGGATGTTTTAAAAGGGATTTATTTGTTGTATTTCGTTTCAGGTTTTATTTTTTAAATTATGATTGTATCTTGATTCTAAAGCTACTAAACTAATCAGTCCTTTGGGATGCATATTCCTTGTTTATATACTAATGTTATAAAATAAGGCACTAGATCTAGGAAACTAGGGTCAGATATTTATAGTTAGTATCAATGGAAATTTAGTGGAAAACATGGAAACTAGATTTAAAAAACCTAGATTAGGGGAAAGACCCCTATGATATTCTTTGAGGACAAACATACAAGAAAATCCTAGAATTTTATTAGGGAATATATTATGTGTATATTTCTAGAAAATACATTCTTAGTTGGACACTACATGTGGATTTGGTTCTGGCACATATTTACCTAGGAGTGCAAAATCTGATAAGGAGTTTCATGCTTGACCTGGGGTATCCGGGTACACGATAATGAGCCTTATTGCACACCTGGTTTGAAAAACATGGGGAATATAATTTGGATAATTAAAATTTTATTTACAATCCATTATGAATGATTTAAATGTAAATTTTTCCTTAAATAAACCTTTTTTTATGATTATGGTATTAGTCATGTATAAGATTTCAATTTAAGCTAAATATTTTTCTAAGTTGAGATTATACATTATGATTCATAACCTAATATACCATATGCCATTATTTAGAAATGGAACCTAGTGGAAGGAATGGAAATCACAAGAACATAAATGTACCATGTAGTGGTTTCCCTCCGATGCAAGATAAAAATGTTGGCTTCGGTGTTGTGATTAGTGCTGAGAAACTTATAACTATACTAAGATAGATGGGTCAGGTTATGAATAATAAACTTACCAGTATGGAGCATCCGGATCCACAATGTGGGGGAGCTATATTAGACCTTTTTTTGTGACAACATACTTCATCATTTAATAGGACTAAAAACCCATTCGTAGCAGAGGAGTGGATAAGTACAGTAGAGAAGATATTCCTCTCTTTGGGATGTAATGAAAGAGAGAAGGTTATTATGGTAGTTTATCCACTATTAAGAGTAGCAGATTATTGGTGGTATTTAATCCAAAACACAAAGGAGGAGGAATAAATACAAGAAATAGAATAGAGGTATTTTTAGGAAATATTTTCAAAAAAATAAATATCTCATGAACACCAAGAATTTAAAGAAAGGTAGTTTCTGAATTTGAGGAAAAAGGACAATGAGAATATTTCAAAGTATTAAGCTTACTTCACAAGGATAGAAAGACATTCCATAGACTACATTTGAAATCCAAGGAGCAAGATTGAATTATTTTTTGATGGTATAAAACCAATTCTCTGAAGGGATATAGTCTCCCAAAGTTTCTCATCATATGAAGATATAGTCTGAAGTGCTATTAAGAGTAAAAATGAATTCTCTATGTATTATGATTTTAAGGGAAAGCATGAGAGTAAGAGGGTTTCTGAGAACAATGGAAAAGGAAATAAGGAAATGGGGATGAAGGGAAGAGTTTAACTTACACCCTATAATAATTTTGGGAAGATATAGAATGGTTCATTCCTGAAAGGTATTAGTGTCTACTACAAGTGTGGAGAAAAAGGCCACCTATCCAAGGATTTTAAGGGGAAGAAAGAAGCTAACAATGTTCAATGATACAATTTCCAGGAGAGGAGACATTATGAAAATGGTTTTCCTTTGCATCAAGGAAATGTTCCCTAAAAAAGGACAAGGGTGAAAGGAAAAGCTTATAAGACCATAACTGCTGATATTGAACTCCCCATTGATGTGGTTACAGGTACATTAATTATTTCCTAAAACATAGACCATCATTTATTCCATTCTAGATCATATCATTCTTTTATATCTTCCGAGTTTTTGAAGAAAAATGGATATTTCCAATTTTATTTAATAAGGGAGTTGTCAGTCAAAAATCCTAAGGGATGTATCATTACAACAATGTTGTGTTAGGAAGTACCAATTATGGAATATAAAGGTGCTTTATCAATTGATTTTATTACCATAAAGATGATTAAATTTGATAAAATCCTTAGTATGGATTGGATTTCATACCATGATGTAAATATTTATTGCAAGAAGAAGGAGGTTACAATTTTTAAGGATTATGTGGAATCCATTATGATTAGGGTAGAAAGATCACCATCAGATTAACATCTAGATCCAACCTAGTAGTTCTTATGAATTCAATTAATGGGGAGGAACAAAATATAATAACTATGGGTGTGGAAAGTAATGTTCAAATAGAGGACATAACAATTGTGCAATAATATGTTGACATGTTTCTAGAGGATTTACCTAGAAATCCTCTAGAGTGGGAAATTGAGTTTTACATTGACTTAATTCCTAATTCATGGCCATATAAAATACACCTTATAGTATGTACATTGTGGAATTAGTATAATTGAAGAAACATCTAGATTAATTTTGTTATAAAGAATTTATTTTCCCTATTGTTTCTCCATGGGGATCCCCTGTCCTTTTTGTTAAGAAGACAGATGGATCTACGAGGATGTTCATTGACTATAGGGTGATATATTCTATAATAATAAAAAACAAGTATCTGTTACCTCACATTTATAATTTATTTGATCAAATTCATGGGTAGAAATATTATTCAATGATTGAAATTTGATCTACATATCAATAGTTGTGAGAGAGGAAGGAAGATATTCGAAAGATAACATTTCAAACTAGGTATTCTCACTATGAGTTTACAGTAATTCCTTTTGGAATTACTAATGCACCATCTGTATTGATAGATCTAATGAATAGTGTTTTTAAGGAATATCTTGATGAATTTGTGATTGTTTTTATTGAAGATATCTTAGTATACTCCAAAATATACAAAGATCATGAATATCACTTGAGCAATATTGTAAAGACTCTAAGAAGAAATGAATTATATGATAAGTTTATCATGTTTGAAATTTGTCCTCAATCATTTTGTTTTTTAGGCCGTATTGTCTCCAAGGATGGAAAATCTGTAGATCCTAGGAAGACAAAGGTTGTGAATCAAAGGATTACTCCAAAAAAATGTAATGTCCTGAAATTTCTGTGATATTTTTTTTAATTACATGAAATTATTTTGAAACTAGGATCTGAGGCGGCATGTGATTCCAAGGCCCAGAGAGGCCGAAACATATTGTAGAACTTTTTTTAAAGTATATTACGTAAACATGTGAGTGGGTTTTTCTAAATCTTGAACTATCTCCTGGATCTAAAATATGAGGGAACCGTTGAATTCAGAACATCATGATTCACCTAAGATGGTCCTAACCTTGATCGACGCAGGTCAACCAAAAAAGATAAATTTTTTACTATTAGTGAAAAATAAAGTAAATATAGTTGAAATTAGAAGATTATTTTTTTCAAACTATTTCTGCTACGATGAAGCGACCAGTCAGAACTACGGTTTAGCGATGAGGAAAATCTGAATCATGAATGAACCTCATTAATGAGACAACATGGAGATGCACAACAAATCGCCTTCCTTTAATTGAATAGGGATCCAAATTTGAAAAACAACATTGAGAAATCCTCTGAAGAATGAGGAATCTATATCTCTCTAACGCCAAATACCATCAATGAACACCATCGAATCCAGGATCAATGAACTCCAGTTGGACGAATTCGAGAGACGACGAATGACGATGAATGCCAGTGGGACAGATTTTAGAGATGAAGAACGATGATGAAGGCTAACAGATTGAGGATCTATGATGGCTCGTAGCTTCATCCCTTATTAGTGACAGATCCATAATCCATTTAGGGGTTTAATTATTTTATGTTTTCCCCATTCTTATTCTAAAACAAAGAAAGTGGATCAACCCATGAAAAGGATGATCTTTTCATTGTGTGTTCTAGAGATATGGTGTTTTCCTTTGGTTTTTAGAACTGGGATTAATGATTATCTGATAGAAATGTGATACCAAGCCTATCATGTTTTTAAACTTCTAATGTGGAGGGTGTGGGGAAACAGGAACATGGCCCGAGAACCTCTGTTTGTGCGTTCTTCTTTGCCACATCATCGAAAAGGCAGCAAGGTGGATCTAAGACCATGGAAGCGATGACGGTGACCCGAGAGGCCTGAGGGAACAAATGAATTCGAGATTGGACCATCAGAGTAAACCTGATGGCCTGCATAAGATGTTGCCGGTGCAGCAGCCTGCGTCAGCGGCTTCAGGCAGGAGGCGATGCCACCCCTGGAAGCATGTGGAGGAAGAAGCAGCTGAATCTCACCAGCCATTTTGGAAAAGTTAGAATGCTCGGTGCGTGCAATAGAGAAGGAGGGTCATGGCCTGTCGGCCATGGTGGCACCGCGTTGGAGGAGCAACCTGCTCCTTGCAGGCTGCGTCTTGACCAAGGGGGAAGCTGGATAACCGGCCTCATGTGCTCCAACTCGACCGGCTAGGCCAGCAGCCCGACTATTTATTTTTTAGCTATTATTCTTTAGAGGATTGGGAAAATGGGATAAAGCTAAGCCGCGAGGTGGCCCGAGCTTGGAAAAGGGACAGGCCCACCAGTGTAGGTCGGGCCGGATAAATTCAGGTCACAGGGTGATCGAGAAAACTAGACCCACGACCTGCCTTGGCCAAGTCCTATGAGGCCCAATGGGTAGGTCAATGGGCCAGTAGGATAGGGTCATGTCATGTGGGACCATGGTCCGGGTTGGTCGGGTTGGTCCAAACTAGTCAGACCGAGCCTGAACACAACAATCCACTTTTTACAAAAATGGACATATCTCTCAGACCGTGCATCCGATTAATGCACCGTCTGTGGCATTAGGACCCACAAGATAGGGATGTACTTATGAAATCATCTATGTAAGATTTCACAGAAGGTAACCCAACAAAGATATGTGAATCTTATATCATAAATTCCTCGTGACTCAGCTACCCAGTGAGGCTTTGTGACTTAGCTACCCAGTGAGGCTTCGCGACTCATCTACCTAGTGAGGCTATGTAACTCAGCTACCCAGTGGGGCTCTAGGACACAACCATAAGTGGGGCTTTGTGAATCAGCTACCCATTGAGGCTTGGTGACTCAGCTACCCAGTGAGGCTTAATGACTTAGCTATTATAAATGTCTAAGAGGACAAGCTATCCTAAAGGACACCTCAAGAAAAGTTCATTTGTAGTGACTTACGTTCTATTTTTGAGACTGTTGGTTACACTATAAACACTTTATGTTATACCTATGTTGATATGACTCTAGTGAGTCTAATCATTGTGAATTATTTTTTTATTTTCATTTTGGATTTATGTGAGACCAAAGTTGGTTTTGGGGTCCCTACTAAGTATTGTTTTTCTCACCCCTGTAGGGCTTCTCCTACACCTGTTGTGTATTGTGTAGACGACAGACAACTTTGTCTGGGATCTTGGAGAGGCAAGGATAGGTTTTTCTCAAAGATGGATCTACAGACATAGTATGCTTTAGCAACATCCGACAATGAGCTACACCAACCCTTCAGGTTGGATACTTGGAGGATGACCTCTAGAGCTAGTACATCATGTTACTATACCATCCTTTTCAGTTGGGTTTGTATTATGACCCACTTTTTCCTTTTAGTTTCACCTTCACTTGTGTGGTTTCTTCCTAGTATGACATACTTGTCGGTTGTATCCCAGTTTTAGATTTACATTCTGCAGTATGGGCTCTGTGTGTGTGTATGTTTAAAGGAAATACCATTCCTTTGGGGATATTCTTTTTTGGTGCAAGTCTCTATACCCTGGCCTATGGAAGTAGGGCTTGGGGTAGCCACAAAATTCTCTCTAGAAGACAGTTCATGACTAACATAACATAGGTACATAGTTTTATTAGTTTTACAGGCTATTATCAACATTTATTTCAGAACATCGCCTATTTAGCCAACCCAATGACAAATAATACATGTAAAGGGGTTAAGTTAGTATGGAAATAAGAATGTGATGATTTTTTTTAGGAATTGAAGAGAAAATTAGTAAATCCTCCAATATTGTCTCTATAATTAGGGAATGATGTGTTTGTGATCTATAGTGATGAATCAATGAAATGACTTGGTTATTTCCTTATGCAGAATGATAGAGTTATTGCTAATTCATCTAGAGAGTTAACATTTTACGAACAAAACAATCCTACTCATGATCATGAGTTAGCTATTATAATCTTTTCTTTGAAGATATGGATACAATATCTCTATAGAGAAAATGTGAGATATATATGCAACATAAGAGTTTGAAATATATCTTCTCAGAGAAAGAACTCAACAAGATAAAAATGAGATAGCTCAAACTACTCAAGGACTATGATTGTTCCACACACTACCACCTAAGAAAGTCAAATAAGATAGACGATGCATTGAGAAGAAAGGATCATGGCGTTTTCAACAAAATGAGGATTGAAAAGGATACTTTGTACATGGAAATAGTGAGGATGGTTATGGGAATTATCAAAGAACGTGAACAATAATTACTTTTTAATTGGTTTACCAACAATATTTATTAGAAATGATTAAAAGATCTCTACTTGATGATGAGAACATTGAAAATAAAATTAATGTTGTGAAAGATGGGATGTTGGATGACTTCGTATGTGAAGATGAAATTCTGAAATATGGGAAGAGGATATGTGTTCACTCTATACCTGAGTTGAAAAGGGAGTTATTTGATGATGCACATAGATTGAATTTCTCTATACATCCATGTAGCTCTAAGATGTATAGATATTTAAAGGAACATTTCTAGTTGGACAACATGAAGTAGGAAATTGTTGATTATGTATCAATATGTTTAGTTTGTCTACAAGTGAAGGTCGAAAGACAACATCCTAGAGGATTCATAAAACCTCCACATATTCCTACATGGAAATGGGATGACATCCCTATGAATGTTTTCCATAGGGTTACCCAAAAATCCAAGAAATAATTATTCAATATAGGTAATTGTGGATCAATTTACGAAATATGCACATTTCCATTAAATAAGGGAGGTTTTTACATTGGAGTGCCTTGAACTAGTCTATATCAATGAAGTTGTAAGACTTCATGGAGAATGTCTTTCAATAGTGTCTAATCACGATCTTCGATTTACATGGAAATTCTAGAAAAATCATTTGAAATCATTGGATACTGAGCTTCATTTGAGAAATACTTATCATCCTCAAACTAATGGGAAATTAGAAGGGGAGATCAAAGCATTATAAGAATTTTTGAGATCATGTTCACTTAATTTTCAAGGAATGTGAGATCAATATTTACCTTTGGTGGAGTTTTCTAAAATTATAGTTTCCATTCTAGAATTCAAATGGCACTATATGAAGCATTGTATAGAAAGAGATATCGTATGCCAACATGATGGGATGAACTCAATGAAATGAATCTTGTGGGTCTAGATATTATGGAGGAAACAATAGGGATGGTAAATACTATTAAAAATTATACCAAAGAAGCTCCAAGATGGAAAAATAGCTATGCTGAAAATCGAAGGAATGATTTGGAATTTCAAATGGGATATCATGTTTTCATAAAAGTTTCTCCATGGAAGGGTGATATAAGTGTTATGAAGAAAGGGAAACTGATCCCATGGTATACATTCCCATTTGGAATTCTAGAGAGAATTGGAGCTGTTTCATATCATTTGTCTATGTCTTCTATCCTATCTAAGGTACACAATGTGTTCCATGTCTAATTGATAACAAAGTACATGAAAAACACAATGCATTCCCTCACTTAAGAAGGTATAGAATTGGAACCTAACTTACCTTACTATAAAGATCTTATTCGGATGTTGGACACTAAAGAACAAATATTGAGGGATGAGATAAATTTACTGGTAAATATACATTGGAAATATTATAAAATTGGAGTGGAAAAAAACCCCCTCACTCCATCTTCTCTTTATCCCTATAAAGACAAGTGACTTGTCTAAATTCGGCCCAAATATTCTCCCAAGATATTCCCCCACATATAGAATCTCTTTTTCTCATAAAACTACATAAACCTTTCCTATAAAGAGGCTCTTGGGGAAGATAACTTCAAAAGGTAAATTCTACTTTTAATTTATTTTATTTCAAGTTACTTTCTATTTTTTTTTATTTCCACACGTCCTTTCTTCCAAATTTTGTGATGACACTAGTAACATATATGTACATTAATTTTTTTATGCTAAAGGTATAATTCTTCCTCATATCTCTTTTCCACATCTTTTATACTAGAAATGAAAACACCATCTGAGATCTGTTAATTTATGAAATTCAGGATAATTAGTTTTCAATTTCTATAACCGTCTTTAATTTTGGTAATGAATCCATTTTGATGGTTGAAAAAGAGTATCAAATATGTATAATAACTTATTTAAGGTTCTAAATCCTTTTTTACACATGATATTAATTTATAAATCAAAATGAGTTCATTTTGATCAAGAACCACCAATTAACAAAAACAATTGTTATTAAAATTTTATATAATGATCCATATTCATTCCCAATAACCAAACAAATTTTATGAACATGTAATATTATGTTTATTCACTAATAACATAAAAATTATATTCTGGACAACCATTATCATTCTACATGATTAACCATACACGAACATAAGTAAACCAATCATGAAAACCGAGAAGAAAACACTCCCAATCAATGAAATTGAATCTCTTAACCCATAAAAAGGAAATGAAGGAACATAAGAAGGTTATAATAAATCAATTACATGTAGATGAGGTTTTGGAATAATTAATTTATGATCCTAAATTTGATTCTTTTGGTTATGAATCTCAAGTGAGGGACACCTTCTAACTTAAGGTAATGTTTTCTACCTAAACCTCCATTTTCATTCATATTACACTTACTCTATACTTACCTCTATTAAATTATTATTTATTCATATGAACACCAAATATATTTAGCTATAATTTTATATATATGTTTAATAAAAATAATCCTACATCCATTTATGGGTAGTTATATGTTTTTAAAGGATCTTTCAAAAATTATTCCAGAAATAAAATCTAGATTCAAGTGAATTTCTCAAATTTTTACCTATTTTAAAGGGAACTCAATAATCTATTTTTAGAGACCATTAAATTTATAATACACTCATTTTATTATTAAAATACTATATAATTTCAATTTTTTTATATTCATGTACTTTTCCAAAATTACTATTCTTTTCAAAGTAAAAGAGTATTTATCTCAAGAATTACTTGATGATTTTATAAGAGTATCTTTATCTATTTCAACACTTTTATAGATTCTTATGAATTAATGGGATTAATATTTTATGATATCATCTACCATACTGAATTTAATGGTTTATTATTAGTTTGAATATAGATGTGCTTTCTTAAAAAAATTATCCAATTTACTATGATTGGTTAGTATTTATGGTTAATGTTCAGGGAACATTATTGATACTTCATACGTTTATTTCAATATGAATGCATATGTTTTTTATTTTTATCCAAATTAATATGAGGAATAAAATTAATAAGTAAAGTTTGGGGCCCACTCTAGGCCCTCCACACATCGGTAGGTCTCATTAGACAAATTACGGGGTTGGTACAATACCTTGAAAAAATGATTATTTATGGTCTTGACAGGAGGCCTTGAAGGTATGTTTATGATGTCTAGTATTATGAATTCCCTAATTATGAAACTGGTAATTGAAATTTCATGAGGTTATTATACTAGTACAATTACCATGATTCTTATTTAGAATGGAATAATTTATTAAGCTCTTATTCCTACCATAATGTCTTCAAGATCATTTTTAAAGGCATGTGTTTTTAGTTATTCACAATGCCTATTGTTTTTGTTTATGATATCTTACATTGTACTGATTACCCTTAATATGAATTTGATATCATACCTTTCTTATATTTTATTTATACCAAGATGTGGAGAAGTATACTATGAATGAAGTCCAGGATAACCTATGAGATATAGATGTTTTCAATAAAATTTCTTTGTCATATTTCATTTCAAGTTGTAATATTGAACTTATGTATGTATATTGTTTCCAAATTTACTAAACTAATATGTACATTGGGATTCATATTCATTTTTTATATTCCAATTTAATAAAATAAGGTATGAGGTCCAAGCAACTAGGGTCATATCTTTACATACATAGTTCAACGTGTTAATCAAAATTAAGGGGGTCGAATAAAAATTATGATGATTTTATTTTATAATTTATTTTTTATTGTTGAAAATTATTATTTTTTGAATATTTAGAAAGAAATAAATAAACATGGATGCTATGAAATACCTACACACATTGGGGTGTTTTATGATTATTGACTGTAAGAGGAAGAAGGTATGAAAATCATTTATAAACATTCTTTAGAACTTTCAAATTCTTTGCTTCCACAATATTTCATTCCATTTCTAATTAGGATAGATAAATGATCATGTATTCTATATTATATTATTGAAAGATTGTTCAATGTAAATCAAGAATCTATATAACCCACAAATTGAATAAATTATACATGTCTTATTGATCTCATTTTTCTGAACTACTTATCTGGCTCATTATAATTATTTATTTGAGATAGAAAGTGATATAAACACTCCTTTAGATCATTAGAAATAAAATATTAGAAAAAAAACATGAAAATAATTCTTTTAGTCTTGATTTGGATCAAGGTAAGCAGTTCCGAAGAACAGTAGGACCACATTTGATTGAGAAAAAAATTTCCCTTCTATAATTAAATCAAAACCACTAAAGTAATACTATTAAAATATATAAAAAATCATTTAAGGAATGTAATGTGTATTATTAAATCATACCAAAACATAATTATTTTAAGTTATTGTAATGATTAGAGTGTTGATAACTCATTCATTCATATTCCATTATGTTATAGTAATAACTTTTTTTCTTATCATTAATTATGGTGATAAAAATCCACCTTATTATTTAAAACTCTGATGAACTATTCACTTATATATATATGTTATATCAATTGAAAACCCATTCATTTATACCCAGTTATACTTCATCTACCATATGTTTTTCTATTTATCCTCATTTAGAATTAATATCTAGTGGATTTTAGTTATTACATTCATTATTAGTAGCCTATTTTCATTAATGGTTTTCTCAATACGATTCCATTAGAGAGGTAGTTTTTGAATATTGAAGGACATGTTCCTTGAGGAAAACCATTTCTCTCGATCAGAATGAAAATATTTAGAAGTGCGATAAATGAATCGAAAAAACCATAGATTATAAGTTTTAATTTGTAAATTTTAAATTTAAAGATCTATTTTGTAACATAAAAGTATATTTATAATTGTAACATTGTCTTTTAGAGGAATTTTATTCCCATGTAGCTGGAAACATTGGTTCAAACAAGCACATACATCATGTTTTGGGAGAAGAAGACCATGGAAGAATATACTGTCGTCCAGGGAGAAGTATCATTACAATGTAGTATTAGCCAACATAAGGTGGAATTTATAGTAGTAATGAGTTGAATGAAGCTAATACATGGGTATCAGTGGCTAAGGATAATTAAGAATAGTTTAAAAAAGGTCCATATAAGTGAAATAATGATATCAAATGGAAAATGATGAATTTATGAAATTAAAGTAAGTTTTATGTCAATTATTTATACCAAATCCCTCCATGGATTTTGATGCATAGGTTTTGTAGAAGCATAAATTATATTGTGCATCAAGTAGTAGTCCTAATGGTGGTCAGAACTACTACATTCCTGATGATGGTGATGGAAATTATGACAATGAGGATTATGGTGAGGATGAGGGATAGGATGAGGCTGAGGATGAGGATGCAAATGATGACGAGGATGAAGCCAAGGATGACAGTCATGATAGTGATGGTGATTATGAACATTTTTATCCATTACATTTTGGACTGATAATTTCTAAATTTTATGTTTAATGATTGGTTCTGAATGAATATATGTGATGTTTTGTATGTTTATTATCATTGGTTAAATACATCAATTATGTACTAGTTTGTGGTTATTTGACGAGGATATACTGGTTGTTTGGGAGGTTCTGTTTGTTTGGAGGTTTTGTTTCCATTGTTCATAGGTTCTGACTATTTTATTGAATGTTCTTTTTGTTTACAGGTTCTATTTTCTATTAGAAATAGGTTCTGTTTGTAGGTTCTGTTTTCTATGGACATTGTGGGGCTACTATTGGATATGTAATGGGGTAAGGGGTCTATAAAAATAGTTTTATAACCATTGGTATAGAACTATACTGATGGTTTGAACCATTGGTATAAGCATATACTAATTTTTGAGAACTATTGATATACCGTTATACTATTGGTTAACTATGAAACATTTTTTAAAATGAAATTAAAATCACCATATACTAACTGTAAACTAGGAACCGTTGGTATTGGCCTTTCCAAAAATAAATATATCTAAAAGTTTGTAGAATTTTTGGTATAAGATATTCCAAAGGTACTTAGTCCTATATCAATGGTTTTGAACCATCAGTATAGCCACCCTTCCCATTAGAGGGAGGTTTCCTTTTATATTTGAGATGCGGGGAACATATGGAAACTCAAAAAATATTAAATTAATATAAATTAATTTTCACTTTAAAATGGCTTCAAAGTTATTTATTTAGATGTTATTATTATGATGGGTCAAAAATATCTCAATAAATAATTTTTAGACAAGTTTATGTCACATTATTTCCCTTATCTTTTGGCTTTAACCCTAATTTAATACTTTTTACACTTTTCGTAATAACTTGGACTTTTTATTATTTAATGGTTAGTATATTTATAATAAAATATCAAATAAACAATAAATGAGTCATGGATATTATTTTTAACTTTATCTAATTCAGTTCATAAATTTTTATATTTTTATTAATTTTATATCATTTAAAAAATTATTATTTATTTTTAAAACATTATTAATGTCAATTTTGAAACTTTTCATTACTTGAGTCTTTAAAAAATATTAGTACATAAGATAAATTCAAACTAAAAAGCTTTATAACACCCATAATATCTCTAGTTAATCTATTATTTTCATGGATGGAATTAATTATCTAAAATTATATTTATTTTAGTATTTCTAATAACATTTATTTGATATTTCCATTAATTAAAAAATTACTGCATCATTATTATGTAAGCCATTAAGGTAATTATTTATTTTCTAAAAAAAATAAACTTATATGAATAATATAATATTTGTATCTTTCAACTTTATATTTATAGTTGAATATATATTCTTAATAACCACAAATAAAAAATTTATTACTAATTTAAAACAAGAGTGTGATATATTGGACTTTTCTTAAAATTAAACGCTAATAAAAGTATTAATGTAATACAAGTGGATATAAGAGGCTATAAAAATTTACCATTTATTATTTTGGTTGATAATATCTCATAAAAAATTATATAGGTTTTAGTGTAATTGTATAGTACTTATAATAGTATTTTTACCTTTATTTATACTATTTACCTGTAACTGCATTAATAAACAATTACTAAATTTAATATTCATAATATCAAAAAAGAAAAAAAACATATTGAAATAATGTGGATCAAATAAATACATATATTAAATAAATTTTTTAAAATTTAAAACATTGAAATTTCAGTAATTAATTTAAAGATTAACCCCTTGACAGAATGAGAAAATGAGTTTTTAAAGTAGAAAGTTTCAAAAGATTGAAATGTTTTTATAACAGAATTCACTGTCAAATTGATTCCAAAAAATAAATTTTATAAAGTGATAAAAAAATTATCTAACTATACTTCAAAACCAATTTAAAATAAAATTTCGCACTATAAATTATTCATTCAAAAAAGCAATTTGCGACTAAAATAAAATATTTTTTCACTATTAATGAAAACATGAAACGTTAAATAAAAATACACAAAATTGAACCAAAATAATTTTTTATATTTCAATTTAAATTAACAAGTTAATTTTTTCAAATATAATTTATAAAATTGTTAAAACATATTTTTAAAACAAGTGTGCCATCAAAAGGTGTTAAAAATTCATTTTTCTAAAAAACACCTATTTTATGTGTCAGATCGAATCAGTTCTTATATTATATCTTGAAATAACATAAAAAGAATATTAAAAGAATATTTAATTATATATATATATTATTAATATAATCCAAAAATTGTTATTTTTTATTTGAATAAATCATTGTTGTGCACATTTGAATAGTTTTTATAAAATTATTTCCTTTATATTAATTTGGATTTTATATTTTTTTATAATTATTTGGTAACAAGTGAATTAAATAATATATTTTCATAAGTTATTCCATCCTATTCATAACCACCATGATAAAGGATTAGATATAATTTCATTTCAAATAATTATATTAATATTATATTGTGATTAGTTTAAGTTTGGTGTTGCATACAATTGAAGATATTGAAGAAATTAAATTTAAAATAAACATGACATAAAATATTGGTGTGTTTCATTGTACCTACTTCAACAAACTGTGTCCCCATAATTTGAAATCTCAATTCAAAATTAAAAGTTCTATACCTGAAGATTATTTTATGGGAAACCCATATCAAACGTATGGTTAATAAAATTTCCTTGTATTGAGAGGGAAAAGGGAAATGAGAAGGTGACCAAAAAATTATACTTTTGAGTATGAAATAATTTATGGAAAGAAAAAACATGGATATTAAATAGAAATATAACTACAATGTTTTTGATGGAGAGTGATATAGAACATGGTCATTAGAATGTAAACCATCAAAAAATTTAAAATCTTATGTATAGTTAAATGTCTATTTATTTCTTATTAATAAATTAACTGAATGACCTTTTTTTATTTCAAAATCCATTTTATAAATAAGATATATTCATTTACTATCTAGATAAATAACTCAATAAAACATAATTTATTTCATTCCATGTCATAATTTTATACTTTAGATTTTTATCGATTTATTTTCACTTTATTCAGTACACCTATAAAGGGATATTCAATATGGATTTTAATGCTGAAGAACATTTGATTAATCATATAGTCTAGAATTATTTCATTTATCCTCTAAATTTCTACTGAAACAAAAATGTTTATTACAAATTATATAATAAATCATAATTTAACCTGAAAAAATAATATCTAATGTCCAACTTAATCCATTCCAACCTTAAGACTCATCTAAAATATTTCTTTCCAAATTAAAAGTCCAAAAGGGTCTCTAAATATCTAAAATCAAACTTAAAATCAGATTCCCAAACAACATTATTGATCTCTAATCATCACATAAAAAATATTTCATCATCTTAGAAACCCTAATTAAAACTCTCATTCTTCTAAATCCTTCAAGAAGATGTACTGCAGTACAATACTAATATATCTCATGATTATTATAACTAAAGAACCCTTAATGAAATAATTTATGAATACAAATATATAAGAACATTATCTATACTAATTCCTTAGTAAAAAATTAACTATGCTTCATCATCTTATTCCTTAATACCACTTTCAATTAATTTTTCTTTTATAGATTCTTCATCATCCGTAATATAACCATTACTTGTATGATATTCCTACTACTAAACATTTTCCAAAACCCAAATCACAATGTGGGCAACACTAATAATAGTAATATTGTCTTGAAGAACCATTTATAGGATTTCAAAATCATGGCATTTGAATATCAATCAATGAGCCTATTGTTTTATCCATAGTTATCCATGGTATTAGTAAATATATAGGATGCTATTATATATATAAAATTATCCTCAAATTTATATATAGGGTTATATTTTATAATCTATGCTTTCTTAAATCTAGTTACCATGGTTTATATTAAACTTGCACGGGTACCAACAATAACACCCCATCACCAGTTTCCTAGAGTCAGTGACTTACTTTATAAAATTGGAATATGATAATGGAGATAACATCCAAAACAACAAAATAGTTTAGTATTATAGGTAAACTAGAAAAATATTAGATATTAAAATTTAATTTTAAACAAAAAATAAATGAATTATTTTCTTTTTGAACACCATTATTCTCCAAATTTACCCTGCATATCAGTCATAGTAGAATTCATAGACTCTTAGGGGAAATTATATCATACGAAATGTGTTTTCTAATATTCTTTGCAAGGGTAATGTATAATGGAAGATAAATTGAATTAAAAATTAATAATAAATATGGAAATAATTAAATATGATATGATAATTCAATATAAATAATCACATGATTTTAAAACATGAACATGGATAATTACATGGAATAATAATGATCATGTAATGTATATGGTTGGATTTATATAGTATTAAGATATATCCTCAAGATAGTTACTGTCAAGATCTTTAATACATATAGTTTTTATCTTTGGGTATAATCCCTTCTAATTTGTGTCATGATCTATCATCATGACACATTAAAACTTCTTTGAAAAAAATGCGAAGGTTTTTCCACCAACTGATTTAGTCTCATAATACCTACTGATACATAGAAAGGATATAGTGGTAACCACCCATAAATTAATAAGTATAATTCATTCCATATATAGAAGGGGTGAAACATAAACAATATAAATGTTTGTATTAAAAAAATGCATATGAAACATGAATACATTAACCATAAACCATGTATGGTATCAAAATAAAACATCCACAGTTAAAACGATCATGAATCTTACATAATATATGGTATATTGTATCATAATATATCAGACTAAAATAATATTGAGATTCAAAAAGGTATTTTGACATATATTCAAATAATTTAAATGATTTCATTGAAAAATTCTTGAGGAAAATAATCATAAAACATTACAAACTGTCTTATACCACTTTGAAACATTTGAATTATAATACTTATGAATTAATAACATTAATGAATCATATAATATCATTATGATAATGGTATTGATGATACACCATGTCAAAATTATCATTATAAACAGAACACAACACAAATAAGTGGCGAATAAGTCATATATAACACAGAAGGAAAAGTGAGATGAGAGACCCCTTATCTTGTTCTTTCCTTTAAATGAACACTATTTAGCCTCCTGTATAATGGTTTTAAATATGTTATGAAACTATTAAATTACCATAAACATATTTATAATATCATATATTAACTTGTAATAATATCTCACTACCCATTTTTTAACAATCTTCCTTTAATTTCACTATTTTGGGTGTTAATTGGCTAGTTTTTTGAGTGTGTTTTAACTTATTACTTATTATTCAGAGTAATTAGATCATGGTTTAATCATCTACATAATGTAAACCATAATTTCAATATCATATATTTAAATTATATATGTATGTTTTATAATCCATAATATTTGGAGATAAGAAATGAAATTTACTCTTCCTGGATACGGTTGGTCGTACGTTTTCTTGAACGCTACTTCCATTTCATTGTCGTATTTAAATGAATGAAAAGTAAATGATATATATGTATGTTATAAATAAAATATAATTTTTATTTGATATAACTTACATATTTTTATTTAAAACTATCCCTAATACCATAAATTAATTGTTTGAATGAATCACATCGCTTCGATGAGGCGGTAGTCCACACATCAACAAACGATATTATCGTACTGCCACAAATGGAGAACGTAAAGGTATGTGTTATATAAAAATTAATTAATAATAAAAAAATTATAAAAAATATATATATCATATATAAATTAAAATAAATCATTTTTCTATCCATTATAAGTGGTAAATGGGAGAATTAATTACATTGGTCTGTGAGGCGGTTGTCCACCATACAAAAGGACGATGATTGCATATTCAATTTGATCAATGTGTGTGAAGGTTTAGGTTGAAAAATTAGCATAAAAAAATCAGTATATTTTACTTAATTAGGTTAATATATATTCATTGAACAAGAAGAAAAAAATTGTTTGAGAATGAAATAAAACAAAAGTGACCATTGAAGAATGTAACCTCGTTTTTGGGTGACTCCATTCGGTTTATAACAAGACTTCCTAGGTTATAATTCTGCCAAAAGTAAAATTTCAAGGATTAAGAGGGATTTGGGAGGTTTTTTTTCTTGGTCTAGATGATCTATAATTTTCAATGTGGTGTGAGTAAGGGAGGGAGGAGGTTCCCCTTTTATAATTCGGATGATGGGAACTTTTGGAACCACAAAATATATTATACTAATATAAACTAATTTTCTATTTCAAATGGATCAAAAGTGAGTTATTTAAAATATAATAATTGTATGAGTCTAAATACATCCATTCATTAACTTTAATACATGTTTAGAAACATTCTTACCCTTATCGTTTGGCATTAACCCTTAGTTAAACCCTTTAACTATTTCCATGAAAACTTGGATTTTTACTCTTTAAGTGTTAATATAGTTACTATAACGTGACAAAAAACCATAAATGAGCCATGATGAAATTGTAATCCTTATTTTAATCAGTTGGTTGAAATATATATTTTTTTAATTTTATATAATTTAATAAAATATTTGTTATTTTTAAATATCATTAATGTCAATTTTAACACTATTCATTACTTGATGTTTCTAAGAATATCAATACATAAGATAAATTTTAAAAAAAATTTATTACATCCCTAATATTTCTAGGTAATATATATAATACATTTAATACATTAATTTTTTCAAATTATATTTATCTTAAAAGTTTTAATATTGTTGATTTGATATTTAAATTAATTAACCAATTACTATATCAACATTGTGTAAACCATTAATATAATTACGTACATACCGAAAATTAAAAATAAATTTCTTGGATGAAGATAAAAATTGTAGATTTTGAATAACTATTTATAATTGAATATATCTTCTGAATAACCACATTCAAAAACTGTAATACTTATTAAAACATGAGTGTAACTTGTTAGACTTTCCATAGAATAAAATACAATTTTTTTAAAGTCATCCAAGATTCACTAAGAGACCATAAAATTATCCCAAGGATGATTTTGGTTGATTAAAATTAATAAAATAAAATTAATAAAACTATTAGGGTAATTTTATAATACTTATAATATTATTTTTACCATTAATTACTCAATTAAACTATAACTATTTTAATAAAAAATTACTAAACACGCTATTCATAACATCCAAAAATAAGAATTACCTAATTAAATAATTTGGAACTAAAAATTATAAATATATAATCCATTTTTTTAAATTTGAAATACATAATTTAATGAAATTAATTTAAAACTAATCTCATTGAAGGAATAATAAAATGTGTTTTTAAAGTGGAAACGTTCAAAATATTGACTTGATTTTATATCCAAATTAATTGTTAAATAGATTCCAATGACCTTAACTTGATTAACTATTAAAAAAATATCGAATTATAATTTAATAGCAAAAAATATATAATTTATAACTATAATTTAGTTAGACGAAAAATACTTTTTCAATTAAAATGCAATATATTTTCAATATACATCAATACATGAAACCATTCCAAAAAATATAAAAAAACTACAAAAGTAAATTTTTATATTCCAATATTAATTAAGAACTTAGTTTTTTCATATATAATTTATAAATGTTTTAAGAACTATATTTAAAATAGGTGCGCCATAAAAACACAGTAGGGAGTATTTGTTAATAATAGAACATTTCTTTTGTCGTTCATCAAAATATTCCAAATAAAATACATAAAAATTTTGATTTTAGAAAAAAAATTAAATGAAATTTAATAAAGACATAAAATTTCTTTTATAATAATTTTATATAAATAAATATAAAAAATAATATCAAGAATATTGATATTAGGAAAACAGTTTGATAATAAAACCTTTAAAAATTAATCATATCCCACACTAATTTGAACAAATAAATCATATGCCCCATGAAATAGTAACATTTTAAAAAATATTAAATGATTAAATAATAAATAAATTAATGAAATTATATGTCAACAGGTATTTATATAAACCTCATAAAATAAGGTGGGTGTATAACACAAAATTATGCCTCAATTAAATGATATTGATCCAAAGTACCTTACCTTGTTCATTCATTTAGTTGAATGTTTGTTAACCTCATTTATAATGGGTTTAATCATGTTATTTACTTAGAAAAGTACTATACACATATTTATAATATAATATATTAAATTACTATAATATCTCATTACCCATTTTAAAAAAATATTCCACTAATTTTACTATTTTGTGTGTTAATATCCTAGTTATTCAAGTATTTTTGACTTGTTACTTGTTTTTTCTATTAATTAGATCATGATATCCACGTATAAAAAATTTAAACCTGATTTAATTATCATATATATCCATTATTTATTAATTTTATAATAATGCATAATATTTGGAGAATGAATTTGAATTCACCGTTCATGGAGACAGTTTGCTGTATATACACATGAATGCTACTTCCATTTCTTTATCATATTTAAAAGAATGAAAAGTAAATCAAATATATGAATATTATAATTACAGTTTAATATTTATGTTATATATTTATTATATTTTTATTTAAAACCATCTCTAATATGTTCCATGTATGGAGTTAATGAATCACATCGCTTTGAGGAGGCGATACTCCACAGGTCAACAAATGTTGTTATCGTATTCCCACAAATGGAGTGTGTAAAGGTATTTCTTATATAAAAATTCCAAAATAATAAATTCATTTTAGATAATATATATAAATATATATCATATATAGACTATAAATATATATATATTCCGACCTTGATTGGTGGTGAAGGGAATAACGAATGACAACGGTTCACGAGGTAGTAGTCCGTTGTACACAGTAACGATGATTCCATATCCCATTTGTTGGATGTGTGTGAAATTAAAGGTAAAAATTTTATCATAACAACAAAAAATAATATTGAAGATACTGATATTATTATAAAATCATTGATTAAGAATAATTGAATGTTTTGATAAGGAAATAAAATAAAATTGATCATTGAAGAATGTTAACCCATTTTCGGGGAACTCCTTTTTGTTTATACCAAAAGAAAAACATGGTCATATTCTTGACAATATTAAGATGATTATATGGAAGTTGGGAGCTTATCTGGGTAGAGTTTGGATGAGCTATAAAGCTCTATGTAGTGTGTGGAGGTGAGTTAGGATGTGGCCATTTATAATTGAGTGAGGGGAACTTTTGGAAACCCTAAATATATTAAATTTATATAACTTAATTTTAAATTATAATTATTAAAAAAGTGAATTATATAAAATATAATATGATTATAATTCTAAATAATCTCAACCAGTATTTTTTATATAATGTTACTCAAATACATACCAATATGTTTTGTCTTTAACCCCTAGTTAAACCCTTTAACTCTTATAGTGAAAACATGCAATTTTACTCTTTAAGGGATAATATATTCACTCTAAAATAAGAAAATAACCATAAATGTTTAATGTATGAAATGTTAAAACTTATGAAATTTATTTGGACAAATTTTATATTTTTATGAATTTTATATCATTTAAAAAAAGATTATTTATTTTATAATATCAGTAATGTCAATTTTCAAACTTTTCATATCATGAATTTTTATAAAATATCAAAAACACAAGATAACTGAAGAAACGTCTAATACAACCCAAATGAGTTTAGAACAACTATAAAATTTAATTATAAAATTAATAATTCCAAATTATATTAATTTTATAATATTTTAATATAATTTATTTGATATTTCCATTAATTAAAAAATTAAAGAATCATTATTGTGTAAGCCTTTATGGTAATTACATATTAAATAAAAATTAAATAAAAATTACATAGTAAAAACAATTCTATATTTAAAATTAATATTTTTAGTCAAGGATATATTATTAATAACAATATATTAAAAAGTTAATGCTCGTTAAAAACATGAGTATGACATATTGGTCTTTCTTTATAATAAAATACTAAAAAAGGATTAAAGTAATCCATGTGGGTCCAAAATGCCATAAAATAGTTAAAAATATGATTATTTTAGACAATAAATATTTAAATAAAATTACTTCAAGTTCTAGGGTAATTCGATAAAACTTATAATATTATTTCTTCCCCTAATTACCATATTTACCCGTAACTCTTGTAATTAAAAAAATCAGTAATGTTAGTTTTAATATTTTGCAAAAATAAAAGGGACTTATTTAAAAAAAATGAACTTATTATTCCAAATATTGAAACCATTTTTCATAATCCAAACCACATAATAGGATAAAATTAATTTAAAATTAATCTCATTGGCTGAAAGAGAAGACAAGTTTTTGAAAGTGAAAACATTAAAAAGATTGAAAATTTTTTATATCCAAATTTAATGTGAAAGTGATTGAAATTACCTAAATTGTTTTAAATGATAAAAAAATTTATTATCATAATTTAAAACCAATTAAAAAACTATTTTATAATTATAAATTATTTATACGATAAAATAGTTTTCAATTGAAATGGACTGTTTTTTTCACTATTCGACAAAACATGAAACTTATCTGAAAAATACCAAAATTTTAGAAAAATAAATTTATTATATTATGATTTAAAATAATCAGTTTTTTTAATAGTATTTGTAAAAGTGGAAAAAAATTTATTTTAAATATGTGTGCCATCAAAAGGCAGTAAAACAGTCTTTTTACAAAAATACATCTTTTATGCGTAAAATTTGTTTTGTCCTTATATCATGTCTATAAAACCCATATGATGAATGTAAAATATATATTGAATAATATATATATATATATATATATTCCAATAATATAATCTAAAATGTGTGATTTGTTTATTTTATTAGTATAAAACACACTTGTGCACATTTAAATAGTTTTTAGAAAAACATTTCATTTATATTATAATTATTTTTATATTTATTTAGAAATAATTGGTAACTAATTAATTCACTAATATATTTTAATAATTTGGTTAATTCTATTAATAACCACCAATTTAATATCTAGGAGATAATTTCATTTTAAATAATAATAATAATAGTATATCGTGGTTTGTTTAATCTCGGTGATGCGTGCAACGTAAGCAATAAAAGTTATTAAATTAAAAATGTTCCATAACATAAAATCAAGGGGTGTTAAATTCTCCCCTCAATAGAAAAATATCTTCTTCACAATGTTAAATTTCACATAAAAAATAATAGGTCTATACTTCAAAATTACTTTGTGGGAAACTCACATTATAAATAGGCTTAACAAACCATCCTCCAAATAAGAGGAATTTCCAAATGTGAATTTCCCGACAAAATTGGGATTTAGAATAGGAAATAATTAGTGGAAATTGAATAAATGGAATTTAAAAATAAATATAACTATCATAATCTAGTGGATAGTGATAGTGATATAGAACATGATAAGTAGAATGTTAACAATAAAAAAGGAAAATATTGTGATTGGTTAAAAGGCCACTGATTTCTTAGTAAAAAATATAAATGGATAATTATTTTATTTACAAATAATTTTCATAAATTTTAGTGATTATTTTAATATATATATATATATATATCACTCAATGAAACATTATTTATTTCATTCAATGTTATAATTCCATCCTTTGGTTTTGATTCGATCTATTTTCACTTCATTTCACACACATAGAGATTAATATTGAAGATGAATTTGTATAACTGAAGCACTTTTGATGAATCATAATTTCCAAAAGTATTTTAGTAAACCTATAAATTTTTACTAAAATGAAAATGTTTAGTACAATGTATCCAATAAATTATGCATTAACCTCAAACAAGAATATCAAATTTTCAAATCATTCCATTCCTACTATAAGACTCTTCCCAAATATGTTTGTCCCAATTCATAATCCAAGATGGTCTATAAACTTCCAAAAGCAATCTTAAAATCATATTCCACAAAAAGATAATGTAGATAATTTTTCACATAACATATATTTGATCACCATATAATCCATAATGAAAATATTCATGAATCCAAATCCTTAATGAAGATGACTATTGTACAATCCTTATATATCTCATGATTATTATAACCAAAGAAAAATTAATGAAATGACACGTGAATCTAAATAAATAACTAATTTATCCATTCTCCATCATTATAAATCCATTAAATATAATGAATCATCTTATTCCTTCGTTCCTCAATCCTTTCATTTGTCTGTTGTAGTATCTACATCATCACCAGTATAACCATTACTTGTATAATCTTAATGATTCTAACAACTGACCAAAACCAAAATAGTAATGTGATTAACACTAATCTTTTTATATTCTACTGAAGAATCATTTATAGAATATATAAATCATTACATTTTCTTCTCAATAAATGAGTTTATAGGTTTATCCATGGTTATTCATGGTATTACCAAATCTATAGGATGATATCATATACATATACTTATCCTCATAGTAAGTCATAGGATTATGTTTTCAAATCCATGATTTCCTAAATCTTGTTCTCAAGGTTTCAACAAAAATTTCTAAAATATTAATTGTAACTACCGCAACCCCATTTTCCCATAGTTATTGTTGTACATTATTACATTAACATAATATACAAGAGATTTCATCCCAATGGACTGAATAGTTTAGTTTTCATGGTTTACTGGATTTATATTTGAAATTCAAATTACATTTTAAATATAAAATACTAAAATTATTTTCTTTTATATCTCCATTATTATCCTAGATCAAATTTGAATGTCGGTCATTATAGACTTCTTTGAATACTATGGGAAAAATAAAACCTAATAAATTGGTGGGATCAAATTCTTACTAAGGGTAAATTACAAAAAAAGATAACTTGAATTAATAATGAATAATAAATATGGAAATAATAAAATTTGACTGAATAATGGAATATAAAAAATAACCTGAGATTTAATGATGACCACAAATATTCTAACTAATCAAATAATCACATTGAGTAATAATAATGATAGAATGCATAATTTTCAAAATATGAACTATCAAGATCTATCCTCAAGATAGTTACTGTCATGTTCTATCCAAATGATAGGTTATGTATTTTTCTAGAATCCCATATTATTTGTGTCAAGATATATCCTCATGAAAATTTAATACTTCCTAGAAAAAAACGTGAATGGTTTGTCAGGAACTAATTTTAACATAAGAGACTACCGAGGCATTAAGGGGATTATATATATATATATATATATATATATTCCCCACCTGTTATTTTATTTCTAGTTAATTCATCACAGGAATAATTAATACAGCTGAATCAATATTATTTAAAATAATTAAAAACAAGTCATATTGTATATCAATACTTCCCTAAAAAAAATTGATCACAATCTATTTACCAATTTATGGATTATAGTGTAAAAAAAGATAAGTCTCAAAGAAGTAAAAAATTCAAAAAAGGATGTTGAAATAGATCAAAATAATTTATGAGAAATCATGAAAAATTATTATGAAAAAAATCTTATTAAAATATAATAAAAAACACTTTTATATAAAAATATTATTTTCTTTTAAGAACCCATTCTAAATAAAAAAACCTTTTATTTGAAAAAAAATTGAATACCAAAATATCCAAATAGATAAATATAGTTTTTCATTTATGTACATGTTAAATATTTAATACAAAGGTAAAAAATAAAATAATGGTTACAATGGTGTAAAATTAATTTTCATTGTATATGTTAAGAAAAGAACATTCCTTTTTTTTTTGTAAAAATGTCCCCCCATAAATCATGTAAAAAGATTACCTTTTAAAAACATTTTAATGAAATTAAAAGGTGAAATAAAATTACCCTTATAAAAACTTTATATAAATAAATATGTCAAACAATTTCAAGAATTTTTTCATGGATAAAAATATTTGATTATAAAACAATTATACATTCATGTTATCCCATACAACTTCAAACATTTAGATGATAATACCCCTAAAATAATTTTTTTCAATAAAACATTAAAAAAAACTAAAAATAAATAAATTAATGACATGATAAGTCTAATGGTATTTATATAAACTGCATAAAATAAGGTTAGTGTATAACATCAAACTACGCCTCAATGAAATGAGATTGAGATGAAGTCCCTTTACTTGTTTCTTATTTTAGTTGAACCTTCATTAGCCTTATATATAATCATTTTTACAATGTTATTAACTTATAATAAAAATATAATCATATTTATAATATCATATAACAATATACTATAATATCTCATTACCTATCTGTTACAGACCTTTAATTTGTTTTACTATTTTGGGTGTTTATTGCCTTGTTTTTTAGTACTTTTTGACTTGTTAATTTCTATTCCTTTTAATTAGATCATTATTTAATGATATATATAATTTAAAATAATATTTAAATATCATATATATAAATTGAATATGTATATTATATATATTTATAATAGTCCATAATATTTTTAGATAAGAAATGAAATGTACCATTCATGGAGACAGTAGGTCGTACATACGCATGAACGCTACATTTATTTAATTATTTTCATATTTAAACGAATGAAAATTAAATGAAATATATGTATGTTATAATTAAATTATCATAGGTATTTTATATATGTCACATATTTTTATATAAAACTAACCCTAATACATTCCATGTATAGAGTGACTGAATCACATCACTTTGAGGAGGCAGTAATCCAGACATCCACTAATGAAGTTATCGTAATCCAAAAAATGGTGTCCAAAAAGGTATGTGTTATATAAAACTTGAATAATCATTAATAGATTATAATTATATTTAAATCATATATAAACAATAAAACCATCATTATTCCTACATTGAAAGGTGGTAAATGGTAGAGCGAATGACCTCATTTCCCGAAGTGGTAATCTGTCTTACACATGAATGATGATTGTGTATCCAAATTGATTGATGTTTGTGAAAGTGTAGGTTGAAATCATAGTATATAAAAATCATAGTATATTGAATTTAATGAGGTTATTATATAATGTGATGCCCTGACCCTAGTTACCCAGAGTCAGTGCATTATTACATAATATTGGCATGATCAAAAAAGATCAAGGCTCAGATGACCGATTAGTTTAGTAGCCTTGGAATAAATAGATACATTCATAAAGTTTTCATTACATCATAAAGTGAAAACTACTTCAAAAACATCTTGTCTTCATATCCCGTCATACTATCCCTACAGGTCATTCATAAAATACTTCTTCACATCCTGGGAAAAATAAAACATAGAAAGGGGTGAGCTCAAATTTCTAGTAAGGATAACAATATAGCGGAAACATTCATAAATAAGCATAAAAATTTAAGGCAATTTATAACTAAAACAAAAGACTTTTAAACTTTAAATTCAGAATAATAGGGATGAAATAAAATGAAATAATTCCATTTACTTATTCACATGGATATTCTACTAATCAAATAATTACATGCAACATCAATAACCACTTTCATAATGATGGAATGCATAATGGCAGACTATCATAACCACATAGTCAAGGCCTCGTGCCATGAATACAAATAAGATTTTTTCATGGACTTGTTCCAAGACAGTATTTTGTCTTATGAGACCTACTGATTCATCGAGGAGCTATAGAGTGCTCCACCCATCACTTATAAAGTCCAATACATTCCTCATATGAATAGGTTTAAACATAACATAAACATTCATATTAAAACTAGGATAAAAAAATGTAAATACTTTCTCCATAAACCATGAATGGTATAAAAATAACACATCCACATTCAGACATATCACAAAACCTTCAATATAATATGGAAGTTTTGTATCATAATAAATCCACTTCAAATAAACATAATATCCATTAAAGGATGTTGACATAGATGAAATCAAAACTATTTGAGAAAAATGTCTTTTTTTTGAAATCATTTAAAAGTCACATAATTATAAAAGAAGGAATTTAATTTAAAAATATTCTTACAAACTTGTAAGGGAAGCTTCGAAAATTTTATAAGGGCGGAAAATATCCTCACCCACCGTATAAGTTAAAGAAAACATTCTTACCTTAATTCTGTCGAAAAGGTTAAAAAGGACCCTGTTTGGAAAACGACGGAAAGATTCCTTTATAAACATCTTATAAAAAGTAAAAAAAGGGTATAAATGACTTTAACCCATATTCTGTAAAATAGTAATAATGTTTTGAAATACATTTTTAAGAAACATGGATGTGGATGATAAAGAGGTCCCAGTAGATAATTTCATATAAAAAACCTCAGATAATGAAGAGATTGTGAAATAAACCCTTACCTTGTTCTTTTCCTTGGTGAGGGTAGGTTAACCTCTTATATAATGGTGAAATAAATTTCATTATATTATAAAAGAATCATATAAATTAATATGATATCATATATGATCTTTTAATATTTCTTTGTTAATAATATCTTAGTATTATCATCATTTCGGGTGTTAACTTACTCGTTTTCTTTTATATGTTTTGTTACATAAGACATTTTTTATGGGTAGGTTGTATATTATTCATATCCAGAAATATATAAAGTCCTTGAAAATTATTTTTAATCATAAAATGATAATTATACTTGAATGGATATGATGGGGAATGAATCTCATCGCGTTCGTGGAGACGGTAGTCTGTACGTATGCACGAGCGACAATATCATTCTTTTGACATTAAAATAATATATAATTGGATAGTATATGATATATACAGAATAAATATCATGTTATATTTTTTATTTACATGAATAAAAAATCATTATTATACCCATATAAATAATAATATATTGAATAACAATTACACCACGACGTGGAGACGGTAGGCCGTACGTACGCACATATGGTGACATGTCATTCAAGGTATGGATAGAATAATGAATTTGGTTTTTCCATATTTATAATAACATCACAGTATATAGAATATACTGTACTTATTATTTTATAGTGGAAATAACAAGGAAATAAGAAGTTGAAGAAGAAAGGAACTTGAAAGAGGGTGGTGAAATCATTACCTCTTCTTCGGGTTCTTCCTTTTGATTTGATCAAAAGGGCTCCTTAGGTTAGATTTATGATCAAACTAAGGACTATAGGTTGTATTGAGGGACATTGGAAGGATATTTGGGCAGAGGTTGGCCGAGACAAAAGGTTTGAAGGTGTGAAATTCAGAGAAGGTGGAGGTCCCTTTTAAAAGAGGGGTGAGGGGCACCTTTGGAAAAGCTAGAAATAGTATTTTATAATAAATTCATATTCGGTTTCAAATAACTCCAAAGTGGATTATTTAAATTTTAAGGTGGGGATAGGTTTAAAACCATTCAACCAATAGATTTTAGATAGGTTTGGGTCATTATATTGACCTTGTATTTTAGTTTTAACTCTTAGTTAATTAGTTTGACCCTTACCATGTCTCTTTGTACTTTTATATTATATAGTCAATAAACTTACTATAAACTTAAAAGAGGCCCCCCAAGTTGTCCATTAATGATAAAAATATCATAATATAAGTCTCTTGGCCGAACCTTAGATTTTTAGGAATATAATATAACTTAATAATATAATATTTGGTTTAAAAACTCTTTTATGTCAATTTTGACACTATTGGGTATTTTGTTTTTGATAATTTTATAAAAGAATTATTACTTCTAAAAGAATTAATATAACCCGTCAAAATATGTCATATTATCCTAGTAAATTAGTGTAATTCATAAAAAGTCTCAAATTACATTTATTTAGATATTTTTAATATCAATTATTTTAATATTTCATTAATTAGGAAATTACTGCATCACTGTTGTGTCATAAATAACATATATTATATAATGTCTGAAAATTATAAATAAAATACCATTATATATTAAATAGTTTTATATTTCCAATTAATATTTATAATCAAATTTATCTTATGAATAACCCTATATTAATGATGTTTTACTTATTAAACTTTTATTTTAACTCTTTTAACTCTTCCTTGATTTAAATAATAATAAATGTCCTAATATAATCCAGGTGGACCTAAATGATAATATTGTATTCCTAAGGTTGTTTATGTTCTATATACACTTGTACAATAGAATTAGGACATGTGTTAGGGTAATTTTAATATCATTTTTACCCTTAATTACCCTATTAAATGTTAACTGTGGTAAATAAAAGTAAAAAGTTACTATTTACAAAAAAATATGTTTATCTTATTGAACCACATTTTAGTCCTTGATATTAACCGTGTGTCTCGGAATTTCGAAATTCCTCTCACAGAAGTAGTAAAATTATGTTTTCTGTGAATTTCTAAATTTCCTAGGAGGTGGGTAAAAGACGGTGAAAAGTTCAATAAAATTTTTATATATCTAAAATTATTCTAAACTAACTTCAGTGAATTAAATTTAAATTATATAGGTATTATGTATCTATTTTGACCTTAATTAAATTTAAATAAATTAAATAAAAATTTAAATAAAAATTCGGTTTTAAACTATAACTCAGTGTTTTTTCACTATTCATCAAAAATTGAATGTTTTCAGAAAAATACCAAAAAATCCCCCTAAGATAATTTCGATATTTTGAATCCAAAAATGAAGTCCATTTTGAAAGATAACATTTATAAAATTTTAAAAAGTGGGTATTAATATTCATAATGGCTAGTTTGATTGGTTGTGGTTTGTGTTAGAACTCAAAGTTGCGTACAACACAGGCTACTGTATTATTTAAAGAGAAGCGTACCGTGGAAGCTTGGGGTGTTACAATCTTTCCTCATTCAAATAATTTTTTCCTAGAAATTTCTATAAAATTATTGTATAAAAAGACTTGGGTGGTTCGTCATCAAAAGTTCCTTGGGTTCCCACGTTTCCTCTTCCATCTTATGGTTCCTCAATAAAACTTTTTCCAAATGAGTCATCCAGTTTCTCAGTACTTGTTCTCTCATATCAATAATCCTGATGGGCTCTTTGCAATAAGACAGATCAGGTTCCAATTCTAATTCCTCATAGGTGAGTACATACGTTGGGTAAGGCATGTATTTTCTCAACAGTGATACATGGAACACATCGTGAACATTGGAGAGACTTGGTGGCGTTGCCAAACAGTAAGCTACAGCCCCAATTCATTCTAGAATTTCGAAAGGTCTGATGTACCTGGGACTAAATTTACCCTTCTTACCGAAATGTATAACTCCCTTCCATGGAGACACCTTTAAGAAAACATAATCTCCTACCTGAAATTCCAAATCCTTTCTTTGGTTATCGGCATATCTCTTCTGCCTACTTTGAGCTGCTTTGATGTGATTTTGGATTATCTTCACCTTTTCCATCGTTTCCTCCTACAGTTCTGGGCCTATGAGTTTTCTTTCACCAACGTCATCCCAACAGGTTGGTGTGCGAAATCTTTTTCTATAAAATGCTTAATATAGTGTCATCCTAATACTTGAATGGAAGCTATTGTTATACGAAAATTCCACCATAGGTAAATATTGCTCCCATATACCCTGAAAGTCAAGTGAGCATGATCTCAACATGTCTTCAAAGGTTTGAAAAGTATGTTCTGATTTTCCATCTATTTGAGGGTGGTAGGCAGTGCCCAAAAGAAGTTCAGTATCCAGGGATTTCTGAAGAATTTTCCAGAATCTTGAAGTAAAATAGGGATCACAATCAGAAACAATTTATAGGGGTACTCCATGAAGTCTCACAACTTCATTAATATATAGTCTTGCTAGACGTTCCAGTGGTAGATCTTTTCTTACAGTATGAAAATGTGATGACTTGGTAAGACGATCAATAATAACCCATATTGCATCATTCCATCTATGAGTATTTGGAAGTCCCATGACAAAGTCCATCGTGATATTATCCCATTTCCAATCAGGTATGGGAAAAGGTTGCATGACTCCTCCAGGCTGTTGCCTTCTAGCTTTCACTTGTTGACAAACCATACATATTGACACAAAATCAGCAATCTCCCTCTTCATGTTGTCCCACCAAAAAAGTTCCTTCAAATCTCTATACATTTTGGTGCTCCTAGTGTGTATAGAGAAATTGGAACTATAAGTATCGTCCAACAATTCCATTTTTAGATCAGGTATATTGGGAACACAAAGTCTCTTCCCAAATTTCAAAATTTCATCTTCATACACAAAGTTACTCAATCTCGAATCTTTCATAGAATTAATCTTCTTTTTAAATACTTCATCATTGGTCTAAGAACTCTTTAACCTTTCTAGTAAAGATGGTTTGGCAACCATTTGAAAAACTATCGATGTTTCACCTTCCGTGGTAATTCCCATATCCATCTTTACTAAATTCAGGAAAATGGGATCCCTTTCAACTCTCATCTTGTTCAAAACACCATGATCCTTTCTACTTAAAGCATCTTCCACCTTATTTTTCTTCCCCGGGTGGTAGTGTATCGTGCAATCATAATCCTTGAGTAGTTCAAGCCATCTCCTTTGCCTCATGTTGAGTTCTTTCTATGAAAAAATGTACTTTAAACTCTTGTGATCGGTATAAATATCACATTTTTCACCATAGAGGTAGTATCTTCATATATTCAAAGCAAAGATCACATCTTCTAACTCAAGATCATGAGTAGGATAGTTTTTCTCGTGAATTTTTAGCTTTCATGATGCATAGGAAATAACCTTATCATTCTGCATAAGGACACAACCAAGTTCTTTCTTCGATGTGTCACTATAAATAACGACCCCATCATTCCCTGATGGTAGAGTCAATATAGTAGAATTAACTAATCTTATCTTCTGTTCTTCAAAACATTCTTCACACTCTTTTTTCCAAACAAATTTAACCCCATGTTAATGGGTCAGCCAACCGGGCAAAATTCTGGACAAAACATCCATAATAACTTGCTAAACCAATAAAACTGCGTACCTCAGTAATAATCGACGGTGCAGGCCATTATTGGATTTACTTGGTCATAGAAGGATCAAAAGAGATCCCATCTTTAGAGACAATATGGCCCAGAAAAGAAATCTCCTGAAGCCAAAATTCACACTTTCTAAATTTCCCATAAAATTCATGTCTTCTCAGAGTCTTCAGGATAATGCGCAAGTGCTTTTCAAGATCTTCATAGCTTTTGGAGTATTCCAAGATATAATCAACAAATACCACCAAAAAATCATCAATATATTCCTTGAAAATTCTATTCATTAGATCCATGAATATAGAGGGTGCATTAGTCAATCCAAAAGGCATTAATGTAAACTCGTAATGCTCGTACCTTCTTTGAAATGCTGTCTTCGGAATGTATTCCTTCTTCACACACAACTGATGTTATCCAAATCGAATGTCAATGTTTGAAAAGTATTGAGCTCCATAAAGTTGGTCAAATAAATCATCAATGCGAGGTAGACGATTCTTGTTCATTATTTTTATAGCATTAATTTCCCTATAGTCGATACATAACATCATGGATCTATCATTATTTTTAACAAAAAGAACAGGGGCTCCCCATGGAGAAACACTAGGGAAAATAAATCCCTTATTACTCAATTCCTCTAGTTGTTTCTTTAGTTTAACTAATTCCACAGTGTCCATTCTATAAGGGGTCTTCGATATAGGCCTTGATCTAGTAGTTAAATCAATGGAAAAATCAACTTCTCGTTCTGGAGGATTTCCATGTAAATCATCTAGAAACACATCTACATATTCTTTCACAATAGGTACATCCTCTATTTGAATAGTACGTTCCTCACCCACAGTCATTTCATTCTCTTCCTCCCCAATAATAGAATTTAGTTGACCTACTAGAGGTGGATCTACATAAGAATTAGGTGGTGACGACTCTGCTCTAAAGATAAAGTGTTCATTATCATCATCATCAAAAATCATAACCTCCTTCTTCTTACAATAAATCATTACATCATGGTCTGAAAGACAATCTATACCGAGGATTATATAAAACTCAATCCTAGATATGACGATGATATCCACAGATAAAGAACATTTATGTGCTCTAATGGGGACGGATTCAAAACACATTATTGCAATTATACTTCCCTTATGAGTTTTAACTTATAACTCCCTTGTTAAATCAAATATAAAATATATAATTTTCTTAGAAAATTGGGAATATATGAAACAATGTGATGATCCAGAATCAAATAATGCATTTTCTAAACTGAGTAAACCATTAAATTACCTGCCACCATGTCTATAAGAGCTTCTACTTTAGCAGTAGTGATAACATAAGCTTGGCCTTGATCCCTTGGCCTTTTCTGAGGTAAGTTCCTCTGACGCTTAGGAAATTCATTTGCATAATGTCCCATCTCCCTACTGTTGTAGCATTGGACATCAGTAGATTCCTTATCCCCCTTGCAATCACGAGCTTGGTGGCCTTTTTCACCACACTTGTAACATACTCACATTCCCTTCAAGAAAGTACCAGGGTGTTTCTTCCCACATTTACTGCAGGATGGATATTCAACATTTCCCTTCATCCCCTTATTTCCATTTCCAGAGTGATCAACAGATCTCTTCTTCTCTTTCTTTTCTTTAAAGTCATAATACATAGAGAATTCTTTTTCTGTCTTGATATCACATGAGACAATATCTTCGTATGATGAGAAGGATTGTGACACTAATGCTCAACGATGAAATGGTTTTAACCCATCAAAGAAATGATCAATATTACTTCTTGGGTTACGTATATAATCTCCAACATACCTTGATAAACTTGTAATGTTAGCATCATACTTTGCGACATTCTCATCCTCCTTTTGTCTCAGACTTTGAAATTGCCTTTCCATATCTTCTCGATGGTCACAAGGAAAGTATTTTTCTACAAAAATCTCTTTAAACTCCCTCCATTCTGTATTTGATAATTCATCATCTTACTTTTTGTTTTGTATCAAGGACCACCATTGATCAGCATCTCCAGTGAGGCGATAAAATGCCATGATAACTTCTTCCCTTTCACTACTCCCAAAGCCTGAAATATTTTCTCTAGGGAATTTATCCATTGGTCAGTTACTAATGGATTTGTACAACCATAGAATGTTGGTGGTTGCTGCCTCATGAAGCGATCTAACATTGATCCTCTATGCTGCGGATCAGGGTGCTCCATATGGGTAGGGTTATTATTCATAACCTGAGTGAGTTTTCCTAATATGGTGATAAGCTGATCAGCACCAGTTGCATCACCAGCTCCACTATAATTATCTTGAGCATACGGGCAATCCCAACATGGAGTGTGTGTATTGATACTGTTTCTATTTCTTCCAGTAGGCTCCATTTATAAACAATGGCATAAACTAGATCAGTTTATGAATCAAAATACATAATTCCATACTTGTAAAACACTTAACATAAATTGATCTATTTATAGATATAATCCATAATCATAAAAATGTTTTCTTTGTGGAAGTATATACTCATAAACCCTTAATAATGGTTTTTAAAGAAAATGATAATTATCCTAACCATATCCCCCATGAGTTTCATAACCAAGAGTGCAACAAGGCCCGTTTTTGTGCACCAGTTCCCGTTTGAGTCTAGCTCAAAGCGGTGTTTTCGGGTTTTACCACTAGGTACATCTGTTCTAGATCCACCTCTACCTTCTCATATCCAGAAAGGGATTTATTTATCAGAAAACTCACAAAATATCTACAATACAAAAATTCTTGGATGTTCTTCTATAGTAATCCTCAAAGTCTATCTTAGGGCTATGTTCTCTAATCAGATTTTATCTAAATATAGCTTCCAAGGTTTGTACTAATCATTCTCTGACACCAACTATAATGCCCCAACCCTAGTTACCCAGATTCGGTGCATTCTTACATAATGTTGTCATGATCACAAAAGATCAAGTCTCGAAAGACCAATTAGTTTAGTAGCCTTGGAATAACTAGATACATTCATAAAGTTTTCATTACATCATAAAGTAAAAACTACTACTACAACATCTTTTCTTCATATCCCCTCATACTATCCCTACAATTAATTCATAAAATACTTCTTCACATCCTGGGAAAAATAAAACATAGAAAGGGGTGAGCTCATATGCCCAGTAAGGATACAAATATAGCAGAAACTTTCATAAATAAGCATAAACATGTAAGGAAATGTATAACTAATACAAAAGCCTTTTAAACTTGAACATCATCATAATATGGAAAAAATAAAATGAAATAATACCATTTACTTATTCACATGTATATTCTACTAATCGAATAATCACATGAAATATCAATAACGACTTTCATAATGATTTAATGCATAATGCAAGACTATCATAACCATATAGTCATGGCCTCGTGCGAAGACTGCAAATAAGATTTTGTCAAGGCCGTGTGCCAAGAAACTATTTTGTCTCATGAGACCTACTTATGCATCGAGTATCTATTGCGGGCTCCACCTGTCACTTATTAAGTCCAATACATTCCTTATATGAATAGGTTTAAACATAACATAAACATTCATATTAAAACTAGCATACGAAATGTAAATACTATCTCCATAAACCATGAATGGTATAAAAATAACACATCCATAGTCAAACATATCACAAAACCTTCAACACAATATGGAAGTTTTGTATCATAATAAATCAACTTCAAATAAGCTTAAAATCCATTAAAGGATGTTGACATAGATGAAATCAAAACTATTTGAGAGAAATATCTTTTTTTAAAATCATTTAAAAGTCACATAATTATAAAAGAAAACATTTACCTTAAAAATATTCTTATAATCTTGTAAGGGAATCTTCAATGATTTTATAACGGCAAAAAATAGCCACACCCACCGTATAAGTTGAAAAAAGACATTCTTACCATAATTCTGTCGAAAAGGTTAAAATGACCTTGTTTGGAAAACGATGGAAAGATTCCTTTATAAACTTATTATAAAAAGTAAAACAAGGGTATAAATTACTTTAACCCATATTCTGTAAAATAGTAAGAATGTTTTTAAATACATTTTTATGAAACATGGATGTGGATAATAATGAGGTCCCAGTAGATAATTACATATAAACAACCTTGAATAATGAAGAGATTGTGAAATAAACCCTTACCTTGTACTTTTCCTTGGTCAGGGGTAGGTTTACCTCCTATATAATGGTTAAATAATTTTTATTAAATTATAAAAGAATCATATACATTAATATGATATCACATAGGATCTTTTAACATTGCTGTGTAAATAATATCTTAGTATTATCGTCATTTCGGGTGTTAATATACTCGTTTTCTTTTATATGTTTTGTTACATAATCCATTTTTGTTATGGATAGGTTGTATATTATTCATATCCATAATGATATAAAGTCCTTAAACATTATTTTTAATCCTAAAATGAGAATTAGAATTTAATTTATAAGATGGGGAATGAATCTCATCGTGTTCGTGGAGACGGTAGTCCGTATGTACGCACGAGCGAAAATATCATTCTTTTGATATTAAAATAGTATATAATTGGATATTATTTCATATATACAGAATCAATATCATGTTATATTTATTATTTACATGAATAACACATCATTATTATACCCATATAAATAATAATACATTGAATAACAATTACACCCCGATGTGGAGACGGTAGGCCGTACGTACGCACGTATGGTTACATGTCATTCAAGGGATGGATAGAATAATAAATTTGGTTGTTCCATATTTATAATAACATCAAAGTATATAGAATATACTGGATTTATTATTTTATAATGGAAATAAAAAGGAAAGAAGAAGTTGAAGAATAAAGGAACTTGAAAGAGGGTGGTGAAATCATTACCTCTTCTTTGGGTTCTTTCTTTTGATTTGATCAAAAGGGCACCTTAGGTTGGCTTTTTGATGAAACTAAGGCCTCTATGTTGTAGTGAGGGAAGTTGGAAGAATATTTGGGTAGAGTTTGGCCGAGTCAAAAGGCTTTGAAGGTTTCAAATTGAGATAAGGGGGAGTTCCATTTTATAAAAGGGGTGAGGGGCACCTTTGGAAAAGCTAGAAATATTATTTTGTAATAAATTCATATTTAGTATCTAATGGATCCAAAGTGTATTATTTAAATTTCAAGCTGGGGATAGGTATAAAACCATTTATCCAATAGATTTTAGACAGGTTAGGGTCATTATATTAACCTTCCCTTTTAGTTTTAACTCTTAGTTAATTAGTTTGACACTTACCATGTCTCTTTGTATTTTTATATTATATAGTCAATAAAATTACTATAAACATCCAAACGACCCCCAAGTGATTCATTAATGATAAACCTATCATAATATAATTCTCTTGGACAAAACTTGTATTTTTAGGAATAGAATGTAAATTAATAATATAATATTTGTTTTTAAAACTCTTTTATGTCAATTTTGACACTTTTGGGTATTTTGTTTTTTATAATTTCATAACAGCATTATTACTTCGAATAGAATTTATATAACCAGTCCTAATATGTCATGTTAACCTATAAAATTAGTTTAATTCATAAAAAGTCTCAAATTACATTAATTTTGATATTTATAATATCAATTATTTTGATATTTTATTAATTAGGCAATTACTGCATCACCATTTTGTCATAAATAACATAAATTATATAATGTCTAAAAAAATATAAATAAAATACAATTATTTAGGAAATCTTTTTATTTTTCTAATGAATATTTATAATCAAATTTATATTATTTATAACCCTATATTAAAAATGTTTTATTTATTAAAGATTATTTTTAACACTTTTTACTCTTCTTTTAATTAAATAATAATAAATGTCCTAATCTAATCCAAGTGGACCTAAATGATAATATTTTATTCCTAAGGTAGTTTATGGTCGAGATACACTTGTCCAATAAGATTTGGACATGTGTTAGGGTAATATTAATATCATTTTTACCCTTAATTACACTATTTACTTTTAACCATGGTAAATAAAAGTAAAAAGTTAATATTCACCAAAAATTATTTTTTTCTTATTGAACCACATTTTAGTCCTTTGTATTAACCATGTCTCTCGGATTTTTTGAATTCCACCCACAGAAGTAGTAAAATTATGTTTTATGTGAATTTCCAAATTCTCTTAGGAGGTGGGTAAAAGACGGTGAAATGTTCAATAAAATTTTTATATATCTAAAATTATTCTATACTAACACCAATGATTTACATTGAACTTATATAGGTATTATTTATCTATTTTGATCTTTATTAAATTTAAATAAAATAAATAACTATTTAAAAAAAATCGGTTTTAAACTATAACTTGGTGTTTTTTCACTATTCATCAAAAATTGAATGTTTTCAGAAAAATACCAAAAATTCACCCTAAGATAATTTTGATATTCCAAATCCTAAAATGAAGTCCATTTTGAAAGATAAAATTTATAAAATTTCAAAAAGTGGGTATTACTATTCTTTACGGCTAGTTTGATGGCTTGTGGTGTGTGTTAGAACTCGAAGTTGCGTACAACACATGCTACTGTATTATTCAAAGAGAAGCGTACCGTGGAAGCATGGGGTGTCACATATAATAATGGAATAAGAATATTTTAAGGGTTTGAGAGTTAAATAGAACTATTGTGATTGTTGAATAATGTTACCTAATTTTTAGAAAACTCCCTTAGGTTTATTCTAAGTGACTTACTTGGTTGGATTTTATCCCAAAGGAATGATTCGATGATGATGGGAGTGAAGTTTGATCTTATTTGGGCAGGGAATGGATGAGCTAGAAAGCTCAATGTGGTGTGAATAAGAGAGGGATAAGGTTCCATTTTATAATTGTGATGAGGGGAACTACTGGAAAATCCAAATATATTAAATTAATAGAGATAATTTTTAATTAAAAATGGATAAAAAGTGAGTTATTTAGAAGCTAAAATGATTATGGGTCAAAATAATCTAATCCAATACTTTTTAAACAAGTTTAGGTCCGATTCTTATGCTTATCTTTTGGCATTAACCCTCAGTTAAACCCATTAACTCTTACATTGACAACTTTGGTTTTTACTATTTAAAGGTTAATATAATTACTATAAAATGGAAAAAAAACCATAAATAATCCTTTTATGAATATTTAAACCTTACCCAAATCATTTTCTCAATTTTTAGAGTTTCATGAATGATACATCTTTTAATAAAATATCATTAATGTAAATTTTGAAAATATTCAGTTCTTGAATTTTTAAAAAATATCAATACAGAAGACAATCTATGAAATACTTGTGGAACATATAATTTAGAAGAAGTTATTAAGGAATAAGAATTCATCCTGAATATCCATATTTTGGTGTAAAAAAGGAATTGAAAATATATTGAAGAAAAATCAAAGGATGACATTATGACTTGGAAGGAAATCAAGTATGTCTTCATTAGTGCTTTATCTAGATAGTAAATGAATTGCTCAAAATTAAGGAAGCTATTTTTAAATAAAAACACTATATTTTTTACATTTGTTATTAAGAAATCAATGACCTCTTTACTGATCACAAATGTATGATTTTTTGATTGTTGATATTCTAATGACCATGTTCTATATCACTGTCTATAAGAACATGATTGTTATATTTATCTTCGATGTCTTTATTTTCACTTTCCTCTAATAATGTCTAATTAAAAATCCTAATTTTTTTGGTAACCTTAATATTTTTCATTCCCACTTATTAAGAAATTATTTTATTAAACCTATTTCCAATGTGGGTTTCCCAAAAAGGAATTTTCATGTATGAAAATTTGATCATTTAATTGAAATATAAATTTTATCAGACTTAATTTATTGAATTATATGAGAATGTTACACCCCATTATTTTATGGTATGTATTTTTTTAAATTTAATTCCTATGATAACTTACATTGCATGCAACATTGAGCTCAAATAAACCATGATATGTAATTAATATTATTATTCAAAAATGAAATTATCTCATATCTATTATATTGGTGGTTATGAATATTAATAAATAACTTATGAAAATATATTATTGAAATATTTGGTTACCATGTAATAAAAAATAAATATAAATCCAAATTTAACATAAAGTTTATTTTTTATAAAAAATACTGTGTTTTATACCAATAAAATAAAAAAATAACACTTTTTGTACTATTTTAAGGATATATATATAATATTCAATCTAATTTTTATCATTTAACCCATGTTATTTCTAGATACGATATAGGGAAACATCAAATTTTACATATAAAAGATATATTTTTATAAAAAGACTGTTTTACCACCTTTTGATGGTGCACATGAAAGGAAAATAGTTTTTGACACTTTAATAAATTCTAATGAAGAAAATAAAATTCTTATTTTAATGTGGAATAAAAAATTTACTTTATTTTCATTTTTAATTTATTCTGACAATTTTCATGTTTGGATAAATAGTGATTTAATATTTCATTTCAATTAGAATCAAATTTTTTTCCTAAATAAATTATAGTATTAAACTACATTATTAATAGGTTTTAATGTATAATTAGATAATTTTTATCATTTAATTTTATTTATTTAACTGAAATCAATTTCACAATGAATTTGGATATAAAACATTTCAATTTTTTGAATGTTTCAACTTTATAAACACATATAGTCATTTTTTAAACATGATTATTTTGAAATTAATTTTATTCAATTATATTTTTTGAAATTTTAATAAAGTATTCCATACATGAAATCAAAATTCTATAATTTAGTAAATAATTCTCTTTTATTTATTGAAAATATGAATAATATCTTTAATATTTTTTAATTACCACTATTAAGGGTAAATCAGACAATTAAGGGTAAAAATAATATTACATGTATTATAAAATTAGACTAGAACATGAACTAATTTTATTATATGAGTTTATTTTGACCAAAAGTATCCTTGGGCTTATTGTAGGGCCTCTTGGAGCCACTTAGATGTCTGTAAAACGTTTTTCAATAATTTATTCTATGGAATGTCCTATATGTCATACTCATGTTTTTAATATGTAGCAAAAATTTCATATTTTTTTGAAGATATATTTTACTATAAATATTGATTTTTAATCTGAAATTTTTTTCTTCATTATGAAAAATTAATTTTAATTTTTAGGAATGGAAGAAAAATATTAAAGGCTTGCACAATGATGATGTAGAAATTGATTAGTTAATGGAAATATCAAATAAATGATATTAAAAATATTATAATTAATATAATATTATCTAAATAATTTTGTAAAAGAATTTTATAAATTATCTATACATATAAGGAATGTATTAAAGCTTTCATTTTGATGTTATTATCTGTATTTATATATTTTTTAAAAATGTCAAGAAATGAATAACATCAAAATTGAAATTAATGGTATTTTAAAAAAAATAAAATTTTATTAAATGATATAAAATTCAGAAAAATATAACCATATACCAAATTATTGTGATAGGGTTTAAAATTTCATCCAATAAACATTTAGGGTACGTTTATCATTTTATAATAATTATATTAACCCTTAACTAGTAAAAAAGAAAAGTAATCTTGTTAAGAGTTAAAGGGTTTAACTATGAATTAAATCTAAAAGATAAGGTTAAGAATGTGACCTGAATATTTATAATAATTATTTTTTGAGAGTATTTATAACTATCCTCATATTATCATGACAATAACTCACCGTGGAGACATTTTAAATTGGAAATTAATTTATATATTTTTTAATATTTTTGTCTCTCCAAAAAATCTCTTCACCACAATTATAAAAGGGTACATTCTCCCTAAATTCCATAAAAACATTGAGAATTATAGATCTCCCAAAAACTACCCATTTCTCTTCCCAACATCCTTATCCAAGCTCTAGAGATACTAGTCTTCTATAAATACCAAACATAGTTCCCTTAAGAAGAGATCTAAAGGATTTCTAATGAAGAAGAGGTATTAATTTTTAACAACACGTCCAAGACCATTTCTTCTTCTACATCATCATGATGTGTTTCACCATGATAAAGTAATAAATGTACTATATAATAAACTTTTATATGTTATTAATATTATTATACAACTATATTTCATGTTTTATCCATCCTATAAAAAATAAAAGCACCACACGTGGGAAGATAAAACTTACCATATCCACATCATGGTGTAATATATTTTTCACAACCCCTTTACATGGAAGGGTATAATGATAAATATAATGGATATATTTAATAATTATAAAAAAATATTTATTCTAGAAAATTTAATTTACCATCCAATTCTTTTCCATTTCACAAAAAATGGAATGATACCATCTCCAATTTGTACATATGTATAAGGCCCCATCCTTAAACATTACTTAATCTTGAGTTATTACAAGATTACACATTGAGGATATTTTTAGGTTTAGAGTTTTAGATAATTAGATCATAAATCATGCATTAAATTCCACATTAAAACAAAGTGGTTACATAAAATACAGTATTCATTTTTTCCCATCAACGGAAACATATTTAAAACAAAACATGGATTCTTTTATGACACTTCCTTAACCCTATCATCATGTCATGTACCTTTCCATTGACCTGTGAAAAACATTTCAAAAACATGGGATAAGCATAAAAATCTCAGAAAGGGATATAAAAGTGCGAAATGAAAACATTAGTCCATATATGAAATAATACTTTACTCATAAAACATAAGTATTTTAACATAACTCATCAAATCATGAATAAATCATAGAAATCATAACACATAAAGGTAACTTGAGGCATTCATAACATTCTAACGTAGGGAGTAACCCTCATGGTTACGTTTGGAATACCCATCATAGTATATTCCCTAAATCTCTTCGGAGGAACCTTAACATTTAACCCCATCACATTACCCAATGCATTGGAGATCTATATCGGGCTCACCCGCCATTGGTTTATCACGGAACCACCCATCTTCATAAACAATTCCCAAGAACCATAACATAATTTTATCACATAAAACATGCATAAAGAAAACATAACATTTCCACATTTCAATCACAAGATATCAATACAACACATTGATATAATAAAAATATTATGAAAACAATTTTCAATACCAAAATAAAAGAAAAGTAAAACATTGTATTTATTTTTCATTTAAAAAAAGTTATGGCTTCTAGACGAAGCCGAAACTTAAATAATGGTCACGATGGTGGAGAACTCGTTGTCGCCGCATACGTATGACAAAAAAACATTCCCTTTTGTCATTTAGTAAAACACTTCGTATAAAAAATATTTCTTTTGAATAGACATAAAATTCAATGGGGTTTATACACCATATAAATGAAATTTGTGTATAAAACAAAATATGCCTCAATGAAAGGAGATTGAGACGAAGTCCCATACCTCGGGTCCGACTTGACTCGATCGTTCTTTAACGTCATGAATAATAAACTTGAGTTAATTTCTACTTTCTTAAGAACCTTTTTCAAGTTTATTACTCCTTTTATATCACTTATTACCATGTTAGGAACACTATGTAATTATTTATGTTAATAATGGTCGTTTTGTCGATCATTGGTACTTGAGTCAAAAATAAACTCTTTATAATTACAAGTTGTTCATGTGGTAAAATATCCATTATATCTAGAATTATATTCATGATTTAGAAATCATATATGTAATATATATCCAGCATATACATGCATTTACAATATTACACAACATTTAGAGGTAATAAATGAAATGCACCGTTCATGGAGACGGTAAGCCGTACGTACGGATGAACGCTACTTTCATTTCTATTTCATATTTTATGGAATGGAATCATAATGATATAAAGGTATATTATAATTACAGTATAATATAATATATAATATCATTAATTCCATCCTCTATACATCCCACATATGGCATTAACGAATTAAATCACTTTGAGTGGCCGGTAGTCCGCACTTCCTAAAATGAAGATATCGCATATACCCATAATGGAAGCAATAAAGGTACGCCATAAACGAAAAATACAGAAGCTTAAGGAAAAAATAAAGATATTATCTATAATATATAAATATAGTGATATCTTAATGGACACCTTTGAAGGTGTTATAAGAATATTGAACAATCATCGTTTCATGAGACAGAAATTCGCCATCCACGGAAACATTATGTTATTTAACCATTAGTTGTAGGTGTGTGTAAGTGTAGCTCAAATAATTATTATAACAACATCCTATTATATTGAAAATACTGGTGTTTTTACAAAATTAATGAATAAAAAGAGTTTAGGGGGTTGCAGAAGCATAATAAAAGAAAAGAACATTAGAGAAGTCTTTACCTTTAAATCGGGTAACTCTTCTTGGTTAGAAACAAAAGGGTTTCTTGAAGAGATTTCTGCCTAAGGTAAGGATTCAAGGATGAATAGAGGTATGTGGAGAGATAAAATGAGCATATCTTGGCTGAACCAATGGCTTGAGAAGTGTGGGTAAGGAGGTAGAGGTGGGGGGCTTTTATAAGAGGAGAGGAGGGGCACTCTTGGAAAGGTATAAAATGTTACATTATTTTCAAATGAGTTTCAGATTTTAAAGGTCCCACATTGATTTATTTCTAGGATAAGGTGATACGGATTTGAAATATACTCATACAATAGGTCTTTGACAAGTGTAATTCTTATATTTTACATTATCTTTCCATTTTATTTAAATCGTTCATTAATGAGGTAATCACTGCATCATCATGATGTCATAAATAATTTAATTTCTTTAATGTATAAAAATTATAAAAAAACTATGATGTAGGAAATATTTTTATATTTCCAATGAATATTTATATTCCAATATATCATTTATGTAGACAAAATTAAAAATGTTTTACTCAGGTGATACATTATTTGTTATATTTAACATTCTTTAAAAATAAAAAGATAAAAAGTCATTATCACACAAAAGTGATTCCATGGGGTCCCCATGTTTGGAACAAGGCATCCCATGGTCGGCCATGACACAAAAAATATTATTAGGACACATGTTAGTGTCAATTGTTTTTATTATGATATTATTTTATTATCCTTAACTACCAAATTACTAATTAATCAAGATAATTAACGATAATTACCATCATTACTATTAAAAAAGTCAAAAAAAGAATCTTGATTACATAATTTGGACATTATTATTCCTAATATGTAATCCATTTTCCCAAATTACAAACACAAATATTGCAATAATTAATTTAAAAGTAATTCCCGTTGTCAAAACAAATAGTGGGTTTTTTTAGAAACAATATCTATGAAAGGTTTGGCACTTGTTTATGCCCAATTACAAAGTGAAATTAATTCTAATGACCACCATTAGATTAAATGGTAACAATATATTCTAATTAAACTTTAAACCCAATTAAAAAGATAATATAACCATATAATTAAATTATATGAAAAAGTAGTTTTGATGTAAAATGCAGTATTTTTCACTATTCATTAAAAAAATGAACATTGTCAGAAAAATACCAAAAAATTATCCAATTTAAATTTCAATGTCCCAATCATAAAGAATAAGTTTATTTTGAAACATATAGCTTATAAAATTGTAAAAATATAGATTTGAAAATGATTTTCCATTAAAAGTAAATAAAATAATATTTTAAAAATATTAGTGTATTCCATTCTTAAGATTGGATTTATTCTCGTTGTAAGCCTCTAAAACACCATCTAATTCATAAATAAACATAGATAAGAATATATATTATTCATTACTTACTTGGGATGTTACATATTTCCCCCATTTAGAAAATTGCGTCCCCGCAATTTATTTACTTATCGAATAAGTGGGGGTATTTATCCCTCATTGCATTTTTAGATTCCCATGTTGCTTCTTCACTCATGTGGTTTTTTCAAAAAACATTTACTTGATGAATCACCTTATTCCGCAACACTTGCTCCCTGTGGTCAAGAATCTGGACTTGTTGTTCATCATAAGATAGATTCTATTCCAGCTGAACTACCTCTGGACTCAAAACAAGAGATGGATCTGCCGTGTATTTACTTAACATTGAAACATGAAAAACATTGTGTACCTAAGATAAACTCGGAGGTAAATCCACTCAGTATGCAACTGATCCAACTGTCTCCAGAATTATATATTGTCCAATGAACCTTGGACTCAGAATTCCTTTCTTACCAAATCGCATCACACTTTTCCATGATGAAACTTTTAAAAAAACATGATCACCTACCTAAAAATAGAGATCCTTCCTCCTGTTGTCCGCATAACTCTTCTGCCTACTCTGAGTTGTTCTCATGTGTTTCTGTATCAGCTGAAATTTTTCTTCCAACTCTTCTACCAATTCCGGTCCCATAAACTTCCCTTCACCCACTTCAACCCAGAAAGCTGGAGTTCGACACTGCATCCCATATAATAACTCAAATGGTGCCATCTATATACTGGAATGGAAATTGTTATTATAAGAAAAATCAACCAAAGAAAGACGTTGGTCCCAACTTCCCTGATAATCCATCGAACAAGCATGTAGTATATCCTCCAAATTCTGAATTGTTGATTCTGACTACCCATCTGATTGACGATGAAAAGCTGTACTAAAATTTAATTCAGTACCCAATGACGTCTGAAGGCCTTTCCAAAAGTTAGAAGTGAACCTGGGATCACAGTCAGATACAAGGGAGAGAGGAACTCCATGTTACCTGACTATCTCTTTAATATATAAATGGGAAAGTTGATCTAAGTAAAAAGTATCTCGTATAGCAAGGAAATGAGCAGATTTAGTCAAGCGATCAACAATAACCCAGAATGCATTATTACCTTGAGGTGTCTTCAGCAATCCCACAACGAAGTCCATGGATATATTCTCCCATTTCCACCATGGCACTGGTAAAGGATGAAGCATCCCTTTCGGTAACTGCCGCTCTACTTTAACCTATTGACAAGTCAAACACTTCATAGTAAAATCAGCAATGTCTCTTTTCATTCCATCCCACCAGTAATACTCCCGAAGATCTCTATACATATTAGTACTGCCTGGATGAACTGAAAATAGAGAACTATGAGCTTCACCTAACAACTCTTTCTTCAACTATGAATCACACGGAACACACAATCTCTTCCCAAATCTCAAAACACAATAATTATCAATGTTTAATTCAGGCAACTTACCCTTCTGAACCAGCTCTACCTTTTTCTGCAACTCGTTGCCTTGCTTCTGTGCTTGCTTAATTCTGTCTGATAGAGAATATTTCACTGATACCTGAAACAAAACAGAAGAACATCCTACACCAACAACTTCTATGAACAAGTTAATCAAATCCTTAACCAAAGGATCACGTTCCAAATGCAACATGGTTAATGAAGCATTACCTTTTTGACTCAAAGCATCATCCACTTTATTTTCTTTTCCCGGACAATAGTGAATTGTACAATAATAATCCTTGATTAATTCCATCCATCTCCTATGTCTCATGTTCAATTATTTCTGAGTGAATATATACTGTAAACTTTTGTGGTCAGTATATATTTCACTCATTACTCCATACAAATGACTCCTTCAAATTTTTAAAGAAAAAACAACAGCAGCTGATTCTAAATCATGTGTAGGGTAATTTACCTCATGAGTTTTCAACTGTCATGAAGCATAAGCAACTACCTGATCATTATGCATTATGACGCAACCAAGTCCTTTCAATGAAGCATCACTGTAGATAACAAACTCACTATTACTAGAAGGTAGTGCCAAAATGGAGCATTCACCAATCTTCTTTTCAGTTCTGGAAAACAATCATCACATTCTTTTGTCCAGAGAAACATAACACCCTTCCAAGTTAGCTTAGTCATTGGACTAGATAACCGTGAAAAATTTCTAACAAACCTTCGGTAATATCTAGACAAACCAAGAAAACTACGAATCTCAGTTACATTTGTGGGTCTTGGCCATTCTTCAACAACCATTGTTTTTGAAGGATCCACAATTATTCCATCTTTAGAAACAATATGTCCAAGGAAAGAAATTTATTTCAAGCAAAACTCACACTTAATGAGTTTCCCATACAATTTCTTTTCTTTTAAGGTTTGAAAAATAACCCTTAAATGTCTTTCATGCTCCTCTTTACATTTAGAAAACACTAAAATATCATCAATGAAAAAAACCAAAAACATATCCAAGAACTCATGGAAAATTCTATTCATAAAATCCATGAATACAATAGGTACATTGGTTAGCCCAAAATTCATAACTACATATTCAAAATGGCCATATCTTGTACAAAATGCTATCTTCAGAACATCTGCTTCCTTTACCTTCAACTGATGGTACCCCGATCTCAGGTCAATCTTTGAAAAATACTGAGCTCCCTGGAGCTGATCAAAAAAATCATCGATATGAGGCAAAAGATATTTGTTCTTAACAGTGATGTTATTCAAGGCTCTATAATCAATGCAAAGTCTCACACAACTATATTTCTTTTTAACAAATAAAATAGGAGCACCCCATGGTGATGTACTAGGTCAAATGAAAACATTTTCTAATAAATCATGAAATTGCTCCTTCAACTCTAAAAGTTAAATTTGATCCATTCGATAATGGGGATTTGAAATTGTCTTAGCATCAGGAACTAAGTCAATAGTAAACTCAACTTCCCGATCTGGTATTATTCCAGGCAACTCATTAGGAAAAACATCAGGATACTCATTTACCACTGGCACCTCATTAATCTGAACAGTTCCCTTGTTTTCAACAATATGTGCAAGGTATCATTCATTTCCATCTTTTACAAGTTTCTCAGCCTCTAGATATGTTATCAATAGTAAGGGTTCATTCTTGTACACAAACTAAAAGTATTTATGAAAATAAACTTCTTTAGCTCTACAGTCAGTCTTAGCATGGTAAATAAAGTGCCAATCCATACCCAAGATAACGTCAAACTCTACTAGAGATAAAACAATAAGGTTTTCAACTAGGTTCTTTCCACGGATAAGGATAGGAAGAATCTTAAAAATTATTTTTGCCTCAACATTTCCCCCAGGTGTTTTTACCACAAGTTCAGGAGTCATTTCTTGAGATGGTATTCCCATTTTACTAGAAAAGTTTTTAGAGATGAAAGAATGTGTAAACTATGAATCAAACAACACACTGGCATACTCTGAAAAATCAAACAAAGTATCTGATACCACTTCATTTGATTGCCCAACATCTGCTGAAGTAGTTGAAAATGATTTCACCACCCCTTTTTTCTTGTTGTATAACTGCTTCCCATCACTCGAGCTCTTTTTCAGACACTCATTTTCATAGTGACCCATCTCATTGCACTTAAAACATTTCACTAACTGTAAAACAAATTTGGTCTTACCATCACCCTGATCTTTTTCAGTGAAATCACGAGACTTATGTCCCATCTTACCACAGCGGTTGCACTTTCCAGAATTCATAAGACATTCCGCAGCATGCCTTTTACCACATTTATCACAAACTGGAAACTTAGTTTTCTTACCATCAGACCTTTTTGAAGAATTCTTTCCTTTCTCCTTTCACCTCGGTGTCTTCTTCTTCTAGTTGTTATAGAACACATGATCATCGACAAACTCCATTTCCACCTTCTCAGCACATCGAAAAGGCTTTTCATAATTCTTGAACTCACGAGAAGCTAAAGCCCTTCAATATTTTGGCTTTAATCCAGAGTAAAAATTATTGATTTTACTATCAAGGTCTCGGATAAAATTTGGAGAAAACCTTTCCAATCGAGTGAACCTTCCTTCATAGGCAGCCACTGAGTCTTCCCCTTACCTCAATTCTAGGAATTGTTTTTCCATCCAAAGTCAAACAGCCTTATAGGAAAATACTTCTCAAGAAACATACCTTTGAATTCATCCCAGTCGAGAGCATCCATCTCATCAGCATCCCTGATATTTTTAACCATCGACCACCACTGATCTGCTTCACCCTTCAAACGGTAAATAGCAAGATTAACCTTTTGATTGTCTGAACACCCCATGACATCAGAAATCTTCTCCAGTTCTTTAATCCACCCTTCAGATAGCACATGGTCAGATGATCCTCTGAATGATGGGGGGTGTTGCCTCATGAAATGTTCCACCACTTACATGTTCCTCTGTGGTTAATATGGCTGATCTCGTGCATGGATACCACCACCATTTATCACTTGAGTCAACTTCGCCATTACTGCAACAAACTATTCAGTTCCTATTTTGACCATCTTAGGATGCTGATTCGGAAGGTTATTTCCTTATGTATGCCTTCCTAGCACTGCTTCCATGTTTCCTCTGCAGAAAACCATTCTGAAAAAACATGTCTTAGATGAAGAAACATGGTAATCTTCAAATGCTATATCATTTCAATTTGACCAAAAAAAAATATTTTTGGATAATTATTTAATAGAATTCTAACTCTTAAAGTTATCTAAACCAACCTCTGATACCAACTATAAGGCCCCAACCTTAAACATTACTTAATCTTGAGTTATTACAAGATTACACTTTGAGGATCTTTTCTGGTTTAGAGTTTTATATAATTGGATCATAAATCATGTATTACATTTCATATTTAAATAAAGTGGTTACAAAAAAGATAGTATTCATTTTTTCCCATAAATGGAAACATAATTAAAACAAAAAATGGATTCCTTCATGGAACTTCCGTGAACCTATCATCACATTATGTAGCTTTCCCTTGAACTATGAAAAAACATTTCAAAAACATGGGATGAGCATAAAAAGCTCAGCAAGGGATATAAAAGTGCGAAATGAAAACATTAGTCCATTAATGAAATCATACTTTACTCATAAAACATAAGCATTTTAACATACCTCATCAAATCATGAATAAATCATAGAAATCATAAGACATAATGGTAACTTGAGGCATTCAGAACATTCTTATGTAGGGAGTAAACCTCATAGTTACGTTTGGAATACCCATCACAGTATGTTCCCTAAATCTCTTTGGAGAAACCTTAACGTTTAGCCCCTTTGCATTACCCAATGCATTGAAGAGCTATATCAGTCTCACCCGCCATTAGTTTATCACGGAACCACCCATCTTCATAAACAATTCCCAAGAACCATAACATAATTGTATCACATAAAACATGCATAAAGGAAACATAACATTTCCATATTTCAATCACAAGATATCAATACATCACATTGATATAATAAAAACATTATGAAAACCATTTTAAATAACAAAATAAAAGAAAAGTAAAATATGCTATTTATTTTTCATTTAAAAAAAAGATATCGCTTGTAGAGGAAGCCGAAACTCAAATAATGGTCACGGCGGCGGAGAACTCGTTGTCACCGCATACGAATGACAAAAAAAAAATTCCCTTTTATCATTGAGTAAAACGCTTCGTATAAAAAATATTCCTTTTGAATAGACATAAAATTAAAAGGTGTTTATACACCGTATAAAAGAAATTTGTGTATAAAACAAAATATGCCTCAATGAAAGTAGATTGAGATGAAGTCCCATACCTCGGGTCCGACTTGACTCGATCGTTCTTTAACGTCCTGAATAATAAAATTGAGTTAATTTCTACTTTCTTAATAACCTTTTTAACTTTCATTATTCCGTTTATTTCACTTATTACCATGTTGTGAACACTATGTAATTATTAAAGTTAATAATGGTCATTTTGTCGATCATTGGTACTTGAGTCAAAAATAAACTCTTTATAATTACAAGTTGTTCATGTGGTAAAATATACATTATATCCAGAATTATATTCATTATGTAGATATCATATATATCATTTATATCCATTATATAGATGCATTTACAATATTACACAACATTTAGAGGTAAGAAATGAAATGCAACATTCATGGAGACGGTAAGCCGTACGTACGCATGAACACTACTTTCATTTCTATTTCGTATTTTATGGAATGGAATCATAATTATATAAAGGTATATTATAATTCCAGTATAATATCATATATAATATCATTAATTCCATCCTTTATACATCCCACATATGGCATTAACGAATCAAATCACTTTGAGGGGGAAATAGTCCGCACTTCCTAAAATGAAGATATCGCGTATACCCATAATGGAAGCCACAAAGGTATGCCATAAATGAAAAATACAAAAGATTAAGGAAAACATAAACATATTATATATCACATATAAATATAGTGACATCTTAATGGCCACCTTTGAAGGTGTTATAAGAATATTGAACAATCATCGTTTCGTGAGGCAGAAATTCGCCATCCACGGAAACATTATGTTCTTTAACCATTAGATATAGGTTTGTGTAAGTTTAGCTCAAATAATTCTTATAAAAACATTCTAGTATATTTAAAATATTGTTTTTGTTACAAAAGAAATTAATTAAAAGAGTATAGGGGGTTGGAGAAGCAAAATAAAACAAAAGAACATTAGAGAAGTCTTTACCTTTAAATCGGGTAACTCCTCTTGGTTAGAACCAAAAGGGTTCCTTGAAGAGCTTTATGCCTAAGGTAATGCTTATAGTATAAAGAGAGTAATTTGGAGAGATAAAATGAGCAGAGCTTGGCCGATCCAATGGCTTGAGATGTGTGGGTAAGGAGGTAGAGGTGGGGGAATTTATAAGAGGAGAGGAGGGGCACTCTTGGAAAGGTATAAAATGTTACATTATTTTCAAATGAGTTTCAAATATTAAAGGTCCCACATTAATTTATTTAGAGGATAAGGTGATAAGGGTTTTGAAATATACTCATCTAATAGGTCTTTGACAAGTTTAATTGTTATATTTTACATTATCTTTTCATTTTATTTAAGTCGTTCATTAATGAGGTAATCGCTACATCATCATGATGTCATAAATAATTTAATTTATTTAATGTATAAAAATTATAAAAAAATAATATGATGTAGGAAATATTTTTATATTTATAGTGTATATTTATAATCCAATAGATCATTTATTTAGACAAATTTAAAAATGTTTTACTGAGGTGATACATTCTTTGTTATATTTAACTTTTTTAAAAATATAAAGATAAAAAGTCATTATCACAAAAATTGATTCCATGGGGTCCCCACGTTTGGAACAAGGAATCCCATGGTCATCCATGACACTACTAGTAGTATTAGGACACATGTTGGTGTCATTCTGTATTATTATGATATTATTTTATTATCCTTAACTACCTGATTACTAATCAATCAAGATAATTCACGATAATTACCGTCGTTACTATTACAAAGTCTGAAAACAAAAGAGTCTTGATTACATAATTTGGACCTTCTGATTCCAAATATTTAATCATTTTTACCAAATTACAAACACAGAAATTGCAATAATTAATTTAAATATAATTCCTGTTGTCAAAACAAATAGCGGGTTTTTTAGAAACAATATCTATGAAAAGTTTGGTACTTGTTTATGCCCAATTCCAAAGTTAAATTAATCCTAATGACCACCATTGGATTACATGGTAAAAATATATTCTAATTAGACTTTAAAACCAATTAAAAAGATAATGTAACCATATAATTAAATTAGATGAAAAATTAGTTTTGATGTAAAATGCAGTATTATTCACTAATCATTAAAAAATGAACATTGTCAAAAAAATACCAAAAAATTATCGAATGTAAATTTCAATGTCCCAATCATAAAGAATAAGTTTATTTTGACAAATAGTGCTTATAAAATTGTCAAAATATAGATTTAAAAAAGGTTCTCCATCAAAAGGTAGTAAAACAATCTTTTAAAAATATTAGTGTATTCCATGCTTAAGATTGGATTTATTCTCATTTTAAGAATATAAAACACTATCTAATTCATAAATATACATAGATAAGAATATATATTATTAATTACTTACTTGGGATGTTACAATATGACCTACCATATCGACAATACGTTGAGATTTATTTTCCATAACCAAAATACATGAAATGATCAAAAAGTTTGTTTTATGATTAAATATGATATTTATAACATTAAAATAATTATTGATATGTTTTATCTTTATCCTATGATGAATAATTGATTCATTCATGACAAAACATGCAAACTAAAATGATTCCGTTAACACCTGAAACAATGGTAATTATGAAACTTTACCAACAAATAATTGATAGAATAATATAAGAAAATCATACATGACATCATATGTAAGGACCCAGCCTTAAAAATTATATAATATAGTTAATTTAAAACTATAAATGATATTATTTTCCCAAAAATATTTTATTTTTAGAGTTTTATAGAATTAGGACAATTCTTACAAATTAAACTCTTAAATTATAAGTGGAATCTTATAATTAGTATCCATTTTTTCACATAAGAACATCCTTTTAAAATAAATAATTGATTATTTTTCAGGGAATATATTCATAACATAAAATTGAAATACTTATTTATATTACCCATTATTATACCCTTTTAAAAAAATATAAAACATGGGATAAGAAAAAAATCTCAATAAGGGATATAAAAAGAATAGAATCTATTTGTTCAGTAAACACATGAAAACCCTAGAAACAATTTCCATAAAACATTACATTTTACTAATAAAGGAAAATATCATTACTATAGAAAGATAATTTATTTTTCATTTTTAATCAAATTATTCCTATAAAAACTCATTATAATGAATATAAAATTCATTTCGGTGCCTTGGGTAATTATCACATTGAACCCTTACAAATGGAATAATCATACGTTATAATTCCATCATCGGATTTCCCAATGATTTGGAGAGTTATTTGGGTGCACCGATCATTTAATATATAAAGGGATAACTCAAAACTCTATGGGTACACCCATCATTTATAATTTACAATAACCACAACAAATAATAAAATATTTCATCATTTGAAAAACTCTTTTAAACTCGTATTCAATTCACATTTAGATACCAATTTCTTACAAAGACCCCTTTTCAATATAAAATCCACCATTCTTTTGAAAAATGACTATCAATACTAAATTACCCAAAATATATAGACGATATTTCATTTAAAGAAACATTATGTCTTGGAATGGAATCCCAAAATAAAATAATGGCCATTGCAGTAGAAAATCATTATCGCCGTTTATGTTAAGAATAACACATTCATTTTTTAGTTTGTGAAAAAATTCTATATAAAACAAATAAAAACATTCATTTTTAAAAAATTTTGATTAAATTAAATATATTCATAAAATTTCCTTCATATGTAAAATAATATTAAGAATATTTACTTATAGGAAATAATTTTAAAATTAAATAAAAAAAATTCAAAATATATTTTTAAATTAAAGTTTCCCATTCCACTTTGAAATATTTAAATCATAAAACTAATTAGCTAATAGAATAAAAAAAAAATTAAATATCATTATAATATAGAAAATTCGTGATATAACATGTCAAAGTGGATGAATATACAACTTATAAAATAATAATGTTCATAACATCAAGACATGTCTCAAGGAAAAGAGATTGAGATGAAGTTCGTTAATTTGATTCATATTCAACACATGTTTTCTTTAACTTCGTGAATAATAAATAGGTTAATTATTTAACTTCTTTAGAACATTTCAATTTTTATTATTAATTTTATATATGTTATTACCATGTTATATAAACTATTTAATTATTTAGGCTCATGTTAGATGTTTTGATGGTATTCGCTAAATGTGTCCAAAATGACTTCGACAAGTCGAATATAGCCAAATATGTCATTATTCAGTTATATGTAGAATAATATTAATGAACTAATAATGATTTTTATAAATTAGTTTCACATTTAAATCAATCTAATACATATAGATATAAAAAATGAATTACATTACAATCATAGAGTTGTTAAGCCGTACGTACACATGAGTAGCATTTTCATTTTTCAATGATCATTATGGAAAGAAATAAAGTAACATTTTGTCACTCCAGAGTGATCATAATATATTTAATCTAATATTGTTAATTTAAATATAACTATATATATCATTCCTGTGTTTTGGTGATGAAAAATTAATCACATCGCTTCGTGGAGGTGATAGTTCACATGTATGCACGAACGACGTTATGATTTTTATGTCCAGGGAAAGGTACGAATGTAAATAAAATAATATTTTTTAATAATAATAAATATTTAATGAATATAATATATAAACATTAATTCCACAATTATAATCAATATTTGGATATAATGATGGAAAATGAATTATATCTGTTCACAAGGTGGTCGTTCTACAAACACACAAATGAATAATTTATCTCCCATTTGGTGGAATTGGAAATGGATTTAGGTTATGATATTAACATAATAACATATCATTATATTGAGTATAATATATTTATTAATTAATCATATTTGAATAATATTTATGGAAGTTGGAAGTAAAAAAGAAAAGAAAAACACTTAATAAAAAACAATACCTCTTCTTTAAATGATCACTTTTTAATAACACCTTAACAGAACTAAGGTTGGTGTTATTCCAAAAATAAGAGATCTAGAATGTGTTTTTGGATTATAGAAAGGTATTTTTATAGATATATTTTATGCCAAACGGGTTTTGAAAAGTGGATAATATAGGATAACAGTTTCTCTTTTATAAGAGAGAAGATGGTCACCCTTGGAAGTCATCAAAATATAAAATTAATATAAATTAATTTTATAAACCAAATGGATCCAAACATATTAATTTCAATGAAAATATTATTTTTTGTAGAAATACCTATATAAAATAAATATTCTATAAATTTTGGTTGTTTTTAATCCTAATATTTTAGATTTAACATTTATTTGACTTTTTAATTCCTACGTGATATCATGTAATTTCAAATTTTAGGGTTAATATAATTACAATAAAAAAATAACTGACAAAAATATGATTAATTGATGAAATTTTGAGACATATACAAATAATTTGGTATAAATGTAGATTTTTAAAAAAATTATATCATTTAATAATTTTTTCTTAATTTATGGTATCAATAATGTCATCTTTGACAAAATTTTTCACTTATCATTTTAATTTTTTCATAAAACAAGATATATTCATAAAAAATCATTTAAAAAACCATAAATATCTCAAAATAATCCATAAAATTAATTTATGACATTAATTATATAAAATTTTATTAATTTTAATATTTTTAATAAATTTTATTTGATTCTTCCATTAATTAAACAATTACCACATAATCATTGTTTTATCATTTATGGTAATTACTTGTAACTAAAAATTATAAATAAATAACCATGATGTAGGAATCAATTTTATATTTATAAGGAATATTTATAATAAAACATATATGTCACGAACAAGGCCGGGTCGCCATCCATCTAGGAGCCCGACCCGGTTCGTGGCATGGCCTGAAAGGCGTTCCCGATCACTATGGGTTGGCACAAGTGCCTGGGTATCAAAATAACACATGGGAACGATTTACCCGAAACAATAGATAGAAAAAAACTAATAAGAGAACTAAACTGAGAGTGGAAACAGGCAACCAAACATGCCTTTAAACCATTAACAAGTTTATGTATATAATTCAAATAAACCCCCATGTGAACAACAACAATGATATAAAACTAAACTCTGATATTAACCTCCAAGAGACCCGAGAAGTCGCATCGCCAAGCTACCAACACCAACCTGCACGTGAATACGAATAGAAGCCAGAACCAGCATCACTAAGCATGATGTCACAACCAGGAATACACAAGAAACAAGGTCTACATACACCCAAGGGTTTATGTAGGGTATGATCCAAAGGCCCAGTAGGATACCACAAAATAAAAAGGTTTCATGCATAATTATTAAATGACTTATACATTTACAAAGATAACTAACGAAAAGAAATAAATGCTTTAATAGTTTAAAAGAAAACAGTTTCTAATGGAACAACTTAAATTAAAACACACAGACTAACTTTTTAAAATAACCAATGTGTCACACTGACGAGTGTAAAGTATCCGATGAGCACCAAATATGGGAGAGGACTCATGGGTGTTAGCTAGATTGGCCCCCTAGATCTTCGTGTCTCAGTGAAACGTGGATTAAAAGGCCACGACCCTCATAAATCGTGTCTTAGAAGGAGATGGCCCTAAAAAAATGTGGTTTAGAAGGCCACAACCCTCAGAAAACATGTGGTTAGTTAATGTTGCAATCATCAGTCCTTCTAATGAAACTGGGTCAAGTCACCTCCAGAACACTTTCCCACTAGTCTAGTCCACCATCCTAGATACCCAGGCTTCTCGGTTTGGGCACAAACAAGTTTCACTTTCATGTCACATGTCACACTAATGCATAAAAGCCAAATAGGGTATTTACACACTCAAAATCACAATTTTCATGCCCAAACCCTCTTTTAAAACCATACACACACCAAAATATTTTCAAAAAATAATCTTCATAGGTTATATACTCAACTAAACCATCTAGACAATTTAAAAGAAACTCAACACTAAATGAACCACCACTTAAACATGTAAACACTATTTTGAAATAAGGTGCACACTAAAATTTTATCAAAACTAAATCTATATCAGTTACACAACCTATTAAAACTACTGAACTATCAAAGAAATCTCTTTCTTTATCAAACATGCCACTAACAAAACTTATTAAACTAATACCACACACATCACATGACTTTAAGCACAAAAATATTCACACAATTTAACCAGAACAATCATTCACCCTTAATAATTATTTATTAAAACAACCCAAACGTTTCATACATATATTTTTGAGAGAAAAATAATGATTTATGCACTAGACTGACCCAAACCCCCTTCAAATAAGTAAACACAGACAATTCCACCTCAGGAACCCAATCTGCATCACACACAGTATTAAAGAAAACACTCGCATAGTTAAAAAGACCATTTCTATAATTAAACAAACCTCTAGAAACATTTTACGAACAATTTCAAGATATGTCACATGAAATTAAACACCAAACACTCTTTGAAATGTCATTTCTGACTAAACACAAATATACGCATTACTAAAAAAAAATTGCACACTTTACAAGCCCTAACAAATTAACTACAGAATCTTCTTTAAAAACTATTAATCAGTTCAACATTGATTTCATAAAAACATACTCATATCAGGAAACACTCTACTAAACACATCAACACACATTAAACCTTAAGTAAAATTAAATTTTCACCAAACTAACTAATTAATAAACATGCTAAGTTAATTAAATAAGCAAATGAATTTATCAATTAATACTCATGCGCGGAACCACCTACCTCGATGTCGAATCTTCTAAAACATTGGTGTGGAATTCCAATCGTGTGAAATAAGAACCACATAAACCATAAATTAAACCATAAAACATGTACTGTAACTGAATAAAATAAAAAACGAATGATAAAACTAACACCCAAGGAGGGAAAGAAAAACTCACCCAAAGAGGTGTCTACCGGTGGTGGTCACGCCGATATGGAGCCTTGCCGGAAGGGGGTTGTGATTAAGATAGCGCCATGAGAAGGCTCAAGAATGCTAGGGTATCATGCATGAGGACTGCTAAGAGGGTTCTCAGCCAGGATCCGAGGTGCAACGCAACAAGGCTACCATGGCAGGGGGCGACACCGGGTTTTCGGGGTAGGTTATGCGATGGTGCAAGTCAGATGACATGGCTTTGGGGTGATGGCACAAGACGGATGTAGCAGGAGCCCCAGGAAGATCCAGAGGTGCTGGACAAGGGATGTAGTGTGTACACTAGTGCAGAAAACGTTTTTTACGTCGGTTATTTTTAATTTTTTACGTCGGTTTCTAGCCGACGTTAATACGTGCGACGTTATAAATAAGGTTTTTGACTTCGGTTATTTAAAAACCGACGTCAAAAACATAAAATCGCGATGTTTATCACATCGGTTATTTTAGAACCGACGTGATAAAGGGCCTAGAGAATGGTTTATCACGTCGGTTATCGAAGAACCTACGTGACAAACGGCCTGGACAATGGTTTATCACGTCCGTTCTTAAACAACTGACGTGATAAACAGGGCTGAGGGGGTTTATCACGTTAGTTCATATTGAACCGACGTGATAAACTGGGGTGAGGGTGGTTTATCACGTCCGTTCTATAAGAACCGACGTGATAAAACGGGTTGAGCGTGGTTTATCATGTCGGTTCATATAAAACCGATGTGAAAAACTGGGGGGAGGGGGGTTTATCACGTCGATTATTGTATAACCGCCGTGATAAACCAGTGGGAGGGGGTTTATCATGTCGGTTAGTCTATAACCGACGTGATAAACCATTTTCCAGGCCGTTTAGCACGTCGGTTATTCAATACCCGACGTGCTAAACCATTCTCCAGGCCCTTTATCATGTTGGTTATTAAATAACCGACGCGATAAACCATTCTCCAGGCCTTTTATCATGTCGGTTATTAAATAACCGACGTGATAAACCATTTTCCAGGCCTTTTATCACGTCGATTATTAAATAACTGACGTGATAAACCATTTTCCAGGCCGTTTATCACGTCGGTTATTAAATAACCGACGTGATAAACCCAATTTTTTTTAAACAGAATGCTGTGATCTTCTCTCCACCAGAATCAACCAGAAAATAAATCAAGAAATCGTACCACAAAATAGAAGTACATCAAAATTAAGCATGTACATAGATAACATATAAAACTTACCCACTAGACAGCATCCACCCTCATTTATACCCCATGGACAACCCTCCCCCACCCCGTTGGAGCCCTCACCCTCATGTATACCCCCTGGACAACCCTCTCCCACCCCATTGGAGCTCCCACCCTCATGTATACCCCTTGGACAAACCTCCCCCACCCCATTGGAGCCCCCACCACACTCCTGGACTGCCCCCCGACCCCCGGACACCCCCAAACACCCCTTGACAACCCCCACCCGCCTGAACAGCACCTCCTCACCCCCTCACCCCACTTGACAGCCCCCACCACACCCCTGGACAACCCCCCCACCCCTGGACAGCACTCCCACACCCCTGGACCGGCTTCCCACACACCTAGACATCCCTGCCACCCCCAAGACTGTCCCCCCACCCCACCGGACAGCCCTCCCAGAACGCTGGACACCCCCAACCCCACTGAACACACCCCCACACCCTTGGAACCCCTCCCCCACAGACCCAAATCCATACCAGAAGAACCATCAAAAGTAGACCAAAACAAGAAGTAGAGAAAAATTAAACATTCACTTATATAACATTCAAAACTTACACTGTCAACTTCAAAAAAAAATTAAATCAAACCTAAACAACTACCAAATACAAAATTAAAACGACAATATTCAAAATTACAGTTTACATTACAAACATCTAAAATTCAATCAAACCTGTAAAATAATTTGACCACTCCACTTGTACGTGTTTGATGTCTTCAGCAGTATAGGGTTGAGGGTCATCAAAAAGCTACAAATGAAAAAGAAGATAGTTAACGTGTATAATGAATAAATCAAATTGAAATATGATGGAAAAGTTTAAGAGGAAATCGTACCAGGTCAAAATTCACAACTATCCCAGTTTTTATTATTTCATAGATAAATCTTAACATATAATATCCGCATTCGATGAGGCCTTGTTGTTCATGAAAATTCTGTTTTGAATGAGTGTAAATTCAATATATTATTTTTATGTAATAAATCAAAAAGTAAAAATTATAAATGGAAATTTACCTTCGCCGTTACATATTTTATCTTTGCATTTCTTTTCTTTGTGTTTTTTCGAAAGTAGACCCATGCACTGTTAGAAAATAATACGAATGGGGTAAATTTAAAATTAATTATAATATATAAAACTATTGAGAAATTGAAACTTACTTTTCCAATATATTCTTAAAACTTTCCCGCACATCACCATGAACAGAGCATATCCAATAAAGAGCTTTCTCCCTTGGGAAAAAAATCCCTAACATCCAATGATTACTGATAAAAGGAAATTTAATGTTAGTGGTTTTTTATGTTAAAAGATAATTAACTCTTTGAGAGAAATGTGTTTCATACCTCTCACAAAAAGGCATCATCCAACATTGTTGGATTATATTCTTTTCAAATCTTTCAGCAATATAAACCATTCTTTGTTCCTCAGTCAATGCACATGCTTCAGGGGAAATAAATTGCGGGTCCATGAATCCATATACTTCTGTCAGTTCATTTCTCTCACAAATTTTATAAAGATACCTAATACAAAACATATATAAGTATACATTTTTAATAAATATAATGCAGGGAAAAGGTGTTAAGACTTATATGGAAAAAATTTTCACCACGTTGATGCCCAACCTATCTCCAGTAACAGGCTCCATGATATCAGATTTTGTAATCCCCACACTTATTTCACGTCCACAAACATGAGATTCCATTGGAAACTCATAAAAACCCAACAACAAATGTGAATATCTTGACAATCTGTCAAGACCACTGGAATCTGTATCTGATGTCATAGCCTGTTGTCTTTGTTGTTGTCTATACAATATTTCTTTACCTTTGAAGTATTCCTGTGAAAAAAAAATTGAGAATTATAGTAGTTTTCAAATGAAAAAACAACTTTAATAAAAAAATAAAATAAAAGATATAACATTCATACCTCTATGGTAATGAGTCAAAGAAGTCTGGATGGCCAAACTAAAAAATGGCCGATACCCTGTCCAACTGTCGCCACCTCATCTGTAGGTATTGGTACCCTAGATGATCTATCTATAATATCCTGTACAGTGACCCTCTGATTCTCTACCTCTAATTGTTGATGATGAACTGTATCTCCTATACAATATACCAACCCGTATGCTACTATATGATGTTGAGAATCATCTACATACAACTCGCAATATGTAGGAAGCTGCGGCGGAGACGTAGGATAAATAATGGGGTCCGCAGGCTGAGGTGGGGAAGTGGGAGCTATTGGCGGAGGTGGAGGATAAATAATGGGGTCTGCAGGGGGAGGTGGAGGAGTGGGAGCTGCAGTATGAAATTGTCTTTGCATTTCTGCAAACATAGACTGCACCGAATCTCTAATCTTGTCTTCCATCATCGCATTAATATTTTGAACTTCAGCCTCCAAGGATTCTATTTTTTTTATAAACCCCCTCAATGTTAGAAGTTAATGAACGTGGAAACACTTTTCTTACCGATACACCTGCTGGATATCCTCTTACACAACCAGGATGTTCGGGCCTTCCCAATGCTGCAAATAAAATATCTTCCCTCCCAGTAGCTGTAAATGTCCCCTCTAAACTCTGCTCCTCAAGAGAGTCCTGTATTAATTAATTGAAAATTTCTGTAATGATTGAAACTTATATGAAGAAAAAAGTTAACTTAAATAAATTAAATAGATATCTTACAATCCTCTCAGCTACGATTCTCGATTCTTCCGAAAGATATTGCCCTTTTTTTCCCTTCCGAGCTCTCTTCCATTTTTTATGTCTAGATGGAGGGGATGGAGGGGCCACCTCTCCAGAGCTTGAAGACTCAGCTCTTAGTTGTTGAAATTTTTCCGCTATCATTTTTTCTTCCAATAATGTATACCCTCCCCGAGATAAACTATGAGGGTATATATTTTTAGATTGGATCTCCTGATGAGCTTTCCTTGTTTGCTATAATTTAAGAATAATAAATCATTAACAAAAAATTAATAAAATCATTTATATAAGAAAGTTTATAAAAGTTTACATTGCCCTTACCAAAAATGACTCTTTTTCTCTACTTTCAAAAAACTATCTCCATGTGTCTTCATCTATAAAAGGATATATACGACATGGATTTCCATGAATCCTATGACCATAAATGAAATCAGATGAGAGGGTTGATTTGAAATCCCTCCATCTCCTGGCAGCCAACGATAAGCATTTATTCCTGACTCCTCCAGTGTCAGGAATATCAAATGTCATCTGATAAAGAAGAGGTTAAACATATTATATATACTAGAAACATTAAAAGAATGGTCAAACAATGACAAAAGATCTTACCAAAATCGTCTCCCACAACTGAGAGATAATCGTTTTATACACACCTCTCCAATCATCATACAGAATGCTTACTTTGGTCTTAGCCTGAGTTGCAACAAAACTCTTAAAATCTTTGGCATTCGGACCTCTAGGAATATCATCATCATCAAACTCAACTACTATCCTCTGATCCTGCGTACGGGCAAGTGATAATTTTGGTAAACGTGGGTAACCACGTTTACCAACCTTTGAACTCTTCTTCGTAATAGGAGCATGTGAATGTTCATCCCCAGAGGTATGACCAGCAATATGATCCTCTCCAGAATCATGTGGTTGATCATCTGAATGATCTGTCATTATCATTCAAATCAAAAAAACAAACGTCAGTTCACAAATATACAAATTCAAATATTTTAATACTACTGTAATCAGAAAATAGAAAAGTGTACTAGGTTACATAATATTAAACATTGGTAATATGGTAAGCATGTTAAACAATGGTAAAGATGGCAAAGATGGTCAAGATGGTCAAGATGGTCAAGATGGTAAAAAATGGAAAAAATGGTAAACCTGGTAAACATTATAAACATGGTAAAGTAATTGTCAGTGAACAAATATACAAATTCAAATATTTTAATACTATTGTAATCAGAAAATAGAAAAGTGTACTAAGTTACATAATAGTAAACATTGGTAATATGGTAAGCATGTTAAACAATGGTAAAGATGGCAAAGATGGTCAAGATGGTCAAGATGGTAAAAATGGTAAAAATGGTAAACCTGGTAAACATTGTAAACATGGTAAAGTAATTGTCAGTGAATAAAAATAAGAATTTTAAAATTCATGTAATGGTTATAAACATGATAAAGTAAACTAAACAAACTTAAAACAAACAAAAACATATACTTATTTTATTTTAAAACATGTTTTAATAAATAAAAAACTTTCAATATCTAACATTTATGGAAAAAATAAATGTAAACCAGAAATAAAAATATGTTACCTGTAATTTGAGGAATGTACAGATGGATTGTTTTCCCAAATTCCTTCGTCGTGATCGTTCCTTATGGCACAAACTATGTCTTCAAAATGATCGTCATTATGTCCTGTTAATATTTCCATTGAAGTAGGGATCTAATATAAATCAGCATATTCATCAAGTTCATCCTCACCAAAATATTGTTTTTTCCCTTGTAAAACAACATCCCACTGCATATCTGATTGATCTAATACATAAAAAATTTGTTTTTCATGTGTTGCCATTATAAAAGAATTAGCTGTGTCTTCCAATCTATTCAGATTAACAAGTGTCATTCCAAATTCATCGTGTCTGACACTGTTGTTACGGTTAAACCATTTACAGTTAAAAACGGGAACTTTAATTTTAAAGTAATCAACCTCCCATATGTCTTCAATCACTCCATAATATGCATTTGATGCAGAAATTGGGTTTTTTTCCTTAGCACTCGAAAAATGCATTGCTTCTGCAAACACCAATACACCACTATTCTGAACTGCACTTCTGTTGTCCTGAGCTTTTGTATGAAATGTATAACCATTAATGTCATAACCAGACCATGTTATCACATTTAAACATGGACCACCCATTATCCATTTTAATGTCTCTGATACATCTGATCTACCAAGAGAAGTCTTTTTAATCCATGACAAAAAAGTTTTGTTGCGCTCATTCAAAATCCACATTTCTTTCTTCTTTGGATGACATTGTTTCAACTCATTAATATGCAATGTGATATATGGTTGAGAACCAGCTATGTTATTCAAGATGTATGATTCTAACTTCTTCATCTGTTCAGCTGACAATGATTTGAATTTCAAGCCGCGAATCCCCTTTCCCTCATTATTAACTCGTTCATGGAGAGATGGAGGCAAACCTATGTGTTGTGCCGCAGCCAAGTAGCTCGTACAAAACTCTGCTACCTCCTCAGAAATATACTTTTCAATAATGGAGGATTCAGGTCGATATATATTTTTAACATACCCCTTTAATATTTTCATATACCTTTCAAAAGGATACATCCAACGAAGATATACAGGTCCACAAAGCTTTATTTCTCGAACCAGATGAATCATTAAATGCACCATTATATCAAAAAAAGTTGGAGGAAAATACATTTCCAATTGACAAAGTATAAAAATTGCATCCTTTTCCAAAATATTCAAAGCATTCACATCAATCGCCTTGTTACAAATTGAATTGAAAAAATAACACAACTTCATTATAGTCTTTCTGACACGAATGGGCAATATTCCACGCAATGCAACTGGTAGAATTTGTTGCATCATGACGTGAAAATCATGTGACTTCATACCTATCAACTTCAAGTCCTTTAATGAGACAAAATTTTTAACATTAGAAGAATAACCTTGAGGCACTTTGGTATCATGAAGACACTGACAGAAGCTAATTTTCTCCCTCTTCGATAATGTATGACAAGCCGGGGGAAGAAATGTTCGTCTTCCTTTAGGAGTGGGAGCTAACTCCAAACGTATTCCCATTGATAGTAAGTATAATCTTGCATTAAACCCATCTTTAGTCTTTCCTTTAATATCTAACAATGTTCCAATCAAAGAATCACAAATATTCTTCTCCACGTGCATGACATCAATATTATGTTTAACTTCATGATACCTCCAATATGGTAGCTCAAAAAAAAAATTGTCCTTTTCTTCCAAATATGTCTATCATTACCAGATTTCTGTGTCTTTCCCAATGTCATGTCAAGGTTTTTCACCCTCTCAAAATACAGATCAGGGGATAAAGGTTTTGGAGCAGTATCAAATTCTTGTGAGCCATTAAATGCCTTTTTTAGTCTTCTATAAGGGTGTTCCATAGGCAAAAACTTTCGATGACCCATGTACACTGTTTTCCTCCCATGATGCAATTGAAAATAGGACGTCTGTTGTTCGCAAATTGGACATGCTTGATGCCCTTTAACACTGTATCCAGACAAATTTCCATATGCTGGGAAGTCATTTATAGTGAACAGAAGCACTGCATGCAGTTGAAAATATTCCATTTTATAAGAACCATACACCCTAATACCATCAGCCCATAACAGTTTAAAATCATCAATCAACGGTGACAAGTAAACATCAATATCATTACCGGGTTGCTTTGGAACAGAGATCATTGTACTCAACATGACATATTTGCGCTTCATTCAAAATTCAGGAGAGAGGTTGTAAATTACCAATAAAACAGGCCATGAACTATGTGTGCTACTGAGTGTTCGGTATGGATTCATTCCATCTGTGCACAACCCTAGTCTGAGATTTCTTATTTCATTTCCAAATGTAGAATACTACGCATCAATTTTCTTCCATTGTGGACAATCAGCTGGATGACGTATTTTTCCATCACATACCCGCTCTTCAGCATGCCATCTTAACTTTTTTTCATCATGTGAATTAGCAAATAAACGTTTGAAATGATTAATTATAGGAAGATACCAAAATACCTTTGAAGGGAGCTTTGTAATCTCTACATCACCCTGTGATTTTTCTTTCACCTTATACCGTGATGTCCCACATTTTGGACACTCTGACATAAATTCATATTCCTTCCTATATATAATGCAGTCATTCGGACATGCATGTATTTTCTTGTATCCCAATCCCATTGGGCATAATATTTTCTTGGATTTGTAATGTGAATCTGGAAGATCGTTATCTTTTGGAATAATGTCTTTCATCAATTGTAGCGGCTCTGTAAAACTTCTGTCACTCCATACATGCTTCGCCTTCAGGTTAATCAATCTTAACACTGCCGATAGAACCGTAAAATCTGTAAAACCGAGATATAATGGTTTTTCAGCATCACCATATAGACGTGCAACTGTCGGTTCTATCTCAATTTGTTTTGCTACAATATCGCGAATCATTTCTTCAATTCCATCGGAGTTACCATCTTGCGAATCATCATCATCAGTGACATTCCGTCCAGTTTCACCATGCCAAATCCAAGGGCTGTAACTCTGATTAAAACCATGACATATCATATGATCTTTTATCTCTCTACTTTTCAACTTCTTCATATTCAAACATTTCAGGCATGGACAGAAAAAAATGTCACTACTTGGAACATTTCGTTTTGCAAATTCCAAAAAGGCATCAACACCTTCCTCAAATTCATTGCTCATTCGATGTGCCGTAATCCAACTTCGACTCATTATTACCTATAACAACTATCAACAAAAAATATATATTTTTGAGATAAGACAAATACATGTTTATATAAAAAAAATCATAATTAGAATGTAAAACAATTTAAAATATAAAACAAATCTATAGGTATTTAAAAAAATATGCTTGAATATTATTTTTAAAACAAAATATAGTTAGATGTAACAGTTTTAAATTTCATTGAATCAAAGAAAACTGTGACGCCTAATGATTCTCCAAATAAAATATACATCAATAAAACATAAACAAAATGATTTTTATCTGGAATAAGTGAATCTGATCAGATGATACACATTTATAATAATCTCATGCCAATATACTAATAAACATGTTAAAATATATGAATACTTAATGGAGCATATAACATGTGTTATTCATGCTTGTTGTTCAATCATTATGATCTAAAGTACTCAACACTTTCAAGTGCCAAAATATTGAAAGTAGTAGTAGTTTTCATAAGTACCCAACACCAAATAGCTATACATCGTAAGTGTCATGTTAGAAATATGAATATAGACCATTTGTTTTATGTTTAATAATATTGTCATGTTATCTGATCATTCTGATTATATATTATAATTACTATATCCTTTTGATCCGATATATAATCTATGGACATTAATATTTCTTTAGAAAAAGTAATGTTAATATCATGGTAATGTAAAAAAAAGTATATGTCGAACTATATATATGTAATACCAATAAAAAAATACATATGTGTTTGGCCTGGGTTTCACACATAAAACAACTCATCTCACAGATTAAATTTTTGAATCATCCTACATAATACTTATTTTTATAACTTATGGAATGAAAATAATAAAAGTTTTGATTTACAATACTCATTATGGGTAAACATGATATATATAAATATAATATCTAATCTCATAAAAAGATATCCATGGGGGTATAAGAGAATACACAAAGCATATGATCAAAAAGATAAGTGAAACAGTTCTATATAATCATAGATCATAAAACCTGAGTCCAAGTATAACAATTTTAGCATAACATAAGACATGATTTATATGATAGTCGGAACATGATTTAAAAAACCTTATTCACAAGATCACAACATTGGTATGTGGAATAACATAAGAGTGTGGCAAAAACATAATCATATAAGTCATAACATATGTCAAGGGAAAACATAGTTTCATTCACCTCATATTGGGATATGTTAATCACCTTTCCTATAATTTATTATAATATTTCTTATGAGACACATCACATAACACATTGGACATGGTATAACCATCTGTATCGCATATTGATCTATGATATATAATGCATTGTCAAATGCATTAGAAGGATATTATGGACCCAAATGTCACATAATGACTAACCATATATATGGGTGAATCGTGATCATCAAATCATTTAAAACACTTTCGTAGATCAATTAACTAACAAAAATGAAATGGGGGTCATAATTGTTTTTACAAAACATAATAATTATTAATACATAAAAATGTGTTTGGATGGTAAGATAAGATAATATACCTAATTCAATCTAATTATCATTAAATTATTTCTACCTAGATAGAAAAGACCTTTATAAAAAATATAATTTAACTTGAGAATGAAAAGAAAGTACCTTTACCTTTTTTATAATGAAAAATCTGAAAATGATGATAATAATATTAAGGTATTATATTTTTTTTATGAATTATTAATAATAAAAGAAATCACCTCACTTGGTTTTGTTGAAAATCGGACATACCATCGAATTCAAGAAATCAGATACACTTTGCATGAAAAGGTCCATCATTTTTAGGAGATGACTTAAAGAAGAAATGTATTATCAGACTCACCATGAGTCCAGAATGAAATATTTGATTGTAATAGGTATGAATTGATATTTTTATGAATGCAGATGAAAACAGATGATGGTTTTCTGATCTAGGAGTTCTAAAAATCATAATTTTTTGAAAAAATATTATGATGTAAGAATGTTGAATGAAATTTTAAGGATAGGTATTATCGATTGTACCTGGTCCAATTTCATTCATGAAAATCATTTTCTGGAAAATCATATTGAAAATATGATTTTAAGAAAATAAGTACTACCAATCTTCATCCAGAAAGACACATTCCAGCTAAGTAGGAAATAATAATGTTGCTGGAAGAATGAAACGTTACAGTACCACCCATTATTTTTCAGATTTTGCTGAAGCTAATCCTCAATGTTTTAAAATTAAGTATTATTTCTAAATGATTGAATATTTTGAATGGTTGTGAAGTCAAATATCTATGTTCTCATGGTCATAGTAATATTTTTATCAGATATTCATTTATTTAGATACTTAAGAGGTTGCTCGTAATGAAGTTGCTGGTATTCAGATAGATCAATATAGCGATCATATTGGAGTTGTTACTGATTCGTATTTCAGAAGAAAAGATGAAGTATAAGTGGTTTAAGAAGCTTTAATGAATCTACTTTTTCATTGTACTATAGAATCGTAAAGCGTATATCAGAATGAAAATCTAGAATAAGAGTTAAAAATAGTCTTATCCAAAATACACCTGCTTGAATGTTGCGAGTTGAATGTTGCAAGTTGAATGTTGCGAGTTGAATGTTGCAAGTTGAATGGAAATAATAACCATTTGCAATAACAAAAAATTCCACGAGATTCAAAAAAGAACGAAAAGCACATCAAGAATCGAAACAAAAACGAACGAAATAAATTCGTGGAAGGCTTACTTGAATGTCGCGAGTTGAGATGATAGATCCGAGAGGAGTGAAGAAGATAAACAATGAAGCCAAAATGAGTTTAATGCAGGCGATCGACGAGCCGATTAGGGTTTACCGCGCGAGAGAGAGACGACCCGACGACTGTCAATCGAAAAATCGTAAATGACAGAAAATGGGCTTTAATTTTTTTAAATGTTTTATAATGTCGGTTATTATATAACCGACGTTATAAACTATTTTTTAGCTTTTTACGTCGTTTATCTTAAAACCGACGTAAAAAACCCGATATCGACGCCTTTTTTACGTCGGTTATCAAATAACAGACGTAAAAAACCAAAGCCCCAGGGGGGTTTTTTACCTCGGTTATAAAATAACCGATGTAAAAAACCCCGCTCTTTGGTTTTTTACTTCAGTTATTTGATAACCGACGTAAAAAACGCGTCGATATCGGGTTTTTTACGTCGGTTACCAAATAACCGACGTAAAAAACCCCCCGCGCATTGGTTTTTTACGTCCGTTATAAGATAACCTACGTAAAAACCCAACAGGCGTGATTTGTAACGTCGGTTATTAAAATAACCGATGTGAAAAATATACTCGCCGCATTTTTACGTTGGTTATATATAACCGACGTTAAAAATGGTGACGTAAAAAACGATTTCTGCACTAGTGGTAGGGGGTTCCAGGGGGTAATGGCGTGATATGAATAGAGGAGGGTAGCAGGGTGGTGGTCACCGGATGGAGCAGGGGAGACCTGCGGGTGGCCATGGCTGCGGCGTGATAGGAGCAAGACGGGGCAGACCAGAAACAATTGAGGAGGGGGAGGGCGGACCCGCAATGAAGCTGGGAGAGGGGAACAAAAAAGATGAGGCGCTACCCTAAGGAGGGGAATAAAAAAACCCAAAAAATAAAGACAAAAAAAGGATAATAATTCTAACAATATTGATAATAATAATAATAATAATAATAATAATAATAATAAATTAAATCAAAAATGACAATAATAAATAACATTACATAATTATAATTAATAATATTAATAAAATTAATCATACTAATAACAAGAATAAGAATTTCAAATTACAATAACATTATTATCATTATTAAGATAATTATATTAAATTATATATTTTTTCTATTTTGTCTCATTAATTAATTTATTAATTATAATTTATGGTGATATCAATAACAACCTTAATGATATAAATAATTTTATAATAATAAAAATGGTCATAAAATAACACAATATTAACAAAATGGTTATTATCACAATATTAAGAACAACTTAATAAATTCTATATTCTTAACATTATCTATAACAATATTATTATAATTTGTTTCAAACGATATTATTATTATTGTTATTAAAATAATTTTCTTAATTTTTTTAAACTTCTTTCTTATATTTTATTTTTATTTACCACTCATTTAATTTTATTTCTTCATAATTAATTCTTTTCATTTAATTATATGAACATCAGGCAGGCGTGCGGGGAGCTGGGTGAGGCTGCAGAGTGACCTAGGCGAGCCCGTGCAGCTTAGATAATGGCGCACTGAACGCTATCAAGGCCAAAACAATAATTTATTAGTGCAAAAGCGCAAAAACCTAGTTAGTCCAAGACCACATTTAATATAAATTGTATAATAATAATTAGAAGAAAATAAAATTATAAGATAAAAATAAAAAATAGAAACATGATGCAACCCAAAGTACGAGTGTGACAATTCTCCCCACCATAAATATTTCCATACACGGAAGGCCATGACTAAGGCTGAGACCCAAAATAGCAGACGAAACCCACTTAAGGACAAAGAGGATCCCTACAGAAACCAACAAGCAGAAATTGAAAAACACACCATGCTTAGAGAAAGTGACTTAAAAGGCCACTTCATGAAACTTGTAAAAATACTTTCTGATTTGTTTCATTTGTCCCACCAAGCAAGAACACCTCTAGTAGATTGATTTAGGAAAGGAACTCTTACACCCACATAAACCAATGTCACAAGATGAAACACCTCAAGCACCATTGAACAAAAACCAAACCATTTGGCTAGAATGAAAAATGAAAGTCAAACCACGTCAAAGGAATACTCTTATCACCTACCACCGGGTCATCTATAGGAATAGAGCCAAAAGGCCAACTTGGGAGAAGCCCAAAGAAGCTCCCCACCATTAGAAACATACCGACGCCCGAGATGAAAATGGTAACCAAACACTAAGAGGCCCAGACAGGATCTCCACCCTTATGAAGAAGGGACAACCCGTTTCATTCCAGAGACAATTGTGTGAGCCCCATCATGGGACTCGCCACCATTAGAACTTAAAGAGGATACAAAACATTTATAATTTCCTTGACAGTGACCAAACACCCCCACCACAAGGGGCAGGGAGGGAGGGGCCCGACTACCGTGGCATCAAAATGATGACCCAAGATAAACCAGTATCTCCACATCCCTGGATGAGCCCTATTCAACTTTGATACTGCTTTACCCATCATACCCCATAAGGACCCCTAATTTGATTACATCCAGTGGGACACAACCCCCATGACTTTAAGACAATGAGATAAACACACCTCCACATAGTCACAGAAACCTTACGTATCTTGACAGTTCATTCGTAACAAAACAACCATATAAAAAATTTAAAATGCCTATACTCTCAACACCGATGACATAAATAATGTTGGGGTCCCATAACCTCACGGGGTTCCTGACCACATGCCAGCATCACTCTGAGGCCTATAGCTAGAGCCCTGATGTTTGAAGCATCTCCTGCCTCGTAGTCAGACACTAAAAACTCTCGAACTAAGATTCTCCTTTTACTAGTGCTGTAAGAAACCACATTATAATCAGGACAACCCCCATCAGAAACAACACACTCCGACATCCACCTACTCCCTCGCATCACATCCGCCAAAATAGTGGTTTAGAGGATTCTCATGCATCACCTTTCACCTTAACCAAGATTCTTAAGAAGGAATGATGCAAGACAAACACTCCCCTTTGAAAAGAATAAAATTAGATCTTCTTCAGAGGAAACACTCTTATAAAATAGGGATTCTCGAAGGATCCTATAAAATCTACCCTTTCTTTTCAAAGAGAACTCACAATGCAAGACGTCACCAAGCATGACCCTTGCGGCCAATGAAAGAACTACAAACCTTTCAAGACATTGGTTAAAACAGATAATTCAAACCACCTTCACCCTTCCCCACTGGAATTCGGACCTGGCACCCGACCCGGTCTGTGGAATGGCCTAAAGGGCATTCCCGATCCCCATGGGTTGGCACAAGTGCTCGAGTATCAAAATAATACGTTGGAATGATTTTCCCAAAACAAGAGACATAAAAACAACTAACAAAATAAATAAACTAAGACTAGAAATAGACAACCAAACATTCCTTTGAAACATAAATAGGATTAAGTCTGTAATTCAACTAAAAACCCCAAGTGAACCACAAAAATGATAGAAAACTAAACTTCAATACAAACATCCAAGAGACCCGAGAAGCCGCATGCCCAAGCTACCAACACCAACCTGCATGTGAAGACCAACAACAACGAGATCCACCATTACTAAGCAGGATGTCACAACCTGGAATACATAAAAAAAAGTTCTACACACACCAAATGGTGTGTGTAGGGTGTGAACCAAAGCCCCAGTAGGATACCACCAAATAAAAAAGTTCCACACATAATTATTAAATGAAAAATACATTTACAAAGTAAACAAATGAAAATAAATAAATGCTTCAATAGTTTGAAAGAAAATCGAATTAAAGAAAACAGTTTCAAATGGAACAACATAAATTAAAACACACAAAATCAATTTTTAAAATAAACAATGTGTCACACTGATGAGGGTAATGTAACCAATGATCACAAAATATGGGAGAGGCCTCGTGGGTGCTAGATAACATGGGCCCCTAGATCTTCGTGTCTCAGTGAAACGTGGAATAGATGGACACAACCCTAAGAAAACATGGAATAGAAGGCCACGACCCTTAGAAAAATTGGATTAGAAGGCCACGACCCTCAGAAAACATGTTTTTAGTTAGTGTTTCAATCTTCAGTCCTTCCAGGTAAACCGAGTCAAGTCACCTTTGGAACACTAGCCCACTAGTCTAGTCCACCCTCCTAGCTGCTCGGTCTTCCCAATTTGTGTTAAAACAAGTTTAAAGTTCATGTCACATGTCACACTAATTCATAAAATCCAAACAGTGTATTTATGCACTCAAAATCACAATTCACATGCCCAAACCCTCTTTTATAACCGTGCATACACCAAAATAATTTCAAAACATAATCTGCGTAGGTTATATACTCAGCTAAACCATATGGACAAATATAAAAGACACTCACCACTAAACGAACCAGCACCTACACTTGTAAACACCATTTTGAAATAAGGCACACACTAAAAATATATCAAAACTAAATATGTATCAGTTACACAACCAATTAAAACAACTTCACAGTCAAATAAATAACTTTCATTATCAAACATGCCTCAAACAGAATATTGTACTCCTCGTGTATTAATCATTTTTTACTGATAAAAAATCTTATTCAACCTAGTTAACCCCTATAAATTATATCAAATCATGTATATTAATGTTTAAAGTATTCTAATTCTTTAAGAAGAGAAATTCAAGATCTTAATTTCTCTATAATCAGTTTACTTACCTTATCTATCCTTGATCTACTCTCATAATACCTTATTTGAAAATTCCTTAAGTCTAATCCATTTTCTTATCATCATTGCTTAAGTATGAACATAGTTACTTTGACAAAGCCTGAGACACCGTGGGGCTGCCACTGGGTATGTCTTTCTGACACTACGATACAAGACACCATGAAGCAAGACACCGTGAAGCAAGTCACCGTGATGCTAGACACTGTGAAACAAGACACCGTGAGCAAGACACTCTGAAGCAAGACACCGTGAAGCAAGAAATAATGAACAAGACAACGTGAACAAGACACTATGAACAAGACACGGTAAACAAAACATTGTTAACGAGACTCTGTGAACAAGACACCATGAACACGACACTGTGAACAAGACACCTTGAACAAGACACCGTGAAACAAGACACGATGACTGTGAGACATCATGACCATGAGACACCATGACACTCAGACACAGTAATCAATTTAGACCCCGTGTGATGGAGACACCATTTCTATGACTTTCTCTGACACCATTTCTTAAACTATTTTTCCGCCTTTCTATTTAATTTATAACGATCATATTTGATGATTTTAATGCACTGATATAATTAATATTTATTTGTAGACATATCATCGGACAGTACGAGGTACGACGTGCAGAATACATGCAACCTGTCAGCTCCAACACATGAATTCCAAGATAAAAGTGAAGTGTGGCCAAGAATCAAAAAGGGAAATATAGAAACAAAAAACAAGGCTGTGAGCAAGATACGAAGAACACTGAGAAAATTTCTAAAGGAAGGATTGTCACATGCATGCAATCCGACTCTGAATAACATACTAACTAAACTAGAATCCAGTGTACATATTCACAATATGAAACCTCACAAAGAACACAAGCTGAATTATGAGAATCTATTTTACAGGCGAGGACTCAAACTCTTCATTTGCTTCATCTCAGAATTCCAAAGATGCAAAGACAAGCACTCAGAGCACTTCTAAACCCATCTACAAATTTTTTTCTCAGTTGTGTATCTATTCATTGTCTTTCGACCAGAGTGTGTACCTATAGAACAACAAACTCTATCTCATGCATTAAACTGAAGGATACAAGATGTCCTTAATTAACCATTCTCTTACTCTGGTGTATACCAACGAATAAGTGTGGAAGAGGTCCCTGTGTGGAATGGTTATTTAGTCCCCACGAAAACTATGGAAGATATCCATGTGTAACCTAGATAGTCTGTGTACTATTTTTAACCCCGATCGAGGGTGTGGATAGATGTTTATTTATATAAACTACTTGGTGGAAGGTGATCACCATGTGGAGTAGATAAGGTCTTGACTTGAGACTGAACTGCTTGTTTCATATCCGTTGTGCTGCTTAATTTAGTTTTCTCTATTTTATTGCTTTATTTTTTAATCTAGAAATCAATGATTTCACTTTGATAGTTAGTCTGAGAAAGAAGTTATAACTGGCCTGTCTTAGTTGAATAACTTCAAAAGTAACATTAATAACACAAATTATGATTACTGAGAATTAATCAATATTCTAATAAGTTACCTAAATAGTCGAACTCTTATGACATTATAACCTTGATTAACTAGGCTGTATTTAATCTTTGGGGAAACCTTTTCGAAATAAATTTTACAGAAATTTTTATAGTTACTCAATTTACCCCTCCCCTCTTGAGTAATCTACCTCAACCAACATTTGGTATCAAAGGTTGTTTATTTGGGCTCTGTGTAATCTTATTCCACTATGATTGTAGTTGTACTTTAAAGATATGTAAATTTCTGTTAATTCAAAATTTATATCTCTTTTAAAGCAATAATTTATTATGTATAATAGATTGGAGGGTGCTGGAACCAACAGACCACCATTCTTTAACAGAACAAATTATTCTCAATGGAAAATTAAAATCAAAATGCATTTTGAGAGTATCAGTTTTGAAAATTGGTCATCCATTATAGATGAATACAAAATTCCTATTACTAATATAATCACATGGGATGAACCTACCAAAATTGGCTACAATTACAACTGCAAAGCTATGCATGCTTTATACTGGTCCTTTGGAGATGAAGAGTTTAATAGAATTTATGTATGTAAGACTGCCCATGAAATTTGGGATACCCTGTCTGTCTCACATGAAGGAATATCAAGTGTAAAATAAATGAGACTTAATACTTATACTGTGAAATATGTTAATTTTAAAATGAAACTTGATGAGCCTATTTCTGACATGTATCTTAGGTTCAATAACATTATCAACACAATGATTTCTATTAGAAGAGAATTTACTGCCAAGGAACAAATTACGAGAATCCTTAGATGTCTACTTGACAGATGGAGGGGAACCTTTGTCTCTATTAGAGAATCGTGTGACATTAGAAAACTATCTATAAAAGAACTCATTGGGAAACTGATGATGTACGAGGAGCAGAAAGTCAACAAGGAAGAGGAGGATGGACCAAAGAGGAAATCTGTTGCATTCAAGACCACCACCTCTAAGAACAAAGTCAAAGGGAAACAAGAAGCTTCTATAGAAATCTCCACATGTGAAAAATCATCATCTGACAGTGATGAGGAGATGACTCAACTAGATAGAATATTCAAACAATTTTAAAAAAAGAATAATTTTTTCAGAAACCCTATCTTCAATGGATAATATGAACAAAAATGAAACTGGAAGAAGGACTGGAAAAGAATTGACAAGATTGATGAAGTTTTCTACTATGAATGTAAGTACAAAGGACATATTTGTCACGACCCGTCATCGGGGCCCGTGTCGTGACTACCCCAAGCCCGCCTTCCATAGGCCAGGGGTTGGCGACTAGCACCAAGGCGTAAATCCCGAAAAAAAGGGAAGGCATTTCCTTTGAAAAGAAAACAAGCACCACAGAGTAAGAAAGCGGAAAAGTAAACACTAAGTAAAAACTGTACAAGCTGTGCTGAAAGTAAAAGGGGCCGGAAATACAAGCCCAACTGTAAAGTACAACTGAAAGGGGAAAACAGCAACTGAAAAGAAAAGTCGCACCGTCGAGCCGTCCTCTGGAAGTCCCACCTGAAGGGTGGGTATAGATAGCCTCCACATCTCCTCGGTCCAGCTGTCTGCTCCGAGTACGTCCCGCCCAGTGGTCCACCTGCAGGTACCGTCCTGCTCCGCATGCCCCCACCACGATCAGCGCTGTCCGTCGTCTGCAACCAACACAATGAAGTGCGGGCATAACCCGTGCAGGGGTGAGTATAAGCTACTCAGTAGGGACCCCGAGACCCCCGATGGTCTCCTGAAATCCACAAAGGATAATCCACAAGGGAAATATACAATCACGAAGTAACAACCGACACTGCTTAGGTATATGCCCATACATAAACCTAAGTCACCAATTCCCGTTCGGCTCCAACGTCCGAGCCCAAGCACAACCCAGTCCACACAGGAAAACAAATGTAAACCCACACAGGACAGAACAACACAATCCTCAAAGGAGAGTAAACAGTAAATCCACACAGGATAGCTCAACACAATCAATAAAGGAGAGTAACATAGGATTCAGCTCACACAGGTATACTTCTTCGGATGATGATAAAGATGATCACTGATCCATCTAAGTCGTCGGACCCACAAAGGATCGATAGGTAACTAACCCCCGCAAAGACCCACACAGGATCGGGCCCACACAAGACCTGTAGGCGCTGGCTCACACAGAACTGCTGAGCGCTAACCCACACAGGATCAGACCCACACAGGATCGGGCCCACACATGACCTGTAGCACTGATCCACGTAGGATCGCTGAGTGCTGTAGTCGTCGCAGTCCACTGAGCATCTCTGCACATTCGTCGTCGCAGTCCACTGAGGATCTCTGCAGAGTCGTCACTGTAGTCCACTGAGAATCTCTGCACAGTCGTCGCTGTAGTCCACTGAGGATCTCTGCACAGTCGTCGCTGTCGTAGTAGCAGTCGCAGCCAGCACTAGGGTTCCCGAACACAGCAAGCTCGTTCGGGAGGGTCCGCTCCATGAGCCGAGAGGCTGATACATCAACTGACACAGAGTCTGAAGTTGATGTATCCAAAAGTTCCGTATCGTTAACAGGAACTCAACGTCGCAGACGACGCGTCAATCGGACGCCCGGTCTGAGAGTTATTCGCATTTTCGTTCCAGGGGCCCGGTTGGTTTTTAAGGAAAAACCAACCCAAACGTACTCCACCTGCGTCCAAACCTTGGATGGAGTATTCCAAAATATCCTTCTCACTTAGAGGAATTCAACGAAGTCGACGACATGTCGATCGGACGTCCGTAGCTCAAGATATGAGCGTTTTCGCTCCGAGGCCCCGGTTGGTTTCATGTACGAACCAACCCGGCCAAACTCAAAGTATTCCGAAACCTTGAGTGCAATATACCGAAACGACCGTCTCGATCCAAGGATCGTGTTGCTGCTGATGGCACGTCGTTTGGAGGCCCGTATCTCAAGTTACAGGCATTTGACCGAAACGGTCCGAAGACGGGGGGTCCGGGTCCGGGCCGACCCGGCCGGAGCCGGTCTGGCCCGGCCAGGGCGCGGCCCGGCCGGTCGGACCGGCCGGGCTCGGACAGCCCGGCCCAGCTCGGCCAATCGACGCGGGGGGGAGCCGCCGCCCCCGCATGACACCCCCGCGGCACCCGCGGGGTGTCGCCCTGGACGACCCGAGCGACGCAGGGGGGAGCCGCCGCCCCCGCGTGACAACCCCGCGGCACCCGTGGGGTGTCGCCCTGGACAGCTGAACGTGGCTTCAGCCGCGTCCCGCATGCGCTGGCGCCGCCGCGCCGGCAACCCGCGCCACCGCCGGCTTCCGCGGGCCCTCGGAGTCGGTCCAGTGGTCCGATTCTGTTCCCGTCTGCGCCGCTGCTCCTCCCGGGACTCGTTCTTCACTTCGGAACCATCAAACTTCCATTGCGGCACTTTCCGTCATCGCCCGTCAAATCCGCACAACAACGAAGAACAGCGGAAGTTTGTCGGGCCGTGTTCGCTTGGCCCGCACCCTCCGCATTAGAGATAAACAACGGGAGAAATATATTCAACACAAGAATCAACAATTTTAATGGATTAAAATTGTTCTTGTTGTATGGTTCTTCACTTTAAAAAGAAACGATCACGGGAAAAAGGAATTATTCAAAACAACCCCTGCCTCGTAGTCGTCGTCATACGCACATTCTTCGTGGATTTGTTCGTCGCGGAAGGAGGGGATCGTCGCGTCATCGCGGAAGGGCGTCGCGTCATCGCGGAATCTGGCGTTGAGTCGGCGAACTCAACGGACCAAGAAACAATAGATTTAATTTAATTATATAAAATTAAATCCATGTTTTGTTAAAAAAACACAAGGGAGATTTAAGAGAATCCCGAAGTCTCTTACCTCAAACAGCTGATCGAAGATTCGTTGCGGAGGAAGAGACGTCGCAGAAGAACGTTGCAGGAAGGGAACGTCGGCGTCGCGGAACACGGCGTCGCGTCGTCGACTTCCGCGGGTTCGACGTTCTTCGTCGGAGGCTGGCGTTCTTCGCGTTCTTCGCGTTCTTCGCGAAGGAGGATGAAGGCTCAAGAACTCTGACAAAACCTCTCAACGAGTAATCCTCCAAAAAGACTTGTTGGTCTTATTTTATTATTACGCCAACAAACAAAAAAGGTAAGTAACGACCCATCAATTCGTTGAATTAATTCAACGAAATAAACCGCCCATTTAATTCATGAAATAAACCGCCCAATTAAATGGTGCGTTAAGGATTTAAGGTAATGCGTCAGTTGACTTTCATAATGACGGGTTTTCGCGGGTGCGTTACTTAGCGGAATGAAACGGCCGGGCTCGTGCGGGCCCCACCTCACAAATATCCTACCAATGGGTAGGATATTTTTGGATAGCATCCTATCCGTTTTAACTCAGTTTAAGTGACTTTCAAGTGGCTTCAAGTGGCTTAAGTGAAATAAAATAAAGTTGTTGAACAAATTATTTTATTTTTAAAATTCAAGCCTAAAAATTAAAAACCACACCCGAGCAAACGCAACTCAAGAAGAGGCGTTTCTAAGAAAATACCGGCGCTGCGATTTCATCGGCGCCCTCAGAATTCAATTCCGGGCACCGGTTCAAAAGTTAGAAAAACCCACTTGTTCGTTCACTGAACGTACCCGAGCCAAACTTCGGAAAATGATTCCGGGCACACCGGGCCTCGGAATCAGGTGCCGTAAGAAACTTCGTTCTTGTAAAATTCCAAAGAAAATTAAGAAAAAAATTTCCTTGAAATTTACGGGTCTTTACATTACTCCCACCATAGGGCTTTACGTCCCTGTAAAGATACATCAAAACTAGGGAAACAAATGTGGGTACTGAGCACGCATCTAAGCCTCCCGCTCCCAAGTGCTCTCCTGGAGGTTCTCGTTCTGCCATATGATGCGCACAAGAGGAATCGATCACCCACGTAGGACCCACTTCTATCGATCCTCTATCTCCTCCGGGAACTCCGCAAAAGTCGCCCCATCATCCACGTCTAGCTCCCCATGGTCGATGATGTGTGTCGGGTCGTGCACGTATCTCCTCAGCTGAGATACGTGGAAGACGTCGTGTACCCGGTTCAACTGAGGTGGTAGAGCCAGGCGATAAGCCACCTCGCCAATCCTGCTGAGGACCTGGAAAGGTACGATGAAGCGTGGAGACAACTTGCCGCCTCGGCCAAATCTCCGTAATTCACATCGAGGTGAGACACGCAAGAAGACATGGTCGCCATCCTTGAACTCTAGTGGCCTCCGCCTCCTGTCAGCATATGACTTATGCCGGCTCTGAGCTGTCCTCATCTGCTCCTGGATGACCTGGACCTTCTCTGTCGTGGCCCAGACCATCTCTGGTCCCACAAGTGCTAACTCTCCAGGGTCTGTCCAGCACAAAGGAGATCTGCAAGGCCTGCCGTACAACGCCTCGTATGGTGCCATCCCGATGGTGAAGTGGTAGCTGTTGTTGTACACGAACTCCAACAAGGGTAGGTGGTCCTCCCAGCTTCAACCAAAGTCGAGGACACATGCGCGGAGAATGTCCTCGAGAGTCTGAGTGGTCCTCTCCGTCTGACCATCCATCTGAGGGTGAAAGGCGGTGCTCAGACATAGCTGCGTCCCGAACGCCTCCTGCAACCCCTTCCAAATCCGGGAAGTAAAACGAGCATCCCGATCGGAGACGATAGTCGATGGCACACTGTGAAGCCGTAGAATCTCCTAAACGTAGAGACGCCCCAAGATCTCCACTGAGCCCTGCTCTCTGATGGGTAAGAAGTGTGCCAACTTGGTGAGTCGGCCAACAATCACCCAAATGGAGTCGTGACCTCTGGAAGTGCGTGGAAGTCCAGTCACGAAGTCCATAGATATCCCATCCCACTTCCACTCCGGGACCTCCAAGGGCTGTACCAAGCCTGCTAGTACCTGATGCTCTACCTTCACCTGCTGGCAGGTGAGGCACCTTGAAAAGAACTCTGCCACAGCCTTCTTCATGCCCGGCCACCAGTGTTGTCGTCTGAGATCCTGGTACATCTTCGCCACTCCAGGATGTACCGCCAAAGGAGAAGTGTGAAACTCTCTCAGAACCTCCTCTCGTAAAGCGACTGGTACCAAGGTACGTCCTCTGAAAAGGATGTCGTGCTCTTCTCCAAAGGAGAATCCATCAGGTGCCTGTCCCGAGGATATCTGTGCACGCCGCGTCTCACAGTCAGCATCCTTACGCTGTGCCTCTCTGACCCACTACAGTAGTGGAGGAGTGAATGTGAGAGACTGAAGTAAGGATGCTCCATCCCTATCCATGAAGGATATATGCAAAGCGGATAGCTTCTCTGTCGCCTCCTCATGTAGCTGGATGCTCGTCCTCCTGCTGAGGGCATCGGCTACCACGTTCCCCTTCCCAAAAGTATAGACTATCTCAAAGTCATAGTCCTGGAGGAACTCGAGCCATCGCCACTATCTCAGGTTCAGGTCCTTCTGCGAGAAGATGTACCTAAGACTCTGGTGGTCAGAAAAGACTGTAAAGTGCTCGCCCATCAGATAGTGCCGCCATGTCTTCAGAGCGAAGACCACTGCTGTTAACTCCAGGTCATGGGTAGCGTAGTTCTGCTCATGCGGCCTCAACTGACGTGATCCATAGGCAATCACGGCCCGCTCCTGCATCAGGACACACCCATGTCCGGTCCCTGATGCATCGCAGTAGACTACGTATCCAACTCCCTCCTCAGGAAACCTCAAGATAGGTGCACTAGTCAATCTCTGTCTCAGCTCCTGAAAGCTCTGCTGACATCTGTCTGACCACACAAAGAGTTTCCCCTTCTTTTTCAAAGCTGAGAGTGGCACCTCAACTCTGGAGAAGTCCTGCACAAATCTCCGATAGTATCCAGCTAGACCTAAGAAACTCCGCACCTCCGTCACGCTCTTGGGTGGCTCCCAAGCTAGCACTTCCTCGATCTTTGCGGGATCCATAACAAATCCCACCGCATAAATGACGTTCCCCAAGAAGTGGACCTCACGTAACCAGAACTGGCACTTCGAGAGCTTTCCATAAAGCTAGTGCTCTCGGAGTGTGTCTAGTACAACCCGCAAGTGGTAGGCGTGCTCCTCCTCGGTGGTCGAGTACACCAAAATGTCGTCGATGAGGACCACAACAAATCGATCGAGGTATGGCTGGAAGATCCTATTCATGAGGCTCATGAACACTGCTGGAGTGTTGGTTACGCCGAAAGGCATAACCAATAACTCATAGTGGCCATACCGACACCTGAAGGCCGTCTTCTGCATGTCCTCGTCTCGAACTCTGAGCTGATGATAGCCTGACCTGAGGTCTATCTTTGAGAACCACCGTGCTCCCTTGAGCTGATCGAAGAGGTCATAAATCCTCTGTAGCGGATACTTGTTCCTCACTATCACCTGGTTCAGGCGAAGATAGTCGACACACAGTCGCAAGCTCCCGTCCGCCTTCTTGGCGAACAATATCGGGGAAGCCCAGGGTGAAACACTGGGTCGGATGAACCCCTTGCCCTGCAAGTCCTCCAACTGTACCCGTAGCTCTCGAAGCTTAGAGGGGGCCATCCGATACGATAGAGTGGATATCGGGGCTGTCCCGGGGTACAGATCAATATAAAAGTCTACCTCTCTACGAGGAGGTAGCCCTGGAACGTCATTGGGAAAGACGTCTGCATACTGATCCACCACTGCAGGAAAACTAGGACTCTGCACGTCAACTTCTCCAAGGATGAGGCTAGCCAACTGATGAGTGATGGGCTGCCCTCTCCTCTGCGTGAGTCCATCCTGTGCTGCGAAGGCTCCCTTCTTGCCGGTGAAGGTGAACCTGCTCCCATCAGTGCGCACACATCGCACCTTGCGCCTAATGCAGTCAATCTGTGCATGGACCGTAGATAACCAATCCATGCCCAAGATGACGTCGTAAGGCCTCGACGCCGCTACAAGAAGATCCCAGCCAAAGCTCTCGCCTCCTAGAGTAAGCTCACAATACCGGCACCAGTGCGTAACCGTCGAGTCTGCTCCCGTAGGAGTCTCTAGCCGTAAGGATCGAGCCAACGACTCTGTCGGAATCTCCGAGCTCCAAAAAAGTGCAGCGGCTATGAAAGAGTGACTCGCTCCTGTATCTATAAGAACTATAGCAAGGGTGGAATAGACACAGATCATACCTCGAATCATCTCTGGCGCGCCGTGGTCGTAGGCCTCCACTGCCTGGAGCTGTGCCTGTCTCTGCCCGCCAGCCCCCTGTGGTTGGGGCGGGCCTCCTGGTGGGGGTGGTGGCAGAGCCTCATAGCGTCGCCCACCACCTGCTGCTTGGCCAGCTCCTCTATCTCGTCTGCATCCTCCCTGCGGACTGCCACGGTCGGCCCTCTGCCTCTGCCTGGGTGGCCCCTCCACCGTCTACTGCTCCTCGGTATGGCGGGTCGGGCAGTCACGAGCCATGTGGCCCTGCCCGCCGCACGAGTAGCACTGCCTGCCTCTCGGAAGACTGGCTCCGCGCTGTGTGCCCTGCACTGCTGAGCCAGTGTCCTAAGGTCGTCTGCCGGAAGGTCTGGTCTGCCTGGAACCCTGAGTCATCCGTCGGCTACCTGCTGCCGAAGACTCCGCTACCTGCCGCCCTGCGGTAGGTCTCGCTGTGGACTCAGCTAGAAATCTCTCGATCAGAAGGGCTCGCTCTAGCACCCCTTCCTGGGTCGGAATGCTGAGAGAGATCAGCGATACTCTAATCTCGTGTCTCAAACCCTGCTCAAAGGTCCGGGCTCGGAAGAAGGGGTCCCGTACCATGTCGGTCGAGTAGCGAGAAAGATCGGTGAACCTCGCCGCGTACTGGGAGACCGTCAAGCTGCCCTGCCACAGCTGAAGAAGCTCATGAATGCGCACCGCACGGAGGGTGGCCGGGACGAACTCTGAGCGGAAGAGGCTCTCGAAGTCCGTCCAGATGAGAGAGGCCTCGTCGTGCACCTGGAGCATCAAGCTCCACCATCGTCCCGCTGCTGCGTGCAGTAGGCTCCCCGCGAGGATCGCCATGAGGTCTGCTGGTGTCCTCACTAGCCTGAAAACTCGTACGACCGCCTCCAGCTAGTACTCGGCTGCCTGGGGGTCCGTCTCCCCACGAAACCTGGGTGGTCGCTGGCGCTGGAACTCGTGCAGAGCTCTGAGGCGACGTGCATCGTCAGCGGTCGGCGCTGGAAGCATCGGGGGCTCGATGGGTAAAGGTACCACCGGTGCCTCTTCTATCAACAGGCCCTGTACCGAGGCCTCGTCACTCGGCGGGCTGTCGTCGCACTCTACTCTCGGAACCCTAGCTGGCTGCCGTCGTGGGGCCATCTTGAAAAGGCAACAAGTGCGCCACGGTCAGAACAGTATACCTGGTGAGCTGACACAAGTAATCACAAAGAAAACTTGAAACACACATGCAATCAATGTTTTCGTGCATTAAGTCGGAAATCAGAAGTCAGGGTCCTGGTGTACGGATACGTCGACCGCCGCACCAACACTGGACTCCCTGGACTGATAACCACACCCAATACACTAAACACTGTTGCTTCACATAGAAGAAAGATCAGAGTCTGTGGTAGAACCGACCACCTCTGATACCAATTTGTCACGACCCGTCCTCGGGGCCCGTGCCGTGACTACCCCAAGCCCGCCTTCCATAGGCCAGGGGTTGGCGACTAGCACCAAGGCGTAAATACTGAAAAAAAGGGAAGGCATTGCCTTTGAAAAGTAAACAAGAACCATAGAGTAAGCAAGCGGAAAAGTAAACACTAAGTAAAAATAGTACAAGCTGTGCTAAAAGTAAAAGGGGCCGGAAATACAAGCCCAACTGTAAAGTACAACTGAAAGGGGAAAACAACAACTGAAAAGAAAATCCGCAGCGTCGAGCCATCATCTGGAAGTCCCACCTGAAGGGTGGGTACATATAGCCTCCACATCTCCTCAGTCCAGCTGTCCGCTCCGAGTACGTCCCACCCAGTGGTCCACCTCTAGGTACCATCCTGCTCCGCAAGCCCCCACCACGATCGGCGCTGTCCGTCATCTGTAACCAACACAACGAAGTGCGGGCATAGCCCATGCAAGGGTGAGTATAAGCTACTCAGTAGGGACCCCGAGACCCCCGAAGGTCTCCCGAAATCCACAAAGTATAATCCACAAGGGAAAGATACAATCACGAAGTAACAACTGACACTGCTTAGGTATATGCCCATACATATACCTAATTCATCAATTCCTGTTCGGCTCCAACGTCCGAGCCCAAGCACAACGTAGTCCACATAGGAAGATAAACGTAAACCCACACAGGAGAGCACAACACAATCCACAAAGGAGAGTAAACAGTAAATCCACACAGGATAGCTCAACACAATCCACAAAGGAGAGTAACACATGATTCAGCTCACACAGGTATACTTCTTCGGATGACGATAAAGATGATCACTAATCCATCTAAGTCGTCGGACCCACAAAGGATCGATAGGTAACTAACCTCTGCAAAGACCCACACAGGACCTGTAGGCGCTGGGTCACACAGAACCGCTGAGCGCTGACCCACACAGGATCGGACCCACACAGGATCGGGCCCACACAGGACCTGTAGCACTGATCCACGTAGGATCGCTGAGTGCTATAGTCGTCGCAGTCCACTAAGGATCTATGCACAGTCGTCGTCGCAGTCCACTGAGGATCTCTACACAGTCGTCGCTGTAGTCCACTGAGGATCTCTGCACAGTCGTCACTGTCATAGTAGCAGTCGCAGCGAGCACTAGGGTTCCCGCACACAGCAAGCTCGTTCGGGAGGGTCCGCTCCACGAGCTGAGAGGCTGATACATCAATTGACACAGAGTCCGAAGTTGATGTATCCAAAAGTTCTGTATCGTCAACAGGAACTCAACTTCGCAGACGGCGCGTCAATCGGACGCCCGTTCTGAGAGTTATTGGCTTTTTCGTTCCAGGGGCCCGGTTGGTTTTTAAGGAAAAAACAACCCGAACGTACTCCACCTGCGTCCAAAACTCGGGCGTAGTATTCCAAAAGATCCGTCTCACTTAGAGGAATTCAATGAAGTCGACGGCACGTCGATCAGACGTCCGTAGCTCAAGATATGAGCGTTTCCGCTCCGAGGGCCCGGTTGGTTTCATGTACGAACCAACCTGGCCGAACTCAAAGTATTCCGAAACCTTGAGTGCGATGTACCAAAACGCCGTCTCGATCCAAGGATTGCGTTGCCACTGACGGTGCATCGTTTGGAGGCACGTAGCTCAAGTTACGGGCATTTGACCAAAACGGTCCAAAGACGGGGGGTCCGGGCCCGGGCCGACCCGGCCCGACCCCCCCTTGGTCGGCCGAACAGGGTCGACCTGGCCGGTCCGACCGGCCTGGCTCGGCCAGCCCGGCCCGACTCGGTCGAGAGGCCGGACGACGGAGGGGGGAGCCGCCGCCCCCGCGTGACACCCCCGCGACAACCGCGGGGTGTCGCCCTGGACGACACGAGCAACGCGGGGGGGAGCCGCCGCCCCCGCGTGACAACCCCGCGGCACCCGCGGGGTGTCGCCCTGGACAGCCGGACGCGGCTTCAGCCGCGTCCCCCGTGCGCCAGACCCGCGCGGCCGCAGGTCAGCGGGCGCCGCCGCCTCCGGCCACCGGCGCCACCACGCTGGCGACCCGCGCCACCGCCGGCTTCCGCGGGCCACCAGAGTCGCTCCGTTGGTCCGATTCTGTTTCCGTCTGCGCCGCTGCTCCTCCCAGGACTCATTCTTCACTGTGGAACCATCAAACTTTCGTTGCGGCACGTTCCGTCATCGCCCGTCAAATCCGCACAACAACGAAGAACGGCGGAAGGTTGTCGGGCCGTGTTCATTTGGCCCGCACCCTCTGCGTTAGAGATAAACAGCGGGAGAAATATATTCAACACATGAATCAACAATTTTAATGGATTAAAATTGTTCTTATTGTCCGGTTCTTCACATTAAAAAGAAACGATCACGGGAAAAAGGAATTATTCACAACAACCCCTACCTCGTAGTCGTCGTCGTACACACGTTCTTCGCAGATTTGTTCGTCGCGGAAGGAGGGGATCGTCGCGTCGTCGCGGAAGGGCATCGCGTCGTCGCAGAATCCGGCGTTGAGTCGGCAAACTCAACGGACCAAGAAACAACAGATTTAATTTAATTATATAAAATTAAATCCGTGTTTTGTTAAAAAAACACAAGGGAGATTTAAGAGAATCCCGAAGTCTCTTACCTCAAACAGCTGATCGAAGATTCGTTTCGGAGGAAGAGACGTCGCAGAAGAACGTTGCAGGAAGGGAACGTCGGCGTCACGGAACACGGCGTTGCATCGTCGACTTCCGCGGGTTCAGCGTTCTTCGTCGGAGGCCAGCGTTCTTCGCGTTCTTCGCGAAGGAGGATGGAAGCTCAAGAACTTTGAAAAAACCTCTCAACGAGTAATCCTCCAAAAAGACTTGTTGGTCTTATTTTATTATTACACCAACAAATGAAAAAGGTAAGTAACGACCCATCAATTCGTTGAATTAATTCAATGAAAGAAACCGCCCATTTAATTCACGAAATAAACTGCCCAATTAAATGGTGCGTTAAGGATTTAAGAAAACACGTCAGTTGACTTTCATAATGACGGGTTTTCGCGGGTGCGTTACTGGACGGAAAGAAACGGCGGGGCTCCTGCGGGACCCACCTCACAAATATCCTACCAAGGGGTAGGATATTTCTGGATAGCACCCTATCCTTTTTAACTCAGTTTAAGTGGCTTTCAAGTGGATTCAAGTGACTTAAGTGAAATAAAATAAAGTTGTCGAACAAATTATTTTATTTTTAAACTTTAAGCCCAAAAATTAAAAACCACACCCGAGAAAACGCAACTCCAGAAGAGGCGTTTCTAAACAAATACCGGCGCTGCGATTTCATCGGCGCCCTCAGAATTCGATTCTGAGAACCAGTTCAAAAGTTAGAAAAACCCGCTCGCCCGTTCACTGAACGTACCTGAGCCAAACTTCGGAAAATGATTCCGGGCACACCAGGCCTCGGAATCAGGTGCTGTCAGAAACTGCGTTCTTGTAAAATTCCAAAGAAAATTAAGAAAAAAATTTCCTTGAAATTTACGTGTCTTTACAATATTAATTCTTACTGTTAAAATATCAAGTAAAAAAATAAATATGAGGGAAAGGAATGAGGTACAAAAAGGTAATGAAAGCAACCCGAAGAGCTTATGAGGAGAGTTCAAGTCACTCAGAGACATTACATGTTGAACAGGCTAACCAAGCCAATATGTGTTTTATGAAAAACACATTTGAGGTAACACTGGAATCTTCTGTACAAAACTCATATTATTCTTAAGATGAATGTGACTTTGAAAAAACAACTAATAAAGAAATTTTTGAATACTGTAACATGATTGAGGAAACATGAAATTAACTAAAAGACAAATATAAATTATTAAAGAAACAACATGCACTTACTATAACTGTTAAATCTTAATTCACAACTGAAAAGGAGAAATATTCTCAACTACTCAAAGAAAACAATGAATTAAAAATATCTAATGAGAAATTAAAGAGTGACTTAGAAAATATTACTAATGGGAAAAATACTCTTACCCAAATTCTAGGAAAACACATTTCCTCTAAATACAACACTGGAATTGGTTACCAACCTAGTAAAAGAAACCTTAGTAGAAAAAATGGGTTTTCAAGATCTAGGACATACAGTTTTACTCCGAGTTTTGGACTCAAATAAACTAATTCAATCCATGATACAAAGTCTAATATTTTAAGTTTTTGTGGACCAAATATAGTTTATTATTAAAATACTTTACTCAATACTTACAGGAAACCTATGAGGAAAATATGTGTTCCTAAAGCACTTACTACGAATATTACTAGACCCAAACAAGTATGGGTACCAAAATCTATTTTTTGCTTAATCTTTTTTAAGGAAAGATGCTTAAAGAGCTCCAGTAAAATTCCATGGTACTTGGACAACAGATGTTCAAGGCACATGAAAGGAGACTAATCATGCTTCAAGAACCTGATAAAATTAGATAAAGGACATGTCACATTTGGTGACAATGCCAAGGGAAAGATTATTGGCCTCAGCCAAACCAGTAACTATAACTCAGTTTTAATTTCTAAATTACTTTTTGTTGATGTTTTAAAATACAATCTTCTTAGTATCTCACAATTATGTGATGATGGAATTCATGTTAGATTTGAAAATGATGCTTTTAATGTCTTTAACTCTAATGATGAATTAGTATTTTCTGCATTAAGAAATGATAATATTTATTCTGTTAATTTAGATTCATTGGACTCTCAAAATTCTTCAGGATTAAGTGTATTTTATAATGAATCTTGGCTCTGGCATTAGAGACTAGGACATTGTAATGTTCACCCCATTAGGAAAAAATCTATAAAAAGGCTAGTTAAAGACATTCCCAGACTTTAGTTTCGAAATGAAAAAGTGTGTAATCCCCATCAAAAGGGAAAACAACACAAAGTTTCTTTCAAACCAAAGAAATAAGTGTCAACTTCTCAACCTATCAAACTAGTTTACATGGATTTGTTTGGAAAATCCAGAGTTTCTAGCTTAACTGGGAAGAACCATTTTTATGTTCTTGTAGATTACTTTTCTAGATATACTTGGACCTTCCTTATGGCTCAAAAAGTGAAGCCTACTCTTATTTTACCAAATATTACAAGTTTATAGAAAATCTAAGTGGAATTAGAATTAAATCATTAAGAAGTGATCTTGGAAGTGAGTTTGAAAATCAAGAGTTTGAATCCTTTTTCTCACAAAATGATTATATTCACAATTTCTATACCCCTAGAACACCTCAGCAGATTGGAGTTGTAGAGAGAATAAATAGAACCCTCTTAGAAATTTCTAGAACAATATTTAGTGAATATAACCTACCCTTTTATTTTTGGACTGAAGCTGTCAGTACAGTGTGCTACATAATCAATATTGTGTTGATCATACCTATTCTTAAGAGGAATTTTTATGAATTAAGGATCAATATAAAACCCAAGGTTAGATAATTTAATGTTTTTGGTTGTAAAGTCTATATACTTAAAACCATAGTCAATATTGAAAAATTTGCATCCAAAATTGATAAAGGTAACTGTTTAGGATATTACAAGTCTAGTGAAGCTTATAAACTGTTCAATAAAAGATCTAATTGTGTGGAAGAACCTGTTCAAGTCAAATTTGATGAAATATACCTAGTTGATCCTAAAACTATCCTAGAGATTCTGGAGGATGATGCATCAAATCTGAAAAAGCATTCAAAATCATCAAATTCTCATGTGAAAGAATCTGTGAAAACTTTTACCTCTGGAAATTCCTTATAATCAAGTCACAACGAACTTGAAATTACTATTCCCTCTTTTTCTAGAACTATTAGAACCCTTAAGAACCATCCCTTAGATGCTGTTGTAGGAAACTTTGACAATGAAACTCAAACTAGTGATTCTATTAGAAATCATGTTGAAAATCATGAATTTTTTTCACAACATGAACCTAACAAGTTTAATGATTCTATCAATGATGAATTTTGGGTGATGGCTACGCAAGAAGAACTCAATCATTTTGAAAGAAACAAAGTTTGGAAGCTTGTTGAAAGACCCAAGGACACTTTTACCATAGACACTAAATGGGTGTTTAGAAATAAGGTAGATGAAGTTGGTAACATAGTTAGAAACAATGCTAGATTAGTTGTATAAGGGTATAGTCACGAAGAAGGAATTAACTATGAGGATACCTTTGCAGCAGTAGGCCAACTTGAAACCATCAGAATCCTGCATGCCTATGCTGCACATTTTAATTTAAAACTATAACAAATGGATGTGAAGAGTTCATTATTAAATGGGTATATAGCTAAGGATATTTTTGTTGAAAACCCCCTGGATTTACAAACCCCAATTTTCCAAATCATATTTTTAAACAATCAAAATCCTTATATGGTTTAAAGCAAGCTCCAAGACCTTGGTATGATAGATTGAGTACTTTTATTTTTTTCCAATGGTTTTACAAAAGGAATAATTGATCCTATCCATTTTATAAAACAAATTTATAATGATGTTTTAGTTGTTCAAATCTATATCGATGACATTACTTTTGGATCTTCTAAGAATTCTTTATGTGTTTTTTTCAAAAAATGATGCAAAATGAATTTTAAATGAGTTTAATGGTGGAACTAAAATTATTTCTTAGATTTCAAATCATTCAAAATAATGATGGAAATGTTTTAACTCAATGTAAATATACTAGAGATATTATAAAACGTTTTTTATTGGATAGCACTAAAGGTAGTGACACTCCCATGAGTTCCACTTCTAAGTTGGATCTTGATGAAGATGGAAAATCTGGGGATGAAACCACTTATAGAGGAATGATTTGAAGTTTACTCTACTTAACTGTTAGTCTTCCTAACATTATGTTTAGTGTGTGTATGTGTGCTCATTTTCAAGAAAACCCTAAGGAATCTCTTTTAAATGATGTAAAGAGAATTTTCAAATACCTCAAGCATACACCCAATCTAGGACTGTATTATTCTAAAAGAAAATCATTTGAATTATAAATTTATTCGGATGCTAAATTCGGTGGCTGTATTTTAGATAGAAAAAGAACCTCTAGAACAAGTCACCATTTAGGCAAGTCACTAGTATCATGATGTAGTAAGAAATAAAATTTGTTGTAGTATCTACTGAAGAAGCTTAATACAATACTGCTAGCAGTTTTTGTGCACCAATTCTATGGATGAAACACACATTACTAGATTATGGATAACAATTTAGAATGTACCTATAAATTGTGAAAATAGAAGAGCTATTAACATCTCAAAAAAAAATTCCTTTTTTCACATTCTAGAACAAAGCACATTGTTGTAAGACATCACTTTTTGAGAGATCATTATCAAAAAAGTGATATCACTTTGGAATTCATTGTAACTGAATATCAACTTGATGATATATTCACCAAAACATTAAATCTTGAGTGAATAGACTACATCATACATGAACTAGGCATGATAAATATCAAATATATGCCTTACTTGTTACTGTTTCAGGTCTTAGTGTTCGATATCTTACTGTTTTATAATCTACTATTTCAGGATTATAGTTTCTCAGCTTATTGTCTCACCATAATACTTAGTTACTATCTCTCATGAATACTGTATCACTAAAAAGTTTGTGTTTACGGTCTCATGGTTAGTATTTTGTACTTACTATCTGACGTTTACTGTCACACCACAATGACCAGACACGGTCTCACCATAAAAATTCATTATACTTTTTTTTCATAAAACCTGTATCGCTGTAATTACTATTTTCCCTTCCTTATTTTCCCACATTTTTTTGCAACGTTTGGTATTACTAAATGATAAAATAAGGAAGGTATCACTAGATTCTTCACTCGAGGTTTCTTCTACTTACTCATTTCAAACCATTCTTCATCCCTCCAACCCTTCTCTCACTCGAACCTTCAGTGAATGACAAGAATGAAATGTCTATCATCGTCGACACATGAGAAGCACGACTTGAAGAAGAAGAAGATTGCACCTAGACTAACACCCGACAGACATTCAAATCCGAATATGGTAAACCGCACTGTTGTACCTGAGAAATAGATTTTCCCAAAATGGCTTCTGTTTATTAAGTCTTTCGTATTGAAAGTGTTAGAACAGAAAGGCTGGTTATAGTGGTTCCCGAAGGAAGATAGACCCTTCTACCCTAGGTTAGTAGCTCATTTTGACCAGTACGAACCGTTCTCTTTTGATTATGGTGATAGTTATGTTGTAAAAAGCTAGTTAAATGGCTAGAGATTCTCATTCCCTTTGAGGTTATGGGATGCATTCCTTAGGATACCTCATAAAGGAATATGTGAGAATTATAAGAGAGGACCTCCACATTCAACCGAATTATTTGATTTAGAAGATGCCCCAAAAGCCTTAACGGAAAATGGAACCCAGAGGAGAGCCATTTATGCTGAATTGGATGGAGAATCAAGGCATATGTTCAAGTTTATATAGAATTTGTTTAGTCCTAGAAAAGGAAATTTTTCTGTTTTAAAATATTAAGATGTGTTTCTGATCCACCTTATGAAAAATGGGAATAAGATCAACCTGTTAAAGTATATCATTCATCATATGTGTGAGCTGATCAAAGTCACATACAAGCCAACTTCATTGTTTTACTCTCTGTTAATCTCATCAATGCTTATTGCCAAAGGTATGGTTGGACCTAATGAAGAAGTGATTAAGGACTGTGATTGCAGTTTCTCAAAAGCCACTATCAAAAGTATGATGATAAACTAGAATCCATGTAAAAAGGAATGGGTGGAAGACAATGATAGAGTATATGATAAATTCAATTCTATTGGACAACCCTCAAGACTAAGAAATATTTCTTATCCTGGTTTAGAACCAGATGAGATTGTTGATTATCCTAAAGAAGAGAAAGAAGTGGCCGAAGTGCCACCTAGGGATGTTGTTATTATTGAGGAAGACATGAATACTATTCCTCATGTAGTTCTTGAAGAAGAAGTCCCTACTCCTAAAGAATCTCTTAATCTAGAAACTCAACCCGAAGTTGTAACAGAACCATCTTCCAAAGAACCTAAAGATCATTCCATTGAAGAGCCTATAGTTGAAGATCCTATAGTGGAAGAACAACCTATTATGCATGAAATCAATCTTGAAGAATTTCAAATGGAATAATATGCTCTTGAAATCATCCCTTCAGCTAAAGAATGGATTGAGCTATCTTTTTACCTCACTAGAAATGAAATGAGTGGGGGAACATAGAGATGAATCTGTGGAATTAGACCAAGATCCCAAGCCTCTCAGTCTGGATAAGGAACCGCCTGTTGTTGGGGAGAAAACCCCAAAACTAGAGTCTATTGAAGCTTCACATACAATTGTGTCATGTACTGTAGACACTAAGAATAAATTTCCCAGTTTCTATGATGTGGTTGACTCTCAGTAGGTTACAACAACCAGCCCTAATCTTTCATCTATATTCCAGTTGAAATCAGTCACCACTATCACACCTGAGAAGAAACCTGGGCCTATACTAGTCCATACTCCTAAACCTTTTTTTTGAACAACCATATTTTGTGAGTAAGGATGATCTAAAGGAATTTGGTGCTACCCTCTTATATGGAGTTGAGAAACTCATGAATACCCATCCTCTTCCTATGAATAATTTAAGTGAGACATATGCCTCACTATTATTGGAGAAAATTATTGTGAAAATACATCCTATGATGCTCCATGAGATTCAAGAAGTAATAATTGAAAATAATTTTCTCAGTAATGAAGTGAAGACCATAATAAGTATGGTTGAAGAAATATAGAGAGAGCTGCATTCGAGATCTGAGTATGTTCCTCCTCTTGTAGAAATTGTTTCTCCTCAAATCCCACAGGCTGTTGTGTCTCAGATTAAACCCTATTTATCTTCCTTAGATGAAAAGATCACTGAATGGAACAAACAAATTGTTAATGAAATGAGAGAGAACGTTTTCAATCTTAATAAACTCACTGATGAGTATACAAGGTGTCTTCAGAAGGTGTTAAATCAACTTAAATCTCTGACCATAGCTATCAATGCCTCTAAATCATCTGGTCAATCCTCAAAACCCTCCTTGGACAGTGATCGTCTCAGAACTGAAGTCAAAGAAGAGATACATAATATACTCAGTGGTTTCATTACGGCATCTCTATCTAATTTTTTCAAGAACAGTGATAGAGTTCTTGACCTAGTACAAATCCACTCCAAAGTTTCTAATGATGCTCAGTAAGAGATTTCCAGGAATGTGGATTTCTACTTCAACAGAATCTTCTCCATGACCGATATGACCAACCATTTCAAGTACCTTGTAGATAATCTGTGAATTCCTCATGTGACTCATGATTTCAAGACCCAAGTCCCAAAGCTCACAGAGTTTACTAGATTTTTGGACATGTTTATGGAGAATAAAGATGATTTTGAAAAAACCATGTAGTATAGTGGAGAGATTATTATAGATTTCATCAAACTCCTGAGACCCTATCTTCATGTCTAGAGTACAACCATTTTTGCTCCAGCAACTGCACCTCTAAGACCTAGGATGATTACCTTCACTTTTTCCCCAGCCTAAACCACTATGTCTGTCAGCCAAGCACTAAGTTAGATCAGGCCTTTGATTCTTGATCAAAAACTACCTAGATCTTCTATTTCTCTTACTTTGGCTCCATCAGTCTTTGTAGGTCTTCCTTTACCCTCTTTATTAACCACCTCACTTCCTTCTTCTACCTCGACCTCTACCCCTATGGCTTCCTCTTCTTCCACTGCAGATAAAGGAAAAAAGAAGGCCAACCCATGAAAAAGAATAGTGATTACTCCTTTTTGATAGGAAATCTATTGCTTTTGTATTGTTCTTTTGTTGTACTAAACCTTATTTTATGTTAATGGAATGTTCATTTTTGAATTCTTTTATTACATATTTTTGATAATCCCAACTGGGGGAGAACATTCTATATATTAGCGATTTATCTCTAGATTTGAATCCAATAAACAACTTACCTTTACATGATTTGTGATCATCTAAAGGGGAAATAATGTTGGACTCCTCATGTATTAATCATGTTTTAATGATCACAAATCTTATTCAACCTAGTTAACTCCTGTAAATTATATCAAATCATGTGTATTAATGTTTAATGTATTCTCATGATTTATGAAGAGCCATTAAAGATCTTAATTTCTCTAAATTTAGTTTATTTACCTTGTAATATCCTTGATCTAAACTCTTAATACCTTCTTTGACAATTGATTAAGTCTAATCCATTCAATTATCATCATTGCGGATGTTTGAACACAATTTCTTTGACAATGTCTGAGACATCGTGAGTCTACAACTGGGTATGTATTTCTGACACCGTGAAGAAAGACATCGTGAAGCAAGACACCGTGAAGTAAGACACCATGAAACAAGACACGAGGAACAATGCACCATGAAGCAAGACACTGTGAAGCAAGACACTGTGAATAAGACATTGTGAACAAGACACCATGAACAAGACATCGGGAATAAGACACAGTGAACAAGACACTGTGAACAAGACACCATGACCGTGAGACACTGTGACCATGAAACACCATGACACTCAGAGACCGTGATCAATCTAGACACCGTGTGAAGGAGACACTGTTTCCATGACATTCTGTGACACCGTTTATGAAACTATTTTTTCATCTTTTAATTTAATTTCTAACTGTCATATTTGAATATTTTAATGCACTGACATAATTAATGTTTCTTTGTATACATATAATCCAATAGTATGAGGTATGAGGTGTAGAATACATGAAACATGTTAGCTCTAACACAAGAATTCAAAGATAATATCGAAGTGTGGCCAAGAATAAAAAAGGGTGATACAAAAATGAAAAACAAGGTTGTGAGCAAGATAACGAAGAACACTGAGAAATTTTTTAAAGTATTGTCAGATGAATGCAATACGACTCTGAAGAACACATGAAGTACACTGGAATCCAAAGTACATCTTCACACTGTCGAACCTCATGAAGAACACAAGATGAATTGTGACACTCTGTTTTACAGATGAGGACTCAAACTCAACATCTACTTCATCTCATAAGTCCAAAGCTGTAAAGACAAACACTCAAAGCACTTCTAATCCCTTCTCCATATTTTTGCTGTGTTGTGTATCTGTTCATTATCTTTCAAGAATAGTGTGTACATGTAGAACAAAACACTCTATCTCCTATGTTAAACTAAAGGATACAAGATATCCTTACTCAACCATTCCATTACTCTTGTGTTTACCCATGGATAAGTGTGGATGAGGTCCCTGTGTGGCCTGGTTATTTTGGCCCCATGAAAACTGTGGAAGAGGTCCATGTGTGACTTGGACAGTCTGTGTACTGTTGTTAACCCCGATATGGGGTGTGGATCAAAGTTTATTTATATAAACTGCTTGGTGTTAGGTGATCACCAAGTGTAGTGGATTAGGTCTCGTCTTGAGACTGAACCACTTGTTTCATATCCTCTGTGCCAATTAATTTAGTTTTCTATGTTTTAATGAATTACTATATAATCTAGAAATCACTAATTTCACATTGATAGTTAGTCTTGGAAAGAAGTTATAAGTGTCTTCTCTTAGTCGAATAACTTCAAAAGTAATATTAATAACACAAATTATTATTACTGAGAATTAATCAATATTCTAAGAAGTTACTTAAACAATAAAACTCTTATAACAGTATAACCTTGATTAACTAGGTTGTATTTAATCTTTGGCGAAACCTTTTCGAAATAATTTTTACAAAAATATTTATAGTTACTCAATTCACCACTCCCCTCTTGAGTAATCTACTCCGACCAACTTAGAATTTATTAAAACAATTCTACACATGTCTCATGACTTTAAGCACAAAAAATATTCACACAATTTAACCAGAACAATCTTTCACCCTTAATAATTATTTAATAAAACAACCAAAATGTTTTATAAATAAATTTTTGAGAGAAAAACAATGATTTACACACTAGATCGGCCCAAACCCCCCTCACATAACCAAACAAACACAATTCCACCTCAAGAACCCAATCTGCATTATGCATCCGATTAAGGAAAACATCGGCAAAGTTAATAAAACCATTTCTATAATAGAAAAAACTGCTAGAAAAATTTTACAAACAATTTCAAGATATGCCACATGCCATTAAACCCCAAAAACTCTTTCAAATGTCATTTCTAACTAAAATTAAACATACACCATACTAAAACAACAACTGCTCCCTTTGAAAGCCCTAACAAATTAACTACACAATCTCCTTTAAAAAAATAATCATTTCAACATTGATTTCACAAAGACATACTCATATCATGAAACACACTACTAAACACATCAAAACACACTGAACCTTAAGTAAAATTACATTTTCAACAAACTAACTATTTAATAAACATGATAAGTCAATTGAATAAGAAAATGAATTTATCAATTAATACTCATGCATGGAACCACCTACCTCGATGTTGAATCTTCCAAAATTTGGTGTGGAATTCCAATCACTTGCAATACGCACCACAAAGATCATAAATTAAAGCCTAAAATATGTATTGAAACCAAATAAAATAAAAAAAGAATGATTAAACTAACACATAAGGATGGAATGGAAAACTCCCCCAAATAGGTGTCTATCGGTGGTGGTCACTCCGACAAGGGGCCTTGTCGGAAGGGGGGGTCGCGACTAGGATGGCGCTAGGGGAAGGCTCGAGAAGGCCGAGGTATCACACTGGAGGACTTTCAAAAGGGTTCTCGGCAGGGTGCAGGGGTGCGGAGCGACAAGGATGGTCGTGGTAGGTGGCGAAATTGGTTTTCAGGGTAGGTCATGTGATGGTGCAATCCAACCTGACGGGGGGTTGGGGCGATGGCACAAGACTGATAGAGCAAGAGCACCTGGCAGAGCCAGATGCGCTAGACAAGGGAAGCAATGAATATGGGGGTTCCATGGGGTGATAGAATGGCAAGAAGAGAGGAGGGCAGCAAGGCAGCTGTCGCTGAATGGAACAGTGGAGGTCAGTGGTTGGCTATGGCTGCGGTGTGATAGGAGCAAGAGTGGGCGGACCAGAAACACTTGAGGAGGGAGAGGGCGGATCCGAAACATAGTTGGGAGAGGGGAATGAATGGGAGGAGGAACAACCCTAAGTAGGGGAAGAAAAAAAGCATCAAAATAAAGAGAAAAAGAAAAAAATATAATAATAAAAACAATATTGATAATAATAATAATAATAATAATAAATTAAAACAAGAATGAAAATAATAAATAAAGTAACATAATAATCATCAATAGTATTAATAAAATTAATCATACTAATAACAAGAATAATAATTTCAAATAATAATAACATTACTATCATTATTAAGAAAATTATATTATATTTTATTTTTTAATATTTTGTCTCGTTAAGTAATTAATTAATTATAATTTATGGTAATATCAATAACAACCTTTCTGATATTAATAATTCTATAATAATAAAAATGGTCATAACATAACATAATATTAACAAAATTATTATTATCACAATATTAATAACAACTTAATAAATTATATATTCCAAACATTATTATTAATAATAATATTATTATTATCAACTAATATTATTATTATTGTTATTAAAATAATTTTAATAATTTTTTTTAAACTTCTTACTTTTATTTTATTTATATTTTACCACTAATTTAATTTTATTTCTTCATCATTAATTCATTTTAATTAATTAGTTGAACAACAGGCAGGCGTGTAGGAAACCGGGTGAGGGCACGTGGAGACCTAGGCGAGGCCTTGCAACTTCGACAGTAGAGCACTGAACGCTGTCAAGGCCAAAATGCTCATTTATTAGTGCAAAAGCGCAAAATCCTAGTTGGGCTCAGCCTGCATTTCATATAAAAAGTATAATAATAATTAGAAGCAAATAAAATTATATAGTAAAAAAAATTAGAAACATGATGTAGCACAAATTCCGGGTGTGACAATATCAATTGTAATACCCCACATTAAAAATAATGTACTTTTTTAAAAATAGGAGTGTGAGCAAATTGACATTTATTTGAATATAAAATTATAAATATCACACTCTCATCCAATTGAATTCCAAATGTTATGAATACTGCCAAATGAATATTTACATATAAAAACACTCATCTAATAAAATTATTGCAATTCTTAGGTTAATTTTATAATATTTATAATGATAATTTCTCATTTAATTACATGATTTACCCTTAACCATGGTAATTAATAATATTAATAAAGTTACTATTCATATTTTCAAAATATAAAATGGTCCTTTTTAATAAATATATACCTTATTATTCAAAAAATTTAATCTATTTTTCAATATTCTAAACTTTTAAAATGAAAATAAATTATTTAAAAATTAATCCTTTGATGGATTGAGAAACAAAAATTAAGTAAAAACCTCCAAATGATTAAAATGTTTTTATATCAAAATATATCTTCAAATATAATAAACTTAATTCAATTTTAATAAATTATAAAAGCCTAATCTAATAATTTATTAAAAAAATTAGAATATACTATTTAACACTATTATTAAATTTGAAGAAAAAGAAGTTTAAAATTAAAATGCAGTATTATTTTTAATATTCATCAAAAAATGAAATGTATCAAAACAATATCCAAAATTTAACAAAGGTAAATATTGATAATCATATTTCAAATAACATCTTTATTTTTTCAAATATATTTAATATTAGTGTCAAAACCTATATTTAAAAATGGTGTTCCATCAAAATGTTGCAAGACCGCCTTTTTAGAAAATACTTATTTTATCTATAATAATATATTTGTTCTTATATCTTTTCTAGAAAACAAAAAACATAAATTTTAAACATTATATTGAATATATATATATATTAATAATATAATCCAGCAAGAGTGTGTTCTATAATTATTGGTCCAAAACACACTTATGAACAATTAAATACTTTTTCAGAAAACATTTCTTTTTCTAAAAAAAGTTTTATTTTAATTTATAATTAATTTTTCACCAAATAATTAATTATACTAACACATTTAAACAATATTTTTATAATTTAGCAAATACCGCGCATTCCATTTTTTCTAACGACTAGGTTATGACGGTAACATTTGAATAATAATATATTGGAGTTCATTTTATGTTTGATGTGGCGTATCATGCACGCTATCGAATATAATTTTTGATTCATAAAAACAAGGGATGTTATATTATCCCCCACATTAACAAATTATATCCTTATAATTTTGAATATGGGCTCAGTAATTATGGATTGACTTTTCAAAATAACTTTTTTGAAATCACGCATCAAAAAAAGGATTATAAAAACATAAAATCTAAAATAAAGAAATAAAATTATAAAGGTCACTAGAGATAATATATAGTGGGGTTATATGTAAGAAAACATGGATATGGAAGATAAAAATATATATCAATTTCAGTTGGACAGTGATATATAACATTGACTTCAAAAAGTTAACAATCACAAAACCGTAAAGCTGTGATGGGTTAAATGGTCATTGAATTAATAGGAAGAAATATTAATGAATAATTTTTAAAATACTTTTCATATAGTTGATAAATTCATTTACGTCTTAGACTAATAACATCAATTAATATACTTACTTGAAATTTGAGTTTCATCCTTTAAAAATCTTCAACCAAAAACTCATCTTTTCCTCCAAATGATGAGTATTTACGATGAATTTTTCATTACAATAGCATGAGAATCAGATTATAGAGAATCACGTAATCCATATTATATTAACAATATATTTATTCTATCTTTATAAATTAACCAAAATAAAAATTGTTTGGATAATATAAAAAAATTATCAAAAAATAGAAACACATTTTATGACGAAAAGATACATTTAATCTCCAAAAAACAACAATAAACCCCAAATTTCAACATAAACCATTCAATAAAAAATTCCCATGATTTTCCTCAAAATAATCTAAACTAAGATTGAAACAAAAAAAATCACAAAGCGTTGATGACATGATCATATCTAAAATTGTTTAACATTTATCACCAAAAAACAATAATCACTCTTAATTCCCCATACCAAAAAATTTATTTGTTCATTCAAATAATCTCCAAGATATTCTAATTATTTCCATTAATAACCAAAATCACCATAATACCATAATAAAATCTTATATCATTCCAAAATATAATTCATCACTTACATCTCAAAAATAATCCCATAGTATTTTTCTTACCTTGATCACATAAGATTCGAAAAATATTGAATGTCTTCTGAAATAAAATTTATCACATAATCCCTAAATAATTTTTTCAATAGGATAAAAATTTTGTTCCCAAATTCAACATATTATTCCTCCCCTTATTTTTTTAAATAAAAAGAAAAATTCACACTAACCTGGATTTAATGTAGGCCACTGGTAGGCGATTCACCCAAGTCACCCTTTGTTTGTGGGTTTGAAACTCACAACCATGCCCGATGCGATGGGTTGTCACCCATCTTACAGGTTTTCCTTTTTATAAAAATATATAATTCTTAAAAAATTACCAAAATATGATAATGTCCTCAAAAATAACCATAACATGTCTTAACCTCAATGTTTATCTCATACCTTTCAGTTTTCATTCAAAAAAGTAATAACCCATAATTACCAAAAAAAAAGGTGTCAAAAAATACAGTTAATGAACTTATAATTTCATAATATAAATCCCAAAAAGTGGTTTCTGATATATCAAACTTATGATCAACCTTATCATTATAAACCCATGATGATATCCATAACTCTTAAGATAGTGTATTAATATCAAAATTATATAAACCATGCTCTGATACCATATATAAGGACCAATACTTAAAAATAACATTGTATAGTTATTTTAAAACTATAAATAATATTCTTGTCCAAAATATCTTATAGGTTTAGACTTCTATAGAGTTTTAGAAAACTCTTTAAAAGTATACTCTTATATTACAAGTGGACTCTTATACATAGTATCCACTTTTCCACCAAATAAAACCCTTTTAAAATAAACATGGATTCCTTTTCATGGAATATATTTATTACTTCAACCTGACTTTATTATTTATCTAACTCATCCTTATACCATATATAATTTTTAAAACATTTGATGATCACAAAAAAACTCAGTAAGGGATATAAAAAGAAAGTAAACCCTTAGTTTAGTAAAAACATGAAAACCCTTGAATAAAAACATTCCATGAAAACATAACATGCTACCCATAAAGGTAAATAACATTCCTTTATAATGATCATTTAGTTTACCTTATGAAAAAAATTATTCCCATAAAAATTCAAACATAGAATACTCATGTTGGTTTTTTGGGACATCATCACATAGAACCATTATAGAGACCTTATAAATGGAATAACTATACAGTCAAATTCTCTATTTAAAGTACCCAATGTATTATAGCACATTCTGGGTGGACCCATTATTGAAGAAATAAAACTCTCTCCAAGTGAAATGTAGTCACACCCATAATTTATATTTTTCATGAACCATAACATCTAACAAAACATTTCATCATTTAGAACCCCTTTTAAACTCTTATACAATTCACTTTCAGATACCATTTTCTTTTAGAATTCAATCTTCGGCACAAAAAAACCATTCTTCTGAAAAACCATTTTCAATTCCAAAATAAGAAAAATATATAGATGGTTTTTCATTTAATGAAATATTTTTTATTGAAAAGTAATATTAAAATAAAATAATGTCCATGGTAGTAGAAAATTCATTATCACCATGTACGTTAAGAATAGAACATTTCTTTTGTCGTTCGTTAAAATGTTTCGTATAAAACACATAAAAAGTTTTTTTTTGAAAAAATTGAATGAAATTTAAATTAATCATAAAATTTCCATTATATATAAAATAATATCAATAATATTGAAATAGAGGAAATCATTTTGAAATTAAATCTTAAAACATTTAAAAAGTAATTTTTAAATCGAAGTGTACATACCACATTTAAATATTTTAATCATAAAAATAATTAATGAATTAAATTAAAAAATCACAAAATGTAGTTATAATAGAAAAAATTAATGATATAAAATGTCAAAGGGGTTTTATATACACCTTATAAAAGAATAAATTTCATAACATCAAGATATGTCTCATTTAAAAGAGATTGGGACGAAGTCCCATACCTTGAGTCTAATTCATCACATGTTTCTTTTAACTTAATTAATAATAAACATATGTTAATTATTTACTTTCTTGAGAAAATTTCAATTTTTATTATTCTTTTTATATCACTAATTACCATTTTGTAACAATTACTTAATTATTTGTGTTCACATCGGATGTTTTGACTAAATTCGGTTTATGATTCTATAATTAATTCGGTAAGCCTAATATGGTCAAAGATGTCATTATTCCATCATCAAAAAAATAATATTCATAAAATAATAATCAATTATATATATATTTTATAATTTTAAATCCATCCATTACATATGGATATGAAAAATTAATTACATTATAATCATTGAGACGGTAATCCATACGTACGCAAGAGTAACGTTTTCATTTTTAAATGATCACTATGGAAATAAGGTAAGTATTATTTTAAGATTTCAGAATAATTATAATTTAATTAATATAATATTATTAATTTAAATAGACCTATATATATCATTCATGTTATATTGTGTTGAAAAATGAATCACATTGCTTCATGGAGGTGATAGTTAACACGTATCACAAATGACATTATCATTTTTATATGTATTGCAAGGTAAGAACATAAATGAAATATTACTATTTAATAATTATAAAAATTTCATTAATATCATATATAGATATTAATTCCATCATTAAAATTATTATTTAGATACAGTAATGGAAAATGAATTATATCCGTTCGGGAGGTGGTAGTCCGCCGTACACATGAATGAATAATTCTTTTTACATTTGATTGAATTGGATAAGGATTTAGTTGATGAAATTAAAATAATAACATATCGGTATATTTTTTGATAATGTATTCATTATTCTATAATTGTTTAAGAATATTTAAGGACATGTATAGAGAAAAAAAACAAAAACAAAAACTTCATCAAAAAAGACTCCTCTTATTTGGATGATCACTTTTCATTGACACCTAAACACCACTAATGGAGGGTGTTATGGCTAAAAAAAGAGATATAGAATATGGTGATGGATTCTAGGAAGGTATTTCGTTAGATATTGTCTAAAAAATAGGTTTTTTGGTGGAAATAATATAGAATAATGGGTTGTTTTTATAAGAGATTAGAGGGGAACTCTTGGAAATATTTAAAATATTAAATTCATATAAATTAATTTATTATTAAAAATTGTTCAAAACGTATTAATTTATAATTTAATATTATTTTTATTCTAAATATATCCATCCAATATAAATTAGATTATATTTGAATAATTTTTAATCCTTATCTTCTTGCATTAAGCATTATTTAACAATTTTAATTCTTACCATGATATCATGTAATTTTTAATTTTATGGTTAATTTAATTACTATAAAATGATAAATTACCAATAAATGACTAATTTATCAAATTTTGAGACAAATCCCAATCCTTGTTTTGTAATAATTATTTATATAAATTTTATATCATTTATTAAAATATCATTTATTTTATGTTATCAATAATGTCAATTTTGACACTTTTCTTCAAATGAAATTTTAAAAATATCACGACCCGTCCCTCCGAGGCCCGTATCGTGACTATCCCAAGCCCGCCTTTCATAGGCTAAGGGCTGGTGACTAGCACCAAAGGTGTATTCCCTAAAACTTGGAAGGCATTACCTTTATTAAGCGTAAACACACACAACCAGAGTACAAGAGGAAGCAAACACTAAGTAAAAATTGTATGACAAGTGTACTGAAAGTAAAGAGGCCAGAATACAATCCCAACTGTAAAGTACAAGGAAAAGACAAAATAGGTACAACTGAATGTCATACAGTGGGAAGGTGTCTAGAAGCTCTTGGATCGTCCACCACGGATCCTACTAGAAGGGCAGGTACAGATAGCCTCTTTAGTGCTCCATTCTCATCCATATCCTCTGGGTACCAACTTGTCGTGAGGTCTACCTCTGGGTGATGTCCAGTTGTCGTACACTTTGCCTCAGTCAGCGTCATTCATCGTCTGCATCCAACACAACATGTTTCGGGCATAACCCGTAGAGGGGTGAGTATAACGATACTCAGTAGGGACCCCGAGATCCTCAAGATCTCAAAAAATCCAACAAGGATAAACCCAAAAGTATGATTTCAATGGATAACCATTACTTAGGTATATTCCCATACTTATACCTACATTATCAAGTAACCCATCTCAATCATGAGGAAAACCTAAAGGTAATTGACTCAACTCAAACCGGGATTTTCATTATGGAAACCACGACTCCTGGAGAACTCCTCCTCTGTCAAGTACAATGGGCCTGTCAAGATGCTGAAGAACTTCTCACAAACCTTATACTATTGAGGTACTCCTCCTATTGAGTATCGCAGGTCTGCTGCCAAATACTGGGTTCTCCATCCACTATGGGTCTTCCGCCAAATACTAGGAGCTCCCCCAAATAGACTACAGATGTACTCCTCCTATCGAGTACCGCGGGTCTGCTGCAAACTACCAGGCACTCCGTTTTTCGTGTGTCTACCGCCAAATACTGGGTTCTCTATCCACTGGGCTAGTCGAATCATTCCAAGTCGAATCGGTCAAGCAGTCATCAGGTCTACACCTACTAGGTCTCTGCACTTTGTCTACTCGTCACTGGAAGGATCCCCTCTACGAACTACGGATGATAATATAAGTGTCACAAAGTCTCATGAAAAAGTATCTCAATGGATTGCCTCATCATAGGGGTATCAACGCAATAGATGGTGTGTCAATTAGATGCCCGATCTATGAATTATTAGCATTTTAGTCCCAAGGGCCCTGTTGGATTTGTGTACGAACCAACCTAACCATGAATCAACTATAACCTAAACCCCCATGGGGTATACTCAAGGGGACGACTAGGATCCATGATTACCAGCGGTGCTGACGATTTGTCAAACAGACGTTAGGTGCCAAAGATATGGCCTAGGAAGGTTAAGGGTCAGTAATGGGCCCGGGTCCGGACCAAATCGGTTGGACCGACCCGGCCCAACCCAGCCTGGGCCGACCAGGTCTGGGTTGACCTAGTCAGACTCGTTGGGTCTGACACGACCCAATGGGCAGGTCAACCTGCTATGTTTTGACCCGGTCCGCTGGGCCCGGTACAGCGGACCGTGAGGGCGGTTCGGCCCGGTAGTCCCCATGTAGACGGCTTGGTAACTCTACATAGGATACCAGGTCGGTTCGGCCAGTGACACTGCATGGGGTGACGTAGGTCGGCTTGGGAGGCCGATGGCTAGAAGGCTAGTGGGAAGGCCGCACTGGGTGCAGGTAGGCCGACGGGTAACCGGCAGACCACAGGTGCACTGGGCTGGGCACCGGGGTGCTGGGCAGCCTACCGACAATAGCCAGGCTGGCCGCTGGAGGGGCGCGGGGGCACCGGGCAGGCCGCCGACTGGGCGCGGGGGAAGGATGCATGTTGTCTGCGGGGAATCAGGGCACTAGGTAGGTCGTTGGCGGGGTGAGGGGGCGTCGGGCAGCACGCTGGTGGAGCACGGGGGTTCCAGGGCATGGGGAAGCGCGCCGACGGGGCGAGGGGCACCGGGAAACGCACCGCCGGAGCACCGTTGGAGCTTAGCAGTGTGTGGGGAACGTGGGCAGTGTGCGGGGGTGTGGGAAGTGCACCTGGGTACCGCGGGGGCGGTGCGGTTCGAGGATGTCGCAGGTAGCACGACACTTGTTCACCGTCTTCGTCGCTGTTGCCTCTTTTCCATGCTGTGTTGCCACTTCGAAGAACATCACAATGAAAATTTGATGGAGGGTGTCGGGCCGTATGAGGACGGTCCGATCCATCCACGTTTAAGAGGATAACAAAAGGCTAATCATAATTCGAATATGATCATAAAAAACGTCGACATCAATCACTTTATATCATTTGAAGAAGGTAAGAAAATGGGTATGATATCAACCCAAAAATTAAACCCCCTACCATGAATTCGGTGATCGATGACAGAGTCGCAAAAGGCGGTCATCGTTCCGTCAAAGTCGGAGGAAGAATATATCGAAGATGACGAGTCGAGATGACGTTGTCGACGTTCTTTGTGGGTGGCAGTTCTTCCCTTTCTTACCCCAGTTGAAGAAGGATGAAGACGACATTCATCATTCATCATTCTTCGTGGGCGATGGTTCATCGTTGGAATAATAATTCTCCAAGGGTTGGGCATCACGTCTATTTGCCCGTGTTTCACCACTTGAATAAGTCGTCCCAAAACTGTCCCCCAATATCCCTTCGAATAGGAGAGGGATGGTTTGCCTAAAATTACTTGGCACACAATTCAAATTTGGTGAATTAAAAGAGTGGGCCCCACCTAATTAAATTTATGAGAGGTGTCACATTTATTTAGGTGGATTGGAAAGAGGCTCTCCCTCATTAATGAGGGAGGGGTGGGTGGTTTTATCCTCCACCATTAATATGGGTCGGGTGATCCCCACCCCTATCCTTTAATAGGGTGTTTATGGGTCTCAGGTGGTCCCCAATTCGTAACCTCTTTCGGGAGGATATGTGTTGGTGGGCCCCACCACCATAACCTCCCATGGGTGGTTCGGGTGTGGTAGAACCTACCACCAACATCCCCTTGTAGGTTTTAACCACAAAAATAAAATAAAGTAAAAACTTTATTTTATTCAATTTAATTAAAACCCCCCAAATCTAACTTCCAAACTCATCAGAATGCAAATACGGTTAAGGTCTCACTAAGCAATTACTGACACTATGAGTTCAACAGTGCCTCGAATTTCAATTCCGAGCACTGGTTCAAAAGTTATAAAATTACGAACATACATTTATTGAATGTACCAGAAATAAACATTAGAATTTGATTCTTGGAACACCAGGCCTCAGAAACAAGCACCATCTAAAACTGAAGACTCGTAAAAATACCATGTATTTTAAAAAACATTCACCAAGAATTCTGGGTCTTTACAGTCTCCCCACCTCAGGGATTTACGTCCCCGCAAGCTACAACTCACAATAAGGAAACAAAAAAGGGTACCGAGCATGCATCTGAGCCTCCTGATCCCATGTGCTCTCCTAGAGGTCTCTGTGCTGCATGAAAACGCGCACCAGAGGTATCGCCCATCCATATAGGACCCGCTCTTGTCGATCCTCAATCTCCACTAGAACCTCCGTGAAAGTCTCCCCGTCATTGATATCCAGCTCCACGTGGTCGATAATGTGAGATGAGTCGTGCACATATCTCCTCAGTTGAGATATGTGGAAGACGTCGTGCACCCGGTGCAATTGAGGTGGAAGAGACAAGAGGTAATCCACCTTTCCTACTCTGCTAAGGACCAGGAATGGTCCGATGAACCTCAGAGATAGCTTTCCGCCTTGGCCAAATCTCTGTAGACCTCATCGAGGTGAGACCCATAGAAAGACGTGGTCGCCATCCTTGAACTCCAGGGGTCTCTGTCTCCTATCAGCATATGAGATCTGCCTGCTCTGTACAATCTTCATCCTCCCCTTGATGATCTGCAGCTTATCTATGGTAGCTCGTACCATCTCTGGTCCCACTAGTGTTGTCTCTCCTGGGTCTGTCCAGCACAGTGGCGATCTACAAGGTCATCCACGGGGAGGCATCCTGAAAGAAATAGATGTGACATAGTCAAAAGACTATACCTTGTGAGCTGATCTGGTTTTAGATGACTTAAGAAAACTTTTGAAACACACAAAATCAGTGTTTTCGTGCACTAATTCGGAAATCAGTAGTGAGGGTCTTGTTGTATGGGGACATCGTCTGCCACACTAGAACTGGACTCCCTGAACTGAGAACCACACTCAATACCCTTAACACTATTGATTCATAGAAAATAATGATTAGAGTCCTGAGTTCCGCAGTAGAACCGACTCCACTGATACCAATTTGTCACGACCCGTACCCCGGGGCCCGTATCGTGACTACCCCAAGCCCGCCATCCAAAGGCGTGGGGCTGTCAACTAGCACCAATGGTGTATTCCCTAAAACTTGGAAGGCATTGCCTTCATAAAATATAAACACACACAACCAGAATACAAGAACAAGTAAACACTAGGTAAAAACTGTACAACAAGCGTACTAACAGTAAAGGGGAAAGAATACAAGACCAACTATAAAGTAAAAGGAAAAGACAAAATATGTACAACTGAAAGTCAAACAGCATGAAGGTGTCTAGAAACTCCTGGATCATCTACCATGGATCCTACCTAAAGGGTAGGTATAGATTGACTCCTCATTGCTCCACATCCATCCGTCTCCTCTGGGTACCGACTCGTCATGAGGTCCGGCTCCTTGTACCATCCAGTCCTTGTACACTCCGCCTTGGTCAGCGTTGTCTGTCATCTGCATCCAACACAATGAGGTGCATGAATAGCCCATGTAGGGGTGCATATAATGATACTCAGTAGGGACCATGAGACCCTCAATATATCACAAAATCCATCAAGGATAAACCATAAAGTATGATTTCAACGGATAAAAATTTCTTAGGTATATGCTCATGAATATACCTAAGTTATCATGTAACCCATCTCAATCATGAGGAAAACAAAATGGTCATTGACTCTTCTCAAACAAGGATTTCCATTATCGAAACCACGACTGTTGGATAAATGCTCTCTATCCACTACAGTTAGCCTTTCGTGACACCGATGCACTTCTCACTATCCTTGGACTACTGAGGTACTCCTCCTATCGAGTACCGTGGGCCTGCTGCCAAATACAGGGCGCTCCGTCCTCTGTGGGTCTACAGCCAAATATCGAGTGCTCCCCCTAATAGCCTACAGAGGTAATCCCCCTTTCGTGTACCGTAGGTCTGCTGCCAACTATCAGGAACTCCATCCACTATGGGTCTGTCGCCAAATATCGGGCGCTCCGTCCACTAGGTTAGCCAAATCACTCCGAGTCGAATCGGTGAAGCAGTCGTCAGGTCTACAGCTACTAGGTCTCCGCACTCTGTCTGCTCTTCACCGGAAGGATCAACTCCACGAGATATAGGTCGATAATCCAAGTGTCATGAAGCATCATGAATAATTATCTCAAAGGACATACAGGTTATAGGGGTCTCAATGCAATAGACAACGCGTCAATCGGACGCCCGATCTGTGAGTTATTAGCATTTTAGTCCTGGGGGCCCGGTTTGATTTGTGTATGAACCAACCTGAACATGACTCAACTATAACCATAACTCTCATAGCCTATACTCAATGGGAAGACTATTCTACAAGATTATCGGCGCTGCTAACGGTTTGGAAAAATGGACGTCTAGTGCCAAAGATATGGCTATGGAAGGTAAAGGGTCAGTAATGGGCCCGAGACCGGTCCGACCCGGTCGGACCGACTCTGCCAAACTGAGTCTGGGCCGACCTGGTCTCGGTCGACCCAGTCAGACATGATGGGTCCGACCCGGCCCATTGAGCGGGTTAGCATGCTATGTTTTGACCCGGTATACTAGGCCCGACCCTGCGGACCGCGAGGGCAGTTCGGCCCGGTAGTCTCCATGTAGGCAACTCAGTAACATGGTCCGGGAGACCAGGACGGTTCGGTCAGCGACACCGCGGGGGGCGCTGTGGGTTGGCTCGGGAGACCGGTGGCCAGAAGGAAAACAAGAAGGCCGCGTGGTGTGCAGGCAGGTTGGCTCGTCACCAGCAGGCCGCAGGGGCACCAGGCAGGGCGCTGGGGTGCCATAAAGGCCGCCGGAAGGAGCTGGGCATGCCACCCGCGAGGCACAGGGGAACTGGGCAGGCCACCAGCGGGGCACGAGGGCAACGGGGAGGCAGTCGACGGGGCGTCGGGGCGCGTGGGCGATGGGCAATGCGACGACAGGGCACGTGAGTGCCGGGTAGTGCGCCAGCAGGGCGCCGATAGAGCTGGGCAGCACACGGGCAGCGCATAGGGTACAGGAAGCGTGATGGGGCACCGCGGGGGTGGCACGGTTCGAGGAGGCCGCATGTATCATGACCCTTGTTCACCGTCTTCGTCTCCATAACCTCTTTTCCATGCCGTGTTTCTTCTTCGAAGAACATCAGAAAGAAAATTCGACGGAGGGTGTCGGGTCATGTGAGGTCTGCCCGAACCCTCCACATTTAGGAGGATAACAAAAGGATCAACATAATTAGAAGATGATTATAAAAATAATCCACATAAATCCATTTATATCCTTTAGAGAAGGTAATAAAAGGGAAAAATATCAACCCGAAAATTAAACCCCCTACCTCGAATTCGGTGATCGACGACAGTGTCGCGGAATGCGGTCGTCGTTCCGTCAAAGATGGAGGAAGAAGAGATTGAAGAAGATGACTCCAGTTGACATCATCAGCATTCTTCATGGGTGACAATGCTTCCCTTTCTTTCCCCGGTTGAAGAAGGATGAAGACGACATTCATCATTCTTCATTATTCATGGGTGACTGTTCTTCATTGGAGGAATAATTCTACAAGGGTTGGGAGTCACCTCTCTTTGCCAGTGTTTCACTTCTTGAAGAAGCTGTCCCAAAACCTTACCCCAAGATTCCTTTATATAGGAGAGGTAGGGTTTGTCTAAAATTACATTGACACGTAATTCAAATTTTGTGAATTAAAAGAGCAGGGCCCACCTAATTACATTCGTGAGAGGTGTCACATTTAATTAGGTGGACTAGCAAGAGTCTCTCCCTCTTTAATGAGGGAAAGGTGGGTGGTTTTATCCTCCACTATTAATAGGGGTCGGGTGATCCCCACCCCTATCATTTAATAGAGAGGTTATGGGTCTCGGGTGGTCCCCATGTTGTCACCTCTCGCGGGAGGGTATGTGCAGGTGGGCCCCACCACCATAACCTCCCATGGGAGGTTCAGGTGTGCTGGCCCCAACCTCCAACCTACCCTTGGAGGTTTTAACCACCCAAATAAAATATTGTTTAGTAATTATTTTATTCAATTTAATTAAAAACCCCCCAAAACTAACTTCCAAACTCGTCAGAACGCAACTGCGGTGATGGTCTCACTAAGAAATTACCAATGCTGCGAGTTCAACGGTGCCCTTGGATATAAATTCCTAACACAGGTTCAAAAGATATAAAATTCCGAACATACGTTTAATTAACTTACCTGAACAAAACTTCAGAATTTAATTATGGGCTCACCTGGCCTCGGAAACAAGCACCATCAGAAACTACGGTCTCATAAAAATCCCTTGTATTTAAAAAAAAAGTTCCACAGAAAATTCATGGTCATTACAAAAAATATCATAAAAACATGATATATTGGAAAAAATGATTTTAAAACATCAATAAAATTTCCAAATAATCTATAAAATTGATGTATGACATTAATTATATAAAATTATTTTTATCCTAATATTTGATAATATCAATTGTTTGATTCCTCTATTAAGTAAAAAATTAATGAATCATCAATGTGTCACCATTTAATGTAATTATTTAAACACTACAAATTATAAATATATTACAATTATATATATAAAAAAATTATTTTTATATGAAATATTTATAGTCAAACATTACCCTTATATAATCTCATATTAAAAATATTTAACTTTTTTAAAAAAAGAGTGTGACAAAATTGGATTTTGTGTATATAAAATTATAATTGTCATACTCTCATCCAAGTTGACTAAAAAAATAATAAATTCCACCCAAGGATTATTTTGGTCAAAAAAATCTTTCAATGAAATTTTTAGAAGCGTTATGTTAATTTTATAATATTTATAACACTATTTTTAACATTAATTACCTGATTTACACTTAACGATGATAATTAAAAATATAAATAAAGTTATCAATCATAACGTTAAAAAATAATAGAGAAATATTTATAAATTTGTTACTTATCATTAAAAATATGGAATCTCATTATCAAAATACAAAACACTTAAATTTCATAAAGTAATTAATAATTAGTCCAATGAAGGATTGAGGAAACGACATGTTAAAGTAAAAACTTTTAAATGATTGAACTTTTTTTATATTGAAACTCAATTTAAAATTTCTTATAATATACTAAGTTATATTAATTGATAAAAAATAATATAATAATACATTAAAACCATTAAAATATATTACATAGAACTATTAATACTTGGGATGAAAAATAGTTTCCAATAAAAATCTAATATATCATTTACTACTCATAAAAAAATAATCTTGTTAGGAAAATATCAAAAATTCCATAAAAGTAAATTTTCATAATCATTTTTAAATGAATAGTTTTATTTTATCAAATAAAATTTATAAAATATTGAAAAAATATATTCAAAATAGATTTTTCTTCAAAAGGCAATAACGCTACAATTTTAAGAAAGTACATATTTTATGAGTAAAATCATATTTGTTCCTATATCATTTATAGAAAAAAAAGAATCTGAATTCTAAAAATTAAATTGAATATATATATACATATCGTTAATATAATCCAAAAAGGGTGATTTGTTTATTTATTGATATAAAACACACTTGTGAACATTTAAATAGTCTTTCAGGAAGAACATTTACTTATATTTTTTGGAAAAGTTTTTTTTCATTTATAATTAATTTTTCACAAATGAATTAATTAAATAGGAACATATAAACTGTATTTTTTAAATTCAGTTGATAATGTTCATTCCCACCATTCTAACAGCTAGGTTATAATTGTAAAATTTAAATAATAATATTTCAATGTTCATTTTAAGATCGAGTTGGTGTATCATTTATGGTATCAAACATACTTGTTTATTCGTAAAAACTTAGGATGTTAAATAATAAACTTTAATAAGGTTTTTATATAGTAAATAAAATGATTAAAACCATTATATAAGAAGTTAAATAATTATCAACTAAAGGAAGTGTAAGGTTTGGGATTTCATCTCAATCACCATTCCTTGAGGCGTAGTATGGTGTTATACACCCACATTGTTTTATGTGGTGTATATACATACAATTTTAAATAACATGTCATTTATTTATTTATTAACATTTCATTATATGATATGTTAAATTTTATTCTTTCATGTGGATTATGATTTAAATGTTAAAAGTGGTAAGGAAAACCATGAACAATTAAATATTTAATTATAAAATATTTTTCTCTATGTCAATATTCATGATATTATTCTACATATTTATTTTTATGGATATAAAAGGATTTTAAAGGGAATTTTATGTCTATTTTTATTTTAATTAAATTTTTAAAAATCTATTTTTTACATGTTTTATATGGAATATTTTGACAATTTTCAAAAGGAATTATCTATATTTAACATACACGGCGACAACAACATTCCCACAATTGTAACTATTTTTTAATTTCTATCATCCATTTCAAGCTAACATATATTATTAAATGAATACCCTATTAACTAGTTTTTGGTATATTTTGTATTTAAAATGGTTATTTTTAAATAAAAATATTATTTTTATATGAAACTATTTTTTGTATGGGTTTAATAAGAGTTTTTACTCAATATTGTTTCTATGATATTATTAGAGTATTTTCATCTAAATCATCAACCTTTATTGAATCTTAGAATTAATTGATACTGATATATTAAGATATAATTTACCATATTTTATTTAATGGTTTATGATTATTATCACCGTGGATGAATTATTTTGATACCATTCATTTTTAGTGGTTAAAGTAGTCACATTTTCTATGGTGGGTTTTCAATATTAATGTTTATGTTTTTTATTTTTAGCAACATGCCTATGAGTAAAGAATTGGAATTATTAAGTGATGGGTGGGGCCAGATATATCCCCTTCATGCATTAGTAGGTCTCATGATACAAACTAGATATGGATTTTGACTAAGTCCTTACTCATTTATTTTCATATGTCTTGGCTGAGGTTTAGATAGTATTATTCGGATGTCCTGTATTATGCATTCCATACTTATGATTTCAGTCATTTATTTCCATGTGGTTATTCATTATGATAATATACATAGTTAATTCTCCTAAATCATGTGATTATTAAAATGAAAATTGATTCAGTTATTTACCTTTCTGTATAGTTAATTACATATTCCCTCATAGATTCGATGGTATGTTTACCCTTATCGAACATTTGAGATTACCACTTTTGTATCTTTCAAATTTTCCCTTGGATTCCAAAAATTATATTATGACTGATATGCAGCATTATAAAAATGAGGAATACTATAATCCATAATGAAACACATTTTGAATTTCATGTTTTAAAATGTTATTTGTCTTTCATGTATGTATCTAGTTTACCAATACTACAAAAATATTTCGTTCCTTTGGGTTATGATTCCTTATATATAATGCTAGTGTAATAAAGTAAGGCACTAGATATAGGATACTAGGGTTGTTGAATTTAAATCCCCGAAACCACGCTTCATATTCATTTTATAAAAATAATGTGTATTTTAAATAAATGTTATATGAATGAAATACACAGTACACAAACTTTTCAAGAACATTTCTGGTCAAGGATATGGAGAATTAGAAAATATATTAAATTTTTTCAATGTTTTAGTAAACTAAAAAATTTCATTTTAGGTTCACTAACTCCAATTTAAATAATGTCCATCATAGAACTTCTATGATTCCAATGAGAATATTTTTAAAATAACTGGATGATCAGTAAATTTCTTAAAAAGGGATTCAAGACATACAAAAAACACTTTAATAAATATTTATTTTTTTTTAAAAAATTTATTCAGTTTATTTAAAATATAAATATTATATATATATAATAAATTTCAAAAATTACAAAAATACTTAATTTTTTTAAAAACAATTTCTGAAATAATTCTTTGAATAACCATTAAATTTATATTGATAAATCATTTGAAAATAATTATACTTCTTATAGATTAAAATGATACATAGTGTATCTTTGAAAACTTTTGTGGAAACAACGAATATCACCAATAGGACAATGTCTTATGACACCATGGGATCACTCCCCAATACTCATTATCTCTCATAATACCCAAGTGCAGAAACAATAAAAAATATTTCTAAATATTTTCTATCCAAAACACAACCCATTAAACAAATTCAAAAAAAACTTTAATTATTTTCAAATAATAAATATTTATACTTCCATTATTCATTAATAAAACTATAATTTCAATAAATAACATAATATTTGGTGAAATCCATCTATCAAATAAATTAAAATCTAAAACTAATCACACCATATAATTAAACATAAGGAAATTTCTTACCTCAATATATTTTATGTTATGCATAATGCACAAAGCATGGACATGTCGATATGAAAATATAATGTTTGTGATTTTAATGAATAAAAAATGATAATATTGTTTAATAAAATTTGTGAAAAGAATAATCATTCTAAAATAACACCTAAAAAATTATAATTAAAAAATTATTTTTTTAATAATAGTAATTAAACTATTATCCTTCTTGGATATAGTATCTTCAAAAAAATTAGTTTGTAACTTGAAATAAAATTATATTTTATCAAATAAATTAATATATACAAAAATTATAATTAAATTTAAAAAATAGTAATATTTGACCCAAACTAAATATTTTTCTGACTTAAAATAATAAGTCTAATTTAAGAATAAATTCATCATAACACACACACTAAATCGTAGAAAAATAATAAAATCCCTTATTAATTAAAAATATTATAGAAATTTTTTTAAATGAGATTAATTCTCAGACATACATATAAATTGGAAATTATAATCCTTAAGTCGATTAACATGAAACTCTTTGAAAATAATAAACTTTAAAATATATTACACCCTTAATAATTTACTAAAACATAGTTTCAATATAAATATTGAAAATTAATTCTTCATTAGGTAATTTAGTAATAATAATATTAGAAAACATACATAGAAAAAATAATTCTTAAAATAATACAATTAATTGAAAAATAAATTCAACATAAAAATCAAAGATAAATAAATAATTAATCCCTCACATTGAAAATGGTAAGATGAACCAGAAAATGACTTTCTTTCTATCATATTTCTCTCACTAAGAGCATACAACACCCATACAGTTTACTACTTGAACTAGGATGTGAAAACAGTGTGTATCATACTTTAAAAATAAGAATTAAGGAATATAGTCCAATACCATGGTACTAATCATATTTATAGTCAAACTCAAATTCTATTGTGAGGAATTCAATTATTTTGTTGTTGTAAGTAGCAGAAGATGAAAAAAATAACTAAAATGAATTTTGTGGCATGAGTTTAATGATTTTATAGAAAGAAGAGATATTGAGAATATATATATATATATATATAAACACATAATCAACACTTCAAAGAAGAAGTCAACAAAGACGGATCTCGATTAGATTCAAAATTGATGATAAATTAAAAGAAACCAACAGAGAGAAAATAATATTTAAATTTGAAGGAAATGGTGAAAGGAAAATTAAGTTTATATAAAGAACATAGATAAATGCAATATGTCTTTTATTGTAGATCTGATCCACCTAAAAGACTGAAAAAAATCATTACATTTGAAATATGATTAAAATAAAAAAATCGATAACATGACTACTAATATAAAATAAAATTTAAAAAATAAATAAATTTAATACCAGTATTAATTTTAGAAATGTGTCAAATATAGACAAAATAAAGATCTATATTGAAGAGATTATGGGTACTAATAATTAAAAAATGACCCTTTCAAGTGATTGAGAAGCGTAAAATAAAAAATGCACTTACCCGATAAACATAAAATCAAAAATCAAGAGGAAAAAGATAATGATAAAAATATCACACATGATCATTACACTATCTATGTTCAAAAATGGAATAGTTGAACCCCTTTTCCATGACTGATCCCTAGACAGTTCTTGGAATTCATTTAAAATCCAAAGAATCATTTTGGTGCTTGAATACATCTCGCTCGACACCCCTCATGTGAATCCTCAGACTCCACTCTCCTTCTTCCATGATTTTCTTAAATGATTTAATGCCCTCAACTTCGATTGACCACAAACTTTATATTTTATCTCACTTGACTCTTCCCGAAGATGAAACCGGAAATTTTTTTCCCCCAAATCCAATTGTATGTTTTTTATCTTTATTATTTTCAACTTTTATCAATTAATTTTCATTTTTATCTTTGATTACTATTATTACTTTTATCATTTATGTAATTTAATTGTATAAAATTAATTAATAATTCATATATATATATATTACCAAATATATTATCTTTATAATTAAGAAATTTGGTTATTTAAAGTTCATTTATTTCATATATATTATATAATATAAATTTTATAATTCAAAAAATACTCATATATATAAATATGTACTCAAGAATTCATAATTTTAAATGTATACCAATTTATATAAATTATAAGTAATTTTTTATTGTTTTTATTAATATTCATTCAAAGAAAATAATATATATTTTATAATTAAAATTTTTGGTTTAAAAAAACTCAAATCTTATTTATTAATATTTTCAGTATTTTTTTTATTTCGTATATTTAAATGAGATTACATTTAATTTTTATTTTCATTATTTTTCTTAAATATTATAAGCACAACATGTAATTCAAAATAAATATTTATAATAAAATTATTTTTATACACAATTAATGAAATTATTCATTTTATAATAAAATATTAATTTATAATAATTTTTTTTATAAATTCAGTATTTATAATTTTTATAAGAGTATAGTTGATGACATAAATAAAATCCACATTATTTAATTTTTAAAATTTGAATCAACTATTAAATAAATTTTTTTTTGATTAATATCAATGAATTTAATAAAATATTTATAAAAAAAATAAGCTTATAATTTTTATGGTGTTACATCCCCCATAAATAGAATTGTGCCCCCACAATTCAATGGTACTTTAGGAAATTATGAATTTCCATCTTCAAAATTAAAACAACTAGACTTTTATAATTTAGGTGAACATAATTTACTAAAAGTTTAAGGACAAAAATATCTAATAAAATTTGTTTCCATTAAATAAAAACATCTAATATCTTGGTCGTTGGTATATTACATAATGTAAATCCCCAAACTCATGCTTATAGATTTTTTCTCTAATCAATGTTTTCCTAAATCTAGTTCCCAAGGTTTCTAATAAATGTTTTCCATTCCCAACTATAACAATCCCAACCCTAGTTTCCTAGAGTAGGCTTCTTACTTTATTACATTTCTATAACATACAATAGATCATATCCCAAAGGAAAAAATATTTTAGTAGTCTTGGAAAACTAGATACATATTTTAAATTTATGTTCCATTTTAAACACAAAACACCAAAAGTTTTTTCTTTAAAAATACCATTATTATCCTCTATTAACTCTAAATATTAGTTATAATAGAGTTCAAGGAATATTGGGGAAAACAACCCATAATAAATGGATGAGATAAAATGATCAGTAAGGGTAAAATACAGCTGAATCTAATTTGAATTAATTATGAATAATAAATATGTAAAGAATAAATGACGATCGAATAATTCCATATAATTTATCACATGATCTTAAAACATGAAAATGTATTTTATAACTAATCAAATAAAGAAATGGAATAATAATAATAATGGAATTCAAAAATATGGATGTATGTACTATCAAGTTCTATCCTTAAGAAAATAACTCTCATGATCTTTCATCAAGGTAGTTTAAGTATGCTGGTAGAAACCAATATGATTTTGGTCAAGATCTATCATACTAAAAATTCTATACAATTTGAAAATAAAAAATAATGGTTTGTCGTTAACAAATTTCATCTCATGAGACAACCAATGCATCAAGGGGATTTTATGTATATGGTTCCCACATGCCATTTAATTTCAATTTTATTCCTTACAAGAGTAAATAATATAAGTGAATAATTATGTATTAAAAAAATCAATGACTAGTTATATGGTATATCAATACTACCCCGGTAAACTGACCATAAACCATTTACATAAGTATGTAAGATGGCATTAGAAGAGATAAATCTCAATAAATTAAAATATTCAACAAAACATGTTGATATCGCAGAAAATAATTTAAATGATATCACTAAAACGTTATAAATGAAAAAAATCCTATAAACCCCATATGAAAAACACTTTATTATAAATTACCCTTTTCTTTTAGGAACCCATATTATGTACCAAGTAACCTTCTATTTGAAAACACATTTTTATTACCAAAATAACCAAAAAGATAAAGATAATTTTTCATTTATGGAATTTTGAAATATTGGAATGGAGGATGAAAATAAAATAATGGCCACAATAGTGTAAATTTCATTATCATCATTGATGTTTAGAATATAACATTACTTTTTTTTGGTCAAAAAATTCCATATAAAACACATATAAATATTTTTTCAGAAAACCATTGATTGAAATTAAAAACATAAATAAAATATCATTTATAATACTTTTATAAAAATAAATATATTAGAGAACTTCAAGTATGTCTACATGGGAAAGAAGAATTGATAATTGAACCTTTAAACATTCAAGGTGTCCCATAACACTTTGAAAATATAAATCATAAGCCCCATAAAGTAATAATATTTAATAATACATTAGTTAACATTAAAATAAATTATTTAATGGCATGATAATTTAAAGGGGATGTATTTTTTCCTTATAAAAGAAGGTTGGTGTATAACATCAAACTATCCCACAAAGAAAAGAGATTGAGACAAAGTCCCTTACCATATACTTCCTTTAGTCGAACATGATTTAAACTACTATATTATAAGTATAGGTTTATTATACTTCTATAAAAGGGAAATATTTATTTCTATGATAAACTATATTATTTTTATCGTAATTTATATTACCCATTATTTACAATTTCATGTTGAAGGTACGTTTTGGGAAATAAATGCTTTGTTTTTTACACGTATTTTGATTTGAGTTTTTTTAGATCCTCTTACTTATAACATGATTTCATAATATATAGAATAATGAACATGAAATTAATATCATATATATTCAGTATATATTCAGTTATAATATTCTATAAAAGATAGAAATAGAAAATGATATACATGGTTCACGGAGATGGTAGGCCATACGTACACATGAACACTTCATAATTTTTCTTGATGTATTGAAAGAAATAAAGTATTAATATAATTATAATAGTATTATTATGCTATATATATCATATGAATTCACTAAAACATCCTTAATACATTCCATGTAATGTGTGAATTAATCAATTCATTTTGAGTAGGTGGTAGTCCACATGTCCACAAACGAAGTTACCATATTTATACAAAATTAAAAGCATGAAGGTATGTGTTATATAATAATTATAAAAGAATAAATAAACATAACTATCAAGTTTATCACAAAAAATATAAATTCCATCATTATTCTAAGCCATGAATGGTAGAAATGGAATAATGGATGAAAACACCTCACGAGGTGGTAGTCTGCCGTACACACAAATGATGATTATGTATCCCATTTGATGGAAGTGTGTGTGACTGCAGGTCAAAAAAATAATATAAAAAATCTAGGTATATTGATGATAATGTGCTTATTATATAATCATGAAATAAAAATAATTTAATGGGCATAAAAAAATAAAAAAAAAAATTGTTGATGAACGTTACTTCTTCTATGAGTATCTCCTTTTAATTTTCCAAAAAAGACTTATTTGGTTGGATTTATTCCCAATGTAATGATTATAGGATGAAAGTATGAAATTTAGGAGGATAAATGGGTAGTAATTGATCTTTCTAGAAGGAACAATGTGGTGTGAATAAGTGAGGGAAGATGTTCCCGTTTATAATTGAGGTAATGACCACTTTTGGAAGCTCATAAATTACTAAATTAATATAAATTAGTTTCCAATTTTACATAAATAAAATGTTATTTATTTAGAAGATAAGATGAGTATGTGTTAAAATTATCTCAAAAAATAATTTATAGACACGTTTAGGTTAAATTATTACACATATTCTTTGGATTTAACTCTTAGTTAAACACATTAACTTTTACCACAAAATCATGGATCTTTATTATTTAATGGTTAATATAGTTATTATAAATTAACAAACAGACCATAAATGATTGGTAGATGAAATATTAAACCTTATTTCACACATTTGGAAGATTTTTAGATTTTTATTAATTTTATATCATTTAGTATGTAATTATATATTTAAAATATAAATAATGTCAATTTTTACACTATTCATCTATTCACATTTAAAAAAATATAAATACACAAGATAACATTGACCCAAAACCTTTTATAGATCCCTAATATGTATATGTGATATATAAAATTAATTAAATTCATTATTTATCTCAAATTATATTTATTTTAATATTTTATTATCATTTATTTGATATTTCTATTAATTAAACAATTATTATGTCATCATTGTGTAAACCTTTATGGTATTTATTTATTTAATATAAATTAATAAAAAATCCCCATAGTGAATATTGTCATTTTATATTTAAAATTAATATTTAGAGTCAATGAAATATTCTGAATAACCACCTATAAAGAGTGTGATACTTATTAAAAGATGGAAAGAATAAAATATGAATGAATGATTCCATATAAATAATCACATTAGTTTAAAACACGACCCTAGATATTCAAACTAATAAAAATTTCCAATAGAATAATAATAATTAAAGAAGGCATAATTATGTATGTATGCACTTTCAAGATCTATCCTCAAGGTAGTTATTGTTAAGATCTATCCTTAGGAGAGTTTAAATCCATAGATATAAACGTATCTAATTTTTTTAGATCTATCATATTGAAAATTTAAAACTTCATAGAAAAAATGGAAAAGGATTATATCAAATTGATTTCGTCTTATGATACCATCTGATGAATCGAGGGGATATAGTGGGTTTGACTACTCGCTTACTAATTCCAATGTATTCTATATATGAATGGGGTGATATATAAATAATATATACACTCATATTGAATCAATTGCATACAAAATGTGAATACTTTAAGCATATACCATGAATGGTATCCAAATAACACATCCAATGTTGAATTTATCATAAATATTCAATAAAGTATGGAATATGGTACTGTAATAGATCAACCTAAAATAAGAATAATATTCAACAAAGGATGATGACATAGATGAAAATAATTTAAATGATTTTTTGAAAAATTCTAGAGTAAAATAATATTTATACATTTCAAAATGGTTTATACCACTTTGAAACTTTTAAATAGTAATCACCAAGAAGGAATAAAATTAATGAAACTCATAATATCATATGATTAAGAATATTCTTTATATAAAATACCAAATGGGGAGTATATACACCATACAACAAAAAATAAGCGGTGAATAAGGTATATATCACACTAAAGTAAAAGAGAGATGAGAAACCCCTTACCTTGTCCTCGAATTTAGATGAACATTCATTAACATCCCCTATTATAGATTTAAGAATGTTATTAACTTATACCAGAATAATAATCAAATTTATAATATCATATATTAAGTTCTTATAAATATCTCATTATCAATTTTATGACAATATTCTATTATTTTCAATATTTTTGGTGTTAATTGCCTCAATTTTTGGTAGGTTTTGACGTGTTACTTGTTATTCATATTAATTAGATCATGATTTAGTCATATCAAAAATGTAAAACATGATTTAAATATTAGATATAGTCTTTATATGTGTATCTAGAATAATCTATAATATTTGTATATATGAAATGACATTCATCGTTAATAGAGATTATAAGTCGTATGTATTCATGAATGCTACTTCAATTTCATTTTCATATTTTGAAGAATGAAAATTAAATGATATATATCAATATAATAAATATATTATGATATTTCTGTCATATATGTTATAAATATTTATTTTGAACCATCCCTAATTCATTCCATGTATATCATGAATGAATCACTTCACTTTGAGGAGGTGGTAGTCCACACATCCACAAACGATGTGATCATATTCCGATTAATGGAGTTCAAAAAGGTATGTATTATATAAATATAATAAAAAAATAAAGACATTATAAATACTATATATACCATATATAAACTATCAATCTATGATTATTCTAACCATTAAAGGTGAAAAATGGAAGAACAAACTATAGAGGTTCACGAGACGGTAGTATGTCATACAAAAGAACGATGATTGCGTGTCACATTTGATGGAGTGTGTAAAATTATAGGTCGAACACCAAAAATAAAAATAATTCATTATACTGAAGATACATTGGTTGTTATATAATCAGGGAATAAAAAAATTGCATGGTTTGAGAAATAAATAAAATGAGAGTGATCGTTGATGAATGCTACCACATTTTCAGGTAACTCCTTTTGGTTTATACCAAAATACATCCTTGGTTGGATTTAATCCAAAATAATGGTTTATAGGATGATTTGAGGGAATATAAGAGCTTATTTTTCTTGTTCTAGGATGAGATATAATGTTCATACTGGTGTTAGGATGTGAGTGAGAATTTTCCCTTTTGTAATTGAGATGAGGTGAACTATTGAAACAATTAAAAATTTTAAATTAATAGAAATTAATTTTGAATTATTGACGGTTGTAAAGTTAGTTATTTTGAATCAAATATGTGGCTGGGTATCAATCTCCAGAACAATTAATTTTTAGACATGTTTAGGTCACATTAATACTAATATCCTTTGGATTTAAACAGTAGTTAAACCCTTTAAATATTACCATGGAAACTATGCTTTTTTACTCATTAAGGGTTAATACACATACTATAAAATTACTACAGAACCATAAATGAGTTCTGGATGATATTTTAATCCTTATATAAATAAATTGATTTTTTTTTTTTATCATTTTTATATCATTTAATAAATTATTATTTATTTTAAAATATCATTATTGTCAATTTTGACATTATTCATTACTTCAGTTTTTAAGAATATCAATGTATATGATAATTGAAAAAAAACCATTAATACATCCCAAATATGTTTTATTAATCTATAAATTTCATGGATGATATTTATTATCTCAAATTATATTTATTTTAATATTTTTAATACCATTTAGTAGACATTTATATTAATTAATCAATTACCACATCATCATTCTGCAATCCATTAAGGTAATTTTTTATTTCATAAAAAATTGAAAATAAAATTACGTAAATAATATAAAAATTTTAGTGTTATATTTTATATTTATATTCTAATATATATCCTGAATAAACAAATATAAAAAGTCTAATACTTATTAAAAATAAAAGTATGATATTGTGGACTTTCCTTAAAATAAAATACTAAAAATGGATAATATTCTTCCAATTGAATCCAAGAGACCATAAAAATGGAAAAAGGATTATTTTTGTCCTCACTAACTCACCCAATAAAATTATGACAAGTGTTATGGTAATTTTACAATAAACATAATATTATGTTTACCCTTAATTACTCTATTTACCATCAACCGTGTAAATAAAAAAATTACTAAAGTTACTATTAAAAATGTCAAAAAATAAAAAGGTACTATTTAATTAAGTTGGAAAAAATTATTTAAAATAAGTGATTATTTTTTCAAAATTCAAAACAAAAAATCTTCAGTAATAAACATAAAATTAATATCATTAATGGAATGAGAAAACATGTTTTTAAAGTGAAAACATTCAAAAGATTGAAATGTTTTTATATGAAATTTCAATGTGGAAATTATTGAAATGACCCCGTATTTATTAAATGATAATAAATTTATCTAATTAATAATTAATTAAAATTAAAAAATTTATTTATTAGTTTATATTATTTAGATGAAAAAGCTATTTTTAATTAAACCAAAATATTTTATAACTATTCATCAACACATTAAACTTATTAGAAAATTACCAAAAATTCAACCAAATAATTTTTTTATATTACACATTAAAATAAAATTTTTTGTTCTTCAAATAAAATTTATAAGAGTTTCAAAAACAATATTAAAAACAATTGCGCCATTTAAAGGCGGTAAAATTGTATTTCTATAAAAATGCATCTTTTTTGGGTAAAATTGTATTTGTTATTATATCTTGTCTATAAAAATTAGTATGAATATTAAAACTTATAATTAATAATAATATATATATATATATTTCATTAATATAATAAAAAATGTGTGATTTTTTATTTTATTAGTGTAAAAAAAAACTTATTCTCATTTACATAGTTTATATAAAACATTTCATTTATATTAAATTTGTTTTTATATGTATTTATAATTAATTGGGAACAAATGAATTCAATAAGTTATTTTCATAAGTTATTTAATCATATTCATAATCATTTATTTAATGGATATGCGATAATTTGATTTTAAATAATAGTATTAATAGTATATAGTGGATCATTTAAGCTCATTGTTTCATGCAATGTATTCTTTCGAAGAGAAAAAATTTGAATAGATAAATTATATAAAATCATGGGCTGCTAAATTTCTCATACCTTAATAAATGTTTTCCTCACAATTTGAAATTTCACTTGATAAAAAAATGGTTGATACTAGAAATTTTCTTTGTGGTAAACCCACATTGGAAACAGGGTTAATAAAATATCCTCCTAATAAGAAGTAATGAAAAATCTGATGGTCACCAAAAAATTATGCTTTCCAATAGAAAATAATTAGTGGAATGAAAAAACATGGACATGGAAGTGAAATATAACTATCCAGTTTTAATGTAGAGTGATATAGAACACGATCATTAGAATATTAACCACCAAAAAACTGAAAATCTTGTGATCCATAAAAATACCATTGTTTTCATTGTAAAAATAGTAAATAAATAATATTTTTTTACAAAAACCATTTTAATATAGTTGAGGGATTATTTTACTATACAGATATAGCACTCATGAAAACTCATTAATTTCATTCCATGTTAAAATTTCATCATTTGGTTGTTCTTTGATCTATTTTCAGTTCATTTTGTACACATGGATATTGATATTTAAGAATAAATTTTATGCCTGAAGTAGTTTTTATGAATCATAACGTCTAAATGTATTTTCTTCATCCACTAACGATTCAATTCTTCCAAAATAATAGTACAAAATATGTACAAAAACCATAATTTAACCTCAAAAAAAAATATCCAATGTTCAACATAACCTATTATAAACATAAGACTCATCCAAAATATTTTTACCCAAATTCACGGTCTAAGAAGATCTCTTTATTTCTAAAATGGATCTTAACACCAGATTCCCCGAAGGACTGGAATGATATCAAGATTTCATTTTCCAAAATCAATATAATCCTAAATATTCTAGAAAATATGGTAGATGTTATCATTATAGATGATCCTCAATGAAGAATAAGATTAAACCAAGGATTTTGACATAGATGAAAATAATTTAAATTAATTCTTTGAATAATTATTGAGGAAAATAATCATTAACCAGTTCAAAGTATCCAATAAACCTTTGAAACAATTGAATTATTATCCCCATGGATTAATAACTTTAATTAAAATTATATTATATTCATAATAATAAAATTCATGTTATAACTTTTCAAGGGAGTGGTATAAACACCACATAACAAAAATAAGTTGGGAATTTGCCATATATGTGAAAAAAGTAAAAGTGAGAAGAGAAACCCATTACCTCATTATTTCCTTTAGTTTAAAATTAATTATCCTCGCATATAATGTTTTTAATCAATTTATTATCTTTTATGAGAACCATAATAATACTTTTAATATCAAATGTTATCTTCTTATAATATCTCATTACCCATTTATTAAAAATCATCCATTATTTTAACTATGTTGGGTGTTAATTTCCTAGTTTATTATTATGTTTTTACTGGTTACTTATTATTTATATTAATTAGATCACTATTTCATCATATTCAAAATTTATACCATTATTTAAATATAAAATAAATCAAGTATATATGTATGTATCATAATCCAAAATATTTTGAGATAATAAAGGAATTACACCATTCAAAGAGATGGTGGGTCGTACGTACGCATGAAAGCTACTTCCATTTACTAATAATATTTAAATGAATTAAAACTAAATGAAGAATATATATATTATAATTATATTACCCTATTTATTTCATATATTACATATATTTTTATTTACAACCATCCCTAATATATTCACATTATAGCATGAATGAATCACATCACTTTGAGGTGGCGGTAGTCCGCACATCCACAAACAATGTTATCGTATTCCTCAAAATGGAGTGAATAAAGGTATGTGTGATATAAAAATTAATGAAGTATAAATAAATTAGAAATATTATATATATCATATATAAACTATGAATGCATCATTATTCAATCATTTAAATGTGGTAAATGGAAGAACAAATGACATTGGTTCATGTGGTGGAATTTTGTTGTACACAAGAACAATGAATGCATATCCCATTTAATAGATGTGTGTGAAAGTTTAGGTAGAACTATTATAAAAAAAATATAAATTTATTTAATATTGTGAGGTTATTATATAATCATTTAATAATAATAATTGAATGGTTTGAGAATTAAATAAAATAAAAGTTGTCATTGTAGAATGTCACCTTATTTCCAGTTAACATCATTGGTTTATAATAAAAGGCTTACTTGGTTGGATTTATTCCAAAATTAAGTCCACTAAGATGATATTATAGATGTTTTGAGCTTATTTGGTCAGGTTATGGATGATCTAGAAGGCCCAATGTGGTGTGAGTATGTGAGGTGGGAGGGGCCATTTTATAATTGAGATGAGAGGAACTTTTGGGAACTCCCAAAATATTTCATTAATATAAATTTATATTCTATTAAAAATGGATTCAAAGTTATTTATTTAGAAGATAATATGAGGATGATAAATAAATACACTCATAAAATAATTATTATACAAGTTTACATCATATTTTTACCCTTATCAGTTATGTTAAACACTTAGTTAAATCCCTTAACTCTTATAGTGAGAACATGGATTTTTACTCTTTAAGGGCTAATATAGTAACTGTAAAATGAAAAAACAAACCATAAATGAGTCGTGGATTCCACTTTTTTACTTTATATTAATAATTTGTAAGATTATTATATTTTTATTAATTTCATATCAATTAATAAAATATTTTTTGTATTAAAATATCGTTTGTGTCAATTTTGACACTATTCATCACTTAATTTTTTAATAAATATCATTAAAGATGAAAAAGTCTGAATCAAACCATTAATAAATCCCTAATATGTATATTTAATCTATAAAAACTATGAATGTCCCAAATCATCTCAAATTATTTTTAATTTAATATTTTTAATATAAATGTTTTTCATATTACCATTAATTAAACAGTTACTCAATCATCATTGTGTAAGCGAATAAGGTAATTATTTAGTTACTAAAAATTAAAAATAAACTCCCATAATAAAGATAAAAATTTTAAATTAATTTCTATAGTTGAAGATATATCTTGAATAATCTTCTATAAAATTATAATTGTTATTAAAAATCAAGAGTGTGACATATTCGACTTTCCTTAGAATAAAATACTAAAAAAGGTATAAGGCCATCCATGTGGCTACAATAGGACATAAAATCAGACAAATAATGAATTTTTTTATAGTAACTCATCCATATATGATATTGTGAATGCTTCTTAGGTTATAAGTATCATGAGATATATAAGCATTTTATTGCAGTACTTTTTCTTTAAGGATTTCCAAGCCTGAAATGTCTCATTAAATTTTTTATAGTCAAAGACTATTTGGTATGTGATAATAATAGATATATTAAGTTTTTTGTGGAATCTTATTTTATGATTTATTTTTCTAAATTTGTCAAATTTGTTGAATGGTAATTTGAATTGAAGTTTTTTATGAGTCTTATGTTTGGAATGGATTAATTTGAACATTATATATTGTTTTTTGAGTTTAATGTATGATTTATTGGATAATTTTTTCTAACATTTTTTTATTTGACTAATAATTTAAATAATGAAGGGATTTATTTTAGAAATTATTATTTTTTAATACCGATTTAGACATAAAATCTATATTCAATAAATCTTTCTATATATATGAAATGTAGTTGAAATATATCAAAGCACAACCAAATAAGGATATTTTACATACAACATGGAAAGAAATAGTATAAGTTTATTTCCTTACAATATTATCCTGATAGTAAAGTAATTACTCAACCGTAGGAAATGGAATAGGAATAAAAATTTCCATTTGTTTAATTATTTTTAATGTGAAATCAATGGTCACTTTAACACATAAAATATTATGGTTTTGGGATGGTAGACTTTATTGATTACCATGTTCAATATCAATCTCCATCAGAATTTTATATTTTTTATTTCTCATGCATGTGGTAATTTTCAATTCTCACTAATGTTATACTATTAGAAAACCTAATTATCTGGTGACCTTCATATTTAGCTTTCCCTATTATTAGGAAGATGTTTTATTAACCCTATTTTTGACGTGGATTTCCCCCAAAGAAAATTTCAAGTTTCAATATTTAATTTTATGAATTGAAATTTCAAATTTTGATGACAAAATTTAATGAATGAGGTTAGAATGTGACATCACAATATTTTATGTTATGTAACTTTCAAAAATTAATCTCATAGATAGCTTACATTGCACACATCAATGAACTTAAACGAACCATGATATATAATTAATATTATTATTTAAAAGTAAATTATCCTCCATCTTCAAAATTTATGGATTTGGAAAAGATAAAGAAACTTATGAATATATAATATTGATTTTATTTTTTACCAATTCAGTATAAATAATCATAAAAACAAATATAGTATAAAAGAAATGTTTTTATAAAAACTATTTAAATGTGTACAAGTGTGTTTTATACTAATAAAATAAAAAACACATACTTTTTGGACTATATTAATGATATATATATAATAATTATTTTAATTTTTAATATTAATCCTATTAGTTTTCAAGATAATATAGAAAACTGAATCAAATTTTAGGCAATAAAAATCAATATTTTTTTAAAAGAGGCTTTACCTCCATTAGATGTCCCGCTTTTATTAAATTTACTTTGATACATCTTTATAAATTATATTTGAAAAAATAGATTTATTCTTTGAAAGAGGAAGATAAAAAATTTAATTCGGTTGAGTTTTTTATTTTTAGGATAGGTTCCATGTTTGGAAGAATAATGATAAAATATTTAATTTTAATTTAAAATATTTTTTCATCTAAATAATTAATAGTGTTAAATATTATTTTTAATTGATTTTAATGTATTATTAGATAATTTTTATACCGTTTAACCTAATTTAGGTCATTTGAATCAATTTCACTTGGAAATTGGATGTAAAAATATTTCAATCTTTTGATTGTTTTCACTTTATAAGAACATTTTCTCATTCCATCAATGAGATTAATTTTAAATTAATTACAAAAAATTAATTATTTTAAATTTTGAAAAATGGATAGAATTTATAGAATATATGTATCCGAATTATTTAAATAGTTTCATTTTAATTTTGGACTATTTTAATAGAAAAATTAATATTTTTTTGTTACCAATGTTAAGGGTAAATCAGATAATTAAATTTAAAAATAATATTATAAGCATTATAAAAATACCTGAACACTTGTCCAAATTTTATTGGCCGATTTACTGTAGACCAAAATCTTTTTTGAGCAAATTTTATTTCTTCTTGGAGCTTCTTGGTTGACATTATGACATTTATCATATTTTATTCTACAGAAATTCCAATATGTCATACTCATGTTAACAATAAGTATTACATTTTTTATATATGGTTATTCGGAATATAGCTTCGACTATAAATAGTAATTTAAAATAGTCTATTATTTTATTTATCATGGAAATATATTATACATTTTGAGGAAATAAATAATGGCCTTAAAGGCTTACAAAATGATGAATCATTAATTTTTTAATTAAAATAAATTTAAAATAAATGTTATTAGAAATAATGAGATAAATATAATATGATATAATTAATGTCATGCCTGAATATTTTTGACGAGATAGATATATTAGGGATATTTTATGGGTTTTTGGAAGTTATCTTATGTGTTTATATTTTATGAAAAACCAAGAGATGAATAGTGTCTAAATTGACATTAAAGATATTTCAAAATAAATAATATCATGTCAAAGGATATAAAATTCAAAAAAAAAAATCTTTGGATAACATAATAGGATAGGGTTTAACATGTTATCCATGAAATTTTACACTCATGACGATGAATAGAATACAAAAAAAAGTAATGAAGAGGTATTAATAAAATAAGATGATATTGCATAGTTAATAGATTTATAATGAAGTAGAATGATTAATGTTCTCATGTATTTGGATTCAATAATTATTTCATCAATGGTGTTTTGGTTATAAGAATCATGATATATATATAAGCATTGAAATATAATACTCATTATTTATGGATTTGGAAGCATACATGTTTTAATTAAGGTTGTTATGGAGATCAAGGAATTCATATATGTGGTATGTTTCAATAAGTGATACATTTTTATGTTTGGGGAATATAATGTTATCCTCGATTTTGGAAATTTGGAAACTTTTTTGTACTCTGAATTTGGGAAGATGTATTTTAGATGATTTTTAATTATGAAATGTATTGATTTGAATGTTGGATATTATTGTTTGAGGTTAATATATAATTTATTGGATAATTTTTGATAATTTTTTTGGTTTCAGTAAATATTTAGAGGATGAAGAAAGTACTAGAGAACCTTATTACTTGTTAAAAGTGCTTCAGGAATTAAAATTCATCTTGAAAAACAAACTCTAGGGGTACAAAATAAAGTGAAAATTGATCGAAGGAAAAAAGATAAAATTATGACTTGGAAAGAAAAAATGGACGTTTCCTGAGTGATTTATCTAGATATTAAGATAATCACTCAACTTTATGAAATGGATTTTAATTAAAAATGTGATCCATTTAATTTTATTAGCAATAAATCAATGTAATCTTTCACCCATCACAAATTTATGGTTTTGTGATGGTTAATTTTATAATGACCATGTTCAATATCATTCTCTATCAGAAGATAATAATTAGATTTCTCTTTGATATCTAAATTTTCACTTCCTGATAATTTTATCATTTTCAAAAGCCTATTTTATGGTATCTTTTTAATTTCCATTACCATATTTTTAAGAAAATGTTTTATTAACCCTCTTTCTGATGTCAGTTTCCCAAGAAGGAATTGTCAATGTTCAACTTTTAATATTTAAAGTGAAAAATTAAATTTCAAGGAAACAATATTTTGAAGGATGAGATAATGTAACACAAAAAGATTTTATAGTATGAATATATTTAAATTTAGTCTATTTGATAGCTTAGTTTTCACACAACAATGAGTTTAAATGAATAATAATATACGATTAATATTACTATTTGAAATGAAATTATCTCTTATCCATTAAATTGGTGGTTATAAATATGGCTAAAACCTTGTGAAAATATATTATTGATTTAATTTGTATGCAATTAGTTAAAAATAAATATAAAACTAATTTAATATAAAGTAAATGTTTTTATAAAAACTATTTTGTTTTATAACAATAAAATAAATAGATTACAGTTTTTGTACTATATTAATGATATATATATAATATACAATATAATCTATTACAATAATACTATTTGTTTTCTATATGTGATATAAAAACAAATCCAATTTTATATATAAAATATATATTCTTATATAAAGACGGTTTTACCACCTTTTGATTGAACACTTGTTTTAAATCACATTTTTTAAAAATTATTAAATTTTATTTGAAAAAAAACTGTTTATTTTAAATAAGAATATGATATTTTACATTGGATTTATTTGCATTAATTTTTTGATAAGGATTATGTTTTGATGAATAGTGATAAAATATTTCATTTTAATAAGTAAAAGGTTTTTCATCTTAATAATTTATCATGGTAAATTATATTTATAATTTTTTTATGTATAATTAGAAATTTTTTTATCATTTAATCTAATTTAGGTCATTGAAATCAATATCACATTTAATTTGGATAATAAAAATTTTCCACATTTTGAACATTTTCACTTTCAAAATCCATCTTCTCTTTACATCAACGAGATTAATTTAAAATTAATTACTGCAACTTATATGTTTCAAATTTGGAAAAATGGACACTGTATTTTGAATTAATGGGTCCAAATATTGTATATAGGTTTCTTTTATTTTTGGAAAATATGAATATTTATCTTAGAATTTTCTTATTAACATGGTTAAATGTAAATCGAGTTGTTAAAAGTAAAAATAATATTATAAATATTATAAAAGTACCCTAAAATATTGCCTTATTTTATGGGATGAGTTTTTTGTCAACAAAAATCAACATTGGTAAGATTTTATGGCCTCTCGGAGCCACTTGGATGAGTTTAAGCCTTTTTTAGTTTTTTATTCTATGGGAAGGCCAATATGTCAAACTCGTTTTTTTAATAAGTAATAAATATTTTATATGGATTCATTCAAAAGATATCTTAAACTATAAATAGTGATTTGAAAAATAAAATGTTTGTCTTTATTAGAAAAATTATTTTTTATTTTTTGGAAATAAATAATTACCTTTAATAGATTGGATTCATTCACACTATACATGAAATTAATTAATGATGATTTTAATAGACATGTGTGACATATATAACAAAAATTTGACAATATAGATATACCCCATTTACTTTTCATTATTTTAATATGAAAGTGAAATAGAAGTAGTGTTCATGAGTACGTATGTCCTACAATATCCATAAACTGTGTATTTCATTTCATATAACTAAATGTTTTGGATAATTCGAAATATACTGAATATATATGATTTTTGTATCATGGGATTCATTCTTTATATGTTGAAATCATAATCTATTTAATATGAAAAAAAATTAGTAGTCAAAACATACTCTAAAAACTAGGGAATTAATACCTTAAATAGTAAAAATAGTGGAATATTGTTAACAAAAAGGTAATAAAATATTATAAGAAGTTAATATATGATTTTATAAATAAGATTATGGTTATAGTATAAGTTAATTACAAAAAAAGACATTATAAAATAGGTTAATGAAGTTTTACACCAAAATAAATTCAATGTAAGAGGTTATTTCACAATCTCATCATTATTTGGAAATGTTTTCGATTAAGTCTACACTGGGGAATATTTTTCATCCATGTTATTTTTTTCTAAAAATCTTTTTACAAAATTTTATTTTCTACTCCAATGATTTCTTTGTTTCATTTTTACCCTTTATACATTTAACAAAATTCGTTAAAATGAATCTTTTGTAATTTTCCGAACTAGGTACTTTATGGATTTTCTCTAAAAAATGAAAAAGGAGTGTTTTTTCACTTATACTAATTTAAATTAATTTCTCATCATCATGATTCCCCTATGTTCTGAAGCACCCATTAAAAGTTTACAAAGTTCTTTTAAAAGAAAATATTTTCTTTTATATATTTCCGGACATGTAAATAAATGATTACCAAGTGGTAAGGGATTTGATCTCAATTTTATTTCATTAAATTATATTGGAATGTTATAAAAGTAATTTATTTTATATGGTATATATACTGCACATTGATGTGTTATATCATGAAAATACTTATTACCATGATAATATAGGATCCATTTAATGGCATTCCATCATGGGGATTATGATTCAAATGTTTCAAAGTGGAATGAGATAGTTTGGGATGTTTAATGGTTAATTTTGTTAAGAATGATTTAGTGATATTTCAATGAAACGCCCATTAAACAATTTCAACAACCCTTGTTTTTAATTTTCCTCAAATGAGGAATTATTGATAAATCTGTATTATTTATTCAACATAGATATTGGATGATAAAGAACATTTTTTATTAATCAAAATTATTATTTTCTATATAACGAATGCTATGGACTAGTACAACATGAGCTAGAGACCATTTAAATTTATCCCCTCAATGAAAAATTAGTCTCATAAGATGAAATATATTGGCAAAAAGCTCTTCAAATTTTCTTCTAAGAATAATAGAAGGGTTTCTACACATATACTTAAACCATATTTTGAAGTGTCTTGATGGTAATGGTTCATGTTTCAGATTCATAATTTCTAGTAATTATGAAATTCATTCATAGATATTTCAGTTATTATTTTTATTATCCTATAGATTTTCACATAACAAAATATATAGATTCATTATATTTCATGTTTAAACACTAAATTGAATGTGTTTCTATGTTTTACCTTGAAATATTGACTATTTCTTATCCAGTTAATGAAATGGAATTTGAAATCTATTATTTACCATTCCATTCATATTGATTCATTATTTATTCCACATTACATACCCTTAACGAGAATTTGAGTTCACCCTTATTATTTTTCTTTTCCCTATATAATGAATAGTAATCCATTGATTGAGTTTCAAGGATTCTGATCTTTTACTTATGTTATGGTTTAATTTATGTTCCCAATGTATTATGGGTATCATTTTTGTAAACGGTCCTCCATGATTTTATTCCCATAAATCACACATTTATTATATTTACTTTTTTCACAAGAATCGGATCACACTATCATAATGTATGGTTTATTTTTTTTGAATATATTTTATTAAATTTAAATTTTATGTAAATATTTATTTAATGGACCTTTTTGAAATTAATATTATTAGGTAATGAATTATTATGTTGTAATTGTAACAATTAATGTTATCAAAATTTATATATACTACTATCTAAATACGATCAAGTAGTTCTTTTGAAATATGAAGGTGATATATTTTAAGAATATATATGAAAATAATAAATAATTATCATATATATATATATATATATTAAAATTTAACTATTGAATATATAAATGATTATAAATTTTTATTTTAAATTTATGATTTTTAAAGGAAATATATATTACTATAAGGGTATTATTATTTTTGAATAATGAAAATTGTTAATTTATTTTTATGAAATCTAAATAAATAAATATTTTTAATTATTTCATTAACATTGAAATAAAATTCTTAAAAATATATAATTATTATTACATCTTAATTATTAATATTAATTTGAAAAAAATGAATGAAACAAAGTGAGAATAAAATAAAATGAAGATAGATAATATAAAATGAGGAAAAAACCATTGAGGACGATTGAGTGAGAAAGGAGGGATTTGTATTAGGGAGTCGAGGACAATGTAGGGAGAGTTCGAGCACAATCTATAGATCAAGGATTGAGATCTAGATCTAAATTAGGGGATCAAATTTCAATCAAAGAGGATTGACTATGGATGAGGATTCATGAGGCTATGCTCCGTCGTATAGGCATTCAAAGTCTACATCTAACTCGACCGGGTATCAAACTCAGTCATAATTTAGATAAGATGATGAAAAACATATATTATTGCATCTTCTAACCGAGGAGAAGCTTTTTTAGGTCCCATAAACCACATGTTAGATGATCAAAACCTCCCTCTAATACCAATGATAACATCCCCAATTGTAGTTTCCAATAGTCAATTCCTTACATTATTAAATTGGAAAAAGATACAGGAGAACACATCCCAATTGCTCTAATAGTTTATAATTATTTGTAAATATGATTAAATATTTTAAATTTAATTTAAATTTTAAAAATACAATACAAGAAGTATTTTCTTTGATAACATCATTACTCTATTTTATTAACCCTAGATATTATTCATAATAGACTTCATCAAATCCTATGTAAAAATAAAACACAAAAAAGGGATGAGGAAAAATTCACAGAAAGGGAAAATCATATTATACGGTAAATTTAATTAATAATTAATAATAAATATCGATTGAGTAGAATATGATCACATTATTCCATATAAATAATCACATGAGCTTAAACATGTCCAGGGATACTCTAACTTATCAAATAATCTCATGTAAAAATATATTGATAGAATTCATAATGTTGGATGTATGAACTATATATATCAATCCTCAAGATAGTTACTATCATGATGTATCCTTAAGATAGATTAATTTTGTGGGTAGAAAACCGTCTAATTTGAGTTAATATAAATCCTCAAGAAAATTAATACTTCTTGGAAACAAATGTGAATGGTTTTCACCAACTTCATTCATATCAAGAGACTACCAATGAATTGATGGTATTATCTATATACAATTCACACCTATTCACTCATGTCCAATTAATTCCTCAAATTATTAAATAACACAACTGAATAAATATGTCTTCATAATATCAAAAACTAGTCTTATTGAATATCAATACTTCCCTAGTAACACTAACTATAAACTATTTACTAAATTATGGAAGATGGTATGATAAGGGATTAATCTCAATGAATTACAATATTCACCAATATATGTTGACATAGATGTAAATAATTTAAATCGGATTATTGAAAAATTATTGAGGAACATCTCTTATTAAATGCATTTGAAAACAATTTCCTATAAAAATAATGTTTTCTTTTAATAACCCACTTTCGATATTGTTACACCATTTTCTTTGAAAAAATTATTTTCAATACCAATATTTTAAAAAATATAAATTTGGATATATATTTAAGAAAATAAGAAATCTTGAAAAGAATGATTAAAATAAAATAATGGCCATGGTGGTGGAATAGTCATTGTCAACATATACAAAAATAATAAAACCTCCATTTTTTCATTTATCAATAAGTTCAATATAAAACACATAAAAATATTACTTTTTTATGCTATTTAAATGAAATATAATTTTTTTCTTTATAATGATTTTATATAAATAAATATATAAAATAATACCAAGAATATTGAAATAGAGAAAATTATTTGATAATTAAACCTTTAAACATTCCAGGTGTCCCATTCCACTTTAAACATTTAACACATATGTCCCTTAAAATAATAATATTAAATAAAACATTAAATAACATTATAATAAATTAACCTATGAAATGATATGATAATGGTGTTTTATATACACCTCATAAAAGAAGGCGGTTGTATAACATCAAAATATGCCTTAATAAAAAGAGATTGAGATGAAATCCCTTACCTTATGCTTTATTTAGTCAAACATGATTAATCCTCATTTATTATAATTATATATTTCATATAAATATATCATAAAACCATAATTATTTCTATAATACCATATAAGATTTAATTTTTACCCTATATTACCTGTTTATTTACAATTCCACATTAAATTTATGTTTCATGTAATAATTGCTTCGTTTTTTGAAAGTGTTTTTGATATGAGATATTGTTGATCCTAGTAATTATATCCTGAATTCAACATCTCTAGAATTATAACTATGAGATAAAAACATATATATTTTGTTTATTTTTTATAACAATTTATAAATGAATGAAATATAAAATGAAATACACCGTTAATGGAGACGGTTGGCCATTCATAGCATGAACATTGTTTCCATTTTCTTATAACATTTAAATAAAGAAATTAATAAAAATAATTAAAGTATAATTATTAGGTTATATATATCATATGTGTTCACTAAACCCATACTTAATACATTACTTTTAAATTTTGAACAAATCACATAATTTTGAAGAGATGGTAGTCCACACATCCACAAACAAAGTTACTGTGTATACAAAAAATGGAAAGAATTAAGGTATGTATTATATAATAATTATGTAAGAATAAATAAATCAAAAATATTATATTCATTATAAAAACATAAATTCCATCATAATTCCAAACTATTAACAGTGGTAATGGAAGAATAGATTATATCGGTTCACGAGACGGTATTCCACCGTAGACACAAACGATGATTGGAAATACCATTTAATAGAAGTGTTTGTGTAGGTCTAAATATTAATATAATAATATATAAGTATATTTAATATAATAAATTTAATATATAAACATGTAATAAATCAAATTGAAGGGTATTAAGAAAAAATAAATAAAAAATACATTGATGACCGTTACCACTTCTTTGGGAATCTCCATTCCATTTTCACAAAATGACTTCATTGGATGGATTAATTCCTAATGATAGGATTCTACGATGATGGCAGGAAATTTAGGAGTGAAAACAATGACCCTTTTGAGCCAGAAGGACTAATGTGGTATGAATAGTTAAGGGAGGAGGTCCCTTATATAATTGAGGTTCTTACACCCCTACCCTAGAAGCCCAGAGTCAGTGCATTATTTTAATACATTGGAATGATTAAAGGAATCAAGTCCCAAAAGATAGATCAGTTTAACATTCTTGGAAAATATATTACATACATGAATATTACATAACACATTAGAAAATAAGGCACAACATAAACGATCCTTTGAGAACGCTATTAATCCCCTAACTTAACCCTTCTTTTCAATCATAATACACTTCTTATAATCCTAGGAAAATAAAACATAAGAAAGGGGTGACCTAAAACTCTCAGTAAGGATAATAATATAGTAGAAACATTCACAAATAAGCATGAATATTTAAGGCTATATATAAAACTAAAACAAAATCCTTTTAAACTTAAGCTTCAGTATAATATGGAAAAGATAAATCATAATGTTCCATTTACCTATTCACATGGATATTCTACTAGTCGAATAATAAAATGCAATATCCATTTCCAATTTCATAATGATGGAACAGATAATGCCAGACTTCATAACCACATAGTCAGGGCCTTATGCCAAGAATAAAAATAATATTTTATCAAGGCCTTGTGTAATGACACTATCTGGTATCATGAGACATACCGATGTATCAAGGAGATATAGAGGGCTCCACCGGTCACTTACTATATCCAATGCATTTCCCATATGAAAATGTTTAAACATAACATAAACATTTGTATTAAAAAAATCATATGAAATGTCAATACATTATCCATAAAACATTACTGGAATAAAAATAACACATCCATAGTCAAACATATAACAAAAACCATCAATAAAATATGGAAGATTTGTATCATAATAAATCATCCTTGATCTAGAATAAAATCTCATAAAGGATGTTGATATAGTTGAAAATTATCAGAAAAAATCATGGAGAGAAATATCCCTTTTTCATGAAGTCATTTAAAAGTAACATAATTTATAAAAGAATTTATTTAGAAGATAGTTTTGAATCAATGTTTCTCATACCACTTTGAATCTTTTGAAAGGAATTAACATTTTAAACCATTAAATCCATATAAATAAATCCTTAAAACCATTTTTAAAACATGGACATTAATGATAAAGGATTAGAAGAATAAATATTTAAAACATTTAAAATGATGTTTTAGTAAATATTACATTAAAAATAATCCCTTTGAAAATAATTTTATGAAACATGGACATGGATAATAAATATGTCCCAGTAGATACTTATGTAAACAAAACCTTAGATAATGAAGAGATTGTGGAATTAACTCTTACCTTGCACTTTCCATTGGTCGAGGGTACGTTTAATCTCTTGTATAATGACCACAATATGTTATTAAATTATACCCAAACCATATTAATATTCATTATATCATACATGATTCATTTATGACTTTATACTACCCATTTAATAAAAATTTCCATGTTAAATTAACATTTCAGTAACAATTCCTTTCTTTATCGTACGTGTTTTTACTTGTTATTCTTAATACTATCATTTAGATCATGATTTAAATACTTCTAGAATATAAAACATGGTTTATATATCATATATATTTAGAATATAAATATGTATAGTAGATACATATATGAAATGCAAAACACCAATTTTGGAGATGGTAGGCCGTACATATTCATAAACGTAGTTTCCGTTTTCATATCATATTGAATGGAAGTAAGTGAATAAGATATATGTAATTACACACACATATATATATATATATTCAGTAGCATTAGTATTTCATATATTACATACTTATTAATAATATATATTTTTATAATCATCATTGAATGGTGAATATGGAAATGAATCTCATCGTGTCGTGGAGATGGTAAGTCGTATGTACACACAAGTGATGATGTCATTTCTTTAATGATTAAAAGGTGTTGAATTTGATTGTAAATTAATTTTATAGAGACATTCTAATGTTAGTTTAATTATTTATATAAATATTAATCATCATTATATCCATCCAAATTACATAGTTTTGAATAACAAATTGCACCACGATGTGGAGACTGTTGCAAACCATTTTTTTCATTTTCAAATAGCTGGTTTTTTGGTATAAGGTTCCCATATCAAACACATCCAAATTTCAAATTCAAACTTCAAATCCAAACATCATCATACCAAATCTCTGACATATTCCAAATACCACGTGTCGCATGACGTACCGCCACCATGAACCTTGCATTCAACCGTCGAGCATCCCACCGGAGAAGAGAGCTGACAAAACCAAGCAGAGAGCCGGTGAAACCAACGACCGGGGAACCATGCCCTCACGTCTTTTTACATAATAACTTTATCATTTTCAAGTTCATTGCATATCACAAATTCAAGTCGGTAGAGAACTCGGTGAGACACAGATGTACAACAACCGCTCAACAAGAATAAAAGCACGAGAAGAGAAGGTTCAAGAACAGCAGATTCAAAACAGAAGAATCACATAGAACACCGCAAGACCCACATAAATTTGCATCCAAACCCCTATTATTATTCAATAACGCAAGGGTTGAAATCCATCACCACATCCAAATCAAGAATCCTCAAAACTGGCACCGGCTCAGGAATAAAGCGGCACACCACACTAGGATCAACTGTAGAAAACAAAAACATGAAAACATCACCAGTGCGCCAGAAGGTAGAACTTTCGCATGTCAGATATCATCGACGTCATCCCTGACACACAGAAAGAACACGATGAACCACCCTGCGAGTAGGAGGAAGACGCGGCAGCACACAAAGGCTGCTGAAGCTGGACCATGGCCGCCGACCGGCAGTGTGCAACCGGAAAGGCCCTAACCGGTGTGAGGGTCTCCGATGCCACCACAACCAAGGATTTTCTTTCACAAAATCACTGAGAATGAGGGAGGTGGTGCCGCGCCAACACTAGATGGAGGAGGCGACAATGAGAGGAATGTTTTTGCGAGAGTTCCCCTTATGGGCTCATCAACAACAACGTAGAGATGGTAAACCATATGTACACACGTATGATGACATTATCATTAATAGGATGGATAGAATAATGAATATGGTTGAACCATATTTATAATAAAATCAAAGTATTTAGTAGTTACTAGAGTTATTATATTCGTATGGAAATAACAATGAAATTGAAAGTGGAAGAAGAAAAGAACATGAAAGAGGGTAGAGAAATTATTACCTATTCTTCAGGTGTTTCCTTTTTAGTTGATCAAAACGGATCCATAGGATGGATTTATGATCCATGTAAGGACTTTAGGCTGAACAGAGAGAAGTTGGGAGGATATTTAGGACAATTTTGGCTGAGTCAAATGGCTTTGGAGGTGTGATTTTGAGAGAAGGGGAAGTGCCCTTTTATAAGAGGGGCGAGGGTCACTTTAGGAAAAGATTAAAGTATTAATTTATTTTACAATAATATTCAGTTTATAATGGTTCCATATGAATTTATAATGAGCCTTATATGGTTATGGGTCTAAATACTCTCTTCCAAAATGTTTTAGACAAGTTTAGTTTACCAATTTAACCTTATCTTTTATATTTAACTCATAGTTAAATAGTATAACTTTTATAGCGCCTTCTTATCTTTGTACACTATATAGTTAATATACTTACATTAAACATACAAGAAATGCTGAAGAGGTTAATTAATTACATATATAATATTATTCAAGCCCTTTGGCCAAACCATATATTTTTTTCAATATTTTATAAACCAATAATATAGTATTTGTTTTAAATATTAATTTATGTCAATTTTGATAACTATTTGGTATTTTGTTTTAGTGAAAGTCATAAAATTCGTATCACTTAGAAAAAAATTTATATAACCATCCCTAACATTTCTTTTTCACCTAGAAAATTAATTTATGGCATCAAAACCATTATATTATATTTTTTTTTCATATTTATAATATATACTATTCTAATATTCCATTAAGAAGGTAATTACTACATCATCATTGCTTCAAAAGGAAATTTATTTATTTAATATATAATACTTTTAAATAAAAAACCATAATGTAGGAAATATTTATATATTTCTAATGAATATTTATAGTCTAATTTATCTTATATATTACCCTATATTAACAATGGTTTAGTTATTAAACATTGAATTTAACAATTTTAACTCTTCTTTAAATTAAAGAATAATAAATGTCATAATCTAATACGAGTGGACCTAAAGGATAATATTTTATTCCTATGGTTTTTTTGGTCTAATTAAACTTATCCAATATAATTTGGCCTTGTCTTAGGATAATTATAATAGCATTTTTACCTTTAATAACCCATATTTTTTTTAATCGTGGTAAATAAAAGTCAAAAGTTACTATTCGCCAAAAATTATTTTCATATTATTGAATCAAATTTTAATTAATAATTTCATCAATTACTATAGTATTTTTGAAATTCAACTCACATAAGTAGTGAAATTATGTTTTATTACAATTTTCTAGCATGCCTAGAAGTTGGGTAAAAGATGTTAAAAAAATTAATAACATTATCTACATCTAATTTTATTATAAAATGACTCCAATTAATTAAATTGAACTAATATAAGTATTATTTATCTATTTTGACTTTAAATGAATTTAAATAAAATTATTAATTATTTAAATAAAAGGACGATTTTAAACAAAAACGTAGTGTTTTTCACTATTCATCAATAAATTGAATGTCTTCAGAAAAATACCAAAAATTCAACCTAATCTAATTTTGATATTCCGAATTCAAAAATGAAGTGTATTTTACCAAATTCAAAACATATAAGTTTCATTTATTAACTTAAAATTAATTTCCAATTTCAAAACCAAAAAGAGGTTTTTTAAACAGTAAAAACTATCAAAAGATTGACATGTGCTTATGTTAAATTTAAATGTAAAATTTATTATAATGACGTGAATTGTATTAAATGATAAAAATATAATATAATTATATTTAAAAACCATTCCGATTTATAATTTAACACTATAGATTATTTTGATTTAAAAAATTGTTTTCAATTTAAATTTTACATCTTTCATTATTCATCAAAATATGAAAAATATCAGAAAAACACCAAACAATTATCCAAACTAAATTTTTATGTCCCAAATATAAATAAGAAGTTTATTTTTTCAAATTTATTATAAAGTGTTAGATATTGAATTTAAAAAATGATCACCAGTTGTAGGTGGTAAAATTGCATTTTTGAAAAGTACATCCTTTTTTCTGAAAAATTGAATTTGTTCTTATATTACATCTAAGAAACAAATAATATAGGTATTAAAATTATATAGTGTATATAATATTCAACATTTAGTTAATACTATTCAAAATATCTTTTTTAATGGCTAGTTTGGTATGTTGTGGTGTGGTCAAACTTAGTGTTGCATGTATCGCTAGCTATTGAATTACTTTAATGAGATAACATACTATGAAATCATGGGGTGTTACATTATAACCTTCTTAAATAAATTTATTCCTTGAAATTTGAAATTTTTCTTCGAAAATAAATGGTTATAAATAGAAAAATACCTTTATAGAAAACCCACATCAGAAATTGGGTTAATACAATTTAGTCTTAATAAGAGGGAAATGGAAATGAAAAAGTCACCAAAAAATTATGATCTTGATTAGGAGAACATTAGTGGAAATTAGAGACACATAATTGAAGGAAAAAATATGTATAGGTAGTAATTGAGGTCATCAATCCCAAACAAGTGTACAATTGAGAGCCTCAAAGACATCAATCTAAGATGATGTAAAATATCATTTGTTCAAAAAAACATAAGGCATTAAGATAACACATTTTTGGTTTTAAGATCCTTTCCCTAATGTTTAATAATTATTATATTCATTTAATAAGAGAAATATATATATATATATATATATATACTTGAAAAGTAGAGTTTCATTCTTCAACTAATTCCTACCATAAACACATCTTTCACTCCAAAAGATAATGGAATTCAAAAATATTCAATTTATCCTAATCGTATAGGGTTCAAAAAAATGAATTTATATTTTATCTTTCCGACCATTTAAAAATACTACATTTTATAAAACTGGACATCATGTAGGCCATTGGTAGGTGATGCACCCTTTTAACCCTTCAGTTGCGGGTTCAAGTCTCGCAACCTTGTGGGACACGACAGGTTGTTGCCCGGCCTTTGGGTTGTCCTTTTTATGACAATCCAAAAATAATACCAAGAAATGATTTCTCCTTGGTATCCTATGTGAAAATTAATTGATTCCAACCTTTAGACATATCCAAAATACTTCTATCCAAACTCACAGTCCAAAATTTATACGAAATTTAAACATAATGAAGACCCTTTTTTCCAGATAATAACATGGGAATAAATTAATCATGTGTTCTTTTAAAACACTATAACACCTTGAATTATCATATAACCATATTGATTATATTCATGATCCCTTATTCATTATAGAATATTCGATATACTCCATATATACAAAAATGTTTTAAGCTCTAGTAATGATGGAGTATACAAATCATTAATCAGTTTCAAGGTAGTTAAGAATATCCAATATAATTTATCCAAATCAATCATATATTTTTTCAAAATCACTACCTCAGTATCAGAACCATATTAATGTTTATCTTTACTTTAATCACCTCTTTTCCAAAAAGTATAACATTCTACTGAGTCACATTTCTTATAACCATATAATCTCAAACCCCTAATGTAATAGTACTACAGTACATTCCTTATATACTCTATAATTCTTATTACATGTAAATCATTAATACAATACTCAACTGAAACAATACTTTAATAACAACATAATAAATCTAATCATTCCTCTTCACATCTGTTAGTATCATAACATGATTATTATCTAATAACATTATTTGGGGTATACTCTGATGATTTGGACATTGATTCATGTTGTGTCCCAACTCTATGCATATGAAGAATTGTACATTCGAAACCTTTTTCTTACCCTTGAAATCACGTACTTAGTGTCCTTTTTCTCCACACTTATAAAAAACTCTCATTCTCTTCAATAATTTACCATAGTGATTCTTTCCACAGTTATCAATTATTGAAAAAATCCTTATTCCCCCTCTTCCCTTTATCCATCTCTCTTGCTACCATCCTTTTCTTCTCTTGCTTCCCTTCAAAGCCAAAAAAATCTAAGAATTATTTTATTAACTTATTAATTCATGATATTATTTCTTCATAGGACGAGAATACATGGGAAACTATTTCCTTTCTAAATGTTGGCTTAATACCCTGAAATATGTGATCCTTCTTAATCTTTGGATCATACATATTGATGGAGTTCTCATTCCTTCTATTTGGAACCATTTATAAAAAATGGCATACATTATGTTAGTTTATGAATCACATTGCATAATTCTAAACTTCTAAAATACCTAACGTAACTTGTATTGTTTATGCGTATAATACATAATCCTAAAAATGTTTTCATTGATGATGTTTTTACTCTTATATCCTTTATAATGGGTTATAATGAAAATGTGAATTATCCTAAGCATATCCCCCGAGAGTGTCGTAACCAAGAGTGAAGCAAGGCCCATTGTCATGTACCACGATACCCCAGGTCATGACCAAAACTCATTGTATGAGTTTTCACTCCTAGATACATCTATGCCAGAGCCGCCTCTACCTGCTCATATCCATATAGGGATGTATTTCTTGGAAAATACACAAAATATTTATATTTCAAAAAATTTAGGAAGTTATTATATAAAAATACTAGAAGTTTACTATAGGGTAATGTTCTATAATCAGAGTTAATATAAATCTAGTTCCAAGGTTGTTGCTAAATTTCCTATGATACCAATTGAAACACCCCGACCCTAAAAGCCCAGAGTTGCTGCATTATTTTAACTCATTGGCATGATTACAAAGAATAAAGTATCGAAAGACTGATCTGTTTAGTAGTCTTGGAAAATATATTACATAAACGAACATTACATTACACATTATATAATAAAACACAACATAAATGATCCTTTGAAAATGGAATTAATCCACTAGCTTAACCCTACTTATCAATCATAATACAATTCTTGGAATCCTAGAAAAATAAAACATAATAAAGGGGTGAGATCAAATGCTCAGTAAGGATAACAATATAGAGGAAACATTCAAAAATAAGCATAAATATTCAAGGCAATGTATAAAACTAAAAAAAATCCTTTTAATCATTATATTCACTATAATATAGAAAAGATAAGTTATAAAATTCCATTTACATATTCACATGGTTATTATACTAGTAGAATAATCAATTGCAATATCCATATCAAATTTCATAATGATGGAATGCATAATGCCGGACTTCATAACCACGTAGTCAAGGCCTTGTGATAAGACTAAAAATAAGATAATGTCAAGGCCTTGTTCCAAGACACTAGTTTGTCTCATGAGACCTACCGATCCATCAAAGAGCTATAGCGGGCTCCACCCATCACATACTATGTCCAATGCATTCCTCATATGAAAAGGTTTAAACATAACATAATCATTCGTATTAATAATAGCATAAGAAATGTCAATAATTTATTGACAAACCATGAATGGTTTAGAAATAACACATCCATAGTCAAATATATCACAAAACCATCAATAGAATATTGAATATTTGTATCATAATAAATAAACCTTGACCAAGAATAATTACCCATAAAGGATATTGACATAGTTGAAAATGATCAGTAAAAATAATTAAGACAAATATCCATTTTTTAATGAAATCCTTTAAAAGACACATAATTTATAAAGGAATTCATTTAAAAGATAGTTATGAATCAAAGTTTCCCATACGAATTTGAAACTTTTTAAATGAATTAACATTTCAAAACATTCATGTCCATATAAATAAATCCTTAAAACTATTTTGAAAACATAGACATTAATGAGAAAGGTTTAGAATAATAAATCTTTAAAAATTTTAAGATGATGTTTTAGTAAAAAGTACCTTAAAAATAATCTCTTTGAAACAATTTTTTGAAACATGTACATGGATACTAAATATATCCCAGTAGATACATACATAAATACAACCTTGGAGAATAAAAAGATTGTGGAATTAACCCTTACCTTGCACTTTCCTTCGGTCAAGGGTACGTTTAACCTCATGTATAATCACCATAATATGTTAATAAATTATACCAAAACTATATTCATATTTATTATATTGTAAAAATTTATTTATGAAATTGTACTATCCATTTAATAATGATTTTCATGTTAAATTATCATTTTGGGTAATAATCGCTTTCTTTATCGTATGTGTTTTAACTTGTTGTTCATGATCATATCATTTTGATCATGATTTACATACCTCCTGAATATAACACATGATTTATATTTCATATATATTTAAAATATAAATATTAAAAGAAGATAGATATATGAAATAAGAAACACCGTTTATGGAGATGGAAGACCATACGTACGCATAAACGATGTTTCCATTTTCATATCATATTGAATGGAAGTACGTGAATAAGATATATGTAAGTATATATATATATATTAAGTAGAATTATTATTTCATATATTATATACTTATTAATAATATATATTTTTATAATCATCATTGAATGGTGAATGTGGAAATAAATCTCATCGTGTCGTGGAGACAGTAAGCAGTAGGTACACACGAGCGAAGATGTCATTTCCTTCATGATTAAAAGGTGTGGAATTGGAAGGTATATTAATTTTACAGATAAATTATATTTTTATTTTCATTATTTATATACATATTACTCATCATTAAATACATCCAATTAACACATTGGTGAATAACAAATTACACCATGGTGTGAAAATGGTAAACTGTACATACGCATGCATGGTGACATTATAATTCATAGGATGGATAGAATAAGGAATATGGTTGTACCTTATTTATAATAAAATCACTTTATTTAGAAGGTATTTGAGTTATTATTTTGGTATGTAAATGGATAATAAAGAGAAAGTGGAAGAAGAAAAGAACTTGAAAGACGGTGGGGAAATTATTACTTTTTCTTCTGGTGTTTCCTTTTATTTGATCAAAAAGGCTCCATAGGTTGGATTTATGATCAATTTAAGGAATATAGAATTACTTTATGGAAGTTGGGAGGATATTATGGTAGTGTGTTTCTAAGAAAAATGGCTTTGGAGGTGTGATTTTGAGAGAAGGGGAAGCACCCTTTTATAAGAGGGGTGATGGTCACTTAAGGAAAAGATTAAAATATTAATTTATTATACAATAATATTAAGTTTATAATAGATCAAAATAAATTTATTTCCAGTTTTATGTGGTTAAGGGACTAAATCCTCTCAACAAATAGGTTTTAGATAAGTTTATGTGACCATTTTAACCTTATCTTTTACATTTAACATCTTAGTTAAATAGTTAACTTTTACCGTTTTTTCTTGTATTCTTACACTATATTAATAATAAACATCCTCTAAACATTCAATAGAAACTTTATTGGTTCATTATTGACATATATAATATTATTTAATCCCATTTCCGAACCTTAAAGTTTTTAGAAAAATTAAATCAACCAAAAATATAGTATTTGTTTGAAAACTTAATTTATGTCATTTTGACACTATTTTGTATTTTGTGTTTTTGAATGTCATAAAAACCCTTTCACCTTTATTTTTTTCTAATCAACCCTATAAAGTCATATTTACCTCTAAAATTCGTGCATGGAATCAAAACTTTTAAATTGTATTTGTTTTAATATTTATAATATAAGATACTTTAATATTTTATTAAGATGGTAATTATTGTATCATCACTATGTCATAAATAAATTTGATTATTTAATCTCTAAAAATTATAAATAAAATACCGTTATGTAGGAAATTTTTTTATATTTCTATTGCATATTTTCAGTCAAATTTATCTTATGTATAACCCTATATTAAAAATGATTTAGTTATTAAAACTGAATTTAACACTTTTAACTCTTCTCTAAATAAGATAATAATAAATGTAATAATAAAATGAAAGTGGCCCTAAAGGATAATATTTTATTAATAAGTGGTTTTTGGTCGAATTAAACTTATCTAATATAATTATGACATGTGTTTGGGTAATTATAATATCATTTTTACCTTTAATTACCCTATTTACTTTTACCCTGGTAAATAAAAGTAAAAAGTTACTATTCACCAAATATTATTTTCATCTTATTGAATCACATTTTACATACTCATGTCATCAATTTCTCTTATATTTTTTAAATTCAACTCACAGAAGAGGTAAAATTATGTTTTTTATATTTTCTAACGTGCCTAGAAGTTGGGTAAAATAAGTTAAAAAATTCACTAAAATTTTATACATCTAATTTTATTTTAAAATGACTCCAATTTATTAAATCTAACTAATATAGGTATTATTTATATATTTTTAATTTAAATAAATTTAAATAAAATAAATAATTATTTATACTAAAGTCAAATTAAAAAAAACGCAGTGTTTCTCACTATTCATCAAAAAATTGAAAATTTTCAGAAAAATGCCAAAAATTCACCCTATGCTAATTATGATATTATGAATTAAAAAATGAAGACTATTTTACCAAATTAAAAATATATAAGTTTAATTTATTAATTTAAAATTAATTACCATTGTCAAAACAAAAACATGGGGTTTTAAAATGTAAAAACAATCAAAAGATTGACATTTCTTTATGTTAAATTTAAATGTAAAATTACTTATAATGACTTAAATTGTATTAAATAATAAAAATATAATCTAATTATACTTCATAACCATTCATATGTATAACTTAATAGTATAAATAACTTTTATTAAATTTTTTTTTTCAATTAAAATTTATCATCTTTCACTATTCATCAAAATATTTAATATATCAGAAAAACACCAAATATTTATCCCAAATAAATTTTTATGTACCAATTCTAAATAAGAAGTTTATTTTGTGAAATTTAATATAAATTTTTTAGTTATTTAATTTAAAAAATGAACCATTTGTAGGCGATAAAATTTCATTTTTGAAACATACTTCTTTTATCTGAAAAATTGAATTTGCTCTTATATTATATATAGGAGACACCTAATTTGTGTGGTAAAATTATATACAGTATATGAGATTCAAAACGCAGTTAATACTATTCAAAATTGATTTTTGAACAGCTAGTTTGGTAAGTTTTAGTGCACTCGAACTCGATATTGCGTGTAGCGTAAGCTATTGAATTACTTTAATGAGATAACGCACTATGAAATCATGGGGTGTTATAGAGGTGAGGGGCAATTTTGGAAACATAAAATTTATTAAATTAATATAAATTAATTTTCCATTATAAATGTATAGAAGGTGATCAATTTTTAATTATGGTTCTAAATAATCTCAAATTATAATTTTTAGACATGGTTATGTGAAATTATTATCCTTATCTTTTGGTTAAAACCATTAATTAAACAATTTAACTCTTACCTTGATAACATGTCTTTTAACTCTTTAAGGGATAATATAGTTACTATAAATTGACAAACGAACCAAAAATGAGTGATAGATGTCATTTTAAACTTTATAAAAATAATTTGACCATTTTTTATATATTAATTAATTTTATAATATTTCATTAACCCTTATATTGTTTAAAATACCATTAATGTAAATTTTAACCCTATTCATTTCTTGACTTTTTAAAAAATATCAATATAGAAGATAATGTGTTAAAAAACCTGTAATACATCTATAATACGTTTATATAATATTTAAAATTATTTTACGACAATAATTTTCTAAAATTATATTTATTTTAAAATTTTTAATATCATTTTTTTGATATTTAAATTAATCAAAAAATTACTGCATCATCATTGTGTATTCTTTTAAGGTAATTATATATTTTCTAAAATTTAAAAATAAATTTCCATGAGTAATATAAAAATTTTATTTTATAGATGACTATTTGTAGTTGAATATATATATATTTAATAACCGCACATAAAAAAAATATAATACTTATTAAAAACACGAGTATAACATATTGGCCATTTCTTATAATAAAATAAAAAAAGACTGAAGTTATCAAAGCGGATCTAAGAAGTCATATAATAATAAAATAATTATTTTTATTAAAACTAAGTCATCTAATAAAATTATGACAAATGACAGGTTTATTTTGAAATATATGTAATATTAGTTTTATCGTTAATTACCCAATTTACCTTTAACCATGGTAATTAAAAAAATACTACAGTTACTATTCGTATTGTCCACAAATAAATATAACCTATTTAAATTGTTTTACCAAATTATTCCAAATATGTAATCGATTTTTCGTAATTCAAAACACATAATTTTATTAATTAAATATAAATTAATCTCGTTGACACAACCAGGAAACAAGTACATAATGTGAAAATGTTTAAATGTTTAAAATATTTTCACATTCAATTTCAATGTAAAATTGATTCTAATGATTTAAATTTAATTAAACGATAAAAAATTTATATAAATATACTTAAAACACAATTTATAAATTTAATTTAACACTATATGTTAATTAGACAAAAAAATTTATTCAATTAAAATACAATATTTTATCACTATTAATCAAAACATGAAACTTATCAGAAAAATAAAAAACAATTACCAAAATTAATTTTTTATATTTGGATTTAAAAGAATAATATTTTTTCTAATTTAATTTACAAAAGTGTCAAAAAATGGGTTTAAAACAACTATGCCATCAAAAGGAGGTAAACGTGTCTTTTTTATAAAAATACATCTTTTATGTATAAAATTGATATTCTTCTTATATCGTGCTTGAAAAAATTAGGATGAATGTTAAATATTTGATTTAATATATTAAAAATATATACTTCAGTAACACAATAAAAAAATGTGAATTTTTAAAATTTTATTTTTATAAAGCACACGTATGCACATTTAAATAGTTTTTATAAACACATTTCTTTTATATTAAATGGTTATGTAAATTTTTTTATAATTAATTAGTAACCAAGGAATTTAATAATACATTTTCATAAGTTATTTAAACATATTAAAAACCCCAAATTATCATCATGGAGATAAATTCATTTTTAATAATAATATTAAATCTATATCCGATTTTATTTAAGCTTATTACTGCATGAAACATAATCTTACAAAGACATTATATTTAGAAAGGAACCTACCATAAAATATTGGGGGTGTTACATTCTCTAATCCATCAATACACTATTTCCTCACAACTTAAAATTTCCCTTAAAAATTAAATGATTGATACATGATAATTCCTCTATGGGAACCCCACATCGGAAATAAGGTTAATAAAACATCCTCTTGATGAGAGGGAAAGGGAAATGTGAAGGTCACCATTGAATTATGATAATTATTAGGAAATTATTAATAGAATGTTAAAAAATTGACTTGTGTATAATTAATAAAATCAATATAAATGAATATAATATCATTCGTGAGATTAAATAACTATAACCCATGCCTAAGAAACAAGAAATATATAACAAAACATGAATAAGAAAATGAAACATTTAACACCTGAAACATGGGTGAAAACGAAATATTATTTACAAGTGGGTAAAAAATTATATAATAGAATTTTACAAGATATCATAAATATAAAAATGGTTCTATTATAAATTAATAAAATTATTTATACTATTATACAATAGTTTAATGAAAATTCAACAAAGGAAAGTGCAAGGTAAGAGATTTATGTATACAAATTGTTTCTGTGGGACACAAGACTTATACACTAATTTTTTTTGTGGTGTATATAAAACCCATGAATATAGTTTCTTAATATTATTCTGAATAGAATAATTATTTAATATCCCTATAATTTACTTTCTTTCATGAGGAATATTATTCTACTGATTATAATGTTGTAAGGGACTTCATCTTAATCTCCTTTGATTGAGGCATATTTGGATATTATACCCACACCTTATTTTATGAGGTGTATAATCCTCCATGATCAATAAAATTTTAATTATTTGTAAAGAATTTAAATTATTCTTATTCAATTATTATATAATAACATCTCTATGTTCAATATAATCAGATGTTGTTATGCTAAGAGTTCGAAGTACACTTTCACACACAACCATTAAATGGGATATGCAATCATCGTTCTTTTGTACAACAGAATACTTCCTAACTAACCGATTTCATTCATTATTCCATTTACCAACATTCATGGTTGGAATAATTATTTATTTATTGTTTATATATATAATTTATATCATTTAAAATATCATTATGCTTCTGTAATTTTTATATAACATAGACTTTTGTGCACTCTATTTGTGGGAATACAATAACGTTGTTTTTATATGTGTGGACTACTAACTCCTCAAACACATAAGATATTTGTCAAGCAATATATTTAATATATTATATAAATTTCATTAATATAATAAAAAATTTGTGATTTGTTTTGTATTATGGTAGTAAACCCAATCATTTTTATAAAACACTTTCTTTATATTAAATTTGTATTTATATTTATTTATAAATAATTTGTAACCAATGAATTCAATAATATATTTTCATAAGTTAGTTGATCTTATTAATAAAAAAATTTAATTGCTTGAAGATAATTCCATTTTAAATAATACTATTAATTTCATGGTTCATTTACGCTTGGTGTTTTATGCAATGTAACATATCTAAGAGGTTATCTTTAAAATGATACATACAATAAATCCTAGGGGTGTAACATTATACAATCCTTCAATAAATTTCCTCTAAGAAATTTAAAATTTCACTTTTAAAATCAAACTTTGATACCAAAAAATACATTTGTGGGAAACCCAAATCAGAAATAGGGTTAATAATACATTTTCAAAATAAAAAAATGGAAATGAAAAGATTACAAAAAAATCAGTCTTTTGAATATGAGAACATTAGTGGGAAGAGGAAACATAGATATTAAATAAAAATATAACTATAAATTTATAATGGAGAGTGATATAAAACATGTTCATTATAATGTTAGCCATCATAAAATCATAAAATTATGATTTGTTAAAGTGTCCATTAACTTATCGATAAGAAAATGAAGTGGATAACATTTTTAATTCAAAATAATTTTCCTAAAGTTGAGAGAATATTTTACATTCTAGATAATTTACTCAGGAAAACTTACTTTATATCTTTCTATGCAATAATTTCACCCATTGTTTGTGTTTTGATCTATTTTGACATCATTTTATACTCATGGAGATAGATATTTAAGATTAATTTTTATACCTGAATCAATTTTGAAAAATCATAAGGCCTATAAGTATTTCCTCCATCCTCAAAATGTTTAATAAAACAAAAAAAAATTTGAAACAATTATCCAAAATATCATTATTTCATCTCACAAAATAATATCCAATGTTCAACATAATCTATTACAATCTTAAGAATAATCCAAAATACCTCATTAAAAATTCAGAGTACAAATGGTCTCTAAATTTTAGAAATCTATATTAACATTAGATTCACCATACCAAGAAATGTATCTATTTTTGTGACAAAAAAAATATATGAATACCATTATCAAATTAAATACCCTAATGATCAATTTCATTTTTCTAAATCATTAAAGATTAAATATTGCATTATAAACCTTATATAACTCATGATTCTTATAACCAGAGAACAAATGAATTTATCATATTCCAAAAATGGAAACCACGAAGGTAATATTTATATAATAATATAAGAATAATAAATATATTATAAATATATTATATAAAATATAAATCCATAATTATTTCCAACCCTGAATGGTGATAAATGAAATAGTGAATGGCATGAGTTTGCGTGCAGTTGTCCTCTAGACACAAGAATAATGATTGTGTATCCCATTTAATGAATGCGTGTGAAAATGTAGGTATAATAGTTAACATAAAAAATATCTTAATATTAATGATATTGAGGTAATTATATTGTATTTTATTAATAAGGATTGAATGTTTAGGGGAAGAAATAAACCTAAAGCGACTACTGATGAATGTTACCTTGTTTTTGGGTAACTCCATTTGGATTATAATGGAATACTTACTTGGATGAATTTATATCAAAAGGTAGGATTCTAGGGTGAGGATATGCGTGTTTTGAGATTATTATAACTGGTTTTAGATGAGATATAATACTCAATGTGGTGCGAGGAATTGAGGGAGGTTGTTCCATTTTATAATTGAGGTGAGGGACACATTTGGAAACTCTCAAAATATTAAACTAATATAAATTAATTTTTAAATAAAAAAGTTTTCAATGTGAGTTATTTATAATTTGACAAGATTATGGGTCAAAATAATCTGGACCCATACATTTTAGTCAATTTTAGGTCACATTACTATCATTATCTTTTTACCTTAACCCTTAGTTAAACCCTTTAACTCTTACGTGAAAACTAGGCTTTTTTTTCTCATTAAGGGTTAATATAGTTAATATAAAATTAAAAAAAATTATAAATGATAAATATATGAAATTTTAAACCATATACATATCATTTTTTAAATTTTAAATTTTATGAATTCTATATCATTTCATAAAATATTATATATTTAAAAATAAAATTAATGTCAATTTTGAAACTATTCAATACATAACTTTTCAAAAAATTTAAATATACAATATATCTTCAAACCAAAACAAATTAATACATTTAAAATATATGTAGGTAATCTATAAAATTCTTGGATGACATTAATTATCTCAAATTATTTTTATTTTAATATTTATAATTTAACATATTTAATATTTTAATTAATTAAACAATTAGTGAATCCTCATTGTGTAAGTTATTATTGCAATTATTTATTTCATAAAAATTTAAAAACAATTTCCATGATTATTATAATAAAATTATATATAAAACAACCATTATAGTCAAATAAATATTCTCAACATCCACATATAGAAAATGTAATACTTATTAAATAAATGAGAGTGAAATATTAGACTTTTCATAGAATAAGATACTAAAAATGGATTAATGTTGTCTTAGTGGCTCCAAGAGTCCATAATATCTACCCAAGGATGATTTTGGTTGACACTAACACATCCTATAAAATTAGAACAAGTTTTAAGGTAATTTTATACTGTATATAATTTTATTTTTAGCATTAATTACTCAATTTACCATTAACCATGTTAATGAAACAATACTTAAGATACCATTAATAATGTAAAAAAAATAAAAAGAACATACTATAATAATTTTTACCACCTGATTTAAAATATTTAATACATTTAAAAAAAATTAAAATAATGATTTTTCTATAATTAATTTAATATTAATCTCATTAGAAGAACAAGAAAAAAGGTTTTTAAAATGAAAACAATGAAAATTTTAACATGTTTTTTACCCAAATTTAAGTTGAAATTGATTCAGATGAACTACATTAGATGAACTGATAATAAATTTAATCAATTAGAAATTAAAATAATTAAAAATATAATTTATCACATTAAATTACTTAGAAAAAAAATTGTTTTCAATAAAAATGTAGTATTTTTTACTATTCATCAACAAATGAAGCTTATCCAAAAAATAAAAAAACATATTTTTTATACTCCTCTTCAAAATTATAATTTTTTTAAAATAGAATTTATAAAAGTTCCAAAACTATATTTAAGAAAAGTTCTCCATCAAAAGGTTGTAAAGAATATTTTTATAAAAATACATGTTTCATGGTTAAAATTGGATATGTTCTAATATCATGTCTAGAAAACGCATTAGATGAATTTTGAAACATCATATTGAATATATTAATTATATTTCATTAATAAAATCCAAAAACTGTGATTTGATTATTTTATTAGAATAAAACACACTTAAGAACAACTAAATAACCAATGAATTCAATAATATATTTTCCCAAGCTAGTTAATCATATTCATAACCTTAAATTTAATTGAAATGAGATAATTTCATTTTAAATAATAAGATTGATAGTTTGTATTAGTTCATATAAGCTTAGTTTTTAATGAAACATAAGCTATCAACAATATTAATTTCAAAAATATACATACCATAAAATATTGGGGTGTTAAATTTTCCTCTACTTCAATAAATTGAGTCCACAGAATTTATTATTTCACTTCAAAAATAAAATGGTTGATACTTGAAAATACCTATATGAGACAACCACTTCATAAATAGGGTTAATAAAATATCCTATTTAGAATATGGAATATGATGGTCACCAAAAAATTAGGATGTAAAATAGGAAATCATCAATGGAAAGAAAAAATATGGACAAGGAAGATAAATATAAATATCATGCTCTGATGGAGAGTGATATTAAACATTTTCATTAGAGTGTTAACCATAAAAAAACCTAAAAGCTTTTGATCTATTAAAATTCCATCGATTTTTTATTGTGAAAAGTAAATAGATATCATTTTTGTTTCAAATTTATTTTCCTAATATTGATAGATTATTTTACTATCTAGATAAGGCACTTAAGAAAACATACTTGATTTCATTCCATTTATAAAGTCATCCTATTTCTATGATTCAATCTATTATCAATTCATTTTATACACCTGGATATGGATAGGAAATATAAATTTTTTATACCTGAATAAATTTTCATGAATCATATGGTCTGTAAGTATTTTCTTCTTCCTATAAATGTTTACTGTAACAAAATTCATCGTACAAAGTATGCCATAAATCATAATTTGACCTCAAAGAATTGTTTCCAATTTTAAAATTAACAAATTCTAACATTATGACTCTTCCAAAATATTTATTTCCAAATTCGTAGTCTAAAAAGGTCTCTAAATTTCAAAAATCAATCTTAACATCATATTCTTGAAACAAAGTAATATAGCTCTTATTATCACATTCCTAATATTTTATCACCTTAAAGTCCATAATGAAAACATTCAGGATTCAAAAAACATATAGAAGAATTACTACTATAAAATCCTTATATATCTCATGATTTTTATTACCAAAGAAACACTAATGAAGTAATTATTGAATCCTAATAAGCCTGAAATTTAATCATCTAATTTAATCTTAATCCATTTACTACGCATCGTCATATTATTCCTTAATAACCCCTTCCTTTCATTTTTCTTGTGTAGTATATTCATAATTAGTATTATAATCATTACTTGTATGATCTTTCTTATTATAATGATTGACTAAAACTAAAATAATAATGTGAGAATTATTAATCATAGTAACATATAAATTAAGAATCATTTATTAGATTTATAAATCCTGAAACTTTACTCTCAATCTATTAGTATATTGGTTTAACCGTGGTTATCCATTCTATTACCAAATATATAGGATGATATTCTATATATATTCTTATCCTAAAAGTTAGTTAAAGGGTTATGTTTTGTAATCCATTATTTCATAAATCTGCTTCCCATGTTTTTTACAAAACTTGCACAGATTCCAAATGTAACAATCCTAACTCTAGTTTCCCAGTGTCAGGGACAAACATTATTTAATTGTCATAATATATAAGAGATATCATCTTAATGACCAAACAGTTTAGTGGTATTGGTAAATTGGTTACATATTTTAAATTCAAATTACATTTTCAACATAAAATACGAAATGTATTTTCATTGAGAAGAACAATTTTTTCCTAGATTAACCCTGAATATGAGTCCCAATAAAATTCCAAGAAACATTGGGAAAAATAAAAAATAATAAAGGGGTGATCTAAAATTATTATTAAGGTTAAATTATATAGTATGATAACATGATTTAATAATTAATAATAAATATAAAAAGAATAAAAGATGAACAAATAATTCAATATAAATAATCACATGAGTATAAAACATGACCATGGATATACTAAATAAAAAAATAATCACGTGGAATAGAGAATAATGATGGGATGTATAATGTTATAAATCTTTACTGTCAAGATCTATCTTCAAGATAGTTACACTCACGATCTATCATCAAGATAGTTTAAACTTATGGGTAGAAACAAATCTGATTTGTGTCCTGATCTATTAGCCAGACAATTCAAAACATCCTAGAAACAAATGTTAAGGGTTTTTCACCATATGATTTCATCTCATGAGATCTACCTATGAATCAAGGTTCTATAAAAGTCCCCTCACATCACTTAATATGTACAGTTTATTCTATATATGAATGGGAAATCTTAAACATTATAAATAATCATATTGTAAAACATTCATTTGAAATGTAAATACTTTAACCGTAATCCATGAATGATATCAAAATAGAATATCCATAGTCAAAGTAGTCATAAATATTTAATAAAATATGGTTTATTTTATCATAATAATTTACCCTCAAATAATCATAATATTTAACAAAGGATGTTGAAAAAGTTGAATATAATTTAAACAATTTCTTGGATAAATTCTTGAGGAAAAAAATATTTAAACCATACAAGTGTCCCATAAAAATTTCAACCATTTGAATTATAATCCCCATAAATTAATAACCATAATTAAACATATAATATCATTATAATAATGATATTTATGATATAACATGTCAAAGGAGTATTATATACACCACACAACAAAACTTAGCAGTGGACAAGACATTTCTCACAAAAGTAAAAGTGAGATGAGAAACCACTTACAATTTTCATTAAATTTGTTGAAAATTATTTATCCATCACTATAACAGTTTCATGAATGTTATTAGATTATAAAATCACGTTAATCATATTTATGATATCATATATGTTCTTCTTATATTTTTTTGTCACCCGTTTGTTGATAATATTTCATCATTACCCTTGTTTTGTGTGTCAACTACTTCATTTTCCTATGAATTATTTTCAAGTATTTCTTAGTTATTCTCATAGTATATAGATCCAAAATCACTGTTATATACACCATAAAAAAATGAGAGGTGAATAAGGCATATATCTCATAAACTTAAAAGTTATATGAAATACATGTTTCCTCATTCTTTCATTTAGTTGAACATTATTTAACCACCTATATAATGGCTATAAGCATTATATTATCTTATACTAAAACAAGACTAATATTTATAACATCATATATTAATTTCGTATAATATCTTACTACCCATTTTTTAATAATCCTCCATTTTTATTGGAGATGAGACTGTTCCCATAAAAGCATGTTCTATTGTTAAAACAAAATATGGCTTATATGAGTGTAAAAATGGGAGACTTATTTCTATACATCTTAAGAAGGGGTAAAATCTCATATGGAAGATGATCATACCAAAAAAATCAAAACTACTAACTACTTTTTTTTCAATTCCATCCACAATCGAGATATCATTTATATAAGTGTGAAAAATGAAACAATTAATACAGAGAAAATAATCTAGACAATTAATCCATCTATTAGTGAGATTCCAAGATAAATGAATGGATCCCATCCAAATAGAATAAAAAATTATAGTAGAATCACTCTGTTTCTAGATATTATTCCACCCACAAAACATTGTTGTCTCCACTTCAACAATAATTCCAAGAATCTTATCCTCAATTGAAGAGATGAAACCACATGATACATGAACACATCCATGAACTCCCACTCGGAGATCCTTCAATATAAAACCATTTCCACAAGGTCGCAAATTTCCTTGATAAGAAATATAAAAATTATACTTTATAAATCCAACAAGAGGTTCCAACGATAATACTTCAATGGTAATGTATGGGGGAAAAATACCTTTCACCCTAATCCTAGAAAGAATAGATAGATCAGGAATTGAATTAGAGGAAAAATGATTTTTCGGTATTCAAGCCTCATGAAAAGAAACATGGATGGTTTATAAAGAAGCATTCACCAAGAATAAATGACCACCATGAAGTAATTAATTTTAAGCATACCAAATATAGTGCAACAACTTGGTTACAATGACCAAGAAGAGATCAATCAACATCATAGAAAAGGAAATTGATCACCACCTCTGATGGATGCCATGGATGCATACTATCTATGGTGGGGAGACTTCAAATAAATACTCTATTTCCTTCCACATCAAAGTAGCAAAAACAAATTAAAGAAATAAATGATCTGCTTCCTCCCTACGCGGATGGAAAGAACACAAGAAGAGCATAAAAATATTTGACATGATTATGGATAAATATCAGTTGGGATATTTCTATGAAAAAATCTCCAACCCACATTGGATTTATAGGTCCTAGTGAAATTCTTATGCAGCCCCCTATCCATTGATATTCAATGTTGAAATGTATGGAAAATGGTAAAATATATTAGATGAAAGAATACTGTTAGTATAAGGTTTCCAAGACCATAAATCTTCCCTGCTAGATAAACAATCATTATTGAAATTTTTAACAATTTGATTGAGAACTCCATATAAGTTATAAAGAAGATCCTTGATAGATACATCAATGTCTAAGGTAATGTCCTCACACACCAAAAAATAAACAATGGAATTACTAGTCTAGTTATTTCTCCATAAGTCAGGGGATGATTCCTTTGAAACCAACTACCTAGAATGAGAGTCCATTGATGAAAATGTGGACTTCGAAGAAGGCCACATAAAGGAATCAATATGGTTAAATTCACCGATCGTGAGTCTATTCATAAGTTTAACTTAAAGGAAAGTAAGATCCATATAATTGCTATTGAAAATTCACTATAGGAACAAATTCTCCAAAGAGTCATTAAAGAGCTCACGATTCTTGATACTTAAACCCCCTGCATCATAAGGTTTGAAAATATTATTACAAGAAGCCATAACTATCATTCTCTACAGAACATTTTCACTCAAAATGATGTTTTTGAGAGAAACATTGATATTCATTATGAGTGAAATAATTCATTTTTACACAATAAAGGAATAAAAAAACATAGAGGAAATGAGATATTTGACCAAGAAAAATTTCCCATCCATGCAGAAATTATATCCATTATAAGTAGCAAGTTTCCTTCTAACCTTGAAAACAATCTCTGAGAAAAAACAAGATTTAGGTAAACCATAAACCAAGGAAACACCTTGGTAGTTAAAAGGAAGATACACCTAATTAATTCCCAACTTCGTAAAAATATTTGTCTTTCTATGAATAGATAAATTCCTGCCAAAACAAACAATCGATTAGTACCAACTTATCTCTTGACCAGAGACAGATACATAGTTTAAAAGGACCATTTTTTATTCCTAATATTTATATTATCTCCTATTGTAAAGAGTATAATATCATCTATATAAAAAATGTGAGTAGGTGTAGTAAAACCTATACCAGTACTAATATACTTCATTTTCCCATTGTGAGGAAAAATGGAAAGAAGTATGCTAAGGTAATCATATGCAATTGAACAAATAATAGCAAAAAAAAGGTCACCTTTCAGAAACCTCTTGAACAATCAAAATATCCCTCAGAGGACCCATTAATAAGGTCACACATGTCAGCAGAGTTAATATTTTTTTGATCTATGCAATAAATAAACATTCAATACCAAATGTATAATGAAACATAAAAATGAGTCTCTAATCCATTGTGTCAAAATATTTATTGAAATTAATCTTAATAGAAATATTTACACCCCTTGTGGATTTCTTAAGTAGGTTAACACATTCTAAAGTTGTGATTTGATAGTCTTGAATAGATATCCCCTTAATAAAACCATACTAATTACGATAAATGATCTTAATTTCAATCAAGGCCAATATTTTAACCAATATTTTATAAAATATTTTATAAATAGTTTTAAGCAAAGAAACTCTCCTGAAAATATAGATCTCATTTAAAATTTTTACCTTTGGAATAAGAGAAAGAAACTAAGAATACAAACCATGAGGAAGTTCACCCCCTTAAAAAAGTGAATAACAGGCCTACAAACATCCTTTTTAATAACATCTAACAATGTTTGGATAAAAAATTTACAAAAATCATCCAGGCTAGAAGAACATTGTAATTTAAGGTTGAAGGCTGCTTCTTTAATTTAAATCTTCAATGGAATAGAGGTAGTAGTTGTGTTATCTTATTTATCCAAAAGTCTATGAATAATACCCTCTACAAGGTCATTAGGGAGACAAGGAACATTGAAAATATCCTTGGAATAATAAATCACATGCACTAAGAGATCCCTCATTTCGTCAATAATATGATCCCCATTTTTAATGAAAGGCATATAGAACTTTTTGATTTTATAACGAGAATTAAAAAACATGGAATTCCTTCCAACTTCCTCCAACCACTTTCTATTAATAACATCTATTTTATAGGAATATTTTAGGTTAAAAAGGTTATTCAACATAGAAACAATATCAGATTCCCCCTAAACACCATTAGTGATGTCATTTAGGGTACTTTGCTCTTGAAAATGTCAGAGTGAAACTTCGAGGGAAAATATTTCCTGATCAAGAGGACTAATGTGATCATTTCTCTATATTTTCAATGATCTTTTGAGAAGGTTGATCTTGATAACATAAAAAAATTAATCATCTCTATATTCCATAAAATATCATATCTGCTCAAAAATGGATCTATACTAAAGATGAGTGACCTAGTCCTTGTTGAACTTAAAAGGAAAAGGAGGCTTCGGATCCATGAGAACAACGTAAACCAAATTGGGGTGATGATCAGAATAAATTCTGTATAGGTTCATGCAAGGAATAGATCCCCAAGACTCTATAAATTATTCATTGAAAAAACCCATCTCTATTCTTTTTTCTAATAATCATGTTTTAAAATTTCATGTATGAAGTGTTTTTTCCCAACCAAGTTAACTTCAAACAACCCATTGGAATCAATGAAAGATTTGAATTCGCTAGAGGATATAACATTATACATGGCCCCATCATTATATTCAGATTCATAATGGAATTAAAATCTCCAAGAACCATCTAGGGATAAGAAACAACAGAATTGAGAGAACAAATATCCATCCATAATCTCATATGATCCAGATAACTTTATGAAAATAAAAAATGGAGTATAAATATTTTTAACCATGGTACATAAAGGAAAAAGTGACATGCTACTCACTTTTATCAACTAGAGAAATATTAATTGAGGAATAATGATAAAAAAATGACTCTTGACCACAAACAGACAACTGTTAGACTCTACCAAATAGAATCCCATTTTTTCGAAGAATTCAATGTTGTAAGAAAAGACTCTTCTAGTGTCAAAATACCAACAAGATAAGGTATATGGTGCTGATTGAAAATCCAAAAGGACCACATAATTTCATGATTTTCCAGCCCCTGGAAGTTCCAAAAATGAATCTTCATTTAAACATGAGGGCAAGATTGAATCCCCCTTTTTTGGCCCCTATATCTTTCATCTATCATGATTTGGGAGATATTTAAACATTTATTTTAGGACTTGGATCATCTTTAAGGACTTCATTTACATCAGAGATGATGGATTTACCTTTCCCTATTTTGGTATTCATTCCACTACCAGTAGTAATTGACAAGGAACTCTAATTATGGTCAGTGACACAAGTACTGCATGTATTAAAAATATCCTTTAAATATAAGAGAAAAACAAATGGAAGAATATAAGAGGAAGCATGATCTAAATCATTTACATTCTTCAAAGGATCCCAATATGTAGGTGTGCTAGTACCTGTGTTAATTAGATTGTAATGAGAAAAGTTCACTGCTGAGCTGAGAGAGATTTCATGGGTTGACATCTATGAAGGGTTCATTTTTATGATTGAGAACCAGGTCATAGATATCATTTTAAATGTTAGAAAACAAAACATGATCTTATTTGATATTATATCCTAGGAAGAAATTCATCATAGGGTCCACTGTGGATGGGGACCAACGTATGGTAGTATTATTCTTCAAATCATCCTCGACAATGTCTGCCCATGATTTCTTCAAGGATGAAGATGTGCGAGACTGAGTTATCACATGATCCCTAAGAGAAGTTGTTTCGCGATAAATCCTTAGAAGAACTTTCCTAATTCATAGTCGCACCATTTTTCCCAACAAACACATTATTGTTCATTCTATTCATATTGACTTCCTTCCAATCGAAGGAATTAGGTACCGCAATGATCTTTTTTTGTTCAACCCTGTAATCAGTGACAGAGTGTCCCAAAATCATTCATACATTACAGAAAAGGGAAAATATTCATACTAAACCTTAACATCACTCATTTTACCATTGGAAAGGAAGGATATGATGGCAGGTCATTATATATCCAAATTAACATCCACTGACATTAAAGAAAAAAACTAGCTCCCCATCATGGGTCCTCTAGTAAAATATAATGGGAGTACCAAGAGATCAGTCAAGATCATTATGTATCCTTTGATGCCAATATACCCAATTCAATCCATACAGTCTGACCCATATTTTCATGTTGGATTGATTTAGATTAAATTGGATGAAATTAACATCACATTTTGATAGTATGAAAATTCTAGGCTTGAGTTTCATATTTCCAAAGTTCCATGCCAAGTTATAAGAATCATTTGGCTGGAATATGATGTGAAAATACCCTCTCCTAAGAGGAATTAGACTCCAATATTTATTTCCCAATCAGGGAGAAAACTTATTCTTTATATTGGTATATGGCTAATGTCTATCCCACTTTGAATATAAAACGTATCCCTATATCCAAAACATGGAGTGATTGATCCATTGTTGCAAGTCCTCTAGATCATACATTTATGAAAAACTACTATTCTCAAGTCTTGTGAAAATTGAGGTCTAAGTTGAATCCTCCTTGGTTGGATCTGACGATACATAAAGAATCTCTGAAATAGATAATTCCTTCTTCCTCAAAACTGAAGGTTATTGAGAATCTGTTGTTTTGATTGTATCCTTCAATGAGGATTGATAATATTTGGTGGCTAATTCCAACATAGGATTAAACGAATCCGTTGATGAAATAAAAGAAGAATATATATACTCGAGGTTTCTCTATTTTCGTAATGAAAATGGAGGTCTTCCACTCTCACTATCCACATGTCTTTAATAATTATCCATTATTTTCATTATTTTGGTTTTAATTGCCCAGTTTTTTAGTATGTTTTGACTTGTTACTTGTTGTTATGATTAATTTGATCATGATTTAATAATATCCAGAATTTAAAATTCGATTTAAATATCAAATATGTATATTATATATTTTTATTTATAGTAATCCATAATATTTCTAAATAAGTAAGGAAATAAATCATTCATGGAGATGGTAGGCTGTACGTACAAATTAATGTTACTTCCATTTCATTTTTGTATTTAAAAAATGGAATGTAATTGATATATATATATATATATATTATTACAAAATTACCATCCAAATTTAATATATTTTACATATTTTTATTTAATACCACCCCTACCACTATCCTAGTTTATCATTAAAAAAATATCATCTCTTTGAGGAGGTGATAGTCCACTCATCCACAAAAGATATTATCTTATTCCAAAAAATAGAGTGAATAACATTTTGTGTTATATATAAATTAGATAAGAATTAAGACATTATAAATAATGTATATATATATATATATAATATAAACTTTTAATCCATATTTATTTATACCTTGAAATGTGGTAAATGGAAGAACAAATGACATTGGTTTGTAAGGCGGTATTCCAATGAACACATGAATGATGACATTGTATTCAATTAGATGGAAATGTGGGAAATTTTAGGTCAAAATCTTAGTAAAACATCATATTAGTACATTTAAAATACTATAGTTTTTTATAATCATATAACAAGATTAATTTAATGGTTGTAAAAAGAAAAAAATGAATATGATCATTGAAGAATGTTACCTTTTCTTCAGGTAACTTCTCATTCTTATAACAAAGCAATTACATGGTTGGATTTTTACCCAATGGAAAGATTCTAGGATGGGGGATTTAACTTGGAAGCTTCTATGGGTAAGTATTAGATGATGTAGAAGGCTTAAATTGGTGTTAGGAAGGGAGGGAAGAGGTACCATTTTATAATTGATATGAGGGGAACTTTTGGAAACTCTATAAATATTAAATTAATATAAATTATTTTTCTATTCAAAACGGATAAAAAATGAGTTATTTAAAAAAAATATGATTTTTATGGGTATAAATCCTCTAAAAAGAATTTTTTATTCAATTTGAGGTCACATTATTACCCATATCTTTTGGATTTAACTCTTAGTTAAACCCTTTATCTCTTACCATGAAAACATGCCTTTTTACAGTTTAAGGGTTAATATTGTTACTATCGAATTCAAAAAAAAAATTAAATGAGCCAGGGATTATGTTCAAAAACATATTTTAATAAATTAGATGAATTTTAGATTTTTATTAAATTTTTATCATTTAATAAAATATTAGTTATTTTAAAATATCAATAATGTCAATTTTGAAATTATTTATTACATGATTTTTTTAAAAATATTATTACACAAGAAAACATCAATCCAAAACCGTTAATACATCACTAATATTATTATATCATATATAAAATTAATGAATGACATTAATTATCCATATATATAATTATTTAAATAGTTTTAATATAATTTATTTGATATTTCATCTAATTAAACAATTGCTACATCGTTATTATGTAATCAATTTATGTAATTACTTATTTAATAAAAAATAAAAATAAATTTCCATAATGATGATAAACATTTTTTAATTAAAATTTATATTTCTAATCGATGATATCTTTTTAATAAGAATATATAAAAATGTAATACTTACTAAAAACATGAGTGTGAAATATTGCACTTTCCTTAGAATAAAATAATAAAAAGGGATTAATGTCATCCAAGTGGATCCAAGAGGCCATAAAATCTACCCATTGATGATTTTGTTATATAATAAACCATCAAATATAATTATGAAAAGTTTTAGGGTAATTTTATAATACATATAATATTATTTTTACTCATAATTACTCGATTTACCTTTAACTATTGTAATTTATTTACTAAAGTTACTATTATTAATGTCTAAGAATAAATGGAAAGGTAAATAATAAGGTTACAGTACATAACTAGGAACAAATTCCATTTAAATATATGGGTACAAAATAATTGATATGGAAAGTAAAATAACATAAACACATGATATTTAATCAATAAACTAAGAATGAAATGAATCCATAGATTTTTTATATGAGAATATCATGGATAATAACAACAATAATTTGAATATCTATAAATATAATGATTAAATAATAGACTTCATGTATTTGTAAAATGTTCTAGTATAATCAACAACTTTCACAAGATGGTTGATGTCTATGGGTAGAAACTCATCTATTTTCCTTGGAAACAAAATAGAAGGGTTTTTTGACAACAGATTCCATCTAATGAGACAAATGATGTAATGAGGGGCTTACATTAAATATTCATTAACTAGTGTCATACAAATGCAATGAATTCCTGATATATCAAATAATATATTTATTAATAAACAATATTCTGTATCATTAAATATTATTGTTGAATAAACAATATGGATTTATCAATAAATACATAGTGGAAGATGAGTAATAGTAGGTTTTGTAGACATTATTTAATGAAAATTACCCGTAAATATTATTAAAACATTCTTGTATAAAATTATCTTTAAAAATTTGAATGTGCCTCACAAAACATTGAAAAATTTGAATCATAATCCCCAAGAAAGAATAATAATAAATGAAACATAGAATATTATGAGAATAAATAGATTCCTGATATAACATGTCAAGGAGTGGTATATATACCATATAAAAAACTAGGTGTATAACATTACAATATTCTTCAATGAAATGAAATTGAGACAATATCCCTTACAACTTTGTAATCATTTATTTAATAGGAGGTACATTTATAAAATAGTTTTTATTTGAAAATAAATTTGTAAAATAATAATGTAATCATCAAAACAATAGGGCATCAAAATAGTGGGAATTTTTATTCATGTCGTATATGTAAAAATAATATTCCTTTCAATTATGTTTGAAAATTAATAATGTACCATATTTTGGAAAATGATGGAAGATTCCATTTAAATAATTTTGTAAAAAGAAAAAAAATTTGTAAAAATGAATTAAAACAATTATTGGAGAATAATAAATATATTTTTGAATTTTTTTTAAAAAACACTAAAAAGAAAGGGAAATATTTCCCATTATAGACTTAGACAAATTAAATCTTGAATAATGATGAGATTGTGAAATAACCCCTTCCCTTGTATTTTCTATTGGGTAATCATCCTTTAACCTCATGTATATTTTTTTTATGAATGTTATTAACTTATACTAGAACCATAAACATATTTATAATATCATATAACAAGTTCTTATAATATCTCATTTCCCATTTGATAACAATCATCCATTATTTTCATTATTTTGGGTGTTAATTTCCTTTTTAGTATGTTTTGACATGTTAATTATTGTTGGTATTAAATAGATCATGATTTAATCATATATAATATTAAATCCATAATGTAAATGTCAAATATATTCAGTATATATTTATTTATAATAATCCATAAAATTTTGAAATAGGAATTGAAATGCACCAATTATTGAAATGGTATGTCATACGTACGCATGAATGCTCCTTCAATTTCATTTCTGTATTAAAGGAATGAAAATTAAGTTATGTGGATTATAATTCAAGTATCATATTTATTTTATATATTTTAAAAAAAATTATTATATCATCCATAATAAATTTCATTTTTAGTGGGAACTAATCACATCTCTTTGAGGTAACTGTTGTCCACATTTTCAAAAAATGAAGTGATCATATTCCCACTGTAAAGAAATCATGAAGGTATGAGTTAAATAAGAATTACATAAGCATAAATACATTATAAATTTTATATTTGTCATATGTAAACTATATGTACTAATTATTTCCAATCATTAATGGTGGTAAATGGATGAACGAACGACATCGTTCTGTGAGGTGATAGTACGCCGTACACCTGTATTATGATTGTGGATCCAATTTGATGGATGTGTATGAAAATGTAGGTCAAAATATCGACAAAAGATCAGCTCATAATATTTAATATATTTATTTAATTATTTTATAGTTTAATAAGAAAGATTTAATGGTTTTATATATAAATAAAACGAAAGTGATCATTGACTAATTTTACCTCGTTTTTAGGTAACTGCTTTTGTTTTATTCAAAAAGAATTCTTTGATTGGCATTATTACCAAATATATGATTCTATGATGAGGGGATTTAATTATAGAAATTATTTTGGAATAGTTTTGATGATCTATAAGGCTCAATGTAGTGTGACTAAGGCGGGGGAGGAGATTCCCTTTTTTAATTTAGGCGAGGGGCACTTTTGGAAACTCTCTAGATATTATTTTAAAATAAATTAATTTTCCATTCCACATGGATATAAAGTGAATTATTTTTAAGATAATTTGATTTTGGGTAAAAACCTATAAAAATAATATTTAGAAAAGTTTATATCACATTCCAATCCTTTAATTTTTTTATTAAACCCTTAGCTAAACCATTTAGCTCTAATTGTGGACACTTGAATTGTTACTCTTTATGTGTTAATATAAATAATATAAAATGTTAAACAAACCATAAATGAGTCATGGGTGAAATTTTAGACCTGATAAAAAACCATTTTCCTGTTTATTTTATTATTTATGAATTTTATATAATTTTAGAAAATATTAGTTATTCTAAAATATCATTAATGTCAATTTTTACATTTTTCATTTCTTGATTTTTAGTAAAATATAAATACTCAAGATATATTCAACAAACCATTAATATATATTTAATATGTCTATATCATGAATAAAATTAATATATGACATTAATTACCAAAAATTATATTTATTTTAAAATAATTTATTTGATATTTTTATTTATTAAAAAATTACTAAATCATCAGGGTTTAAGATTTTAAGGTAATAATTCATTTCATAAAAATTGAAAATAAATTTTATTGATGAATAAAAAAATTTAATCTTTCCAATTAATATTTATAGTTGAATAAATATTTATAATAACCATATATAAAAAATTACTACTTATAAAAAAATGAGTATGACATATTGGACTTTCATTAGAATAAAATAATGAAAAACGATTAATGTCATACATGTTGACCCAAGAGACTATAAAATCTACCCAAGTATTGTTTTGGTACATAATAAATCTTCTCGTAAAATAACGAAACATTATAGGGTATATTTATATTTTTTATAATATTTTAATTACCCTTAATTACTTAATTTACCCTTAATAGTGCTAATATAATGAAATATTAATGTTACTATTAAAAATGTTAAAAAAAAGATAATATTTAGATAATTTAGACCCAATACCTAAAAACAAGGAATACTTTTTTTAAAATTAAAATAATTGAATTTTCAGTAATTAATTTTAAATTAATCTCATTGGCGGAATGAGATAACATGTTTTTAATGAGAAATTGTTCAAAAGATTGAAATATTTTAATATTAAAATTCAATGTGAAATTGATTCCATTGATCACAATTGGATTAACTGAGAAATAGGTTTTCTATTTATAATATAAAACCAATTTGAAAAATAATTTACCATTATAAATTACATTAATGAGAAATCTATTATTAATAAAAATGTAGTATTTTTTTCACTATTCTTGAAAACATGAATCATACTAAGAAAATACAAAAAATTCAACAAAAGTAAAACTTTATAGTTTAATTTAAAATAAGATGTCAATTTTTATCTAATTTAAAAGTTTTTAAAAATCATATTTAAAATATTAACTCTTTTAAAATGTTGTAAAACACTATTTTTAATAAAATATGTTTTCTTGTGCAATATTTGGGTGGTTCTTCTTAATTGTATTTCCTTGATACTTGAGACATTTAATTGAATAGTGACCCATTTTACTATAGTTGAAACACTCAATATTAGTTTTTTCTTTCCTTTTTTTGCATTTCTTTTCCTGGTGATCATTTTCTTTGAACTTATAATCAATACCCAATCCTTTGAGGAACTTCCCAGGAAATTTTTTTAAACAATTATCACATGTTGGAAAATCCTTTTTTCCCTTGTTCCTTTTTTTTATATTTTTCTCTCTCATAATCATCTCCTATTTATTCCCTTTGATGTCATAAAACATCAGTAATTATTTATTTTTATTAATAGCATATGAGACTATATCCTCGTATGATCAAAATGTTTGGGAGACATGTGCCCTTCATAATAATGGATATACCCCTAAAAATGAAAATTCATATTTCATTGGTTATTTATGTAGTACATAGATTTCCTTGATAATCATGTATAGTTAACTTTACACAAAGAAAAATTCTCATCCTCTATTTTTTTTTTCAATCCCATGAATTGCCTCTGTATATCTGCTCGTTGTTTGTAAGGAAAATACTTTTCTATGAAAAGATCACTAAAATCCTTCCATACCATGATTGATATTTATTCTTCCACTTTTAGGTATTGATTCAATGACCACATTTAATCTACATCTCCCATGAGATGATAAACTAAAATGACGATCTTCTCAACTTTGTTACTTTACAATGTGATATATATGTTTTCTATAGAACATATCCTTTACACAGATACAAATGGATTTTTAATCCCATTAAATGATGGAGGTTATTATCTCATGATCATATCTAACATTATTCTTATGTGTGGTGGATTAGGATACTCAATATGGCTAAGGTTTTTGTTCATAACCAGAGTTAGTTTTTCTCACTATAGATATATGTTGTTCATCATCAGTTGTAGCTTCATCTCAAACATCATTATCTTACATTAGCAGAAATACCCATATATATTATATGCATTGATATGATTTCTATTAATTCCTATTGGTTCTATTTATGAAAAATGGCTTAAACTAGATTACATCATAAAATTAGGAAACATAATTTATAATATTATTAAAATTGTAACACATAACTAAAATTGAAAATTTAGGTATAGCTAATCTATCAATCATATTCTATGTTTAATTAGATATATTTCAAAATTAAATCATTACCTTTTTTTATATAATATATATTTTCCTAAATCTATTTCTCAATCATTATACTAAATATGTTCTGATACTTACTATAAAGACCATAAACATAGTTTCCCAGATTTAGGGCCTTAAATTATTGAATTGGAATGTGATATAAGAGATCACATCCAATAAGACTAAATAGTTTTTTAGTCATGGTAAACTAGATACATATTTGAAAATCAAATTTCATTTTCTACATAAGATAAAAAATTTATTTTTGTTTAGAAAAACATTATTCTCCCAACTTAACCCAAACTATCAGTCATAATAGGATTCATATAATACTATGGAAAGATAAAACATAATGGGTGAGTTCAAATGTTCAGTAAGTGTAAAATACAGTGAATTATAACTTTAATAAAAAATGAATAATAAATATGGAATGAATAAAAGATGAAGACATACTGCCATAATAATACTCACATGAGCAAAAAACATGGGCATGGATATTATAACTAATCAAATAATCACATGGAATAACTATAATAGTGTAATGTATAAATTTGTAAGTCTACACTATCAAGATATCTTTTCAGGATAGTTAATATCAATATCTCTCCACAAGATAGTATAAGTCTATATTTAAAAACCCATCTAATATTTGTCAAGATCTATCATCCTGACAATTTAAATATTCATGTAAACAAATGAAAAGGGTTTCTCTCGAATATATTTCATCAAATTATTGTAATGAGGATCATGGGGATTTTTTATATACGTACCCCACTCATTCATTGATGTCAAATGGATTTATCAATGGAATAAATAATACAACTAAATCAATATGTATTAAAAAATTAATAACTAGTTATATAGTATATTAATACATCCCTTGTGAGAATAATCCATTTACTAAATTATGTAAGATAATATCATAATCGGAAAATATCAATGATGCACAAGATTCAACAAAGGATTTTTACGTAGTTGAAAATACATTAATTGAGATCAAAGAACATTTATCGAGGAAATACTCATATTAAACCCATATGAAAACACTATCATATATAAGTATACATCTCATTTAATAACCCATTATCAACACCAAAACATCAGTTTTTTTAAAAGAAATTCAATTCCGAAATACCACAAAAATATTTGATTTTATTTAAGGAAACATGAAATATTTAAAAGGAATATTAAAATAAAATAATTTCAATGATGTCGAAAAAGTCATTATCCATGTATATGTTAATAATAAAAAATTCCTTATATAGTTTGTCAGAACATTCCTTATAAAACATGCAAAAATGTTCCTTTTTGAAGACCATTGTTTTAAATTAATAATAGACCCAAACATTCCTTTAAAAAAGTTTTCTATAAACATATATATAAAATAATGTCAATAATATTGACATGGGGAACAAGATTTGATATTTATATATTTAGACATTAAAGGTCTCTCATACCACTTTGAAGATATAAATTATATACCCCATAAAAGAATAAAATTTATGAAAACATTAAGAAACATGATAATAATTAATTTAATGGTTTTATATGTCAAATGGATTGTATATACACCTTATAAAAGAAGGTATGTGAATAACATTAAAAAATTCCTCAATGAAAGTTGATTCAAACGAAGTCCCATGCCTTATTATTCCTTTATTAAAACGTGATTTAACAACCTATAATATAAATATATGTTTATTATACATATATTATAGAACCATATTAATTATTATAGTACAATATATTATTTAATTATGGCTTTATATTACCTATTTATTAACATATCCATGTTAAAATTGTGTTTCGGGTAATAAATACATTGTTTTCACACGTATTTTGATTTGAGATATTTTTGATACCCTTACTTATATCATGAATTCATCCTATATAGAATGATAAACATGTCATAGATATCATATATATTCATTATATATGTATTTATAATAATTTATAAATGATATAAATAGAAAATAAAATACACTGTTCCTGGAGATGGTAGGTTGTACATAAACATGAACATTATTTCCATTTTATTATTGTATTGAAAGAAAGAATGAAATTAATATAATTATAGTATAATTATTTTTTATTATATATCATATAGGTTTACTAAAACCATTCTTTATACATTCCAGGTATATTGTTAAAGAATAACAACTTTCTGAGGAGGCGGTATTCTACACATCCACAAATGAAATTATTTTTTTTAGAAAAAATGGAAAGCTAGAAGGTATGTGTTATAATATAATTCTATAAGAATAAATAAATAATAAATATAATGTATATCATATAAAAGTATAAATTCCATCATTATTTACAACCATAAATGGTGGAAATGGAAGAATGAACGAAATTAGTTCATGAGGGTGTATTATATCGTACAAAAGAATGATAATTGTGTATCCAATTTTATGGAAGTGTATGTGAGTATAGTTTGAACCACTATATAAAACATATATGTATATTAACGATATTGGGGTTGTTTTATATACCTGAATTTTTTTTATTGTTCTGAAGGAAAAAAATAAAACAAAAATATTCATTGATGATTGTTATCTCTTCTTTGGGTATCTTATTGTGATTTGAAAAAAAGGGACTTCTTGGATATTTTTTATGCCCAACATATGGTATCTATGATGAAGGTAGGGAAGTAAAGAGGATAATTGAATAGGGATTATTCTATCTAGAATGATCAATGTGGTTTGAAGAAGTGATGTAGGAGATTCCCTTTTATAGGTGTGGTGATGAGACATTTTGGAAACACAAAAAATATTAAATTAATATAAATTAATTTTCAATTCAAAATGCCTTAAAAGTTAGTTATTTAGAATATAAGATGATTATGGGTCTAAATAATATAAACCAATAAATTTTACACAATTTTACCTCTAATTTTTACACTTATTTTTTTGGTATTAACCCTTATTAATATTTATTAACTCATACCATGACAACTTGGATTTTTAAACATTAAGGGTTAATATAGTTAACATAAAATAACTAAAGCACCATTAATGAGTCATGGATGAAATTTAAAACAATATGAAAATAATTTGGATGATTCTTATATTTTAATAAATTGTATATCATTTAATAAAATATTATTTATTTTTGAATATAATTAATTTCAATTTTGACATTATTCATTTCCTGAATTTTTAAAAACAATAAATACATAAGATAATTTCGAACGATAATCATTAATAAATCCCTAATATTATTATTTCATATTGAAAAGTCAATTATAACATTAATTATTTCTTTTTAAATTTTTTAAAAATATTTTTAATATCATTTATTTGATATTTCTATTAATTAAGTAATTATTTCATAATCATTATATAAGAATATAAAGTAATTATTTTAAAAAAAATATAAAATAAATTTCCATGATGAATATAATAATTTTAAATTTCAAATTACTATTTATAGTTGAATATAATTTCTGAATAACTAAATATAAAAAATATAAAACTTATTAAAAACAAGAGTATTCCATATTAGATTTTCTATAGAATAAAACATTATAAAAGGATTAAATTCCTCCAAGTGGCTCCAACAGGATAATAAAAATGGCCCTAGGATAGTATCAGTCAACACTAAATCATTCAATAAAACTAGGAAAAGTGTTATGATAATTTTATAATAATTATAATATTAATTTTACCATTAATTAACTGATTTACCCTTAACCATTGTAACTAAAAAAATTTAAAATCACTATTCAAATGTCCAAAAAATAAGAGGAGCATTTTCAAATAATTCGTATGCACTGATTCCAAACATGGAATTCATTTTTTAAAATTCAAACTACATAATTTTAAGTAATTAATTTAAAATTAATCATATTGATGGAATGAGAAAACATATTTTTAGAGTGAAAACATTCCAATGTTTGAAATGTTTTCCCATACAATTTCAATTGAAAATTGATTAAAATTAAACCTAATTGGATTAAATGATATAATATTGTTATTATTAAATTTTAAAAACAATTAGTTATAAAGAAAAAACAATTTTCAATTAAAATAAAATATTTTATCACTATTCATTAAAACATGAAACTTATCATAAAAATACCAAAAAATTTAAACAAAGTACTTTTTCATGTTATGATTAAAAATATGAAGTTTATCGTGTCCAATAAAATTTATAACATTTAAAAAAGTATTTTAAAAACAAATGTTCTTTTAAAAGGCGGTAAAACATCCTTTTTCTAAAAATGCATTGTTTATATGTGAAATTATATTTGTTCTTATATCATGTATAGAGAAAACATAGAATAAGTTATAAATATTAGATTTAATATATATATATATATATATATATTTCATTAATATAACCCAAGAAGTTTGATTTTTTAATTTTATTTGGTATAAAACAAACTCGTGCACATTTAAATAGTTTTTATAAATGAAATTCCTTTATATTAAATTGTTTATTATACTTATTTACACATAATTTGTAACCAATAAATTAAATAATATATTTCAATAAGTTATTTAACCCTTTTCATAACAAAAAATTTAAAGGTTAATATATTATTTCATTTTAAATAACAATATTAAAATTATGTCATTTTTCATTTATGCTCGTTGTTGCATGAAATGTAAACTATCAAAGATATTAAATTTAAAAAGATAAATAACATAAAATATTAGGGTGTTACATTATCCCCTAATTCAATAAATATTGTCCTCAAAATTTTAAATGGAACATAAAAAATTAAATGTTTCTACTTAATAATTCATTTGTGGGAAACCTATATCTGAAATACTTTTAATAAAAAATCCCTCTAATAAGAGGGAATGAAAAATGTGATGTTCACCCTAGAATTAGGATATAAAATAAGAGATAATTAGTTGAAATAGAAAACATGCCCATGGAAGTGAAAGCTAACCATCATGTTTTGATGGAGACTAATATAAAACATATTAATTAGAATGATAACTATAACAATACTATAAATATGTGATCAGTTAAAGAGTTTATTTATTTCTTGGTAAGAAAATAAAATGAAAAGAATTTTTCCATCCAAATTATTTTACTAGAGTTGGATGATTTTTTACTATATATATAAGAACATAATTTATTTCCTTCCAAGTCATAAGAAGAATATTATTTTTTGTTTCGGCTTTGATCTATTTTCACTTCATTTCATACACATGATGATAGATTTTCAAGATGAATTTTTACTCCTAAATCCCTTTTGACTTATCATATATTATAAAAGTATTTCCTTCATCCTCTAAATTTTTAATGAAACAAAAAAATTAACCACAATGTATCCAATAAATCATACATTGACCTCAAAATATAATATCCAATGTTCAACTTAATATATTCCAGCCATAAAATTTATATAAAATATATCTCTCCAAATTTATTGTCCAAATATTTATTATAAAGATCACTAAATTTATAAAATCATATTTCCCAAACATCATAATTCAACTTGTAATATCACATACCAAATATATGATTACCTAAGTCTCCTTAAAACCATAATAAAAATGTGAATTATTTGATATCCTTAAATAAGAAGTACAATAGTAAAATAGTTATATATATCATGGTTCTTCTAAATGAGTAGTATTGATTATATAGTTTTATAATATAAATCATGATTCTTAGAAAAAAATAATTTAATTATTCTAATTTGACTATAGTAACAAAAAACGATTCACCTTGATCCCTTTGGTTCTTCTGGGGTTTATTTCCTTGATGCTTGGGAATTTTATTTGTGTAGTTCCCCAATTTACTATAGTTAAAACACAGAATATCAGCCAATTATTTTTTACCTTTTAATTAGTATTCCTCATGATCCTTTGGTTCACAGTTAAAACAAACAACCAATCCTTTCAAGCACTTTCCAGGGTTATTCATTCCTCAATTATGACATGTGATAAAATAATTCTTTCCCCATTTCCCTTTATGAATAAATTTTTAATGTAATCATCTTCCTCTATGTATTTCATTTTAAGTCATTAAAATGAGATAATAAATTTCCTACCATAATAAAACATGAGACTATATCCTTACATGATGAGAAAGTATAAAGACCCAACCTTAATCATTGCATAATATAGTAAATTCCTTTATAATTCACTTATTAAAATCCCAAATCTCTTTTTGGTTAATATTTTTAGAAAATCAGGAAATTATTCATACATATCAACCCATTAGCATAAAATATTGGTACTACTAAAACATTATCCATTTCTTCCATAGTAAGTTTTTTAAGAAAAACCTGAAAGTTATTCATAAAAATTCATCAAAACATTAATATTGGATTTTCATTTTCACTTACTCATATTTAAACCCTTTAAAGAAAAATTAAACCATGGGATGAGCTCAAAAATTATAGTAAGGGGTATAAAAATAATGATAGAAATAGTTAGTACATGAGTACTTATAAACATATGAAATCATTTTCACAGTGAAATACTTCCCACCCTATAAGTATCACATAGTTACATTTTTTAAAACATGATATTTTCATAAAACATTGAAAACATAAATAAACCATATTGGTTTGTTGGGTCCTTATTTACATAATATTGTAACCCTCATGACTACCTTATGATTTGTAACCACGACTGTTACCTTACAATGTAACCCTAATGACTACCTTATGTTGTAACAATCACACTGAAACTTGGAGTAACCATACATCCAAACTCCAATATAAACAAACAAAATTAATTTGAGGGAGATATGGGTACCACTATTTATAATACATAATTCCCAATAACTATAACATAATTATAAAACAATATTACTTACATCATATAAATCATTCCCTTTAATAAAAAGAAATAAAATTAAAAGAAAATTGTTTTAATGAAAATTACATTTCAAATATCATATATTTAAATTGTGAATTCATATAAAAAAGGGAATTTGTGTATACACTATAAAACCAATTTTTAAAATATAATATAATCAAAATTAATTTCACAATTAATCATTTTTCCATATATTAAATAAAGTATATGGCTAAAAAATAATTGATATTTGGTTAAGAATTCCCTTACATTGTGTTCACCTAAAATGAAATGTTTTTAAACCACTTGTATAATGGTTAAAAGAGTGTTATTAATAATTTAAAGAACTATATTAATTTTAAAAAATACTTATTTGATAATTTCATAACATCATTACCACTATTTATTAATTATATTTTTTCATATATATTGTTTCAGGAGAGTTCATAACACGGTTTCCATAGTCAGTGCTGAATTGGTTTTTTTGTCAAATAGAAGTTAAATGACATAAGTGGAATGAAATTTTATTAATAAATCTCTATAATATTAAATGAAAAAATAAATAATTTTTACTTTTATATAAGATGATGAATCATTAGAAAAAATATTAATGATATTCGTTTAGATCATTTTTCCAGTTCTTCGACAATCACATACTAGTTTTTTTATATAATATATTATTATGTATATATATATTAATTCCATAACATGAAAGAGGTTATATAATACAATTTAAAATTTGTTTCTACAATTAAAAGGGTTTTATGTCAATGGTTGAATGTACTAATTGAAATTGAGAACAAATCATCCACAAAGTCAGTAAACTGACAAATAATATATGGTGTTTTATTTTAGAATAAGAGGGAGAGGATAAGAAGTATAATGATGAATTATCTATAAATATGATAAAATTATAGTATATATAAGAGAATGGAGTTTTAATTATACTTGGATAAGGTTAGGTGAAGATAGTATAAGAAACAAAAAAGAATTGAAATCAAAATAGAAGAAAATGAAATAATATTTTTAATTATTTAATTATCCGCCATGAGAACATAAGTAATGATTTTGGTTTTTGAGTTTTGGTGAGAAAAATGGGCTTAGAATGGGGGAAGATACTTGGGATGAGTATGGGTTAAAAATCAGACAAGGCTCAAAGCCTGATATGTGTTAGGAGAAAACGGGGTGGGGGTGGTATTTATGGTGGAGGAGAGAGGTGGGTTTTCCATTATTATATTCATTAGTTTGTTAATTTTTCTCAAGAAAATTAATAGTCATATAATTATCATAAAAATTATAAAATATTGAAGGAGAGTTTTATAATTTGAGCTTACGTCAACCATATATCATCTATGACTCAATAAATCATGTATTTAGCTTATATCCTAAATTATTGTATTCCCGTATTCCCAAAAAAATAATGTATTTCATAAAATTCCCAAAAAATCACCCCAACCATTTTTCTATTTTTAGAATTCAAAAATGATCCCAATTTAGTTAAAAAATTTCTAAATATGGGTAATTAAAATGTTAATTAATATCATAATTTATTCAAAAAATAGTATTTCTAATACTATAATTGATTTTATAATACATTGAAAATTTAAATAAAGTCTCATAAAAATTTACTATAATCATTAGAGAGAAAAATAAAAAATTATTAATCTATTTAATGAAAATATATTTATTTAAAATATTTTTATTATTTATAAAATTGTAATTAAATATACAAGAATCAAAATAATACCATCACTTAATTTATAATTTTCTATAAAAATGTTTACTTGTTTAAGAATATAAATATATCATAATTTCACTAATAATATGGATAGATTTAATTTATACATTATTTTATGTGGTTAATATTCAAATAGCCAGATTACTATTCCTAATGATCATGTTAATATTATTAAGGAAAAATTACTATTCCTTCACTTTAATGTCTATAATTTCAACAAATTATACTTAATCATTATAATTTTATAAGGAATTAAACTATTTAATTCCAAAATATTAAAAAATTATTATTTAAGTACATGGGTCATTACATTATTACCACCTTATGGAAATTGTTTCCTTTAAAATTTTATTTAATTATTAAACATGTGAGGGTGCCATTCCCATATATCATTTTTAGATTCCCCTATTGTTTCATTAGACTTATGGTTTATCCATAGAAACATAACCTAATTAATTAACTTATTTAGAATTACTTTCTATCAATGATTTTGAAAATGAATAGGTTTCTCTCCATTAGAATAGTTCTCTTATATCTGAACTACTTCTTGTCTCAAAACATTATACGAATCTGAAACATACTTTCCAAAAAATGAAACATTAAAAACACTATGTAACTGAGATAAACATCGAGGCAATGACACTCAGTAGTTAACTGGTCCAAATTTCATTAATATTTTATAAGGTCTAATGGACTATGGACATAGCATGCCTTTTATTCCAAAACATATAACACATTTCCAGGGTGAGATTCTAAGGAGAACATAATGACCTACACTAGAAGAAAATTCTCTCCTCCTGTTATCTGCATAACTTTTATTCCTACCTTGTTCTTTCCTCAAGTGTTTCTAGATCATCTTCACATTCTTAGCAAATTCCTCAATTAATTATTGTCCTGTCAACTTCAATTTTTCAAAATAATACTAAAATTATAGAGTTTAACCCCTCTTCCCATAAAATGTTTCAAAAGGTGTCATCTGTATAATGGAATGAAAATTATTGTTATAAGAATCCTTAATAAATGAAATGTGTTGATCTCAACATCCCTAGTAATACATTGAACAATCTCAAATAATATTCTCCAATTTATTAATTGTTCCCTAGGTGTGTCCTTAATATTGATGTTGAAAAACTATGCTAAAATTTAATTTTGTGTTCAACGACATCTGAAGGCCTTTCCAAAAGTTATAAGTGAATTTGGGATCTCATTAAGATACAATGTAAAGAGGAACTCCATTGGACATGACAATATTTTTATGGAAAAATAGATAAATCTTATCCAATGATATAGTATCCCAAATAAGAATGAAATGTGTATATTTAGTCAATTTGTAAAAAATAACCCAAATCACATTGTTACCTTGATAATTATTTGGTAGTCCCACCAAAAAGTCCATGGATATATTTTCCCATTTCCACACTTGCACTGGAAAAGGCTGGAGAATCCCCATTGGTAATTTTCATTCTTATATAGCTGGTTGATATGTACAACATTTCATTGTAAAATATGTAATATCTCTTTTTATTCCATACCACCTGCAATACTCCTAAAGGTTGTTGTACATCATTATACTACCAAGATGAACTGAAAACAAAGAGCTATAACATTGACACAACAATTCCTTTTTTGGACGGAAATCACCCGTCACAAATAATAAATTCAGTAATCAAAAAACACAATCTTTATCAACATTTAATTTGGGAAGCTTAAACTTTTCACTAATTCTAAATTTTTCTATAACTCATAGTCTTACCTATTAACTTGATTAATTCTATCTAATAAAGAAAACTTTACTAACACCTGACACAAAATAGATTAATTTCCTACACAAACAACTTCCAATAAACCATTCATCAAATAATTAATCAAGGGGTCATGTTACAATTGTAACATGGCTAATGAAGAATGATTTATTCGAGTCAAGGAATCCAATACATTGTTTTCTTTTCACCGATTGGTAATTGATCATGCAATCATAATACATTATCAGTTTAAGACATATTTTCTGTCTCCTGTTTAATTCTTTATATGTGAATATATACTTTATACTTTTATGGTGGGTATATATTTCACATTTTGATCTGTATAATTGATGCCTCCAAATTTTCAAAGTAAAAAACCATAACTGCTAATTCTAAATCATGTTTGGGATAATTTAACTAATGAGGATTCGGTTTTCTTGAATCATAAGAAATTACTTGATCATTTTTTATCAGAACACAACAAAGTACCTTGAATGAACATCACTATAGATTGAAAACTCACAATTTTAGAATGAATGGAAAAAACTGGGGCATTCACCAATATCATTACCAGTCCCTAAAAAAATCACATTCTTATATCCAAAAAAAATTAATCACTTTTCATGTCAACAAAGTATGAGGGCTTTATAACCATAACCAGTTTTTAAAAAACATTCAGAAATAACATGCTAATCCATGAAAAATTTGAATCATTATAACATTCATATGACTTTTCCATTCATCAACCACTTTTTTTGTTAGATCAATTGTTATTCCATCCTTATTTACGATCTGCTAAGGAAAATAAATATTTTTGAACCAAAAACCACCTTTTATAAATTTTACATATAACTTATTATCTTTATGAGTTTTCAATACAATCCTTAAATGTTTTTCATGATTATATAACACTGTGAAAAGACCAAAATATCTTCAATAAAAATAACTTCAAACTTATCCAAATATTTATAGAATATCATATTGATAATATCTATGAATATAGTAAGGTAATGTGTAAATACAATGGGAATAACAACAAACTCCTAATTCCCATATCTTGTATGATAATATAATTTCGGTATCTTATCCTCCTTTACCATCAGACTATGGTACCAAACTCTCATGTCAATCATGGAAACATACTATCACTGGAGGTGATCAAATAAGTCATTTATATGAGGAAAAATATACTTAATCTTACAATAATGTTATTTAAATATCTAAAATCAATTCAATGTCTTAGAGAACTATATTTCTATTTAACAAACAAAAAAGGATCACCACATTGTTAAATGACTGGAAACAATTAATCCTTGATAAAGAATCTCTTACAATTGATTTTCCAATTCATGAAGTTCCACTTGAGACATTCAATAAGGGGTTTTTGAAATTTGATTAACCTTATGAACTAATTCAATGGAAAGTAAAACTTATCGATTAGGTATAACATTGAGAAACCCATCAAAAATATCACATATAAATTCATTTAACACTAGAACAACATTAATCTGAAAAATTACCATGTTTTCAACAATATGAGAAAGATGGCATTCATTTCCCTCTTTAAACATTTTCCCAGCTTCCCGATATGTTATGAATTGTGTGGGTTCATTAATTTTTATAGAAACAAAAACTTTTTTAAAAAAAAAACATACTTGTCCCTAAAATCAATATTAGTATTATAAATAGAAAGCCACTACATACCCATAATTACATAAAACTAAACTCTGGAAAAAAGTTTTTAGGTAATGTATTTTCACAAACAATAATTGTAATATTCTTATATTTCCTTTTACTATAATATTTACCCTTGGTGTTTTAATAATAAGTTATGGTATCATTTATTGAGGTGAGATTACCAATTTAATAAAAAATTCCTAAAAAATAAAAAATTTGTAGACCATGTATCTTACAAGACACTAGCCCAATTTGAGTAAACAAACAAAGTACCCGATACCACTTCCTTAAATGGCCCGAAATCTGTTGATGTAGTCACAAAGGAACTCAATTTATTTTTTTTCTTATAATTAATCTTCTTTCCAATAAATTAATATTTATTTGGGTAAGTATTTTTATAAAGACCCATCTCACCACATTTAAATCACTTAATATTTTTCTTCTTTAGAAATAGTTTTAAGATCATTTTCATTAAAATCTCAAGAAATATATCCAAAATTACCATATTAAAAACACTTCCAAATTTTGTTAAGAAATTCACCAGGATTCTTTTTTACCATACTTTTCAAAAACTATTAACTAAAATTTCTTACCATTCAAAATTATTTAAAGGATTATTACCTGTCACTTACAATATAGATATCTTTTTATGCTTCTTTTGAAAGTAAACATGGTCATCAGTAAACTCAATTTATACACTATCAATACATCTGAAAAGTTTTTCATAACATTTGAATTACCATGAGAAAAATCCCCATTGGTATCTTATAATTAATCATGAGTAAAAATTATTGATTTTTCTATCAAGTCCCTGAATATGAATTGGTGTCTACCTAGCCAAATGGTTGAAGTTTACTTCATACATGGACACTAAATCCTCCTCATTTTTCTTTAATTCAATTAATTACTTTTACCTCCAAAGTTTAACCACCTTAGGAGAATATATTTTAAGGAATATATTCTTAAATTTGTCCCATTTCAGGGCATTAATTTCCTCATTATCCTTAATATTCGTGACCATCGATGACCACTATTCAACTTCAACATCAAAACGATAAATACGAGGACTTAAATTTTGATTATTAAATCATCCAATGAAATAGAATATCTTTTCATGGGATTTAATAAATCGTACATCTGCCACTAGGTTATAAGATCTACTAAAAGTAGGATGGTGTTTCCTTATAAAATGTTCCAATGATGTCATGTTCCTTTGTGGTACCTCTTTTTGTTCTCTTCCATGGATTCCACCGCCATTTGTTTCCTGCTTCATCTGAGCCAATACTATAAAAAACTTCTCAGATCCAATCACTAGCAATCTAGGTTTCAGATTCAGAATGATATAATTAGTTTGATACCTTCCTACTTTAGCTTCCCCATTTCTTATGCAGAAAACCATTCTAAAGAGACATATATTAGATGAAGAAACATTTGTAATATTTTAATTCTAAATTATTTTAGTATAAACATATGGTAAAAATTATTTATTTTATTTTATTAATATTATCGTTAGCCATGAATATTTCTAAACCGTTCTCTGATGCCTACTATAAGGACCCTTCCTTAAACATTTCATAATCTAGTAAATTCATTTAGAATTAACTTAATTCATTCCCAAAGATCATTTAGCTTTACAATTTTAGAATATTAGTAAATTATTCATACATATCAACCCACAATAATTAAAAGTGGGTAATATTAAAATAATATCCATTTATTCTATAATAATAATTTTTTAATAAAAACATGAATGTTATTCCTGAAAATTTATTAAAACACTTATCTTGGATTCTATTTTTCTGTTAACCATCCTTAAACCCTATGGTAAACATTTTAAAATGAGTATTGAGAACAAAAAGATATGTAAGATACATAAAAAGGGACTAAAACCATTAGTACATGAATACTTATAAACTTAAGAAATAATTTTCACCAAGATATACTTCTCACCCAATAAGTATCACATAATTTCTATGTGAAAACATGATATTTCCATAAAAAATAAAAACATAAATACACCATACAGGTTTATTGGGGAATTACATACTTAATATTTTAACCCTAGTAGAAATGTTATGAATTGTTACCATCATGGCCAACTTACAATATAACCATGATAGTTACCTTATGGTGAAACCATCACTGTTACACTTGGAGTAACCATAAAACCGACCTCAAACTTAAACATACCTAATTTATTAGTGGGAGATAATGGTCCCACCCTTCATCATAAAAAAATTATATTAAAATTTACATAATCATAAAACAAGATTACTTACATCATATAGCTTATTACATTTAAAAAAGAATGATACATGAAAGATAATTGTTTTACTGAAAATTCCTTTTTTAATATCATATTTTTGAATTGATAATTTGTAACACCCCAAGCCTCCACAGTATGCTTCTCTTTGAATAATACAGTAGCATGTGATGTATGGAATTTCAAAATTCTAACATGTCACGACCAATCAAAGTAGCCATTATGAATAGTAATACACACTTTTTGAAATTATATACATTTTATCTTTCAAAATGGACTTCATTTTTGGATTTGGAATATCGAAATTATCCTAGGACAAAATTTTGGTACTTTTCGGATTACTTTTATATTTTGATGAATAATGAAAATTACTAAATTTTTATTAAAAACAAATTTTTTAATCGAAATAATTAATAGTGTTAAATTATGAATTTGATCGGTTTTAAATTATATTTAGAATATATTTTTACTATTTAATAATATTTTGGTCATTGGACATAATTTCACATTTAAACCGAACATAAACAAGTGTCAATCTTTTGATAGTTATTATCTCTAAAAAAATATGCTTTTTGTTTTGACAGTGGGAATTAATTTTAAATTTATTTCTCCCACTTATGTATGTTTAATTTGAAAAAATGGACATCATATTTGGAATCAGAATGCCCAAATTTTGTAAATAGGTAAATTTTATTTTTAGACATTTTGAATAATTACTTCGGTAAATATTTTATTTACCATGGTTAAAGGGTAAATCCGGTAAATAAGGGTAAACAAGTAATATTATAATAATAATAAATTACCCTAAAACATGTCTTAACCCTATTTGTTGATACATGTCCGACCATGAGAACCTTTGGGTCGATTTTGGGACCCCATGGATCCACTTTTAAGTGATAATGACACTTTATATTAATTAAGTTCAAGTAAATAGAAAAATGACACACGCCTATATCTTTTAGAAAAACAATTTTTACATAGGGGTATATATGTTATATTTTAGAATATAAATATTAATTAGAAAGCTAACAATATTTCTACATAATTTTATTTTATTTATAATTTTTATACATTAAATAATTTAATTTATTTTTGACACAATAATGATGCAGTAATTACCTTATTAGTGAAATATTAAAATAATTGATATTATAAATACCCAAATAAATATAATTTGAGACTTTTAATGAATTCCAAGAATTTACTAGGTTAATATGACATGTTAGGATTGATTTAATTAACTTTTTTTTGAGTAATCATCCTGTTATTAGTTTCAAAAAAATAAAATAACAAATAGTGTCAAAATTGACATAAAAGAGTTTTTAAAACAAATATTATATTATTATTTGATATTAAATTTCTAAAAAACTAAGGTTCGACCAAAGTACTTGTATCATGATATGTGTATAATTAATGAACCACTTGGGGGTCTCTTGGAGGTATATAGCATGCTTATTAACTATATAATATAAAAATACAAAGTGACATGGTATGTGTCAAACTAATTAACCAGGAGTTAAAACTAAAAGATAAGGTTAACATAATGACACAAACCTATCTAAAATATATTGTTTGATAGGATTTCGACCCATACCCACCTTAGGCTATGAATAATCTACTTTCAAGACATTATAAACCAAATGTAAATTTATTATAAAATAATACTTTCAGTTTTTCCTAAAGAGCCCCTCCTCCCCCTTATAAAAGGACACCACTTCTAAACAATTCCTCACACATCTCAAGCATTTTGTCTCATCCAAGATCTGACCAATTATTCTCCCTAAATCCATCTCCTTCTCTTAGAAGCCTTAACATAGGTAGAAGGAATTTCAAGATTCCTTTTTGGTTCAAACCAAATGGAGTTACCCAAATTAAAGGTAACAATTTCTTTTAGCTTCTTTTCTTTTATTTTACTTCTCCAACCCCTAAACTCTTATCATTATTTTCTTTTTTAACAAAAAAATTATCCTAAATATACTAGGATATTTTTATTATAAGTATTAGAACTACACAAACACACACCTCCATTTAATGGGTGAATAACATAATGTTTCTGTGGATGGAAACCAAACGCCTCATGAAGCGATGATTGTTCAATTATCTCCTACCACCTATCATGGTGTACATTATGATGGAACTGTAATTAAATATTATATTAATGATATTTATTTTATATGTAATCTTCTGTAATTCCATTTTATATCATAACATTATTCATTTCATGTTGTATATATATACGATAAATTCATTTGAGGATGTGCGGACTACCGCCCCCTCAAAGTGATATGGCTCGTTCATACTATACATTGAATGTGTAAAGGATGGTGTTAATGAACATAAGTAAAAAATATAAGATATTATATTATAATTAAATAATATTATACCTATGTATCATTTGGTTTTGATTCCTTTTAAAACAAAAAATGAAATGGAAGGAGCATTCGTGCGTACGTACGGATTACCGTCTCCACGAACGTGATAAGATTCATTTCCACATCAAATCCATTTAAGAATAATTATCATTTGATGATTAAAAGTAATGTTTAATGACTTGATATAATTATGGATATGAATAAGATACAACCTATCTATAACAAACACGGCTTACGTAACGAAGCATATAAAGGAAAACGAACTAGTTAACACCCGAAACGACGATAATACTAAAATATTATAAACAAAGCAATATTAAAAGATCATATATGATATCATATTTATGTATATGATTCTTGTATAATTTAATAACAGTTATTTAACTATTATACAGGAGTTTAAAATACACTCTATCAAGGAAAAGTACAAGGTACGGGGTTTTCATCTCACTCCTTATTCCTTTGAGATTCATACCATATTGCCCCTATTATCGTTTGTGTAGTGTATGTACTGCTCATAATTGTATTATTTGTGTAATAAACTTTAATTTATGTTTATTTAAATATTCATTGTATGATACCTCTTTCATGGGGTGTATGTTTCGTAAGTTACCAAATTAGTAAGGGTTAATTTCACAATCTCTTTATTATCCAAGGTTGTTTTTACGTAAGTATCTACTGGGACATATTTATTATCCATGTCCATGTTTTATGAAAGTGTTTTCAAATGGATTATTTAAAGGGACTTTTTAATAAAACATAATTTCAAATGTTTTAAATATTTATTCTTCTAAATCTTTCTCCTTAATGTCCATGTCTTCAAAATGGGTTTTAAGGATTTATTTATATGGACATGAATGTTGATAAAATGTTAATTCCTTTAAAAAGTTTCAATGTGGTATGTGACACTTTGATTCAAAAATTTATTTAAATGAATTTTTTTCCAAATTGTGTGACTTTTATATGTTTTCATAAAAAAGGGGTATTTCCCTCAAAGAGTTTTACAAATCATTTTCATCAACGTCAAAATCTTTTAATGGATATTAAACTTGTTTTGAAGTTGATTTATTATGATACAAATAATCCATATTGTATTTATGGTTTTGTGATATGTTTGACTATGGATGCGTTATTTTTATGCCACTAATGGTTTATGATTAATGTTTTGGAATTTCTTATTCTAGTTTTAATACGAATGTTTATGTTATATTTAATCATCTTCTTAAGATGAATGTGTTGGAGTAGTATGTTCCGGGTTGGGGACCAATAAATGTAAGCTCTCTGGGTTGGGGTCCATTTATAGCAGACCCTCTGGGTTGGTGTTTGGTTATTAGAGGCACTCCGGGTTGGTGTCCGGTTATTAGAGGCACTCTGGGTTGGTGTCCGGTTATTAGAGACCCTCCGGGTTGCAGTCCGGTTACAGAGGCTCTCCGGGATGGAGTCTGTTTACAGAGGATCTTTGGTTTGGGTTCCGGTTACAGTTATCCCTTAGGTCTTGGCACAAGACCTTGACACATAAATTAATGTTTGGCATTCTGCATTTCCTTTATTATGAAAGTGGTTATTTTTATTGCATGTGATGTTTCTATTAGTAGAATATTCATGTGAATATGTAAATGGAATTATTTCATTTTATTTTTTTTCCATATTATGATGATGTTCAAGTTTAAAAGGATTTTGTTTTAGTTATTCATTTCCTTAAATGATTATGCTTATTTATGAAAGTTTCTACTATATTGTTATCCATAATGAGCATCGAATCTCACCCCTTTCAAAGTTTTATTTTTTCCAGGATTCCAAGAAGTGTATTGTGATTGATATGCAGGGTTAAGCCAAGGGAATAATGGAATTCGTGAAGGATTATTTATGATGTTTTGTATGTTATGAAGTGTAATGTAACATTCATATATGTAATCTATTTTCCAAGACTACTAAACTGATCGGTCCTTCAGGACATGATTCATTGTAATCAAACCAATATTATGTAACAATGCACCGACTCTAGGTAACTGGGGTCGGAGCGTTACAGTTGGTATCAGAAGAAGTTTAGTACAAACCTTGGAAGCTATATTTAGATAAACTCTGATTAGTGCACATAGACCTAAAATGGATTTTGAGGATTAATATAGATGAACTTCCTAGAATTTTTGTATTGTAGAGATTTTGTGAGTTTTCCAAGCAATACACTCCTGTCTGGATACGAGCAGGTAGAGGCGTCTCTTGCACAGATGTACCTAGGGGTGAAACCCAAAAACACCACTTTGAGATAGACTCGAACATGAACTGGTGCATGACAATGGGTCTTTCTGCAATCTTGGTTATGACACTCCTAGGGGCTATTCTTAGGATAATTCTCATTTTCTTTACAAACCATTATGAAGGGTTTATGAGTATATATTTCCTCAAATAAAACATTTTTATGATTATGAATTATATCGATAAATAGTTCAATTTATGTTAAGTGTTTTATAAGTATGGAATTATGTATTTTGATTCATAAACTGATCTAGTTTATGCCACTATTTATAAATGGTGCCTATTGGATGAAATGGAAACCGTATCAATGCATTCACTCTATGTAGGGATTGCCCGCCTGCTCAAGATAATTATAGTGGAGCTGGTGATGAAACTACTGCTGATCAGTTTATCACCATATTTAGACAACTCACTTAGGTTATGAATAATAACCTTACTCTTATGGAGCACCCTAATCCACAGCGTGGAGAATCAATGTTAGATAGCTTTATTAGGAAACAACCACCAACATTCAATGGGAGTAAAAATCTATTGGTAGCTTAGTAATGGATAAGTTCCCTAGAGAAAATATTTCAGGCTTTGGGGAGTAGTGAAAGGGAAAAAGTTATCATGGCAGTTTACCACCTCACTGGAGATGCTGATCAATGGTGGTCATTGATTCAAAACAAGAAGGAAGATGCTGAAGTATCAAATATGGAATAGAGGGATTTCAAAGATCTGTTTTTAGAAAAATACTTTCCTCATGACCATTGAGCAGATATGGAAAGGTAATTTCTGAGTCTGAGACAAAAGGAGGATGAGAATATCGCAAAGTGTGAGGATAAATTGACAAGGTAAGCAAGGTATTCTGGAGATTATATACGTAACCCAAGAAGTAATATTGATCGTTTCTTTGATGGGTTAAAACCATTTCTTAATCGAGCATTAGTCTCATAATATTTCTCAATGTATGAAGATATAGTCTCATGTGCTATCAAGATAGAAAAGGAATTATCTAAATCTTATGACAATAAAGTAAAGCAAGAGGAGAAGAGAACGATGGAGAAAGAGACAGATAAAGGGAAAAAGGGGAAGAATGATTTTCCATTATGTGAAAATTGTGGGAAGAAACACCATGTTACTTGCTTAAAAGGAATGGGAGTTTGTTACAAATGTGGAGAAAAAAGTCACCAGACTCGTGATTTCAAGGGAAAGAAGGAGGTTGTCAATGTTAAATGCTACAATTGTAGAGAAATGGGGCATTATGCGAATGAATTTTTTAAGCGTCAGAGAAACTTACATCTGAAAAGGCCAAGGGATCAAGGCCAAGCTTATGTTGTTACTACAGTTGAAGAGGAATAATAAATGTATTTTTGTTTTTGGACTCGAGGATCATATTCTGGTTATGAGAATAACATGATATATATATATATAAGGATTGTACTACAGTACTTTTTGTTTTCATTAAGGGTTTAATATGACTAAGGTAATCATATTTTCAGTATGCAACAATAAGAGAAACATTACTCTTTTTGGAGAATCTGACATTGCAATTGATTTTTGCATTTATATACCTTTTATAGAGAGTCTTGACAGAGTTACTTTGGATAACTATAATGTTTTGGAATGGATTATGTTGAACTTGGGATAGTATTATTCAAGGTTAAAACATTTATTATGATAATTTTTATAATATTATGATACTATAGTTTAAGGAAAAGGACAACCTGTTGGTCAGGCGATAACCCGTCGTGTCGGACAAAGCTGTAGGAATCGAACCGACAACCATAGTGCGACAGGATTTTATTTCCTACCACTTGCCTACAAGAAGTCCCTGGTTATTACAAAATAGTTTTTCATTATAACAGTATGTGTTAATTATTGGAACCTTATACTATTAGGATAAATATAATATTTTGATTTCAATTATCTTTTGGAGTGAAAGATGAGTTTGTGGTAGAAATTAGTTGAAAGATGAAAACTCTACTTCTCAAGATGTATATATATATATATTTATCTTATTCTATGAATAAATTAATTCTTGAACTTTAGGGAAGTGATATTATGAGAAAAAAATGTGTTATCCTAAAACCTTATGTTTTGTTAAACTAATGATAGTTTAAATCATCATAGATTGATGGCTTTGAGGCCCTCAATTCTACACTTGTTTGTCATTGATGACCTATATCACTCCATATAAATATTTACGTTTTCCTCTAATTAGGTTTATATTATTTCCACCAATGTTCTCCTATTCGAAACCCAAATTTGGTGGTGAAATTCTCATTTCGATTTCCCTCTTATTAAAACTAAATTTTATTAACCCTATCTCCGATATGGGTTTTCCACAATGGTATTCTCTATTTTCAACCTTTTATATTAAAAGAACAATTTCCAATTGCGAGGATGAAATTATTTGAAGGAGGGGAGAATGTAACACCCCAATCTTCCATGGTGTGCTTCTCTTTGAATAATACAGTAGCATGTGTTGTACGCAACTTCGAGATTCTAACACGCCACTACTAATAAAAGTAGCCATTATGAATAGTAATACCCACTTTTTGAAATTTTGTATATTTTATATTTCATATTTGACTTCATTTTTGGATTTGGAATATCGAAATTATCCTAGGATAAAATTTTTGTACTTTTCGGATAACTTTTATATTTTGATGAATAGTGAAAATTACTAAATATTTATTAAAAACAACATTTTTAATAGAAATAATTACTAGTGATAAATTATGAATTTGAGTGGTTTTAAAGTATATTTAGAATATATTTTTACCATTTAATACAATTTTGGTCATTGAACATAATTTCACATTTTAACTGGACATAAACAAGTGTCAATCTTTTGATAGTTATTATCTCTTAAAAATAGGCTTTTTGTTTTGACAATGGGAATTAATTTTAAATTAATTTTAAATTAATTTCTTGCCACTTATGTGTTTTGAATTTGGAAAAATGGACTCCACATTTGGAATCAGGTTTTCCAAATTGTGTAAATAGTTAACTTTTATTTTTAGAAATTTTGAATTATTTCTTTGGTAAATATTTTATTTAACATGGTTAAAGGGTAAATCCGGTAAATAAGGGAAAAAAATAATATTATAATAATAATAATAAATTACCATAAAACGTGTCTTGACCCTATTGGGTGATACATTACCAACCATGGCCATCTTTGGGTCGATTTTTGAACCCCATGGATCCACATGTAAGTGATAATGACACTTTATATTAATTAAGTTAAAGTAAATACAAAAATGACATAAGCCAATATATTTTAGAAAAAATAATTCTACATAGGGTTATATATGTTATATTTTCGACTATAAATTTTAAGTAGAAAGATAAAAGTATTTCCTACATAATGGTATTTTATTTATAATTTTTAGGCATTACATAATTTAATTTATTTATGACACAATGATGATGCAGTAATTACCTTATTAGTGAAATGTTAAAATAATTGATATTATAAATACCCAAATTAATATAATTTGAGACTCATAATGAATTACCCAAATTTTATAGGTTAATATGACATGTTATGATTTATTTAATTATCTTTTTTCTATGTAATCATGCTGTTATGAGTTTCACAAAAATAAAATACCAAATAGTGTAAAATTGAAATAAAAGAGTTTAAAAAAATTTTATATTATTAATTGATATTAAATTCCTAAAAATCTAAGGTTTGGAAATGGACTTGTATAATGTTAGTCATATCATTAATGGAATACATGGGGTTCTGTTGGAGGTATATAGTAAGTTTATTAACTATATAATATAAAAATACAAAGTGACATGGTAAGTGTCAAACTAATTAACCAAGAGTTAAAACTAAAAGATAAGGTTACTATAATGAACCAAACATGTCTAAAATCTATTTTTTGAAAGTATTTCAATCCATCCCCACCGTATTATTTTAATAATCCACTTTGGAGCCATTAGAAACTGAATATGAATTTATTATAAAATAATACTTTAAGTTTTCCTTAAAGAGCCCCTCCTCCGCCTTATAAAAGGACACCACTTCTAACCAATTCCTCACACCTCTCAAGCCTTTTTTCTCATCCAAAATCTGTCCAATTAATCTCTCTACATCCATCTCCTACACTTAGAATCCTTAAAATAGGAAGAATTAACTTCATGAGTCCTTTTTGGTTCAAATCAAAGGGAGTTACCCAAATTAAAGGTAACAATTTCTTTTAGCATCTTTTTTTCTTTTACTTCTCAAACCCCTAAAATCTTCGTATTATTTTCTTTTGTAAAAGACTATTATCCTATATATACTAGTAAATTTCTATTACAAGTATTAGAACTACACTTACACACACCTCCATCTAATGGGTGAAGAAAATAATGTTTCTGTGGATGGCAACCAAACGCCTCACAAAGCGATTTTTGTTCAATTATCTCCTACCACCTCTCATGGTGGCCATTATGATGAAACTATAATTAAATATTATATTAATGATATTTATTTTATATATAATCTTATTTAATTTCATTTTATATCATACCATTATTCTTTTCATGTTGTATATATATACGATAATTTAATTTGAGGAAGTGAGGACTACCGCCCCCGTAAAAGTGATATAACTCGTTCATACCATACATGGAATGTATAAAGGATGGGGTGAATGTGTTGGAAAAGTATATTCTGGGTTGGGACCGGTAAAAGTAATCCCTCCGGGTTGGTGTCCGGTTATAGCAGATCCTCTGGGTTGGTTTCTGGTTATTAGAGTCACTCCGGGTTTGTGTCTGATTATTAGAGGCACTCTAGGTTGGTGTCCGGTTATTAGAGGCACTACAGGTTGGAGTCTGGTTACAGAGGATCTCCAGGATGGAGTCTGGTTACAGAGGCTCTCTGGTTTGGGTTCCAGTTACATTTATCCCTTAGGTCTTGGCACGAGGCCTTGACTCAGATTTTAACGTTTGGCATTATGCATTTCCTTCATTATGAAAGTGGTTATTAATATTGAATGTGATTATTCGATTAGTAGAATGTCCGTGTGAATAAGTAAATGGAATTATTTCATTTTATTTATGCCATATTATGATGATTTTCATGTTTAAAAGGAGTTTGTTTTGGTTATACATTGCCTTAAATGTTTATGCTTATTTATAATTGTTTCTGCTATATTGTTATCCCTACTGGGCATCTGAGATCACCACTTTCAATGTTTTATTTTTCCCAGGAATCCAAGTAGTGTATTGTGACTGATATACAGGGTTAATCCAAGGGAATAATGGAATTCATGAAGGATTATTTATGTTGTTTTGTATGTTATGAAGTTTAATGTAACATTCATGTATGTAATCTATTTTCCAAGACTGCTAAACCGATCGGTCCTTCAGGACTTGATTCCTTGTAATCATGCCAATATTATGTAATAATGCACGGACTCTGGGTAACTGGGGTTGGGGCATTACAGAATTGATAAAAAGAATTGAATATTCCAAAAAAATATAAATCCACATATTCAAAAATAATATAATAAAAATTAATTTCATAAATAATTTTTGAACTACATAGTCAATAATGTATAAGGTTAACCCAAAGAATGAAAATTGGGTTAAGAATTCACTTATCTCGAGTTCTTCTTACTTTGAATGTGATTAAGCAACATGTATAAAGGATAAAATAATATTATTAATTTTTTAAAGAAACATATTAATTTTTATAAATCCTTATATGATCATTTTATGACATCATAATACTAATTTATTATTAATATTTTGTTATATCCATAGTTTCAGGTGCATTCTTCACATGGTTTCCATTGTCAGTTTGTAACAGGTTTTCTTGTCAAATGGAAGTGAAACCCATGATGTGGAATGAAATGGTATTAATATGTTTCCATTATATTAAGTTATAATAAAAAACATTTATTATATATGATTATGAATCATTAATGATATTCTTTGATACCATTTTGGTGCTTCTTCAATAATAAAGAACTAGTTTTGATTTATAATATAATTATATGTATATATGTTAATTACAGAACATAAAAATGGTATATAATACCCATTAAAGTCTGTTTTAACCATAAAATGTGTTTTATGACCACTCTTGAAGGTGTTAATGGAAATTGAAACATATCTTCCATGATGTGGGTAAATCAACACATCACAGACAATATATTAATTTTTAGAATGAGAGAGAGAGGAGAAGAAGTATAATGATTTATTTTACCATAAAAATGATATAATTATAATATATATAAGATAATGGAGTTTTCATGCCTCTTTGATAAAGGCTGGTGAAGATAATATAAGAAAAGAAAATAATTGAAATGAAAATAAAAGAAAATGAAAGAGGATTTTTACCTCCTGAATTATACTCCTTGAGAACCTTTTTAAGGCCTTTGGTTTCGGCCTTTGGGTTAGACTTGTAGGACATGGATGTGTGTAAGATTCTTGGATAGAGTATTGATAAGAAATTGGACAATTCTCCAATCTTGAGAGGTGTGAGGAGAAGAGGAGGTGAGGGAAGGTATATATGGTGAAGGAGTAGAGGGTTTTCCATTATTATATTCATTAATTTATTACATTGGCTCAATACTATGAATAATTTGAACATTATAATTAAAAATAATAAAATAATGAAGTAAATTTTGAAATTTTTGGCACATATCACCCTTACATCATCTATAACTCGATAAATCAACTATTTAGCCTATATCGTAAGTTATTGTAATTCACTATTCACAAAAATCATGTATTTCAGAAAAATCCCAAAAATTCGCCCAAACAATTTTCAGTTATTTTTAATTAAAAAATTAACTCATTTCCTTCAAAATAATTTTTTAAATTATTTAAATTTAAATTTTAATTAAGAACAAAATTTATTCAAAAAATATATGTTTTAAAACTATAACTGATTTTATGAAAGATTAAAAAATTAATTAAAATCTCATTAAATTATATTATAATAATAAGAAAAATAAATAATAATTCATGAATAAATTTTATGAAAATATAATTTCTTTTAAATCATTATATTAATTATAAAATTATACCTAAATATTCATGACTCACAAAAATACCAACAATTAATTTGTAATTTTCAAAAATGATTATGTGTTCAATGATATAAATATATAATATGGAAAAAATTTATTTATAATTTATTTGGTTACGTTTTCTATTCTATTGGATAGATTAACATTCTTAATGGTCATGCCAATTTTCTTAAGGACATATATTATTACATCATTTAACAGCCCATGATTTCTATAAATTCCAATTAATCATTATAATTTTATAATGAATTAATATATTTAATTAAAAAATGATAGAATTATTACATAAGTACTTGGGTCATTACATAATGTTTCAGAGACCATATCCCTATAGATGAATAACTTTAACCCCTCAAAGAAAAGATAAATCTTACTCCTTGGGTTATGTGTATACTTTGCAGCTTGCCTACCTAATATTGAATTGTTATCTTATATATTGTTACATTATCATCGTCCTATTACCTCAGACATATAAATTGCATCTCTATATCTGATCACAGTTTGTGGAGAAAATATGTTTCTATGGGAAGTACTTTAAAATCCTTCTATTCCATGTTTGATATTTCTTCCTCCTCCTCCATGTTTTGAATCAACCACTACCATTGACCCAAATATCCGAACATATAATAAACTACCATGAAAATATTATCCCTCTTGTTACTTCCCAATGTTAGATATATATTTCCTGAGTAACATATCCATTTTATATATAAAAATCGATTTTAGTCCCTCTTAATGATAGTGGTTATTGTCTCATGAAGCAGTCTAACATTTTTCCTCTTTATTGTATACTAGGATGCTATTTACAAGTAAAGATATTGTTCATAACTATATTTAGTTGTCCCAGTATAGATATAAGTTGTTCAACATCAATTTCATATCTGCCTCCAACAACATTATATTTCATATGGGGGTGATCCCTATATGTATTATGTGTGTCGATATAGTTTCCATTTTCCCCACTAGGTGATATTTATAAAAAATAGAATACACTACATTAGAAAAAATATTGTGAAACATAATGTATCATCGCAGAAAAAGTGAATCACATATCCTAAATTAAAATTTTAGGTATCACTAATCTTTAAATAATCAAATGTGTTTATTTAGATATTTTTCAAAACTATATTGTAGGGTTTTGTTCTCTAATATATATTTTCCTAGATCATTTTCCCAAGGTTTTTCTCAAACGTTCTCTACTACCTACTGTGACGATCCGAAACCCAATTTTCTAGTGTTAGTTACTTAATTTATTAAATTGGAAAAAGATAAAAGAGGTGGAATACCAAAGGAATGAATAGTTTTTTAGTATTGGTAAATAAGATACATATTTTAAATTCAAATTATATATTAAACATAAAATTAAAAAAGTATTTTTTTTCTAGAACACCATTATTCTCCTACCATAACCATACATACCAGTCATAATAGACTTCATAGGATCCTAAGGGAAATGAAACATAAGAATGGGGTGATCAAAAATGATTAGTAAAGGTAAAATTCACCAGGTTCTAACATGAATTAAAAATGTATAATAAATATGGGAAGAATAAAATATGATCAAATAAGGCCATATAAATAATCAAGTTATCTTAAAAATTAACCATGGATATTATAACTAATCAAATAATCACATGGAATAATAAGAACATAAGAATGAATAATGTTTGACGTCTTCACTATCAATATATACCCTTAAGAATGCTTTTGTCAAGATCTATCTGTAGGATAGTTTATGTTTTTGGGTATAAACTAATATAATTTGCATCATGATCTATCTTTCTAAAAATTTAAAACTATTTAGAAACAAACATGAAGGGTTTTTCACCAACTGATTTAAACTCACGAGCATACTAATGACTCAAGGGGATTTTCTAAATACAGTCCAATCCCATTACATCATTTCTAGTTCATTCCTTATATAAATAAATAATACATCTGAATCAATGTCTTAACAAAATCAATAGCTCATTATATGGTATATCAAGATTTCACTAGTAAAACTCACCATAAACCATTTACTAGAGTATGTCAGATTGTCTTAAAAGGGATAAATCTCAATGATATACCAGACCAAACAAATTATTTTGAAATAGATGAAAATGATTTAAATTAGATAACTTAATAATTATTGAGGAGAACTCTTATTAAACCCATATGAAAAACATTCATATAAAAATTTCTTTTTCTTTTAAGAAAAATTTTTAATACCAAAAAACCCTTTTCATTGAATACCCGCATTCAATACCAAAATACCCTAAATGATATGGATGATTACTATTTAAGGAAACATGAAATCATAAAAAGGATGATGAAAATTAAATAATGTCCATAATGGTAGAAAAGTCATTATCTTTGTATATGTTAAGAATAGATCATTCCTTTTGTCATTTGTCCAAATGTTCTGTGTAAATCACATAAAAAGTATATTTTTTGAAATACTTTGAATGAAATTAAATACAATGAAATTCCCTTTTTATAATTATATATGAATAAATATATAAAATATTATAAATAATATTGACATGGATAAATTATATTTGATAATTAACCTTCCAACATTCAAGGTGTCCCATAACACATTTAAAATTTAAATCATAATACCCATAAAAGAATAAAATTTAAAAAAACATTAAATAACATGATAATAAATAAATTTAGGACCTGATAACTCAATGGGGATATATATACACATCATTAAATAATGTGGGTGTATAACATCAAACTATGCCTCAATGATATGAGATTGAAATGATGTCTCATACTTTATGTTTCTTTTATTCGAACATGATTTAACCACCATTATAATAAATATTGGTTTTTTATACATACACCATATAACCATATTAATCCTTTTAATATCATATTTTATTTACTTTTGACTTCAAATGTCCCATTTATTAATAATTCCTTGTTAATGTTACATTTTGTGTAATAGCCGCATTGTTTTTTACATGTGTTTTGATTTGATATATTTTTGATCATATTACTTATATAGTGATTCTATAATTCCTAGAATGATATAAATAAAATAAATATCATATATATTCAGTATATATATATATATAATAATAATCTATAAATTAAATAAATTGAAAATGCAATACACTGTTCACAGAGAGGGTAGGTCATACGTACACGTGAAAGCTGTTTCCATTTTCTTATCATATTAAATGAAACTAAGTAATTAATATAATTAAAGTAAAATTTTTTATTTCATATATATCATATATTTTCATAAAACGTAACCTTTATAAATTCCTTTCATAGTGTGAATGAATCAAATTTTTTTGAGGAGGCGATAGTTCACACGTCCACAAATGAAGTTATCATATTTACACAAAAATGGGAGGCATGAAGGTATGTGTTAAATAATAATTTAGAATCATAAATAAGTCATAAATATACAATATATAATATTAAAATATAAATTTAATCATTATTACCATCCATGAAAGGTGGAAATCGAAGAATGAATGATATCAGTTTGTGATGCAGTAGTTCATTGTTCACACGAACGATGATTGTGTATCACATTTGATAGAAGTGTGTGTGAGTGTTGGTTGAAACATAAATATAAAAAAGCCTAAATATATTTAGTATTCTTATTTTATTATATAAACATGAAATAAAAATAATTTCTTGGGCTTATGGAAAGTATAGTACAAAAATGTTCGTCGATGAATGTTACCTCTTCTTTGGGTATCTCATTTTGATTTGAACAAAAGGACTACTTTCGTTTCCATTCCACACAATCTAAGGCTTTTAGAATCAATTGAGGGAATTATATAGGATAAATTATAATTAATTAGTCGATCAATATGGCTCAATGTGGTATGAATACGTGAGGGAGGGGACACCCTTTTATAATTGATATGAGGGGCACTTTTGGAAACTCCAAAAATATTAAATTATTATATAATAATTTTCAAATAAAAATGACTCCAAAGTGAGCTATTGATAAAATAATATTATGATGGGTATAAATATTCCATGAGAATAATTTTTAGACATGTTTAGGCCAGATTAACACCCTTTTCCTTTGGATTTATCCCTTTGTTAAACCCTTTAACTATTACCTTGATGACATGAAATTTCATTTATTTTGGATAAATATAGTCACTATAAAATTCCAAAAGAAATATAACTGATTCATGGATAAAATTTTAGAGAATATATAAATCATTTGGCCAATTATAATATTTTTTGAATTTTATATCAGTTAATACGTTATTATTTATCTAAAAATAGCATTAATTTCAATTTGGACACTATTCATTTCCTGAATTTTTTAAAAACGACCATACATAGGATAACATCGAACCAAAAAATTAATAATTCCCTAATATTTCTATTTCATCTATAAAATTATTTTATTACATTATTTATCTCAAATTATATTTTTTTAAATATTTTTAATACCATATATTTTATATTTCAATTAATTAAAGAATTATTGCATCATCATTATGTAAGCATTTAAGGTAATAATTTATTTCCTAAAAATTAAAAATAAATTTTCATGAGGAATATAATCATTTTATTATTTAAAACTAAATTTATTTTTAAGATATATTCTGAAAAATCACATATAAAATTGTAATTCATATTATAACATGAGTATGACATATTGTACTTTCCGTAGAATGAAATACTAAAAAGGGATTTAAGTCATTTAAGTGGATACAAGAGGCCCTAAAATTGGCCAAATTATTATTTAATACAACAATAAATCATAAAATAGAACTAAAAAAATGTTAGGGTAATTTTATAATGCTTATAACAATATTTTTACCCTTAATTACTCGATTAACCCTTAACTGTGGTGATTAAAATTAATACAAATGTTACAGTACATATTTTCTATAAATAAAAATAAAATATTTACATAACTTGGACCCACATATTCCAAATTTTAAATAAATTATTAAAAAAAATTAAACACAGAATTTATGTAAATTAAATTAAAATTAATCACATTGATCGAATAAGATAACATGTTTTTAAAGTTAAAATGTTCATATGATTGAAAGGGTTTTACATCCAATTTCAATGTGAAATATATTACAATGAAATAAATTAGATTAAATGATATAAAATTGATCTAAATATTGTTTAAAACCACCAAAAATTATAATTTAAAATTATTAATTATTTAGCTGAAAAATTTGTTTTCAATTAGAATACAATTTTTTATCATTATTTCTCAAAATGAGAAACTTATCAGAAAAATACCAAAAAATTAAACATATTTAATTTTTCATATTACTATTTCGAATTGTACTTTTATTTTTTCAAATATAATTTATAGATGTTCTAAAAACTATATTTAAAAAATTGTACCATCAAAAGGCTCTAAAACTGTCTTTTTACAAAAATACTTATTTTATACATGAAATTATATTTTTTCTTATATCAGGTTTATAAAAGAAAAATGATAAACATTAACCCTTATATTTAAAATTATATATATATATATATATATTTCAATAATATAATCCAAAAAGTGTGATTTTTTTATTTTATTGCTATAAAACACACTTGTGCACATTTAAATAATTATTATAAAAACATTTCCTTTATATTAAATTTATTTATATATTTATTTATAATTAACTTGAAACCAATGATTCAATAATATATTTTCATGATCAAGTCATTCATTTTCATAACCACCAATTTATTATCTATGATATAATTTTATCTTAAATAATAATATTAATAGTATATCGTGTTTTATTTAAGCATGATGTTGTGTGTAATGTAAGATATCAATGAGAATACATTTAAAAAGATACATACCATAAAATGTTTGGGAGTTATATTATACACTCCTTTAATAAATTCCTTCCCCACAATTTAAAATTTCACACCAAAAAAATGTTGATACCTTAAAATTCCTTTGTGGGAAGAACACATCGAAAAATTGGGTTAATAAAACATCCTCTTAGTTAGAGGGAAAGGGAAATTCATAGGTCACCATAAAATTAGGATTTCTAAAAGTAAATAATTAGCGAAAAGTGAGATCATGTTCATGGATATGAATTAAAACTATCATGTTTTAATGGAGAGTGATATAGAACATTTTCCTTAGAATGTTAACCAATAAAAAACCCTAAATTTTTGATCCATTAAAGAGCCCATTGATTTATTAATAAGAAAATTAAATGAATATAGTTTTACATTCAAAATTCATTTCCTAGAGTTGATGGATTATTATAATATATAGATAAGCACTTACTTTACTTCCTTCCATGTCATAAGAATAATTTCATCATTTGGGCGTTATTTTATTTATTTTCACTTAATTTGATACACCCGAAGATATATATTTAAGATGAATTTATATTCCTAGATCCATTTTGATCAACAGTAATGTTCGCAAGTTTTTACTTCACCCTAACTGTTTAATGAATTTTTTTATCACAATGTATCCAATAAATCATACATTGACCTAAAAAATAATAACCAATGTTTAACATAATCCATCCTAACCTTAAGAGTTATCCCAAATAAATATATTCAAATTCAAAGTCCAAACATGTACTAAAAGTATAATTTAATTTCAAGCATTAGATTCCCAAAAATTCATAATGTAACTCTCAATATCACATTACAAAATATATGAATACTTCGATATCCTTAATACATTCATAAAAACAGGTATGTTTCCAAATGATCAAAGAATAATAACTTAGTAGAATCCTTATATATCTCATGATTATTATAATAACAGAATTATTGAAAAAATATTTTAAAACATAACTCTTGTATCTATGAACACAAATAATTTAATTATTCATCAATAACTACCGTAATTACATAATATTGAACATGGTACCTTTGGTTCTTCTGAGTATTATTTCTTTTAGGGCTGGGGAATTTATTTTCATAGGTGCCAAGTTCACTATAGTTGAAAAAATCATTATTAATATTTTCCTCTATCCCTTTTTACTATTATTCTAGGTGACCCATTAATCCAAATTTATAAAACACACCCAAAACATTTATGTGCTTTCCATGGGGATATTTTCTCTTCTTTCCTTTGTCCTTCCTTTTATCTACCATCCCCTTCCCCTCTTGTTTCCCTTTAAAGTTAGTAAACATTGATAATTATTTCTTAGTCTTGATAGAACATGAAAATACATAATTATATGATGATATGGTTTTAGAGACCAATTCCCTTATGAGGAATAGATTTAATACATCAATGAAATGATCAATATTACTCCTTGGGTTATACATATAGTCTTTAGAATTCCTTTCTAATATTTTATAGTTTTCAACCTAATTTTCATCATTTTCAGCCTCATTTTTCATCAATCACAAAAATGTAATCTCTATATCTAGAATCTATTCATGAGTTCAATATTTTTCTATGAAATGTTCATTAAAATCCTTTTATTCCATGTTTTATATTTCTTTCTCCTCATTATTATTTTGAATCAATAAACATCATTTATCTATATCTCCTAGAAGATGAAAAATTCCCTAATTACCTTTTCCCTTTCATTAATTCACAATGAAATATTTATCTTTTCCAAGAAACTTATCCATTGCTTAGCTAAAAATGGACTTGAAGTACCATTGAATAATGGATGTTGTTGTCTCATGAAGAGGTTTATCAATGTTGTTACACATTGTGGATAAGGTTTCTCTATATGGGTGAGGTTTTTTTCCATCACCTGATATAGTTCTCCAATTATAGAAACAAGCTATTCAACATTAGTTGTAGCTCTAGCTCCAGTATTCATATCTGGTATAGGGGGGAAATCCCTATATAGATTATGCATTTTGATATAGTTTACATTATTTTACAAGGATCTATTTCTAAAAAATATAATATAATAGATTAGATCATAACAATATGACACATAATGTGTCATCTCAGAACAAGTTAATAACATAACAAAAATTGAATATTTTTTTGTAATTAATCTATAAATCATAATCTATGTTTATTTGGATATATTTCCAAATTCTATCATATGGTTTCAGTCTCTAATTTATGTTTTCTTAAGTCTAGTTCCCTAGGTTTATAATAAACATTCTATGATACCAAATGTAACGACCCCAACCATAGTTTTCCGGAGTCAGTGCCTTACTTTAATACATTGTCATATGATACAAGATATTACATCCCAAAGGACAGAATAATATCTTAGTCATAGAAAAGGAGTTACATATTTGAAATTAAAATTATTTTTTAAACATAAAATATAAAATGTTTAAAAATAAAACATAAAAAAGGGGTGAGATAAAAAAAATTAAGGTTAAAATACATCTGAAGAAAAAATTAATTAATAACGAATAATAAATATGTAAAAAATAAAAACTTATAGAATGATTCCATTTAAACCATCACATGATCTTAAAACATGACCATGTATACTCTAACAAGTCAAATAATCACATGGAATAATAATAATGACAAAATTAATAATGTTAAAAGTATGAACTATCATGATCTATCCAAAATATAGTGACTTTAATGATCTATCCTTAAGATAGTTTAAGTCTATGGGTAGAAATCAGCCTCATTTGTGTCATGATCTATCCTCCTAAAAATTTAAAACTTCTTATAATAAAATGTCATGGGATTTTCACCCACTAATTTCATTTTCTAAAGACTATAGATGCATCTTGGGGAATTTATATATACCTTCCCCACCCATTCATTCATGTCCAATTCATTCCTCACATGAATAAATAATAAAACGAAATCAATATTTAGTTACAAAATTAAAAACTAGTCATTTGATATATAATACATCCATAGTAAAAGTGAACATAAACCAATTGTTAAAGTATGGAAGATGGTGTCATAAGTCGTAAATCTCAATGAAGTACAAGATTAAATAAAGTATGATGACATAAATTAAAATACCTTAAATGAGATCACCAAAAATTAATTGAGGAAAATTTCATGTTAAACCCATATGAAAAACACATTCCTATAAAAATAGTTTTTTCTTTTAAGAACCCATTTTGAATACAAAAACACCACTTTCTATTAAAAATAATTTTTAATACCAAAATAAAAAAAAATAATGGTGCTTTTTCATTTAAGGAAACATGAAATCTTTAAAAGCTAGAAGAAATTTTAATAATTTAAACAGTAGTGGAAAATTCATTACCATTGTATACATTAAGAATAGTTCATTCCTTTTATTAATTTTTCAAAACATTCCATATAAAACTCCAAAAAAAAATATTCCTTTTAGAAAAAAAAATGAATGAAATTCAAAATAGACATAAAATTTCCTTTATTACACTTTTATATAAATAAATATAAAGAATGTAAATAATGTTGACATGGAGAAAGAGATTAAAAAATTATACTTTGAAGCATTCAAGGTCTCCCATACCACTTTGAACATTTAAATAATAAGCCCAAGAAAGAATAATATGTAACAAAAAATTAAATAATTTAGTGATAAATAATTTAATGATATGATGATTTAATGGGGATATATATACACCTCATAAAATAAGGACGATGAATAACATCAAACTAGACCTCAAGGAAAGGATATTGAGAACAAGTCCCTTATATTACTCTTCCTTTAGTCGAACGTAGTTTACCCTCATGTATTGTAAGTATTGGATCATTATACATATATCACAGAGGCAAATTCATTTATATAATACCATATATGATTTACCTATTACTTTATATTACCCAATTATTAAAAATTTCATGTTAATGTTATGTTTCTGGTAATATTAACTTTTTTTCACATGTGTTTTGATTTGAGATATTTTTTACCCTATTAGGTATAAAATGATTTAATCATTGACAAGATGATAAAATTACATAAATATCACATATATTCATTATATATGTGTCTATATTAATCTATATAACATAGAAATATAAAATTAAATAAACTGTTCATGTAGATAGTATATCGTACATACGCATGAAATTTGTTTCAATTTTATTTTCGTATAGAACTAATGTTAGTAATTAATATGATTAATGTATAATTATTATGTAATATATATAAAATATGTTCTCTAAGCCCATAAATAATACATTTCATGTAATGTTTGAATAAATCACTGTGCATTGAGGGAGCGATAATCTACACATCTCAAAATGAAGTTGTCATATTTTAAAACATAGAAATTAGGAAGGTACGTGATACAGAATAATCAAAAAAGAATAAATAAATCATAAATATCATGTATACCATATAAAAATATAAACTTCATCATTACTATCAACCATAAAATGTGGAAATAAAAGAACGAACGACATTTGTTCGTGAGGCGATAGTCTATCACACACATGAGTGATGATTTTGTTTCCTATTTGATAGATGTGTTCGTGAGTGATGGTCATACCCTTGATATAAAAACATCTCGGTGTATTAAGGATATTTATTTTATTTTATATACATGAAATAAAACTAATTTAAGGGTCTTATTGATGAAATAATAATAAAAGTCCATTGATGAACATTACCACTTCTATGGACATCGCCATTGGATTTGCACAAAAGGACTTATTTTTTTTGATTTATACCTCCTCTTTTTTTAAGGTTGGGGAAGTAACCACATTTTAAAAATAAATCAAAGCAAATACAACTTTTTCACTCTGTATATGGAGACCCATTAAATAGCCCGAAGGCCTAGTGGGCATATAGCCTATTACAAGGCCCGTATGCCAAAATGTTTTGGACTAAGGCCCATTCTATGAATTGTACTACTACAATACCAGCCTGTTATAGTACCCACACAATACACACCACTTATATAGTGCCTGCCACAACTACAGTCTCTACTTCCACTAAAGTTACCACTGTTTCTACAGTGCCTCCACCTCTATAGTACCACTATAGTATTGCTACACTACCTGCGCCCAATGGGTTTTGAACTCCTATTTTTCATTGAGGTGGGTAATTTTTCATGACAAATGGGAAGGTACTAGTTAATCTTGATGGATCCAAGTGGTGTGAAAAAATAACCATAAATGAGTCATGGATGAAATTAGAAACCTTATAAAAAAAGTATTCAGATTTTATATTTTGAGGAATTTTTTATCATTTAATAAAATATTATTTATTTCAAAATATCATTAATGTCAATTTTGACACTATTCATTTCCTAACTTTATAAAAAATATCAATACCCAAGATAACATTAATAAAAATACTTTTAGAAATCCCTATAATATCTATTTCATCTATAAAATTCATGTTGACATTAATTATACAATGTTATATTCATTTTAATTTTTTTTAATATCATTTATCTGATATTTCTATTAATTAATCAATTACTACATCATCATTGTGTAAACCTTTAAGGAAGTAATTTATTTCCAAAAAATTAAATAAAATTCCCTAATAAGGATAATAATTTTAGATTTCAAATTAATATTTATAGCTAAATATATCTTCTAAATAAAAACATAAAAATGTAATACTTATTAAACACATGAGTTTGACATATTGGACTTTCCTTATAATAAAATACTAAAAATGGATTGAAGTCATATATATGGCACCAAGAGGCCATAAAATCGGTCCAAATATGATTTTGGTCAATACTAAATCACACAATAAAATTATGAAAAATGTTAGGGTAATTTTATAATACTTAAAATATTATTTATGCTTAATTAACCAATTTACCCTTAACCAAGGTAATTTGAAAAAATAATAAGGCTAATATTCATTTTTTTTAAAAATAATTGGAACCTATTTACATAATTTGTACCAACTAATTCAAAATATTTAATCCATTTTTACAAATTAAAAAAATATAAGTTGTAGTAATTAATTTAAAATTAATCCCATTGTTGGAATGAGGAAACATGTTATTGAAGTGAAAACGTTGACAAGTATGAAATATTTTAACATACAATTTTTCTCTAAGAATGATTAAAATAATACAAATTGTACTACCTAATATAAAATTGATCTAATTATACATTGAAAGCAATTAATGATATAATTTTTCATTATAAATTATTTTGAAGAAAAATCTATTTTCAATTGAAATATAATATTTTATAACTATCCATAAACACATGAAATATACTGAAAAAATAACAAAAATTCAAACAAATTAAATTTTTATAGTCATATTTAAAATAATATGTTTTGTATTGACTCGGAAATTATAAATAATTTTTTTATTTATATGAAATTATTACGAGACTAAAAAAATTGACGACATGTGATTCTGAGGCCCGGAGAGCCCTGAAAGAATTTCGAACATTTTATTAAGGTATGTTCCATAAACGTGATGGCGGGAATCAATATATTTTGAATCAGTGATCAGATTAAAATTATGAGGGCACTGTTGGATTCACATCATCGATTTTTGCTTACGTGAAGCTTAACATCGACCAGAAAGGGTCGGACAAAAAAGTTAATTTTTGGACTTTTGGAAAAATAATAATAAAATTATTTTATGTTATTTTATTCTTTTTATTCCACCATTAAGTGGGAGTTAGCAGAAGCACAGTGTGATGATGGACATTAAATAAGAGAGATTTAATGACAGGTCCATTTGGACGTGTAACCGCAATGTTCATGGATTAAAGGTTCATTAATTTCAATTCATCAATAAACCATATTAATGAACACAACATGTTTTCATTTCTTTTATTTAATCAAAACATTGGAATGGAAGTTGAGAACCCATGGGAGGAACCTCTGATGAAACGCTGATGAATTCCCTATCCAAAGAAGAATGGTGGTGTAACGATGACTGTTGGGGGAATCGATCTGGGGATCAACAAACACATATGAACTACTTCGAACACAGATACCTTCCATCCTCTGCAACGGATTCCACTGAATCTAGGTAGAGGGTTTACCTATTTTATGTTTCATCTCATCATGTTCTTGGAAAATACGATGAACACGAACCAACTGACTAACGGGTTGATCCACGTCTCATTTTTTTCATGCGGGTTGTTCTTACGGGGTCTTAATTTGGGAAATTGTTCTTTCTGATTGACGATTACTATCACCCCATGTTAGAACACTAACACAGAGGGTGATAGCCAATCCAAACAAGGCATATACCCCCTCCATAATTCTTGGTTTATGTGCGTTATTTGTGCCCAATCAAGCTACATGACGGTAAGATGAATTTAAGAGGCTCACAGTGAAGGCAGTGACTCGGGAGGCCCGTAGGTGTTGACCAAAAAAAAATGGACCACTAGAGCATCTCTAGTGGCTTGTGGAAGCTACCGTTGGTGCAGAACCATTGGCATGGAGGCCGTCCGAGCCGAGCCAACCCCATGGAGGAGCGGCACCCGTAGGTGCCGCAATGGCAGGATTCACGGCTAGCTAAGCCACGAAGGGTGAAAAAATGTGATGCCATCACGCTGTGAGTGGAGAGGAGTGGACCACATTGGATTCTCGGTTGGACCAACGATCAGCTATATCCAGCCATTTCGGAAGGAGGGGGGGTGCCCCGCTGGAGCCATCAATTGGTCGAACTCGATGCACTGCATCTGGTCAGTGCATCCAGCCATCGGCCCGTATCTGTGTGGGTCTGGTTTTCTAGGCGGCCCAAAACCACTGGCCGGGCCGGAGCCTCCATCTGGGCCGGCCGGGCTATAGAATCCTGTCTTTTTATAACATAAACTTTCATTTCATCACACAGAACTGGGGATCTTTAAGGTTTAGTGTCTTGGAAACAAGGAACATAATACATGAAAACAACATAAAACATTCTTCTTAAACACTTGAAAGGCTTCTCCTTAAGTTCATCCTAGGTTCATTACTGCATCTCATAACCTGGGGACATACATCAAAAGAAAGGGTGAGCAGAAGGCCCAGTAATGGAAACAAGAGAAACATTTTACATGTGAACTTGAGATACTTCAATAAGGACATGAAAAGAACTTTAAGGCATGAGAAAGGAATCACGAGATACATCATAATAAATATAACATTTTTCATAACATGAAGATGTGGCTGCAACATTTAATATTGACAATCATTTCGTTTCACCAAGGTCCATACCCAAGGATTCATTAAAAATTACCAAGGTTATTCACCAAGGTATCAGTCTAAAAGTTATCTCTAGAGATTAAGTATTTACCCAATGCATTGGAGCGCTATCTGGGCGCACCCTTGACATGTATTTATTATCATGTGATCCACATATATCATCATCAATCATTTCAAAAACAACCCATATAGCATAAACGAAATGGGTTTCATTTCATAATCATAACATTTTAAAAACTACTTTAAAGACATGATCTTTATGTCACTTTAAACCCCAGTAAAGGGAAAGCGGGTTTCATGTATGTAAATCCCAGAATTTAAAATAGAAGATTTTGATATATATTTGAATACCCCTGTAGAAATAAGAGCTTTGAGTATTCACTTTATAACATAAAATAATTTTGAGAAAAGAGAGAGGCATTTTGAGACGAAAATTCTGCAGCATAACGACTATGTTTCGGGGTTTTAGAAAACATTTAAAAGAGAGGGGACCTGGGTCAAACATTCATAAATGACCCATAAAACAGTAGGGGAACAGAATATAAAGTATTTAAGAACATGGTAATGAAATTTTATGGACATACTATTTGAAATGAAAAACATGGAAGGAAGACAAAAATTAGATTTCTCTTATGAAAATTCGGCAACCTAACGACCTCACTTAAACTTCAACAAAAATGAATTGAAAACATAAAATAGGGTCCCTCATCATATGAAAATTAGAGTTCAGTATGATAGATATAGAGATAATACCCCAAAATAATTAAAAAGAAACTTGAAAGACTTGACATGAAAGTAGAGCTTTGAAAAGAATGAGAAGGGTGAAAGAATCCCCTTAAAATTTCAGCAGCCTAACGGCGCCACTTAATCATTCTTAAAACGAATTGACGAGAGAAAGATGGGGTCTCTAATCATATGAACATGAAAAGGGAATTAATATGAATATATAATAACATCCTCAAATCATGGAGTATAAAATAAATGACATAAAAGAGATTACTTGAAAAGAAGAGAGAGGTCGAATCCCTTACCTTAAAATGTAACTCTTAAAACTCAAAGGTTTGGACCTAGAGGGCTTGGGGGAACCTTGGGAGGACTCCTTGGGAGGTAAGGAGACCAGAACTTCGTTGAGGATGGTTTTTGGGTCGAAAGGATGCGAGGAGGGCTTGATATTTATAGGGAAAGTGAGGGGACAAGGCATTAATGGCCAAGGGACACCTCACAAGTGCTTTACTCAAAACCATGTGCTCTCTCATGATATTTCCCATGAAGTTAGGCCAAATGGGGCCCCCAAAACAATAATTCATCACATAAGGTCGCCCAAACCTTAAAATATCTCATGACATCACCATGACACAACTATGATGTCATTAGACATACCGAAACCCTAAAACTGCGTTTTTTACTATTCACTGAAAATTCATATTTCTCAGAAAAATCCCAAAATTTCACCTTAACCAAATATCGATGCTCTGATTACACATATGAACTCCATTTTATAAAAATAATTTTCTAAATATTTTTAATTTAATTTTTAAATAAAAACACTATTCACTAAAAATTCATTTCTTTAGAAAAAACCCCAAAAATTACCATAACATAATAACGGTGCTCTAAGATCCAAAATAAAGTCCATTTTATAAAAATATTTTTCTAAATATTTTTAATTTAATTTTAAATTAAAAAACACTATTCACCCCAAAAAACTAATACTTGATTAATAATTTATGAAACCGTTATTTACCCATTTTATTGAATCACATTAATTAATCTAGGTGTCTAAATTATATTAAAACTTTCTTTGAGTGAAATTACTAATCCATTTGGTCACATTACTAATCCTAAGCGTAAAATCACTATTCATAATTTACTATTCATCAAAAATTAAGTTGATCTTATTAGACTCCAAATTCCTTACTGAACACTTTGGTAGAAGACCATTTTTTGAAAATCATTACACATCATTAATTATTTAGGGTTTATATAAACATTTTAAAATATCCCTTTTTCAAAATTAATCAATAAAATATATCCTAAAATTATCCGAACAATTGAAATTTCACAAACATCACCAAAGGAAGAAATCTCAATTTATTCATCCCAAAGGATTACACAAAGAAGTTAGGGTCTCGTCACATAGCCCCTTATAACACCGGCATATGACCTAAGTGTAAGGTGTGCTATGGTGAGAGAATCTGAGGGAGGCTCAGATAACATTGCCCTAGTAGTAATCTCTACTAACTTGAACTTCTCCCGTAGGCGTTTCCGTTCAAGCTTGACATGCTGGAGTTCGGCTTGGGCTTGGTCCAAAGCGAAGCCCAAAGATGCCACCTCATTCCCAAGCTCTGATAAGTGGGCTTCATAAGGTTCGAGTCTACTGGAAGAAGCCATCGACTCCTCTTTCTGCATTAACCAACAACATCTCTATTAAATCGTTAAGAGTAAGTTAATATTCTATTTAAAAAGATTGGGTCGTTACATTCTCCCCCCCTTAAGAAATTTCGTCCCCGAAATTTATACTTGAGGCCTAGTCAAAAAGGTGAGGGTACTTTTGCTTCATCGTTTCCTCAGGCTCCCAAGTCACTTATTCATATTTATGATTCCACCACAACACTTTCACAAGGTGGGTGGTCTTGTTTCGTAGAACCTTGTCTCTACGGTCTAAGATCTCCACTGGCCGCTCCTCATAAGATAGGTCATGTTCCAGTTGTACCACCTCTGGGTTCAGTACATGCGATGGGTCGGGTATGTACTTCATCAAGAGAGATACATGGAAGACATTGTGAACTTGAGCTAGGTTCGGTGGAAGTGCTAGACGATAGACCACTGATCCTATGTGATCAAGGATTTCATAGGGGCCAATGTACTTAGGGCTGAGCTTCCCTTTCTTCCCAAACCGCATGACTCTCTTCCATGGAGAAATTCTAAGGAAGACTTTGTCACCAACACCAAACTCCAAGTCCCTTCGACGATTGTCAGCATAGCTCTTCTGCCGACTCTGAGCAGCCTTTATGTGTTGTTGGATGGAATGAACCTGTTCCGTTATCTCTTGCACAAGATCAGTCCCAAGAAGCTTTCTCTCACCAGTTTCATCCCAACAAGTAGGAGTTCTACATCGCTTTCCATACAGAGCTTCATATGGTGCCATCTGAATACTTGAATGGAAGCTGTTGTTATAGTAGAACTCCACTAATGGGAGGTGTTGATCCCATCCACCTTTAAATTTCATTGAGCATAATCTCAGCATGTCTTCGAGTGTCTGAATAGTCCTTTCAGATTGTCCATCAGTTTGAGGATGATAGGCCGTACTAAAATTTAATTCAGTACTCAGAGCATGTTGAAGACTTCTCCATAATTTTGATGTGAATCTTGGGTCACGATCAGACACGATGGATAGTGGTACCCCATGCAGCCTTACCACTTCCTTTACGTATATCTTGGCATGCTGATCCAGAGATAAATCTTCCCGAATAGAGATAAAATGGGCGGTCTTGGTGAGACGGTCCATAATAACCCATATCGCATTATTTCCTTTGGACGTTTTCAGGAGACCAGTTACAAAGTCCATAGTGATATTATCCCACTTCCATACTGGTATGAGTAGCGGTTTTAATACCCCCTTAGGAATTTGTCTTTCTGCCTTTACTTGCTGACACACCAAGCACCTTGTAGTGTAATCAGCAATCTCCCTCTTCATGGTATCCCACCAATAATGATCACGAAGGTCTCTATACATCTTAGTGCTTCCCAGATGTATAGAGAAACTATATCTATGAGCTTCATCCATCAGTTCTTTCTTTATCTCCGGAATAGATGGAACACATAGTCTTGTATGAAATTTCAATACACCTTCTTGATCAATATTGAAGTCAAGGAACTTCCCATCTTTTACATCCTCAAACTTCTCCTGCTGCAAAGGATCTTCTTTTTGAGCCTTCTTGATCTTCTCTAGTAATGAAGGTTGAGAAATGATTTGGGATAGGGTTGATGATGACCCTTTCCGTATAATTTCCATTTCCAGTTTTACTAGTTCTTTGATCAAGGGATCTCCTAGGATCCTCATTGTTGCCAGAACAACATGGTATTTCCTGCTTAACACATCCGCAACTTTATTTGCTCTTCCAGGGTGATAATGAATTGAACAATCATAGTCTTTAATAAGCTCCAACCATCTACTTTGTCTCATGTTCAATTATTTCTGTGTGAAAATATACATTAGACTTTGGTGGTCAGTGTATATATCACATTTCTCCCGATAACGTTAGTGCCTCCATATCATTAGAGCAAAAACAACTGCCGCCAGCTCTAGATCATGCATAGGATAATTATGCTCACGAATCTTCAACTATCGATATGCATAAGCAATAACCTTGTCATTTTTCCTGAGGACGCACTCAAGCCCTTTCAGAGATGCATCGCTAAAAATAACGAATCCTTCTCTGATAGAGGGTAGTGTTAACACAGGTTCAGTAACCAATCTCTTCTTTAGCTCTTGGAAACTATCCTCACATTCCTTAGTCCAGATGAACTTAACCCCTTTTCGAGTCAACTTGGTTAGTGGATTAGAAATCCGTGAAAGGTTTTTCACAAACCTCCTATAATATCTCGCTAAACCAAGGAAACTACGAATCTCAGTTACTGTTGTGGGTTGAGGCCACTCCTCCACAACCATTGTCTTTGCAGGGTTAGCCAAGATTCCTTCATTGGTTACGATGTGCCCCAAGAAATACACTTGTAGTAACTAAAACCCACACTTGCTGAACTTTCCAAATAGCCTCTCCTTCCGCAGATTTTTCAAAATATTCCTCAGATGATCTTCATGCTCCTCACGACTTTTTGAATATATCAAAATATCATCAATAAAAACTACCACAAAGTTATCAAGTTAGTCCTTAAATACTATATTCATCAAATCCATGAAGATAGAATGAACATTAGTCAAGCTGAAGGGCATAACAGTAAACTCATAATTCCCATATCTTGATCGGAAGGCAGTCTTTGGAATATCTTCCTTCTTCACCCTCAATTGATGATAACCAGATCAAAGGTCAATCATAGAGAAGAATTGAGCCCCATGAAGTTGGTATAATAAATCATCAATTCTTGGAAGAGGATATTTGTTCATCACTGTGATCCCGTTCAGTTCTCTATAATCAATGCAGAGCCGCATTGATCCATCCTTCTTCTTCACAAAGAGAACTGGTGCCCCCCAATGAGACACACTCGGTCGGATAAACCCCTTCTCCAACAAGTCTTGGAGTTGTTTCTTTAACTATTATAGCTCCACAATTGCCATTCTATATGGGGTCTTTGATATCGGTTGTGATCCAGATATGAGTTCAATGGAGAACTCTACCTCTCTTTCTGGTGGAGGTCCAGGTAACTCCTCAGGAAATACAACCATGTATTCCTGAACAATTGGACCATCTTCTATTGGTATGCTCCCTTTTCCTTCTTCATCATCACCGATTAACTACATAAAGAAATCTATAGGAGGTGCTTCTAGATAGGGATCATTTCGGGATATCTCTCCTTGGAAGATAACTGTAGGTTGTTTATTCAAGACTACTAAGATTTCCTTACTTCCGCATTTGATCTTAGCATTATACTTTGAGAGCTAGTCCATCCATTGTATAACGTCGAATTCCAACATGGTAATGACTTCTAGATTTGCGATAATATTGTTCTCACAAAAGTAAACACTAGAGTCTCTAAACACTATTGATGCATGGATAATCCCACTTAGAGTCTTGACTGACAACTCTACCTCAAGAAATTCAGGGATTGATTCTATATTCTTTGCAAACTTGGAAGAAATAAAGGAATGCGTAGAACCATAATCAAACAAAGTAGTTGCTAGTTTTGAGAGGAAAACAAGAGTACCTGCTACCACGTCATTCGGAGCTTAAACTTCAGTTGTTGTGATAGAAAAAGCACGACCCTGCTCCCCTGGCCTTTGCTGAGGTTGATGGTGATTCCCCTCCACTGCCCTTGGATTTGGACAGATATTAGCATAGTGCCCAAGCTGTCCACACTTGAAGCAATGGACTTTGGGTAAGGCCATAACCATCTTTCCTCTGTCGTTAGTGTTGTGGAGTTGAGGCTTCACCTCACTACAACAATTCCGAGCAATATGGCCTCCTCTTCCACACTTGTAGCACTTTCCACTTCCGACCAAGCAGTTCCCCGGATGCTTCTTCCCACATTTATTGGATGTGGTAAGTTGCATTTTCTTTCCACCTCTTCCCTGATCAAAAGTCTTCCCTAAACTGGGCTCCAATGATCTCTTCTTTTCATTTGATTTATGAGACCACTGTGTCTCACCAAACTCTAGCTCGACTTTCATTGCACTCCACACGATCTCCTCATAGCTATCGTAGTCCCGGTTGACTAAATTCTTCCGCAAATGAGGTCTTAGTCCTCCGAAAAATCTATCAACCTTCCCAATTGGATCCATGACAAAGCTAGAGGTATATCGTGAAAGTCGGGTGAAGTTCATCTCATAGATTTCGACAGATTCATTCTCCTTCTGTTTCAGCTCGAGAAACTCTTTCTCCATTCTCTTTCTCATGGAATGAGGGAGATACTTATTAAAGAATATTCCCCGGAACTCTTCCCACTCCATAGCTTCTATCTCTCATCTAGGCTTCGTGTTTTTGACCAGTGACAACCACTGATCAGCTTCTCCCTCTAGGATATAAACAGCAAGGGTGACTTTTTCTTGTTCCGAACAAAGGAGTACAGAAAAGATCTTTTCAATGGAGCTTATCCATTGTTCCACAACCAAAGGGTCAGTAGATCCACTGAATGATGGTGGTCGTTGACGCATGAAAGACTCAACAGAGTGTTGTTCCCTTCGTGGTGAGATCGGCCTCTCAGCTTGATTCAAGTTATTACTCATAACTTGAGTCCGTTGGTTCATCATTCGCATGAATGTTTCCAATCCGGCTTCCATCGGTGGGCCGTCAACACATGGTGCATTGCAGTCACCATTGGCACTATTCCTCCTATTGCCCTCCATTTTCTAAAAGAATAAAACCTTAGTAAGAAACTTATTTCATTTGTGAATCTTTTAACTAAGACATCATTCTTAGACAATTAAACTTCTCTATAATTCCTTCATAATGATTCATAAAAAGATTGTGATTAACCAAACATATCCCCCGGGAGTGTCGTAACCAAGAGTGCAGCAAGGCCCATTATCGTGCACCAGTTCCCGTTCGAGTCTAGCTCAAAGCGGTGTTTTCGGGTTTTACCCCTATGTACATCTGTGCCAGAGCTGCCTCTACCTGCTCGTATCCAGACAGGGATGTATTTGTTTGATAAACCACTGACTCAATACTTATCAAAATACCAGGAAGTTTTCCTATATTTAAACTTTTCTATAGGGTTCTTCCTAAAGTTTTTATATCCTAATTTCCACAAATAACTAAACCATCCTTTGATAACAACTATAGCATCCCGTCTTTTTATAACATAAACTTTCATTTCATTACACGGAACTAAGGATCTTTAAGGTTTAGTGTCTTGGAAACAAGGAACATAATACATGAAAACAACATAAAACATTCTTCTTAAACACATAAAAGGCTTCTACTTAAGTTCATCCTAGGTTCATTACTTCATCTCATAACCTGGGGACATACATCAAAAGAAAGGTTGAGCAGAAGGCCTAGTAAGGGAAATAAGAGAAACATTTTACATGTGAACTTGAGATACTTTAATAAGGACATGAAAAGAACTTTAAGGCATGAGAAAGGAATCATGAGATACATCATAATAAAAATAAAATTTTTCATAACTTGATGATGTGCCTGCAACATTCAATATTGACAATCATTTCATTTCATCAAGGTCCATCCCCAAGGTGTCATTAAAAATTACCAAGGTTATTCACCAAGGTATCAGTCTAAAAGTTATCTCTAGAGATTAAGTCTTTACCAAATGAATTGGAGCGCTATCTGGGCGCACCCTTGACATGTATTTATTATCATGTGAGCCACATATATCATCATCAATCATTTCATAAAAACCCCATATTGCATAAAATAAATGGGTTTCATTTCATAATCATAACATTTTAAAAACTCCTTTAAAGACATGATCTTTATGTCACTTTAAACCCACAGAAATGGAAAGCGGGTTTCATGTATGTAAATACCAAAATTTAAAATAGAACATTTTGATATATATGTGAATACCCATTTAGAAATAAGAGCTTTTAGTATTCACTTTAAAACATTAAATAATTTTGGGAAAAGAGAGAGGCATTTTGAGATGAAAATTCTGCAGCATAACGGCTATGTTTCGGGGTTTTAGAAAACATTTAAAAGAGGGAGGACATGGGTCAAATATTCATAAATGACCCATAAAACAGTAGGGGAACAGAATATAAAGTATTTAAGAACATGGTAATGAAATTTTAAGGACATACCATTTGAAATGAAAAACATGGAAGGAAGAAAAAAATTAGATTTCTCTTATGAAAATTCGGCAGCCTAACGGCGTCACTTAAACTTCAACAAAAATGAATTGAAAAGATCAAATAGGGTCCCTCATAATATGAACATAAGAGTTAAGTATGATAGATATAGATATCATACCACAAAATAATTAAAAAGGAACTTGAAAGACTTGACATGAAAGTAGAACTTTGAAAAGAATGAGAAGGGTGAAAGAATCCCCTTAAAATTTCGGTAGCCTAACGGCGCCACTTAAACATTCTTAAAATGAATTTATGAGAGAAATATGGGGTCTCTAATCATATGAACATGAAAAGGGAAGTAATATGAATATATAATAAAATCCTCAAATCATGGAGTATAAAAAAAATTACATAAAAGAGATTACTTGAAAAGAAGAGAGAGGTCGGATCGCTTACATTAAAACGTAACTCTTAAAACTCAAAGGTTTGGACCTTGAGGGCTTGGGGGCACATTGGGAGGACTCCTTGGGAGGTAAGGAGACCATAACTTCGTTGAGGATGGTTTGTGAGTCGAAAGGATGAGAGGAGGGCTTGATATTTATAGGGAAAGTGAGGGGACAAGGCATTAATGGCCAAGGGACACCTCACGAGTGCTTTACTCAAAACCATGTGCTCTCTCATGATATTTCCCATGAAGTTAGGCCACATGGGCCCCCAAAACAATAATTCATCACCTAAGGTCGTCCAAACCTTAAAATATCTCATGACATCACCATGACACAGCTATGATGTCATTAGACATACCGAAACCCTAAAACTGCTTTTTTACTATTCACTGAAAATTCATCTTTCTAAGAAAAATCCCAAAATTTCACCTTAACCAAATATCGACGCTCTGATTACACATATGAACTCCATTTTATAAAAATAATTTTCTAAATATATTTAATTTAATTTTTAAATAAAAACACTATTCACCGAAAATTCATTTCTTTAGAAAAAACCCCAAAAATTACCATAACATAATATCGGTGGTCTGAGTACAAAAATAAAGTCCATTTTATAAAAATATTTTTCTAAATATTTTTAATAAAAATCACTATTCACCCCAAAAAACTAATACTTGATTAATAATTTATGAAACCGTTATTTACCCATTTTATTGAATCACATTACTTAATCTAGGTGTCTAAATTATATTAAAACTTTCTTTGAGTGAAATTAATAATCCATTTGGTCACATTACTAATCCTAAGCGTAAAATCACTATTCATAATTTACTATTCATCAAAAATTAAGTTGATCTTATTAGACTCCAAATTCTTTACTGAACACTTTTGTAGAAGACCATTTTTTGAAAATCATTACACATCATTAATTATTTAGGGTTTACATAAATATTTTAAAATATCCCTTTTTCAAAATTCATCAATATAATATATCCTAAAATTATCTGAACGATTGAAATTTCACAAACATCACCAAAGGAAGAAATCTCAATTTATTCATCCCAAAGGATTAAACAAAGAAGCTAGGGTCTCGTCACATAGCCCCTTATAACACCGACATATGACCTAAGTGTAAGGTGTGCTATGGTGAGAGAATCTGAGGGAGGCTCAGATAACATTGCCCTAGTAGTAATCTCTACTAACATGAACTTCTCTCGTAGGCATTTCTGTTCAAGCTTGACACGCTGGACTTTGGCTTGGGCTTGGTCCAAAGCAAAGCCCAAAGATGCCACCTCCTTCCCAAGCTCTGATAAGTGGGCTTCATAAGGTTCGAGTCTACTGGAAGAAGCCATCGACTCCTCTTTCTGCATTAACCAACAACATCTCTATTAAATCATTAAGAGTAAGTTAATATACTATTTAAAAAGTTTGGGTTGTTACCCGGGCTGGACCCCTCCCTGCCCGGACCCAACCGACCCCGTTTCTCTAAATTGGGTGTATTTGGAAAACCTGGGGTCAGATTGACGTGAGCTCAGCAGCGTGAGGACCCTCGCGATGAGGCGGTCCTTTTAAAATACTCCACTTGAGTTTTGACAGTAGATAGAGTATGGATGGGTTGGATCAGACTTGAATCCAACCAATCCCTATTTAGCTTTTTGCCTATATCTTACAGATCGGGCTTCAAGTTGATGTTCTGACTGTTGCATTGGAACCCTTATGACAAGGTGCTCCTCCAAGTTAATTTTTCATGAGACTTGGTGGTGGTTTCAATACGACCATTGGCTTGAGGATTAGTATCTCAAGAACACAAGCACACCATGTACGGGGATCCAGTAGCTAGTTGTCACGTAAAGAGCGACTCTCTAAGGATGGGTGTGAGAGAGACCCTTTTTGGATCAGTATTAGAGAGACCCTACGTGGATCAGTAGTAGTGTGATCCTGTGTGGATTGATAGTATAACAACCTAGTGTGGGTTGACATTAGTTTTACCATGTGTGGATCGATAGTAGAGAGACCCTGTATGGATCGATAGTAGAGTGACCCAGTGTGGATCAGTAGTTCTACGACCCATTGTGGATTAGAAGTAGAACCTCTCAATAAAATAAAATGATCTCCCTAAAGACCAAACATATTTATTCATGTTCTTTATGTTGTATACCCGGTCTGAGCTATCTTCTACTTTATGATTTGTGGTTGAGATCATGCTTTTTGGTTTTTCCTATATGGAATTCTGGGAGACCTACGGGATTCTCGGGGTCCCTACTAGGTATTGTTATACTGACACCTGCACGAGATATGCCTACACATTGTTGTGTCTTGTGACGATAACATGCAGCTTGACTGAGACTTTGGGAGCTAGGGATAAATGGTGCTCGGAGGTGATTGATTAATGTGAGGAGCGGTAGTAATGACGGACGACGAGCTGTACCTACCTTTCAGGTAGGATCCTTGGTGGAATACTTCTAGAGCACCTTTTTTACCTTTCTTTACTATATTTTTATTTGGATTTCTATACTGGCCCTTTTTACATTCGGTTCAAACATATGCTATCTACAGTTCTACTTTGTGGTTTTATTTTGTCGTGTACCTAGTATGTGTGTGTATAGGTTTAATGTAAATGCCTTGGTTTTTTGGGATATTCCTTTATGGTGATCTTCACCAACCCCTTGCTTATGGAAGGAGAGTTTGGCATAGTCACGACATGGGCCAAGGGGACAGGTTGTGACAAAGTGGAAACCGAGAGTTTTCGGTTCTACTAGAAGAACTATAGTCTTTGTTTTCAATGGAGAAATAGTGTTAAGTATTTTCATTTTGGATAAAAATTTGGGTAGTCTAATGTTGGTTCAATGGATGACGTATCCAAACACCCAAAACCAAAGTTCTAATTTTCGAATCGATACACGAAAACACTATTTTCATGTGTTTTGAAAATGTTTTTCTTTTGATCTATTTTGAGTCAGCTCACCATATATAATGTATTCACTACAGAACATCTATTTATTTACAGGATGCTGCCACATAGACAAACAACCTAGATTCTAGTGGGAGATATTGATGATGGGCCACAGAGCGATGAGGCATCGGTGCAGGGCCCTCTTACAGTGATAACCCCTTCGGGTGGTGCACTAGTAGCACCACAACCCATATGGCAGCAGTTTCCCCCAACCCCACTAGCGGATCATGCACGCCGACGGAGCACATTGCACGAGTTCCAGAGATATAGGCATTCAAGGATTCAATGCGAGACATATCCAAAGGAAGTTGGGGACTGGATGGAGGCTATGGCAGGGGTTTTCCATCTGGTCGAGGCCCCAGTAGACCAGATGGTGATCCTAGATGGTAGTCTCCTTCAAGTAACAACAGGAACATGGTGGAGCCTAATGCTCCAGAAGCACAATTTGATGACTATTTTTGGGTTGGACTTTAAGAGCCTCTTTATGGCAGAGTTTATACCAGTGAAACTATGCTCAGAGTGTATTTAGGAGCTACTACACTTACAATAGGGTAGCCTTACAGTGTCCCAGTACTCAGCAAAATTCACTGATCTCTCTCACTAATCCATCGACATGGTAAGGGGTCCTTTCTATAGGGCCCGAACCTTTTACCAGGGTCCCTGACAGGAGATCAGTGCGTCTATGATATCGCTCAACCTCCTGACATAGGTTGGAGTGCTAGAGGGGGAACAATTGGTGGAGATCTTCCTAGCTGAGCTGGCCCGACGGTGAGAGCCCCCACCAGATGACAGGCTGCCGAATCATCAATAGTAGGAAGTAGGAAGATGACACAGAGGCCTTAGTGGGCCCGCCTATCCGCAGGACCACCCTAGGATTTGGGGTCAGAGGTGCTGAGCTCACATAGTAGAAGATGTCAGTAGAGGAGTAGATTATGCTAGTCGTGCGGCAGGTAGGGTCACATGGATCACAATATCCTGACTCACCATACTGATGACCAGAAGATAATTGAAGGACCACCAAGGAGGAGGTTCGAGCAGGGGGGTCTGTAAGGAACCAGACATGGTAGAGGAGAAGGTTGTGCAGCCGGCGGTAGGTGACGGTTTGAGGTACTACCACCACCACCACCTGGAGGTCCACCCCGCGCTTAGGGAGCAGGTGGGAAAGGACGATCTCATCTTCAGGTGGCAGAGGCTTATGACCATGGAGCTTCGAAGATGATTTGAGGTATGACATGTGTCTACACGAACCTACATGTAGTTCTTATAGACAAATGTTCCAGTCGCTATTTTATTTCCATAGTTCTTGTTCGGATCTTAGAGATTTCAGTGGAGCTGTTGGTTCAAACCTTACGTTTAAAGACTTCTATGGGAGGGTATTTGATGATTACACAATGGTGTTGACAGTTTGATCTTATTTTAGGATGCAACATATTCAGCTGTGATCTCCTAGTAGCAGCTTCGATCCCATACAACGCCTTTTTTGGTATGGACTGGTTATCTATGGTCCATTCTCAGATCGACTATTTTAGGTGCAAAGAGTAGTGTGTTTGTGAGGATGAGATGAAATTTTCCTTCACCAGTGAGAAGGAGACCTTTGCATCATAGGATGGAATTTCTCAAAAGAGGGTGCATTCGATCACTAATTAGTTGGATAGCCTTACCCTCATTATAGTGGATGAGCGGAATCTGAGATATCCTATTACGGTGGAACAATATGTGGATGTCTTCCCTGAAGATGTTCCAAGAATACCGCCTCGTAGATGGGTAGAATTTTACATTGACCTATACCCCGAGAAGACAAAAATATCTACACCAACATATTGGATGGCTCCCATTGAGTTTTTTTAATTGAGGGTGCAATTGGAGGACTTTCAGAGGATTGGGTTTGTAAGACCCTGTGTCTCTCCATGGGTTTCCCTGATTTTGTTCTCTAAGAAGGCAGATTGGAGTTTGAGGCTTGGCATGGACAATTGGAGCATGAATCAGGTGACTGTGAAGAACAAGTATCCTCTACCAAGGATTGATGATCTCTTCATCTAGCTAAAGGAAGCTTGATGGTTTTTGAAAATAGATATCAGATCAGGCTATCAACCACTTAGGGTATGGGATGAGAACATACATAAGACATCCTTTTGATCCGGGTATGGCTACTGTGATATCTGTGTACTTCCTTTTTGCATGACCAACGCTCTGGTAGTATTCATGGGACTCGTGAAATAGATATTCTATCCTTAACTCAATCATTTTTTGGTGGTCGTTATTGACAACAACTTACTATACTTGGAATCAGAGGAGGAGCACACCACACATATACATATAGTTCTGGATACACTCTGAGAGAAGTAGATTTATGGAAGGTAATTGAAATTCTAGTTCTGGATACAGGAATCCAACTTCCTTGGGAACGTTATCTCAAAGGCTAGAGTTTCAGTGGATCCCTCAATGATAGATGCAGTTCTTTCTTGGGAGCCACCAAGGAGTGTGACTGAGGTGAGGAGTTCCTTGCGATGGGATGGGTACTACCATTGATTTTTACCCATCTTTTCCAGATTGGCAGCACCGTTTTTGGTTTTGACAATGAAGGGGAAACCCTTTGTATGGACGGAGAGATACCAAAAAGGTTTCCAAGAGTTGAGGTATAGACTAATGAGTGCCCCCATCTTGAGGCTACTAGAAGAGGGAATTGGGTATGTATTATACTATAATGCATCAAGGACCGAACTGGGATGTGTCCTGATGCAGGAGTTAGCGGTGATCACCTAAGGCCCATGATAACATAGAAACACGAGTAGAACTACACAACCCATGACCTATATTTTGTAGTACTGGTATTTCCATAGAAGATGTGGATGAAATAATTGATGGGAGAATGGTTTAATGTCTAATCCGATCAGAAGAGTCTTGGGTATATCTTCACACAGAAGGACCTGGACCTGGGACAACAACAATAGATGGAGTTTATCTAGGACTATGAATTTAAGATAGTCTACACTATCGTGAAGGGAAATTTATTAGAAGACCCAATCAATAGGAGGTCTGAACTAAAATTGCTGAGTTAAGTGACAGAGCATCTAGCCGTGTTAAAGATATCCTTCGTGGGTAGGGATGGAATAACTTTTCTCCAGTTTATGACTGTCACTCTCCCACCCCTTCAGCGAGTTCGGGAGGCACAAATTGGAGACATTAACTTCTAGGATTGATGTGCTCAGATATCCTCAAGAAATGATCCTGATGGATTTTTGATAGGTGGGAATCACATCACCCTTTTTAATGGATTCACCATGGTACGAGTGATATTTTGGGAGGAGGTGTTGAGGGAATTCCATACATCCCCTTTAGCGGTACATCCTGGTGTGAAGAAGATGTACTAGGACCTCCGAAGTCTGTAATTGTGTCTTGGGATAATGGAAAAAAGTTCCAGAGTTTGTTTCATGATGACTCACTTGTCTGCAAGTGAAGGTCAAGAATCAGGTTCCAGCAGGCTTGACTCAGCCAATCGAGGTACCCGAGTGGAGGTGGGATGGTATCTCGATGGAATTCTTTATGTGGTTACCATATATGTCCAGGGGTGATGACTCTATCTAGGTGATCACTAATTGACTCACCAAGTTGGCCTATTTTCTACCCATTCAGGTGCAGGGATCAGTATAGGGCTTAGAACACCTCTATGTTTAGGAGATATTACAGCTTTACGGGATACCATCAATGATCGTTTCATATCATGATGCATGTTTTACATCCCAGTTGTGGAAGGGATTACAGTACGAATTTGGGACATAGCTACACATGAGCACTACCTTTCATCCTCAGACTGACGGTCAGATTGAGATGACCATACAAATACTTGAGGACATTATTCTTTCTTGAATTTGTGATTTTTTCCGCAGTTGGGAGGACCACCTACAACTGGTGGAGTTCACATACAATAGCAGTTATCACTCTACCATCGTCATGTCACCATTTGATCCCTTTTATGGGTGACCATTTAGATCAACTCTATGCTAGACCAACCTAGGGGAGTCCGCACATATGTGTCTAGAGTTGATACAAGCTACCACTGAGAATGTGCAGATCATCCAGGAGTGGATGAATACTACATAGAGTGGGAAAAATTCTTATGCCGATAGGAGATGGAGACCCTTGGAGTTCGAGGAGGGAGGCCATATCTTCCTAAAAGTATCATCTCAATGAGGAATACAGGGTTTTGGCCAGCATGGAAAGATGTCTTTGTGGTTCATCAGACCTCTCTAGATTCTTAATATAGATAGTGAGGTGGAGTACCACCTAGATCTACCCCCATAGATGTACCGAGTGCATAATATTTTTCACATGTCACAGTTGAGGAGATACGTGCAAAATATGTCTCACGTCATCGACTAGGGTGAGATATATATTGATGATGGGGCGACGTTTGCAGAGTCTTCAGTGGATATAGAGGATCAACAGAAGAATTTCTTATGGGGATGGGTGATTCCTCTGGTGCAAGTTCGGTGGTAGCACGGGAACCTCCAGAAGTTCACATGGGATCGATGTTGAGATTCATGCTCAGTACCCCCATTTGTTTCCTTAGATTTTTTTTGTGGCCCTCAGGGACGTAAATCCCTAAGGTGCAGAGAATGTAAATACATGGAAATTTAATATAATTTTTTTATTTATATGGAATTATTAAGAGACTATGAAAAATGGGGGAATGTGATTCTGAGGCCCAGATAGCCTGAAAAGGAATTTTGAACTTTTTTTAAGTAATGTTTAGTAAAAGCGTGACCATGAATTTCTATCTTTTGAACCAGTACTCAGATTGATATTCTAAGGGAACTGTTGGATTTGCGATGCTAGGATATTCTTAGGAAAAATCCTAACTTCGATCGGTATGGGCCATACAAATAAATTTATTTTGAGACTTTCGGGAAAAATATAACTAAAAGTAATTTTATAATTTTTCTTCCACTATTGAGCAGCAGTTAGTGGAACCACAATGTAATGACAGATATTGAATAAGAAATATTTAATGAAATGTATATTTGGATGTGTAACGTCAATAGTCATGGATTAAAGGTTCATTAATTTCAGTTCATTAATAAACCATATTAATGAATTTAATGTGGTGAAGTTTCTTTTATTTAATCAACCCATTATCATGGGAATTGAGAACCAACGAGAGGAACCTCTGACGAAACACTGATGACTTTCCTCTCCAATGAAGAATAGTTGAAGAATGAAGACCATTGGGGAATCGATTCAGGGATAAATGAACAAAGAAGAATGAATTCAAACATGGAATACTTCAATTTTCCACAATGGATTCCACAAAATCTAGGTAGGGGGTTTACATGTTTTATGTTTCTTTTCATCCCGTTCTTGGAAAGTACATCTAATGAGTACCAACCAATTTACAGCTTGATCTGTATCTCATTTTTTCCTGCAGGTGGTTGATGCAGGGTCTTAATTTGGGAAAATTTTCTTTCTAATTGATGATTGTTATCATCCCTTGTTACAACACTAATATGGATGGTGCAGACCAATTAGAACAAGGCCCGAACCCCCCCCCCCCTCTATTTTTTGGTTTAGTGTGTTCTTTGTGCGCGACCAGCCAATGAGGTATCAAAAAGAATTTAAGAGCCTCGTAGTGAAGGCGGAGACCCATGAGGCTCGCAGTTACAATAGGGAAATAAAACAAACCATTGGAGAATCTCTGGGGGCCACGAAAGAAACCACTAGAACGGTACCACCGACACGACGACGCTGGAAACTGGTGGTGGTGGTTGGCCAAGCTGGATGCATGGAGGAGCGGCGTCCGTAGGCGTCGTCGCAGGTGGAAAGGCGTGCCTCCATTGCACTGTTTGGGAAGAGGAACAGCATGCTCGAGATACTTAGAAGGACCAATGGAAGGGTCCATCCTTCCATTTGGAAGGAGGGGAGGCGCCCCACTGGCAGTACCAGCTGGCCGAACCGGACGCACCACATCCGGTCGGTGCATCCAGCAACAGGCCCGCATCCGCGTAGGTCAGGTTTTCCAGGCATCCTGGACCCTCTAGTTGGGTCGTTCCCATGATCCAGGCTTGACCCACAGGCCCAACGGGCCGACTGGGCTGGACCCCTACTCGACCAGAACCTGACCGGTCCCGTTTTTCTAAATTAGGCGTATCTCCCAAACTGGGCATCTAATTGAGGCACCGTCAGTGGTGTGAGGACCCTTGCGACGAGGCAGTACATTTGAGATACTCAAATTCTGTTTTGGTGGATGTTAGAGTATTTAAGGGTTGGATCCAACTTGAATTATACCGGGCCCTATTGAACTTTTTGCCTATATCTTAAAGAAAGGGAATCTAATTGATGTGCCATCTATCATGTTGGAACCCATATGACAAGGCAGTCCCCTGGGTTACTTCTTTGTGAGAATTTGTGGTGATTGAAATACTACAAATGGATTGAGGACCGATTTCCCGGGAAGACAAGTGCACCAAGTGTTGGAATCATGTGGCTGGTTGGCTAGTGAAGAGCGACACTCTGGGGATTGGTTTGAGAGCAGACCTTCATGGATCCACAATAGAGTGACCCTGTGTGGATCTGTAGTAGTGGGACCATGTGTGGATCACCAGTAGTGAAACCCTGTGTGGATTGACAGTAGAGAGACCCTATGTGGATCAAAAATAGTGTGACCCTGTGTGGATCGATAGTAGAGCGACACTGTGTGGATTGACAGTTCAACGACCCTTTGTGGATCAGCAGCAAAACCTCTCAATAGAATATAATGATCTAGCTGAAGAACAATAATCTTTATTCCTATTCTCTAATTTGTATATATAGTGTAATATTTATTTAACTGTATTCTTTGTGGTTGATATCTTGCATTGTTGTTTTCCCTCTATGGAATTTTGGGAGACCTTCGGTAGTCTCGGGGTCCCTACAGGGTATTTAATACTCACCCCTACATGGGATTTTCCCGCACCTCATTTTTTCTTGTACATATGGAGGAAATATTTAATGAGACCTGGGGAGCCAGGGCTAGACGGTTCTCAGAGGTGATTGATAGAGGTTAGGAGCAACAATGACAACGAATGATGAGTTGTACCTATCATTCAGGTAGGATCCCTTCGTGGATGACCTCTGGAGGAATTTTTACCATTTTTCTGTACATTTGTTTCAGTTTGGTTTATATATTGGCCCTTTTAATATTCTATTCACACTATTACTATCATTAGTTCTACTCTATGATTTGGTTTTGTCGTGTGCCTAGTCTGTGTGTGTACAAGTTCAAAGGAAATTCCTTCCCTTTTTGGGAAATGCCTTTCTGGTTCTAGTATCCAACCCCTAGCCTATAGAAGGTAGGTTTGGGGTATTCATGGTGTGGGCCCTAAGGGATGGGTCATGGAAAGTTCCCTTTTTAGATAGAATTTATAAAACTTCCAAATACTATATTTAAAATAAGTGCACTATTAAAAGGATGTAAAACTGTCTTTTTATAAAAATACATATTTTATGAGTAATATTGGATTCTTTTCATATAACATATATAGAAAAAAATGTTGAATTTTAAATATTATATTGAATATATTATATATATTTCATTAATATTAACCAAAAAAGTGTGACCTTTTTATTTATTGATTTTAAACACACTTGTTCACATTTAAATAAAAAAATTTACATTATATTAAATTGTTTTATATTTTTGTTTATAATTAATTAGTAAACATTGAATTTGGTAATATATTTTCATAAGTTTGGTAATCCTATTCACAATCACCAATTTAGAGACTGGGTGGTAATTTCATTTTGAATAACTACACTAGTAGTATATCATGGATCGTTTAAAATAGATGTTGCGTACAATGAATGATATCAAAGAAATTAAATTTAATATATATATACTATAAAACATGGGTGTTTAAAATTATCTCCACCTTTAATAAGTTTCATCCTTACAATTTTTTAATTCAGGCTCTGTACTAATGCTTGACTATTCTAAGTACCTTTATTGATAGCCTACATCAGTACAAGGGTCGAAAAAACATCCACTTTTAAAGAAAGAAGTAGAAGTGAAAGTTACCCTAAGATAACACATACTTGGTCCTACTTTATGGCACCTTAGATTCACTTGTATGGATTTACACCTTTCTAGTGTTTTATTCTATGGGAAGTCCAATATTTCACACTCATGTTTTTAATAAGTATTACATTTTTATGTGTCATTATTCAGAATATATCTTCTACTATATTAATGATTTCAAATCTAAAATGGTTATCATCATCATGGAAATTTATTTTTAATATTTAGTAAATAAATAATTACATTAATTTATTTGACAATGATGATGCATTAAATTTTTAATTATGGGAAATATTAGATAAATGATATTAAAAATAATAAAATAAATATATTTTGAGATAATTAAAATTCATCCATTAATTTTACAGATGAAATAGAAATATTATGAATGTATTAAAAATTTTGGTTTGAAGTTATCTGGTGTATTAGTATTTTTTAAAAAATTCAATAATGAATAGTGTCAAAATTGACATTAACGATTTTTAAAATAAATAATATTTATTAAATGATATAATATTAAAAAAACTAAAAAACATCCAAATGATTTAGATAAGGTTTCATATTTTATACATTACTCATTTTTGTATCGATTGCAATTTTATAGTTACTATATTAATCCTTAAAGAGTAAAATTCCATGTTGTCACTGTATGTTTTAGAGGGTTTAATTGAGCATTAAAGCCAAATTATAAGGGTATGAATATGACCTAACCATGGATAAAAGTTATTGGTTGATATTTTTTTACCCATATTCGTCTTAGACTATAAATAACTGTTTTTTATCCATTTTTAATTGAAAATTAATTTATATTATTTTAATATTTTTGGAGTTTCTAAAAGTACCCCTCATCTAAATTAAAAAAAGGAACCTCCTACCTCACATAATCACACCACATAGATAAATATATCTTATAAAAACCATCTCAAAGAATCTCCAAACTCCCCCCCCCCCTCATCCTAGAAGACTTAATTTGGGATGAAATCCATCCTATGGAATTTTTTGGTATAAACCAAAAGGAATTACCTGAAAACAATGTAAGGTTTTTCAACGATCTCTTTCATTTTATTACATACTCAAACTATTAAACTATAATTATTTCATTATGTTATAATAACATTATTATATTCAATATACATATATTTTTCCTTCCTAGGAGTTTCAACTACAGTTTCAAAAACATCCATTAAATGGGATACACAATGATCATTCATCTGTATGGGGGACTACCACCTCGTGAAATGATGTCATTTGTTTTTCCATTTAAAACCATTCCAGAATGGAATAATGCTGGATTGATTGTTTCTATATGATAAATATAGTATTTATAATGTATGTATTCTTATATAATTTTTATATAACAAATAACTTTATTCACTCCATCTGTGGGAATATGATAACATCATTTGTGGATGTGAGGACTACCGCCTCCTCAAAGCGATATGATTTGTTCATGATAAGCATGGAATGAATTAGGTACGGTTTAATAAAATATGTTACATATAAGAAATAAATATTATTTAGTAATTATAATATACATATATTTCATTTACTTCTCATTATTTTAAATACGACAATGAAATGGAAGTGGCATTCATATGCACGAACAACCTACCGTCTCCATGAACGGTGCATTTAATTTTTTATCTCCAAATATTATTGATTATTATAATTACATATATAATAGATATATTTGATATTTAAGTTTGGTTTTATACTATGGATATTATTAAATCAATATCTAATTATTAGGAAAAATAACTATAAAGTTAGAACATACAAAAAAATAGGCATCTAACCCATAAAATTGTGAAAATAATGGAATATTTTTAAAAAATGGGTAATGATATATTATAAGAAGTTAATATGTGATGTTATAAATTTGTTTATGTTTTTATTATAATCTAATAAAATTCTTGAAACCATTATATATGAGGTTAAATAACATTCAATTAATAAATGATCAATGTAAGGGATTTCTTTTTCATGTTTACTTCTGTGATATATATATGCCTTATTCACAACTTATTTTTGTTGCATGGAATATATACAACTCGTTTTACATGTTATATAATTAACCTTCTTATTATCATGATATTATATATTTCATCAATTTATTATTTCATGGGGCTCAAAAATAAGCTGAACCTAGTAGCCTAAAACTAATACATTATTTTATTAGGTTGGAATAAGATACAAGAGATCATATCCGAAAATGACTGAATATTTTAGTAGTATTGGTAAAATATATACATATTTTAAAATTAAATTAAATTTAAAAAATAAAATAAAAAATATATATTTTCTTTGATAACACCATTATTCTCCTAGTTTAATCATGCATATCATATATAATAGACTTCTTGGGATAATTGGGGAAAATAAAACATAAGAAAGGGGGTGATATCAAATGATTTGTTATAGTAATCTACATTGAAATATAACTTTAATTAATAAGGACTAATAAATAATTAATGAATAAAACATGACCTTACAATTCCACATAAATAATCACTTGAGCTTAAAATATGACCATGAATATTCTAACTAATCCAATAATCACATGGAATAATAATAATGACAGAATGCATAATGATGGATTTCTGAACTATCATGGTTTATCCTCAAGATATTTACAATCAAACAATATCCTCAGTATACTTCAAATATGATTTTAGATACTCATCTTATTTATGTCAAGATCTATCCTCCTTACAATTATGAACTAGTTGGAAACAATTATAAAGGGTTTTTCGCCAACTGATTTCATCTCATTAGACCTAACATTTAATCTAGGGGATATATCATGCCCCAATGATCACTTACTAAGTCCAATGTAATCAGAATATTAATGGAGTTAAACATACCATAATAGTATAATCATGGAGGTGAATCCATGATCTATAAAATTATTATTAAAATAAAAGTCAAACATACAAGAAAGGAAAAAGATCCTAGGTACAAGTGATGAACCCCAATGTAATCCAAACATAAATCAGCCTTTCTTCCTGCCTCCTCTCCCACCCCATCCACAATGACAATCACATCCTCATGGATTTCTGTATCCCTTCCACTGATTCGAAGTCTTCAATGCATCACACTGATCATCCACGCCTCCATCATCAAAATCATGATCCTCATGATGGGCATCAACTGGATTATCCGTAGTGTCAACGAGAATGACATCACAAGCACTTCCAGCAGTGCCTTGATCCCCATCATCCATATGCTCCTCAGTATAGGGTTCTCCAACCTATTCATCACTAGCCTATGCAACCAAATAAGATGCATCAGTAATAGGATTTTTCATTATGGTTTTAGATTTCCTCTCACACCTCTCCATATAGAGTAGATAAAAATTAGGGGAATCCATTGAATCCAGCATGGAAAAGAAATTTGTCACAACGGTGTTAGAAATCAATGCCGCAACACCAGTGTTAGCAGTCACTGCCATTTTGATGGAAGATTCATCCGAAGGAACCTAGAGATTAAGTTATTAAACACTTTCATCCAAGGCATGAAGTGCATTGGCATATGAAGAAGGAAGAACATATTCGTACATATCAGAGGCCTCAAGTGAGGATGTTATAATGGCGACAGGTTCCCCCGAAGGAATAGAAGCATTCCCAATAGGGGGATAAAGAGATGATGCTATATTATTAAGGGAATTCTTCCTAGTGTGCACATCCCCATGGTGCCCAGGTGACACAAAAACAGTTGAGAGGATAGCAGCTAAAGAACTAGAAGCCTCTGAGGCATTACTGTATGAACAACAACATAAGAAGTAGCAGCCTGCATTGCATTACCTTGCACTCCCTTTTGTGTAACAGAATGATCATAAATTTTAGTGGCATTAGTGTCTCTCCCACCAGATGGAAATCTACCCAACTTACCTTTAGAAAAGAATTGCTTCTCCAGCAAATCAGCAAGATCCATCTCCTGATTACTATCAGCACTACTAGAATAAATAATTCCCCATTTCGAGGGTCCTTCATGCTCAGTTGTAGGAAAGATATTAACAGCGAGTGTGCCATCACTGGAAATATTATACAGCACACCCCACCTTGATGATCATTCAGATGGATGTCAGTGATGTTCTTACCAACTACAACATCAATAGAGAAACAAATCCCCCAATAATAGAAGCAGATACATTATTTTTCACTAAATCCTCCATAATGGGGTAAGTTGAGATACCGTTCACACCATCAAATGTAGAAAAAGGCTATGGTGAATCATTAGGGAAACCCTTCCCCCCATCAAGGGTCCCCTCCATCCCAGACAAATGCATTGACGGAGTAGGAGCACAAGGAACCTGGAATTTACAACTTTCAACAAGGTGTCCATACTATTTACATTTGGATCATCATAATCCTCTATTACATTTTTCTTTAACATGTCCTATAGTTGAACAATTTATACAAAAAATAGGAACATGTTCAAACTCAATATCAATCTCAAACAAAAAATCACAAGCAATCTAAAGAACTACCTCAACAATAGGCAAGGTCATGTCAAACTCAACTAGAATGTGAGAAAAATAGCCATACCGAACTGATCATGTCACCTTATCAAGTTTAATGGGAGTTCCTACTGCCAATGCAACATCCCAAAGGTCACTCAGAAGCCAGAATACCCATCTCAATCTATTGATCTTGGTCCAGGATTGAGCTATAGTATTTTTGGCCTGAAAAGGATCAAACCAGGGGTCCCAGTTCTGATATATAATAATCTTATGCTTATGATTCTCCAACCCGTGACTCTAGGCCCTCATTTTTAGTTCATTGAAGAAAAATGTAATCTGGTAAAAATTCATACTGATGGAAACCATCTTCCATTCACTAAAACCAAAGATCTAATAGAGAAATTTCTGGAGGGCTTCAACCTTCCACAAAGAATGCATTGAACTTAGTCGGGCAATAATTTAATGTTTGCAAGCATCGATTCATTTTTGAAAGAATCGAGGGTTCTCCTCAATAACCACAAGAGCACCATTTGTCGAAATTCTATTATTAGAATAAGTCTCTCCACTTTGATAATCAGGGAAAAAGTGGTCATATCACCATACCTATAATGTTTCTATTAGAGAAACCCTACACGAATCGGAACACACAGGTGCCTGAGGCAACATCGAACCAGAACCTCCATCCACATTCTTTAGGGGTCCAACAAAAACATCGGTAGGGTTGAAGTAGTAAACTGAGTAAATCGTGGTGAAACCCAAAACACCATTTCTGTAGAGAGATAACCTCTCAGGATTCCCTATCTTTCCAAATTTTATTCATATAGATTATTAATGGAGTTAAACATAAACAACATAAACACTCATATTAAAAAAAGGTCATAAGAAATGTGAAAACATTAACTATAAACCATGATTGGTATTAATATAGAACATCAATAGTAAAATGGATCAAAAATCATCAATTAAATATGGTATATGGTATTTTAAGAGGTAAAAATCATAGAGTAATAAGATTCAATAAAATATTTTGACATAAATTAAAATAAGTTAATTGATTTCTTTTAAAAATTCTTGAGGAAAATAATCTCTAAACATTCTAAAGAATCTCACACCACATCAAAACATTAAAATTATAATCCCCATAATGGAATAAAAATAAAAATAAACATATAATATCAGGATAATAAAGATATTATTTATATAACATGTAAAAATATAATTCTATAATCCACAAAACAAATATAAGTGGGGAATTAGACATATATCTCATAGAAGTAAATGTGAGATGTGAATCCCCTTACATTCCTCTTTCCATTAGCTGATCATTATTTAATCTCATATATAATGGTTATATGAATGTAATTAACCTATAAAATTACCATAATTATATTTATAATATCATATATTAACTTCTTATAATATCTCATCAACTTTTTTTAACAATCTTCCATTATTTTCTATATTTTGGGTGCTAATTGCCATATTGTTTTAGTTTGTTATGACTTGTTACTTGTTATTCCTATTGATTAGATCATTATTTAATCAATTATAGAATTTATTCCATGATTTAAATCTCATATATATACATTATTTGTGTATTTATAATTATCCATAACATTTGGATATACGAAATGAAATGAATAATTCATGGAGATGGCAGGTCATACGTACACATGAACACTACTTCGATTTATTTTTAATATTATAAATAATGAAATGTAAATTATATATATGTTAATTATAATTACATTATCAAATTTATATCATATATTTCACATATTTTTATTTAAAACCTTCCATAATACATTCCATGTATAGAGTGAATGAATCACATCACTTTGAGGAGGCGGTAGTCTACACGTCCATAAAGGATGTTATCCTATTACCAAAGTGAATAATGTTATCTATTACATAGAAATTATAAAAATATAGGGTAATTATAAATAATATATATATCATATAGATAAAATAGAAACCCATAATTATTCTGACCTTAAAATCTAGAAAATAGAATAATGAACGACATCGGGTTACAAGACGGTAGTCCACCGTACATACGAATGATGATTGTGTTTCCCATTTGATGGATGTTTGTGAAGGTGTAGGTGAAATTATTTTCATTTATAAATATAATTAAATTTATTATAATTATTTTATTATATAATAATTCATTGATAATCATTGAATGTATTGAGAAAGAAATAAAACAAAAGTGATCGTTGATGAATGTTACATCACTTTCGGGTAACGCCTTTTTGTATATACAAAAATACTTCATGGTTGGAATTCTGCATAATGTAATGAATCTAGGATGATTGAAAAGAATGTGGGAACTTATTTGGGTAGGTTTTGTATGATCTAGAAGGATCAATGTGGTGTGAGTATGTGAGGGAGGAGGAGACCTTTTATAATTGAGAATGGATGCACTTTTGAAAACTCAAACAATTATAAATAAATATATATTAATTTTAAATTAAAAATGGACCCAACGTTGTTTATCTATAATATAAGATGAGGATTTGTCTAAATGATCTCAACAAATAATTTTTATACAATTTTGGGTAACATTATTACCCTTATCTTTTGGCTTTAACCCTTAGTTAAAACCTTTAACTCTCACTATGATAAAATGGTTTTGTTACTCTTTAAGAGTTAATATAGTTATTATAAAATTCCAAAAAACCATAAATGATTCATGGATGAAATTTTCATCGTTTTCTAATTAATTTTGATGATTCTTATTTTTTTATTAATTTTATATCATATAATAAAATATTATTTATTTTAAAGCCTCAGTAATGACAACTTCAACACTATTCAATACATGATTTTTTTTAAAACAAATTATGCAAGATAAATTCAGAAAAAAACATTAATACAAACCTTAAATGTATAGATAATAAAAAAAATTCATGTTTGGCATTAATTATCTAAAATTATATTTATTTCAAAACATCTAATACCATTTATTTGATATTTCCATTAAATAAACTATTACTACATATTCATTCTATAGCTATTAAGGTAATAATATATTTATAAAAAAAATCATGATGAATATAAACATTTTACCTTTAAAATATCTATTTTTTTTATAGATTTTGAATTTCTAAATATAAAAAGTGTAATACACATTAAAACATGAGTTTGATATATAGGAATTTCCTTAAAATAGAATATTAAGAAAGGATTAAAGTCATCCAATTGTTTATAAGTGAATCTAACATCGGCCCAATGAGGGTTTGGGTTGATAATAAATAATCCAATAAAATTAGGTTTTGTGTTAGGGTAATTTAGTAATACAGTTACTAAATTTTTATTATAAATTAGTCATTTTACCTTTAAACATTTAAAAAAATACTAATGTGATTATTCATAATTTCCTAAAATAAAAAAAACTGATTTGCATAATTGTGAACCACCAATTCTAAATATGAAATATATTTATCCACATTAAAGAAATATATGTTATAATAGTTAATTTAAAATTTATAATTTAGAGGGAAAGAGATAATGAGTCGTTAAAATGAAAATGTTAAAAAGATTGAAATATTTTGATATAAAAATTAAATGTGAAATTGATTCCAATGAACTAAATTGGATTAAACGATAAAACTATTATCTAATTTATCATTTAAACCAATTAAAAATATAATTTCTCACTATAAATTATTTAGATGAAAAATCTTTTTTCAATTAAAAAGTTGTATTTTTAACTATTCATCAAAACATGGAACTTATCAAAACAATATGAAAAAATTAACCAACGTAAATTTTTAAATTACACGTGAAAATGAATAAGTTTATAAATTCAATGATTATTTATTAAAGTTTCATGAAATAGGTTTAAAATAAGTTCACCATCAAAAGGTAGTAAAGATGTCTTTTTATAAAAATACATCTGTGATGCGTAAAATTGTTTTTGTTCTTATATTATGTCCAGAAAATACATAGAATGAATTTTAAAAATCATATTGAATATTATATATATATATATAATTCGATAATATAATCCAGAAATGTGTGATTTATTTATTTTATTAGTCTAAAACACAGTTGTGTGTATTTTAATTGTTTTTTATATTTATTTTCAATTATTTTTTAAAAAATTATTTCAATCATATATTTTCATAATTTTGTTAATACCATTCATAACCACTAATTTAATAGCTTGGAGAAAATTAGAATTTAAATAATAATATTAATAGTATATCATGGTTTGTTTAAGCTCAGTGTTGCATGCATCGTAAGCTATTGAAGAGATTAAATTAAAAAAGATTGTTTTGATAAAATATTTAGGTGTAACATTTTCCCCTCCTAAAATAAATTCCATCCTAACAATTTTAAATTTAACTACAAAAATAAATGGTTCATACTTTAAAATTCATTTGTGGGAGTCGCACATTAGAAATAGGGTTAACAAGACATCCATTGAATTAGAGGGAAAGGGAAATGTGAAGGTCACTGAAAAATTAATATTTCAAATTGGAAAACATTAGTGAAAATAAAAAACATGGAAATAGAAAGAGAAATATAAGTATCAATATCTTCTAGAGAGTGATATAAAACATAGTCATTAGAATGATAACCATCAAAAAACCAAAAATATTGTGATCGTTTAAAATAATGTTGATTTATTAGTAAGAAAAGTATAATGATATCATTTTTTATTCAAAATTATTTTCTTAATGTTTAGGTATTAATTTAATATATGGATAAATAACTTAATAAAACAATCTTTATTTAATTCTATGTCATAATTTTATCCTTTTTTTGTACTTTGATATATTTCCACTTCATTTCATCCACCTAGTGATGGATACATATGATGAATGTTTATGCTCAAAGCAATTTTGAGGAATCAAATGGTCCTCAAGTATTTAATACATATTCAAAATGATTAATGAAACCCAAAAGGATAGTATCAATTATACAATTAATCATACTTTAACCTTAAATGATAATATCCATTGTCAAACTTAATCTATTTAGACATTAAGACTCTTCCAATAAATGTCATTCTAATTTCATAGTCAAAAAATGCTCTAAATTTTCAAAGAAAATATTAACAACTGATTCCACAAACAACATAATTTAGCTCTTATGGTCACATAAAAAATATTTGATCACCATAAAAACCTTAATGAAAATGTTCATACTTCCATATCCATAAAGAACATGTATTGAAGTAAAATCCTTTATATCTCATGATTTGTATAACAAGAGGAGCATTGATGAAATTATTTTTGAATCCAAATTCAAAAAAAAATTAATCATTATACATATTCATTAAATCATTAACTATGCACCAACATCTTATTATTTTATTCCTCCTTTTATTCATTTTTATTTTGTAGTCTCTTCATCATCAACAATACAACCATTACATGTATGATCATGTTGATTTAAAACATTGAACAAAACCCAATGATCAATTTGACCAACACTAATCACAAAAATATAGTCATGAAGTATCATTTATTGGATAAATAAATCAATAATTTTTCTTCTCAATAAATGAGTCGATTGGTTTAAACTTGTTTACCCATTGTATTACAAAATCTGTAGGATGATATTATATACTTAGAAATACCAGAAAAGTTAGTCATATGGATTTTATCATAATCCAAAATTTCCTAAATCTAGTTTCCAAGGCTTCTACTAATCTTTATCTGATACCAACTGTAATTTCCACGACTCCAATTTTCTAGATTCAATGCCTTACTTTATTACATTGGCATAATATATAAGAGATCACATCCCAAAAGGTCGAATACTTTAGTTGTCTTGGTAAACTATATAAATATTTGAAATTAAAATTCTATTTTAAAAATGAAATAAAAAATTTATTATTTTTTAGAACAAAATTATTATTCATTATTAGCCCAGTATATCGGTCATAATAGACTTCTCAGAATCATGGGTAAAATGAAATAATCACATGAGCATAAAACATGACCCTAGATATTATATTATAAAAATAATCACATGGAATAATAATAATAATAATAGAATGCTTACTGTTAGATGTCTACACAATAACGATATATTCTGAATATTTTTTACTATAAAATACCTATCCCTATGACGACTTAAATATGTGGTTAGAATATTTTCTTATTTCTATTATGATCTATCCTCTTGTAAATCTAAAATTGTTTTGATACAACCACAATGGGTTTATTGCCAACTAATTTTGTCACATGAGTCCTAAAGATTCCTCACAATGATATAGCACGACCCAACAATCACATAATAAGTCCACTGTAGTCTACATATGAAAGTGGTGAAATATAAACAACATAAACACATGTATTGAAAAACTGGCATACGAAATGTGAATAATATAACCATAAACCATTAATATTATCAAGATACTACATCCACTATGAAAACGTTCATAAATATTCAATAAAATATATTATATGGTATCATAAGAGAACAATATCAAAGAATCATATGATTCAAAAATGTACATTGACATAGATTAAAATAATTTAAATGATTTCTCTGAAACATTCTTGAGGGAAATAATCTATAATCATTCCAAAGTGTACCATACCACTTTAACAAATTCTAATTGTATTCCCCATGAAGTAATAACACAAATTAGACTTATAATTTCCTAATAATTATGATATTCATGAAATAACATGTCAAATTTGATTTATATACACTACATAAGAAAAATAATTGCAAAAAAGCATACATCTCACAAAAGTAAAGATGAGACGAGAACCCACTTCTATTGTTCTTTCCTTTAGTTAAACGTTCTTTAACATTCTGTATAATTTTTTCGTGAATGTTATTAAATTATTCCTACACCATAATAATATTTATAATATTACATATTACTTTCATAAAATATACCATTACCCATTTTTTGTTAATCTTTTATTATTTTTCACTATTTTTTGTGTTAGTTGACTTGTTTTTTTGAATATGTTTTGACTTGTTACTTCTTGTTCATATATATTAGATCACAAATTCGTATTATCAAAATATAAAACAGAATTTTAATATCATATATTTCTAGTATATTTTTATTTATAATCATCCCAAAAATTTGGAGATAATAAATAAATAAACCATTCATGGAGACGGTAGGTCGTACGTTTGCAAAAATGCTACTTTCATTTTTTGTACTTAAAATAATGAAAAGTAATGGAAAAATATCTATATTATAATTATATTATCATATATTTTTATACATGTCAAATATTTTTATTTAAAATCGTCCCTAATATATTCTATCTATAGAATAAAAAAATCACATAGCTTTGAGGAGGCGATAGTCCACACGTACAAAAATGACAATATAGTATCACCACAAATAGAGTATAAAAATTTATGTGTTATATAAAAATTCAAAAAGAATAAATATTTTATAAATTATATATATATCATATATAAACTATATATTATAATTATTGGAACCTCGAAATGTGGTAAATAGAAGAATGAACAACCTCGATTTGTGAGACCGTAGTCCTCTATACACATAAACGATAATTGTGTATCCCATTTGATGGATGTTTGTGAAAGTTTAGGTATAAATATAATCATAAAAAATCTACGTACATTTAGGATACTTAGTTTATTTTATAATCATGTAATAATAATAAAGTAATTATTAAAGAGATAAATAAATGAAAGTGATCATTGAAGAATGTTGACTCATTTTTAGGTAACTCCTTTAGGTTTATACAAAAAATGAATTCCTTGTTTAGATTTAATCCTAATGAAAGACTAATAATATGATAATGGGGGACATTGGGATATTATTTGGTTAGGGTTTTGATGAGATATAATGTTCAAAGTGGTGTCTATAAGTGAGGTAAGATGTTCCCTTTTATAATTGAGATGAGGGGAACTTTTGGAAACTCTAATCATATTAAATTAATATAGGTTAAATTTTAAATAAAATTATTAAAAAGTGATTTATTTATAAGAAAATATTACTATGTGTATAAAGACCGTAAAACAATAAAATTTAGACAATTTTAGGTCACAATATTACACTTTTCTATTTGATTTACGTTTAGTTAAATCTATTAACTCTTACAATTACAACTTGAATTTTAACTCTTTATGGGTAAATATAGTTACTAGAAAATTCCAAAATAACCATTAATGAGTAATTTATTATATTTTAAACATTATATAAATCTATTTCCTAAATTTTATTAATTTATTAATTTTATATCATTTATAAAATATTATTTATTTTGAAATATAACTAATGTCAATTTTGATAATTTTTAATATTTAAATTTGTAAAAAAAATCAATGCACAAGATAACTTCTATAAAAAACATAAACACATCCCTAACAGGTTTAGTTGATATATAATATTTTTTAATACTTATTAAAAAGGTGAGTGTGACATATTTGACATTCACTAAAATAAAATACTAAAAAAGGAAAATGTAATCCATGTGGCCCAACGAGGTCATAAAATAAGCCGAAGGATGAATTGCATCCAAAATAAATCATCCAATAAAATCATCACATGTTTTATTGTAATTTTATAATACATATAATAATATTTTAACCCTTAATTGATCAGTTTACCATTAACTGTGTAAATAAAAAATTACTAAAGTTATTATTCATAATATGAAAATATAGAAAACAATTTAAAAAATTTTAAACCACTAATTCAAATTATAGAATCAATTTTTCTATATTTTAAACATATAATTTGAAATAACTAATTTAATATTAACCCTATTGACAGAATGATAAAATATTTTTTAAAAGAAAAAATGTTCAAATTATTTAAATGTTTTTATATAATAATTCAATGTGAAATTGATTAGATGACCTCATTTTAATTAAATGATAAAAAATTAATCTAATTATACTTAAAAAAAAGTAAAAGTATAATTTATTACTCTAAATTATTTATATTAAGAAGATTTTTTTCAATTAAAATTTTGTATTTTCTTTACAATTCGTTAAAATAATAAATTTATCAGAAAAATACCAGTAATTATACAAAAGTAAAATATTAAATTCCTATTCAAAATTTGATTTTATATTGTGAGATAGTGTTTATAATATTTTTAAAACAATTATGTAAAACAAGTGAAATTTGAAAATGTTTTAAAACTGCCATTTTATAAAAATACATCTCTTATGCTTAAAATTGGATTTTTTCTTATATCATTTCTAGAAAAAGTATAAGATGAATATTAAAAAATTTATTAAATATATATATATTTCATTAATATAATCCAAAATTTGTGTTTTGTTTATTTTATTAGTATAAAGCCAACATAGGCACATTAAATTAGTTTTTATTAAAAAATGACTTCTATTTTAAATTGGTTTTCATATTTGTTTATAATTAATTAACAAACACTGAATTCAATAATATATTTTCATAAGTTATTTAATCATATTCACAACCACCAATTTAACCACTTGGAGATAATTGTATTATAAATAATAATATTAATAGCATATCCGGGTTCTTTTAAGATATCTTTTGCGTGAAACATATGCTATCAAAGGGATTAAATTTTAAAAAATTAATATCTTAAAATAATGGGGTATTACATTATACCCTCCATTAAAAAATTGAGTCCTCACATGTTAAAATTATACTTCACTAATCAATGTTTGATACTTGAAAATTACTTTCTCATAAATAGACATCAGAAATAGGGTTTATAAAATATCCTCTTAAAAAGAGGGAAATTTAAATGTGAAGGTCACCAAAAAAATAGGTTCTAGAATAAGAAATAATTATTTAAAAGTAAAAAATAGACATTTAATAGAAATATAACTACAATGTTATGATGGATAGTGATATATAATATGGTCGTTAGAATGTTAACCATAAAAAACAACAAATATTGGGATAAGTTAAAAGAGTATTGATTTCTTAGTATGAAAGGTAAATAGATAATGTTTTTGTTTCAAAATCCTTTTCCCAAAGTTGATTTATTATTTTACTATCTAGATAATGTACTCAATAAAACCTAATTTACTTTATTCAATGTCATAATTCAATCCTTTGGTTGTTATTCGATCTATTTTCACATCATTTTTTACACCTAGAGATGGATATTCTACATGAATTTTTATGCTTAATGATCTTCTGATGAATCATAAGGTCTGAAAGTATTACTTTCATCCTCTAATGGTTTACAGAAACCAAAATGGTTAGTAGAATGTTTCTAATTAATCATACATTAACTTTAAAAAAATATCCTTTGTAAAACTTAATATATTCAACTTTAAGGCTCTTACAAAATATTTAGGTTCATATTCACAGTCCAAAAAGGTATTTGAATTTCTAAAATAAATCTTAACATCATATTCCCTAAATAATGTATTGTACAACTTTTTTCACAAACCAAATATTTGATCACATTAAAAACATTAATTAAAACCTTAATTCTTCCAAATCCTTAAATAAAAAGTATTGTAGTACAATATTTATTTATACCATGATTCTTTTAAATAGATCACCATTTATGAAATAGTTCATGAATGAAAATAAACATGAAATTTAATCATTCTACTTTTTTTATTAACCATTAACTATGATTCAATATCTTATTATTTAATATATTATTCATTTTATTTTTCTTTTGTAGAATCATCATCATCAATAGTATAACTATTACTTGTATGATATATTTTATTCTAACCATTGAAGAAAACCCAAATCACAATGTGAGGTAAACAATAATAATAGTAATATAGTCATGAATAATAATTTATAAGATATCAAAATCATAACATTTTCTTCTAAATATATGAGTCAATAGGAATAACTTTGGTTATCCATGTTATTAGAAAATTTATAGTATGGTATCCTTTATATAGAATTATCCTCAAATTTAATCATAGAGTTATGTTTTTGTATCCAATATCTCATATTTCTATTTCCCATGGTTTCTACTAAAATTTCTCAGATACCAACTGTAATAGATCTATAATTTTTATAGTTCATATAATAAATTCTTGGATGAAATTATTTATCTAAAATTAAATTTATTTTATTATTTTTAATATCATTTTTTTGATATTTCCATTAATTAAAAAATTAATCCATTATCCTTGTGTAATCCATTAAGGTAATATTTGTTTCCAAAACATTAAAAATAAATTTCATTGATGAAGATAATAATTTTAGCATTAAAATTAATATTATATTCTTTGATATCTACAAAAAAATGACATATAAAAAATTTAACAATTATTAAAAAAATGAGTGTGACATATTGGACAATCCTTATAATAAAATTCTAAAAAATGATTAAAGTCATACAAATAGATTCTAGAGGCCATAAAATCATCCCAATAGTGGTTTTGTTCGATACTAAATCATACATAATAGTTAGGTAATGTTATAGGGAAATTTTATTATACATGTAATAAAATGGTTACCTTTAATTACTAGATTTACCTTTAACCGTGTTAATGAAATCAATTACTAATGTTATGATTCATAATTTAGAAAAATAAAAATAACTTAGTTAAGTAATTTTTACCATATCATTTCTAAAATGTACTCCAATTTTCAAAATTCAAAACATATATGCTATAGTAATTAATTTAATATTTGTTTCATTGATAGAATTAGGAAACATGTTATTAATATGGAAACATACAAAATATTGAAATTTTTTTATCTATAAATTGAATGTAAAATTGATTCCAAATACATAAAATGGATTAAATAAAAAAATTATATAATTAGACTTAAAAAAAATTATAAATATAGTTTTTCATTATATATTACTTTGAAAAAAATTTATTTTTATTTAAAATGAAGTATCTTTTTAACTATTCATCAAAACCAGAATCTTACCAAAAAATTCAAAAAATTCAACCTAAGTGAATTTGTATACTAATATTTAAAATAAGATGTTTATTTTATCAAATCTAATTTATAAATGTATCAAAAACAAGATTTAAAACAAATAAAAAAAGTATTTTCTTTGAGAACATCGTTATTCTCCTAGGTTAACCCCGCATATTAGTCATAGTATACTTCTTGGAATCCTGGGGAAAAAATAAAACATAAGAAATGGGTGAGCTAAAATACACATTAAGGGTACATTTTTATTGAATAAAACATTAATTAATAATTAATAATAAGTTTTTCAAGAATAAAATACGATCGAATAATTCCATATAAATAATCACATGATCTTAAAACGTGATCATAGTTATTATAATTAATAAAATAATCACATTGAATAATAATAATGACTTAATTCATAATGTGGGATGTATCCACTATGAGTAATTATCCTCAAGATAGTTACTATCAAGATCTATACTAAAAAATATTTAACTATAATGATATATGCCCATCTGATTTCTGTCAATATATATCCTCCTAATAATTTAAAATTACTTGGAATGAAATTCGAAGAGTTTTTTGCTAACTGATTCTGTCTCATGATACCTACCGATGCCTCAAGGGGAAATAGTACCCCAACCACTTACTATGTATAATGTATTCCACATAGGAATTGGGTAAAAAAAACAACATAAACAATGATATTGAAAAACTGGAATATGAAAGTTGAATACCATAACCATATAACATAAATGGTATCAAAATAGATCATCCATATTTCATAAAACCATAAGTATTAAATAAAATATGGTATATAATATCATAAGATATCAAACCTAAATAAACAAAAGATTCAACAAAAGATGATGACATAGATAAAAATAATTTAAATGATTTCTTTTAATTTTTTTGATTAAAAAAATATTTCAACATTCTAAAGTGTCCCATTCCACTTTTTAAAACTTGAATTATAATCCCCAGGAAAGAATAAAATTAATGAAACTTATAATATCACGAGAATATAGATATTCAGGATATAAAGTGTCAAAAGATAAGTATATACACCACCTAAAAAATAAGTAGTGAATAAGCAATATATATCATATATGTAAAAGTGAGACTAGAAACCTATTACTATGTTCATTTCAATAGATAAACATCTTGTAACCTTCTCATTTTAGGTTATCTAATTTTGTTTAAAACCAAAATACATATATTGTTTTATTATAACCAATGGAAGGAATCTATGATGAGGGGATGGATGTTGGGATCTTTTTTGGGCATGGGTTTGACACATTATAAGGCTCAATGTGGTGTGAGGAAGTGCATGTGATATTTTCTTTTATGATTGATATGAGGGGAACTTTCTAAAACTCAAAAAATATAAAATTAACAGAAATTAATTGTCAATTCCTAAACACAATAAATTGAGTTATTTAGAAGATAATATTAATATGGGTTAAAATACTCTATAATAATAATTCTTAGGCATGTTTAAGTCACATTCATACCATTATTGTTTATCTTAAACCCTTAGTTAAACTCTTTAACTCTTACCATGACAACTTGAATTTTTACTCTTGAAGGGTTAATATAGTTACAAGGAAATTAAAAAAAACCAGAAATGATTCATGGATGAAATCTTAAATATTATCTCAATTTGTTTTTAGACATTTATATTTTTATTAAATTTTTATCAATTGATAAAATGTTATTTATTTTAAAATATAATTATTGTCAATTTTGACATTATTCATTACATGACATTTTAAAAACATAAATACATAAGATAACATCAAAACAAACCATTAATACATCTTTAATATATCTAGGTCATATATAAATATCTTTTATTAAATTAATTATCTAAAATTATTATTTGATTATTATTTTTAATAACATTTTTGTGATATTTCGATTATTTAAACAATTTTCGCATCATCACTTTGAAAGTCATTAAGGAAACTAATTATTTTCTAAAAATTCAAAATAAATTTCCAAGATGAATAGAGACATTTTAAATTTAAAATAAAAAATAATAGTCAAATATATCTTCTGAATAACCACATATTAAAATTTTAATACTTATTAGAAACATAAGTGTGGCATATTGAACATTCCTTAAAATAAAATACTAAAAAAGTATTAATGTCATATAACAAGATCCAAGAGGTCCTAAATAGGACCAATGATGGTTTAGGCCAAAAATAACTCATTTAATAAAAATTGAACAACTTTTAGGGTAATTTTACAATACATATTATATTATTTTTACCTTAAATTAATAGATTTACATTTCATTATATTAATAAATAAATTATTAAAGTTACAATTCATAATGTCGAAAATTAAAAATAACCTATTTTAATAATTTGGACCAACTGAATCCAAATATATAATCTAATTTCTAAAATTTAAATTTTAGAATTTGCAGTAATTAATTTAATATTAATCTCATTGACAGAATGAGAAAATTTGTTTTTAATGTGAAATTGTTCAAAAGATTCAAATGTTTTTATTTCAAAATTCCAAGTAAAATTGATTATAACGACCTAAATTAGATTAATGTATAAAAAATAAATTTATATATACTTTAAAAGAAAGTATAAAATATCATTTAGCACTATAAATTCTTTAGATGAAAAAATCTTTCTCAATTAAAATTCCATATTTGTATCACTATTCATCAAAACATGAGACTTATTAGAGAAATAAAAAAAGTTCAACCAAAGTAAGTTTTATATTTCAATTTAAATGAAGAAGTTAATATTTTCAAATATAATTTTATAAAGTGTAAATAAATTATCTAAAAATATAATTTTATGATGATAAAAATACTACTTTTATTTGTAAAATTGGATTTGTTCTTATATCACATCAAGAAAACACATAAAATTAGTTTGAAATTTTATATTTGAGATATATATATCATTAATATAATCAACAAAATGTGATTTTATTATTTTATTGGTATAAAAAAACTTTTCCACAATTAAAGTGTCTTTATAAGAACATTTAATTTATATTAAATTAGTTTTTATATTTATTTATAATTAATTTTTAACCAATTAATTCACTAATAAATTTTCAAAATTTCATTAATCCTATTAATAAACTCTAATTTAACATTATAGATATTATTTAATTTAAAATAATAATAATAGTATTATATTGTAGTTTATTTAAAATTGGTGTTGCGTGTAATATTACAACAATATTCTATTGAGGATGTTTAAAAATATTAAAATAATATAATAAAAACATTGATAAATTTTTAGAGAAATTCCCTTTTATATGAAATCATTCACTAAAAATCCATACAATTTTAAAAGAAAATAATTTAACATAAAAGCAAATTTGTAAACCTATAATGAAATATTCAAATTAAAATTAATGTCTCGATGGTTTGAAAATACACTCATTCTGTATAAGATAAAAAAGCATTGCTTCCACATTTTTTTGGAAAAGTCACAAATCAGCTCATTTAAAAAAAATCCCTTCCAAATAATTTTATAAAAAGTAAAACAAGTGTTAAATAAATACTTTGTAAATTTATAAGATAATTGTAAATACTTATTGGAGAAATTTTTAGATAACATTAACATAAAAGAGAAATTTTCCACAGTGGAGACTTTAAGAGAAGCAATCTCAATTAATGTTGAGATAATAAATTAATCCCATACCACATTATAATCAGTAGAATAATATTCCCCATGAAAGAATGAAAATTATATGGATATGAATATATCATAATTATCTAAATAATATTCATTAAATACATTCACGAGAAGCATACATACCACACAAAATAAACAATATGTTTACAACGCATGTGTACCAATGAAAACAAATGTGAGAAAAAATAATTTTACCTTGTGTCATGACTCTCATCGTACTCATTCATACCTCCTACATAATAAATATAGGATTATTATAAATTTTTAATAAAATAATATTCCTTTCTATAATACCATATATTATTTAATTATTAATTTATATTATTCTTTTATTAATAATTCCATGTTAAAGTTACGTTTTGGGTCATAACCACTTTGTTTTTCACATGTGTTCTGATTTGATATATTATATATACTCTTACATATACCATTATTTAATCATATAAAAAATAATAACCATTACATAATTATCATATATATTCATTACATATGTATTTATAACCATGAATAATAGATAGAAATAGAAAATAAAATACTACGTTCATAGAGATGGTAGGACATACGTACGTATGAACACTATTTATATTTTCCTATCATATTGAATGAAATAAGGTTATTAATATAATTGAAATAAAAATTTTATGTCATATATATCTTACATGTTCACTAAACGCATCCTTAATACATTCCATGTAATGTGTGAATGAATCACATCATTTGCAGGAGGTGGTACTCCACACGTCCACAAACAAAGTTATCGTAGTTACATAAAATGAAAGTTATTAATGTATGCATTATATAATAATTAAAGAATCATAAAAACATAATAATATCATATATACCATATAAAAATATAAATTCTATCATTATTCCCAACCATTAAAAGTTTTAATGGAAGAACGAACAACATCGGTTCACGTGGGGGTAGTTCGTTGTACACATAAATGAATATTGCATATCATATTTGATAGAAGTGTGTGTGAGTGTAATTAGATACCTTAATATAAAAATATATTATTATATTTACAATAATAATTTTATTATATAAACATTCAATAAAAGAAATTGTGTTTGATAAAAAATGAAATAAAACAAAAACATACATTGATTAATGTTATATCTTCATTAGGAATCTCCTTCTAATTTTCACAAAATGACTTATTTGTTTGGATTTGTTAATAATGTAAGGATTATAGGATAAAGGAAGGTATTTTTGGAGAATAAATGTTTTTTGTTGAGATAGAAGTATTAATGTGATGTGAGGAAGCGAGGGGGGAGGTTCCCTCTTATAATTGAGGTGATGGACACTTTTAGAAACTCTCGAGATATTAAATTAAATTAAATTATTTTTCAATTCAAAATAGATTAAAAATGATTTGTTTTAGATAAAATAAGATTTACATGCATCCATGTCATGAGTGTGGTCATGTTTACCTTTATAAAGACCCATGTTATAACACAATGGCTAACCTTGGCGCCTCTCTCAAGGAAGCAGGGTCGAATGACTAAGTGGTCATTCCAAAAAATATTTTTGTGTTTTTTAATATTTTGAAAACAATAGAACACTAACTCTATGAACACTTTAATCAGTGGTGAAGGGCACAATGGAGAGGGAAACAATGATGGAAAAGTGCAAACACACAAAGTCTCACGATAAAACCAAGAAAAGAATACAAGCGAAACACAAAAAAAGGCACATAATGAAAAAGTAATACCAAGTCATATAAGACAAAATTTAGGGTAAAGAAGGCCAGACCCAAGTGAATTCACACTCTACTAACTATCCTAGATCAAATTTATAAATTTATCAACGATTCTCAACTTCTCTCAGTGCATAATCGAAGTCTCGGATCACAATCCAATCTTGCCTAAAAATAAAACACTCAAATATAGAATTTCTTACCTGCTCAAGCATTCCTCCAAACTGCATGGTGATTCACTTAGAAAATTCATTCTAGAATGAATTTCTCAAACAACAGAATGAATCTACAATGTTTGACACATCGCTCAACCAATCTTGATTCTTAGTTTGAGAAATCAAGACAGGAAGGGGAGAATAAATTAATCAAGAAAGTAGAAAATCGTCCTATGCAGGATCTTGCTCTCTCCCAATCTAACACGCAGTCATGATCTACCAAGGTGAATAAAAATAATGTGATCACATTAATGTGTGGATCTCTAGATCATGTCAGGTTTCTTTACCTGGTTCTAACCTCGCATGTTAGATCTCCATTTCTGGAGATTGAAGATCACGAAACTAAATGAGGATGAAAGAATGACACAAGACAAGAGAAACAAAATTATCAATTATACTTAAAAAACCCACAAAAAAATTATTTATAGAGGCAATTGAAATTAAAACTAGAATAGAGCAATGAGGATGAGGTGGAGAATGGAGGACCAGGTCCCGTCTCCAGGTCGAAGACGATCCCAGTCCGTGAGAAGTGGATGGAATGGATGTGAATGTTGGTGGAGTCTCCTCCCCCTACTGTGGAATGGGGTCCTCCCCCAAGTACTCTATTCATGGTCTTCACCACCACCTCCAATAGGAGTCGAGGGTTCACTTTTATTCTGAAAAAACTCAGCAAAAACCTGAGGCAAACTGACAAGTAGTAAATCGACATTGCGCTTTTTCATGTTCATGTCACCAAATTTTAATGTGAACTCACTGTAAGTGTAACAACCCACTTTCAATGATCTCACGAATGTTCTCACCCCTTTCCCAAGAAGTTCCCATAAATTTCTTCACACACCCAACTCCCTCTGCATGGAACAAAGAAAAAAACAAAACAAGTTAAACAAATAAAATGAAGCTAAAATAACTATATATGTTAATATTATTACATAAATTCATTAATAAAAATACATATTAATATATATATTTATAACACTTATTATTACTGTTTCTATTATATGTAAATACAATATTTATTTAATAACATATAATATTATGAAATATTAGTACTATATATAATCTTTTATACTTTTGTTAATATACCTATAATTATTATAGTATTATATATGATAAATAATAAATAATATATATATTGAACTATATAATATAATAAAATATAATAAAAATTAAAAAAAAGAAATAAATGAAGAGTGGAGAAGGATTCAGAAAGGAAGGGAGGGGGTAGGGGGCTTCGGTGAGCCGCGCAGGCTTGCAGTGGGAGTAGGGGTACGTGCAGCGTGAGGGGGTAGCGCGGATGGGGGAGTGTGACAAGGGGCTGGGGTAGCATTGGTGAAATAGGGAGATGTGACTGGGTTAGGGTGAGGCAGATGGAGGCTCACAGTGTAGGGAAGGCAGCGGCACATAGTGGTTTGGGTAAGGGTTTGATTCAGGTGGCGGTGCCCGTGAGGCCCAGGCAGGGGTTTGAGTGGCAGGTTGAGATGGGGCTTCAATGGTGCTGTGATGAAGGGGAAGAGGGAAGGGGGTGATGTAGCATGAGGCAGTGGCTCGGTTCCGGGATGGGGGCTCCTTTGAAGGAAATGTAGGAGGCGGGGGAGGTGGGTCTTGTCTAGTAGCAGATCGAAGAAATGTGCTTGAATCTTCAAATCTAGCTTTGGTAAAGAGCTTTGGGGGGGGGGGGGGGGGCTGTGTTTCAGATCTAAGTTGGGGAGGGTATTTTTAATTTTTCAATTATGCTGTGAATATTTTTCTCTGATTTTCTACTATTATTGGACATTGTGTGTGTTTCTATTGTGTTGTTGGCGATGGAATGGTGCGTGGATGAGATGGGAGAAGAGGAGTGGTTGAGCAGTTCCACCGTTTGGTGGTGAAACAGTGTAAAGGGGTGTGGCAGTGAAGGAATGAAAGTGAAATAGCAAGTGAGTCGCTGTGAGGGTGAGTGCTGCTCACGGTGACTGTGTGTCAAAGAAACGGTGAGACAATAATCGAAACTGTGTGTGGAGGCTAGAATGAAATGGTGTGAAACAATGAGACAACCACATTTCCAGATGGGGGTTGGAGCGTGGAATGGATAGACAGGAAGTAGCAGACATGGTGCATGAAGGATCTGGTGGCTGCTTTTTTTGAAACAGTTAGACATGTGTGAAATGGTGGTACCGTGAGTGATGCTCATGGTGATACCGATAGGTAGGAAACGGTGGCACAAACACCGTAAAGGAACTTCAACAGAGGACTGTGTGAGTACAACACCTAGTAACAAACACAACAATGAAAATTAAATAAATAAATAACTTAATGAAACTAAAAATAGCTTAATCAATTAATAAATTAAATTAAACCGAATAGAATTAAAAACTAAAAAAAACAAATTTAAATAATAAAATTAATTGTGTTTTACTTTAATTAATGAATTTATTTGGGTTTGATAAAATAATTTAAAACAAATTAAAATAATACTGTTACTTGTTTAAATTATTTAACTAATTAATTATCCAATTAATAAAGTAAATTAAAGAATAAGATATATTAATTGAATAAAATTAAATTGTAAAAACTAATTAAATTATTAAAAGTCTAAAAAACTAAAATGAGTTATTTATTCAAAATTTAAAGACTAAATAATTAGTTTATTTAATTAATGAATTAATAAACTAACTATAATGAAAAATTAGTAAAAATAAAAGAATAATAAATAAAAGTAAAATTCACATAGATAATTTAATTTAATAATTCTTTAAAAAGACAATAATGAATATTAATAACACATGATTAAAACCAAATAAATGATTATTTTACACAGAAAATTCAAAAACAGAATAATTATCAATTATTTAATAAAAAATAACATTTTAAAATAAAAAAGTCAATAAAATTAAAAAAATGATGTGGCCAAGAGTGTGAAAATACTACCAAATAAAACTCCCCCAGACATAAAAATTTGTTTTTCCTCAACCAAATACATGCCTTTGACTTTAAAACACAAAGATAATTTGTGTTTTTCAGTTCAAAAAGAGTGCATGACTAAACATTAGTACCCAGAGAATCAAGACCAACAGTAGGTCAGGATTTTCAAATGTATTTAAAAATGATGTCCTGGTTATCTTCAAATACCCCACTAGAAGTCCAGAGCATCACAAATTCATAAACTGTCAAGTATGTCATGCCTCCTGTTTGTACTCATTATCTATCATACTTCACAATCCAATTCATATTCTAATTCAAGGAGTGTTGACAGGTTAGATGAAGTGGAATTAAAAACTTAACCAAGGGAACCTTCCATTCTCACCTTCCCCCACGTTCCAAAAATTAATGTCCATTAATTTATAACTTTATTGATTCAACTCAAATGAAAAATTAACCAAGGTAATTGCTCCCTTCTTTATCTGGGTTCAAAACTCCCCTCACATTAATGAGTACATTTTTTACAAGGGAACTTTATTTCTATTTTCCCTTCCATATTCCATGTTCATAGGACTGTGCATATCACTTATTAAGATTGAAATTGGCCTTATTTATTCACAGAAATGCACCCAGTGCTCCTTGTCTCAGATACTCACCGTGAGATCCCATTTTACTCCAGTTACAAAGGACTTTATTAATAATCATTCAAGATGACTTCCTAAAGTGATTGAATATTATTTAATAAAAAATGTGAGTCCCCTGGGTTCTAGTGAGAACTTCTTTTTATCATAAGTCATAATCATCATTCCACAAAACCAATCATGTCACACTCACATCCTCAGTTCCTAAGCAGACAGATCTTTAGAGACAGTGAACAATTGCACTCATAAATCACACATGCTTGAGCATTTTTGACTAAGTTCCATTCTCAAAAACCTGTAAATAGTTATCCACTAAACAAGACATAATTTAAGTACCAGTGAAGCTCCAATGACCATCATGAGATGAAAGAATTTGAAAAATTTAAAAGAATTTTTGAAACATTTTTTTTGAAATTTTTTGATCATTATTTAAACAACCACAAACTCAGGTTCAAGAAGGTGAAATTCGACATGACACTAGAATGACCCATCTCCCCCACACATAAAACCCAAAATTTTCCCCAATGTTGAATCTCAAGGTGAGAGATATTTTAAATACAAAACAAATAGACATTTAATTTGAAAAAGGTTTTGGAGAGGTATCAATGAGGTTTAAAATTATTCTTTGCCACACAAAAAGTGAATGAAAATAAAAACACAAACAACCAAAAATAGAAGACCCCAACCCCAACAACCATGCCCAGCAACCAAGTGCAATTATATTCCTAAACTATTCATGTTTTTAATTTTTAAAAATAAGGCAAAAGATTTTATAAATTTACTTCAAATAGTAGCATGATTAGCAGTGATGTGAAAAAGCACTAAAAATAAATAGAAAGAAGTGGGTGGAAACATGTTTCAACGAATCAACTCAAAATAATTTTTCAACACCATTGATAATAGAAATCTAACACCCAAGTATGAAACAAAATTTACTTTTCATAAAAAATAAAAGGACTGCCCCACACTTAATTCACAGCAGCAATGAAATTAATGAGTAGATTGAAATAAATTTTAGAATTAAAACATTACTTCCCTGAATAGAAGCATTAATTCATTTTTTAAATGTCTCCCTTTATTTTCCTTGCACATAAACTCTAGCTACTCCAGTTTTCCACCTACATGATGAACCAATTTAACATTATAGTTCATGATTTTATGTTCAAATAAAATACAGCTACAAAATGTGAGTTTGGGAGTTTTATCTATTAATACAGGGAGCTGGCCCCCTGAGACTTGAATGATAACCACGTAGAATATACTTCCTATTTATTTTCTATAAAAAATCAATTTAAAAACAACATGCAATATGTATGTAAATTAAGAAATTAACCTTCTTGATCAAGAACCACCAGATGTTATTCCTTCCAACCTCAGTCACTTTCCATCTTTGGAATACCCCATGTGCAGCTTCAACCAAATTACCCTCCTAGGCAGTGAAGTGATTCATGTTGAATGGTGGAGGGGAAAACATGATATAGGGGTACTTCCACACTTTTACTTGTGGTTTAGAGTGTGAAAGTTGTGACATTGGAAATGTTGCAAAACTTGGATGTGACTTGTCTTCGGGTAGAATACAATAAAACATTTTCTCTCAGAAAACATTTATTGTCTCATCATCCACTTCTATTCTAGTTCACAACTCCAATAATTCATCTTCAAAAATAACTACCAAACTGGAAGAGTCATCCAGAATTAGAAGTTCCATTAAATCTTCAACAAAAGCAACCGCAACTTCCTCAATATCCAAGAAATCAATAAAGTGAGATGGATATTCACTACTTTCACATGAAGCAAAATAATTAAAATAATATTAAATGTAATCCATGTTGAATAAAAATATAGATTCCTCCATAAAATTGAAAACTCCCTTTATCAGTGATGCTTGTTCCTCCTCGTGATTAAATAGTGATCCTGGGAGAGGGTCCGGGGAAAGAGAGAGGTAGTCAACCTCCCCCAACCTATCTTCAAAACACAACACCTCATTTTCTGAATCTTCTATTGATAGTGATAGGATGTCATGTGCTGGCTCCACCTGTTGAATCATTGAAAATTCATTAAAATTATTATTGTAAGAAAAGTCATTAGAATGGAAATTAGTGAAAAATGATCATAAAAAAATGTCCAACATCATGAATATTTTCAAGTCCCATCTCCGGCTATCCATTGAAAACATCCTCAAAAATTGGTTCTAGAATTTCCAGCTTTGACTCCGTGAACAAATCCATATCAAAGTTGGGAGATTCCATTTTTTTCTTTCTTCTGTTTCTTTTTTCTTTCCTTATCATATGTTTTCCAGAATGTTTACCTTTAATGGGAGGTATTTTTATTGCACTGTCTTCTTGGTATCCCTTGACCTTATCCATGGCTTGTTGCATCAACTGCATGATATCATTAGAATAAGTTGTCTCCCCATCAGTAAGGTCTCGATTCTTTCTTTCATGCATCCAATATTGAAACATAGAAACATCCTACTTAATCTCTAGAACTGGGTAAAATAGTTAAATTGTATCGGATTCATTAGATTTTATCACTGTGTGTGTGAATTTTGGTTATTTTTATATGTTTTTTCAAATAAATATGGGAAAAACCATTGAGACAATCATTGCCTCCCAGGAAACGACACCAAAATTTGATGTGTGTATTTGTCGTGAGGACGATCAAGTTTACATTTATAAAGACCCAAGATATAGCACAACGGCTAACCTCATGGTCTGTCTCAAGGAATTAGTGTCAAATGACTAAGTAGTCATTCTGAAAATATTTTTGTGTTATTTTAATATTTTGAAAACAATAGAACAGTAAACATATGAATACTCTAATCAGTGGTGAATGGCATAGTGGAGAGTGAAATAATGATGTAAAAGTGCAAAAATAAAGACTCATGACAAAACCAAGAAAAGAAAGAAGGTGAAACACAACATAAGTCATATAACTAAAAAATAACACCAAGACACAGAAGAAAAAAGTTAGTGTGAATAAGGCCAGACCCAGGATAATTCACCCACTACTCCATATCCAAGATCAACATAAAAAATTTATCAATGATTATCAACTTCGCTCAGTGCATGACTGATGTATCCGATCTCACACCAATATTTCCTAGAAATAAAGCACTCAAACATATAATTTCTTACTTGCTCAAGCTTTCCTCAGAACTGCGAGGTGATTCACTTTGAAAAGTCATTTTAGAAAGAATTTCTCACAAGCCAGAATGATTCCACAAAGTTCATCACATCGCACAACCAATCTTGTTTCTTAGTTAGAGAAATAAAGATAGTATGTGGAGAATAAATAAAACAATAAAGTAGAAAATAGTCTTATGAAAGATCTTGCTCTTACTCAATCTAACTCACAGTTGCAATCTACCAAGGAGAATAAAAATAAAGTGACCGCATTAATGTGTAGATCTCTAGATCATGTTGGGTTTCTTAACCTGGATCTAACCCCGCAAGTTAGATCTCCATTTCTAGAGATTGAAGATCATGACATGAACTGAGGTTGAATAAATGACACAAGACAAATGAAACAAACATCACAATTATAATTACACAACACGTAACACAAGTATTTATAAACACCATTGAAATTAACACTAGAACAAAGCAACGAGGGTGAGGCGGGGAATGGAGAAGCAGGTCTCATCTCCAGGTCGAAGACGATCCCAGTCCATGAGAATTGGATGGAATGGATGTGAATGGTGGTGGAGTCTCCTCCCCCATTGTGGAATGGTTTACTCCCCCAAGTACTCTATTCCTGGTCTTCTCCACCCCCTCTGAGAGGAGTCGAGGGTTCGCTTTTATTCTGAAAAACACAACTAAAAACAAAGGAAAAATGACAGGCAGTAAATCCAGATGGCGCCTTTTCTTGTGAATGTCACAAGATTTTAATGTGAACTCATAGTAAGTGCATACAACCCCTTGCAATGATCTCATGAATATTCTCACACATTTCCCGAGAAGTGCCCATAAATTGCTTCGCACACCCAACTCCCTCTGCACGGAACAAAAAAAAACAAAACAAGTTAAACAAATAAAATGAAGCTAAAATAAATATATATATTAAAAATTTTACTTAAATTTGTCAATAAAAATATTTATTAATATATATATATATAATACTTAATATTATTATTACTATTATATGTAAATATAATATTTATTTAATAAAAAATATTATTATTAAATATTAACACAATATATAAGATTTTATAAATTTTTTAATATACCTATTATTATTATAGTATTGTATATGATAAATAATACATAATATATATATTCAATTATATGATATAATTAAACATAATAAAAATTAAAAAATAAGAAATAACAGAAGAGGGGAGAAGGATTCGGTGAGAAAAAGAGGGGTAGGGGGATTCGGTGAGCGGCGCAGGCATGCAGTGGGAGTAGGGGTTCATGCGGTGCGAGGGGGTAGCACAGATGGAGGAGTGCAGCAGGGGGCTAGGGTCGCATTGGTGAAGCAGGGAGCTGCAACTGGTTAAGGGTGAGGCAGATGAGGCTCACGACATAGGGATGGCGGCAACACAGAGTGCTTCTGGTTAGGTTCTGATACAGGGGGAGGTGTCGGTGAGGTCCGAGTAGGGGTTTGTGTGGCGAGTTGAGATGTGGCATCAGTGGTGTTGTGCTGAAGGGGAAGAGGGAAGGGGGTGACGCAACATGAGGCACTGGCTCGGGTCCAGGATGGTTGTTCGGTCGATAGAAATGCAGGAGGTAGGGGAGGTGGGTCATGGCTAGTAGTAGATCGCAAAATTGTGCATGAATCTTCAAATCTGGTTTTGGTAAGGATCTCCGGGTGGGCTACGTTTCAGATCTAGGTTGAAGAGGGGTATTTTTAATTTTTTAATTATGCTCTGAATATTTTCCTCTGATTAACTACTGTTGTTGGAAATTGTGTGTGCTGTTATTGTGTTGTTGGTGTTGGAATGGTGTGTGGATTAGACGAGAGAAGAGGAGCGGTTGAAAAGTGTCACCGTTTGGTGGTGAAACAGTGGAATGAGGTGTGGAAGAGAAGGAAGGGACGTGAAATAGCAAGTGAGTCACCGTGAGGGTGAGTGTTGCTCATAGTGACTGTGTGTGGAAGAAATGGTGAGACAGTTATCGAAACTGTGTGTGAAAGATTGACTAAATGGTGTGAAACAGTGAGACGGACACCATTCTAGATGGGGGTTGGATCATGGAACGGTTAGACAAGAAGTAGCGCACAAAGTGAATGAAGGATACATGGTATGTTTTTAAATGGCGAGATAGGCGGGAAACAGTGGCACCATGAGTGAGGATCATAGTGAGACTGTTATGCTGGAAATGGTGGTAGAGACACTGTATAGGGACAACAAAAGAGGGCCATGTGACCGCAACACCTATAATCAAACACAAAAAAGAAAATTAAATAAATAAACAACTTAATGAAACTAAAAATATATTTATCAATTAATAAATTAAATTAAATAGAATGGAATTAAAAGCTAAAAAAACAAAGATAAATAATAAAATTAATTGCGTTTTATTTAAATGAATGAATTTATTTGGGTTTAATAAAATAATTTAAAACAAATTAAAATAATAATGTTACTTGCTTAAATTATTTAACCAATTAATTATCCAATTAATAAAGTAAATTAAAGAATAAAAAATATTAATTGTATAAAATTAAATTGTTAAAAATAATTATTTTATTAAAATAATTTAAAACTAAAATGAGTTATTTATTTACAATTTTAATAATAAATAATTAATTAATTAAATTAATGAATTAATAAACTAACTAGAATGAAAAAATTGTAAAAATAAAAGTATAAATAAATAAATGTCAAATTCACATGAATAATTTAATTTAAGAATTACTTAAAAATACAATAATGTATATTAAAAACACATGATTAAATCCAAAAAATTATTATTTTACATAGAAAATTCAAAAACACAATAATTATCAATTATTTACTAAAAACAACATTTTAAAATAAAAAAGTGAATAAAATTACAAAAAAGGATGTGGAAAAGGGTGTTAAAACACTACCGCATCAATGAGATTGTGTTGAAATAATCTCATACAATAAATTTTATAGAAGTATAGCTCACATTCATACCATTATATTTTGGTATTAACAATTAGTTATACACTTTAACTCTTATTGTGACAACTTGATTTTTTTACTCTTTATGTGTTAATATAGTTCTTTTAAAATTCCAAAAGAACCATAAATGATCATTTAAGTCATTTTAAACTTTATCTAAATAATTTAGATGAATATTATGTTATTATTTATTTCATACCATTTAATAAAATGTTATTTATTTTAAAATATCATTAATTTCAATTTTGACACTTGTCATTACATGACTTTTTAAAAAATATCAATAATCAATAAAACATAGAACCAAAAAAAATTAATACATATATAATATATCTATGTAATCTATAAAATTATTATATGACATTAAGTATCTTAAATCATATTTATTTTAATAATTTAAATATTATTTATTTGATATTTTTATTAGTTAAAAAATTACCGCATCATCATTGTGTAAGCCATTTAGGCAATTATTTATTTCATAAAAATTTTAAATAAATTTACATGATGATGATAAAAAATTTATCATTTAAAAAACTACTATATTAATATATATTTTGTAAATAACCAAGAAATAAAAATTTAATACTTATTGACAATATTAGTGTGACATATTGGACATTCTTTAGAATAAAATACTAAAAAGTTATAATGATATTCAAGTGGTTTCAAGAGGCCAAGAAATCAACAGAAGGATTATTTTGGATAACATTAATTAATCCAATAAAATTGTAATACATTTTAGGGAAATTGTATAATACTTATAAAATTATTTTTACCCATAATTGTTCAAATTACCCTTAACAGTGGAAATTCAAAAAATACTAAACTTTCTATTAATATTATCCAAATACAAAATTAACCGATTTACATAATACTGAACCACTAATTAAAAATATATAATCATTTTCTGAAATTTAAATACAAAAAAGTTGTTGTAATTAATTTAATTGAAATCCCATTGACAAAACAAAAACAACGAATTTTTAAAGTGAAAATGTTGTAATGTTTGAAATGTTTTTACATTCAAATTCAATATGAAATTGACTCTAATGACATAAATTGGATTAAAATATATGAAATTTATCAAATTATAATTTTTAACCATTTAAAAATATAATTTAACAATATAAATTATTTAGATGAAAAATGAAATTTCAATTAAAATGTAATAATTTATCACTATTCATAAAAACACGAAACTTATAAGAAAAATAACATGAATTCAACCAAAGTAAATTTAAATATTCTGATTTCAAATAAGAATTTGATTTTTTATAATATAATTGATAAATGTGTTAGAAAAAAGATTTAAAACAAGTGTTCCATCAAAATGTGGTAAAACTACCATTTTATAAAAAAACATATTTAATGCATCAAATTGTATTTTTTATTATATAATGTGTTGAAAAAATGAAGGATGAATTTAAAAAATTATATTTTTATATTTCATATATATTTCATTAATATAATCCAAAAAGTGTGATTGTTTTATTTTATTGGTATAAAACACACTTATGTACATTCAAATAGTTTTTATAAGAATATTCCCTTTATACTAAATTGTTTTTTATATTTATTTATAATTAATTAGTAACTAATTAATTCAAACATATATTTTCATTTTTTAGTAATTCTAATTTATAACCATCAATTTAATGTCTAGGAGATAATTTCATTTTAAATAAAAATATTAATAAAATATTGTGGCACATTTAGGTTTGGTGTTTCGTGAAATTTAAGCTATAGGAAATATAAAACATAAAAATATACATACCATAAAATATTGGGGTTTTATATTATCCCCCCTTCAATAAATTGCATCCTTGAAATATGAAACTGTACTTCAAGTAACCTTATCTAGTTTACCAAAAATGGAATGCATAAATGTATACGTTATATAATAATTAAAAATGTATAAAAAACCATAAATATAATAAATATCATATAAAAATATAAATTTCATCATTATTACTAACCATGAGAGGTGGAAATGAAAGAAAAAAACATCAGTTCGAGAGGTGGTAGTCTTCCGTACACATGGACGAATGATTATATATCCCATTTTATGGATGTTTGGGAAAGCGTAGGTAAAAATGTTAGCATAAAAAAATCTCAATATATTGAAGATACTCTAGTTATTATATAATCACAGAATAAGAATAATTGAATATTTTTAGAAATAAAAAAAACAAAAATGATTATTGAATATTGTTACCCAGTTTTTAGTAACAATTTTTTTCTTGTATGAAAAGAGTTAATTGATTGGATTTATTCCCAAAGTGAGGCTTCTAGGATGAAGCAATGGATGTTTAGATGATAAAAATAAAGTGTTTGGTTGATTATATATCTCAATGTGGTCTATGTTAGTGAGGTAGGATGTTTTCTTTATATAATTGAGGTGATGGTGCATTTGGAAACTATCAAAATATTATATTAATGTAAATAAATTTTGAAATTTCAAATGGACCCTAAGTTATTTATTTCGAATCTAAGATAAGGATGGGTCGAAATACACACAACCATTAATTTCAAGACTATATTTAGTCACATTATTATTATTATGTTTTGGGATTAACCATTAGTTAAACCCTTTAACTCTTACCCTGACAACACAGATTTCAACTCTTTAATGGTTAATATAGTTACTAGAAAATGCCAAATAAACCATAAATTATTGATGGAGGAAATTTTAAAAATTATTCCAATCAGTTAGATGAATTTATTATTTTTATGATTATTATATTATTTTAAAAAAAATATTATTTATTTAATATTATCAATAATGTTAATTTTCACACAATTAATTTCTTGACTTTTTAAAAAATATTTATAAAATGATATCTTCAAAAAATCCTTGATGCATCCCTAATAATTTTTGGTCATCAATAAAATTCATGGATTACACTAATTGTATCATGTTATATTTAAATTATTATTTTTAATAATATCTATTTGATATGTTCATTAATGAAACCATTATGGCAACATTATTGTTCAAAACATTAATTTAATTATTTCTCCCATAAAATATAAAAATAAATTATCATGATGAAGATAAATATTTTAGTTTTCTAATTAACATTTATAATTGAAACAATTCCCTATATAAACCCTTATTTAAAATATTTAACTTCTTAAAAATCATAGTATGAAAAAACTGACTGTTCGTTGAATAAAATACTATAAATGGATTAATGTCAACCAAGTGGCTCTGAGAGCTCACAAAACTGGTGCAAGGATGATTCTGGTTGAAAATCCCACATCCAATGAAATTAGAAAAAGTTTTTCTATGTTTTTATAATATTATTTTTACACATAATTAAACAATTTACCCTTAACCATAGTAATAAAAAATACCAAAGTCTACTATTAATATTTTATCCACAAATAAAAGGGAACTAATTATTAAATTTGGACTATATGAGTCAAAATATGAAATGTAATTTTCAAAATTTAAAATATATGAGTTGAGAAAATTAATTTAAAATTAATCCCTTAGAAGGGGTGTGAAATAAGGTTTCTATGTGAAAGAATTCAAAAGATTGAATTTTTTTTGTAACCTTATTAAATTTCAATGTTAAAGTCTATTGAGGCTCATGTTGAAGAAACTCAAAGTAAGCCAAAATATTTTTCTGGTAGTTAGAGGAAATATTTAGAGTTATAAGAGGGATATCATGGTTTCATGAATATATCTCCATGAAATTGTGTTATAATGTACGGTAGTAAAGGGAAATTGAGTCTCGGGTATAATAGACCCATTGAGATTCTGTAAAGGGATTTGTTTTTTTCATATCATTTTGAAATTACACTAAATACCTCAAAAGTGCACAATGTTTTTATTATATCTCTACTAATGAAATACATGTGTTACACAACTAATGTTATCACATCTGATGAAATATATTTGGAACCTTAAAATTCATACTGTGAAGAAACCATCGATATTCCTCATACCAGGGAGAAAGTATTGAGGAATCAGATAACTCATCTGGTAAAGGTAATCTGGAGAAATCAAAAAAAATGAAGAAGCAACATGGGAATCAGAGGTTTCTAAAACACCCCGACCCCAGTTACCCAGAGTCGGTGCATTATTACATAACATTGGCATGATCAGAAAAGATCAAGTCTCAAAAGACCGATTATTTTAGTAGCCTTGGAAACACTAGAAACATTCATAAATTTTACATTACATCATAAAGTGAAAAACTAGTATATCATAGTCTCTATAGTACATACTCATATCCCCTTTAGAAAATCCATGTAGGTCAGTCATAAAATATTTCTTCACATCCTGGGAAAAATAAAACATAGAAAGGGGTGAGCTTAGATGCTCAGTAAGGAGAACAATATAGCAGAAACTTTCATAAATAAACATAAACATTTAAGGCGATTATATAACTAAAACAAAAGCCTTTTAAACTTGAACTTCAGCATAATATGGAAGAAATAAAATGAAATATTTCTATTTACTTATTCACATGGATATTATACTAATCCAATAATCACATGAAATATCAATAACCACTTTCATAATGATGGAATGCATAATGCTAGATTATCATAACAACGTAGCCAAGGCCTCATGCCAAGACAACAAATAAGATTTTTTCAAGGCCTCGTGCCAGGAAACTAGTTTTTCTCATGAGACCTACTGATGAATCAAGGAGCTATAGCGAGCTCCACCCATCACTTATTAAGTCCAATGAATTCCTCATATGAATATGTTTAAACATAACATAAAAATTCATATTAAAATTAGCATACAGAATGTCAATACTTTATCGATAAACCATGAATGGTATAAAAATAACACATACAGAGTCAAACATATCACAAAACCTTCAATACAATATGGACATTTTCTATCATAATAAATCAACTTCAAATATGCTTAAAATCCATCAAAGTATTTTTACATAGATGAAATAAAAACTATTTAAGAGAAATATCTCTTTTTTGAAATCATTGAAAAGTCACACATTTATAAAGGAAGTATTTTAAAAGAGATTTTTGAATCAAAGAGTCTTATACCTCTTTAAAACTTTTGAAACGAAATATCATTTCAAAACATTAATGACCATATAAATAAATATTAAAATTCATTTTGAATCCATGGACATTAATTAAAAATATTTAGAAAGATTAATCTTTAAAACATTTAAAATTCTGATCTTGATAAAGAGTACCTTTCACAAATTCATAAAATATTCATTTTCAAATCATTTAAAAGTCACATAATTATAAAATAAAACATTTACATTGAAAATATTATTATAAGTTTGTAATCGAAGATTTGATGATTTTATAATGGCATAAAATAGCTGCACTCGCCTTATAAGTTAAAAAAGATATTCTTACCTTGATTCTGTCCAAAAGGTTAAAAATGACCTTGTTTCGAAAATGACAGAAATATTCCTTTATAAACATCTTATAAAACTTCAACAATGGTATAAATGACATTAACCACTAGTATATAAAATATTAATAATTATTTGAAATACATTTTTATGAAACATGAATGTGGATGATAAAGAGGTCCTATTAGATAATTACGTATAAACAACCTCGGATAATGATGAGATTCTGAAATAAACCCTTACCTTGTACTTTTACATGGTCAAGGGTAGGATAACATCATGTATAATGGTGAAATAATTGTTATTAAATTATATAATAATCATATATATTAATATGATATCATATATGATCTTTTAACATTGCTTTGTTAATAATATCATTGTATTATCGTGCTTTCGGGTGTTAACTGATTCATTTTCCTTTATATGATTTGTTATGTAAGCAGTGTTTTTTATGGATAGGTTGTGTCTTATTAATATTAAGAATTATATTATGTCTTTAAATATTATTTTTTACCTTCAAATAAAAATTATTCTTGAATAGATACGATGGGGAATGAATCTCATCGCGTTCATCGAGACGGTAGTCCGTACGTATGCACGAGCGACAATAACATTATTTTGATATTAAAATAATATATAATTGGATGGTATATCATATATACAGAATAATTATCATTTTATATTTATTATTTACATGAATAACACATCATTATTACACCCATCCAAATAATAGTTTATTGAATAACAATTACACCACGACGTGGAGACGGTAGGCCGTACGTACACACGTATGGTGACATGTCACTCAAAGGATCAGCAGAATACTGAATATGGTTGTACCATATTTATAATAACATCATATTATATAGAATATACTGGAGTTATTATTTTATAATGGAAATAACAAAGAATGAAGAAGTTGAAAAAGAAAGGAACTTGAAAGAGGGTGGTGAAAACATTTCTTCTTCTTCGAGTTCCTCCTTTTGATTTGATCAAAAGGGAACTTTAGGTTGGCTTTATGAATAAAGTAATGCCTCTAGGATTAAGGTAGGATAGTTGAGAGGTAATTGGATCATATTTTGGCCGAACCAAAAGGCTTTTATGGTATGAATAATTGGTTATAAGTGGTGTTCTTTTATAAGGGGGAGGAGGGGATCTTTAAGAAAAACTTAAAGTATTAATTTATAATAAATTCATATTCAGTTTCTAATGGCTCTAATGACGATTATTCAAAGTATATGGTGGGGGTGGGTCGAAATAATTTCAACCAATATATTTTATATAGGTTTGGGTCATTATATTAACCTTATCCTTTAGTTATAACTCTTAGTTAATTAGTTTGACATTTACCATGTCACTTTGTAATTTTATATTATATAGTTAATAAACATAATGTATACATCCAAGTGACCCCCAAGTAGTCCATTAATGATACACCTATTATTATATAAGTGCCTTTGGATGAACCTTATATTTTTAGGAATAGAATATCAATTAATAATATAATATTTGTTTTAAAAACTCATTTATGTCAATTTCTACACTATTCAATAATTGATTTTTGGTAAAGTCATAACAACTTAATTAATTATAACCAAATTAATTTAAGAAATTATAACATGTAATGTTAACTAATAAAATTTGTTTATTAAATGAAAACTTTCAAATTATATTTATTTTAACATTTATAATACTAATTATTTGATTCTTTCAGTAATGAGGAAAATACTGTATCATTATTGTGTAATAAATAAATTTAATTATTCAATGTCTAAAAATTATATATAAAATACAATTAGGTAAGAAATATTTTTAGATTTATAATGAATATTTATAGTAAAAAATATAGCATATATAACCCTATTTAATAATTTTTTTTGCTAAAAGATATATGCTTATGTCATTTTTGTATTTACTTTAACTTAATTAATATAAAGTGTAATTATCACCTAAAAGTGGCTCTATGGGGTTCCAAAATTAACCAAAATATGTCCATGATCTGACATGTATCAACAAATAGGGTTAGGAAATGTTTTATGGTAAATTGATATTATTATAATATTATTTGTTTAACCTTATTTACCTGATTTACCCTTTTACCATGGAAAATAAATTATTTACCGAATTAATTATTCAAAATGTCTAAAAATTAGAGTTAACTATTTTCAAAATTTGGAAATCCTGATTCCAAATATGGAATCCATTTTTCCAAAGTAAAAACACAGAATTAGTATAAATTACTTTTAAATTAATTCCCTTTGTTGAAACAAAAGCGTGTTTTTAACAAATAATAACTATCATAAGATTGCCTCTTTCTTATATACAGTTTAAATATGAAAATATTTACAATGACCAAAATTGGATTAAATAGTAAAATTATAATCTAATTATACTTTAAAATCACTCAAATTCATAATTTTTCACTATTAATTATTTCAATTAAAAAAGTTGTTTTTAATTAAAATTTAGTAATTTTCACTATTCATCCAAATATGAAAGTTATCAGAAAAGTACCAAAATTTCACCTTATTCTAATTTAAATATTACAAATAAAAAAATGGAATCTATTTTACCAAATCCAAAACATAAATGTTGTGTTTATTAATTTAAAATTTATTCTCTCTATTAAAACCAAAAGGCGTATTTTTAATAACTATCAAAAGTTTGATACTTGTTTATGTCCAATTTCAATGTCAAATAACTTACAATGACTGTAATTGAATTAAATGGTAAAAATATAATCTATTTATACTTACATACCATTAAAATTTATAATTTAACAATATAAATTATTTTGATTAAAAAAGTTGTTTTCAGTTAAAATATAGAATTTTTCACTATTCACCCAAATATGAAAATTTTTAGAAAAACACCAAAACATTATTGAAAATAAATTCATATATCCCAATTCTCAAAAATAAGTTTATTTTGTCAAATTGTATATATATAATTTTCAAATATTGGATTTAAAAAGGCTTCGCCATTAAAAGGCGGTAAAATTTCATTTTTTGAAAAATACTTCTTTTATTTAAAAAATGTATTTATTATTACATTATTACTAAGAAACTCATAATATGCATCCTAAATTTATAATGATTATATAATGTTCAAAATTCAGTTAATACTATTCATAACCACTTTTGGATGGCTTGTTTGGTAAGTCATGTTGGGCTAGAACTCGGTGTTGCGTGTAGTGAAATTTATTGAATTACTTTGAAGAAATAACATACTATGAAATTTTGGGGTATTACATTCTTCCATCCTTCGATAAATTTTATTCTCGAAATTTGAAATTATTTTTCAAAAATCCAAGGCTGAAAATAGAAAATACCTTTGGGAAAACCCACATCGGAAATTAGGTTAGTAAAATTTAGTCTTAAAATGAGGAAAAGGGAAAAGAAAGTGTCACCACCAAATTATGATCTCGATTAGGAGAACATTGGTGGAAATTAGATACATATAATTGGAGGGAAACGTAAATATTTATAGGTAGGGATTGAGGTCATCAATAAAAAACAATGGTAAAATTGAGGGCCTTAAATTCATCAATATATGATGCTTTAAAATACCATCAGTTCAACAAAACATATGGTATTAGGATAACACATTTTTTGTTTTAAGATCCCCTTCACTAAAGTATAAGAATTAATCTATTCATTTAATAGGAGAAGAAGAAAAATATATACTTGACAAGTAGAGTTCCATCCTTTAACTATGTTCTACCACAAACTCATCTTTCACTCTAAAAGATAATAGAACTTAAAAATAATAATCTATTTATCCTATTCGTATAGGGTTCAAAAAAATGAATTTATAATTCATCCGGAAGAACCATTAAAAAAACTACCTTATTCAATCCAGGATATCACATGGGTCAGTGGTAGGTGATACACCCTTGTCTCCCTTCGGTTGTGGGTTCAAGTCTCGTGGCCTTTTCGGACGCGACGGGTTGCCGCCTGACCTCCAGTTTGTCATTTATATGTAAATACAAAAATAATCTCAAACTAGATTTATCCAAAATACTTCTATCCAACTCACAGTCCAAAATTTATAGGGTAGGTAAAAACAATGATGATCCTTTTTCCCAAGTAATAACATGTGAACACCTTCATCATGAATTCTTTTAAAACACTACAACATCCAGAAATACCATAAAACCTTATTGATTACATTCATGATCCCTTATTACTTATAGAATACTGGATATACTCCTTATATCCAAAAACTTTTAATATTACAACAATGATGAAACAAACAAACCATTAATCAGTGCCAAGGTAGTCAAGAATATCCAATATAATTTATCCAAATCAACCATCTATTATTCCAAAATTTCTACCTCAATATCAAGACCATATTTAGGATTACCTTGCCATCAACCATGTATTTTTAAAAAACAATTTTTAACTTTCCGTTGAGCCACTTTTCATAGTACCGTATAATCTCAAATCCTCAATGAAATAGTACTGCAGTACAATCCTAATTTATCTCCATAATTCATATAACCAGTACATCATTGATACAACACTCAAATTGGATAATTCTTTAATAAAAAAAATAAGAACACTAGTCATTCTTCTTCATCTGTGGTAGTATCATAACATTAATATTATCTAATAGCATCATTTGGGGCATACTCTGATGATTTGAACATTGATTTGTGTAGTGTCCCCACTCCTTACAGATGAAGCATTGTACATTTGAAACCTTTTTCTTACCCTCGCAATCACGAACCTAGTGTCCTCTTTCTCCACAATTATAACATACTCCCATTCCATTCAAGCATTTTCCAAGGTGATTCATTCCACAGTTATCACATATGGGTAAATTCTTCTTTACCTTATTCCCTTTATCTATCTTTCTCCCTACCATACTTTTCTTCTATGGCTTCTCGTCAAATCCATAGGACTCTGAGAACTCTTTAATTATCTTATCAACCCATGACACTACTTCTTCATGTGATGATAATACATGGGAGACTATTTACCTTCTAAATTCGGGCTTAAGACCATGAAAGATATGATCCTTCTTACTATTTGGACCATACGTATTGATGGAGTTCAAATTCTTTCTATTGGGCACCATTTCTAAACAATGGAATACACTAGATTAGTTTATGAAAAAAAATACCTATTCCCAAACTTGTAAAAAACTTAACATAAATTAAACAGTTTATTGATATAATCCATAATCATAAAAATGTCTTCTTTGAGGGAGTATATACTCATAAACCCTTCATAATGGTTTGTAATGAAAATGAGAATTATCCTAAGAATATCCCCCAGGAGTGTCGTAACCAAGAGTGCAACAAGGCCTGTTGTCGTGCACCAGTTCTCGTTCAAGTCTAGCTCAAAGCGGTATTTTCAGGTTTTACCCCAAGGTACATCTGTGCCAGAGCCGCCTCTACCTGCTCGTATCTAGACAGGGATTTATTGCTCAAAAAACTCAAAAAATCTCTACATTACCAAAATTCTAGGATGTTCTTCTATACTAATCCTCAAAGTCCATCTTAGGTCTACGTTCTCTAATAAGAGTTTATCTAAATCTAGCTTCCAAGGTTTGTACTAAACTTCCTTTGATACCAACTATAACACCCCGACCCCAGTTACCCAGAGTCGGTGCATTATTACATAACATTGGCATGATCACAAAAGATCAATTCTCGAATGACTGATTAGTTTAGTAGCCTTGGAAACACTAGATACATTCATAAATGTTACATTACATCATAAAGTAAAAAAATACAATAACCTAGTCTCCATATACCTCACTCATATCCCCTTCACACCATCCATGCAGGTCAGTCATAAAATATTTCTTCAAATCCTAGGAAAAATAAAACATAGAAATGGGTGAGCTCAGATGCTTAGTAAGGATAACTATATAACAGAAACTTTCCTAAATAAACATAAACATTTAAGGAAATGTATAACTAAAACAAAACCCTTTTAAACTTGAAATTAAGAATAATATGGTAGAAATAAAATGAAATAATTCCATTTACTTATTCACATTGATATTATACTAATTTAATAATCATATTCAATATCAATAACCACTTTCATAATGATGGAATTCATAATTCCATACTATCAGAACCACGTAGCCAAGGCCTCATTCCAAGACTACAAATAAGGTTTTGTCAAGGCCTCGTGCCAAGACACTAGTTTGTCTCATGAGACCTACGTATACATCTAGGAGCTATAGCAGGATCCACCCGTCACTTATTAAGTCCAATGCATTACTCATATGAAAAAGTTTAAACATAACATAAACATTTGTATTAAAACCAGTATACGTAATGTCAATACTTTATCCATAAACCAATGGAATCAAAATAACACATACACAGTCAAACTTATCACAAAACCATCAATACAATATGGAAGTTTTTTATAAAAATAAATCAACTTCAAATTAGATTAAAATCCATCAAAGTATGTTTATATAAATGAAATAAAAACTATTTGAGAGAAATATCTCTTTTTTGAAATCATTTAAAAGTCACACATTTATAAAGGAACTAATTTAAAAGATATTTTTGAATCAAAGTGTCCCATACCACTTTGAAACTTTTGAAAATAAATATCATTTCAAAACATTCATGTCCATATAAATAAATCCTTAAAATCATATTGTAAACATGGACATTAATTAAAAATATTTAGAAAGATAAATCTTTAAAACATTTAAAATTCTGATCTTGATAATGAGTAGTTTTCAAAAATTATAAAAATATTAATTTTGAAATCATTTAAAAGTCACATAATTATAAAATAAAACATTTACTTTAAAAATATTCTTACAAGCTTGTAAGGGTAACTCAGATGATTTTATAATGACAGAAAATAGCCACACCCACCTTATATGTTAAAAAAGACATTCTTACCTTGATTATGTCTAAAAGGATAAAAAGGACCTTGTTTGGAAAACGACAAAAAGATTCCATTATAAACTTCTTATAAAAAGTCAACAAGGGTATAAATGACTTTATACCATAATTTTTAAAATAGTAAGAATGATTTGAAATACATTTTTATGAAACATTAATGTGGATGATAAAGAGGTCCCAGTAGATAATTGCGTATAAACAACCTCGGATAAAAAAGAAATTGTGAAATAAACCCTTAGCTTGTACTTTTACTTGGTAGATGGTAGGTTAAACTCCTGTATAATGGTGAAATAATTGTTTTTAAATTATAAATGAATCACATACATTAATATTATATCATATATTATCTTTTAACATTGCTTTATTAATAATATCTTTGTATTATCGTGGTTTCAGGTGTTAACTCATTCATTTTCCTTTATATGATGTGTTATGTAAGACATTTTTGTTATGGGTAGGTTGTATCATATTAATATCTAGAATTATATTATGTCTTCAAACATTATTTTTTACCATCAAATTAAAATTATTCTTGAATAGATACGATGGGGAATGAATCTCATCGCGTTCCTGGAGACGGTAGTCCGTACGTACGCACGAGTGACAAAATCATTATTTTTATACTAAAGTAATATATAATTGGGTGGTATATCATATATAAAGAATCATTATCATGTTATATTTATTATTTAAATGGATTACACATCATTATTATAACCATCCAAATAATAGTGTATTGAATAACAATTACACTATGACGTGGAGACGGTAGGCCGTACGTACGCACGTACGGTGACATGTCATTCAAAGGATGGATAGAATACTGAATATGGTTGTACCATATTTATAATAACGTCATATTATATATAAGATAATGAAGTTATTATTTTATAATGGAAATAACAAATAATGAAGAAGCTGAAGAAGAAAGGAACTTGAAAAGGGTTGGTGAAAACATTAACTCTTCATCGGGTTCTTTCTTTTGATTTGATCAAAAAGGATCCTTAGATTGGATTTATGAATAATGGAAGGACTCTAGGATTAAGGGAGGATAGTTTATAGGGTATTTGGGCAGATTTTTGCTGAACCAAAAGGCTTTAAAGGTATGAAGAATTGGTTAGAAGTGGTGTCCTTTTATAAGGGGGAGGGGGGATCATTAGGAAAAACATAAAGTATTAATTTATAATAAATTAATATTCGGTTTCTAATGTATCAAAAGTGGATTATTCAAATTCTAAGGTGGATATGGGTCGAAATCCATTCAACCAATATATTTTAAACAGGTTTGTGTCATTATATTAACTTTATATTTTAGTTTTAACTCTTAGTTAATTTGTTTGACATTTACCATGTCACTTTGTATATTTATATTATACTGTTAATAAAATTACTATATACATCCAAGAGACCCTCAAGTAGTCCATAAATGATACACCTATCATGATATAATTCATTTGTCCGAACCTTAGATTTTTAGAAATAGATTATCAATTAATAATATAATATTTGTTTTAAAAACTCATTTATGTCAATTTTTACACGATTCAATAATTGATTTTTGTTAAAGTCATAAAAACTTTATTAATTAGAAACAAATTAATTTAATCAATCCTAACATGTAGTATTATCCAATAAAATTTGTTTATTAAATCAAACCTTTCAAATTATATTTATTTTAACATTTATAATACTAATTATTTGATTCCTTCATTAATGAGGAAAATACTGCATCATTATTGTGTCATAAATAAATTTCATTATTCAATGTCTAAAAATTATATATAAAATACCATTTTTTAGGAACTATTCTTATATTTCTAATGAATATTTATAGTCTAAAATATAACATATATAACCCTATTTTAAAACTATTTTTCTAAAAGATATATGCTTCTGTCATTTTTCTATTTACTTTAACTTAATTAATATAAAGTGTCATTATCACCTACAGGTGGCTCCATGAGGTCCCCAAATTGACCCAAATATGTCCATGGTAGGACATGTATCATAAAATATGGTTAGGACACGTTTTATGGTAAATTGATATTATTATAATATTATTTGTTTACCCATATTTACTGGATTTACCCTTTAACCATGGTAAATAAAATATTTACCGAAGTAATTATTCAAAATGTCTAAAATTAAGAGTTACCTATTTTCAAAATTTGGAAATCTTGATTCCAAATATGGAATCCATTTTTCCAAATTCAAAACACAAAAGTGTCAGAAATTAATTTAAAATTAATTCCTGTTGTCGAACCAAATGCATGTTTTTAACAAATAATAACTACTAAAAGATTGACACTTTCTTGTGTCCAGTTTAAATAATAAATTATGTAAAATGACCAAAATTAGATTAAATAGTAAAATTATAATCTAATTATACTTTAAAATCACTAAAATTCATAATTTATCAATATTAATTATTTTGATTAAAAAATTGTTTTTAATTCAAATTTAGTAATTTTCACTATTCATCAAAATATGAAAGTTATCAGAAAAGTACCAAAATTTCACCCAAAGATAATTTAGAAATTACAAATCAAAAAATGAATTCTATTTTACCAAATTCAAAACATAAAAGTTGCGTTTATTAATTTAAAATTAATTCCCGCTATTAAAACCAAAAGGCGTATTTTTAATAACTATCAAACGTTTGGCACTTGTTTATATCAAATTTCAATGTGAAATTACATAAAATGACCATCATTGGATTAAATGGTAAAAATATAATCTATTTATACTACCATATCATTAAAATTAATAATTTAACAATATAAATTATTTGGATAAAACAAGTTGTTTTCAGTTAAAATATAGTATTTTTTACTATTCACCCAAATATGAAAGTTATCAGAAAAACACCAAAACTTTATTGAAAATAAATTAATATGTCCCGATTCTAAAGAATAAGTTTATTTTTTTCCAATTGAATATATAAAAGTTTCAAATATTGGATTTAAAAAAGCTTCTCCATTAAAAGGCGTTAAAATAGAATTTTTTGAAAAATACTACTTTTATCTAAAAAAATGTATTTGTTCTTACATTATATCTATGAAACTCATAATATGGATTCTAAATTTATAAGGATTATATAAATTTCAAAATTCAGTTAATACAATTCATAACCGCTTTTGAACATCTTGTTTGGTAAGTTATGGTGCGCTAGAACTCGGTGTTGCGTGTAGTGAAAGTTATTGAATTAATTTGAAGATATAACGTACTATGAAATCATGGGGTATTACAGTTTCTATGAATAAGAACTACCCATATATTTTGTAGAAGGTAACCCCCCTAAAAATTGGGGATTAAATTTTCGTAGGAGGGAAGAATTTATCACCTCACGACATTACCATGTTTTTCTTTTTAGAATAAATTTATCTTCCTTGATATCCTACAGTGTACACAATATAGAGTTTAACCAAAACATTATTTAGTCATTTTTTCATATAAAATTAAATTCAAAAACATATAGAGAATTTATATAGTTAATTTATATGTAATATATATTATAAAATATTTTTACATTCATATAATATATTTTCTTGGTATAATATAAAAACAAACCCAGTTTTACGCATAATAACCTTTCTTTTTCTAAAGGTAGTTTTACCACCTATTAATGCCGAACATATTTTAAATCCAAATTTTATAGATTTTATTTTTTTTATTTGAAAAAATAAACATATTATTTTAAAAAATAATATAAGACTTTATCTAGGTGGAATGTTTTTTTTTGTTTTTTTTGATAAGTACCATGTTTTGATGAATTGAAATAAAATATTTTATTTTAATAGAAACCATTTTTTTCATTTAAATAAATTAAAGTGTTAGATTTTGTTTTTGATATGTTTAAATATATAATTAGATCAATTTTATAACATTTATTCCAATATAGGTTGGCGGAATCAATTTCACATTAACTATGGATATAAAAACATTACAATATTTTGAATGTTTTCACATTAAAAACCCACCTTCACGACCCATATATGAGAATAATTTTAAATTAATATTATCTACTTATATTTTTAATCCATGAAAGAATGGTTTATTAAATTTAATAATAATGTAAAAATTTATTAATTAGGTCAATTTTATTTTCATAAAAAATATGACTAATAAAATTTGGTAATTTTTATTACTAAGGTTACTAGTAAATCAGGTAAATAAGGGTAAAAAATAATATTATAAAATTACACTAAAACATATAATAACTTAATTTAATGAGTACTTTTCAGCCAAAATATTCATTTAGGAGATTATTTTAGCTGTTGTAGCCTCTTGGTTGACTTTAATCAATTTATAGTATTTTATTCAAACTAAAGTCAATTTTATCATATTTTGTTTTTAACAAGTTAAATATTTTTAATATGGGGTTATATAGCTTATATTCTCAACTATATGTAGTAATTTAAAATTTAAGACGATAATATTAATCATGAGAAATTATTTTTAAATTTTTTGAAATAAATATTTAAATTAATGTATTTCACAATAATGATTTTGTAATTGTTTAATTAATAAACATATGAAATAAATTCATTTAAAAATATTAAAATAAATATAATTACATAAAAAAAATTGATACATGAATTTGATATATTACCTAGGCATATAAATGATTTATTAAATATTTTTGGTTCAATAATATCTTCTGTATTGTTATTTTTTAAAAATAGATTAAATGAATAGAGTCAAAATTGACATTAATGATATTTTAAAATAAATAATATTTTATTAATAGATATAAAATTCAATATATATATACATATATATATATAACTCAGTAAACCTATTGATATAATGTTATAAATTTCACCAATGACTCACTTATGGGTATTTTGGCATCTTATAGTTATTATATTTACTATTTATAGTAAAAATCCAAGTTGTCAGAGTAAGAGTTAAAGGGTTTAACTATTGGTTAAAGCGAAAAGATATGGATTAAAATGTAACCTAAATTGTTCTAAACATTATTGGTTTAGATTATTCCAAGCTATCCTTATAGTTTCATCTAAATAAATCATTTTTGATCCATTTTTAATATAAAGTTAATTTACATAAATTTATTATTTTGAATGTTTACAAAATACCACTCACCACAATTATAAAAAGGAACCTCCTCCCTCACTTCCTCACACCACATTAAGCCTTCTAACTCGACCAAAACCTGACTATTTCTCCTAGTAATTTATTTATATTCATACTATAATCCTATATTTAAAAATAAATCTGACCAAGGAAGTATTTGGGAATAAATAATAAATGATACCCGAATATGAGGCAATAATCTTCAATGATCACTTTCATTTTATTTGTTTCTCAAAAATTTAAATTAATTTGATTTCATATTTATATAATAACCTCATTATCATTAACATACTAAGATTTATTTATGATATTATTCTTACCTTCACTTTCACACAAATATATCAAATGGGATTCACAATCACCATTCAAGTGTAGGACCTACTAACGCCTCATGAACTGATATTATTCGTTCATTAATTTACTACCTTACTAGGATGGAAATAATGATGTAATTATAGTGTATATATGATATATAGGATATTTATAATGTATTTATGATTCGTGTATTCTTATGTTATCCATAAATTCATGAATTCCATATTGCATGGAGATGATAACATTGTTGGTGGATGTGTTCACTACCTCCTCCTAAATGATGTGTGATTCATTCAAACATTACCTGGAATGAATTATGAATTGTATTAATTATAAAATGGTACATGTAATACATATATATGATAATTTCATTATAATATACATATATTTATATATATATACCATTTAATTTTCATTGCTATAATATGAAAAAATGAATGTAGCATTCATACATATGTACGCTCTATCATATCCATGAATGGTGCATTTCATTTCCTGTATCCATATTTTATAGATTTTTATAAATACATATATAATGATTATATATGATATTTAATTCATGGTTAATTTTATTTTTTTGGATTAAATCATGATCTAATTAATTGGAACAATAGGTAACGATTCAAAATAGACTCAAAAAACTAGGCAATTAACATCTAAAATAGTGAAAATAATGAATGTTTTTTAATAAAAAAGTGATAAAATAATATAATAACATAATATATGATATAATTAATATGAATAATTTTTTTATGTAAATTAATAACAGGATTTATATTGTTATAAAGGAGGTTAAAGAACATAAAACTAAAAGGATGTGTGAGGTATGTATTTTCTCATATCACTTTTACGTATATGAGATATAAGCCTTATTCACCAATTATTTATTTTTTGTGGTGTATGTATATAGAAATTTAATATATCATATCATTAACAACGTTGTATTCACGGTATTAAAATATTCCAATATGATATGTAAAACTTTGATTTATTTTTTTTAAATCAATTATTAAATATATAAAGAATTCATTGGACTACTACAACACAGTTTAAAAACTATTTAAAGTATGGAAATTGATGCATCAGTAGTCTCATGGGATGAATCAGCCAGTAAAATCATATGGGTTTATACTGGATATTCTGAACTACCTTATGAATGTTAATTATGGTAAATATACCATGTACCTAAGAAAATGGTTTCCAATAATTAATCATTTACCCTTTCGAGAATTAAGTTATTATTATTATTATCCATGTGGTTATTGCTTCTACGTTATCTATGGATATATTAAATTCTCATATTATTGATTAAATGGTATGCTATCTCTATTATTTTCATTTTCATATTTATTTATTCTCAATGACACATTATTTCTTCTACTGTACATACCCTTACTGAGCATTTGAGATCATCCTTATTATGTTTCCTTTCCCCAGTTTGGGAAGAGGAATCCATTGAATGATGTTAAAGGATGCCAATATTTTACTTATGTTATGTTTAATTTTATTTTACCAATGTATTATGGGTATCATGTATGTAATTGGTTTTCCAGAACAACCAAATAGTTTAGACCTTCAGAATTTGATTCATTTAATCATACCAATGTAATCAAATAAAGCACTAACTCAGGGATTCTGGTGTTGGGGTGTTGTAGTTAATATCAAAGGAAATTTACCAAAAACCTTGGAACAAAATATTAAGAACACATATAATATGAAACAACACCCTTTGATATACTTTGAAGATAATTATTGAAGAACATACTAGAATTTTTGTAAGGTAGTAATTATGTTGGACTTCCTAGAAATAAATCCCTATTGGGATATTAATAGTTGATGTGGTTCTCAAACAGATGTACCAAGGGGTAAAAATTCTGAAAAGGCGTGTTGAGTCTTACTCAAACATAATTTGGTACATGAAAATAGGCCTTATGACCCGCCTTGGTTGAAACTCATGTGGGATAATCTAATGATAATTCCCAATTTCTTTACAATCCATTATAAAGGATTTGAATGTAATGATATTCCAAAATAATGTATATTTTTTTAAAGGTTTCCTCGAAAAAAATTCCAAGTTCTTTATTTATATAAAAAATTTACAAAGTTCGAAAGCATAGGATCTTATTACAATCAATTTCTTAAAAATAGATCACATCAACCAGGAGCTCGTATGACCAAGTGAGAGTCACCCCAACACCCATGTGAGAAAGCCCATCCAAAACCATGTTATCCTCCCTAAAGACATGTGTGATAATGAATTAGAGGCTCATATGTGAATTCATGCATTCTTTCCATTTATCTTTAAGTCACTAGGAGATATATAAAACACTATTCCAAATATCCTGCACTAGAGTGGATGGATCACTTTCCAACCATAGGTTAATCCAACCATTCCATTTTTCAATCAAAATAGCATGTAAAATTGAAATAATATCAACTAAAAGAAAATTAGACACACCATAGATGCTATAAAAACGTCTCATAACATTTTTTATGGGAATGGAAAATATCACCAGACCCTGAGGGTTCTATATTTCCTTTATATGCACCATGTATTTTAATTTTGATAAAATTATGGAAAATAGGAAATAAAAAACCTCAATAGTACCCATAATATGTTTGAAATTCCCTGAAACATTTAATTTTCTTCGAATAGTGAAGTCTTGTATACTGTTTTTAAAATAGCCCATTTAGACCACATAATATTCTTTAATAGAATAGAAGACCCACTATAAAACACGATTCAAATTTAAAGGAATCACACATTGTATAGGATCATTGAGACACAACCAAAGTGAGTGTAAGAACTCTACTAAGGAAACACTAAAAAGGGATAACACCTAGGCTGAAAGCTATAAAAATGCACTGCAGTGCAGGAGGGCCTGAAAACCTGATAATTAAAGCCCATGAAAACCTAAAACATAGAATATCTCATTCCAAATACCTTTACATGTTAGATTAATGTGAATGAGATACTTTGCAACATCTTTGTACTGATCAAATAGGACACATTGAGAATAATGAAAGAAACAGAACTTCTATAAAATATCATTTTTGGGAACTCTGTTATAGGAAATCCCAAAGATAAGAATTAACTGTGATGGTATAACCAAATCCTTGTTGAATAAAGAAATCCAATTGAAGTTAGTATTTTATCCCCTAGTGTTATGCTTATAGAAGATATTACTGATGAGAATTCCATTTCTAGAAGGTTCAGATACTAGAATATTTGGTAAAGAAATAAAGTCATAGATATCAACAATGCATTGAAGATCATCATGAAAAATAGGATTACAGGTATAAAAAACTCATTAACAGTTATATGAGCCTCACCATTCAAAACAGGGGCTGAATATTATCATAGAGAACAAAACCAGTCCACTTATCAAGACAAAACATATAATGACTACATTATTCACAATCTATCATAAGCATGTCGTGATATCCTAAAAAGATGTTCTGATTTCTGAAGAAAAAAAAATAGAATCCATGTAAGAGTCACTTGTTTCCATTTATTATAGAAATGCACTTTGATAAACCTTAATGAATATTAATTACTATGAATGAGACTCCATATGAGTCTAGCTTGAAGAAAATCATTAAGAAGAACAATATTCTTAATACCCATGGCACCATTGGATAAGGTCTTACAAAAAAAATCCAAGGAATAGTTACTATCATTCTATCATGAATATTTACCCTCAATATGATATTCGTGATACAACCATGTAATATTTTGATAATTACCCTTGCCTATTTACATACCATGAAGAATAAACAATCAAAAACTTTTCAATATAATCCTTCCAACCATGTATAAACTCTCCCCCATCCATGTTAAGAGCTTCCTAGTGACCTTGTTGACAATATCAGAAAAGTAGGAAGCTCTTGGTCTCCAAAAAAATATATTAAAACCAATATAATTAAAAATAAATAGAACTATCTATAATTTCTATTTCTGAAAGAGCACAAATTTCCTTGGGATTAGAAATCCTCTTCCCCAAAATAATGATAAATTTGTCCCAACTGAACCTTTCCTATAAATATATTCATACTTAGGCATGATTTTCTTTAAAACCAGAATATTATTTTTACCATCTAATGGTGGTAAATGAAATCATCTTTATGAAAGAGGTGTGTAGGGGTAGAGAGAGACGTTGTCTATTGAAAAAGTTTCATATTTTCTTCCAAGACCATGTGAGTGATGAACCTACTAATATAATCCTAAAAAATAGAGATGATAAAATCTAAGAAGGGATCACCTTGATGTATACCTCAAAAGCATGTAAAAAAACCTTTTGGGGAATCATTTAAAATCATAGAAACAGAAGAAGATAAAAAATGTGAAGAAACATGTTTAATGAAGGTTCTATTAAAACAAAAACATCCAATCACCCTAAAGAATAAATTATAATCAAGAGTATCAAAAGCCTTCTTGATGTTAATATTTAAAAAAATTCTTCCTCCTCTTCTTATATTTCATAGTAAATTAATACATTTTGAAGCATAGAAAATTCATTCCTGGATAACTCTTCCGTTAATAAACCCAAATTGGTTCCAATATACAATTTTTGAACCAATTATTGAAATATGATTAGAAATAATCTCTACTGATAACCAAAAAATTAGTCCATGGAAATGGGCCTAGAATGGTGAATATCACATGAATTATCATATTTGGGGATCACTGTGATGAATTGAGAATTAATACCTTGAGGGAGAACTCCAAAAGTTATAAAGGAAAAGGCTAACTTGAAAACATCCACTTAAATCACCTCCCAATAATTCTAAAAAAAATATGTTGTTGAAACCATCTGGATTAGGGGAACTGCTAGCATTGATGCTAAAAAGAAGATCTTTTATCTCAATATCAAGTAGTATTCTAGTGAAACAAAAAATAAACCATGTTTATTATTATGAAATCACTTATGGGAAATCTATTCAATTTTTGATCAGTTTTTCATTAGTTTTGTGAATATACAGTATGTTTCATAATGTTATGATCTAATCTAGTATATCAAAGTATTTAGAAATAATGTCTGGAAGGAATAGGTGTATCAATACTCATGTCTAATGGTTAGGATTACCTACTGATAAAGGTGATTTATATGGTATTATAATTGAGAAAATTGTGGATACAATAGGATAACTTATTTAAGTTATGAAAAAAACCCTTTCAAAAAAGGAGCAACATGTTCCATATAGAAAATCTCTTATGCTAGATTACATTATGTGACAATTACTCCAATCATTTAGTGGGACTACAGATCCAATCATAGAAGGCCAATGGATTAAACCATGGAAGGATATTTTTGTTGAATCAGGTTTGTGGTGAAATGGAAAAGGTTACACTAGTAGTGCATTGTCTAAAAGTCTATGCTGATCAAAATTGGTCATTGATATATATTACTAAGGATTAAGAAGATATATAACTCATGGAATGGAAGGATTTTAAGAACATATCCTTGGAAAAATATTTCCCTCATGAGCAAAAAACTGAGATGAATATAAAGTTCCATAGATTAAAAAAACGATGAATAAAGTATTGAAGAGTATAAATATACCTTTAAAAGGGTATAAAGGTATGGTAGGGATTTTATAAAAAATAATAAGTGAGATAATTATCATTTATTTTATATAATTAATCCATGTATTCAAAGTTAAATGGTGTCTCAGATGTTTTATTCATATGAAGAAATATTTTAATGTGATACAAAGGCAAATAAATTACTCAAAAAATCATATTTCATCAAATGGGTATAAAGAGAATAACATAAAGGAAGAGAAAATAACATATAAAGGGAAGAAGGGAAATAAGGATTTTCCCATGTTTGATAACTGTGGAAACAATCACTCTAGTAAATATTTGAAAGGACATAGAGTTCTTTATATGTGTAGAGAAAATGGTCACTATGAAAAATAATGAAAAGGGAAGAAGGAAATCATTTCTATTCAGTGTTACAATAGCTAGGAGATGGGGCACTATGAAAAATAATGCCCCAAGTTTCAAGGAAAAATAGCACATAGGAAACTAAGGTATCATGGTCAATAATATCTTATTAACTCAATCAAAGTTTAATGATTAATAAATTTTTTTATTTAGATCTAATTAATATATTTTAAAAGAATTTAATTGATGATGTTATCATCATATCAATTATGATATATATAAGGATTATTTTTCAGAACTTTTTTGTAAATGATTTGAGATCATATGTTAAATAGTACAATGAAAAGTGATTCAGTAGAAATTTACAATTTTTTTTGAAATACATGGTTAATGGATAGATAAACGTTAATATGTTCCTAATGTTGAGACATATTTTTGGAAAAATAAATGATTGTTTTGGATATGTGTTGACTACCTTGGAACTACTTAATGATTCAAAAAGAAAGTCGTCTATGCAATCATTGATAGAGTTTAAAACAATTTTGTATTTATAAAATATACCAAATGACATGTTTTTTACATAATAATTATATATGAATCAAATTTCCCAATAATTTTTCCTGATAATTCATGTTATTACCATATTTCAAGAAAATGAATGATAATGTTGTTAACATGTTCGGTATGTGATGAATAAAGAGATACATGATGTTGAATGAAGGATAATGATAGGTTCATTTTAGAAATTGAGTTAGCTTCCTACTAATGTGTTGGATTATAATGAAATTGTTTAATGTGACCCTTGGAAATGGTTTTAGAGGTTAAAATATAACTTCACCATATAATGAAAACTATTATATAAAATATTGTATAAATGGTTCAACGAATAACCAGATGGTAAGAATGTTCTTATGAAATAAAAAATCTCAAATAATTATATTAACTTACATTATTATAGAGTGAAAGTATTTATAAACTCTAAGAAAATAATTTTCAATTAATAAGGTATTGGTTAATTTTTATTACTAAGAAACAAATGACATCTTTAACACATCACAAATTTATGGTCTTGAATTGTTTGTCTTTATGATGGCCATATTCATTGTCAGTCCCCATAAGAACAAGATAGTATTATTTCGCATCTGTGTCCTAGTTCTCACTTTCCTCAAAATCTATCTTGTTTAATCACATGATTATATGGTAAACCTCATATTTACCTTTCCCTTTTATTAAGAGGATGTTTTATTTACGCTAATTACTATATAGGATTCCCACAAAAAAATTTGAGGTATCAACATTTGACCGTCTAAGTGAATTTTGTAAATTCTAAGAACAAAATTTATTAGAGGAGATAATGTGTCACCCTACGACTATACCATATTTTTCTTCTAGGCTATTTTTTTATATCATACCATGCATACAACATAGAGTTTAAAAAACAATATGTACTATTGTTTCTCATACTCAACTATTTAGAAGGGTTGGGGGAAAACCCCTTTATTAATACGAGAAAAAGACAGCAGAGAACCCTTTTGAACTGAGTAAGGGAAAAATCATTACAAGCACGTAGGCCTAGATGGATCAAACCTATTAAAAACCAGTAAAAATCCATTACAGTGGCCCGAAATCCTAGAGAGACAAGCCCGTTACAAAGTCAAGTTCAACCCAAAATACTCCATCTGCCACTGTTGCTCTGAATCACGTCAATGCCGCCGTCATGGCTACTGGGACCGCCGACGCCACTAACAAATGCTTCAGCACACACTGCATAGCTGGTTGAGAACCAACCATCTCCATCTGTAGACCACACCGCCCAAATCGAAGAGCCGCCACACAAGCAGACCAGTACCGCCGAACCCGCCTGCGCTGTCACAGTGTCGTTGTGCCCGCAGCCCACCTACGTCGTCGCCTTGAAGAATCAGAGACTCACTATCATAGAGCCCGCACGTCGTCCGCCTAACGTCGCACTGCCAGATGCACTGAACCAAATCCACCAACGGCCACCATGTGTCACAGATCTGGAAAACAGATCACTGAAGCATCAGACCTCTAGATCTGGAATAGATCTACATCGACAAGGTCAACCGCAAATCCCAAGACACCTAACAAATGAGAATCAGATTGTGGAAGTAATAAATCTATAGATATGGTTATAGTTTCCCCAAATAATAGAGTATGAATATGGAGGATGAAGCTCATGGACCATGTGAGCCTCTATGCGATACGTGATCGAGTGAGTATCATAAGGTCACATGAAGAAACCATGTGTTTTTTAAAGCATTTAAAGGATATCATGAAGAGCCTCTAACAAGCCCTTTTTCTCTCTTAAGGTTACCTCAAAAACTAGGGGTCATCTGATGAGAGAAAAATGAGATCCCAAAGGTCATTGTTCTTTTCAACTGACATCCATCTTGAAATGAATATAAAAATACTCAAACAATTTGAGGAAAATATCCAAAATTTGGGGGGCCCTTGAAGTCATAAAACTCACATGATGGATCATTGATGATAATAATGGTTGTCCTTGATAATAATCAGATAAAAAATGAGTTCCATGAGCTTTTTCAAAATAATAAATTGAAAAAAGGTAAGAGGTGGGAGCCAATCACAGTCATAAACATCATGTGTTTCACCCTTAGTGATCAAGAAGACTCCACAAGACTCTGGTTACATATCTGCCTCATCTCACAGAAGTCCACTAGAATGAAACCTTCATCATACGAGAAGCCATAGGTATGTCTTAGTGACCTCACACATCCTCTCTAGCTCCCCAAGGAAAAATATATGGATTTTTTTAATGAAATGATCATGAATCTCCCTAGAACCATTATTGGTCATGTGATGCATCATCAATAGGTATATTAATTGTCTATGAATCTAATAGTGTAATCTCGTATGACCCCTAAACATTGGAAAATAGAAAAAGGAAATAAAAATAAGTGGAAGAGGGAACCTCTAAGAGTCCTAAAACCCTTATAAAGTACTTATTATTTCTATAACATGGCCTCAATTGAATCCATGTAAATCTAGTTTAATCTCATAAGTCTCCCCTCAAATTTCATCCTTGTCTCCCACAAAGACCCAAAAAAGTCACCTGACATCATGTGAATTCCATTAGACAAGCTCGATGATCTAATGAGGACACTTAGAAACATATAAACAGAAACATTGAAATCTTTTAGTATCCCCACATGATTCAATATTCTCCCATTAATTTGGCATAATCCAATAAAATATTTATGGATGGGATAGACACGTGGTAGTGTAAAATCAGGCAATACCTTCAGAGAAAATTCATGGTAGTTACTCATAAAGACATTTGATTGGGAAATCCCTTCATATTCTCCATCATGACTCGTGAAATATGTACCATTAAAAGTTGTGAAAACCAGGGTGTAAAGGCCTATAAATTCCACACCCCATCATGAAAAATAACTGGTAACTTCCACTACCACTATATGGATGAGAAGATGGTCCATTTGCATCCAAGTGTAATAGTGGATTTCTCAAAGCAGGTGATCTACCAACTATAATAGCTTCCCATATGGTAGGAACTTAGGAATAAGTAGAGAAACCATTCATCATGGATTATCACTTTGTGTGAGCACTCATATATCACAAAAAGTATTTCTAGGAGGGTAAATACAGAACATCTCACACACCTTCTAGATCACAAGAGAAATAAAATAAGCTAAGTAATGAACAAATTTGAGGAATTATTAATATAAAGGTTAGAAGAAAGACTAATGGGAAGATACATAAGAATATAAGATAAAACAAAAAACCTAATACTCTTTTCTTGATCCACCCAAGAAACACGACAACAAAAGGACATGTCATCCATATCTCACGATGTTCTGTCAATATTCTATTTAGTTCATAAAAATTCCTCTGGACATGTTAAAGAAAGTGACATAGTGTACTTGGGAGAAGCTTACCAAGTCTCTTGAAACCCTATTGTCTCACCATTCAAGCTTCATAATGTCCTTTATAAGTTTCTCCAGTCTTATATGGAAGAACCAAATCACGATAATTAAGTCTCATGGTAGAAACAAGGCATGTCAACTGGATATCGTGACATCATCGTGGAACACTAGAAAGGTGTCAGGACTCCATAAAGTCATGTCATACAAGACTTGTGATACCCTCTAAGACATGTCACACCGACCCTCATAATGACCTCAGTGTGATTCTTCTAGGTCATTTGATGGCTTCTAGGGCCAGCTTCATAGGTCTTGTTATGTCCTCTGGATAAGCCATCCTTGATTAGGCGAAAACCTTCAAACATTCCATTCTGGTTATTAAATGTCTTCAAGAGAAGTCAAATGAATCAGAAAATTTTCTTTAGACATGTCAACCAGATACTTTCCTATATGTGAAGCATGAAACAAAGGTATGACTAGTGGAAAATCAGAATGTGTTTTGTAAGTGAGAATTCAAGGTCCATAAGGGAATCATAGTATTGGATTACCTTTCCAATCATCAGTGTGTAAACCCCAAACATGAGGGTAAATTCAATTTGTAAGACCTAATCAGTGGTATAACATGATATATCCCAATTATAAGGGTAATGTCAGTTTTTAAACCCTTATCAAGGGAACTATGCTGAATTTGATTCCAAATATAACCCAGATTTGTATAAATCCTACTCATGGTTGGAGATTGATATTAATCTTTCAGGGTAAGTCTATGTTCATAAGTCCCACACTTAAAAGCAAGGAAAATTATTAATTTCCTTCCATTATTTCTAACAATGAGTCTGGATCATGTGGGGTTATGGAGTTTTAATAATAATATCATCTTCACCATAAAAAACTACAAAGACATTGGGATAATGTAGGTTTGTAATCCTCAATAAATTGAACTATGATTACTCTAATTTCTGCCTTAACTAGAATATTTCAAAAGCTTCCTTGATGATGTAGATACATATTAAACATTTTTAGGCTATCCTAGTACATAAGCCCTGCATCTATATAATTTGAGACTAATTACTTTTTATCCATTGTTTCTCACATCAATAATAGCTCTATGGGCTTATGGAATTTCAATATTCATATCATTCACATCATGAATACCCCACTGGAAAGGAAAATATGTAAGAACTAATGAGTGGAATGATATAACCCTCCCCCATATAAGGAAATCTACTTTAGGGACCATCCCAAGGATGATACTGAACTATGAGAACTCTAATTCCTACTATAACTAGGATATATAGGGTGCCTTTATAATCCTATGCCTAAATTTGGACCCACTTCGGTGTAAGTCTTCTTATGTATCAATAATCTCAACCATTGAGACCCAATCATTCCCATGGGATTGTTATTCTACCTCATCCACCAGTGGACTGAGAAAAAAATGGACTATAATAAATCTGATTCCCTCTATGATAAGGAAACACAGAACGTCCCCTCGGGATTCGACATTGAATACCTAGTGCCTCAGAGCACTCATATTTTTCCATTCCGTACAATATTAATCTGCATGGGTCTAATGAACATTGTGGGTTTTTATTCCTTTGATTACCAAGATAGGTTGGATGCCTCATAATGGTTTAATAAATTCATCAAAATATTAATAGCCTCCCTACACGGAAGAAAATTCTGAAGCTCAATGTTATATGGATTCAATACATTTGTAGTTTTTCATTGTTGAGAAATGGATGAAGAACCTCATATACACGTAGATAGATTCATGGTAGATATCTCTATATTCTATATAAATATATAAATATACCACAATATTTTTGTTGTGGAAACCTATCCTGTATTGCAATTCAGAAGAGACTCATGAACATATCTTAAATCTGTAAGAGAGTTCATGAGTATATAAAATCCTCCCAATAAGGTGTGATGATCCCAACATCACATCCTCAGTGCCAATGTAACTCCCTATGAATCATTGTGTCTAAAAATCTAATTTGATACATGCATTTTAAAAGAAGTCTTGTACCAAATTATGGGTGAGGTAACCATTGGGAGTTTCTATTAATAATGAAAATGGTGACCTAATGTCAATGATTGTACAAGAAATGATCCCTCCACCATCAGCCAATGGGACCAACCAAACACACCCAGCAGCCATCTCTATTTCTATTGAATAAATATATGGTGAATCCACCATGAATATCTCTAATAAAAAATGACTGATTTATTATCCATGAATCCATTTTTTCACAATATACTCAAATAAAAAAGGTCATGTCTGATGTGAGACTCTAAAATAACAAAATTATCAATTAATCATACATCAGGGCACTTTCGTTTTCATACCCTACACAAACAAAGTTGATAATCCTAACAAAAGCCTTACATCAAATCCTCTATGGCTGGGATTCCCATAAATAATTACATCATATTTTTGATAATTTCAAGCAAGATGAATTGAAGGATCTAGAATAAAAGGAAAATTGTGTAAACCATAGATTTCTGATTGATCATATTATGCATAAAATATTGAAATAAACAATGGTATTGATCCTCTATGTATACATGACTATAGCTTCAGATCTTTTCAAAATTATCCTGATTAATGATAATTTCTTCATCATCCTTTCAACGCACTAGTAAATCACATATGGCAATAACCCTCATGGGTCCCAAAATGATCTCACCTGGTCGAAAAATTCAATATCATGTGGAAAAAATTATGGTCTAATATTACCATCAATAGAGTGAAATATCAACCCTAGAATCCACCCACTAAGGTATACATGTACAAAAACTGGAACTTTTTTATCACCCATGAAAATCTACAACTAAGCTAGTGGTCATCATCGCCACAACCAACAGCTTAGGGAGATTATCCCCGAAGCATGTCAACCTACACCTTCAGTCTCTAATGAAGGTGGAACAAGGAGTCAAATATGGCTCCATCATATTTTAGGTGTCACTAAGGAAAGAACCTGTGAACCTCCATCACTAGTATCATCCCATTGGTACCCACCAGTCGCCTGATTAGGGTATTACTTGACATGATACTACCTATTAATTCCATGCATGAGTAGCAATGAAGTAACATTGGAGGAGGTAGGTTTTGGATATTCATGAGTGGGATCAAGTCTCCACTCCCAATGATGAAGTTTTATATCTTATTTGAGTGGTAACCAGTGAGCATGATCAAATTCCAGGTCACTCAGAACACGTATGTTGACATATTCTCACATAATGCTTCGGGTGGCAGAAATCCCTACCCATGTGCCTGATGTACATTGGCCTAATTCTATAGAGTAAGGAGGACTAAAGTAGTAGAATATTCCCACTTCAATAAAAGTAATATACTAGTACAGAGTGTAGATGGAATATTTTAAGGCTTATATCCCTGCACAAACTATTCTAAAAAGCGATTATATTTTTGTAATATCTGAAGAACTCCGTCGGAGTATTCTTCCACTGGTTCAAAATTAGGGACGTGCGCATAATTGTATATCTATCGCTAGCATTTCTCAACACTCTTATAATTATAAACAAGTGGTTGATACAGAGTAAGAGCACACTCTTTCTCCAGTATTGCATGATTATCGACATATTCCTATAAAGAATGAGGTATTAGAATAGGCTCATACTCACATTCCAACCATGGCTTACCATGTGAGAGAGGAACATGACTTGGTATAGGGGGAAAATCTTATAGAAAATGTTTATAGTAATATTAAAAAGGCCCGAGATCGGGTATATATCCTCGTTCGGGTCGAAGATTACCAAGTGAGAGGGGCACAAGCCATAAGACATGCACACATTGCAGTTGAATAATTCTAGGGACATAGTTCAAAGGGTTAGGATCCAACATATATCCATATTCAAGATGTGGATAACCATGTGATATTGACACTAACCTTGGTACATACTCATATTCTTATTAGTGAATCTTCTTCACATACTATAGCCCATCAAAGAAGTCGGGCACATATTCCTACATCTATCAACAAATGACAGGACTAGTATAATTTTTGTCGAAATACAAGAGGAATATCATATCCATTATCTCATTCCTAAGGATCATAGGCACATTCCATTAGGCAATTCATATTCGTACTAATATCATATTCATTTTCAAACTAGAGAAAACTAGGTGATTACATGACATGCCTCGGGGTAGGCTCATATCCCCACCAAGAGAGACAAGAGGCATATCCCAAAGGATCTAGATATGGATCATATTTCTATAACTATTGAGGCTCACTATGTGATAATAGAACATTATTAAAGAAAATTTTATGTTCATCTCAATAATGAGATAGTTCAACGGAATTTTATAGCAGATTATCAGTAGTGGGAGTATATTCTCATATCATTAGATGGTCATAATCATGTTCTAACAACATTAATATATCAGGCTCATATCCCAATACAATTCCAAAATCCAGGTGGGTATATCCCCTACATGACACAAATTAGGACAGATATCCCAATCCTCTCAATTCCAGTGTCCTTGAGGTTATTCGATACACATTCCAAACACTATAAGGGTCTATCAACTATTAAAACAAAGTAGAAGATGATTTTTATTGAGATAGTCCTCCTCATAGTAGTGTGGAGATGGATCATGGGGACTCTACACCTAAAATCCACCATGGTGAACCTCCACATGACGATATCTCCCACAGATAAGGAATTCCTCCCCTTTCCAAGACACCTTAATATAGATAGGTGTTCAAAACTCTAACAACTTAATTTAGATAGGTGTTTGAAACATCATGGTCAACTACAATTGGTTCCACATCAACATCTAGTAGCACTAAACTCCAATTAGTAGGCAATCCCTAGAAGAACATTTTATGGTATAACTGGATGGAGGTGTGTAATTCTGATGATGAGGTGGCCAAAATTAACATATGGAGAGAGTTATATGGAAATAAGATTCCCATCTTGTAATTTCCCCTCACCACTTCTAACCATGGTATCCTAAATGAGCTATAAAAAGTGTTCATGACTTATCTATGACAAAATATTTGGGATACAAATTAGAAACTGAATTCATAATATCTCCCTTTCCAAGGATATGAGTTTCACCTTTAGAAAATCACGATACTCTATTATAAGTTGGACCTGGCTCCTATCACTATGAACCTGTATCCAAAACCTGAAAATAATAATGAAAATCTGCAACAGACATGTCTCCATTGCATCCTGATCATTTGAAAACTAAAATATGAAGGCACACTAGAAATTTTTATTCCAGGATAGGGATATTATGTAGAATTACTCATTATCTCTCCCCTAGAATAACAGAACCCATCAGACTCGGTATCTTGTATTATTATAACTGCTAGAAAAATATGGGTACCATGTAATGCTCAGGCTAGTTGATCAATGTAAAAAAATTCACCTGCTTAAAAAATGCCCAAACATCTTGAACATAGGTAGAAGATATCCAATAAGACTTCAAACTATCCCCCTCGAAGCAATGAGAATGCATTTAATACATGGAGATCGATGCTTTGATTATTCGGAAAACTTCCTATAATGAATGTTTCTCATCATGGGATTCTATCGCACCTAGATCCTACATGAGTAAAACAAGGACACATAAAAAGGTCCACAATATAAGATTACATCATAGCCATCCGAGAGAAGACCCATCCCACCGATCCAGGGGAATATCTACCACAACCTAGATCCCTAGGGTCATTAAATCCCATGATGATTCAGGATATATCCTCAAAAGATACAAAAAAACCTTCTAATTGGTTTGGGGGAATTTATATATCAATCACCATCTCTAATTTGATCATTTCTTAAGAGGGACATGGAGAAATAAATGGTTATTCTAGAACACTACATCTTGTGGGGATGGTTGCATTTTTATCTCAATGTATGTCTATAGAATCATCAAATCCCCTACTAGAGTCATTGGATCCTCAGTAATAGGACCAATCAAGGTCGATTTTGGCCTTATGTAACCCCAAACTACATTTCTACGTGAATTTTCATCATTATAATCACTATAAAGATAACTAGTCTTCTTTAGGTTGTGATGATAATTTCAATGGTCGACATCCCACACATTCCTCCCTCCACAAGATAACCGTATTCTATTTGTAGCACCATTTAAAAATTATGACTAGAATATTCCTCAAGGTCATTACCCACGGTCCATGACATCAGGAACATATAGATAATGTGATCAAATCTTATGGGGGTTAAAAGAAAAAATAGCTCAATATGGACAAGGGTTTGAATAACGTCCTTGATAAAGGCAATGTAGAATCATCCTGTTGTTTGCAAAGTAATGAAACAAACACTATTGGATGATATGCCTCAATAAATATAGTCATTATCATTATTGAAGAAATTTACAACCAAGGTACAAATTTATAGGTCTAAAATTAAGAAAGAATTCCCCGAGCAGACCATGATCTAGATTTACCAATTGAGGTTACACAGACTTGGAACTAGAGAAGGCTACAAAATATGGAATGTGTGAATAATTAATTTCCACATACATGGGTTAATACATCCAATATAAAAAATAATTGGTGTTGAAACATCCCAATCAACACCCAGAAGAGTTGATTTTTCTCCCAACGAAGACCAATTGTCACAATATGAGAGTGAAATACAAAATCAAAAATTACTCAATGATGAGATACTTAGGGTAAATATCATCACTGGGTATCATCTTCAAGCTACATAAAATATCGTTCATACCATAAGTTCCATTCCTCCAACTAAAGAAGAATCTGAGCACCAGACTGGCTCCAGATCTAGAAAGCTAGTCTACATAGTTGAGGATGTCAAAAATGATATTGAATTCTATATGTTGTGGAAATATAATATCCCTAACCAGTGTAATCATTCAGTCTTAGGAATAATCATGAATGAGTAGGAGATTATGGTGGGGACACCTCATCATCCCCCCCCCCCACACTCCCTACGGAAGGGAGGGAGCTAAAATAGTAGTACCCATAGAGCAATATAACATCATCGAGTCCTTGGATACTTGAATCAAATCTAGGGAGGAGAGACACACACCTATTAAACATGATAGGAAGTCATATCCCAAGTGGGTTGATGACACATTTCCTCCACCCAATTTCATCAACCATATTTTCTCCATCTTTAAGAGTGTAGTATATCCTCAACAAGATCTCACGCACTTCCTATCCCGATGTAGGTAGATTATGTTCCCTCAAGATCAATAGGAGGTGTTATAGCTAAGGTGTTTTGTGTAAAATTGAACTTTTATTACCTTTGTTTTGTATAAAAGCTCACTACCATGGTATATTGAAGGATGTGAATACCTTTTCAAAATTTCCTTTACCATTTTAGCTCCACACTGTGGAAAAAGATATTTTTCGTCTTAAAAATCTACAAAAAATGCAAAAAATGAGAGGGTTTTGGACTTCATGGACAGGTGTAATGGTCTAACCTACTCAATCAGCATCCCTTTATCACTGGAACAATTACCAGAACTCTATGCCTAAAATATATAGGATGGGATATTAATTCCCCTGATCTCAATGAAATTTGTATGTTCGTTCCATGAGTTCGCTTAAACGGAACACTATAACAAGGATTCCACTCAGGGAACCCAATCCAAATCACAGAACATTACCCCAAAATAATGGAAAAAATAGGAAAATTATAAGCTTCATTCTTCACTCTCAATACAACAACGATGACCTTTCGAGCACCCAAGCGAGTCCTAAATCACCCAAAACCTCCAAATGGGTGGTGACAGCCACAAAACCACCCTCATATAGAATCAAAAATAAATTATTATCTCTTATAATTTTAGGAATGGTTGAATAAATATTACTACATCTAAAATTAACAATTTCCCATTATTTTACAGCATCCCTGGATGATAACTTTCTTAGACTACAACAACCAAATAATTCGGATGAGGACAACCTCACTAATCATCATGACTATTGCTGTTTCCATATAAATTAGGTCCATAATATCCAAGATTTCTTTGTATTCAATTAAATACTTCATTTAATGGTCAATTAGGGACAAGTGGTGTTAGAAAAATATTTATATAAGGTGAACATCATAAACATTTCCCATTCACAAGAATATGAGGGTTGTTAGAATGTCTCGGCCAGGCATGCACGAATGTTCAAAAACCAGATTACTCAAAAAATAGTTGACTGAGATCATTCCACCCTGAGGGCATAGTAATATAGACGTAAAATGATCCACCACAAAATAAGGTAACATAAAATGGTTCATACAACAGTGGGTACCTTATCCAAAAGAAGAAATATGAAGAATACAATTTATACTCTACTCCAACACAAGGTCTTACTCTTGTATATTTCTTCCATGAAACAAATGAAGAACATGAACGACCGCACCAAACATAATTCTCATTGAATGAAGAGAACATATTTGGTTCTATAAATGTGATAAAATTTGTATAATTCTTCTCCAAGGATGAATTTGCATCATAATATGAGTTCACCTCAAATAACTAGGGAACGAGAGGCCCCATATGAAGTAACCGAGGATATAAGGGCAAACATGGCCAACGTCAGAACTAATTATATGGTCGTATCCCCATTGATGAAATATATATAGTACAGACTCATAGTAAGGTGCTCTAGTGAGCCTAGAAAATACATGGAGGTGTCATAGAACCTTCCATGTATCGCCCACACACAATATTCTTGCATGAATACCTAGTGAGGGTTCAATTATCTGATCAACTCCATTAAATGGGAAGGTTGACACAACCCACACCACTAGTAGATGATGGTCCCACAACTTATACATAAGCACTAGGCCAACCTACCTAAAATGCCTCTATTCCTAAGACACATTTCAAAGAGAAACCCCTTATCTAAAAGTTCCTACCTATTGAAAAAAAGTACATCATTATAAAAAAGATTGTGATGGTCCTAGAAAAACTGTCCGTCATGTATGTGCAACATCATTCAAAATAACTCTTGCAAAAACATGTTAAATCCTTCTAAATCCCATATGAATTCATGACCAAAGTCAAGGCATATCATTTATATGGAAAGTAAAACTTGTTAGTGTAATTTCATGTTTCCATCCCATTTAGAGAGAATCATCAAGAAGATGTCACTCAATCACACACTAGACAACTCTAGGTTTTGGTAAGACTCAATAATGTCAACATCCAAAGAGTTTTGATCGATAATGGATCTTGTATCAATATCATCTTAATTGGAACCCTCCAATGTTTGGGATATAGAGAACAAGACTTTTCCCTTACAAGGATGACCATTCAAGGGTATGATAAGCATCATAAAAGACCTCCTTGGAGATCAAACTCAAAACATAGTTTGTGGAGCTCACATATGAAGCTATGTTTATGGTTATCAAGAAAGAAACTGTATTCAATTTCTTTCTTAGGAGGCCTTGACTCCATAGCCATAGGTCGTACGGTCAACATTCGATCAACTTATAAAATACCCCATTGATGGAATGGTCAATATAATACATTGTGATAGTCCCCGCTTTGAAACCTATAAAGCCACATATATAGAAGAAAGATTCGAAAAAAGGGCATAAAATAACCAATGATGGATGATGATACACCTATTGTAGCACCTAAGGAATTAGGTACGGTGCCATAAAAACCCATGTTTATTCTCAACAATGACTATGTGCTCCCCGTAAATCTAATTGAGTTGATAGACCTTGTCTTAGAGATCCAACTTCCATTGTCCGTAGTGATTGTGAAAAACACAATGACCTCTAACATCCCTATAAAATGGCGCATATAACAGGGGTGCTTATGTATCTTTTCATGGCCTCCGTCACCCTAATAGTGATGAAGAATCCCCCAGATTTCTAGCTTCATCAGAAAGTACCTCCAGATACATATAAGTTGAAGAAGGTGAGGATAATCTCAAATAATCTCCTCATACATTCGAGGAAGGTGTATCCATGACCATAGATGATATTAGACAAATAAATCTTGGAAAAGATGATTTATCATGGCCTTATCTGATTAGTGCAACCATGCACATCGACCATTAAAATATATACATCGTATTTATCAAGAAACATTGAAATTCATCCTCTTGAAGTTCTAGATAAATTCATGAACTGGATCCAAATGTGGCTGCACACTATCTCGACCTACCCAATGAGCACTGAGGCTTCAAAAAGGTATCTAGAATGATGAACCCCTCTCATAATACCAATGATGAGGTAGAAGTTTCCAAATTGATCAAATCCAACATTTACCAAGATGTTTAATACCTAATTTGGATTTCCATTATTGCTTCATTCATGAAAAAGAATGGTAAAATTATGGTTTGAATCAATTTTAGATACCTTAATCGCTATTGGCCTAATCACGATTTCCCCTTTTCGATCACAAAAATCATGATTGATTTGTCTTCTATCTTCCAATCCCATTACATTATGGATGAGTATTTAGGGTAAAATCAAATAAATATTGCTCTTGTATATGAATTGGACAATTACATTAGTGCACCTCAAAGGATCTTCTACTACCGGGTCATGCCCATTGGTTTAGAGAATGCATGTTCCACATACCAATGTGTCACGTATCATATCTTTAATCCATTACTAGAAATGATAGTCAAATGTTATGTCGATGACCATGTTTTCATATCTCAACAGTTATGTGATCACTTCAAATATCTTTAAATAGTGTTTGAAAAGCTACAAAAACATAGTTCAAAGATGAATTATTTAAAGTTCACTTTTGGGGTAACATCAGGAAATTTCCATGTCTTTATGGTATTCCATTGTGGAATCAAGGTCAACCCATATAATACTAGTGCTATTTTAGAAATTTCACATTCCAGAAAATTTAATGAACTAAGGGGGATTCAATAGAAGATCTTCTAAATTAAGTGACTCATAGAAAACTTGGATGGAAAAGCTCTCCCCTTCAACAGACTAATAAAGAATGGAATCACCTATTGATGAGACAATGACTATGAAGGATCCATTGAAATAGAAGTAGTATCTACTGCTCCCACAAGTTATGATATATATTATGGAAGGGGACCACTCAATTGGAATGTATAATATATGTAATTCTCATTGGGAAACCTACTCACATAGAAAATTTATTTAGGGTGTGAGTATAGTATCTACTACATCAGCAGGAAAATTCTAGGAACTGAAGATAAATAATATGATATTGAAAAGAACCATGTCACACTCATATTCACAATGAAGAACATGGGTCATTACATGAAGCACCATGAAGTCTATCTAGTATCTCATATCGATCCTGTCAAGTATATCATTGTCCTCCTACTGTTGTGTGGGAACTTGACCTAATGGATAGTCATTCAACAACAGTTATACATTCAGTTTGTATCAAAAAAGTTATTAAAAGGGAAATACTTAGATGATTTCCATGTACCACATCCTACCTCATAAAATACCCAACTAGAAATAGAGCTCCCATGTGAGGAGGTTTTCAATGACCACGACACTCCCTGGACATGGTAGAATAATTATGATGGCACTACCTGAGGCCATATCGATATAAGGATTGAAAACCTGAAGCTCAATCAGATCGGTGTAAGGATTGTATTTGTCTCTCCATAAAATTTAGTTTTTTACCTATTATTTCTGATTATCTAAATTATTCATAATCAATTGGGTGGAATACTAAACCAACATTGTTGGGATTGATCTATCGTTAGAATTGCAAATACCCTTCTTTAATATCATCGTAGATTCATAACTTGTGAAAAAATAAGGAAATGGTGAATATTCCATTGAAATGAAATACAATGAACCCCTAACTAGATAAATCATTTGATTGATGGAAGTGTTCATTTTGACCCCACATTGTGTCACATTCTATGATCACATAATGCTCACGATGATATTTTAGCTAATGCAGCCACCGTCGTGGATGGCACTGATCGGGAATAAGAAATGTTTGATATCAAAAGTAAAATAATGGTGTAATTGGACATCATATGTGATATAGAAGTAATAAATCATGTCAAAACTACTACCATGTTTTATTAACCAATTAACACTGCTGGACTGATGGACCCCATAATCAGTTATCTCTAAAACATGACTCACTCCATAGCCTGATCTATGAGGGAACATATTTGGTGATGTGCAACAAAATTTACTATGAAAGATGATAAAAATGAGTATAGTGTCCTATAAAATTGTATAATATATGTAACTGTATTTATATTTAGCTGATAAGAACTGATTTTTACTATAAAGGATAAGGTCTAGGCTTGCTCTTGAGGTGCCCATCAATCTAGAACTAAGCTCTCCCACCAAATATGTATGTTGGGATATTTATTGAAAAACATGATAATGGACTATGTTGAATACATCAAGAAATTTTATGGATTCAAAATCCATGAAAACATCATCCTTAAACCACCGTAATTTCCACTTACTGCTAAATATTCATGGTTGTTTTCCATTAGGGGAATGGATGTTGTTGGGTCATATTCCCTAGACACAAATTAGTATTTCAAGTACATCAATAAATATAAATACATATTCTCCAAATGGGATGAGGAAATACCACTCAACCATGTCTAGATGAAGAACATTTTCATGTTCTTAAGGTCTCATATAATCACCATGTTCGGGGTCCCCAAGATCGATGGAAAATGGAACCAAATTCTGTTCAATATAGTTTATGATATTGTATTTGGAGTACAATATTAATTCCAGTCACTCATCTCTCCATCAAGTAGTGTTAAATGTATTGATAGATTCATTTAATAAGACTATTTCAAATATACTATAGAAGATGGTGAACAAGGATAAAAAGTACTGGCTAAAAAATCTCATGCATTCTCTAAGGGCTTTCCATACCACCAGGGGTAATGTTACACAAGAAACACAATACTCATTATTCTATGGGATGAAGGTGGTATCACCTATAGAGTACTAGATTCCTTCACTCTAAATATCCATTTGCAGGAATCTCTCATTCAATGAGTAATCTAAAAAGTAGCTACATAAATTAGAGCGATTCAATGAGAGAAGGTTGAACACATTAAACAACCTAGAGATCCATCAAACAAATATTGTGTGTGCCTTTAATAAGAAGGTTTTCCTCCATTCATTCCTCTATGGAGAGCTGGAATTGGGCCTAAATATCCAATGATACTAGGGAATAGGCCAATGAAAATGTAACCCATGTGGGAAGGACATTATTTCATTCATATCGTCTATCATAATAGAGCCTACTCATTGGACACCATGGATGGGGAGCATGTCACACCTCCCACAAATGAAATATTTCTCAAGAAATAATTGGAACAACTGTCATCATGTTTACAAAGTCCTAAAAATAAGACATTAAACTTCATGGTAACCATCATCCTAACCACATTATGATAAAATATACAGATATTATTAACAACATGATCATAAAATGTACGGAGATTATCCTAGAAGCAAGAAAATAAACTACACAACACCCCTAACTCCAAAAAACATGACTTTAAACTGCATGGTATCCTTAATCTAGACCACATGATGATAAACTATATATATATTATCCTATTTGCATGACATTAAATTGAATAGTTTCCTATGGAAAATAATATGGAATCATTCCTATTGTTGATGGATATGTAGTAATGCCCAAACCTATTGTTTTGGGCCTATCCACAACATGTATTTTCCTAAATTTTAGGTGAACTATGTCTTTACCAAAATAAATTAAACTTCATGGGTAATTTCCTTTCTTCATGAAATTAAATTTCATGAGTTTTACAGAACTATGTAGGGATTTATTCTCATTTACAATGAGAACCATAGAGAACCCTCAATCCTATATCTTGGTCAGGCCCTCAAATGAGATAAAATACCCATATCCAATCCTTAGTTTCCTATTCATAGTGATAGGAAACCCTTTCATTCCTTGTTTCTAAAGACAACCGTATCTCACATGAGATTAGAAATTTTAATAAGGGATTCCTCACATGGGGAAGTTATAGAAGCTTGTGATAAGCTCATCAGGGTCATGAATTTAGGACAATGAAAGGAATACCATGAGTCTTTATTCAATGACACTGAAACAACATGGTTAATGTACATTACGTGACATTAAACTGTACATTCAATTGGACTTCACCCAATAGGACTACCATTGCTGGTATTGGTCACCTACCACACCTGAATTCAACAACTACATGTTACTTTATTCCTGGAAATACATGATATGTTGCGATGCCCGATACTCCATTCTCGGGTCCAATCATGGAAAATATAAACAATCCATATTTTAATGTATTGGACTTACTTGGTTAGTAATGTCATCCCATAAGAACTATGTGTGACTTGATTCCTTTCATTACATGATATGTAATGACTCCTGGTTCTTCAATCTCGAATCCAATCATGAAAAATATAAAAATTTCCGATTTATGTGTATAGCCCATACCTACAAAGGATGGTCATTCGTCAAGAACTAAGTGTTTACTGATTCCTGTCATAATAGGATACATAGTGAAATCCATGTCTCCATCCCTAATCCTAACCATAATAATCAAAAAAAATCCCAACTCTAAGTACAAGACTGACCTATAGAGTTTTTTCCATTCAAGAAATACACATGGCCTAATTGATGTCGTCACATGATAAGTAGTGACACCATGATTTTCAATCCTTGGTCCAGCTACAACTACCAATAAAAATATACTTACCTCATGAATTTAAACAACATTGAAATTTCATGGATGTATGAATGTTAATCATTGTGGTGTGAATCAACACTGCATGATGATAAACTACACAGAGTATGTCCTCACTGTATGATGATTAAATGGATGATGAATATCCATACTTCATGAAATTAACATACATGGAAACGATCCCCCCAACATGATGATAAAATATGTAATCCATCACAAAATTTTCAGGCCATATAAAGGGATCATAAAATCTCTACCCCGAACTTCCAAAGTATAAGATGATTCCATCATCTTTTAAAACCAGAGCGATCCATAATCCCCACATCATGATTTTAGTTCCATGGATAACCAAAACCATCCAGGGACCCTAGAACGGATAAAAGGATTAATATACCCTTTGATTCACTATGCATGTATTCTAATGTCTCATGAATATGTTCATATGTTCATCAACCAAATTAATCACTCTCCAAAAGTGGATTTCCAATCCATGTGAGCCCTGGCATCACCGTAGTAGAACTAAACACCTACGTCTGTTCTAAACTTCTCCTTGTATGATTGTCCCATATCATTACTCATGACCTGATGACCTTAATACATACTTTACAAAAATTTCATCTCCCTATCTGAATAATGTTGGGGTAATCTTGATCATAGGGATCCTAATTAGTATTTTTATTATTATCCCCCATATTAAGTCCATACGCATCATGACCATAAATTGAATGCACTTTGGTCAAATTTTATGATCGTAAACTCTATCATATAAGGGTCCAAATCATAAGACCTTAAAGTAATAGAGAAAATAAATAAAATGTGTATAGACAAAAAACAAAAAATGGAATCCTGATCATAATTCAAGTGTTCGCTCACTAAAATATAGATCGGTATAGAATTTTTATAAATTAGGGATCAAATGAATATGTAATAAAGCTCATAGGGTAAACTTTTTATCCCCATTAAAATACACACTACACTTTTCAGAACCCATGGTTCAGGAAAAAGTTAAAAGTAATTATTTTTTAGGTATCTTTTCCATTAGAATATGTTTGTTTTGAAGTGACACAACTTTTAGGGTTCTCAAACCCTTCATGGATATTACAATTTCCAAAGTTCAAAATTCATGATTTGATTATCTCGGATCGCCACAATCTTGCATGACCCATAGGAAGGAGACATGTCTTTAAGGACCCTTTTCTTGACTTTGTATGTATGACTCTGGCTCATGAATATGTGCCTATGGTCATTAGCCAGATATATCACTCTGAAAAGGGATTTTTGATCCTTTTGAGCCCTGACATCACTATAGAAGAACCCTATATCCCATCATGTTTTTTGTCATTCCCTGTATTATTATCCCATATCTCATGACCTAAGAACATTGGAAAATGTTTTAAAATCATTATTCCAAACTACCTGAGTGGATTGGACACCCATGAAGCTACCTCACTATCTTTTTTACACTTTATCAAATCCATTATGTTTCAATCCATTCATGAACCATTGATGGAACATAACTTGTATCTCAAAACCACATCGTATAGGGCTCGATATTTACTATATAAGAGTTAAATTTACATAGGGTTTCAGAATCCTTCCCGGGTAGAATTTCTTCAACACCCGACCCCCTAATATAGGAATTTTAGACTTCATTAATATTTTATGTTACCTTAAAAAGAGATGAGGTCATATTTTTCTTCACCATGTAATCAATGAATAAGGGATTTGACCACAATCTAAATAAATCTCTTATATATAAGAAGGAAGCATCAATTCTTGTGAGACCTAGCAACACTATGGATGAAACAAACACCATAGAGTGTTACTGGTTATCCCTAATATGTCTACCCCATCTTATATTCATGGACTCATACTTTTGGTTTATGACTTGAATCATATACACTCAAATTATTCATGTGGACCTAACATACCTAGAATTTATCCCTCAACCAATATTACCCCCATAACTCTTCCATAACATTGCGACATTATTTCACGATTAAATGTCCCTTTTCATGACTATGAATGTATGGCTCTAGCTATAAAAAATGATCATATGGTCATTGACCAAATTTAACACTCTGTAAAAATGGATTTTTGATCCCTATCATCCAATGAAACTCCATTGAAGAACCCCCATCCGTTGTGTGTTTGGGTCATTAATATATATTATGAACTATAATCCATGACCATTGATCAGGTCCAAGAGAAATGACCCTGTAACAAATTCAACAGAATGTCTGTGGTAAAATACCCTAAAATAGATGAAATTGATGTTCGGAGATAAAATAACCTAAAACTAAATAAAAATAAGGTCTAAGCTAAAAGGTCATCAAAAATAAAATTAGTGGCCAGTGATAAAAGACCCTAAACTTACTAGGTATTAGGTTCAAGATATAATACCCTAAAAATAAGGAAATAGAAGGCTCAAGATAAAATATCCTAAAACTAAGGAAATGGAAGGTATGAGATTAAAGACCCTATAACTAATGCAACAAAATTTATGAGCTTAAATTCCCTCAAGTATAGTGATGGATTCTACATCCTAAAAAACATAAACTAAAAAGATAAAAGGTTTGAGATAAAATACCTTAAACTAAAGTAATAGATGGTTTGAGCCAAAATAAATTAAACTAATTAAATATATATTATAAACTAAAATACATTAAATGGTTGTAAGAAAAGGTTTTACCAATGAGACCTTAAACTAAATCAATAGAGAGATGAAGCTAAAAGACCCTAAAATAATGTGATATATGGTTTAATCTAAAACAACCTAAATTATAGTGATGGAAGATCCAAGCTAAAAGAACCTAAAATTAAATAATGTAATATTCGTGTTAAAAGACCCTAAAATATTGTTCAAACACATTTTTTTAGTCTACAAAAGCTTATAAGGCCCCCAATATGGCCTTAAAAGAAATCATGCTATAATCACCCGTCTGATGAGCTTCAGAAAAAAAAAGATAACCCTCCCACCAAGACATATATATCCAAACTAAGTGATGCTTATATAAATCAGGTGACCTCAAGACAATTAGAATAGATTGCGAATGAAGAATCCCATGTTGGTGTGTATTCTTTGAAATTTCTCCATAAGAATATATTATAATTCTAAAATTCAAATTCAAGACTTTGTGCATACTAGATAGTATGAAAGCGATGACTATCATTGGAAATTCATAATACAACATCATAATGACATGAACACCATAATCGGAAGAGGAACTATATAACAATAAATCAGGTTACGTAAAGATCATTCATTAACAATTTCAATGAGGGGAGAATCTACACATGATGGATTCCCTCCATGAATCTAAAAAAATTAATGTAAATAAATTTATAATAAGATTCAATCTTCTAAACTGTATAAGTTAGTGAGGGTATTATGAGAAGCATCGATAGAATGTTAGAGTACCAATTTCCCTACCTCACCCACTTGGACTCCACGATGGAGAGATTTTCCAGAAGTAGTCACCTCTTCAAATCTATTTTGTGAAGTCCCTATTAATGATGATGATTTTGAAAGGTTGAACCTAATAAGGGTAAGGATTTCCTCATGTCTCTATATTTGTATAGTCCAGGTATCCTTCTAAGCATGCAGTTTGAATTTTATATTAAAACCCTAACTAAATGCCTATGATGTATAAATCATCTGCATAGAAATAGGATCTTCATATACAAGGTCAAAGGTATCACATTCATTTGGGGATAGATCTTTACATGTGAGAATAGTTTTCTTTATATTTTGAAATAAAGGTAGTATGTTTATATGAACTCCCCCCCCAAGTCATGAAATAACTAATGAAGTCATTCCCCTTGGTAACAAAATACTTCCAACAATGTCTCAATAATCAAGGAATCAATATTTTTCTATATCAGAGTACATTATGTCTAAGCCTTTGTGATCGATCGGGAAGGTATGCCAAGAAGAGGAATAACCAGTTGAGACAATAATGATACAGGAGAAGAAGCCCCATATGCTCTTCTCTCGATAAGAATATAATCAATAACATGAGATGGGGAAATAAATTCCTTGAAATATTCTATTTCACTATTGAAGTTTCAATTACTATAACAATGTATCTTCCTTGACATCTCACCCATATCTTCAAGAAACTCCATTGTCTCCATTGACAACAAGGTTGGTGATGAAAAGGCTTGTCCACAAAATCATCTAGATAGATTTGCACACTATCCATACAAGATAATAACCAAGCCCAAGCATAATCATTTGTATGGAAGGTGGGAGAATCAGATGGTGGAAGCATGATCTTGGAATAAGTATCATCACATTCCAACATCATCCAAAACTGGAGGATGACTCTAGGATGTCACTCTACAGAAATGCTAGCCAAAGTAAGCGGAGATATCATTTGGTTGAAACCAAACTGATGAGAGAATTTTCTGGGTGTATAATGCTGACAAATAATTATCCCATCCACCATGGTTATAAGTACCCCACCCCTAAGGGAGATTATATACGAAATATCCTTAAGGGAACCAATTCCATTAAAAATAATTTTCCCTGTCAATACATGGAAAGGTGTAAAATCAAAACTATTAGATTGAGTCAAAGAATACTTAACCTTGAAAGGGCTTAGAGACATGGTTTTAACCAATGATATGTTCAGTAATCTAAGATGGTATAAGGCTTCTGGGATCCTCATGGAATTTTAATATTCATAACAACAGAAATGCACCATTATCTAGATAAAAACTGAAGATGAAAACTAATCCTATAATGGGTTCTAAATTGTTGAATATAGATCTGGATTTGATAAAGGAATGAAAGGGAATGTACTTCCTAGTGGAGTATTTGTACTTCTGAAATTTGCACCGCCATTGTGAACATGATGGCATATTTCTCTAAACTCGCCGACCAGCTGGGAAAACCCATCCCTTTACAAACATGTCTTTAAATCCTAATAGCCTATGATTTAGGGTCATCTTTGAGTTCACTCAGTATCCCTTAGAGTTATATTCTGAAACATCCTTGATGGCCATGTATAATATAGCACTATCACATGTCTTCTATAAAGGGAACCATTGAGGTATATGGGATTTGTCCTGATCTTTCTTCCATTAAGAAGAATAAAGATTATGTCCTTGAAATAAATTGGTGATTGCATCATCAACTCCTTCCTTCATTTCCTCTTTACAATGATAAGAGTTTCTATAGCAAAAATAGGACTCTTTAAGGGATAATCCTAAATATCCACATCATATAGTAATTCATTATACATCATTCTCAGAGGGGTATTCCCACCTAGTTGGTAGATATCCCATAGGTTGATGCCCAATTAACCCTAGAAAAAAAGGATTGCGTTGGTATCAGGGCACCAACAATAGATCAGTTCTCAAAGGAGATCTGGATGGAGGTATATAATGAATAGGGAAATCCACACGACTTCATTGAGATAAACCCTACATAACTGATCGAAAAATTATAGGAAACATTGATTTACTAAGAAGGGAAAATAACATTCATTATAAAAATCTTCTCTATGATGGAGATCGTTTTTTTAGCACCATATGATATCTATATTTTTCATATATGACGTAAATATACTTGAGTAGTTACAAGAAATCATTTTCTATGTAAAATCATATCCATCGGGGTGCAAAAGTGTGTTTTCCAGCATATAAGACAAATCGTGGGGTTAAACTATGACAAATTGGACCTCCTTGGAAATTTTCTTCTAGATTCATTGGGAAGGATTTGAATCTTAATGATATGGTATATTGAATTATAAAGGAGGGAAAATGAAATCATCCAGTAAAATTAATCCATATAGAGTAAGTCGATGAGTTAGAGGAAAAACCTAGAGATCTGATGGTATGAACCTCTTTAGAATCTCGTTATCTAAATACATGTGATATTAGGTTTGGTGTTGTAATTTCATTTGATCCTAGACCTTTATTTGGACACAGTAGAGGAACCGTGATTAGAACTAGAAGCCTTTTGAATAAGAGTATGTTGTGTATGTCATATGTAGAGAAAATGATGTCTTGAAAAATTAAATGACTAATAAACTGGTAGTATCATTCCTATATCATGAATCAGTATGGGTTTTGTTAATCTTAAAATGATATTTTGGATTTCCTAACTCCAAAATATCTCACAATTCCATAATCCTAAAAAGCATCATACAATTTCATTATTCCTTGGAGACTTGGGATTGCGTGACCTGGATATAGTCACACAAATCACATGATAATAAATCAATCATATGATCTAGTCAACATGACCTATGAAACCCTCAATTCAATTATAACCCTCAAAAAAATAAGATAAAATAGTTACAAAAATATAGTTTCCTATCAGTTCTAATGGGATCTTCCACAAGATTAGTCTTGCAGAACAGTCCTCACAAATTTATGGCCCATGAATGGGTCTCATGATCGGGTCTTACAGAACGCACTTAAAATAAGGGTGCATGAAAGAAGTGATGTGATATCACACTTCAATATGTGTATCCGGTTAATATATTGTATTTATTTCCCCCTATATAAAGAATATTTCATTTAATTCCATGCTTAACCCAAAAAATCAATATTTTCCCAAGACATTGATTTGCAAAGATTCCAAAGACTCAGGAAGGCATGTACATTTCATATAACTGATTCATTTTCCCTGCAAGAATCACTCTCAAAGGGGGGGGGGATATTTTTTTTATTTATACCAAATGAGAATTAGAAAATTCAAAAGTTATTTAATACCTAGATTTTTGTATTATTTTTCCCACAAATAAAACGAAGAAGGAGGTGGATGAATCTAATAGGTAGCACGAGCCTCTAATGGATGCACGATTATGAAAACATGAGAATGAAACATTAGGGAACCATGTGAAGTGTATATCCTATGATGGATCCTTTGAATATACTTCAGTAATCCCTTTTACCTCGAAAAGGAAAATTAGATAATCAGTGGTCATGTGACAGGAATCCAATGATCTCCCCCAGGTCATGCAAATTATAAACCAACAGTCTCCTAGAAATTCAACCAAACATACTCTAAAAATCGGAGGAAAATATCCCAATGATGGTGGTACCTTTTGATTTTAAATCTCACTCTATGGAAAACTAATGTGGAGAATGGTTTTCCAGAAAAAATACTGGAGAAAAATAATCAGACACTTGAGGCTTTTTAAAATAAAAAAGGAAAATAAATGTGAGGATGTGGGAACCACTCATGGTCATAGACATCATGTGACATGCCTATGTTGACCCATAAGACACTACGAGACTTCAACGACATGTTCACCACATCTCATGAAAGACTACTTACGTGACATATTCATCATATGAAAATCCATGGGTATGTCCAAGAGACCTCACACTTCCCCATTAGATTCCTAAGGAAAAACAAATGGATTTTTCGTTTAAATAGTTACACCTATATGTATGACCTTTATTGGTCATGTGATGAATCATTAATATATTTATTAATTGTCTTTGACATTACTCATATAATATTTCTTTTTCCCCTAACCATATGAAAATAAAGGAAATTTAATAGACGAGGAGGATGGAGCCACTTATGGCCCTAAAACCCTTACAATGTACTAAATAAGTCCACAAAATGGTCTCATGAGACTTTTTGGAAAGCTATCATGGTCTCTCAAAGGCCCCGTCACAAGTCATTCTTGTATTTCAGGATGACCAGACAAGTCACCTTGGATCATGATAAATCTAATCGATAGGCCCCCTGATCTCACAAGGAAACATGGAAATGTCAAAATGACAACATGGAAATCCTTCATCACAACTGCATGATTCAAAAATCTCCCATTAATTTATGATAATCCAATAAAATAAGGTTTTATGGGATGGGTTTATGGTCGCTAAAAATTTGGCAATTCACTCAAAGAAATCCCTGATAGATAATCTTGATGACACATGATGCTAAAATCCATTCAAAGATGTCTCCCTATATTCTCATGATATGCACTGTGAAAATATGCAAACAACTAGGGTGGAAAGGCATATATATTCCACACCCCAACATGGAAAAGAACTATTGACTACCACAACCATAACATAGACATGAAGTTGGTCTTTTGCATCCAAGTGCTAGAGTACATTTCTTAAAGAGGATGATCTCGTGAAAAACAATATTCTAATCATGTTGGATTTGTGGAATAGATGAAGAGACCATAAAACATTCATAATCACTTCACATGATCACTTATAGATCACCTGAAATAATTTAGGCAGGACACATGAAGAACATCCCACAAACCTTCTAGATTATGTGAGATGTAAAATAATTTAAACACTTGAAAAATATAAGGCCTTTGAAATATAATGTATTGAACAATTACTAAAGGTGGGAGACTTAAGTAAAGAACCTATGACATTTTCCATCATGCAATTTGTGTTATCCACTCATGAAATGCGACAACACTGAGATATGTCCTCTAGATCTTGCATCAATCCATCATTATGCTATTTTATTCACATGAAGTCCTATGGACACATCAAGAAAATAACTTAGAGTCCCCTAGACAAGATTACCACGTTTGTGAAACACTCCAGGATCACCATTCAAGACTCAAAATATCAATTATATATGTCACCAGTCTCATATGGAGGAACCAAAATATGATAGGTAAGTCTCATGGTATCACACTTGCATGTCAACTGGCACACACAATATCCTTGGGGTACACTAGGTAGGTGTCACAATTCCACCTAGAAATGTTATCCAGGACATGGTATACCTTCTGATACATTTCACACCGACTCTCGTGACACCTTTCATGCGATTCATCCATATCATGTGTTGGATTACAGGGCCAGCCACTCATGTCTTATGATGTCCCCTAGACAACTAAACCATGATAATGTGACAAAAATTAGACATTCCATCCAAGTTATGTGATGTCCTATGAATAGGTAAATTGGATCACACATTTGTACTTGGAAAATTTAAGAAGATACTATACTAATGTCAAGAAAAAAAATTTGGGCATGATGAGAAGACAATCACCATGTGTTGGCTAGGAGAGCATGCAATGTCAATAGGGGAATACTATAATTAGATGACCTTTCCCATCCATGGCATGTAAACCCAAAACATTAGACTATCCTTACTATGTAAGCCTAGATCAGAATAATATTAATATATTCCCCAATTATAAATGAAAAAATTACTGTGTAATCAATGATCAATGTAACTACAAACATTTTGATTCCTTCCAAAACCAGAATACATAGAACCCCCCAGGTTTACGCTCCATATTAATCTTCCATGGGCAGTCCCAGTGCGTAGGTCCCACACCTATAAGAAATGACATTGATTATTTTCCCTCAATTTCTTCTCAAAACGAGAATGGAACACATGGGATTGTGGAGTTGTAATAATAATACCATATACACCTTAAACCCCTACAATGACTTTGGTAAGGTCAGCGTGTCATCCCCAATCTATTGAACTATGATGACTCTGATTCCTTCCATAATCAAAATATATAGGAAACCTCCTTGAGGACTGATATCTATATTAAGCTTCTTATTGGTTTTACCAATACATAATCACTTCATCTTTATGTTGTGATATAGATTAATTATTATCCATTGTCTCTCATATAGAGTTCAGTTGTCGTATGCTTATTGAATTTCAATATTCATATCATTTTCATCATGAATCCCCCACCATATATTGAAATATGTAATCCCCAATGAGTATCATGATATAGAACTCCCCAATATGTGGAAATATAAATTGGGGTTGGTCCCATGAGTTTGACTAAACTATCAGAACTTTGATTTTAGCTATAATAACGACATGTAGGATGCCTTTCTAAGGACCAATCCCAAATATGGCCTCACTTTCATGTAAGTGTTCTCATGTATCCAACATCTAAATCGTCACAACCCAATAATTACCATGGGATGATTATTCTACCTTCTCCCACAATGGATTGAAAATGTGACACCAAAAGATTTAATATTACGTCTCTTTTAAATTTAACAATATTGATAGCTTATGTTGTACACAATACTGAGTTGAAAACCTTGACATAATATTTAAAATGTGACGATTATAAAATAAATTTTAAATTTGTGGGAATGGATAGTATATAACACATTAGGAAATTTATATTTTTAAATTCATTTAAATTATTTTATAGTCATTAGATAAGAATAAATAAACTTTTACACATAAAAGACTAAATTTTTTTGAAAGCAGATTCACATCCATTTCATAGATAACACGTTTTAAAATAAAGTTTTGATACTTTTAAAAATTATATTGAAAAAAATAAACATTATTTTTATAATCAGAATATCAAAACTATCTTATGGTGATTTTTGTTTCTGAAAATATTTATTTTCCAAAGAATAGTGAAAAATACCTGCTTTTACAAAACTATTAATTTCATTATTTTAAAATTATATTTATTATTAGAAATTTATTTAAACTATAAAAGTATACATAAAATAAATATATATAATAAATGAAAATATTATATACTTAAATCATTGAATAAGTAAATAAATGTATTAAAAATAATAAATTATGTATTTGTATTTCTATGAAACGTAACTGTTTGTTTACAAATTTATAATTAACATAATGATTTTAAAGAATAGTAATTTGAAAATAATAGATTCGTAAATTAATATTTTAGTGCATTATTATTATAAAATAATATTATTAATCCTTAATTAAATAATAAAAGTGTTATAAAATAAGTTATAATGTTAAAATATGTAGATTCCAAATAAATGATGATTTAAATTAAAAAGTTAATTTTCCACATCTATACAATTATTTTTATAAAATAGTTTTCAATTATTAAATTTAAACTTTTAAAATGGTTTGGTTGAATTAGTGGGGTTTTTATTAAATAGATGAATTTTTTGACTAGAGAAATACAATAATTTATGATATTTTGCATTATAACTAAATAAATTAACTATTCAGTCATAGAAGATGTATGGATCAGGTAATAATATATTGGTTTGAACTAAAATTCTCCAGATAATTTATAATTTCACCAGAATCTATACTATTGATAAGCTTGAGCCATAATAATAACCAAACGAATAAGACAATAAAAAACCTCTCCTAAACTATAAATATCACCCCTCACAACCTCTTCTCATAATACATTCTATAACATGTATATTTATAATATTATATCCAATTCTTCTCCCAAACATCTTTATAACAATTTTTCTAGTTTTTATCACAAAAATACTATTTCTAATCTCCTAAAGGAGGTTCTTACGGAGGTGACACTCAAGAGGAAATACATTCTCTCTATCTCTTTCAATTTATTTTCTTTTCTTATCCTTCCCTCACCTCTCCTATCCAAAGTAACATGATAACTACATTATCATTTATATAATATAATTATATCATGTTAATGTAATATTAACCATTACTTCTTTTCTCTTCCCCTTTTTTACTAAAAATAAAAACGTCATAATTGAGGTGTCGATTCACCACCTTCAGGGATATTGATTTTATGTTTTATAATACAGCATTCAAGTGTGGACAAAAAATAATTTTATTTGACAAAAAATATTGTAAAATTTATATTAAAACATATTTAGTGTTCTGGAAAGAATATATATAAAAAATATATATTAATAAAACGAAACTAGTGCATGATAATCGATGAAATGAAAAAATATTCTAAATGGTTATCATTAACATTTTATCAAATGAACCATAATAATATATTGGAAAAATTTTATTTATGACCATTTAAAATTATTTATTTTCATTAATAAAATATAATTTCAAATTTGGATAACTATTCCCATTTTACATGATCTTTCATACATGCATAAAAGTGAACCAATCATTAAAAAAAAGGAAATGAACACTCCCGAACAATGAAATTGAATTTTATAACACATAAAAAATATCATTAGTGTACTTAATAAAATTATAATAAATAAAATAAATGTACACAAGGTTATTAATTAAATTATTAAGGAATCTAATTCCATTATTCTAGAATTTAGGTGCAAATGCAGAACACCTTCAGACATAAGGGGTGGTTTTTATCATCTCACTTTTATTTCTGTTAGATACGCCATATTCACAAATTATTCCATGGGTCTGTTGTATGTATTCATCCATTTGATATATAATTTCATGATTTAATTTCACATTATGTTATTCAATGTTTAATTTTATGATTATTAATTTTATGGGTTATATGATTCAATTGCCGACAAAGTGGTAAGAGATTCTCACTGAACCCCTATTTCTCTTTCAGTTTATAGTTTCTATCTCCTTACCCCAATTTAATTCTTATATATTTTCATAATAGTCTTATATATTTTATGAAACTGTTCCAAAAATATTCCTATATATCAATCCATTATTCATTGATGATAAATTTATTTTTTTTGAAAGGCTTCCTTTTAAATTCCACTCTATAAACAAGCCCTATTAATGAGAACAACCCAACTTCTTACCTATGTGTTATTACAATCCATAATCTATTATAATCTAGTGATATATTTATAAAATAACCCTTCTATCATGAAAAACTATCTTAGATCATTTCTAGTTTTAATAAAATAATTATTACATTGTTCTCTATAAAATCCACTTTTATATTTTCCCTGGAACCTTCTAGAGATGACTCACTTCTAAAGATTGTTAAAACATTATTTCTACATGTTTTCAGTGAAATTAGATAGACTTTTTTATATATAATACATATTTCCTCCATTTAACCCTTTCATTCATGCATATGAGTGTTTTATAATTAGTATATAACTTTTTTATACGAATTTTACCTTAATAATTATTTGATAAATGGAGAATTAATGATAAATTTTTACCTTTTATTTAATATAGATATTTTATGGTAAATAATATTTTTTATTAATTAAATAAATTATTTGATATTTGATGAATTATTTAGAAAAATATAACAAGAATTTGGGACTATTTAATACATGCACTATGGGTTGGGTATTGGTTAATGCTAGCCTTAGGGTTGGGAGCTAGTTATAGATACCCCCTCGATGCATTAGTAGTCTCACGAGATGAAATAAATTTGTGAAAACCCCCATCAAATTCGTCTCCACACAAAATAAGATATGTTTCTACCCACAGACATAAATTGTCTCGGTAGTAGTGGTTCATCTCCCAGTTATATGACGTCCAATAATTAAGAATTACCTTCATTAAGTATTCAGTTATTACGATCCAAGAGACTTTCACTATGAAAAAATATGTGGATTCACTTACATTATCAGTTTATTGATTACCATGTATTTTTCTGATATTAACCTTATTATTTTTATTACACTTATTGATTCATGTTATCTTCCATTATACCTAACCCTTACGTAAGAGTTTAGGTCACCAATTTTTTGTTTTCCTTCCATAAATTATGAAGAGTAAATCTTCGAATAAGTATCATGTAATTAGTTTATATTTTTGTTATGTTCTTTTTTTAATTTCCAATTTAATAAGGGTACCATTTATGTATCTAGTTCATCAATACTATGAAACTGATTGATCCTTCATGATGTGATATGATGTACCTATGCCATAATAATAAAATAACCACCGACCCTGGGATATTGTGGATAGGGTTGTTATAGATGGTTATGTAGAATATTTAGTAGATAAAATAAGAACTACATTAAAGAAATACTAGATTACGTAACCTAACCCTACTATAGTCTTTGAGGGTAACTATAGAATAACTTCCCAAACAATTAATGTTTATGTAATAAGTTATGAATAAAATTTTCAATTTATGTGTATTATTTCACTAGTTTTTTTTATTATAAATTATATATCATAATTATATGATATAGTCTACTATATACCATCATTTAGAAATGGAATCTCGCAGAAGGATTGGGAACCTCACTAATGCACATGATCCAAAGAGTAAGGAGGTTCAAATATATTATGGTTTTATACTAATATTTTAAATGGAACATGTCGCTCAAACATTCTAATCATATGATTATATGGTATCATGTAATAACAAGACAATAAAATAATTATCTGAACATTAAAACATTGGAGGTGTATGAGGGTATAGGATTACATCTAAGAAAATGTTAGATAAATGAATGAAGGGAAAGAAGTATTTTCCAACACATTATAACTGAAGAAATAAAAACCATGGTATTTTATTGAAATGAATGGATGTTTTTTATATGTATTGAGAGAAAGGACACCTTTTCTGTGACTGAAATAGTAAAAATAAGGATTATAATATACAATTCTTCAATTGGAATGAGATGAGGAACTATGACAATAAATGTATCAAATGTATAAGTAATATACCCTAAACTAGGATTGATTGATATTATTGTGTTTGGATTCATAAATTATGTAATTTTATTAATTTATCAACAATTTTATAGTTATAGGAATGATTAGATATATAAAAATTGTATTGTATTACTTATTCTCTAAGGAAATGGAAACATATGATGAATAATAACAATAATCATGTGACGTGATTCTATAGTAAGTTTTTCACCTAGGAAAGATAAAACTAAATATGTTCTTGATATTGAGATAATAATAAATAGATATTTATGGTATATCATTTATAACCATGAAGGTGGTTAGTAACCTAATAGTCTTTATTATGATAGAATTATTAGATGTCTGGATTTTAAGAATATATTCCAAAACATGATATTTTTTCATAGAAGTACGCATGTTTCATAAAGGATTAAAGGATATTAAGGTATTAATATATTTGGTATGTGAATATATGTACTACACCATTTGGGGTAATCTTATGTTAAGTTGATTTTAGAAATTTAGTAAGATTATTTCAAAAAAATTGGTCTTTGAATTTAGACAGAGATATTTTGGATGAGTCTTAATGTTAAATAATTCTGGGAAGAATCACTGATTTTATTAATTAGAATCAATGTATGGTTTATCATATTGTATAACCTATTTTATCCATTTTGGCTTCCATATACATTTAAAGAATTTATGAATGACTTTTGGACCATATGATTCCTTAAATGTTCCTCAACGTATGAAAAATTAATCATGAATATCCATCTCATGTTGTTTAAAATGAGTTGAAAATAGATCAAATCACTTCCAAATTACACGATTATTCTTATAAAATAGAAATAATTCATGTTATTTTTTTCCCAAGTTCATATCTATAATGTAAAATAATACCTTCACTTTAGTAAAAGTATTTTTGGAACAAAAAAATATCTATTTACATTTCTTTATTATAAATCAATGAACTTTTATGTAATCATATATTTACATAATTATGATGGTTAAATTTCTTGATGACCATGTTCTCTATCACTCCCCATCAAAAATAAATAGTTATATATATTTTCCATTCCCACGTTTTCACTTCCCACTAATGTAATCCTATAGGGAAAGGTAATTTGGGGGTGACCATCACATTTTCGTTTCCATCTTTTAAGAGGATGTTCTATTGAGTCTTTTTATGATGTGGTACTTCCAAAAGGGTATTAAAAAATGAAAACTCTAGGATTACCAATCACAAGTTCAAATTGAGATGATTCAATTTATTTAAGGTGGGGATAATATAAAACCCTAATATTAAATTGCATGTCTTTTTTAAATTTAACTACCTCAATAGCTTATGTTGCATGCAACACCGAGTTTAAAAGAATGATATACTAATTAATAGGTTACCATTATAACCTATATGTAAAATTGGTGGGAATGAATAGAATTATCCAAATTATGAAATTTATTTTTTAAAATTCATTCATTTTTTTATTGGCATAAAATAATAATAAATAAATTTTTTGAATAAATAACTGTATTTTCTTAAAGAAGTTTTCCGACCTTTTAATGAAGAACTTGTTTTAATACTTACTCTTATCACTTTTCAAAATTTAATTTTAAAAAATAAACATCATTTTGTAAATAGGAATGTAAAAAATAGATTATAGTTAGATTTTGTTTAAGAATATTTATTTTCTAATGAATATTGAAAAATATTGGTGTTTATAAAACAGTCAATTTCATTATATTAAAAGTCTATTTATTATTTTAATTTTATATCACCAATTAAAGTTTAAAAAATTTATGTATATCATAAATTAAAATATTATATAATTATATCATTGAAAAAATAAATAAATGTATTAAAAACGGTAAATTAAGAATTGGTATTTCACTCAAATAGAAATGTTTATTTACAATTTTATAATTAATATAAGGATTTAGAAGAAATTTTATTTTCATAAAATATATTCATAAATTAATATTTTATTTATTATTATTATATAATTTTATGAGTTCTTAATGAATTATTTAATGTATGATTAAATTATTTATAATATTAAAATCTATATATTTTAAATAAATTATGATTTTAATTAAAAAATTATTTTATCATATTATAAAAATTATTTTCATAAAATGTAGTATTTTTTAGATCTAAACATTCAATAATTATTAGGGTCTATTTTTTTTTGTTTTTCTAAATTACAAGATTTTAATCGAATAATGAAATATTGTAATTTACAGTACTAAACATTACAAGTAAATAAATAAAACATTAAGTCCTGTATGATGTGTGGATGAGGTAATAAACCATTAGTTCAACCTAAAATTATCTATTTACTATATTTTATCCTATGAATCATTATTACTGATAGTCATGAGAAAAAATAATATACAAATAAATAAAATGATAAAAAAACACCATCTCCTCCACTATAAATACCACCCTTCACTCCTTATTATCCTCATAACTTTTAATCCTTGTAGCTTGCTAATATTCAATTCAATTCTACTCCCAAACCACCTCTGCACAATTGTTTCTTTACGGTACCACCAAAATAAAATTTCTTATTCCCTTAAGAAGTTTCAAATGGAGATGCCACATTGGAGGTAAAACCTTCTCTCTCTTTCTCTCTCTAAATTTATATTCTTTTATTATCCTTCCCTGCACTCCCCTATCCTATGTAACACGATAAATCAAGTATCATATATGTACTAATTTGTTTTTTGATGTTAATGGTATATCTGCTATTAATTATAATCTCTTCTTTATTTTTCTGGAATTGAAACATCATCCAGGAAGTGTCGATTCACAACATTCATGGATGAAGATTTTTCATTTTCTAATACCACCTTCATGAATGGTAATAAAAAACTCTAATGGTAACAAATGATTTTAAAATGTATATTACAACATATTAACTATTCTAGAGCCATAATATATAGATAATGTTAATTAATAAAAAAACAAGTGTGTGATAATCAAAGAAATTAAAAAATAATCTAAACCTTATCATTAACATTTTATCTGATGAATCGTCCTCATATATGGGAAAAAATCAAATAGAAGACAATTTAATCTTTTGGGATTTCATTATTAAAATATAATTTTAATTCTTGATAACTATTCACATTTTACATGATCTTTCATAATTGTATACAATAGAACCAATCATGAAAACCAAGGAAACAATACCCCCTCAAATGATGAAATCAATTATTATAACTAATCACCAAGGATATAAATGAACATAATAAAATTATAATAAATAAAATACATGTTGGATGGGTTCTTAATTAAAATATTATTGAATCTAATTACATTATCTAGCATATTATGTGCAATTTTAGATCACTTTTGTGAATACAATAATTTTTTCACATCTGAATTTTATTTTTATGAGATATTTCTTAGTCACCACTTACTTCTTGGGTTTGGTGTATGTATTATGACCATTGATATATCATATGATGAATTTATTTTTCTTTATTTTTTTTTCAATTTTTTATTTTCTGATTAATAATTTTATGGGGAATATGATTTGATTGATGAAAATGTAATAAGAGATTATATCTAAACCCCCATTATTCCATTGGGTTAATGTTTCTTCATTACTAACCCAACATAATTTTTATATAATTATTTTAATTATTTTTATATGTTCCAAAATTATATATCTAGGCAATTTATTCTTCTTTGATGAAAAATAAATTTTAATGGTTCCCTTAGAAATTCCTCCTGATAAGAAATCTCGATTAAAGGGATATTCCCAATTTCATAACCATTTTCATGTACAACCCAGAATATATTTTAAGCCAGCAATTTTTTTAAATAACTATTTTTATCATGAAAAAAAATATTTGTTAATTTTTTGTTTTATGAAAATCAATATTCAATTTTCTGCATTTAAGGTCTCTTTTATATTTTCCCTTAAACCACAATAATATGAAACATTTGTAATGATTATTAAAACACTATTTTTACATTTTTCCATTCCAGTTGAACAAATTTTATCATGAATAATTCCTAATTTCTCCATTGAATCCATTATTTCATGGATATTATTTTTTTTATAATCTGTATTCCACTTTCATATATCGAGTTTACCTTGATAGTTATTGAATTAACCGGGGAAATATTTATAAATATGTATCTTATATTTAATAACAATCTTTTATGATAAGACATAATATTAATAAATAATATCGATTATTTGATATATGGGGATTTTTTAGATTGGTATGATGTAGGATGAGGATATTTTAATGAAATACCAATGGGTTGGGGGCTAGAAATGTAGTCCCTATAGACAGGGACAAGGTATAGATAGCCCCTCAATGCGTTAGTAGTCTCATGAGATGAAATAAATTAGTACCAAAACCTACCCATATTTTCCAAGAAATAACAGACGGTTTATATCCATAAAATTAAACCGTATTGATAGTATTGGTTCATGTTCTAGATACAAAATATTCAATAATTAAGAATGACCTTTAGTCAATTTTTAGTTATTAGTATCAATGAGAGTATCATTAATAAGTTTCGTTAAATGGAATGTTTTTTCATTTACTCAACTTAACATTTTTATTATACTTATTGATTCTATTTATCTTCTGTTTTACCTAAATCGTACTGAGAATTTGATCTCACCTTTTTATTTGTTTTCCATATATAGGTAATGAAGATAAAATATTTGAATAATTTTAAATAAAATGGTTTATTTTAATTTCTTATTTTATATGTTTAATTAAGAATGTAATAATGGTACCATGTATGTATCTAGTTCATCAAGAATGCTAAAATAGTTGATCATTGGTGATGTGATCTCTTATATCTATGACATTATAAAAAAATAACCACTGACTCTAATATACTGGGGATATGGTTATTGCATAGATTCTAAATTAAATATTGGAAATCCAATTCTCGTACTGATCAGGATACATATGAAATCTCCTTGAGATTCATCCAAGAATATCTGGCACCTCAGAGTACTCATATATATAATTTCTATCTGATGTTAAACTACATGAGTCTAACAAAATTATTGGGGTTTGATACCTGTGATAACCAGGATACGTGCGACACCTCATAATGTACCAATACCCTCATCTAAATATTAACCGCCTCCCTACATAGCATAAAATTCAGAATCTCCTGGTCACATGGATTTAACACATAAGCAACTGTTCATTGCTGAGATACAGATGATGAACCTTAGATACACACAAATGGATTCACTCATGAGATTTTTGTCTTCTTTAAAATGATAGATTAATCCAATAATCCTATTTTACGGGTAACTATTAATTTATTAGGATTATGAAGTTATTCACAATAATATCTTAAATCTATAAGAGATTTCGGAGTAGGAACAAATTACCCCATAAGGGTGTGATGACCCCAACATCCCATTATCTCAACCAATAATTATCCGCAATCATTTTGGGTTTCGATACACCAATTATCCACCAAACATTCAATAATAATTTTATACCCAATTTTGGATGGGGAAACTGATGGTATTTTCTTTTAATAATTACAATGGTGACCCGACATTAATGACTGTGTACGAAATGATCCACTCCCCCACAATCAACTGACGGGTCATGCCAAATGATACTACCATTCGTATCTCATTACATCAAAAATATTGTTTTCCAAGTATAACTTGATTATTTTTATATAATTTAATTCAATTTAGGTCACTGAAATCAATTTCACATTATGTAATGTTCTAAAAAAATTTACATCTTTGGAACGTTTTCACTTTAAAAAACTCCTTTCACACCAAATTTATGGGATTAATTTTAAATTAATTATATCCAGTTTTGGGTTATGAATTTTGAAAAAAAAGATTCAAAATATTTAATAACAAGGTCCAAATTTTGTTACTTGGTCCATTTTATTTTTGGACAAAATTTTAAGTGTAAACTTTGGTAATTTTCATTACCACAGTTAAGGGAAAATCAGTGAATTAAGGGTAAAAATAATATTATAGAATTACCGAAAAACTAGTCATAATTTCATTAGATGAGTTATTTTTTACTAAAATCATCATTGGGTATATTTTTTAGGCACTTGGATCCACTTGGATGGAATTATTCCATTTATTTTATTTTATTCCATGAAAAGTAAATTTTATCATTCTTTTGTTTTCAACAAGTTAACTATTTTTTGATATGCGTTTATATAAGAGTTATATTCAACTATAAATATTAATTGTGAAGTTAAATTTTTTATCTTTATCATGATAAATTAATTTTTAATTTTATGGGAATAAATAATTACATTAAAATCTTTCACAATGAGGATGAAGTAATTGTTTAATTAATAGACATATCGAGTAAATGTTATTAATCATATTAAAATAAAAATAATTTTATTTATTTAAAGTCTTCTAAAAAATTTCTATATGAACTAGATATGTTAAGTATTTATTAAATTTTTTGGTTTGTAGTTATCTTTGGTATTTATATTTACTAAAAAATCAACAAATGAAAAGTGTTAAAATTTACATTAATGATATTTTAAAATTAATAATATTTCTTTAAATTATGTAAAAAACATCCAAGTAATTGGTATGTAGTTGAAAATTTCATCCATGAATAATTTATGGTTTTTTTGGAATCTTGTAGTAAAAATATTAACCCTTAAAGACTAAAATAGCTATGTTGACACAGTAAGAGTTAAAGGGTTTAACTAGGGGTTAAATATAAAAGATATGGGTTTGAATAAGACCAAATGTTTTCTAGAAATTAGTAGTCGATATATTTTCTACCCATACTCATCATATCATCGATATAAGTTACATCATATTGATTTAGAATATAAAATTAATTTATATTAATTTAATATTTTGAGAGTTTTCAAAAGCACCCATCAACACAATTATAAAAAGGAACCTCCTCCCTCACATCCTCACACTAGATTTATCCATTTTTCTAAAACACCATACACATATCACCACCAAAATTCCATATCATCAACATAAAATACACCCTTTGGGTGGAAATCTAACCAAGAATGTATTTTCTTATAAACCAAAAGGAGTTGCACGAATAAGAGGTAACATTCTAAATTGTACACTTATGTTTTACTTGTTTATCAACCCCTTAAATTATTATTATTACATGATAATTTAATAACATAAATATCCTCAATATATGGAGATTATTTTAAATAAAATTTTTCAAATACCCCTCCATACACTTGCACGAAACAAGTAATGAACTTACCATTCGTGTACGACAAACTACCGCCTAATGAAACAAAGTCGTTTGTTTTTTATTTACTACTAGCATAGTGGGGAATTATGATCGACATGATTTTTATATATTAATTATTATAATTAAGTTGTATTTATAATTATGTAATTTTTATATAACACATACCTCTATGCTTCCAATTTTTATGAAATATGATAACATTGTCTGTGGAAGTGTGGACTACAACATCCTCAATGTGATGTGATTTGTTTGAAATATACCAAGAACATATAAAGGATGGATTTAGTAATAATATATGAAATATAATATATAAATTAGATACTATAATTATAATATATATATCATTTAATGTTTATTATATTAATATGAATAATAAATGGAAATAGCGTTCATGCATGCGTACGACCTACCATCTCCACGAACGATGCATTTCCTTTCGTATCTCAAAATTGTATGGATTGTTATAAATAAATATATAATGTATGTGTATGATATTTAAATAATAGTGTATAAAATTTAGATGATGAAATCAAGATATATTTAAAATGAAAAATAGGTAACAAGTCAAAACATACTAAAAAAACTAGGCATTTAACTCTCAAAATTATGAAAATAGTGAACTATTATTTACACAATAGGTTATAAAATAACATAAAAATATCGTATATGATATAATAAATATGAATATGATTTTAATATAAATTAACATAATTATTTAAACCATTATGTAGTATATTAAATAATTTATTACTAAAATAGAAGTGTGAGGTAAGGATTTTCTCATCTCTTTTTTACTTCTGTGGGATATAAGACATATTCACCACATTTTTTTTGTGGTGTATGAATTCTAAACTTTAATATATAATATCATAAATATAATTTTTTCATATCATTTATATATTAAAAAGTTCCATTGAATATATTTTTTTTAAATCAATTATTCCATATATGAAGAATGCATTGGACCGAAACGACACAGGTTTTGGACCATTTAACCCAAGCCCCTAGATGCATCATAAGTTGTCATGAGATTATATCAGTTCGATACAATTAATTTGAATTTGTTTCCAAGAAGTTTTATATTTTCATAATGATATATCTTTATAAAAATTAAACATGTTTCTACCCACATATTTAAACTGACTTGATGGTAGATCGTGATAGCAACTATCTTGAGGACACATTATAATAGTGAATACATCCAAAATTATGAATTCCATAATTATTATTATTCCATGTGATTATTTGTTTTCTTAGAATATCCATGGTCATGTTTTAATCTCATGTGATTAATTATATGGAATTATTTGGTCAATATTTATTCATTCCATATTTATTATTCATTATTAATTCATGTTCTCTTCAGTTGTATGTTCTATATACTAACCATTTGATCTCAACCATTTCTTATGTTCAATTTTTTCCTATGATTCTGAAAAGTATATTATAAATTATTTATATCATTTAGATAAGATAATAATGGTTTTCCGATATAAAATTACATTTTATTTTATGTTTCAAATTTAATTTGAATTTAAATTATGTATCTAGTTTACCAAGACTACAAAACTATTTTGTTCTTTAGGATGAGATATCTTTTATTTTATGATAATGTAATAATGTAGGGTAGTAACTCTGTGAAACTGGTGTTGTGGTCATTGTAGTTGGTATTAGAGAAGGTTTAGTAGAAATCGTGGGAAATAGATTTTGGAAATCATGGATAAGAAAATATATGCACATTACTGACATTGAGGAGTAGTAAAAGTATAGGATACCATCCTATAAAATTTTTATTACAATGCATAACCAAGGTTAAACCTATGGACTAAAAATTTGAGAGAAACATTTAATGATTTAGACATCCTATAAATGATTCTAATTACTATATTACTATCATTAGTGTTGCTTATATTATTCTTTGTGTATTTGTAAATGGTTATAGTTTGAAAGATAATACAGGGTATGGTTATAGTATTAATGATTAAGAGACTACAAAAGACAAATGAAATGAATGAAGTATTAAGGAATAAAATGATAGAATGTAGTTAATTGGTGATTAATGATGTATAATGATAAAAATTATTGTGTATCTATATTTAAGAATTATTTCGCCAATGGTTCTACGGTTATAACAATCATGATAGATATAAGGATTGAACTGCAATACTTCATCTTTAACGATTTGGAAGCATGAAATTTTTAATCACGGTCTTTAAGGTGATCAAATATTTAGTATGTGAAAAAAGAGATAAATTATGTTGTTTGGGTAATTTCATGTTAAAATTGAATTTTTGAAATATTGAAAAAAAATTGGCCTTGGAATTTGTATAGAAATATTTTGTAAGAGTGTTAAGGATGGAATAGATTAATTTTAACATTGGATTTTATGGTTTGAGGTGAACTTATAATTTAATGAATAAAAGTTTACTAACCTCTTCAGATTCAAAAAATATTTAGAGGTTGAAGGAAATACATGAGAACTTCATGATTCTTGAAAAGTGATTCATGCATAAAATTTTATATTGAATATTCATCTTGAGGTGTATGAAATAAACTGAAAATAGATTGAAGCACAATAAAAGGATTAAATTATGACATGGAATAAAATCAAATATATTCTCTTTAGTAATTTAACTTGATATTAAAACAATACCTCATCCATTGGAAATTTTTTCTGAACCAAAAACATTATCAGTTTACTTTTCTTATAAAGAAATAAGTGGTCTTTTAAGAGATCATAATAATTTTTGTTTTTTGATTGTTAACATTCGAATAACCATATTATATATCACGCTCTATCAGAAAATGATATATTTATCCTCTATGTAATTATTTTTTACTTTACACTATTCATTTTCTATTCGAAAGCCTAATTTTTTTGTGAGATTAAAATTTTCCTTCCCATTATTTAAGAGGATGTTTTATTAATACTATTTTTGATGTCGCTTTCCCAAAAGGTAATTTTCAAGTAACAACCTTTGAATTTTTAAGTGAAATTTTGTATTTTTAGGACACAGTTTGTTATTGGAGGAGATAATATAACTCCCAAATATTTTATGGTATGTATCTTTTTAATTTTTTTACTTCTATAGCTTATATTTCATGCAACATTGAGCTTAGATGAACCACAATATACTTTTAAAATTATTATTTAAAATGATGTTATCTCTTAGACATTCAATTGGTGGTTCTGAATAGGATCCTATAAATTATGAAAATATATTGTTATATTCATTGGTTAATAAATAATTATAAATAAATAAAAAAACAATTTAATATAATGGATATGTTTTTATAAAAACTATTTAAATGAACAAATGTGTGTTTTTACCAATAAAATAAAAAAATAAAACATTTTGGATTATATTAATTAAATATATATATATATTATTAAAAATAATTATTAACATTCAACTTATGTGTTATATGGAAATTATATATGAAAAAATCTAATTTTACGCAGGAAAAAATGTGTCTTTACAAAAAGATAGTTTTACCACCTTTTGATGACACGCTTCTTTTAAATATAGTTTTGAAACTTTTATAAATTATGTTTCAAAAAATAAAATTATTATTTTAAATAAAAATTTACAAATTTAAAAATGTTTAGATTTTTTATTTTTCTCATAAGTTTAATATTTTAAAGAATAGTGAAGTAAGACAATATTTTAATTGAAAACATCTTTTTCTTCTAAATAATTTATATTGATAAATTATATTCTTATTTTTTAAAAGTATATTTAGTGAAATTTTAATTACTAAATATGATATATATCATTGGTATAAATTTTACATTGAATTTGGATGTAAAAAACTTCAATATTTTGAACATTTTCCCTTTAAAAACTAATTTTTATGTTTTATCAATTAGATTGATTTTAAATTATTTTCTACAACTTATGTGTTTTGAATTTTGAAAAAAAGATTACAAATATGTAATAATTGGGTAAGAATTATGTAAATGTGTTATTTATTAATGTTTTGATTATTAAAATTAACTTTATTAATTGTTTTATTAACACAGATAAATGTAAATTGACTAATTATGGGTAAAAATAAATTATAGATATTATAAAATTCCTGTTAAATTTTTTCTATTTTTTATGAGTTCTTTTCGACCAAAAAAAACCAAAACATGATTTTATATCCCCATGAATCCACTTGTATGCATTTAATCTGTTTTGGTATTTTATTCTAAGGGAAGTCAAATATGTCACACTCATGTTTTCATTATGTTTGAAATTTTTTATATGTGATTATTAAAAATATATCTCTTAATATTAATATTAATTTAAAATATAAAATTTATATATTCAGCATGTAAATTAATTTTGAATTTTTAAGATATAAATAACTACCTTAATGTATTACACATTGATGATGCAATATTTGTTTAATTTATGGAAATGTCAAACAAATGATTTTTAACATATAAAAATAAATATAATTTTAGAAATTTAATTTCATAAAAAAATTAGGTATTACCTAGAAATATTTTTGATGTATTAATGTTTTTAAGTTATATTTTGAATTTATAGTTTTTAAAAAATCAAGCAATGAATAGTGTGAAATTGATATTAATGATATTTTAAAATAAATAATATTTTATTAAATGACATAAAATTAATAAATTTATAACATTTGGTCAAATAATTTATATAAGGCTAGATATTTTATCCATGACTCATGATTGGTTTGTTTGGCATTTTAGGAAACTAAATTTATATTTAATGTTTAAAAATCCATGTTTTCACAAAAAGAGTTAAAGGGTTTGACTATGGGTTTCAACCAAATGATATGGGTGAGAATGTGACCTAAAATTGTCTACAAATTATTGGATGAGTTTATTTTGTCCCATACTAAAATTATATTTTAAATATATCACATTGGTTATATTTTTAATCGATAATAAATTATACAAATTTAATATTTTTAGATTTTTCAAAAGTACTCATTTTCTTGATTTTAAAATAGAACCTTCTTCGTCGCTTCCTCAGAACACATTGAGCCTTATATCTTATAAACAACCTGTACAAATAATATCCCAACTTACCTTAACACATACTAAAAGCCTTAATGTGTGTGTAATTCCAACCAAGAATTTATTTTGGTGTAAACCAAAAGTTGTTACCCGCAAATGAGGTAACATTATTCAATGATTACTTTCAGTTTATTTCATTCTCAAACAATTGAATTATTATTATTACATGATTATATAATAACTCTATTATCTTAAATATAATTATATTCTTTTTTCTAATATTTTTATCGAAACTTTCACACATATCCATTAAATGGGATATACAATCATTATTCGTGTGTACGGAGGTCTACCACCTCGCAAACAGAAGTTGTTCTCTATTCCATTTACCACCTTTCAATGATGGAATAATGATGAATTTACTGTTTATATATGGTATATATAGTATTAAAAATGATTTTATGGTTCTCTATGTTTTATATAACACCGATATTTATGCACTCCATTTAGGGGAATAAGATAACCTCGTTTTTGGATGTCTTGACTACTGCCTCCACAAGGCGATGCGATTCGTTCACTCTATAAATTGAATGAATTAGGGATGGTTTTAAATTAAAATATGTGATATATATGAATGAAACATGACACTTGAATTATAATATACATATATATCATTTATTTTTCATTCTATTTAACATGATTAAGAAATCAAAGTATCATTCATTCGTACATAGAAACTACCATCTCTACAAATGGTGCATTTTAATTTTTTCTCCAAATATTATGGTTTATGATTAATACATATGTAATGGGTATATGAAATATTTATATAATGGTTTACATTGAAGAAACTATGAAATTATGTTCTAATTAATCATGGATATTATAGTAGTTGAATAATCATGTGGTATAAATAACAGAATTCATAATGATAGAATGCATAATTATGGACAGATGAAATGTACCATCGAGGACTCATCCAAGGAATCTAAAAATAAATGTGTATGGCCTTGATTGAATCCATGCATGGTTTTTCTCATGAGACCTACTGATGCATCGATGGGCTATAGCGGTACCCTCCTAAAAATTACTAATTATTATGATTTCCTCATTTTAATTAGGGGATTCATTAACAACATAAACTTTATTATTGAAAAAAAGAATATGTAATTTGAAAACATTAACCCTGAACCACGAATGGTATCAAAATAGCCCATAAACTATCAAAATTATCATTAAACATTCAATAAAAATTGGTATATGATATCATAATAGAATGACCTAAATTAAGAATAAGATAAAACAAAGGGTGTTTACATAGATAAAGATACTCTAAAAAATCAAAGAAAAGTTATTGAAGAAAACTCTTGTTAAACCCCCATGAAAACAGATTTCATATAAAAATACCCTTTTATTTTAAAAATAACAATCCTTAAACCCAAATATCCCAAAATAAGGGAATATGGTTCTTCATTTTAAAAAATATTTAATACTATAAAGAAACCTAGAAATTAAATAGTAATCTCAGTGGGAGAGGGGAAGTCACTATTGTCGTGGACATTAAAAATAGAACATCCATTTCATCATTTATGAAAATGTTTTGTATAAAACATAGAAAAAGTTTCATTTTAAAACCATTAAATGAAATAAAAAAATGCATCAAAATTCCTTTATAATTCTTTTATATCCATACAAATAATTATGTAAAATAAAATCAAGAATATTGGCTTGGAGAAAAACATTTGATTGTTAAATATTTTAACAATCAATGTGTCCCATAAAACATTGAAGAGTTTAATAATAAACCCTATGAAGGAATAAAATTTAACATAACATAAAATTACATTGTAATAAATAAATTAATGAAATAATTATAAAAATTGTTTTTATATAAACCTCTTAATAGAAGCTGGGTGTATAACATCAAACAATGCCTCAATTAAAGGATATTGATATAAAATCCCTTACCTAAAAATTAATTTAGTTGAAAATACATTAACCACCCATATAATTGTTTTTATAAAGTTATTAACTATATCATAACCTTATTCAAAATATTGATATCATGTATATTCATATTATATTATTTTATCACCATTTTGTTGATAATAGTTTTTATTACCCTTGTTTTTTGTGTGAATTGCATTATTTTCCTATGCTTCTTTTGTCGTTAATGTATTAGTTATTGTTCATAATATAATGATATAACCTATTCATAATGACATCAATGTTATAGATATTATATTTAATCATTTAATAAAATTTTAGATCCATTATTGAATATTGGATATGGGAAATGAATTATGTCACGTTGTAGAGACGGTAGACCATACATATGCATGAGAGATGGTATCATTCCATTATTGGTGAAAGGGTAATGAAATGGATGGTATATTAATTATCGAAAATCAATATTATGTCATAATCATCATATATATCCATTATTTCCATCATTATACCCTTCAATGTATAGTGATAATGGAAAAAATTACACCGTGATGTGGAGATGGGATGTCGTATGTAAGAAAGGTTTATACTAAACTTGCTTATATACCAATTGTAATGACTGCAATGCCAGTTTCCTACATTCAATACGTTACTTTATTACATTATCATAATATATATTATATCACATCCCAAAGGACCAAATAGTTTTCCAGTCTTAGTAAAGTAGATATGTATTTGAAATTCAAATTACATTATAAACATAAAATACAAAAATAATTTTATTTGAAAAACCTATTATTCTACTTTCTTAACCTCGCATATCAATCCTAATAGACTTCATGGGATCCTTGGGAAAATAAATCAAAAGAATGGGGTGATCTCAAATACTCAGTAAGGTTAAAATACATCCGAAGCTAACATGATTTAATAATGAATAAAAAATATAGAAAGAATAAAATAGGATTGAATAATTCCATATAAATAATCACTTGAGCTTAAAACATGACCAGTGATATTCTAACTAATGAAATAATATCACAGAATAATAATAATTAAAAAATTAGTAATTTTGGATGTCTGTACTATCAATATTTACACTCAATATAGTTGTTCCCAAGATCTATCCGCAAGATAGTTTAAGTTTGTGGGTACAAACCTGTCTGATTTGTTTCATGATCTATCCTCCTTTCATTTTAAAACTAGTTGGAAATAAACATGAATGGTTTTTCACTGACTTATTCCATATCAGGGTTATACTGATACATCAAGGACCTTTTATAAATATAGTCCCCACATATTATTTAATGTCCTATTCATTCCTCACATGAATAAATATTACAATTGAATCTGTTTGTCGGAGTGGATACTCAAGAGGGGGGTGAATTGAGTTCCAATTAAAATTTATGTTAGAAAGATTTCCATTAAAATCGCCCAGTTAAAAAACTAATTTAAACTGCTGTGAATTTATACAGATATTAAATGTTCAATTATTTTCTCAAATATTGATTAGGTATCAGTTAATTTAATTAGAAGATCAAATTAACTTTTGAAACTAACGTACTGGTTTGCAATAAGTACAAACACTTTCTACTTCAACTATCAGAGTTACTCTAAAACAGATTTATATTTAAAGTACTTAGTAGCGGAATATTCAAAATAGGTTTTAACAAAGATAAGAATCACAAAAATTTGTAAAACAAGAGGTTCTGTCTCAAGATGAGACTTAGTCCTCTCAAACAATTTATATAAACTATGATCCACACCATGGATCGAGGTTTTAGAACAGTACTTAGATTGTTCTGGTCCACAGACCTATACCACTATTTTACATGGGAAAAACAATTTCAACAGCTCTCAGGCTATCCGGGTCACACTTGACCTCTTCCAAAGCTCACAGTGGGATATAATAAGGTGAATAATGTTTGGTGTAAGGATTTAGTATCCTCCATTTCAGCTCAGGAGTTAGTGTGTGTCTAAGAAATAGAAAGATACACCCACACATCTCATAATGTTAAGAAAAGGGATACAAAAAGGAAATAAAAGAGTTTAGAATGCTCTGTGTAATTGTAGATGATCTCTGGACTTGTTTTGATGTTTCAGATGGAAGTCAAGTCGTTTCTGGTGAAGATGACTCAAAACAGAGTATCATTGTTCTTATCATCTAAAACTATTTATACTTATTCATATGATTTTCAGTAAGGCACAACTACTCGTCTTTGTGTTTTTTCAAGGTGAAATATCTGCTTCACGCTCTCTGGTTTTTACAGGAGTTATTCAAGTTCTTCTTGTGTTCTCTGGGACTTCACACACATGCACCTTCTTTCGTGTGTTTTTCTCTTTTCATTCTGCTCTACCCTTTTTACTTCAGATGTTCTTTTTTATTCCTTGAGATCTGGAAAAAATAATTATTACCTTTTTACAGGTAAAAGTTATGGTTTCCTGACATCCTATAACCAACATTAATTAATAGTAGGTGCATTTAACTAAGAAAATACGACCGTTGGAATTAAAAGGGTTAGTATAAAGTTCAAACAGCATTCATGACTATCGGTGAGTCATGAGATCGGTGACTCACTTGAATCTGCATCAATATCGGTAGGTCATTTGATCAGCATCGGTATTGGTAGGTCATTTGATCAACATCGGTATCGGTAGGTCATTTGATCAGCATCGGTATTGGTAAGTCATTTGATCACCATCGGTATCGGAAGGTCGTTTGATTAACATCGATATCGGTAGGTCTTTGATCACCATCAGTATTGGTAGGTCATTTGAATAGCCTCGGTATGAACGTTCTCATCGGTGAAACTTTTCCCATCAGTGTGACTGTTCTCATCAGTGCGATCGTTCTCATCGGTGTGACCATTGTCATCGATGCTATCTTTGTAATTGGTTCGACTGTTCTCATCGGTGAGACCGTTCTCATCGGAGTGACCATTCTCATCGATGTGACCATTCTCATCGGTGCGATTGTTTTTATTTGTGTAGCGGTTCTCATCGGTGCGACCGTTCTCATCAGTGCGACCGTTCTCATCAGTTTGACCATTGTCATCTCTTTAACTAACGGTTACTCACGAGAATAACAAAGGGTGAGTCAAAAAACATGAAATCCTCAAAAAGTGTTTGGTGAATACAGAACACCTTTAGGCTAATAGTAAACCATAAATAATCATAGATAAACATTTGTTGACATGATTAATCATAGTAAACACATTTAGAATAGAATAACTAATTTACTAAATTGACTTATAAACAAAGATAACAATTATTTATGATTATTAAAATAACCATCTCACAGAGAGTTCAACAATATCCCCCTTTTTGATAATCACAAATCTATTGCATAAATGAAGAGGGAGGAGAGGATTCGTTATGTTTCCCCTATGTAAACAGAATATATGAATAGTCATTTCTTCCCTTTTGTCTACATTTTCATTTAAATAAGTAGGAATCATTGGTCCCCCAATATATATTCTTTTCCCCCCATTATAGAAAGTAATATACTCTTCTCCTCCTTACTGAGTATATATAGTTCTCCCTATTCGGGATTATCAAAAAGAACAAGAGAGTAGAGAGAATAAAAAGATTAAAGTTACATTAAAAAAACCACTCAAAAAGTTAGACAAAATAAAGATACCCTATCAAAAATGACTGGTACAACTACTTCATGGGGTGCAGAGGAGATTTTCCTTTAGAAGATGGAGGAATGGATGGGCCAGAGGGTGGCTTGGTGGAAGGTTGATCTGACCAGATAGAGAGAGGAGGTAGCATAGCTCGATATGGAAGCAGAGTGGGTGCTAGGGTCACTTTTGGTTCAGTATAAGATCTTCCAGAAGGCGGCTGCTGAATGACCGACCAGATATTAATGAGAGCCTGAGAAACTGATAGCTGATCAGGAGCAACATTGGATGGATTGAGAAGCTCAACAGCATGATAAACAATTACCTTATCTTCCACATGAAGATATGGCTTGAGTATATTGATAAAATACTGAATGACTTCCCCACCATATTTCATGTCCTTCTCAAAATCATCTTTGTTCTGCATAAAACATTCGTGAGTGGGAGTAAAATCATTCAATTGCTAGACCTGAGATTTAAAGGCTTGAGTTACTGGAGGAAGACGCAAATTCTAAGCCAGGACATTAAACTGATGATTCAACTCATTCATGGTATATATTATATAAAAATAATGATCAACTTTTTATTTTATCTCTTTCTGAGCCTTCTTAGCATCAACTAAATAGAGATTTACCATCTTGTGAATATGATCACTATTTTCTTTCATCTTTTTCAATGATTCTAAATCCAAAATCTGTCCAAGAGATGCTAACTCTTCTTTTATAACATCTTTTAAAGCATTGATCTCATGTCTAGTAATCTTGGTCACTTTTGAGGAGCTAACATGAGCAACAATCTGAGTAATCTCAGCCTTCAACTTTCTCAAACCAGATTTCTTCATGTGTTCTATCAAATTTCTCAAAACATCCATCATTCCAGAAATGTTTTATCTAAATTCACCTTATAGAGAAACTAAGTCATTGCCTAATTCCTTAAGTGCTTTATTGATAGAGGTAATGTGCATGTCAATCATCTCACCAGTATTTCACAGGTCTGGCTTAATAATACTTACCACTCTTTGCATTAAATCATCTATTGCAGCCTCAGATAAAGTCATAGGGTCAAGAGCATTAGATAATTCCTCTTTCATTATCTCTCTAACTACGTGAATCAACTCATCTTTAAATATATCCAAATCAGATTGAGAAACTGAAGAACATTGTCTTTCTGTTGTCACTTGCACATTCTCAGCAACTGGTCTAGCCTTAACTGAATGTATGGCCTTTATAATATGCAATTTTTCTTCCTCTTCATATGAATAATCCAAACCATGAAATGAAAATACTAGTTGTTATTACCATGTATCTCTATAAGAGATATACTAGGGCTTTAAAAATCCTCTTTCCCATAATTTTCAGGTGAGATTTCCTCACTTACATCAATCTCTATCTGAATTGTTCTTTCAGCCTCAGGAACAGCTTCATCTTCAACCCGTTGTCGTTGTGGATCATCTTGGATCACATTTTGACCATATACTGGTTAAGTAGCAGCATCATTATCACCACAATAATCATTATTTCCATTATAATTATCACCATCATCATCATTACCATCATCATCATCACCATTTTCATTTCCATTATTATTTACTGTAGTTTCATCGGTATTATATTTTCTACTGGATTCATACTGATCAGAATATGATTCTTTAGTATCAGATTCTTCTTCATCACATTAAAGGGGTTCTGACTTAGGTAACTGAAGAGGTGGACTAGTTGGTCCAAATGTCATTATTCTTTTCTTAGGACGTACCATATCATGATCACTTCTACCGTCAGGAGGTGACTCTGGTTCGTTTTAAGTATCCACATCATCATCAGCCTCAGCTTCCCCTATTCCCTTCTTATCGGACTCTCCAGTTTCCTTAGGAACTTCTATTTATTCCTCCTAATCAGAGTAGAAAAATTCCTCATCATGTATTAAACAAGAATCTCTCATCCCCTTTGGTCTCTTATAATGATCAGAAGGATTAATAGAGTCATACAACTTGTCTTCATCAGCATCCCATGACTTCTTCCATCGATTTAAATTAATTTTCATTACTTTTCAAATAACCTTGTTAATACAGAAGCTACTACTTGATGAGATACACTCATCTCCTTATTCAACATAGCACAAAAATTTTAACATACCAAAGATTTTCTTACAGTAGAAAAAGGTTTTAGCTTTCTTGGAAGGCTTCACCATCTCATCAATATGAACAGTAATATACCTACATAATTTGATCTTATCACCGTTTAGTAATAAAAAAAACAAGAAAAAATCTTGATACATTACAGCAGAAAAATCACCTTTTCTGGGGCAGATTTGGTGCCAATTAAACTTAAACAAAATTCTACTTTCACCATCTAACTCAGCAACTGTTATTCTTCTGGACTCAGACTTGCCGGTTAGCATCTCCAGAGTAAGATCATAAGAAAAATATTCAGTGGTAGGGGGAATGTTACCATAATAGTCTTCATATCTACCTTTATGAGGCACTCCCAAACACTCAGCCCAATGCTTTGAAGAAGAAGATATATTTTTCCCTTTGACCACTAAAGATACTCTTGCAGCTTCTGCTCCATCCAATATAATAGTTAACTTCAGATAAAACTCATGCACAAGCTTTGAGTAGTAGATGCGGTTGTTATCACAGAACCAGTCTTTCCATCCTTGCATCTCCAATACTTTTAGAAGAGCTGACTTACTAGTTAACAACCATTTAGAACTCACTTCGTTTTCTGTGGTGACCACCCCATCTTCCAAGTCTGGGTTCACCGACTTTTGAGTTGTGCTACTAGATTCTCCAAATTGGCATTTCACAGGAGAGGAACCTTCAGACTCCTTGCTTTTCCACTTTTTCTTTTCAATTTGGAGATTCGAGAAGTTTGAGAGGTTGAAAATGTTGAAAAATGATCGGGATTAAGAAAAAAAAGTAGAGTTCGGTGGGAGTTGGAAGGTCAACAGTTTTTAGATAATTAAATATCTACGCATCATAAATTTTATCATTTAGGGTTACAATAATAAACAAGAAGAATGATTAAGTACAATAACGTCATTTTGACAATTACTAACAGTTTCATAAACTGTAAAACTTAATCAATAACAAAGACCAGTTTCACTGATCGGTTTTACTAATTGGTTTCATTGATTGGTTTCACTGATTGGTTTCACTAATTAGTTACACTGATTGGTTATACTGATTGGTTTCACTGATCAGTTTCACTGATCGGTTTCATTGATCGCTTTCACTGATCGCTTTCACTGATCGCTTTCACTGATCGATCATACCTAACTCTTGCTTAAATTTTTTTTACCTTTCTTATCTCAAGGGTTTGGTGAAGATATCAGCTAATTGATGTTCAGAGTCAATAAATTCCAGATAAATATCACCTTATTGATAATGATATCTCAAGAAGTGTTGTCTGACATCAATGTGTTTGGTCCTAGAGTGAGACACATGATTCTTGGAGATATTAATTGCACTAGTGTTATAACAATTTATTGACACATGTCTAAATTGATATCCATAGTCCAACAAAGTTTGTTTCATCCACAGAATCTGTGCACAATATCTACCAGCATCAATGTATTCTGCTTTAGCAGTAGACAATGCAACAGAGTTCTGTTTCTTACTACACCAAGATACCAGAGACTTTCCCAAAAGATGACATGTTCCTGATGTGCTTTTCTTATCTATTTGAAACCAGCAAAGTCAGCATCTGAATAACTTATTAAGTCAAAGGATTTTCCTTGTGGACAAAACAAACCTAAATTGGTTGTATGTTTAATATATTTGAAAATCCTTTTAAGATCAAGTCGATGATATTCTTTAGGATTAGCTTAAAATCTTTCACACTTGCATACACTAAACATAATATCTGGCCAGCAAGCTGTAAGATAAATTAAACTTCCAATCATACCTCTATAATTGGTTTGATCAACTGGTTTCCTAGTTTCATCATCATCCAACTTAAATGTGGTACTCATAGGTGTGTCACGTCCCATATTACTATCCGAACCAAAACGTTTTAGAAGATCCTTTGTATATTTACTTTGATTTAAAATAATACAATATTTCTTTGAAAATTTTGAAAATGAAGAAAATACTTGAGTTCTCCCATTAAACTCATTTCAAATTCATTTTACATAATTTTTTAAAAGTCAGTACATAAATAATTTTTAGTAGATCCAACGATAATATCATCAATATAGATTTATATAGTAAAAATATCTTTAGAAATTCTTTTAACAAAGACTGTGAGATTTGAAATTCCTTTAGTAAAACTTTTGAGATAATAAAATTTGTTAGTCTATCATACCAAGCTCTTGGAGCCTGTTTTCGACCATATAAAGCTTTTAAAAGTTTAAAACATGATTTTAAAAATGGGGGTTTGTAATACCAGGTAGTTGTCCAACAAAAAAATCATCAATTAAAAAACAAATTATAAAAGCACATTTAACATCCATTTGATATAACTTGAAATTCAGATGAGCAGCATAGGCTTGTAGAATCCTAATAGCTTCTAATTGAGCTATAGGTGCGAAGGTTTCATCAGAGTATATTCCTTCTTCTTGACTATACTCTTGTGCAACTAGAATTTCTTTGTTTCTAACTATATATCCCGATTCATCAACTTTATTTCTAAAAACACATTTAGTGCCTATTTTCAAAGTGTCCATGGGTCTATAAACTAATTCCTAGACTTTTTTTCATTCAAATTGATTCAATTCTTGTTGCATATCCATTAACTGAAATTTATCATTGATTGTATCATTGATATTTTTGGGTTCTAACTATGAAAGTAAGGCTTTATGTTCAACCTGGTTTCTTAGAGAATCTCTAGTCTGTGTCCCTCTATCAAGATTAAAAACAGAAACATCTAAAGGATGATTCGTTAGAATCCTAGTTGATCTAGTAAAGGTAGGACTTGAAATTTCATGTTCTTCACTAGATTCAGGCTCTATAAAAATAGGTTCTGGGAAGTTTCCAGAACTGCATGTCTTTACAACCGGTTCATTGATTTTATCATTAAGGTCCCAAACAGACAAATATTCCTCAAGATTTTGAAGGTAAGACATAGGTTCATGTGCATCAGTTTCATAAATCATGATGTGAAATTATTATTCCTCACATTTGGTTATTTTTTTAAAGACTTTATATGCTTTCCTAGTTAAATAATAAGAAAGAAAAATTACTTCATTGCTTTTAGAATCAAACTTGTCAAGATTATCCTTAGTATTGAGAATAAAGACTATGAAACCAAAAACATTAAATTAATTAACAATAGGTTTACTATGGATCCAAAACTTATAAATGGTCTTTTTGAGAACAGGTCTAATCAGGACTCTATTAATAATATAACAAGCTTGATTAACAACTTTATCCCAAAAATAAATAGGCATGTCATACTCTTTAAGCATTGTTCATGAAATCTCTTGAAGGGTTCTGTTTCTACATTCTACTACACAATTCTAATTAGGTGTTCTAGGGGAAGAGAAATTGTGACTATAGCCATTGTGTGAGAAATAAGATTCAAACTCATGATTTTCAAACTCACAACAATGATCACTTCTCAAAGTCTTAATTGTAAGTCCACTGAGGTTCTCTACATACTTGGTGTATTTAAAAAAGTAAGAACAAGCTTCACATTAGTGAGCTAAAAGGTATACCTAATTGTATCTAGAAAATTCATCTACTAAGACATAGACATATTGCATCACATTTAAACTAGAAACTCTAGAGGGTCCAAACAAGTCCATGTGAACCAACTCGAGATCTTGAGAAGTTGAAACTTATTTCTTTGATTTAAAAGAAACATTATGTTGCTTTCTATTTTGATAGGGATTACAAACTTTATCAGTTGTGAATTCATGTTTAGGTAGGTATCTAACTAAATTTTTCCTAGTTAGTTTTCTATGTGAGTGAATGTTGCAGTGTCCTAATCTTTTGTTCCATAACCAAGACTCTTTATGAAAAGCATTTAAATAAGTAATATTTTGTTTAACCAAATAATTCAAATCAACAGCGTAAACATTTTCATTTCTCAAAGTAGAAAATACTAGAATATTTTTAGAATTAAAAATATTACATGAATAATTTTCAATTTTAACATTAAAACCATCATCATACAATTGAAAAATACTTAACAGGTTATACTTAAGTCCATCAACAAATAAAACTTCAGAAATTAAAACTGAATTAGTGTTACCAATCTGTCCTAAGCCAATAATATTTCCTTTTGAATTATCACCAAAGGTGACATGGCCTCCAACAACTTTGATTAAACTCTTGAAGCATGAGTAATCTCTAGTCATACACCTTGAACATCCAATGTCCAAGTACCATAACTTCTTATGGAAACCTTTCATTAAATTTTCCTATAAAATGGGTTTAAACAGAAAATATATTTGTTACCCATACTTTCTTGGGTCCATACAGTTTAGAAAGAAAATATTTAGGTACCCAAATTTGTCTTATGGGTCTCAAATAATTTACAGAATTGATAGATTTTTAAAGATAAAAATTATTTGATCTATAATCATATGAATACTAGTTTAAGCATATGAATTTACAGAAAAAGAACTAGCTGCATTCTATCCATATTTAGGAATAACTCTTTTTTTAGTAATCTATCTCTGTCCAGGATGATAGCCTATACTAGTGGTATATTTTGGTGCCACTTGTTTTCCTATAATTTGAGTTAGAGTATTCTTTCTATTAATGAATATCACTTATTATTTCCTTAATTGATCTTTGGACAATTTCAGTTCATTATATTCCTTACGTAATTTAGCATTTTTTCCTTTTCTATATCAAGTGCATATTTAACAAAACTGTTCAAAGCATGCTGTTTTTTCATGGAATTATACTTGTCCTTCAATTCATTACAGGTTTCTTCAAGCATATTACAATATTCAGAAAACACTTCACTTGTCATGTTTCCATATTCAGAATCAAAATCAACTCTAGAATAATATGAATTTAAAGAAGGAGTATCCAATATTTCCTCAGATGTGTTTTCCGTAAAACACATGTTAACTTTTTGAGAATTCTCATCCTGAGTAGAATCAGAATCACTTGAACTCTCTTCTTAATAACTCCAAGTTTCATTCATAGCATTCTTGTACTTATTTTCCTTGTAGCCATGTTTCTTCTTAAACAACAATTTTGGATAGTCTAGTTTTACATGTCATTTCCTTTTGCATTCATAACAGATAATTTCACCACTCTTATTAAAAATTTTCCAATCCTTCTTCCAATGACCATTGTTGACATATTTTCATTTATAATTTTTTTTTTCTGAAGAATTTCTTCTTCTTGTAGAACGTCTTAAATCTCATGGCTATTTGAGGCATTTCGGCATCACTGCCAGAATCTGAACTTTCAGTTGTTTAACTTTCAGTAGGTATGTGAAATTTCTCCTTATCCTTTATATTTGAAGCAGATGTATTGAAGGAAATTGACATCTTCCTTGGATCATCATATTCTTTCTTATTTACATTAAGTTCTTCTTCATACATCATAATCTTACCAATAAGCTCCTTAACAGGTAAAGAACCAATATCACATGATTCTCTAATTGAAACAGATGTGCCTCTCCATTTGTCTGGTAAACATATTAATACCCTCATGATCTATTCGTTTGTAGGAAAAACTTTTCCAAGTGAGATCATAGTGTTGACAATCTCATTGAACCTGGGATACATATTAGAAATAGGTTCATCAGACTTCATTTTAAAATTATCATACTTGATAGTAAAGGTATTCAATCTAATTTTATTATCATTGGCTATTCCCTCATGAGAAACACCCAATATATCCCAAATTTCATAAGATGTTTTACAAGTAGATATGTGATTAAATTATTCATCTCCTAAAACACAATACAAGGCATTCCTTGCTTTACAGGTATTTTTGTATGCAGTTTTTGTAGGTTCATCCCAAGTAGATCTTTTATTTAATCGAAACTTATACTGAGTCTCTATAGGAGTCCAGATGTCAAATACCATACTCTTTAAATGAATTTTAATTTTCATTTTCCACTGGGCATAATTTTTACCATTAAAGAAAGGCGGTCTGTTAGTTGCAGCACCATCTAATCTATTATCCATAATTATATTTTATTCAATATATTTAAAGAGAAAAAATCTATAACTAACAGAAATTTAAGATCTTTAAGATACAACTAAAATCACAGTTTAAAAACATAAATATTAGAAACCCTTTATAAATAACAATCCTATGATACCAAATTTTGGTGGGAGTGGATACTCAAGAGGGGGTGAATTTAGTTCCAATTAAAATTAATGTTAAAAATATTTCAATTAAAATTCCCTAGTTTATAAACTAAGTTAAACTAATGTGAATTTATATAGATTCAAAATTTTCAATTAGTTTCTCAAATATTTATTAGGTCTTAGTTAATTTAATAATAATATCAAATTATCTTTTGAAACTAACTTACTCATTCAAAATAAGTACAAACACTTGCTAGTTCAACTATCACAGTTACTCTAAAACAGATTTATATTTAAAGTACTTAGCATAAGAATATTCAAAATAGGTATTAACAAAGATAAGAAGAACAATAATTTATAAAATAAGAGGTCCAGTCTCAAGCTGAGACTTAGCCCTCTCAAACAGTTTATATAAACTATAATCCACACCCTAGATCTAGGTTTTACAACATTACTTGGAATATTCGGGTCCACAGACCACTACCATAGTTCTACGTGGGAAAAAAATAGAAATAGATCTTAGGCTATCCAGGTCACACTTGAACTCTTCCAAAACTCACAGTGGGATACAAGAAGGTGAAAAACGTTTGGTGTGGGGATTTAGAATCCTCCAGTTCAGCTCAAGAGTCAGTGTGTGTCTATGAAATAGAGAGATACACACACACTGCTGGTAATGTTAAGAAAAGGAATACAACTGAGAGAATAAAATAGTTTAGAATGCTCTGTGTAATTGAAGATGAGCTCTGGACTCGTTTTGACGTTTCAAATGGAAGTCAAGTCCTTTCTGGTGAGGATGAATCAAAAAAGAGTATCATCGTTCTTCTCAACTACAACTATTTAGACTTCTGCATATGATTTTCATTAAGGCACGACTACATGTCTTTGTGTTTGTTCTAGGTGAAAGATCTACTTCAAGCTCTCTAGTTTTTACAGGATTTCTTCAAGTTCATCTTGTGTTCCCTGGGACTTCACACACGTGCACCTTCTTCCGTGTGATTTTCTAGTTTTGTTCCACTCTATCCTTTTTACTGCATATCATCCTTTTTATTCGTTGAGATATAGAAAAAAATGATTACCTTTTTACAGGTATGAGGTACAGTTTCCTAAAATCTAACAACCAACATTAATTAATAGCAGGTGCATTTAACAAAGAAAATATGACCGTTGGAATTAAAAGGGTTAGTATAAAGTTTATACAGTACTCATGACTATCGGTGATTCATGAGATCAGTGAGTCACTTGAATCAGCATCGGTATCGGTAGGTCATTTTATTAGCATCGGTATCGGTAGGTCATTTGATCAGCATCGGTATCGGTAGGTCATTTGATCGGAATCAGTATCAGTTGGTCATTTGATAAACATTAGTATCGGTAGGTTGTTTGATCAACATTGGTATCGGTTGGTCATTTTATCAACATCAGTATCGGTAGGACATTTGATCATCATTGTTATGGTTTTTCTCATCGGTGCAACTATTCTCATCGGTGCGACGATTCTCATCGGTGCGACCGTTCTCAACGTTGCGACCGTTGTCATCAGTGCAACTGTTCTCATCGGTGTGACTATTCTCATCGGTGTGACTGTTCTCATCGGTGTGACCATTCTCATCGGTGCCTACATTCTCATCGGTGTGACCATTGTCATCAGTGCGACCATTATCAACGGTGCGATCATTCTCATTGGTGAGACCGTTCTCATCAGTGAGACCATTTAATCGCTTTAAATAACAATGAATCACGAGAATAGAAAATGGTGATTCAAAAAACATGAAATCCTCACAAAGTTTCTAGTCAATCAAGAAAACTTTTAGGTCAATAGTAAACCATAGTGACTCATAGATAAACATCTGTAGACATGGTTAATCATAGTAAACACATTGAGAACATAATGAATAATTGACTAAATTGACATATAAACAAAGATAATAATGATTTGTGATTATTAAAATACCGATCTCACAGAGAGTTAAACAGAATCAATATGTCTTAACAAAACCAATAAATCATTATATGGTATATCAATACATCCATAGTAAAGTTGGCCACAAACCATTTACAAAATTATGGACGATGGTTTCATTAGACATAGATATAAGTGGATTAAAGGATTTGACAAATGATGTTAACAAGGATAAAAATAATTTTAGTGGTATAACTGAAAAATTATTTTGGAGAAACTCTAATTAAACCCATATGAAAAACACTTTCATATCCAAATACAGTTTTCATTTATGTAACCATTTTAAATATCAAGACACACATTATTTGAAAACCCAGTTTCAATAAAAAATACCCAAAAACATAAATATGGTTTTTTATTTAAGGAAAAATGTTATCATGAAAAGGAATATGAAAATAAAATAATGTTCATGATTATGGAAATTTCATTTTCATCATATACATTAAGAATAGAAATTTTTGTTTTTCACTACTCAAAATCATCTATTTAAGATATATAAAAATAATCATTTTTCAAAACCATTTAGAGAATATCAAAATAAACATAAAATTTAATTTATAATATTTTTATATAAATAAATATATAAAATAATATCAATAATATATACATGGATAGAAATATTTGATAATTAAATCATTAAACTTTTATGTTTTCCCGTACCACTTTGAAAATTTAAATCATAAGCCCCATGAAAAAATGAAATTTAAAAAATCATTAAAAACATGAAAATAAATTAATTAATGTCATGAAAAGTCAAAGTCTTTGTACATACACCTTATAAAATAAGGTGTGTGTATAACATCAAATTATGACTCAATGTTAGGAGATTGAGACAAAGTCCATTATCTTAGACATCCTTTAGTTGAACATGATTTAACATCCTGTATTATAAATATAGGATTATGATAAATATATCACAAAACCCTATTCATTTATATTATAACATATATTATTTACGTATGACTTTATACTACCTATTTAATATGAATAATATGATAAAGTTATGTTTTGGGTAATATCTTGTTTATTTTTCGTATGTTTTTTGATTCTAGATATTTTTTAACCTCATAATTATATCTTGATTTCATTATATCCAGAATTATTTTCACGAAATCATATCATATATATTAAGTACATTTTTATTTATAATAATATTTAATATATATAAATAAAAAATGAAAAACACCGTTCATAGATATGATTGGTCATATGTATACATGAATGTTGTTTCAAATTGGATATTTAATTGAAAAAATGAATGTTATTAATATAATTAATATAGAATTATTATTTCATATATATCATATACATTCACTAAACCCATAATTAATACATTATATTTATAGTGTGAATGAATCACATCGTTTTTAGTAGGCGGTTGTCCATAAGTCCCCAAACAGAGTTATAATATTTACACAAAATAGAAGACATGAAGCTATGAGTTATATTATAGTTAAAAATGAATAAATAAGTCATAAATATAATATATATATATATATATATATTATATATAAAAATTACATCATTATTACCAACCATGAATGGTGGAAATGGAAAAACAGAAGACATCAGTTTGCAAGGTGGTAGTCTACCATACATGTGAACGAAGATTGCGTATTCGATTTGATGGAAGGGTGTGTGAGTGATATTAAAAAACATAATATAACAAAATATCAGTATATTTATGATAATTAGGTTATTATAGAAACATGAAATTAAAATAATTGAAGGGTCTTAAAGAAAAAATAAAAAAACTTTTGTGATAAACATATATCTTCTTTGGGAATATCCTTTTGATTTGTAGAAAAGAACATCTTAGTTGGATTTTTTTAGAAAGTAAGGCATCTAGAATTAAAGGAGATAATTTTTTATGCGAAATGGGTATACAATAGTTTTTATAAGAAATAAATTAATTCCAAAAAGTAAGGGAGGGGATCTATTTTATTATTGAGGTGAGGGGCATTTTGGAAACTCTAAAAATATTAAATTAATATGAATTATTATTTTTTTAAATGGCTAAAGAGTGAGTAATTTAGAATATAAGATTATCATGGATCTAAATACATTAATCCAATAACATCTTAAAAATTTTTATGTCACACTATTAGCCTTACCTTTTTCATTTAACCATTATTCCACTCTTTAACTATTATCAGGCCAACTTGGCTTTTTTACACATTAAGTGTAAATATAGTTACTATAAAATGACAAATAACCACAAATTTGTAATGGCTACAATTATAATCCTTATAAAAATCATTTTATTATTTTTATATTTTTATAAATTTTATATCATTTAATAATAAATTATTTATTTGAAAATACCACTAATGTCAATTTTGACACTATTCAATTCATGACCATTTAAAAGATATCAATACACAAGATAATGTCAGGAAAAACCTCTAATAAATCCCTACTATATTTATTTAGTATATAAAATTCTATTATTATATCAATTATCAAAGAAATTATTTAATTTAATATTTTTAATATAATATGTTTGATATTTCAATTAATTAAACAACTATTACATCAACACTGTGTAATAATTTTTGGAATATGTATTTTATAAATGTTAAAAGTAAATTTATATGATGAATATAATGATTTTATATTTCAAATTAGTATTTTTACTTGATGATATCTTCTGAATAACAACATATAAAAAATAAAATGCTTATTGAAATCAGGAGTATGAAATATTAAATGTTTCTTAGAATAAAATACTTTTAAAAAATAAAAGTAATAAAAGTACCCCAAGTGGCCATAATATTTTTCCAAGGATGGTTTTGATTAGAAATAAATCATCCAATAAAATTAGAAAAAATATTAGGGTAATTTTATAATACTTATAGTATTAGTTTCAATCTTAATTAAAAAAATACTAAAGTTATTGTTCATATTGTCTAAAATTAAAAGTAACTTATTTAAATAATTTTTACCCACTATTTCCAAATTTGTGATTAAATTTTCAAAATTATAAAAAATAAAATATTTATTAATTAATTTAAAATTACCCCCATTTTTGAATGAGAAAATGATTTTTACAAGAAAAAAATGATTAATAGTTGGAAATTTTATCAAATCCTATTTAAATGTTAAATTGATTCCAATGAAATAAATTGGATGAAATGGTAAAAATTTATATAATTATGTTATAAAACTAAATAAATATATATTTTTAACCTCGAAAATATTTAGACGAAAAATATTCTTTCAATTAAAATACAATATTTTATAACTATTAATAGAAACATGAAACTTACCAAAAAATACTAAAAATTACACAAAATAAATTTTTATGATCAAATTTACAATAAGTAGTTTATTTTTTAGAACATTATTTTATAATGAATAAAAATTTATATTTAAAATAAGTCCCCAATAAAACTGTGGTAAAATTGTATTTTTGTAAAAATATATCTTTTATTCATTAAATTGGAGTTGTTCTTATTTCAGATCTATTAAACACATATGATGAATGAAAAACATTATATGGAACATATTATATTAGTATATATTTATTTTTCAATAATATAATACAAAAAGTGTTATTTGTTTATTTTATTTGTATAAACCACACTTGGGAGCATTTAAATAGTTTTTATAAAAACATTTCATTTATAATAAATTGGTTTTTATATTTATTTCTTATTTATTGAAAAAAAATTTATTCAATAATATATTTTTATAAGTTAGTCTATCCTATTCTTGACCACAAATTTTACAACTATGAGATAATTTCACTTTAAATAATAATATTAATTATATATCATGTGTCATTTAAGTTTAGTGTTGTTTGCCATGTAAGGTATATAAGAGTCTAAATTTAAAAGGATATATACCATAAATCTCGGGGTGTTACATTATCCACCCCTTTAATAAATTGTGTCTTCACAATTTAAAATTTCACCTCAAATATTAATGGTAGATAGTTGAAAATTCATATGGGGGAAATCCACGTTGGTAATAGGGTTAATAAAACATCCTCTTAATAGGTGGGAAATAGAAATATGAATGTCACCACAAAATTAAGCTTTCAAATAGAAAATCAATAGTGGAAATCCAAAATATGGATAAGAAATATGAATATAACTATCAATTTTTTTTGGAGATTGATATATAACATGTTCATTAGAATGTTAACCCTCAAAAAATCATAAATCCGTGATAGATAAAAGATGCCATTTATTTCTCAGTAAAAAATTAAACGAATAACATTTTTCATTACAAATTCACTTCCTATAAATGATGGATTATTTTAATATACAGATAATAAATTAATTATTTTCTTTCCATATCACAAGCAAAATATCACCCATTAGCATTTCATCAATCTATCTACACTTTATTTTGTACACCTTAAGATGGATATTCAAGATGGGTTTTTATGTATGAAACACTTTTGATGAATCGTTAGGTCGGTATGTATTTCCATCATCCTATAAAGGTTTTTTGAAACTGAAAATGATAGAAAAAAGAATCTAATAAATCATTCATGTCCCGCAAAAAAAGTAATATCCACAGCTTAACTTAATCAATTCCACATTGAGAAATATCTAGATAATTTTATCTAAATTCAAAGTCCAAATACATTGTAAATAGACCAATAAATTTCCAAAATTGGATTACACGAACATCATAATGTAACTCTTAATATAACATTCTTAATATATGAATACTTTTATCTCCTTAAAACCTTAATAAAAACATGCATACTTCCAAATCCTTATTGTATCATAACTATGGTACAGTCCTTATATATCTCATGCTTCTTATAACCAGAGTATCTTTGATAAAATAATTTTACAACATAAATACTGAATCCAAGCACCAAAATACATTAATTATTCCCCTTCAGCTGTAGTAAAAGAATAATATTTAACATGACCCCTTTGATTCTTCTGAGGTATTTTTCCATGATTTTTTTGAAATTTATATTCAATGTGACTCATCTCACTATAGCCAAAACCTTAAATATCAGTGTTTTCTTTCATCCTTTTGCATTGTTTTTCCTGATGTAAATTTTTATACACTCACAAAAAAAACATAATCCTTTCAAACACTTCAATTAGTGATTCTTTCCATAATTATCACACGTGGTAAAACCAACTTTCCCTTATTTTAATTATCAATATTTTTTCTTTGAAATATTTTTCATATATTCCATCCATTTCCAATGATAAAACTATGAAAATTATTTCTTTATCTTGATAGCATATGATACTATATCCTCGTATGATGAGAAAGTTTGGGATACTAGTACCCTTCATAGGAATGAAATTAACCCATCATAGAAATAATCGGTATCACTCCATGGGTTAAGTATGTAGTCTATAGAATTCCTTGTTAATCCTGTCAAATATTCTTCATAATTAACAACATTTCTATGCTCCTTTTAACTCCAACTAAAAAAAATCCACTTCATATCCACTCACTATTCGTGAGGAAAATATTCTTCCATAAACATATTTTTAAAATCCTTCTATTTGAGGTTTAATATTTCTTCCTCCTCCTTTGTATTTGAATTAGTTATCATAATTGAGCTATATATTCCATGATATAATAAATTACCTTTAAAAACATCTATATTTCATTACTTCCCAAAGAAATACATATCATTTCTTAAGAACTTATCCATTTATTAGCTGAAAATGTATTTTTTTTATTCATGTTAAATGATATAGGTTATTGTCTCATGATGTATCTAATATTGTTTCTCCATGTTGTACATTTGTATAATCCATTCAAGTAAGGTTATTGTTTGTAACATGATTCAGTTATCTGGGTATAGATATATGTTGGTCCAAATTAGTTGATACTCAATCTCAAACATCCTTATCTTATATAGGGGTAAATCCCTATATGGATTACAAGAATTAATATGGTTTCCATTCTATCCACTACGCACCATTTCCATGAAATGGCGTACAATGGATTAGATCATTAAATTATCAAAAATGATTTATCAACAAATAACAAGTGAATCACATCACCTAAATTTAAAATTTATTTTTAAATAATATAAAAATAATAAGTTAGTTTTATTTTTTATATATCCAAATTCTATTATAGAAACTCATTCTCAAATAAATTTTTATAAATATAGTTCTCCAAGGTTTCTACTAAACTTACTCTCATATAATCTTTAATGACCCGAAACATGATTCCCCAAATATCATTCCAGATTTTATTACATTGGTGTAAGATATAATATATTTCATCCCAATAGACTAAATAGTTTATTATTCATGGTAAACTAGATAGATATTTGAAATTAGAATTACATTTTAAACCTAAAATGTAGAAATTATTTTCTCAAAAAAACCATTAAACTGCAAGCTTGAACTTGAATATCAGTCATAATAGACTTCTTGGGATCTTGGAAAAAATTAAAATATAAGAAATGGGTCAGAATAAATGATCAGTAGGGATAAAGTACTGTAAAATATAACATGAATTAATAATAAAAAATAAACATTCAAGAATAAAATATGTCTGAATAATACCTAATAAATAATCACATGATCTTAAAACATGACCATGGATATTATAATTAATTAAATAATCACATGGAAAAATAATAATTAAGAAATATAAAATGTTGGAAGTCTACACTATAATGATCTACATAATTATAATTACTCTAAAGGACTATCTTCAAGTCATTTAAAATTTGTGGGTATAAACCCCTCTTATTTGTGTCAAGATCGGTCCTCTAGAAAATTTAAAACTTCTTGTAATCAAATGTGAAGGCTTTACACCAAAATGATTTTATCTCAAGAGACTACTAATGTAATGTAGGGATTTTCTATATATTATTCCCATTTTTTATTCAGATACAATCCATTCCTCATAAGAATAAATAATAAAATAGAATTAATATGTATTAACAAAATCAATAATTATTCATTTTGTATATCAATAATTCCCCAAAAAAACTGATCAAAACCCATTTACAATACTATTGAAGATGGTATCATAAGAGATAAATCTCAATGAAGTAATATATTCAACAAAATGTGTCACAAAGATGCAAATACTTTAAATTAGATCGCTGAAAAATTATTGAGGAAATGTTCTTATTAAACCCATATGAAAAAACATTTATAAAAAAATATTCTTTTCTTTTAAGAACCCATTTCAAAACCAAAACACCCTTTTATTTGAAAACCCATTTTCATTAGAAAATTAACCAAAAATAAAAATATGGGTTTTCATTTAAGGAAACATGAAATCTTGAAAACGAATAAAAAAATAAAATAATGATGATAGTGGTAAAATAGTCATTATCGTCATATACATTAATAATAAAACTTTTTTTTTGTATTTTTGAAAAAGTGTTTTGTATAAAACACATAAAAATATTCCTTTTTGAAACCCTTTGAATGGAATAACAAATAGATATAACATTACATTTATAATAGTTTTATATAAATAAATATATAAAATAATATAAATAATATTTATATTGTTAAATATCTTTGATCATTAAACATATAAACAATGAATGTGTTCCATATCAATTTTAACATTTTAATCATAAGCCTCATGAAAGAGAATTTTTTTTAACAAAACTTTAAATAACAAGATAATAAATAACTTAATGACATGATAGGTCAATGTGTTGTAACTACACCTCAAAAAAGGTGCGTATATAACATAAAACTATGCCTCAATGAAAGGAGATTGAGACAAAGTCCCTTACCTTACGACTCCATTAGTGAAACATCCTTTAACCACCCAAATTAAAAATATAGGTTTATTATAAATCTATCATAGAACCATATTCATTTTTATAATATCTTATATTTGTTACTAATGACTTTATATAAAAACTTTATTAACAATTTTATGTTAAAATTATGTTTCCAGTAACAACCACTTTGGGTTTTTTTCATGAGTTCTGAGTTGAGGTATTTTTTATCCTATTACATTTATCATGATTTAATCATAACCATTATTATAACCATGACATAAGTATAATATATATTAAGTATATATACACTAAAAATAATCTATAAATTATTGTAATATAAAATGAAATACAGTATTCATGGAGATGGTAGGTCGTACGTATGTGTGACCATTATTTCCATTTTCTTGTTGTATTGAAATAAATAAATTAATTAATAAAATTATAGAAATATTATTATGTCATATATATCGTATAATTTCTATAAACCCATATTTAATACATTCCATGAAAATATTGAATGAATCACATCATTTTGAGGAGGTGGAAGTCCTTACACCCACAAATAAAGTAATTATATTTACAAAAAATGGATTGATTGAAGGTATGTGTTATATAAGAATACAATAATATTAAATAAATCATAAATATAATATATATCACACAATAAAATAAATTCCATCATTATTCCCAATCATTTAAAGTGGAAATGAAAGAAAAATGGCATCGATTCGTGAGGTGGAAGCCTATAATACAAACAAAAGAGGATGTTGTATCCTATTTGATGGATGAGTTAGTGAGTTTAAGTAAAAAAATTAAAATAAAAACATATCAGAATATTACATTTATTTATGTTATTATATAAATATGAAATAAACCATTTTTATGGGATTAAATAAAAAATAAAATAAAAACATTCATTGATGAGGATTACATATTCTTTGGTTATATTATTTTTATTTTCACAAAAGAACATATTTTGTTATATTTATTCACATTTTATGGATTTTATGATGAAGTGAGGGGAGTAGGGAGGGGAAATGGCCTGGAATAGGTTGAGCTTGATGTTTTTTAATGAGTCTTAAGGTTAGAATTAATTAAGTTGAACATCAGACATTATATTTTGAGGATAATATATGATTTATTGGATACTTTGTGCTACCCTATTTTGTTTTAATGAACATTTATAAGATAAATAACATACTTTTGGAACTTATGATTCATTAAAAGTGAATTGAGAATTAAATTTTTCTTGAGTAACTCTTTCCATATGTATGAAATTAAGTTAAAATAGATCCAAGAACAACCAAAGGATGAGATTGTTCTTAAGTTCGGGAATGAATTTAAATATATTTATTTTCTCAAGTTTTTAACATGATATTATTAAAATTTATCAACCATGTTAAAGGAGTTTGGGATTAAAAATAATATTATTTTTATTTTATTTATGATAAATCCATATCCAATTTAATGATCACAAATTTATGGGTTTATGATGGTAGACATTCTAATGACCATGTTTTATGTCAATATCCATCCGAATTGGGTAGTTTGTTTTCTCATCCATTTCTATGTTTTCACATACCATTAATGTTATAGTATTCCAAATCCTAATATTGTGGAAACATTACAATTTTCATTTCACTCTTATGAAGATGATGTGTTTATTAACCTTATTTCCAATGTGGGTTTCAAAGGTAGAAATTTCCAAGTATCATCCATCCATTTTTGAAGTGAAATTTTAAATTGTGGGGAAAATGATTATTGAAGTATGGGATAGATTAAAACCCTATTATTTTATATTTTGTGTCTTTTAAAATTTAATCTTTTAGATAGCTTATGTTGTACGCAACACTGGGCTTAAACGAACCACGATATAATGTTTATATTATTATTTAAAAGGAAATTATATTATAGAAATTAAATTAGTTATTTCAAATAGTAGTGACTTAATTATTAAAATATATTATGGAATTCATTGGTAACCAATAAATTATAAATAGAAATATAAAAAATTAATATAATAAGAAATATTTTTATAAAAACTATTTAAATGTGCAAAAGTGTATTTTATACCAATAAAATAAAAACAATCACACTTTTGTGTTATATTAATGATATATATATATATAATATATTCAATGTAATGTTCAGAATTCATACTTTTTTTTATTTATATGATAGAAAAATATATCCAATTTTATGAATAAAAATACTATATTTTCCTAAAGGGATTTTTTCCACCATTTGATATTAAATTTGTTTAAAATATAGGTTTTTAATTGTTATAAGTAATATTTGAAAAAATAAACATATTATTTTAAATAAAAATATTAAATCTACATTGGTTGATTTTTTTATTTTTTGGATAAGTTTAATGTTTTGATGAATAATGATAAAATATTGGATTTTAATTATAAACTTCCTTTCATATAAGTACTTTATAGTGTAAAAATATATTTTAAATTGGTTTGAAATTATAATTAATTCAATTATAAATCATTTAGTCAAATATATTTCATTGGAATCAATTTCACATTTAAATTTGATGTAAAAACATTTCAAACATTTGATCTTTTTAATATTAAAAAACAATTTTCTTATTTCATCAAAGAGGTTGATTTAAAATTAATTACTGTAACATATATTTTTTGAAATTTTAAAAATGGATTTCATATTTTGAATCAGTGGGTACAAATTATGTAACTACATTCCTTTTATTTGTGGAGACTATGAATAGTAATTTTTTAGTTTTTTTATTACAATAGTTATTGGTAAATTGAGAAATTAAGGGAATAAATAATTTTATATGTATTATAAATTTACCCTAATAATTTTCCTAATTTTATTGGATACATTATTGGGGACTTAAATCATCATTGGGCCAGTTTTATAGCCTATTAGATCCACTTGGGTGACTTTAATCCCATTTTAGTATTTTATTATAAGGAATGACCTATATGTCATACTCATATTATTAATAAGTTTTAAATTTTTTATGTATGGTTATTCAGAAGATAACATTGACTATAAATATTCATTTTTACTCTAATATGATTATCTTCATCGTGAAAAATTATTTTTAATTTTTAGGAAAAAAATAATTTCCTTAAATACTTACACAATAATGATTTAGTAATTGTTTAATTAATAAAAATGTCAAAATATATATATTAAAAATACAAAAATAAATATAATTTAAGATAATTAATTTTATTCAAATGTTTTTAATACTACCTATATATATTAAGAATGTATTAATGTTTTTGTATGGATATTATATTGTGTATTTATAAAAAATTCATGAATCTAATAGTATCAAAACCGAAATTAAGGATGTTTTAAAATAAATAATATTTTATTAAATAATATAAAATTTATAAAAATATAATCTCCTTTAAACTTATTGGGATATTTTTTTAAATTTCATTCATGAATCAATTCTGGTTATCTTAGCATTTTATATTAACTATATTAATCCTTAATGAGTAAGAAACCATGTTGTCATGGTAATAGTTAAAGGGTTTAAATAAAAGATAAATCCAATGTACATGGGCCTGAATGTGACCTAAAATTCTCTAAAAATATTAGTTGAGATTATTTCGACCCATTCTTTTCTTATTTATGATTAACATCATTATATCCATCCATGTAATGTGTCAATGAAAAATGGATTACAGCGTGATGTGGAGATGGTGAGTCATTTGTACACACATGTGGTGTTTTAGTTTTTCGTAGGATGGATAAAAGTTGGAATATAGTTTTCCCATAATCATAATAACATTTCATCACACAGATTATAATATATTTATTACATTATCAAGGAAATAACACATGAAGAGGAAGTAGATGATGAAGTTAACTTAGATGAGTTGGTAAAAATTATTACCTTTTCTTTGGTAGACATTAATTAGATATATTCTTAAGGGATATTTGTATGGTCCTTTTGGAATACTAGGATTTCAAAAACATTTCTACAGACATTGGTAAGTGAAATGGTAAGAGGTTGATTGTGCTATAAGGCTCAAATTTGTGTCAAGAATCCATGGATGATTTTTACTTTTATAATTTATTTTACGAGGACTTTTGGAAACTTTAAAAAATATTAAATTTAAATAAATTAATTTTAAATACCAAATTGTTCCAATGTGAGTAAAAATCCAAGTTGTCATGGTAAGAGTTGAAGGGTTTCACAGAGGGTTAAATCCAAAATTCAAGGGTAAAAATGTAATGTAAAATTGTCTAAAAATTATTTCTGGAGGTCATTACAACCCATACTCATATTATATTATAAATAAATAATTGTGAATTAGTATGTAATTGAAAATTAATTTATATTAATTTAATATTTTGTATGTTTCCAGAAGTGATCGTCATCTCATTTATAAAAGGGAACCACCCACCTTAGTTACTAATAATAAATTCTGTCATCTATCTCATTTATACCCTACCAAAATAATATCCCAACTTACCATCCCTCATCCTAGAAGCCTTCATTTTTTTATGAAATCAAACGAAGGAATTATTTTGGTATAAACCAAAAGCGGTTACCCAAAATCAAGGTAACAAACTTAATGATCACTTTCATTTCACATATTACTAAAAAAAATTTAATTATTCTTATTCCTAGATTATATAATAAACTAATTATATTCAATATACTTATATGTAGTTTTTCTATGAGCTAGAAATTCACTTTCACACACATCCTTAAAAGAATACACCCAATCATTGTTTCTTTCTATGACATACTACTTCTTCATGAACCGATGTCATTCATTCTTCCATTTACCACCTTTAAAGGTTATAATAATTATATATTTATAGTTTATATATTATATATATAGTATTAATTATGTATTTATTAATATGTAATTTATATATAACATAAACCAATATGAACTCCATTTATGGGAATATGAAAACATCTTTTCTGGACATGTGGACTACCGCCTCTTTAAAGTGATGTAATTCATTCATTTTATAGATAAAATTTTTTATGGATGATTTTAAATAAAAATATATTTCATATATTAAATAGATATGACATTATAATTATAATAAAAATATATATAATTTAATTTTTATTCTTTTAAATATGGCAATGAAATGTAAGTAGATTTCATGCGTACGTACGGCCTAACATCTCCATGAACAGTGAATTTCATTTTTATATCCAAATATTACGGATTATTATAAATAAATATATACAAGATATATATGATATTAAATTAATGGTTTAAATTAATTAGATGTTACAATCATGATCTAATTTAAAGGTAATACATATAAAAAATCAAAACATAGAAAGAAACTAAGCAATTGAAACCTAAAATATAGAAAGTAATGGTTGATTGTTAACAAATTGGAAATGAAAAAATATACGAAGATAATATATGATATTATCAAAATGATTAGGGTTTTTTATAAGTTAATAACATGAATAAAACCATTATAAAGGATATAAATTATTTTTCATGTAAATAAAATAACAACTAAAAAAGTTTCTCATCTCCCTTTTAATTCTATGAGATATATGCATTATTTAGCTATTATTTTTGTGGTGTGGTGTATATACTACTCATTTAACATGTTATATCATGAATCTCCTTATTATCATGATATTATAAGTTTCTTTAGTTTTATTCATTCATGTTCTTATATTTTAATGTTTCAAAGAGGAATGTGACACTCTGAAATACTAAAAGATTATTTAACACAAGAATATTTTAAATAAATCATTAAAAATATTTTTATCTATTTAAAAATACTTTATTTAATGTTATACCTCATTTATTACCATCTCTTATGAAACCATATACCATATTTTATTAAATATTTATCATCATTTTAATTGTGGATGTACTATTTTGATTACATTCATGGTTTATGTTAAAAGTATTTACATTTCATATACCATTTTTTAATAAAAGTTTTTATATTGTTAATGTTTGACCCCATTAATATATGGAATGAATTGTAATTAGTATATGATAGTCAGGGACCAATATATCCTCTAAATGCATCAGTAGTTCTTATTAGACGAAATCAGTTGGATACCAACCCTTATGGTCTATTTCTAAGTTGTTTTAAATTGTTTAGAGGATATATATAGACACAAATCTGATGGGTTTCTACCCATATATTAAACTGGATTGAGAATATATCGTGGAAATAACTATCTTGAAGATAGATCTTGATACACCATACATCCAACATTATGAATTCCATTGTGACTATTATTCCATGTGATTATTTGAATATAGTTACAATAACAATGGTCATTTTTCCATCTCAAGTGATTATTTGTATTGAATTATTAGGGAATATTTCATCATTTCCTTATTTTTTTATTCAGTATTTGTTTAACATAGATTCATCTATACTTTACCTATACTAATCATTTCATATCATCCCTTTATTATGTTTTAGTATTTTCATGGGATTCCAAGAATTAAATTATGACTAATATGTATGGTTAATCTAGGGGAATAATGGTGTTCTCAAAGAAAATAATTTTTTTATTTTATAATTAAAATGTAATATGAATTTAAAATATGTTTCTATTTTACCTAGACTAATAACCAATTAATTCAATTGAGATACGATCTCTTGTATCTTATGAAAATTTAATAATTTAAGTAACTGACTCTTAGAAAATGAGTTTGGGGTAATTATAGTTGGAATCAGTGAAAATATAGTAGAAGCCTTGTGAAATATATTTATGATATCATTAATTAGAAAACAAAACCCTATAACTAAAATTTAGGCTAAGTCCAAGTATAGTTCTCATCCAATAGATTTGGTAATACCTTGTGTAAGAAAGGTTAAAACAGTGGAATCAATGATTGAGTAAAAAAACTCATGATTTAGACATCCTATAAATGTTTCTTAATGACTAAATTACTATTATTAGTGTTTCTCACATTTTGATTTGGGTTTTTTTATCATTGGATAGAATCTGTAAGGTCCAAAAAGTAATGGTTACAATGAAAATGATGAGGATACTTGAAAAGAAAAATAAATAAGTGGAGGTAATAAAGATTAAAAAGATCAATTATAGTTAATTGATTAAGAATGAATTAGAATGATTACAGTTCATGTGTATTTTGATTCATGATTTATATCATAAATGGTTCTGTGGTTATAATAATCATGATATATATAAGGAATGTACCACCATAATTTTTATTTAAGGAATTATAAGAATGAAAGATTTCATTAAGGTTTTTAATGTGATGGAATATTTGGTATTCAACCATAAGAGATACATTAAATTTTATGTGGAATATGATGCAAAGATTTAATTTTGAAATTTAAGGACCTTTTTGGAATGTGAATTTGGATTGAAATATTTTGGAATCTTATTAATTTTGGAATGGATTAAGTTGGAAATTGGATATTATTGTTTGATGTTAAAGTATGAATTATTTGATATTTTTAATATAATTTCTTTTATAGAAATTTAGAGGATGAAGAAAATACTTGTAGACCTAAAAATAATTTAGAAGTGATTCTACAAAAAAATCATCTTGAATATCCATCAATAAGTGTATAAAAAGAAGTGAAAATTGATCGAAGAACAACCAAAGGATGATATTATAATATGGAATGAAATTATGTTTATTTTATTAAGTTATTTATATAGATAGTGAAACGATACCTAGACATTAGGAAAACAATTTTGAAATGGAAACATTATCTGTTTACATTTCTTACTAAGAAATCAATTTTCTTTTAACTCGTCAGAAGATTTAAGGTTTTGTGATGGTCAGTATTCTAATGACCATGGTTTATATCACTCTTTGTCATAACATGAATGTTATATTTATCTTCCATGACCATGTTTTCTCTTTCAAATAATGTTTTACTAATAGTAATCCTATTTTCATGGTGACCTTCATGTTTTCCTTTTCCTCTTATTAAGAGGATGTTTTATTAACCTTATTTTTTATGTTAGATTCCTAAAAAAGTATGTTATAGTATCAAACATTAACTTACAATGTGAAATTTAAAATTTATAGGAAATGATTTATTGAACTATGGGAGAATATAACACCCTCAGATTTTAATTTATGTTCCATTATAAATTTAATATCTTCGATACCTTGCATTTCATGAAACACCAAGCATAAAAAATCATGATGTACTATTAATAATATTAATTAAATTGAAATTATTTTTTATCCATTAAATTGGTGGTTATTTATAGTACTAATTAACATATGAAAATATATTGTTTAATTATTTTTTATCAATTAATTAGAAATAAGTATAAAACCCAATTGGATATAAATGAAAAGTTTTTGTTAAAACTATTTAAATATGCACAACTGTTTTTATACCAATTTAATAAAAAATAAAAATTTATCTGTTATATTAATAAAAAATAAATATTTAATATAATATTTTACATTAATATTATGTATTTTGTAGATATTATATAAGAACAAATCCAACTATATGCATTACATATATATTTTTATAAAAAGTCAGTTTTCCTACCTTTTGATGGAGCAACTATTTCAAATCTTGTTTTTAATGATTTTATAAATTATATTTGAAAAAATAAACATCCACATTTCATTAATAATTTAACATTTTCATTTGGTGGATTTTTTTGGAATTTTTATGATAATTATTATGTTTTGATGAATATAGCAAAAAATAATGCATTTTAATTGAACGATAATTTTTCTTTTAATTAATTTATATAAATGAATTATATATATAACTGTTTTTGAAATATAATTAGATATTTTTTTTATAGTTAACCAAATTTATTTCAATGGAATAAATTTCACATTTATTTTGTATATAAAAACACTTCAATATTTTGAATGTTTTCACTTTAAAAACAGGATTTATCTTTCCATTAATTTGATTAATTTTAAATTTATAACTGAAAAGTCTATGTTTTAAATTTTGAGAAATGCATTCAATATTTTTAATAAGTTTATACAAATTATATAATAGTTTCTTTATATTTTAAGACATTATGAATAATAACTTTAGTAATTTTTTAGTAACACGGTTAAAGGAAAATCATGTAATTAAGCATAAAGAATAGTATAAGTAATATAAAAATAAATATAAAACATGTAAAATAATTATAATAGAAAATATTTCCTACCAAAAGCATTCTTGGGATAATTTTATGTCCACTTGGGGCCACTTGGATGACATTAATCATTTTTATTATTTTATTGAAAGGAAAGTTTAATATATCACACTCAAGTTTTTAAGAAGTGTTAAATTATTAATATGTGGTAATTAAAAATATATATTATACTATAAGAATTCATTTGAAAGATAAAATATTAAACTTCATCATGGATGTTTATTTTTAATTTTTTGGAAAAAATAATTACCTTAATTTATTACACAACGATGATGCAGTAATTGTCTAATTGATGGAAATATCAAATAAATGATATTAATAATATTAAAATAAATATAAATTGAGATAAAAAATATAATATAATAATTTATACATTACCTTGTCATATTAGGTATGTTTTAAATGATTATTTCAAATTATCTTGTATGTTTATATTTTTCAAAAAGTCATTTATTGAATTGTTTCAAAATTGACATTAATGATATTTTAAATATAATAATATTTTATTAGATGATATAAGATTAATAAAAATATAACATTTTTCCAACTTATTAATAAAATGATTAATATTTCATCCATGACTCATTTATGGCTTGTTTGGTAATTTATGGTAACTATATTAACCCTTAAATAGTAAAACCCCAAGTTTTCACGGGAAGAGTAAAAAGGTTTTACTAAGGGTTAAACCCAAATGATAAGGGTGATAATGTGACCTAAACAAGCCTAAAATTTTTTGTATGAGATTATTTCAAACCAAAATCATATTTGATTTTAAATAACTTACTTTGAATCCATTTTTAATTTAAATTTTATTTATTTTAATTTATTGTTTTGGGAGTTTCCAAAAGCTCCCATATCTCAATTATAAAAGGGCATCTCATCCTTCACTTCCTTACACCAGAAGGATCCTTATATATCATCCAACCCATTATGAAATAAGCTAAAAATTTGTTTCCTATATTCCTTGAATCCTTCCTTTGGGATTAAATCTAACCTATGAAGTCTTTGGTTATGAAGCGACAGGTGTAACCTAAAAATGAGGTAATATACTTTATTAATAACTTTAATGTTCTTTATATCTCAAAATATTAAATTATTATTATTAAATTATTATATAATAAAATTATTATATTAAATATAATTAAATTTTTTTATTCTTATATTTTTACTAACAATTTAACATACATCCATCAAATGGGATATGCACTCAACATTCGTGTGTACGACAGACTACTACCTTGAAAACCAATGTCATTCGTTCTTCCATATACCATCATTAAAGGATGAAGTAATTATGTATTTAAAGTTAATATATTAACTATATATTACCTATAATTTCATTATTCATCATTAATATTTATATAACACACGAATTTATGCACTGTAATTATGGGAATACGATAACATTTTTTGCGGATGTGTCAACTATAGCCTCCTCAAAGCGATTGATTATTTCATTCTATACATGGAATCTATTTGGGATAGATTAATATAAAAATATTTGGAATATATAAAATAAATATGTTACAATTACTATAATATATATATATATATCATTTACTTTTATTTATTTTAAATATGACAGAAAAATGAGAGTAGTGTTCTTGCGTACGTACGACCCACCCTCTTTATGAATGGTTCATTTCATTTTTTATCTCAAAATATTATGGAATATTATAAATACATATATTTTATAAATATATAATATTTAAATCATAGTAGAGGGTATGGAGATGTTGAAATCATGATCTAATTAATCACAATATGTAACTATTAATAACCTATAAGAAATACAGGGAAATTAATACCCAAAATAGTGAAAATAATAGAAGATTGTAAAAAATGGGCAATGAGATATTATAATAAGTTAACTTAGGATATTGTAAATATTTTTATTGTCATGGTATAAGTTAAAAAATTATTCAATCCATTATACATGAGTTTTAATAATGTTCAACTAAAGGAAAGAAATAGATAAGGGGTTTCTTGTAATGTCCCGGATCTGGGTGCCACTCAATGGGTGCCCTGAACCTGGTTGGTCACATAACCTCAAGTGCATTTCCACAAATTCTAGAGTCTTTCAACAAGAAGTGAGGGCCCAGGTCTGATAGTGGGGAAACAATGCCCTCATTTGTCAAAGTGTAGTGTAATGGAATTAGAATAACAAGCATACAACAACAGCAAAAGAAAAAAAACACACATGTTTAATATAAGAACTGCAGTAAAGATAACCAACTAGTTATATAGATATGATGAAACATGTATCATGTTATAAGAAAATATCCAGAATATGTTACATAACAATACAGTATAGTACAATACATAGTACAACAAAACAAAACAAAACAACTGGTAGCATCGTGAGCCTAAGCCCGGTCCCATGCTCCCCTACTCCTCAGTAGTAATCAACTACCTGTATAGGGACCCTTTCCCTTATCCACAAATGCATAAACTTATTCCGGTTGGGCTGAAAGGTATGACCCAAACAGGGTGTGAGAAATATTTCCAGTAGGCACCCACCAAAGGCCCATGCCCAACTGTGTGAAAATATGCAACAACAGTGTGCAATAGTAAAATTCAATTAACTAAGCAGTACTCAAAAGTAACTAACTTTAAAAATTTTATTGGAATTTTATTATTAATTTAATCATTCATTTTAAGGAAACCACGACATTGAATTTCTATGTAAACAGTTAGTGTCCTCAGTCATGCAAACCATTACCCTCAGGTAATCAGAATCCCAACCCTCATGTAATCGGAATCATTCCCTCAGGCATTGCCCTCAGGATTAATAGATGTTGCCCTCAGGTGTATGAAGTGTCCCCACAAGCATAGAGTCTCTGTCCTTAGGCATACGAAATGTTTCCCTTAGGCGAAATAGAACGTCGCCCTCACGCTAAGCAGTACCTTGCCCTCAGGCTAAACAAACAATGCCATCAGTCCAAAAATAACACTTCTCATAGGTGCAAGTAACGGGGCCATGACCAACATTTAAAAAATAATTCACATACAATTCTTCTCAAGGAAAATCAATAAACATTATTATAATGGCATACCCCCGGGTACCCTGGCCAAACGGCTAAACAGAGGAACGCACCCCCGGGGTGGTCCTGGATCCAAGAAGCGATCCCAAACAGAAGTTTATTATCATATTTAATTACTTTTACAAATATAGGTATCTAAAACAGCCAAGGTCACAGCCACACGTCACCCCAACATGGGTTCTTAGCTCAACGATACACTAAAAATGCACAGTAGTTAGAAATTAAACACCAAGAAACCTACCTTAAACACCCAAGAACGGTATACCCGAATGACACCTTCTGAAACAAACAATAACGTCATAGATTTGAGGTAAAATAATTCTCATTCATCCTCAAATAACTTCCCTTAGAGGAATAATTGGAAAGAAACACACAAGGGGAAGGAAGATCTTACCCGTGTGGTTCCAACAAGATCGACGGCAGAAGAATCTGATTCCCGACGTGTGATCGAAATCTCTTTGAATGTCCGACCTCTTATCCTGACTCCTTCCTCTAGTTCTAAGCCTTCCCTATGAATAGTGGAGGCTACTGCCCATTTAAGAGATAAAAAACAAACTACACGGCGTGTACTATTGACTACACGGTGTGTACTTTTCTCATTTAACTGTTCCATTGGTGGCACCGCCGCATAGTTCATCTGTCGACATGAGTACACGGCGTGTATTTTAGATTACACAACATGTATTGTCTCTCTATTGGTAGCTGCTTCCACCACCTTACTATTTTCCTACTGACTGACTACATGGTGTGTAAATACCCACTACACGGCGTGTAGTTGTTTTTTACACCTTTCGTCACCGACAGGGCTACACACCCTGTGTACTCATCCCACACGGCCAAAGTACACGGTGTGTGGAATAGTAAACGGTGTGTAGTCCCAAAATATAAGATTTTCCCCCATTTTCTTTATTTTCTCAAAAATAGTTAAGGAAAAGAGAAAGGAAGAAAACCATACCTCAAAAATAAGAGCTGGGTTCTTACAAACTTCCCCCCCTTAAAGAAATTCGTCCCTGAATTTCCCTTCCAAGGGTGGTGAAGATAAAGCTCCGAACAACTCTAGCCACTGAGCACGTACGTCGGTCTCCCTCTCCAATGTTTTGTCCTGCACTCGGACATGCTGCCATAGCACCCGTATGAGAGCAACTGACTGGCCTCGAAGAACATTCGTGGTCGTATCCACGATACGAATCAGATAATCCTAAAACGACGCATCTACCTTGAGCTAAACCTCCTTCAGCTGAAATATGTGAGACGGGTCTGAATGATAGCAATACAACTGAGATACATGGAAGACGTCGTGCATGGCTCAGTTCCTCTATGGTAACTTAAAATGATAGGCAACCAGTCTGACTCTCTCCAGAATCTCAAATGGTACCACATACCTCGGTAAAAGTTTACCCTATCTCATGTTCTATCTGTGTCCCAACCTCAGTGAAACACATAAGAAAATATGATCCCCAAATATGGACTCCAAGTGTCTTCTATGGTGGTTAGCATAATATTTCTAACGAGACTATGTGGTAGCCATCCGCCTCGGAATCAACTAGACCTGTTCAGAAGTCTCCTGCACGAGACGTGGTCCTAGTAAAGCTGCCTCACATGCCTCTAACCAGCCTAAGGGTGATTGGAATGGCCTACCATATAAATCCTCATAAGGTTTCATCTCAACAGTTTCATGAAAACTGTTATTGTAGGAAAACTTGACTAGGGGTACAGGTTTCTCCCAAGAGCCCCCAATGTCAAGGATGCATGCACATAACATGTCCTCAAGCACCTGTATCGTACACCCTGACTTGCCATCGGTGTGAGGGTGGTAAATTGTGCACAGAAGCACCTGTGTACTCACTTCCCTCTGAAAACTCTGCCAGAAACGAGACATAAAATAGGTGTCCCTATCTGAAACGATAGAACGAGGAACCCCGTGAAGACGTGTGACCTCTCGGATATACAACTTTCTGAGTTCGTCAAATATGAAGGAATTCTTGATCGGAAAAAAGTGAGCTACCTTCGTGTGTATGTCCACAACAACCCACATGGCATCATTTCCTCTAGGTGACCTCGGAAACCCAGTCACGATGTCCATCGTGACATCATTCCATTTCCACTCCAGGATGGGTAACTAATGTAACAGTCGGACTGGCCTCTGATGCTCCGCCTTCACCGGCTGACAGGTGGAACACCTAGTAACAGAACCTACTACATCTCTCTTCATACATGGCCACTAGTACTGACATCTCAAGTCATGGTATATCTTGGTAACTCCAGGATGAACTTCCCAAGCTGAAGCCTAAAAGTCACACTTCAACTCCTCGCATATATCCCCTGGAACCCACACTCGTCCATGGAAATGAATGATTTCATCATCACCTATTGTCCAACTAGGAGGAGGGTCCTTACTTCCACTGACTCCCATAGAAATTTGCCTTCCGAATCTAATAGCTATCTCATTTTAACTCTAGCCAAGAGGGTAGAAGTCACAGATAAATAAGAAAGATAGGTCTTCCCCTGACTGTCGTGCACCTCCAAATGCATCTCAGAGAACAATGCCATAAGCTTCCACTCATTACTGGCCTCCTGCACAGCCTGTATCTGAGTCTTCCTTCTTAGTACATCAGCTACTGCATTAACTTTACCAGGTGTATAGGCATGCTCAAAATCAAATGTCTATAGGTATTAGACCCACCTTCACTAGCTCGGATTTAATCCACACTGAGTAAAGATATACTTGATTTATTTGTGGTCGGTGAAATCCAAAAAATTCTCTCCCAAGAGATAATGTATCCAACAGAGCAATGCATGAATAACCCCAGCCAACTCGAGATCATGTGTTAGGTAATTCCTCTCATGTGGCCTCAACTGCTGAGACCCGTACGCAACTACTCGATCGACCTGGATCAACACGTCTCCCAACCCAACACATGATGCATTATAGTAAAATGTATATCTCTTCCCCTGCTCTAGGAGTATATGGATCAGTGATGATGTCAACCATCCCTTCAACTCCTGAAAGGATGTCTCACAAGATTCTAACCAAATGAACTTTTCACCCTTCTTAGTTAAACCTGTCAAAAGTGCTGCTAAGCAGGAGAAGTCCTATATGAATCGTCTGTAGTAACCAGCCGGCCCTAAGAAACTTTGTATCTTAAACAAGTTCTTTGGATTCTCCCATGAAACTACTGTTGTCACCTTCTTTGGGTACACGGAAACTCCTTCCTCTGAGATGATATGACCCAGGAAGTCAATATGGTCTGTCCAAAAGTGGAACTTTGAGAGTTTATCATATAGTTGATGCTCTCTTAGTGTACTCAATACAATCTCAATATGGGTGGCATGGTCGTGTCGAGTGTGGGAGTACACCAAGATGTCGTCCACGAATACTACCACAAAGGAATCCAGATCTGGATGGAACACACGATTCATCAGAGCCAAGAAAACTATTGGCGTGTTTGTGAGTCTGATCAACATAACGAAGTACTCATACAGACCATATCTACTCTGAAAGGCTGTAAGTGGTATGTCTGATGGTCTCACGCGCAGCTGGTGATATCCTGATCTCAAGTCAATCTTCTAGAACACTCATGCTCTACGACTTTGATCAAAAATATCATCAATCCTTGGCAAGGGATATCGGTTCTTAAACGTCAACAGGTTTAGCTTTTGATAATCCACACAGAGTCTGAGGGTACCATCTGCCTTCATAGCAAACAGGACAAGTGAACCCTAAAGAGATGTACTAGGTCGGATAAAACCCTTTAACTGTAACCTCTTTAACTGCCTCTTGTGCTCTTGCAACTCTGGTGTAGCCATCCTATAAGGAGGAATGGACACTGGTGCTTCTCCTGGCACAAGCTCAATAGAGAAATCCACCTCTCGCTCTGGAGGTAGATCTAAAAAGTCATCCGAGAACACATACTTGAGATGATCAAAAATTGGAGGGAAATGCTTCTGACATGTCCCCTGGCCATCCAGTTATAAGCTCACAATCTGGGATGTGACTCCACCTAGCCCATGATGCACTGGTCTAGCCCAACTAGCCTGAACATCCCATTCAACCTTGTATAGAAACTCTCTGCCCTCTGGTGACGTGAAACTCACCCTAAGATGATAGAAATCTACAAAGGCTCAAAAGGGAACCAACCAGTCCATCCCAAGAATGACATCATAGCTCGTCATCTCCAAGACATAAGAGTCCCAAAGGATGTGACAACCACCATCCTAGAGGGGTAACTCCTTGAACTGATGCACACCAGTTGTTCTCGTCCCCAGCGGAGTGTCTAGCATCATGACAGTAGAAGAAAATGTAACACAGAGCCCAAGGCTCTCCACAATGGGTATAGATATGAAACTATGCATAGAACCCGTATAAAAAATTACTGAAGATAAGACAGAAGCTACTAGAATAGTACCTCTAACAGTAGAATGTTCGGGATACTGCCCATGCGGGGTCTATTGCACTGCTTATGCCTACCCAGTGTCACGGCCCTGCGACACAGCCTAGCTACCTTGAGCTGTCCCGCCCTGTTACCTCTAAGATCCTGGTGTCTGGCTGCTATGACCATGACCACCATCCCTACTTGCACGCCCTGACGTATTCCAGTTTCTCGACTGGTATGAATCTACTGGTCCTGCTCCTGCACGCATAGTCTATACAAAACCCCTCTCACTCGCCACTAGTGGAAACGCCCAACAAAAGTGTTGCAGATGACCCATCTTTCCACAAGCTCAATACTCCACTGGGTCACGTGGGCACTGAGGTCTCTTATTCCCATCCTTACTACACTAGTAGCAAAAGACCAAGCCACCTGAAGAAACTTCCTGGCTAGTACTACCACCGTGATAGAAAATCATATGTCTCTTCCTCTTACCTGTAGAAATAGTACCTGAAACTGGTGTTGAACCGCCCTAGTCTGCACCACTAGCCTCCTGAAGGTTCCTCTATATAATCAGTGACAGTTTCACAATAGCATGTACCGAAGGAAACCTAAAAACATTAACCAGTGCTCGGATGTCATATCGAAGACCATACACAAAGCCTTTGTCTCTCAATATCTCATCACCCACCAGAACGGGTGAAAACACTAAAGCATAGTGAAACAAGCAGAATAATCCATAACCGACATAGCGCCCTACTACAGATTCTTGAACTCTCGATCTCTATCTTCCCTCAGCGTCTCTGGGAAGAATCATTCATAGAAGACTGCCTAAAAAGCATCGCATGCCTTTTCTCTTTGATACTCCGACTGGGTGTTAACATCCCACCACCTCTTGGTGGAATCATGCAGCATATACGTCACGAGCTTGACCTTCCACCCTGGAGGCGTCTCAAGATGATCGAAAATAGTCTGCATAGACCCGAGCCAAGACTCTACAGCCTGTGGTCCACCATCCCCTGAGAACATAAGTGGATGCTGCTGTTGGAATATATGAGTAAGCCCAGCCATAGATGTGGCAGCCGGAGGTGCTCCCTGAAAGATCTACATGAACCATATAAATCCTTCATGGAACTGTGCCTCCGTGCATTTGTCTGGTATAACGGCTGGCGCCACATCTGGCTCTGCTGGAGGATCCACTGGTTGCCGATTCCCACCATCTCAGGAGTATAGTCATTTCCTCTCTCCTGGCGAACAACATGTGGTTATCTTGGCGGCATGAATCTACAAGTTCAATCACACACCTTAGATCAAGATTATCAAAGAATGAAAACGAAGGGACCAAAAAATGGAACACGAGGAAGAAGGAATTCAAAATTTGCAAAAAAAGACTACAAGACATGTATACTGACTACACGGCGTATACCTCACATCTCATCCCTTGCCCGGGTCCTTATATACGGACAATCCAAATGAATTTTGTTGAACTAAACATACACGGTGTGTATATCATTTACACTATGTGTATGGTGTAATTTTCCAACTGCCTGTGTTGTTTGTGGCATGGTCGAATACTCGTCTTGACACTACATGTCGTGTTACACCCACACACGGCGTGTACACCACCTTGTTTCCTAGCCACATGGCTAAGTCCACATGATCTCATACTGGCATGGTCTACACGGCGTGCCCCTCAGGTACAAGGCGTGTTCAACACCGACATGTTTTTGTTAGTTACACGGTCGGGTCCCCAGGTCAGACTACACTACGTGTTCGATAGTGGACACAACATGTATGTCTTAAGGTCTCCTCTATCTGTGTTGTTTCTTACATGGGTGAAATCTGGGTCAACCCTGCACGATGTGTACATCTAGTACATCGCATGTTCTCCCCAAGCATTTCCCTTCCCCGTGTCCCTGGCCACACGGTCTATGACACTGGATGGGACTACACGGTGTGTACTGAGGGTACACAGTGTGTACTAAAAAAGTTTTCTTTTCTTCCCGAACATAAGAACACACGACATGTGTCCGAGGAACTACATGGCATGTATCCTGGGTTTTCCAGACAGTAAGCCTCTAAAACTACTCTGGAACCCAGAAAATGCGGAAAACCAACACCTAAGTGCCAAATTCTTATCTGTGAGGGCCCATACTCCCTTTGAATCAATGTTTGGAATCTTATATGTTTTATAACAAAATAAACAGTCAATGATCCACCAAATGCCCGTCAATGGGGGCATATACTCCCCAAAAACCAAAGTTTTCCATCCATTCTATCAACATGATCATACTAAGATACCCTATCACATAACAGGTATTTATAAATCAGTTATCACAACAGCATGATTTTCTATCACAACAACTATCACAACAACATGTGATTTCTAATGCACCTAAAAGGCATGGAACTATGCATGGAATGTGATATCTTGAATGTGCCTAAATTATGCATGATATGGCATACCATCATCTCATCAGGTTGAAACTAAAAAGAACCCATGGATAAAATATAAACAGCACAATCACAAGTGCATCACCCAACGGTAAAATCAAATCAACTGTAAAATTTGAAAAATCAGAAAGATTGCGAAAATACGATGTAGAATAGATTTTCCCTGTACATGGGTTAGCTATGCTCGGGCATAGCTTATTACCAACTACCGTTTCCATCATATCCCTATCTAAGTCTCCAAATAGTAAGTCAATGAAAAGAACCGCTCTGATGCCACTTTGTAACATCCCGGATCCAGGTGCCACTCAACGGGTGCCCCGAATCCGGTTGGTCACATGACCTCAAGCGCATTTCCCCAAATGACAGAGGCTTCTGACTAGCAGTGAGGGCCCATGTATGATAGTGGGGAAACTATACACCCATTTGTCAAAGTGTAGCACAACGGAATTAAAATAACAAGCATACAACAACAACGGAAGAAAAAAAACCACACATGTTTAATATAACAACTGTAGTAAAGACAACCAACCAGTTATATAGATATGATGTAACATGTCTCAAGTTCTAATAAAATAGACAGAACATGTTACATAACAATATAGTACAGTACAATACAGAGTACAGAAAAACAAAACAAAATAGCCGGTAGCATCGTGAGCCTAAGCCCGGTCCCATGCTCCCCTACTCCTCAGCAGAAATCAAGTACCTATATGGGGACCCTTTCCCTTAACCAAACCTGCAGAAACATAATCTGTTTGAGCCGAAAGTCATGAACCAAATAGAGTGTGAGAAATAATCCCAATAGGCAACCACCAAAGGCTCATGCCCAACTATGTGAAAATATGCAACAACAGTGTGCATTAGTGAAATGCAGTAAACTAAGAAGTAATCAAAAGTAACTAACTTTACTAGTTTTATTAGCATTTTATTATTCGTTTAATCATTAATTATAAAGAAACCACCACTGTGAATTTCTATGTAAACAGTCTGTGTCCTCAGACATGCAAACCCTTAACCTTAGGTAATCAGAATCCCAACCCTCAGGTAATCATAATCTTTCCCACAAGCATTTCCCTTGGGCATAACAGATATTTCCCTCAAGCGTACAAAGTTTCTCCCTCAGGCATAATGTCACTTCCCTCAGGCATTCGAAAAGTTTCCCTCGGGTGAAATAGAACGTTTCCCTCAGGCTAAGAAGTACCTTTCCCCCAAGCTAAATAAACAATCCCCTCAGGCCAAAAAGAACACTGCCCTCATGCACAAGTAATCGGGCCATGCCTAACATGTAAACAAGAAATTCACATACAATTCCTCTCAAGGTAATTCAATAAACATTATTCTAATGGCATGCCCCCAGGTATCCTGGCCAAACGGCTAAACAGAGGAACACACCCCCGAGGTGGTCCTAGATCCAACCAGAGATCCCAAATAGAAGTTTATTATCACATTTAATTACCTATAAAAATATAGGTATCTAAAACATCCAAGGCCTCAGCCACACGTCACCCCAATATGGGTTCGTAGCTCAACGATACACAAAAATGAGAAGCAGTTGGAAATTAAACACCAATCCACCTACCTTAAACACCCAAGAACGGTAAACCTGAATAAAGCCTTTTGAAACATCCAAGAATATCAAAGATCTGAGGTAAAATAATTCTCATTAAACCTCAAATAACTCCCCTTAGAGGAAGAATTGGCAAGAAACACACAAGGAGAAGGAAGCTCTTACCTGTTTTGTTTCAACGAGATCAACGACGGAAGATTCTGATTCCCGACATGTGATTGGGAGCTCTTAGAAAGTCCGACCTCCTATCCTGACTCCTTCCTACATTTCTAAGCCTTCCCTATGAATAGGGGAGGCTACTTCCCATTTAAGTGAAAAAACATACTACATGGCATGTACTATTCAATACACAACTTGTACTTTTCTCATTTAACTGTTCCTTTGGCGGCACAGTCGCACTGTTCATCCGTCGACATGAGTACACAATGTGTATTTCTGATTACACAGCGTGTACTGTCACTCTACTGGTAGTTGCATCCACTGCCTTAAAATTTTCTTGTCGACTGACTACACGGCATGTAAATACCCACTACACACCATGTAGTCAGTTTTCACACCTTTCGTCACCGACATGGCTACACTCCTAGTTTACTCATCCCACATGGCCAAAGTACACAGCGTGTGGAATAGTACACGGCGTGTAGTCCCAAAATTTAGGATTTTTTTCCCATTTTCCTTATTTTCTCAAAAACACTTGAGGAAAAGAGAAAGGAAGAAACATGTACCTCAAAAATAAGAACTTGGTTCTTACATTTCTCATCTCACTTTTACTTATGTGAGAGTTATGCCTTATTCATGGAATATTTTTATTATTCTCTGTGTGTGTGTGTATACTTCTCCTAATAAATTTATATCATGAATATCCTTATTAAAAAGATATTATAATTTTAATTAATTTATATGGGGCTTGTAATTCTAATGTTTCAATGCATAATGGGATACATTGTAATTCTTCAAAATTATTTTCTTCAAGAATTCTGAAAATAAATCATTTAAATTATTTTCATCTATGTGAACATTGTTTTTTGAGACATATAATTCTATCAGTTTGATCTATAATGATACCATATACCATATTTTATAGAATATTTTTGATAATTTCGACTATTGATGTGTTATTTTTGGCACCATTCATGGGTTATGGTTAATGTACTCACATTTTGTATGCCATTTTTAAATACAAGGGTTAATGTTATTTAGTTATCACACCATTCATATGTGGAATAACGAATAGTTAGTAAATGATAGGAGGTGGCCGTTATAGCCCCTCTATCCATCTGTAGGTCTTATGATATGAAATGAGTCGGTGAAAACCCGTTCATGTTTTTTCCAAGAAGTTTTAAGTTGTCAGGACGATAGATCTCGATATATATAAAATGGGTTTCTACCTAGAAATTTAATCAATATTGATGATATATCTTGATAGTAATTGTCCTAAGGATAGATCTTGATATCACAGTCATAAAACATTATGGATTAAGACATTATTATTATTCCATGTGATTACTTGATTAATTACAAAAACCATTGTCATGTTTTAAGATAATGTGATTATTTTTCATGAATTATTATGCATATTCTATTATTTCCATATTAATTATTCATTATTAAATCATGTTATCTTCTATTGTAAACATTTATAGGATGACTATCTTCTATATCACTCTTCATCGAATCATGATAGTTAGATTTCTAGTCCATGTCTATTTTAACTCTTTCGACTATTGATTTAATATTCAAAAGGATAATTTTGTGTAAACCTTCTCACTTACTTTTCCCTCTTACTAAGAGGATATTTTATTAACATTATTTCTTATGTGGGTTTCCCACAAAGTAATTTTCAAGTATCATCCATTCATTTACTATGTGAAATTTCATATTCTAAGGATGAAATTTATTGAAGGATGGTAAAATTTAACATCTCTTGATGTTATGGTAAGTATCATTATATATTTAATATATAAAATAACTTATGTTACACGAAAGAGTGAGTTTAAAGAAAAACTTATATACTATTAATATTATTATTTAAAATTAAATTATCCCTTAGATGTTAAATTGGTGGTTATGAATAGGATTAACTAACTTATGAAAATATATAATTCAATTCATTAGTTACAAATTAATTATAAATATATATATATATATATATAAACCAATTTTATATAAATTCAATGTATTTATAAACACTATTTAAATTCACAGAAGTCTGTTTTATGAAAATAAAATAAATAAATCACACTTTTTGGATTATATTAATGACATATATATATAATATGAAATATAATTTTTAACATTCATACAATGTTCTTTATAAACATGATATAATAAAAAATACGATTTTACGTATAAAAGATATATTTTTATAAAAAGACTATTTTGTAGCTTTTTGATGGTTCACTTGTTTTAAATATATTTTTTTGAAACAATTATAAATTATTTTTTTAAGAAATAAATTTTTTATTTTAAAGTGTAATATAAAAATTTAATGTGGTTGTATTATTGGTATTTTTCTGTTACGTATCATGTTTTAGGGAATAATGATATAATATTTCATTTTAATTGGAAAATAGATTTTTCATCTAAATAATTTTTAGTGTTAAATTATATTTTTTTACTAATTTCAATGTATAATTAGATCAATTGTATATAAGTTAATCCAATGCATGTAATTGGAATCATTTTAAAAATGAAATTGGATGTGAAAACATTTCAATCTTTTGAATGATTTCACTTTAAACCCCATTTTCTCATTCTGAACATTGGCTTTCGGACATGGTGCATCGAAATAATATCTAATTATTTATATAAAATAAAACTAAAAAATACAAAAAATATTTTACATTCAAGAATATCTTCTGATCTATGTTTTGATGAACTATACAAAACTATAAAATTTATTTGAGTTTTAAAAAAAATAAAAAAAAAACTATATTGGTCCACATGTGAAAACTCAAAAAGAGAATTCCCCCATATTATAAATTATAATATACGTGTGAAAATATTTTTTAAACAAGGTATGAGATTTGAATTTCCAAGAAAGTGTTTTATAATAAATGAACAACCTTTTATGAAATCACCCTTTGAAAATATCATTTTAAATATATTTTTGAACATACTTTGAGAATACATTCAAAAATAATATTAAAAATACCTTTCTAATATATCATAGAAATTATTATTGAATTGAAAATACTATAATACTTTAAAAGTTCTGACATTGAAATATTTCTTGAAAAATAATCCAGTGATTTTTCTAAAATAATATCAGGGTTTTTGAAAACAAAACATTGGGGAAACATGACATATTAATGTTTATCTTGGATCTACCCACTTTTCATGGGATGATATCACTCCCCAATTCACTACCCTATTTACAATGTTGTAGTGCCTGAATTTATAAAAAATGTTAAGATTGCTTCATATATGCATTCATTTTTTGGGGGTTTTTAATTTAAAAACATTAAAAAATATTTGAATACATTTTTATATATTTAAAATATAATTTTATATAAAAAATAATAAGAAAATTTCTGCAAGAATGGAGAAACTAAATATCATAACAACTTAATATTTCATAAAAACAAGAAACATCAATGAAATAATAATTATCATTTATGTATTAAAATTTCATTCATTTAACTCATATAGACCATTTTTTAATAGTTCATACAAAATAATAATTTACTTATTTGTCATGCACATAAATATTCAAATACATACATACAAATATATATATGTATGTATATACAAAAGATAATAGAATTAAAATTAATAAATATGACCGTAATTTCATTATGAATGACATATATATAAATTAATAAATTAAAATGATATGATTCCATGAAAAAATTCATAAATATAAGATATTTAATATATTTTTATTCGCACACATAGCATAATATCATTATTTGAATTAAAAATAAACTACAGGTCTAAAATCAAATAAAATTCCTTATATAATTAAAATCATGTAAAGGTAAAATTCAAAATGTAAAGAATGTTTGATTTTGAAAATAGATTCTTTGAAAATAGGAATGTAGAGAATATCCCTTACAATAATAACATAAAATAATAATGTAATTTTCATTACAAAATTAAATCCATTAAAATAATGATATAATTTAGTTAAATAAATAATTAAAATGAATAAGTGTTCCCTTAGATTAATGTGTTCCACTAGGATGGATTCATAAAAATATATTATTGAAGAAGATAATAATGGAAAGAAAATTGTTAGTGCTCACTCATTGAAACTAAACTCTTACTCTTATGTAATAAGTCACATACATATGGCTTTATAAATCCCCACACCATGGAAGCAAAATTTATATCAATTGATGACTTATCCAGAAGATGAAAAAATTACATATGTGAACATAAGTAGTGGTAATCGAAATATATTCTCCACTACATGAATCTTATTTTTGATTTATTAATATTGAATTATAAATAAAATTTAAGTGAAAATGTAAATAGAAATAAATTTTTTGTTTTCACTTGAGCTCTAGACAATAGATATGTACAAAATAAAATTTATATACAAATTAAACCAACCCAGGATAATAAATGTTTTTAATATGTCAATGTTGTTGGATAAAAACTATTCAAGAAGCTTCATTGAAAAGTGTTGAAGATGAAAATATGAGGCACTATACATTGAAATACATGGTGATATTTTTGTTAAAAAATAATTCAAACATTTTAAAAATAATAATTGTGACAAACACTTACTTCAGAATGAAGAAATATAAAAACATTTCCCAATAAGAAAAATAGATGTAAATGGAAGATGAAAATGAATGGAAATGAAAAATTATGGAACTATTAAGATGATTTCAAGAATATTAAAAACACTAAATAAATACCAAATTTCATATCTATAAAATTTGAAGTACGAGGATGACATCAAAAATTTTCACATGGTGTTTAGTCTTGATTTTTAACCTTAGAAATATGCTTAGGCCAGTCTTTACTCGACTCAACCACTTAGGGCGTTGTATTCACTGATCTCTGGATCCTTATATTAGTATCAAACAACTCAAATTCCTCCAGGATTCCTCTCTCAACATCTTGTGAAATTGAGACCCCCTATTTTGATTCCTCTCTTATCTATGTTATTTATCAATTCATTTTCATTGTTTTTAAGTTGTTTAATATTATTATAATAATTTATTTATTATTAATAAAATTTTATTATTATTTACTTTATGTAAAATCATAATAATAAATCATATATATTTATAATTTCATACATTTTATAAAATGTGTTACCTTTAATAAACTTGGATAACCCTATGGACTCCTAAATATAGAAGATAATTTAATGATTCACATATACTATAAAGGATTATTCATGACTATATTACATTGAATAGTGTTTATAAAATTATTATTTTGTTTTTAGTGAATTTTTAGAATCAACAAGATCATACAAGTAATTGTTATACTACTGATAATGAAAAGACTACCAAAGAGAAAAGAAAATATGTTAGTGAGTTTGATTATAATTTGTTTGATTTGATTATGTATTGATTGGATTATATTTTTACATTAGAATTATGATATATGTAAGATAATTAATTTTTTTTATTTTCAAATAATTTTTTCATTGAAATTTTATTATTGTAAGAGAAAATAATTGAGGAAATAATTTCTTTCAATTATTCTATGTAGGGGATATTATTTATTTTCAAACAAAGTTCTTATAGTTATTATTTTCATGTTCAATTATATTAATAAGTTATTTATTTAAATTATATATTTTCAAATTTTGATCATAATTCTCAATTTAGTAATTGAATTATTTCATTATTCAACTTATGATGAGTTTTTTTGTATGTGGTGTTTTTGTTATAAAACGTTTATATTATCAAGATTCTATTTTATAATTCTGGAAAAATACAAACACATATAGTGGATAAAGTGATCTTCAACGACCACTTGCTAAGTCAACTTAATTCCATATATGAATTGGATGAATCATAAATAACATAAACACTCATATTGAGAAACTTTTTTATTAAATGTTAAATATTTAACCATAAACTGCGAATGGTATCAAAATAGAACACCCATAATCCAAATGATCATAAATATTAAATAAAACATATTGGATGGTGTCATAAGAGATAAAAATCAAACAATAATAAGATAAAACAATGGATTTTGACATATATGAAAATAATTAAAATGATTTCTTGGAAAATTTCATAAGGAAAATATTTTGTTAAGCATTCACAAGTAAACTATACCATCTCGAAATTTTTGAATTATATTAGCCATGTGGTAAAAAAATTAATAAAACATAAAATATAATAATAAAAAGTATATTCATTATATAACATGTAAAATTATATTTATATACACTACACAATTAAAATAATTGGTTAATAAGGCATATATCTCATAGAAGTAAATACGAGATAAGAACCCCTTACCTTGTTCATTCCTTTATTTGAAAACTATTCAGACTACATAATAAAAGTTTCAAAAATGTTATTAAATTATAAAATAACCATACTAATAATCGAAATATCATATATTAAAACCATACTTTATCTTATTACCCATTTTTTATCAATCATCCATTATTTTCACTATTTTGGGTGTTAGTTTCTAAGTTCTTCAAGTATGGTTTGACTTGTTACTAGTTATTACTAGTAATTAGATCATTATTTAACAATATATATAATATAAATTATAATTTAAGTATCATATATATCCATTGTATATTTTTTTATAAAAATCTATATCATTTTAAGATAAGAAATTAAATTCACCGTTCATGTAGACGGTTGGTCGTACGTACGCATGAACTCTACTTCCATTTTTTCATCATATATGAATGTTTAAAAATTAAATGATATTTATATATATTAAGATTAAATTATGATTTATATTTCCTAAATTTCATAAATTTGAATTTAAAACCACCCCTTATTCAATCAATTTATAGTGTGAGGAAATCACATTACTTTGTGGAGGCAGTAGTCCACACGCCCACAAACAATGTTATCATATTCTAAAAAGAGAGTACATAATGAAATTCATTTTATAAAAACCAAATAAATATAATAACATTATAAATATTATATATATCTCATATTAAGTATAAATATTTCATTATAAAAACCCTAAACTATGGTAATTGGAAGAACAAATGACAAGAGTTCACAAGGCAGTATTCCATTGTACAAATGAATATTGATTGTATATCCCATTTGATGTGTGTGAAAGTGTATGTAAAACAATTATTATAAAAACATATTAGTATAATTATTATATTAAGGTTATTATATAATCATTAATTACGAATAATGGAATGTTTTGAGAAAGAAATAAAACAAAAGTGATCGTTGAAGAATGTTACCTCTTTTTTGGTAACTCCTTTTTGTTTATAAGAAAATACTACCATGGTTGGATTTCTTACCAAATGAATTAATATATGATGAGGTGAGGGATTTTTGGAGGATATATTTTTATGTTTTTTATGATCTAGAAATCTTAATGTAGTGTAAGGAAGTGAGGGAGGATGTTCCCATTTATAATTGAGTTGAGGAGTACTTTTAGATAATCTAATAATATTAAATTCATATAAATTAATTTTTTAATTCCATATGGATAAATAGTGGGTTATTTAATATATAATATATGTATGGGTCACAATAATCTTGATCAATAATTTTTATTCAAGTTTAATTCATATTCATACGTTTATAGTCTAGCTTTAACCCTTTGTTAATCATTTTAACTCTTACTGTGAAAACATTACTTTTTATTACATAATGGTTAATATAATTAATATAAATTTAAAAAGGAACCATAAATGATTCATTGATGAAATTTAAAATATTATCATAATTTTTTTTCATATTTTTATAATTTTATTAATTTTATATCATTTAATAAATTATTTTTTTTAATATATCATTAATGTCAATTTTGACACTATTCATTAAATGACTCTTTTAAAAAACATAAAAACACAAGATAAAATAGAAAAAATAAATAAATAAATCACTAATATATATAGGTAATATATAAAATTCATTCATGACATTATGTATCAAAAATTATATTTATTTTAATATTTTTAATATCATTTATTTGATATTTCCATTAATTAAACAATTAATGCATCATCATTGTGTAAGCCATTGAGGTAATTATTTATTTAATAAAAAATAAAAATAAATTTATTTTATATATATAAATGTTTTAGATAATAAATGGATATTATATTTGAAGACATATTTCTATTTACCACATATGGAAAATTAAATACCTACAAAAACCTGAGTGTGACATATTGGACATTCCATTGAATGAAATACTAAAAAATCCATCAAGGCAACTAAGGGGATACAATAGGTGATAAGATAGGTCCAATGATGATTTAGTTCAATAATAAATCATTAAATAAAATTAGTAAAAGTGTTTGGTTAATTTTATAATACTTATAATATTATTTTCACCCTCAACTACTCGATTTACATTTAATAATGTTAAATATTGAATATATTTTCCAAAAATCAAAATAACTATTAAAAATGCTACACCCAGTAATTTCCAATATGGAATCCCTTTTTCATTAATCTAATTAATGAAATTTTTGTAATTAATTTAAAATTAGTCCTAATGACGGAATGATAAATCATGTTTTTAATATTAAAATTTTCAAAAGATCAAAATATTTTTATATCCAGATTTAATTTTAAATTGATTCAAATTACCTGAATTATATTCAATGACAAAACATTTATCAAATTATATTTTAAGAAAAAATAAAAAAAATTATTTATCTTTAGAAATTATCTAAATGGAAATTTTATCTTCATTTAAAATGTACTATTTTTTATCTATTCATCATAGCATAAAATTCATCAAAAAATTGAATCAATCAAAAAAATAAAATTTTTATATTATTAATTAAAATAAGAGGTTTATTTTTTCAAATATAATTAATAAAAGTGTTAAAAACATGATTTTAAACAAGTTTTCTATTAAAATTCCATAAAACTATATTTTTATAAAAAAATATTTTATGCTTAAAATTGGATTCTGTTCTTATGTAATGTATATAAAACATGTATAATGATTAGTAAAAATTATATAAATAATATTATATATTATTCATTTATATAATCCAAAATATGTGATTAGTTTATTTTATTGGTATAAATCACACTTGTGGGCATTTAAATCGTTTTAATAAAACTATTCCATCACATTAAATTTGTTTTATATTTATTTCTAATTAATTGGTAATAAATTAAATCAATAATATATTTTCTCAAGATAGTTAATCCCATTCACAACCAAAAATTTAATGACTAGTATATAATATTATTTTAAAAAATATATTTATTTTATATCATGGTTCTTTTAAGATTGTTATTACATGCAACATAATCTCTCGAAGAGATTAAATTTAAATAGTAAATACCATAAAATATTGGGGTGTTACATTCTACCATATTTAAATAAATTATGTGATCACAATTTCGAATTTCACTTCGAAAATCAAATGTTAATTCTTAAAAAACATTTTTAGAAACCCACATCAAAAATAGGGTTTATAAAAAACCTCTCAATAAGAAAAAATTGGAAATGTGAAGGTCACAAAAAATTTAGGATTTAGAATAGGAAATAATTAGTGGAAAGATAAAACATGGACATGGAAGAGAAATATAACTATCATGTTCTAATGGAGAGTGATATATTTCATAGTCGTTAGAATGATAACCATCACAAAACTATACATCTTGTGATCGGTTAGAAGGCCATTGATTTCCTAGTAAGAAAAGAAAATGAATAATGTGTTTGTTTCAAAATCACCCGTAAAATGTTGCGAGATTATTTTAAAATGTTGATAAATCACTCAAAAAACATACATGATTTAATTCCATGTCATAATGTCATCATTTGGTTGTGATTCAATCAATTTTCACATGATTTCATACACATGGAGATGTATATTTAAGATGAATTTTTTTACCTGAAGCACTTTGGTTGATTTGTAATGTCTTCAAGTATTTCCTTCATCCGTTAAATATTTAATTGAACCAAAAATATCAGCAAAAACTATCCAATTAATCATACACTAACCACAAACAACATTTCCCAATGTTCAAATTAATCCATTCCAACCATAAGGCTCTTCCAAAATTCATAGTCCTAAAAGGTCTCTAAATTACCAAAATCAATCATAACATAAAATCCCCAAACAATATAATGTACTCTTATTTTCACATACAAAATATTTTATCACCATAGAACCCATAATGAAATAGTGCATGCCTCCAAATCCTTAAATAAGAAGTATGACATTACAATCCTTACAAATCTCACGATTCTCGTAACAAGAGCACCATTAATGAAATAATTTTTTAATCCAAATACACAAGAACCTTGTATGATCATTCTGATTCCTACCATTGAACAAAACCCAAATAGAAGAGTGAGAAACACCAGTCATAGCAATATATTCCTGATGAATCATTTATAAGATGTCTAAAGCCTAAATTTTCATCTAATTCTTTGATTATATAGGTTTAACCATAGTTATCCATAATATTACCAAATATATTTGATGATATCCTTTATATAGACATTTCATAAATCTTGGTCATAAGTATAGGTTTTCTAATCTATGATTTCCTAAATATACTACCCAAGGGTTTTACTAAACCTTTCTCAGATACTAACTATAATGACCTCGACCCCAGTTACCCAGAGTCAGTTCCCTACTTTATTATATTGATATGAGATATAAGAGATTGCATCCCAAAGGGGCAAATAGTTTTATATTCTGGTAAACAAGATAAATATTTGAAATTAAAATACATTTTAAACATAAACTGAAAAAGGAACTATTTTTGTGAATACCATTACACTCCAAGAATAACTATTCATATCTCTCATGATACACTTCTTGGAATACATGGGAAAAATAAAAAATAAGAAAGGGGTGAGCTCCAATGATAAGTAAGGTTAAAGTAAACATTAAAATCTATATTAATAATGAATGATAAATATATAATGGATTAAATATTACCAAATAATTTATTATAAATAATCACCTTATCTTAAAACATGTCCATGAATATTCTAACTAATCAAATAATCACATGGAATTGTAATAATGATAGAATGCATACTATTGGATGTGTGCACCATCATGATCAATCCTCAAGATAGTTACTATCAAGATCAATTAGCATGAAATCTTCGGTATGTGGGTAGAAACTAGTCTAATATTTCTCACGATCTATCCACATTACAATTTAACAGAACATGGAAACAAACCCGAAGGGTTTGTCGCTAACTGATTTTATATCATGAGGCCTACTGATTCGTAGAGTGGATATAATGGGACCCTACCAAAATATACTATGTCTAATTCATTCAATATATGAATGATGTGAATTATAAACAAGACAAACACTCATATTCAATAATTGGCATATGAAATTTTTATACAATAATATTAGACCATGAATGGTATCAAAATAGCACAACCAAAGTCAAACTAATCGTACTTCTTCAATAAAATATGTTTGATGGAATCATAGGAGATCAATCTCAAAGAAACATAATATTAAACAAATTATGTGGAAATATATGACAATAATTTAAATTATTTCATTAAAATATTATTTAGTAAAATAATCTTTAAACATTCCAAAGTATCTCTTACCACTTTTAAACATTTGAATTATATATCCCCATGAAGGAATAACATTAAAGGAACTTAAAATATTATGATAATAAGTAGATTAATGATATAAAATTTCAAAGTATTAGTGTATACACTACAGAATAAAAATAAGTGGTGATTGAGATTAATTTTATTATTTTTAATATCATTTATTTGATATTTCTATTTATTAAGAAATTGCAATAGCATCATTGTGTAATCCGTTAAAGTAATTATTTATTTCCTAAAAATTACAGATAAATTAACATAGTTATTAAAATCATTTTATGTTTCAAATCCCTATTTATATTTGAACATATCTATGGAATAAACACATATAAAAATGTATTACTTACTAAAATTAGGACTATGACATACTATAAATTCCATAAAATAAAATTGTAAAAATGTCAAAAGTCATAAAGTGGTGCCAAGTGTTTATAAAATAGGCCCAAATTTTATTTTGGTTGACACTAACTCATCCAATAAAAATCAGACAAGTGTTAGGGGAATCTATTTACATAATTTTGATTCACAAATTCCAAATATGGAATGTATTTTTCAAAATTCAAAAGACATAATTTTTAGTATTTAGTTTAATATTAATCCCATTGATGGAATGAGAAAATGAGTTTTTAATGGGAAATCGTTAAATTGATGAACTTTTAAAATTTATAGTTGATATAATTATAATTTCAAACCAATTAAAAATATAATTTAACACTATATATTATTATAAATAAAAAATTTAATTAAAATACAATATTTTGTCACTATTCTTCAAAAAATGATTCTTATTCGAAAAATTCCAAAAATTATTCAAAAGTAATTATTTTATTACATATTAAATATAGTTTATAAAAGTTTCAAAAAAACCATTTAAAACGTGTTTACCATCAAATGGTAGTAAATATGTTTTCTTTATAGAATATATCTTTTATGTGTAAAGTCATATTTGTCAATATATCCTGTCTAGAAAACACATTGGATGAAAGTAAAAAATTTATATTTAGAATAATATATATATATATATATGTATATATATTTCATTAACATAATCCAAAAAGTGTTATTTTTTTAATTTATTGGTATGAAACACAAGAGTATGCATAAAATTTTTTTTTATAAAAACATTTCTGTTATATTATATTAGTTTTTATATCTATTTCTAATTAATTATTATCTAATAAATTTAGTCTTATATATTCATAATTTAGTGCATCATATTTATAACCACCTATTTAAAGTTAAGGATATAATCTTAATATATGTAATAATATTAATACTATATCAAGGTTCATTTAAGCTCGGTGTTTCAAGCAACGTAAGTTATCGAAAATATTATATTTAAAAATATTAACACTATAAAATCTTGGGGAGTTATATTATCCTCTAAAATGATAAATAGTTTCCTAGAAATTTCAAATTAAACATCAAAAATCAATTATTGAAACATGTGAATTTCATTGTGAGAAACCCACATCGAAAATAGGGTTAAGAAAAAGTCATCTTAATAAGAGGTAAAGGGAAGTGTTAAGGTCCCCAAAAAATTTTTTCTTTCTAATCAAAAATCAGTTTGGCATCGAGGAAACATGGATATATAAGAGAAATATAATTATCAAAGAAACGCATTTATATAACTTACACCCACTAATTACAAATATTGTATACATTTTTTATTATTTAAAACAAAAAATTTAAAGTAATTATTTTTAAATTAATCACGTTGACATAATGTGAAAAAAGTTTTTTTTAAGTCGAAAGGTTCAAAAGTATTAAAATTTTTTATATCCAAATTCAATGTCAATTTAATTAAAATTAATCAAATTTGATTAAATTATAAAAACTTTATCTAATTATAATTCAAAGGTAATTAATAATATAATTAACACTATAAAACATTTATATGAAAAATCTATCTTTAATTGGAATTCTGAATTTTATCACTATGCATGAAAAATTTAATTTATTAGGAAAATACCACAAATTCAGCCAAATAAATTATGATATTATGTTTTCAAAAATAAATTTATTTTTTCAAAATTTATTTACAAAATTCAAAAATATTAGAGTTAAAATTGGAATTCCATTAAAAGGTGGTAAAACTGCCTTTAAAAGAATTTATCCTTTTAATGGGTAAAATTAGATTTATTCTATTCTTATACCTATAAAATCATTTAGATGAATGTAAAAACTTACTAATAAATATATAATATATAAAATTAATATTTTTTTAATAATATTCATTCCCACCAATTTAATATCTTATGATAATAATATTGCAGAGTTCGTTTAAGTTGGGCATAGAGTACAAAGTAATCATTCAAAAAGAACATCCTAAAAAATAAACATACCATAAAATCATGGGGTTATACATTCTCCCCTACTTAAATAAATTTTTTCCTTATAATTTGAAATATCACTTCAAAAATAAACGTCGGATATTTTAAAATTCTTTTATAGGAAAACCATATTGGAAATATGATTAATAAAACACCTTATTAGTAAGAGGAAAAGGTAAATATGATGGTTACAAAAAAACTAGGTTTTTTAATAGAAATGTTTTAGTGAAAAAACTAAATTATAATAATAATAAAACTATCATGTTTTGAAGTATATTTAAAGATAACATGTTCCTCTAGAAGTTAATGACAACAAAGTCAAAGACCATATTAATGAAAAAGGTCATCGATATCATAAATGTTTTTAAGAAAATAGTTTTTTGAACCATTTCTTGTAGTTGAGAAATTATTTAACTACCTATGAATATATATAAATTTAAGTTTATAAAAACACAATATTTTCTATTGATTTCTTTGTGAAAATTTTCTACTTCATCTCTTCACACAATATGCATCATATAGTGAAGTAATACATTATCCTCTAAAATCATATCTGAAGATCAACTGAATCCATTTCATAAATGGACAAACTATCCAGAAGATTATGATTCAATAATTTGAATCATTTCCATGTTATTTAGTAGTACCTAATTTTCTGTATCGATATGAATAATTTATTATTCCATATTTCAATCCCTCATCATTCGAAACATGTTAATGATTATATTTCAATAAAAAGGTTTAAATTTCTACTAAATAAAATTTTATGGTTATCATTACCAATAAATAATATTGTATGAAAAAACAATTATTGTGGTACAATCTTTATACATACCATAATACTAATAACTAAGAAATCTTTAATAATATACTTTTAAAATAATATTAAATTATCCAATTAGAGGAGAAAATCAAACATTCCACTTTGGTTATATCAATAACATATGCTAGGCCTTGATACATTATCTTTCATTGAGGTATATTATCTTCATTCTTAGGGAATTTATTTTAATAGTGATGCATCTCATTGTAGCCATGACATTGAATAGTATCCTTTTCATCCTACACATTGCATTCAATAGCATTGCGACACTTATTTCTATACTTATAAAGAACTCCATTTCCTTTTAAGAAAGTTACTCGGTGATTGTTTCAAAAAGTATTATTAATTGTTAAATGTAATATTATCATGATAATATATTAGCATATATGTTGTACTAGAGTTATTACTATATCACAGAAAAGACTTATGAAGAGTAAGTACAAGAATAAATGTACATGGAAGATAAAAAAATCATTACCTATTTCTTGGAGAACTTCATTTAGATATATTAATAGGGGTCAAGGGATGGTAGTTTTGGAAGACCAAGATCTCCAGAACATTGGTAAGTATGTTGGGAAGATAAATGGTTGTGGTTGGTTGAGACAGATGTCCCAATTTTGTGTGGGTGGGGAGGACCTTATATTTTATAATTGAGGTGTGGGGCACATTTTTAATCACTAAAAACTTTAAATTTATATGAATTATTTTTAAATTCAATATGTCCCAAGGTTAGTTATGTAAATTATAAGATGAGGATGGGTTGAAAAACTATCAACCAATAATTTACACACACAGTTCGGTCACATTCTTATCCTTATATTTTGGTTTTAATCCTTAGTTAATTTCTTTAACTATTTCCATGAAAAATTATCTTTTCACTCTTTAAGGGTTATTATAGTTACTATAAAATGAAAAAACGAACCATAAATGAGTCATGTATTACATTTTCAACCCCATTACAAACAATTGGAAGAATATAACTTCTTTCTATGAATTTTGTATGATTTAATATAAAATTTTGTTTTTTAAACTTTCAATAATGCCAATTTTGACACTACTTATTACTTGAGTTTTTTAAAAATTTCAATAAACAAGAAAAATTTTAACCAAAAAAAATAATACATCTATAATATGTATGGGTAATCTAAAATTTCACATATGACATTAATTATATGATGTTAAATTTATTTAGATATTTTTAATAACATTTTTTTCATATGTCCATTAATTAAACCACTACTGCATTATTATTGTGAAAGACTTTAACTTAATTAATTCTTCCAGAAGGACTGAATAGTTTAGTAGTCTTGGTAATCAATATATATATATATATGAAATTATAATTTCATGTTAGAAATAAAATAAAAAATGTATTTACCTTGAGAATAGAATCTGTATTCAAGTTTAACCCTTCATATCAGTTATAACAAAATTCTTATAATCCTTGGGAAAAATAAAATATATGAAAGGGGTGAGCTCAAATGCTCTATAAGTGTAAAGTAAAACTGAAAAAAAAACATGAATAAATAATAAATAATAAATATGTGAATAAATAAGGGTGATCGAATAATTTCATATAAATAATCATACGAGTGTTCAAATTGACCAAGTATGTTTTAAATAAAAAATAATAATCACATGGAATAATAATAATGATAGAATTTATAATGTTGGACATCAAAACTATCAAGTTCAATCCTCAAGACTGCTACTCTCAATATATATCCTCACGAAAATTTTTGACTCTATGAATAAACCCTTATTATTTATCCCATGATCTATCCTCAAAATAATTTAAAACTTCTTGTAAACAAATGGTGAGGGAATGTCACCAATTTATTCCATCTCAAGATACTATTAATGCATCAAGGGGCTTACTTTAAATGGTCCCCAACCCGTGTCATACATGTCCAAATCATTCCTTATATGTCAATTAATCGATTTAATTAATAAAAAAGTTGTCTTATCATCAAATATACATATTTAACAAAAAATATATATTAATAAATAATTCATTAGTGGAATATAATTAATAAAAATAATTATTGATGTTGAAGAATGGAAATACCATTTAAATTTTCTTAAAACATTCTTAATGAAAATAATCCTTAAACATTCCAAAGTGTACCATACCACTCTGAAAAATTTAAATCATAATCCCAGTGAAGGAATAACAATCAAAAAAACATTACATAAATTTATAATAATTAAATAAATTCAATATAAGTCATAGGGTATGTATATAGGCCTCACAAAATAAGGTTTATTTATAACATCAAACTATGTCTCAATGAAATTAGATTGAGATGAAGTTTCATACCTTACACTTCATTTAGTCGAACATGATTAAACCTCATATATAATAAATATAGGTTTATTATAATTATTTAATAGAATAATAATAATTTATATAATACCATATATGATTTACTTATGAATTTATATCACCCATTTATTAACTAAGCCATATTAATATTATGTTTTTTGTAATAACTGATTTGTCTGTTGCATGTGTTTGGATTTGTTATATTTCTAATCCTCTTACTTATATCATTGTTTAAACATTTATAAAATAATAACCATGAAATAAATATCATGTATATTCATTATGATTTTAATATAATATTCTAAAAAAATATTGAAATAGAAACGGATACACACAATTTAAGAAGATGGTAGGTCATACATAATCATGAACGTTTTTCTTTTTTCTCATCATTTTGAAAGGAAGTAAGCTATTAATATAATAAAAGTATCATATTTATTTTATATAAGTCAAATATTTTTGTTTAAAACCATCCCAAATATATTCTGTGTTTAGTGTGAATGAATCACATCATTTTTAGGTGATGGTAGTCCATACGTTGACAAACGATGTTATTGTATTTAAAAAATTGAAATCATCATTGTAAAAGTTATATAATAATTATAGAAGAATAAGTAAATCTTAAATATAATTTATATCATATAAAAATACAATGTACATCATTATTCTCTACCATGAATGGTGGAAATGTAAGAAAGAACAACCTCAGTTCACGATGTGGAAGTCCATCTTACACATGAATGATGATTACATATCCCATTTTACAAAAGTGTGTACGAGTTTAAGTCAAAAAATTAATATAGAAAAATATCATTATATTGAAGATAATTTGGTCATTATATTAATATGAAATAAAAATTATTAAATGTGTTTAAGGAAGAAATAAATCCTAAATGTTTGTGGATGAACATTACCACTTCTTTGGCTATCAATTTTTTTATAAGAACAAAAGGACTTATAAGGTTGGATTAAAGCACAAATTAATGTTTTTAAGAATAGGGAGGGAATTTGGGGGCATTAGGGATGTTTTTATTATGATATCAAAGTCTCAAATTGGTGTAATGGAGTGAGGAAGGAGGTTCCCTTTTATAATTGAGATGAGGGTCACTTTTGAAAAATCCAAAAATATTAAATTAATATAAATTATTTTTCCATTCAAAAAGGATCCAAATTAATTTATTTTATTGGTATGATTATTATGGGTTTAAATCATAAAAACTAATAATTTTTTGACATAATTAGGTAACATTATTACCCTTATCATTTAGATATAACCATAAGTTAATCTTGATAACTCTTACCATGACCACATAGATTTTTTAATTTTAATGGCTAATGTAGTTACTAACTAATAATTTTTTGACATAATTAGGTAACATTATTACCCTTATCATTTAGATATAACCATAAGTTAATCTTGATAACTCTTACCATGACCACATAGATTTTTTAATTTTAATGGCCAATGTAGTTACTATAAAAGGCATAACAAATCATAAATGACTCTTATATGACATTTTAAAAATTATCCCATTAATTATTCTTAATTTCATAATTTTATGAATGTTTTTCATTTATGAAAATAATATTTATTATAAAATATCATTAATGTATATTTTTAAACTATTAATTACATTTATTTTTAAAAATATATCATGAAATATGATGATTTTGAAAAAAACCATAAATACATCCCTAATATGCCTTTGTAATCTATAAAATTATTTTATGACATTGATTATAATAAATTATATTTATTCTAATATTTTTAATATCATTTATTTGATATTTCCATTAAGTAATCAAATACTGCACCATCTTTATGTAAGCCATTAAGGTAACTATTTAGTTCCTAAAAATCAAAAATAAGTTTCAAGAATAAAGATTAAAATTTTATATTTCAACTTATCAGTATAGTCAAATATATATTATAAATAATGACATATGAATAATTTAATAATTATTAAAAACATTGGTGGGACATATTGGACTTTCCTTAGAATAGAATACAAAAAAATTAATAATGTTGTCCAAGTGGCTCCAAGAGGGGATAAAATTAGCCCAAGAAAAGTATTTAATAAAAATAACTCACAGATTTAAATTATAACAGGTGTTGGGGTAATCATATAATAAATATTATATAATTTTCACCCTTAATTACTTAACTTACCTTTAACCGTGTTAATAATAAAATTTCTAAAGTTACTATTAATAATGTCTAGTAAAAAAATTATTCACAAAATTTGGCCAATGATATTAAAAATATAGATTCAGTTTTTCAATATTCAAAACAAAGAATTTTCAATAATTATTTTAAAATTAATTTAGTTGATAGAATGAAAAATGGATTTTTAAAGTGAAAACGTTCAAAAGAAAATATTTTTATATCGAAATTCATTTTTAAATTGATTCCAACGACCTAAATAGGATTAATTTATAAAAATAGATCTAATTATACATTATAATAAAATAAAGATATAATTTAAAACTATATATTATTTGGATTTTTGTTAATTACAATTCAATTTTTTTTACTATTCATCAAAACACGAAGCTTATAAGAAAAATACCAAAAATTCAACCATTGTAAATTTTTATATTTATATTTAAAATAAAAAATTTATTGTGTAAAAAATAATTTCATAAAGTGTAAAAATTTTGATTTAAAACAAGTGTACAATCAATTGATCGTAAAATTGTCTTTTTTTACAAAATACATCTTTTATGCATAAAATTGGAATTGTTCTTAAATAATGTCTAATAGAAAAACTAGGATGAAATTTAAACATTATATTGAATATTATATATATATATATATATTATGATGAAAATTGTGTGATTGTTTTATATTGTTGGTATAAAACTCAATTGTTCGTATGTAAATAATTTTTTTAAGAAATTTATATATCAAATTTGTTTTTATATTTATTCATAATTAATTGGTAACCAATGAATTAAAATATATTTTTTTAACTTATTTAATCCTTTTCATAACCACAAATTTAATGACTATGAGATAATTTTAATTTAAATAATAATATTAATAGTATATCCTTGTTTATTTAAGCTAGATGTTGTGTGAAATGTATATTATCGAAGAGATACAATTTGTAAAATATATATACCATAAAATATTGGGGTGTTAAATTCTCCCCCCATAAATAAATAATGTCCTTGCAATTTGTAATTTCACTTCTAAAACCAAAGGGTGATTCTTCAAAATTCCATTGTGGCAAACCCACATTAGATGTAGGGTTAATAAAACATCCACTTAATAAGAGGGAAAGGGAAATGTGAAGGTAACCATAAAATTAAGAAGTCCTTCCAAGAAGAGGTAATCGTCTTTAGTTACACAATCATATTTTTTTTCTTCTTCTACTTCCTCTATAAGCACTGTTTCCATGCGAAAGAAATAAATCCAGTATCATCTATATTTTGAGATGTTATTATAATTATTGGATGACCATATTCCACCATTTACCCTTCCCATGATAAACGAATTCACTACACGTGCGTACGTATAACATACCATCACCACGTTATAGTTTAATATTTTATTCATCACTATATTAATTAGATTATTATAATTATGGAAATAATAAATATATAAGATAATTATTACATGATATTTATTCTAGAAAAATTAATATACCACCCATTTCATAATCATTTCACCATTAAGCGAATGGTATCATCGTTCATGCATATGTATAACCAACTGTCTTTATGATGCAATGTGATTAATAATCATGTTAAAAATAAAATAATGAATATAAAAATGTATATAATAAATACATATGAAATATATAAACATAGTACAACTATAGAGATGATCGAACTATATCATATGCATGAGAATCTGAGCATACATAATGAAACACACACAAGAAAATGAAGCTGCCACAACCTTATCCAAGCTGGGGCTTGAGCCGCAACTACCCCAAGCCCACCTCCATAAATCAGGGGTTGGAGACAAGCACTGAATGGACAATTAATTCAGGGAGGCCTTTTCCTATGAACCTGTACACACATATATAGACAAATCGATGTAAAGGTGTAGAGGAAAAGTAGAAAAAGATGTAACAATTGTAAATTTATGTAAATATGAATGAACCTATAGATAGTACAAAGGTATGGTAGGTATAACTAAAATGTAAAGGGGAATATAAACCCAAAAACAATAAATTTGACCCATCATAAAGAGAATAGAGAAATAGTATCTTTCGAGAGATCCCAACACATATAACTCATCTATGACCACCATTCAAATTCCACACAGCCCGTGATCCCACTCTCCTTAGTAGTCATGATCGACCTGTCTACCATTTTCAAAATACAAAACACGTGTTGGGAAAATTCCATATAGTGTTGAGTATATACATACCTAGTAGAATGCCTCAAAAACATGGAGGGTAGGAAGAGATACAACTGAAGAGAACCCGTAAATGGAACAAGGAATAATAAAAGACAGAAGAAAGAGTGCTGCTCAACCCAACAAGAGTGTGAAAGTTGACTCACCTAAACACAATGAGATCGAGATAGTGAAGAGATGAGATCCTCATCGAGTCTTTTATACCCATTTCTGGAGAGTAGACTCATCCAAAAATGAGGAACTAGACACGGAAAGCACGTGGCTTACCCAAGGAGTGTTTTCCTCTCCCATAATGTGGGTAACCAAGACCCATGGAGTGGGTAATTTAACTTGATAGAAATATATATATGCTTATTCAAAGAAAATAAATGTAGAGATTAAGGGGATCCCCATCTCATAGATCATTCAAAGAGAGTGAGTAGCCATTGATTCCAAGTAAATCAATCTGCATTTCCAAGCACCTCGTCGCATCTTCCTAGGAGCACCATGTCAAATGGGTTAAAATCACCACACCTCGATGCTATTCGCTATGGATGGCTATGACTGACCTGTAAAATTTTATTTCTCATCACAATGATGCATCTCGGGGGGGGATCCCTCTTTATTGTGACAGTTTAGGTAAGTCGAACCATGCCTTTCCACTGTTCATGCACAGTCTAGGGTCTGCTATGAATCATTAGGGACTACGCTGACCTACCCTATTGAGGGATCAGCCTAGAATCTGCATGTCAGGGACTACACTACCCATCCATGATTAGGGTTCATCCTAGTATCTTCTCTTCAATTCATATTCTACCCAACATTACTAAGGGTTCATTCGAGTATCTTGTCATCGAGGACTATGCTACCCAGCCCTACTGAAGGGTCATCCTAGTGTCGGCTTATAGGGGAATACACTTTGAAGCCCTACTGAGGGGTCTTCCCAGTACCATCTCATCAGGGACTATACTACCCAACCCTGCTGAGGGGTCATCCTAGTATCTTCTTGTCAGAGACTACACTACACATCCATAATGAGGGGTTATCCTGGTATGCTCTGGTAAGCCTGTTTGATTTCCACTATCATCCAGTGTCGTCTCTACACATCTAAAACCTATAAAATTCACATCATATCTTGAAACACGCATCCAAGGGATCCATCTCGTTATATGCAAATAAACCACTCAGGATAGGTACCTCATGTCCCAAAATCCGAGTTCAAATGAATGAGATATAAAGGATTGAAGATTTCTCAAATGAGCTCAAAAAGTAAACATTGTGTGAGGGGGACCACACGGTGTGTGGTCATCTTCATTTCCTATTTGTGTCTCTATTCGAACACTGTTCTCATCCCATGTTGTATAACAGGTCGTGTACGTAAACTACATGGAGTGTCCCACCTATCTAAGGACTAGTCAGTGTCTGCTGGATGTGTATGTATACTCGGACTCAGTGTTTGTGTACTTCAGTGCACAGTATTCTAGCCCACCCAGGAGGTTTCCCATGTGTCCAATCCATCGTGTCGGCACATGGCATGTTCCTGGATGTGTGTTCCGTCACATGTATTTTCACATGTAAAGGGTAGACATGAAATATAAAGGGGAGTACATATCGTGTCATCTTCGTTTTTTCCCAAACCCTAATTTTTCCGCTAAGGGGGGCTACACATCCTGTATTTATAATTGAACAAAATGTATAGTCATGATATTTTCTAAAATTCCATCTTTATCTTGATTCATCACCTGTGCTCTAAATCTGGTCAAACTACTTCAGATCCTACTATGTTTTCGTTCAAAATCATCTGATCTACCTCAGAATCATGTTCCTCGGCCATAGTTCACCAGAAATAAGTCACTGGAATGAATGAGGGTTTCATTAATCTTAATACCCACTATTGGACCCTCGATCTTCATTAGATCGAATTGAAACCTTCAGGTTGTTCATCCTCAGATAATTCCATTTCCATATCCGTGACTCGCTTGTGAATCCTTCGTCATTTTACAATTCTGTCCCGAATCCAGTCACCCGATCTAGCTTGGGCCTCTTCCCAGGTTGTCGAAGTAGGATTTAATGGAATTACTTGGTTATAATCATGAATAATTGTGGGAGGAATTAACAAAAAACCATGGTTTTTATCATTGTCCATGGATTATCGGCCAACAAATAATAATTGTGAAATTTTTTTAGAACCAACTAATAAATAATGGAAAATCGGTGGAAGAGTAATTCACATTTTTAAATCAAGGAACATGTTTAGGAAACTATATTAAACATGCTCATGAATTTTATATAAGGTGTAAAATGCTCAAAAAGAGTCATACCTGGTCTAGGTTGATCGTTTTGGGCTAATTAGGAGGAATTTTTGCATTCTTTACGTCTTGATCCATCTATAATCAAATATTCAACTGTATTCATTCTTCATTGTTTTTCAATGGGAATGAGAGGAGAGGAATGATTTCATCATTGTAAAATTAGGATTATGAGACCAAAATCCATTAACCATGACTTTATATCCATAAATTAAGATCAGATGGAATTAATTAATTAACTAATTTAAATAATTTAATCACTTAATCCTCCAATCAATGACCAAGGGATACAAACCTCCTGCAAAAAATCATTTTATGATGCATTTAGGGGAAAACGATGTCCCAAACCCAACTGTGGTCTCATATTTCTGATCTGATCCATCATTTAAGAGTTATCTCATTTTCATTAATTAACCGTGAACGCGTAATATAAAATATATTTCATATCTTTATAAAATTATTTCTAAGCACACCAGGCCTCCGAATTTCATGTCATCTTAGCTCTTGGCTCTGTAATAATATTTAAAAATATCTAAAAGTCCTTTTAGTAAAAAATGTGTTTATAAATCATTCTCTTCTTCAATATTTTTGTCCAAAAAAGAAAAAATAATTGAACAACATAGGATACTGAGCCTTCGTCTGGCTCTCACACTCCCAGTAAATCTTATGCATGTTTTTGGGCTTCCATAACAAGCAATCTAGGGGGCTGGCTCGTCCTGAAATGGTCTTCTCATGTAGGTCCTTGGTCGCCACTGGGTTCTCTACAAAGGTGGATCTATCTTTGATATCCAAATCTCCCTAATCGATTATGTGAGTAGGTTCAAAAACATATATCTTCAGTTAATACACATAGAAGTCTTCATGCAACCACTCCTACTATGAGGTTAAGGTGAGGTTGTAGGAAACCTCACCGATCTTCTTCGTGATCTCAAACGGCCCAATGAACCTCAGGGATAGTTTTCTCCCCTAGCCAAACCTCTACATTCCATGTCATTGGGGGACTATATGGAATACATAGTCTCATGATATAACTCCAAGGTCCTATGATGGTGATCTTTATAGAACATCTGTATTCTTTGGGATGTCTTAATCAATTCACAGATGACTTGCACCTTCTCTTTTGTCACCTGCACCAAATCAGGGACCACAAGAGATGACTCTCCAACTTCCATCCATCACAACGGTGACATGTAGGGTCTCCTATATAGGGCCTCAAAATTTTCCATATCGATGGGGGAGTGGTGGATATTGTTGTATTCATGATATACCAAAGAAATTTGGTCCTCCTAGCTCTGGCTGAAATCCAAGATTCAATATCTCAGCATATCCTCTAGCACCTGGATAGTGCACTCATTATTCCCATCTGTCTGGGGGTAAAATGCTCTACTAATTTGTAGATGGGTCCCAAATTCCTACTATAGGATTCTCCACAATCATGAAATAACCTTAACATCATGATCAAAGAAAATCATCAAGGGTAACCCATGAAGATGACTGATCTATCACACTTACAACTTCCCCACACTCTCCAGTGAACTATGCCCTCTGATTGCAAGGAAGTGTGTAGAATTTGTGAGTCAGTCCACTATCACCTAGATGGTGTTGTTGATCTTCATTGTAAATGGAATCATTATGATGATGTCAATGTATATTTTGTCCCATTTCTATTCTGAGACATCAAGAGACTGCAGAAAAACCAGCTGGAACTTGGTTTATAGTCTTCACAATCAGATAGGTAAGGCACCATGAGATGAACTCATCTACACTCAATCTCATGTTGGACCACCAAAAATAACACTATAGATCCTTTTACATCATCCCTACACTGGGATGTATAGCTAAGGTAGATTTTTGGAACTCCCACATCACCTCCTCCCACAATGCAAATGGAACTATTGTTCACCCCTGGAAGAAGATCTCGTGATTCCCTCCTTCAGAATGTCCATCAGCAGCATCATCTATGGATATCTAATCACACATAACCTCTTAGTTTATGTTTTACAATTGAGACTCCTTCACACACATAAGAAGTATAGGAGTCAAAAACCTCGACTGATGGAAAACTATACCATCCTGCTTCATCAGGTTCAGTTACAAGGAAGCTAATTGCTCTGAATCATCCCGTACAAGGTAACCCTAGGACATCTAGCTAAGGGAATCCGTAACATTGTCTCCCTTACATTGATTATAATCTCTGTCAAATTCATATTCATAAAAGAACTTCAAATAGTATCACAGACTTGGGTTTAGGTCTTTCTAAGTGAAAACATACCTGAGACTCTATTGTTCTGAGTAAAACACAAAGCATTCTCTGAGATGGTTATTCCACCACATCATAAAAAATCCAGTACTGCCAGCTCCAGATCCTAAGCCACATAATTCCACTCATGGTGTATTAATTTCACTGACCCATATACAATGACCATATATCGCTCATTAGCAGGCCACCGAGCCTAGCTCCTTGATCACATGGTCGAGCACATCAAATTAAATGTTTATTTTTTTTTATAATTTCAATAGCATAGAAGAAACCCTAGGTTGTATCTCGACGGAGCCTTAGATCATAAATTTAAAAAAAATTGATTTAAGAAAAGTGGTAATGAGATTGTATTATATATTTTTATTATTTATGATGTATGAATATAAATGAAATCAATACAAGACAATGAAAATTAATATATTTGATTATGTGTGATCAACCTGAGGAAATATCATCATGCTCATCCATCATTGATTCAAGAGATAATGTTATGATCTTTTAATCCCTGGTTTGTAACACCTATAACCCAAATTATACATATTTTATACTAGTATACCTACAATGTTTCAGTCAAAAACACATAAGGATTCACTGGATGCCATCGATGCTTGGATGATTTGTGTTTGCCTTCATAACTATAACACAACAAAGAAACACATAGAAAACTAGATGTGATTTCTAGGCTTGTATTTTATTTCATTTTGTTACCATTACATTAAATTACATGACAATTTCTGTGTTTATGTGATTTTAATCGACCAATATGAACCACAAAAACACTATAATTGAAAATGGGAAGAAGAAGTGGTGAACAGTGTGTGAAACCTCACATGAATGGGTACCCCCAAACATGATCATATGAGTTGAATATGACATAACAATATATAAATCAATAAAATAGTAATATAAGACGAAGAAAAATAACATAAAACATTATAATTAAAATAATAAACCAATTAATACGAAAACAATTCTTGGGATTAACAATATGTTCCTCCCCGAGTGATCATGAGGAATTTAGAACTCCATGGGAGGGGAGGAAGACAATGATGATGAATTCACAAAACCATGGCCCCTATAAATTCTATAATTAGGTATATACATGCTTTGGGTCTCCAAAATAGAATCACCTTTCCTCATGTTCGAACTCTTAAATAAGGTTCCCAATGTGTTCTTTTATAGTAAAAACGGGTGGTTTATTTGGGCACCCTGATTTGAAGAATCCATTTGGCCCACGGTTTTCTTCCACTAGAAACTATTATCTAGCTTTAAAAAAATATTTACTTTTTAGGAGAAATATTGGACTTATCATTGTAAAATTTGGTGGCGGTATAAGTTATATAATAAATGATATTACCAAAATACAGAGATATACTTTTGACTCTTGGAAGATTCCTTTTATTGGATATATTAATTTGGATGGGACTCATAATGGATGAAATTTTATTTGGTTACTTCAAGAAAGTTGTGACACAATAAATTTTGGGATCACCAAACAATATTTCATCCCAATTGAATGAAAATATCACTAGATATATGTGGTTGATTCCATTGATTTTCTTAGATTCCTGCACAATTGGTCCATTTTTCATCAACTCAATATTGGGCCTTCCAAATCACCTCCACATATAACAATAACTTAAAAACTAGTGAAATAGATCTTTTTAAACATGATAATAATTAAATTGTTGAACCAAACATGAAGTGACATTTTGTTAATATATGTGGAATTTTCAATACAACACTAGTTTAATACATTGGTATAAAGGTGAAATAAAACAACGAATCATGGTATGCTCACACCCTCACACCTAATCATCTGTACTCCTAGGAAAATTCTAATGTCATAATCATGTCCCATCCCTAAATCAATGGTGTGAAAACTTCCAATATTATTTTGAAATAAAATTCATCATACCACTTTTATGAAATAAATTTTCTTATCAATTTTCTTCTCTCACATGCAATTTTTTTTCAAAAATATTTTCTCACAATGAAACATGTCACAACCTACCTCACATAGAAATTTTCGCTATTCACTCATTGAACATGTGAATGTAGAGTTATTATATTTTCCCAAAGTTCATGTGATCTTACCATATTCTTTCTATGATTCTACATTCACTACAGATAGAATCTAGTGTGCTATCAAGATCACTTCCAAAAGGTTGTTTTGAGGTTCAAGGGTGGTCGAAAATCATGTTTTAAAGTTTAAGGAAAAATATGAGTGTTTAATATCATACATACAAAACATTTCAACATTAAATAAGTGTTCATAATTAATGTACACACTTAAACCCTCAAAAAGTGTGTCACTTCTAACTCACTATCCCCATTGTCTATTTCTGTGGGTCATGGTAGATCAGTTAATAATAATGAATAAAATTTGTATTATCTCTATTTTTTACCTTGTTGTTTTTTTGGAAATGTACAAATATATATGTTTTTATAATTTTCATTGGAGTAAAATTGGGAAACTTGTGTAAAACAATTATACCAAAAGGATTGTGGACCCACTTCCCAAGTAAACTGTATGCACACTTAATATCAACCCATAACATTGATTCTGCCCTCATAATTCCCATGTCAAAACTCTCTCCGCCACACTTGTGGAAAATAAAACAATATTATACATAATATATGGGTATTTAGGGATCAATTAACTTATAATTGGGCTACCTAACATGAATTTCATGGTCTCTATGTCTTATGATGGGAAAAATGTCAAAGTGTCTAAAAAAAGATGTTAATTTCATAAAGGAATTTTCAATGAAGTATTGTCTCTATAATGAATGTATAATACATGAATATTATGGCATTAAATAGAATCAAATATTGTTCTAGTTTCTGTACATAACCTGGGACTCTCAAGAATGTGATTAGATGGAAGAATATGAAATAAATGGCTTAGAATGTCTCTCGGGTAAGGGATTAAAATATTGGTCAGTTCTAATGATGAATGGGTTTCAAAAATCCATTTAACACAAAATAATTATTTGAAAATTCAATTTCTAGAAAAATATTCCATATCAACATTCATTTGAAAAACATATTTATAAAAATAATGAAATTTTCCAAACAATCGACTCAAACCAGAAAAATGAATTTGGATATTCTATTCAAGTTCAATTTTAATCTAAAAACACATAATAATGAAAATAAATAAAAAATGAAAACAAAATTTTTTTCTTTAAATATTAACTATGACATGTCACCCTACCCCACACAATAAAATTTACATTTTCTTCAATGAAAGTATTTTAAATAAAAAGAAAAGTAAATAAAGTTAGGGAGATGAGACAACCTTCTAAGTGGTGTCATATGTGGAATCCATCAGGTTGATTTCTTCCACAATATTATTTGGAAAATCATCATAGATTAATTTTAGCATCTTACCATTGATAGTAAACCTTTTTCCAATCATCTCATGAAAAATATTTATAGCACCAAAATGGAAAAAATATGAAATAATATAAGGACAAATCCATTTTGAACGAAACATACCTAGGTAGGGATTTTGCCTATAATTAAACTTGTGGACCTTCTATCTAATATGAAACTTCCACTGATGAATCATACCATCATGGATAGCCTTTGTATTCTCTTTATAGATTGGGAGTTCTCATATTCATCACGCAGAATTTTTTCTAACTCCTGAATATGTAACTTCTTTTTCTCACCTTCATTTGAGAGACTCATATGAAATTTTTTAACATACTAATATGAAAAGTTATCTACCACTACTAGGAGTTTAAAATCCATTCCAAATACAATACTATATGGTTTCATTCTAATCAGGGTTTTAAAAGCTATACGGTATTCCCAAAGTGCATCTTCCAAGCACAAACTCAAGTCTTTCTTATTGGGTTATACCATTTTTCCCAAATTATCTTCACTTTGGGATATATGATTTATGATTCTATGATAATGGGGGTGATATAATGTGGATACATTATGAAACAACCCCATACTTATGAGGAAAATTTTTCACGTTGTGATTTCAAAAATGTGAACACTCGTCACTAAGGTTGAATCTCGGTAAACAAAACCCGCTGAAAATATAGGACCTCCCAAAATCAACAACTCAAGAGTCATCATTCCTTGTATCCTTTAATTATACCCATATATACACATAGTAAAAATATAACAAGGGGTACATTAATTCAATTGAAATTTGAAAAGTCACACTGATGGCAATTCCCCATACGTCAATCATCTCAAAAAATAACATGGGTTGAAGTGGAATTTCATTCCGCTTGGAGATATTTTATATGAATTGAAATTGAGTATATGATGGATGAAACTTATGGTCATCTCTATATAATTTTTTCCAATAAAAACTCATGTCATGGACCATTCTATTTGTATGTTGGAGCCAATGTGGCCCCAAAAATCCAAACTCTGGAATATGGTCAAAAGAGAGGTAAACTCATGGTCTAGGACACACCAGCGGACAACATGGTCACTAATAATTTTTCACAATTAAGGGCCATCCCAAATGTACCATCATTAATCATTCTTATTTATGTGGGATTGTGAAGTGATGAAATCAGTGGGGGCCTTAGATGTGGCTAGAAATTTCACAATATCTACATACCAGGGGGAATGGTCAACAATATCACAAATGTTCTCATGATAGAAAAAGTATCCAAAGGGGATGGGTGAGTTAGGATGGTGGTCCAATGGTGTGGTAATCCTAATAATGTTGTCATGTAACACATTTTACACTTCTCTCTTATCTATAATCTTATGTTCAAACTCATAGATTCATTGCATCCACCGAATGAGGTGGGGGTTTGCTTATGGTGTCTTTAGGAGGAAACGAATAACATCGGGATTAGAAAATACAATGATTTTAAACCCAATCAGATATGAATTTCATTTTTTTGAAGGGAAATGCAATACAATGAAGTTCTTTTTAAGTGGTTTTGTAGTTTTTTTGGGTAGGTTCAATGGTATGTGAGGCATATATAATGACACGAGGTGTCTTCTGAACCCTTTATGATAAAAACAACCCCAATTCTTAATTTAGAGGAATCACACATAATTTCATAGGGGTGATCTCATATTGGAGGTTGGATTATGGGAGGTGATGTGATACTCCTTTTTAGTGAATTAAAATCATCCTCACAATTTTTATCAAAACAAAACTCAGAATACCTTTGTAATAATTGAAATAGGGGAAATGCGATCTTACTAAAGTATATAATGAATCAATAGTAAAAACTAGCATGAATGAAAAATGATCACACCTCACAGACATATTTTGTATATAGAAGGGTTGAAATTAATACATTTTTTGATTTATCCACTTGAATTCCCTCATTTGAAATTAAATTCCAAAGAATTATCCTTCTCAACCATGATATAAAATATTTAATAATTTAATAATATATCATTTTCAAAAAAATGGTAGAGGATAGAACCTAGGTGTGCCAAATAGTCATAAAAGTAAGTTCCATAAATCATGAAACCATCCAGAAATACATCCAATCAATTATCAAGGTACTCAGAAAAATACAAAATAGACATCGTTGAAAAGTTCCATGAGCATTACATAGTCCAAAAGGCATCCTTTTGTATCAAAATATTCTGAATCTATAGGTAAATGTTTTCTTTTCCAGATCCTCAGTTGCTATGTGGACTATGGAAAAACTCAAATATCCATAAAAGAATATATAATGCAACTTACCAGCTAGTATTTCTCACATTTGGTAAATTAAAGGTAGAGGGATTTTTTCTTTTTTGTGGATTGATTGAGACGATAGTAGTTAATACAGACTCGTCAACTGCTTTTCACAAGTGTTGGAACCAATTCATTTATTTCATTTGACACAACTGTTATTCTAGTTTTTGGGAAAAAAATTTCTTGGGATTACCAATTTATTATCATATATATGATAAATGAATCAAGTAGGAATTCATTTACTAACATATAATTTTACCACTTCATGGAGAGTGGGATTTAATTGGCATTTGAGATTGTCTTACAAGCTTAGCTTCATTATCCAAAAGTATATGGGAAATAAAAAAAGATGGGATAATCCCAGGAATATCAGAAAGTGTCCATCATATCTCTTTTTTATACTCTCTAAAAAGATCAAGTAGTTTTGATTCCTTCTGTTGAGAGAGTTTATTAGAAATAAGTATAGATTATTGGTCAATACCCTCAAGATATACGTATTTAAAATTATATGGAAGTGGTTTTAATTACAACACAAGTAGTTATTGGATTGAGGAATTTGATGTATGGATAATGAGGTCCATGAAACTATATATCTGCTCATGTTTACTATATATGAATAGAGTATCTATTGAAATGATATTTTTAGAATCATCAATAGTTATGGGTACCTCAGAATGAACACCCTCATCAATTAAAGCTCAAAATTTACACATTCAGAACCAAAAAAACACTAAAAACATGAATGAAAAAATAAATCATCTAGGGGTGGAGAAGATTATATTTAATTAGAGTATGGGTCGTGGATAGAATTGTGTATATGTGCTGCATTTGATAGGACTTTCATCGATTACAATGGAAGACTAGATTTCCCTTCAACAGGGTGTTTCATAGCATCAAGGATGTTAAAACATACCTTTTCTACAATGAACTCCTTGGAAATTTTACCATTTTAAACATTTATAATCATATTTTCTATTTTGAAGAATGGACTTCACTTATATGAGGCACATGTCCTTGGGTACGAGTATCCCCTATAAGAATAATGTAGAAGTATGTGGGGGGAAATGGGATACTTTAATTTTATGAGGACATCCTCGACCACTCTAAATGGGTGTGTTGTGCTTTGGTTAGAAATTTTCACTATGATGTGTGTTGTTTTATGCTCTTCATCCTGTAGATCAGTGTACACGGAGTAAGTCATTACATTAAATGAAGTGCCTAAGTCTAGTATATCATCTGAAAATAATTCCTTCCCTATGGTGCAAGGTATCTTGAATATTCTTTTATCCTTTAATTTGGTTGGAATTGATGGTTTAATTAATGCTGAGACATTCCTTCCCATGTTTACTCTCTCATTCTTCTTCAACCTCCATCTACAGGTGCAAATATCATTAAAAAAATTGCATATTGAAGGATTTTTTTAACTGCACCTAATAAATGAATGTTAACTTGTACATTTTTAAATGTATAAATTATTTCATTATCAATTCCATTATCAAAATTATTCTTAGATTAAGAGAGTCTATGGGGGAACATTAGAGGAATTGATTGTTCATGGGAAACCTCTATGATCATTGGGTTTCCATTTTTCCAGGTTTTTCTTTACATGAAGAATTTGAGGGTAGGGAAATAGTGTTTTTAGGTGAGGGACTTACTTATAGTGTAGAATGAGTATAAGGGGAAACTTTTTTACCATTACAATGTTTAATTTCAAATACATTACCATTGAACTTAATATTAGCAATGAGTTGGTATCGTATTTGTCCAGAACTATGCATCTCAATATAACTGATGGTGTTTTCCAGTTTTCCCACTTGAGTTCATAGGTCTTAAAGTGGTGATTGTGTAGTATGTTGGAACTAGTGGTTTTGGGTTTCCATTTTCATAACCACGTCCTTGAGGTTTGGTTTAGATTTGGGAGGTGGGTAATTATTTTGATATGTTGAGGGATTAGAAGGTTTAATTCCATTGACTATTTGATACCAATTATTAATGGAGTATTTAGGGTTTCCTCCTTATAAGTATTATTGTGGTGCTTGAAACTTGGTTTTTTGATTTAGCCTGAATGGTTCTTACTTGAATGGTGGTTCTTTTTGGAATGCATTCCCTAGGAACACTGTTGCATAAGACTCATATGAAACTTGAAGTTGTGGGAACTTGTCAAAAAAATACCACAATGTTATAGAACTGAATAAGAGTGTGAGTTACATTGTTATTAAGCTAATTTACTTATAAGGGTATGCATATCATCATGTTTATTATATACCTTTTGTTATAGGTATGAATTACTTTCCTTATGAACTCTTTGGGTTGGTGCAATTTCCCATCTACAAAATTTTAGTGCATTTTGATCCATGTTGGAAATTAAATCAGGAGTAGTGAAAAGAGTTTTATCAACAAGGGAAACACCAGTTGTGGTATCAATCAATCCAAAATCCATGGGGATAAGTCCCTCATAGAATTGTTTAATTAATAGTTATTCACTAATCTAGTGTTGTGGTAAATGTGGACAATGTCTTTTGAATCTCTCCTTGTATTCATGATTAGTCTATCCTTGAGTTTTCCTAATGGCACAAATTTCTTTCCTAGTGGATGCAATTCAAGAGGTAGGGATAGAACTCTCAATAAATAGTCTTTTAATATCATAATATCCCCCAATTTTTGTAAGAATATTGTATGTACAATCTTTGGCTACTCCATCAATGGAGAAAGGGATGGACCTAAACTTATTGAAGTCCTCAGACACATTTTGTGGTTTCATGGTGGAGCACACTATGTGAAACTCTGTAATATTATTGGGAGGGTCCTCACTGCGAAGACCACTGAATAAATGAAGTTGGTTTATAAGGCATTATGTTATTTCAAATTGGGTTGTTTCCTAAGGATATTGGATATACGCACTTTGGTACTCCACATCCTGGGTAATCAGTTCTTTTAAGGTCATGTTATTTGTAGCCATGTTTTATTGGGATTGATTTGGTTCAATTGTTGATTGGTTAAGGACCACTTGAGGTTCCAAAAGGTGTTCATTTGTGTTACTTGATTTTCCTACTCAAGATTACCTAATTTTTTAGTGATGTTTCTTTTTAATTTTTTGTTCAAATTCAAGAAATTATTCCTTTTCTGATTAGGTCATGAAAATAAGTTGTGAATTTTGAATTTTTTTTGTTTTTTCAATGATGGAGGGTGGATAAAATAAAATAATTTATTAAGGGTGAAATTATAAAACAAAATAAAATGTTATATTGTATAATTAGAGAGAAAGAGATAAGGAAAGAATACACAAAATAAACAAAAATAAAAAAACAAAACAAAAAAATTAAAATGGGATGGGGGTATATAAAGGAGTAAAAAAAGTAAAAAAATAGTAAAAGGGAAAAAATTATAATGTATCTTTATCAATAGAGCCAAAATTTGATTACGTTGGAAATCACATCAAATTAAAAGTTTAATTTTTACTAGAATTTATGCATTATAGATAGAACCTTATGTCATCTCTCGATGGAGAATTATATCATTAATTTAAAAAATAATTTTTTGATTTACGAAAAGGAGGAATAGTATTTTATGAAATTTTGGGTTTTATGATTTAATTTGAAATCATATAAAATCAATCGACACAAGAAAAAAGTAATTAACAGATTTGATTTTGTGTGATTAACTCGGGGCAATTTCATGATTCTCATCCTCCATCTCTTCAAGAGATAGGGGTATGATCTTTTAATACAAAGGTTTTAAGACCTATAACAAATATTTAAATGAGTTTTTACTAGGATCCCTCTTAGGTTTTAGTCAAAAAAATTCATAATGATTCACTAGATGCCACCGATGATTGGGTGATTTGTGTTCGACTTCATAACTGAAACTCAACAAGGAAAAAAACGAAGAACTCGATGCATTTTCAAGGTTTTTATGTTATTCACTTGTGTTACCATGACATTAAATTAAATTTCCATGTTATTTTTTTATGAATTTTACCAATATGAACAACATAAACACCACAATTGAATGGCTAAAGAAGAAGTGGGGAACAGTGTGGGAAACATCACATGAATGGGTTCCTCCAAACATTATCATATGACTTGAGTAAAAAAAACCAGTATATAAAAAAATAAAATAAGAATATAAGATGAATAAAAAACCTAAAAACATATAATTAAAAGTTTTAATCAATTATTGAAAAAACAATGTTTGGGATTTACAACATATTCCTCACTGTGTGATCACAAGGAGTTTAAAACACATTGGGAGTAGAGGAAGACAATGATGATGAATTAGAACCTAACATGGCCATTATAACTTATAGGATTTGGTATAAGACTCTTTTGAGACTCCAAAATGGGAGGAACTTTCCTCCTGGTCGAACTCTTAAATGATGTGCCCATGGTGTTCATTAAAATAAAAAATGTGTGCTGGTTTTGGGCTCCCTGATTTCGAGAAACCAAATGGCCTATGGTTTTATTCTACTAGAAAATATTATCTGTCTTTAAATAAAGCTAATGAATTGTTGGAAGATGTATTTTATTTCTCCTTGTAAATTATGGCTACATTATATAGTATATAATAATTGATATTTCCAAAATATAGTGGAAGCATTTTGACTTCATGTAGATTCCTTTTATTGGAAAAATCGATTTGTATAGGACTCTAAAGGGAAAAATTTAGTTTGGGGTTCTTGATAAAAGTTTCATCCCACTGAATTTTGGATCACCACACAATATTTCAGCCCAATTAAAACCACGTATCAGTTGAAGTATATTGTTTATTCTATCGATGTTATTGGATTCCTTCTCAATATAGCCCGATTTTAATCAACTCAATCTTGGACCTTCCAAATAACCTCCACCTATAGCAGAAACAAAAAAAAGTGAAATAAAGCGTTTTTTATAGTGATAATAATTAAATTATTGAGCCAAACATGAAGTGAAATTTTATTATTATGCTTTTAAATTTCAATACAAAACTAGTTTAATAAATTGTTATAAGGGTGAAATAAAAAAATAAATAAAATAATAAATCATGGTACGATCACTCCTCATAAATCACAATAAAAAATAAACTCATATCCATCCTCTAGTATCCTTAAAACTAGATAACTCTCCAACCTCTACCTCAACTCCTCAAAGGCTTTTTGAAACTTCTTAGACTAGGTAAACAATTGTCCCTTCCACATCAAAGATATCAACGAGGCTTCGATTTTGGAGAAATTTTGGAAAAATCTTCAATCATACCTGGTAAATCCATGAAAGATCCACCCCTATGGCACATTCTTAGGTAAATATCATTAAATAACTACCACTACCTTCACCGGGTCCATGGCTAAAACCTGCTCAAAAATAACGTTCCCTAGAAAGTGAACATGTTGTGTGAAGAACATGAATTTTGAGAGATTGGCATAATGTGGGTGATATCAAAGTAAATCAAAGACCCTCCTCATGTTCTCTGTATGATCATCATATATGGTAGAGTAGATATGGGTATCATCAATGAAGAAAATGATAAACTGGTCCAATTACAGCTAGAATATCTGGTTCATCAAAGTCATGAAAACGGTGGGGGTATTCTCCTTGCCGAAGGGCATTACTAGGAGATCGTAGTCCCCCTAGAAACATTGAAGGACAAAATTAGAATATCATCCTCAATAACTCTCAAATGGTGGTAGTCGTACCTGATATGGATCTTATAGAACCACCTTACACCCCGCAACTGATCAATGAGGTCTTTATTCCTCATCAGGGGGTACTTTTTCTTTATCATGCCCGGTTCGGAGGTAGTCCCTGAATGTATTTGGGAAAGACATCCATTTAATCCTCAACCATTGAAGAGATCCAGACATCCATTTTTTCCTTTATACCAAATCTTACACTCTCTAGATGATGGGTAATGTTTCATAACCTTTTTCTCACAACGCCCACTTGTCCCACAATGAGGTATCTCTTATCAAAAAAAGTGAACCTCATCCCATCAGTGTGTAGGTATCTGACTAACCTTAGGTGATAGTCAATTTTGTATCAAACCATGGAAATCCAATCCATGCCTAGGAATACGTCATAGGGTTCCATCCTAAATACTAATAGGTCCCATGTGAACCTCTCCCCACCAAGTGACAGCTCGCACTGCCATCAGATGAAGGATACAGAGAGAAAGTGTTCCCCATTAGAACCTCAAGGCATTGTTGATGTGCTAGTTCTCTACTAGAAGCTCCATCTCTCTCTATAAGAGTTGAGAGATATAATAATGCATATCCCATGAGTCTACTTGAATTACTGCAAGAGTAGAGTAAACACAGATTGTACCTTGAGTCATATAATGTTACACTAGGTCGTATGAATCTATAAAATGCACCTTTTTGCGTCCCCAATCTCCAGCTCCCTAATCCGGATGTGGGACACCTAGTGGTGGTGGTGTTGGGAGAGCCTCATACCACCATCCCCCACCTATATCTCCTCCCACTCCTCTACCATCTCTACCTCTATAGGGACCACCATATCCCTGACTAAGAGATCCTTGATCGTGGTGCTAACTTTACCATGGTGTGTCGTCTTCTGCCTCCCTTGGATGATCTTCATGCCTCATCAGATAGCCTCAGGCCATGTGACCTCACCAGTCACAAGTGTATAATCGTACCTCCCAAGGTTTCCCCTATCCTCTGTGCATCCCCTGAGTCCGATCATGGAAGACGGTTGCTGAATATGACATAGCCCTATTGTGCATGACTCTAGCTCCAACCACCTGGTGTCCCTCTTCTATGTATCTCTATGTCACGAGTGCCTGTTCCAGCACCCCGACATAGGTGGGGATGCACAAGTGCACTACGATAGCCCAAATGTTTCCATGAAGTCCCTTCTCAAACTTATGTTCTTGGAAGTAGTCATATATGATCATGTCAAAGGAGAAGCGTGTATGGTCAGTGAAACATTCCAAATACTCTTCCACAATCATCCCTCCTTGTTGTATCTCCAGAAGCACCAGAATACAGAAAGAACACAAGCAGTAAGGGTAGTAAGCATCATGAAACAGCTACTGAAAGTCATCCCACATGAGGGTCTCCTCATCACGCATCGGGGTAACCAAGATCCACCAGTACCCAAATGCTCCATGAAAACAGATGGCTTCCCAATCAAACATTTGGTTCATCATGTTCGATACTAGTCTGAACAGGTGGACCACCATCTCTAGACAATCCTCTGCCACCTAAAGATCTGAACCACTACAGAACCGTAGTTGTCCCTGTCGCTGGAACTTACAATGTGCGCTGAACCTGCACACATCCTCATCCTATTCTACTTAGACCAACTACTGATCAATGGGTCGTGGCACTCCAACCTACCCACCGAGAGGAAGGGGAACACATGATGGGCCCTGAACTGAGGCCTCGTCACTTATAGGGTGATCATCACGATCCAGATCTCATATCCTGGATGACCGTTATATATATATATATATATATATATATATATATCAAGGAGTACCACAATCAGGTGAGTGTATATATATATATATAATAACGGATAGCTAAATCATTAAGAACAATAAAAGGATTTTTCCTATATGATGCATGTACCAGTGTTTCTTGCAACATATGTCTCAGGGTGATGAGTTGGAAGGTGGTTAATCAAGGTACTGGTGAATGGATATGTCATCCGCCCATACCATCTGTGGACTCCCAAGTTTGAGAGATTCTATTGAGACACCATGAAATTGTGTCCCTAAATACCTACCAATTCCTTTTTAGGGAATGTCCCAAAAAATATAACAAATAATGAACCACCTCTGATACCATATTGTCATGACCCGAACCAAGCTAGGGATTGAACCAGAAGTACCAAAATCCCACCTCCATAGGCCAGAGGTTTGAGGGAAGCACCAATTGAACAACTAACTTGGGATTGACTTTGACAAATCACGTGCACACACACAACCAACTCAGTGAAAAAGTGTAGTGGAAAAGTAGGAAAATTTAAAACCTCTATAAATTAAAGTAAAAATGCATGGACCTTTAGACATTACAATGGTACGGAAATCAATAAAAAAAAGTAAAAGGGAAAAATAGATGCATAAACCATACATCAGTTCCAAACTGAAGACAAATGGGAAAGAGTATCTTTCAAGATATCCTAGTACATATATTCCAATTATGAATACCTAACATTACCCACTCAACCAATAATCCTACACTCCTCAATAGTGATGTTCAACCTCTATGCAGTCTGCAAAAGATACGACACTGGTTGGGAAAATCCTATATAGGGGTGAGTATATACATACCCAGTAGAATTCCCTAAAAAGGTGAAGTGGGAGTAGGATGAGATACAACTAAAGAGAAGTAGTAAATGGAACAAGGTACAGTAAAAGCGAGCAAAAAGAGGACAGCTCAATCCAACAAGAGCGTGAAAGTAGACTCATCCAAATAGAAGGATCTTGATATGGTGAGAAGATGATATCCTCATAGAGTCTTCACTACCTATATCTAGAGATTAGACATCTCCAACCATAAGGAACTAGAAATAGAAAGCATGTGGCATACCTTGTGGGTCTTTGCCTCTGCCATTAGGAGGGTGACCAAGACCCAAGGAGAGGGTGATTCAACACAAGAAAATATATATATATATATAAATATATATATATATATATATAGTAAATTAATCTCCAATGATAGAGTAAGGGGATATCCATTTCACATCTCAGTCAACGAAAGTGAGTAGCCATCAGTTCCATGTAAATACCTCTACAATTCCTAGAACCCCATAACATCTGCCCAAGAGGCCCATGTTAAAGGGGATAAAATTATCGTAACTTAATACTATCTTCTTTAATCAGAACTAACTCACCTTCACAGTTTTAGGTCACAACACAAGGATGTATCTTAGTGGGGAAGGAATCCCTCTTTCTTGGGAGTCCTTAGGTAAGTCAAACAATGACTTTCCAATGTTCCTACACAATCGAGGGTTTGCTCTAAATCATTAGGGACTACACTAACTAGCACTACGGATGGGTCAGCATGGTATTTTCATATTAGGGACTATGCTACCTTTCACTACTGAGGATTTATCCCAGTATCTGCTCATCATAACTACTTTACCAAGCCTTATTGAGGGGTCCGCCCGGTATCTGCTCTTTGGGGACTACACTACCCTACTCTGATGAGGGGTCATCATAGTATATGCTCAATGAGGACTATGCTACCCATCCATACTGAGGTGTTATCTAGTTATCTAATCATCGGGGACTATGCTACTCAGTCCTACTAAGGGGTCATCCCGGTGACTTGTTGTTGGAGAATACACCACCCAACCCTACTGAGAGGTTATCCCAGTATGCTCTGGTAAGCCTTTCTGATCACTGTCATCATTTGGTGTCATTTTTTCCTGTGCCAAACATGGATCATATGTATCCTATCTTGAAAGCCACATCTGAGTGCACACATCACCATCTATATGTAAAAAACCTTAGGATACACATCTCATGACCTGAAATCTGAGTTCAAATGAAGGAGATATGAAGCATTGAATATTTATAAGAATATATCAAAAGGTACACAACATGTGATGGGGCCCACATGACATGTGGATCCTCTTCATTTTCAGGTCATGTATTAGGTCGGACAAGGGTCACATCTCATGTGGTAGTGCAAGCCGTGTAGGAGAACTGCATGGCGGGTCCTACTTATCTAGGGTTCAGTTCGTGTCAGGTAGTTGTGTCTGTGTACATAGACTATGTGACCATGTACTTCAATACACTGCATGCTAGTCTACACATGAGGCTACCCATGTTGCCCCGAAATGTAGTTGGCACATGGAGTGTTCCGTTCCGTGTGTTACTTCACACAAATTTTCTCACAAAAAGTGTAGTATATAGAGTGACAAGGGGAGTACACTCTATGTCATCCTTATTATTTTCCAAACCCTAGTGCCACCTCAAAAGGTGGCTAAAAGACATGTTTTCTTCATTGAACATGGTTTGTAGTCAAGATTTTCACCATAATTCCATATTTCTCCAGATTCATCATCCATGCCCCAAATCAGGTCAAACTACTTCATATCCTATCATATTTCTATCTTCAATCTTCAGATCTAGTAGTGATTCATTCTTGTCAATAGTCGTTCACTAGAAATTATTCACCGAAACGAACGAGGGTTTCATTTTTTATTCTTCCCACTACTGCACCATCGAACTTCACTAGATCAAACTAAAACCTTGTGATTTTTCATCCTCAAATCGTTTTGTTTCCATATTGTTTCCTCTCTCACGAATCTATCTCACTTTTGAAATTACTTCCCAAATTTGGGTGCTCAATCTAGCTTGGTTATCCCAAAAAGTTGTCAAACCAGTATTCAATGGAATTCCTTGGTGATAAATGCAATGAAAATTTGAGGAATGCACCAAAAATAATGGTTTGGATCGTTTCCCAAGAATTCATGTCCAACATATCATAATTGTGCAATTTTTGTTAGAACTAGTTGATATAGAATGGAACATATGTACTTGATCTCATACATAGTTTCAAATCAAGGCATTGGTTAATGAAACAAGATTTAACATGATCAAGAATTTAATATATGTTGTAAAATGATAAAGACGAGACCTACCTATTCTAGGTCATTAGCTTTTGTCAATGGAGGGGGATCTATTGCATTCACCACATCTTGATCCATCTAGAATCAAAGATTCTTCATCTTTCTTTCTTCATTGTTCGTCAATGGGATAAAGAAGAGAGGAGAGGTGTCATCATTGGAAAAATAGGATTATGAGACAAGCATCCTATAACCATGAATTCATATCCATAAATTATGATTATATGGAATTAAGTAATTAAACAATTTAATTCATTTAATCACTTAAATGTCCGACTAATGAGCGAGGGATTCAGACATCCCACTCCGAATTATTTTATATCATAGTTAGTTGAAACACCATGTTATCGACCCAATTGTGGTCTTGTATTTCTGATCTGATCAACTTCTTAAGAATTATCCATTGTTATTTAATTATATGTGCACATTTAATGTAAAATATTTTTAATATTTTTATAAAATTAATCCCATGAAGATCGGGCTTTGAAATCTCCCACCTTTTCCGAACCTGGAACTGGAATAATATTTAGAATTATTTCAAAGACATATTATGAAAAAAATGGGTCTCTATAGAACCAGTGATCACCCGAATGATATTTATGTTATAAATATAATATATAATTATTAAGTAAAGTTTTATAAACATTATTGAATTATGGATATGGAAAAGAAATTACATCGCGTCATGGATACCATTGGTTTTATATACGTATGAGTGAAGATATCATTCATTTATTTGTGAACTAGATATATAATTGAAATACACATTACATTTTGAAACATAAAATAAAAAAAGTGTTTTATTAACTCAGCCATTATTCAACCTTTTTGGGAATCTACATATCAGTCATTATATACTTCATGGAATCCACCGGAAAAATTGAAACATATGAAAGGTGTGTGATCAAAAGATCATTAAGGATAAGTGTAGAGTGGAAGTTATGATTAAATAATTAATTGACAAAATGGAATTGTAAATAATTGAAACACGTGACATTAAATAATCACATGATCATGGGAACATGACTACATATATTATACTAGTCAAATAATAACTTGGAAATCAATAAATTAATTCATAATGATGGAATGAATAATTCTAGACATCTGAAACATATTGTTAAGGCCTCTATCAAGACATGTAAAAATAAATATGTATAACCTCCACCAAATCCATAGTTTGTTTGTCTCATGAGATTTACTTATGCTTTAATTGGATATAGAGTACCCCACTCATCACCTACTACGTCCAATGCTTTCCTCATATGAATGGGGTGAAACATAAAAAAATAAACATTCATATTGAAAATCTAGCATACAAAATGTGAATACATTAACCATAAAACATGAATGGAAACAATATTACACAGACATAATCTAACTGGTCATAAACAATTCAATAATTTGTTAAAATGATATTATAAGAATTCAAACTCGATTAAGCATATTATTCAACAATGGGTGTTGACATAGATGAAAATACTCTAATAAAATCACATAAATATTATAAAAAACTCTTCTTAAACCCAAATCAAAAATATTTCATATAAAAATATGATATTCTTTTAAAAATAACCTTTTTAAATACCAAATCTATTAAAAATAAGGTATTTGTGTTTTTAATTAAAGAAAATATATAACCTTTAAAATGAATTTTGGAATTAAATAATATTCAGGGTGGTGGGAAAGTCATTGTCCCCATGTGCATTAAAAATAGAACATTTCTTCTTTCATTTTTCAAAACGTTCCCTATAAAACACGTAAAAATATTCCATTAGAAACTATTGAATGAAATTAAAAATAAACAGAAAATTACCTTTATAATCCTTTTATATATATAAAAATAAATATTCAAAATAATATAAATAATATTGACATGGAGAAACAAATTTGATAATTAAATATTTAAACATTCAAGGTGTCTCATACCAATTTTAAAATTTAAATAATAATCCCTGTAAAAAATAAAATTAACATAACATTAAATAACCTCATAATAAATAATCTAATTACTTGATAATTCAAATAAAATGTATAAACACCTCGTTAAATAATGTAGGTGTATAAATTCAAATTATTCCTCAATGGACGAAGATTGTAAAAAATCCATTAACATACACTTCATTCAGTTGAACATGAATTAAACTAATGTATAATAGTTCTAAGAATGTTTTTAAATATATCATATCTATATTACTTTTTTTGATATCATATATGATCTTCTTATGTTATTTTAGCACATGTTTGTTGATAATATTTCATTATTACCATTATTTTGGGTCTTAACTACTTCATTATATTATACATGTTTTGTCATGAATGTCTCATTTTGTTTGCATTGGATAAGGATAAAGCATCTAAATAATGATATTAATTATCTAAATATCATATTTAATAAATAAATACAATTTTAGATCCATTCTTGAATGTTGGATTTGGAAAATGAATTGCATCACGTTCTGGAGATGGTTGGTTGTACACACGCATGAGCGATGGTATCATACCCTTATTCATGAAAGGGTAAGGAATTATATGGTATATTAATTTCACTAAAAATAAATATTATTTCATATTTATCATTTATAGAAATTATTTCCATCATTAAACCCATCCATTTACTGTAAATATGAAAATTAGATTACACCACGGTGTAGATATGGTAATTTGTACATACAAATGTATGATACCTTTTTTTCAAAATATGGATAAAACAAGGAATATTTTTGTCACATAATCATAATTAATTCTCATAATATAGATGATACTATATTTGTTACTTTATCATGGAAATAACTCATGAAGACGAAGTAGAATAATAAATGAACTTGGATGATTTGGTAAAAATGATTACCAGTTCTTCTGTGGGATTCCTTTAGATCTCTTACTATGGGATCTAGGATTGGTATTTATTGGAAGACCATGATCTAAAAAACATGGATAAGTATTTAAAAAATAGAAATGGGTAGGTTTTGGTTGATCCAGAAGGCTATATGTGGTGTAAGGAAGTGATGGAAGATGTTCTGTTTTATAATTGAAATGATGGGAACTTTTGGAAACATAAAAAAATATTAAGATAACATAAGTTTATTTCCAATTCAAAAAGACTAAAATATTAGTAATCTCAAATATAATTCGATGATGGGTCGAAATACACACAAACAATAATTCTTAAATGTGTTTATGTCACATTATTACCCTGATCATTTGGCATTATCCCTCGGTTACACCCTTTAACTATTATCATAACAACTTGAATTTGTTACAATTTAAGGGTTAATATCGTTACTATAAAATAACAAAAGAACCATAAATGAGTCATTGATGAAATTTTAAAACAAATCCCAATATGCTGGAATAATTACAATATTATAAATGTTTTTTATATAGATGAATATACTTTAAGGAGACCATTAATAAATTATTGAGAAAAAACTCTTATTAATCCCATATGAGAAATTCATTTGTATTAAAATACATTTTTCTTTAAAAAAACCCATTAAAATTTTAAATAAAACATTTTCATTGAAAAATAAATTATCAAAACCAAAATACCAAAAATTATATATATGGTTTTCTATTATAGGAAACACAAACTATAAAACTTGGAATGAAAATAAAATAATGTCCATTATGGTGGAAAATTAATTCTTGTTTAATAGGTTAACAATAGATCATTCCTTTTTCCATTTTTCAAAACATTAAATAAAAAGATTATTAAAAGTATAAATTTTGAAAACCATTTGAAGGAATTATAAATAGACCAAAAATTGTATTTTTAATAATTTTATATAAATAAATATATAAAATAATTCCAAGAATATTGATGTGGGGAAAAATATTTGATAATTAAACCATTAAACATTTAAGGTGTCCCATACCACTTTGAGAATTTAAATAAAAATACCCACGAAAGAATTAAATTTTCAAAAACATTAAATAACTTTATCATAAATAAAATTTTGACATGATAAGTCAAAGGGGAATTATATACACCTCATAAAATAAGGTGGGTGTATAACATAAAACAATATCTCAATGAAAGGACATTGAGACGAAGTCCCTCACCTTACACTTCCTTTAGTAGAATGTTATTTAACATCATATATTTTAAATATAGTTTTATTCTAAATATATCATAGAACAATATTAATTTCAATAACACAATTTATCATATACTTATGACTTTATATTACCCATTTTTTATCAATTCCATATTAAATTTATGTTTCGGGTAATACCAACTTTTTTGCATGTGTTTGGATTTTCCATATTTTTTAACCCAATACTTATATCATTATGTCATATTATCCATAATGATAACCCTGAAATAAATATAATATATATTTAATATAAATGTATTTATAATAATATATAAATTATAGAAATATAAAATGCAATATACCGTACAGGGAGACGTAAACAATACATACGCATGAACGTTTTATCCATTTTATTTTTATATTGATTGAAAAAAGCAATCAATATAATTAATGTATAATTATTATTTCATATATATATATATATATAATATAAAATTTATAATCTTATTCCTAATAAATTCCATTTAAATTGATAACGAATCACGTTGTTTTGAGGAGGCAGTAGTCTTCACATCCACAGATAAAATTATCGTATTTACAAAAAATATAAATAATAAAGTATGTGTTATATAAAAATTAAAAAAAAATAAAAAATTCATAAATATAATATATATTACATAAAAACCTAAATTTATTAATTATTACCAACCAGTATAGGTGTTAATTGATGAATGAACAACATATGTTATCAAAGTGGTAGTTTGTATTACACACAAATGATGATTGTATAGGACATTTGATGGAAGTGTGTTTGATTGTAGGTTAAAACATTAATATAAAAACATCTCACTATATTTTGGAGACTAAGGTTATTATATTATAATTAAATAAAACAATTAAATAGGATTAAGTATCAAATAAAACAAAAAAAATTCATTGATGAACATTACATATTCTTAGGGTATCACCTTTTGATTTCCACAAATTAATTTCATTGGTTATATTTATGAAAAATGTAAGGATTATAGGCTAGATGGAGAGATTTTTGGAGAATAAATGTGAAATTATTTTCTGAGCTATAATGGTTAACATTTTTTAAAGAATTGATGGAGGAGGTGACGATTTATAATTGAGGTGAGAGACACCTTTGAAAAATAAAAAATATTAAAATAATATAAATTAATTTTCAATTCCAAATGGTCCCAAATTGTTTTAATTCAAATTAAATATGATTATGTAACTAAATAATCACATACAATATATTTTATACAATATTAGGTTACATTCATACCTTATCTTTTAGCTTTAACCATTAATTAAAACCTTTAACTCTTATAGCGACAACATAGATTTTTACAATTTAAGGGTTAAAATTGTTTCTATAAAATAAAAAAAGAACCATAAATGGATAATATATGAAATTTAAATCATCATACCAATCTGTTCACCTAATTTTATATTTTTAGGGATTTTATGTCATTTAAAAAAAATATTTATTTTAAAATAGAATAAATGTCAATTTTACTACTATTCATTTCTTGACATTTTAAAAAATATCAATGCACAATATTTCCTTTGAACAAAAACCAATAACAATTCCCTAAAATTTATATTTTATATATATATTTTTTGGATGAAAGTAGTTATCCATAATTATATTTACATTAATGTTTTTAATATCATTTATATGATATTTTTAATGATTAAACAATTATTACATCATCATTGTGTAATCCTTTAAGGTACTTATTTATTTATGAAAATTGAAAATAAATTTCTATGATTAATATAATCATTTTATATTTCAAATGACTATTTATAGTATAATATATCTTGTGAATAAGAACAGGTAAAAAATATAATATTTATTAAAAACATGAGTATGACATATTGTACTTTCCTCAGAATAAAATACTAAAAAAGCGTAAATCTATCCATGTGGCTCAAATAAGTCATAAAATTAGACCAATTATGATATTAGTAGACAGTGGAACATAATATAAAATTAGTTCAAGTGTTATTCTAATTTTATAATACCAATAATATTATTTTTACCCCAAATAACCTAATTTACACATAACCATGGTTATTTTTAAAAATACAAATGTTACTATGCATATTTTCCAAAAATAAAATGATCCATTTTACAAAATATGACCCACTAATTCAAAATATTGAATAAATTTATAATAAATAATAAAAAAATAATTTATATTAATGAATTAAAAATTAATCTAGTTGATTAAACAAGAAAACATGTTTTTAAAGTGAAAATATTCAAAATTATCAAATTATTTTACCTCAAATATCAAAGTAAAATTGTTTAGAATTAACTAAATTGTATTAAATGATATAAAATTGAACTAATAATACTTCAAAACAATTTCAAAATAATATTTAAAACTAAATAATATAAACGAAAATACTTTTTTTCAATGAAAAAAATAATATTTTTCACTATTCATATAAACATGGAGCTTATCAGAAAAATATCAAACAATCAAAACAATTAAATTTTTATATTCCTTTTTAAAATGATAAGTCAGTTTTTTCAAATAGAATTAGTAAAATTCTAAAAAACTATATTTAAAACTAGTGCACCCTCATACGTTGGTAAACTGGCATTTTTATAAAAATACCTATTTTATGCATAAAATTTGATTTGTTCTTATATCATTATATAAAACCAATTAGATGAATTTTGAAAACTATTTTAGTTATATTATATATAAATTCTATTAATATTATCCAATATTGTGATTTGTTAATTTTATTAGTATATAACACACTTGGGAACTTTTAAATATTTTTAATAAAAACATTTACATTATATTAAATTGGTTTTGTATTTATTTCTAATTAACCGGTAACCAATGAATTAAATACTATATTTTTATAATTTATTTAATACATTTTATAACCACCAATTTAATAGATAGAATATAATTTCATTTTAAATAATAATATTAATAGTATATCATGTTTCTCTTATGCTCTGTGTTCCATGTAACATAAGAAAATCAATGTGGTTAAATTTTAAAAGAAACATACTATAAAATATATGGGTGTTAAATTATACCATCCTTCCATAAATGTTTTCCCCCAAATATCGATATTTCACTTAAAAATGAAATTTTGATTCTTGAAAATTCATCAATGGGAAACCCACAAAGTAAATATTCTCAATAAAACAGCTTATTAATAATATGGAAATGGAAATGGGGTAACACAAATGTGATTCTATTGAAAAGAAAATCATTAGTGTAAAGTGATAACATGAACATAGAATAGAAGTAAAACAATCATGTTCTGATGTAGAGTTATATAGAACATGTTCATTATAATGTTAGCCATAAAAAACCTTAAATATGTGATGGGTTAAATAAACCATTGATTTCTCTGTAAAAAAAATAAATGAATATAATTTTTCATTCGAAATCTATTTTCTAGATTTGGGGAATTTTTTTACTGTATGGATAAGAACTTACTTAATTTATCTTCATGTCATATGTAAAATGAGATCCTTTAGTTGTGATTTGATCTATTTTAACTTCATTTCGCACACCTAAAGATAGATATTGAAGATTATTTTTTATCACTGAATCACTTTTTATGAATCATATGGTCCCCTAGTATTTAATTATTTCTCTATATTATTAATAAAACAAAAAATGTGATAAAAAAGTATCCAATAAATCACATTTCAACATCAAAAATTAATTTCAAATATTGGGTTTAATCCATTTAAACTGTAAGAATAATCCTAAAGACAACTATCCAAATTCAATGTTCATGTTTTTAGTAAAAATATCTCTAAATTTCTAAAAATAGATTCCCCAAATAGCATAATGTAACTTTTAATATCAAATACCAAATATATGAATATCGTGATCTCTTTAAAACCTTAATGAAAACAGACATGATTCTGAAGCCTTAAAGAATAAGAACAATAATACAATACTTATATATATCATGATTATTTTAACTAATGTATCATTTATAATATACTTTTACAACATAAATCATTATGTTAAAAACACAAATACATTAATTATTCCATTTTGATTATATTAATAGTCTATACTCGAACTTGATCATTTTTATTCTTTTGAGGTATATTTCCTTGATGCTTGAGACATTTATCTTCATATTTACCCCATTTCACTATAGTTGGAATAATGAATATGATTATATTATTTCTTAACTTTGAATTATTTTTCCTATTTAAACTATTCTCTATAATTATAAAAACACCAAATACATTCAAGAACTTCACATGGTGATACATTCCACAACTATCACTTGTGCAAGAATCCTTTTTTCCCTTATTACTTTTATCTATCTTCATATTTTATTTCTTCTTCTTCTAGTTCCCTACTTTGAAGTAATAAAACATTGATAATCTATTCTCTATCTTGATAGCACATTAGAATACATCCTCACATGATGAGAAAGTTTAGGAGACCAATTCCCTTCAGAGGAATGGAATTAAACATTCAATGAAAAGATCAATATTATTCCATGGGTTATGTATATAGTATGTACAATCGCATACTAATCTAGAAAATTTTTAATTAAACATAGAATTTTTCTAATCCTCATATTCATTCAGAGTCAGAAATTGTCTCTCTAAATCCACTCATTGATCAAAGGGAAAATATTTTTCTATGAAAAATTCCATAACACCATTTTATTCCGTGTTTTAAATTTCCTCATACTCCTTCATGTTTTAAAATAAATTACCATTATTGATCTGCACCACCTGAGAGATGATAAAATTTCGTTAAAACCTTCTCCCATCCATTAATAACCAAATGGAGATATATATTTTTAATAAAACAAATTTATTTCTTTGATATGAATAGATTTGCAGTCCCATTAAATAATGATGGTTGGTTTCTCAAGAATTGGTCTAACATTGTTCATCGACATTGTGGATTAAGCTTCTTTATATGGTTAAGGATGTTATTCATTACCTAAGCCAGTTTTCCCATTATATATATAGTTTTTTTAACATAAGTTTCATCTCCAATACCAACATCATTATCTTGCATAGGGTTTAAATCTATAAATGGATTACTTGTGTTTATTTGGTTTCCATTCTTTTAAATATGAAACATTTAAAAAAATGGTATACTCTAGATTAGATGATAACATTATAAAACATAATGTATCTTCAAAGAAAAAATGAATCATAAAACAAAAATTGAAAAAAATATTATAGCCTATATATAAATTAGAAGGAATATTTATTTGAATATATTTCTAAATTATATCTAAGGGTTTTTTATGAAATAAATATTTTCCAAAAACATGTTTCCATGGTTTATAATTAATTTTCTCTAATACCGAATTGGATTTCCATGAACCTAGTTTCCAAAAGTCAGTGTTGTACTTTATTACATCGGCATAAAATACAAGATAACACATTGAAAAGGATAGAATATAGTTATTTTCTTAGTAAAATAGATACATATTTGAAAATCATATAAAATTTTAAATGTAAAATAGAAAAAAATTATTTTATTTTAGAATTTCATAATTCTACTAAATTAACCACACATATCTGTCATAATGGACATCATAGAGTATTGGTGTAAAATAAAACATTTTAAAGGGGTGATCTCAAATTCTCATTAATGGTAAAATATAGTGGAAGATAACTTTAATTAATATTTATTAATAAATAAGGAAAGAATAAAATATGATCGAATAATTCCATTAAAATAATCACATTAGTATAAAACATGGCCATAAATATTGTAACTAATCCAAAAATCACAATGAATAAAAATAAAATGGATTAAATAATATTGGATATCTTCAATATCTAGATCTATACTCAAGATGGTTATTATCAAGGTGAATCCTCTAGATAGTTTAAATCTATGGGTTGAAAACTGTCTGAATTGTGTCATGATCTATGCTCCGTAATATTTAAAACAGCTTGGAAAAAATGTGAAGTGTTTTTCACCAACTAATTTCAATCTTAATAGACTTATGACACCTCAAGGGGATTTTCATTATATATCCCCACCCATTCATTCATTTCCAATTCATTTCTCAGAAGAATAAATAATACAACAGATTCAATAAGTCTTAAAAAATCAATAACTAGTCACACAGTATATCAATACATCCCCATACAAAACCGACAATCATCATTCATATAAGTATGGAGGATGGTATCATAATAGATAAATCTTAATGAATTAAATTATTCAATAAAGGATGTTGACATATATGAAAATACATTTTATGATCTCACTGAAAAAGTAGTGAGGAAAAACTATTATTGAGCCCATATAAAAACCCCCTTTGAATAAAAATACCATTAGCTTTTAAGAACCCAATTTCAATACCAAAACAGACTTTTATTTCAAAAAACATTTTCAGTTCCAAAACTGCTAAAAATATATATATATTTTTCTACTTAAGGATACATGATATAATTAAATGGAATAAAAAATAATGTACATGATAGTGGAAAAATAATTATCATTGTATACGTTATGAATCAAACATTCCTTTTTTTCATTTGTTAAAATGTTCCATATAAAAATTGTAAAAAGATTGTTTTTTGAGAAAAATTGAATAAAATTAAGAATAGAGATAAAATTACATTTATAATACTTTTACAGAATCAAATATATAAAATAAAATCATGAATATTGACAAGGAGAAATATATTTTATAATTAAACCTTTAAACATTAATGGTCTCCCAAATTACTTTTTGATCATTGTATATGGGTCAAGTCCTACCCTTTTCAACTCCCAATTTCCCTCATTTCATCCTAGAATCCATAACATTGGCAGAAATACAACCAATATAGTCCTTTTATGAATATTAATAGAAGATACCCAATGAAGTTTTAACATTCATCAGTAAACATTTTTTTTCCTTAAGGAACATAAATTATTTTTATATCATGTTTATATATTAAAAAAGGTATCCTAAATATACTAAGATGTGGTTATATTATGTTTTGGACATATAGTCACACATAGTTCTATCAAATGGGCTACACAATCATCATTCATGTGTATCGAATACTAGAGCCTCGTGAACTGATATCATTCGTTCTTCCATTGCCACATTTCATGGTTGGGAATAATGATAAACATTCCATTTTTATGTGATATATATGATATATATGATTTATATGATTTATTTATTCTTCTAAAATTATTTTTTCCCGGGTATTATAATTCAAAAATTTCAATGTTGTAAGTGACAGTTCGTAATGTTTAAATATTATTTTATTCAAGAATTTTTCAAAGAAATCATTTAGAATATTCTCGTCTATGTCGACATACTTTGTTTAGTCATATGTTTCATCATCCTGAGATTGTAAACAATTTTGTAAATACCATAAATGTTAAGTATATATTTATTTATAAAAATCCATAATATTTGGGGCTATTAAATGAAATTCACTATTTATGAAGATGGTAGGTCGTACATACTCATGAGCTTTACTTCAATTTCATTACCATATAGAAAAGAATAAAAATAAAGGATATATATGTATATAATATTTAAAATTTCATATTTATGTCATATAATTCATATATTTTTATTTAAAATGATCTCTAATACATTAAATTTATATAATTAACGAATCACGTAACTTGGAGGAGGAAATTGTCCACGCGTCCACAAAGCATGTTATCGTACTCCCACAAATGGAGTTCAAAATGGTATGTGTTATGTAAAAATTATAGAAGAATAAAACCATTATGAATAATATATATAATATCATAACTATAAATCCATAATTATTCCAAACATGAGGGGAATTCGATGGAAGAATGACCAATAATCCGTTCGTAATGCGGTAGTTCATCATACACAAGAATGATGATCGCGTATCTTATTTCAGGGAATTGTGTGTGAGTGTAGGTAGAAATTTTATAATAAAAACATCTATGTATATTGAATATACTATGTTTATTATATATTCATGGAATAAGAATAAATTATTTTTTTTAGAAATAAATAAAATGAATGTGACGGTTGAAGAATGTTACCTCATTTTGCTTAACTCATCTTAGTTTATACTGAAAGGCTTCATTGGGAGAATTTATGCCTAATGTAAGGATTCTAGGATTAGTGGAGGTAATTTGGGAGAATATTTAGGTATATTTTCTATGATATAGAAGGCTCAAAGTGGGGTTATGAATTTAGGGAGGAGTTTCCCATTTATAACTGAGATGATGGACACTTTTGGAAAATCAATTAAATTAGGAAAAAATTATTTTTCAATTACAAATGGATAAAAAAGTGTTTTATTTAGAATATAATAAATTAATTGGTTGAAATAATCCCAATCATTAATTTTCAGAAAATATTTGGTCATATTAATACTGTTAACTTTTGCATTCAACCCTTAGTTGAACCCTTTAATTGTTACCGTGACAACAAGGATTTTTTTTTAATGATTAATATACTTACTATAAAAATTCCAAACGAAACATAATTGATTCATTGAATAGATTTCTAACCTTATATAAATCATTTGGCTCAATATTATATTTTCATTAATTTTATATCACTTAATAAAATATTATTTATTTTAAAATTTCATTGATGTCAATTATGACATTGTTCATTACATAACATTTTAAAAAATATAAATACATAAGATAACATCAAAAAAACAATTAATATGGACCTAATATTTCAATATAATTTATTAAATTCATGGATGACATTAGTTATCTCATATAATAACTATTTTAATATGTTTAATATTATTATTTTTTCGTATTTCAATTTAGTAAATATAATATTGCATATCATTTTTTAATCCATTAAGGAAAATATTTATATCATAAAAATTAAATTACATTCCCATCATGAATATAAAAAATTTTATATTTAAAATGAATATTTATAGTTGAAATAATAATATGTTTGACAACAAATAAAAATATAATAATTATTGAAAACATGAGTGCGACATATTGGACATTCCTCGAAATCAAATACTAAAAAGGATTAAAGGTATCCATGTGGCTCCAAGAGGCCATAAAATCATCTGAAGTATGATTCTAGTCAACAATAACTCATCCTATAAAATATGAATATGTTATAGGATACTTTTATAATACTAATACATTTTTACCTTTATTACTTGTTTTACCTTTTACTGTGTTAATAAATTAATTAATAAAGTTACTATTCAAAATATCCTAAAATAAAAAGAACATATTTAAATTATTTTTACCCACTAATTAAAAATATGGAGTCATGTTTCCAAAATTTAAAACATAGAAATTATATTAATTAATTTAATATTAATCACGTTGATGGAAGGAGAAAACAAGTTTTTTAATTTAAAATGTTCAAATGATTGAAAGGTTTTTATATCAAAATTCATGTTTAAATTGATTCCAATGACCTAAGTTGGAATAAAAGATGAAAAATTGATCTAAATATAATTTAAAACAAAATATAAATATAAATTTTCACTATACATTTTTTATATGGAAAAAATGTTTACAATTAAAATGTAGTATTTTTTTACTATTTATCAAATAATTAATATTAACCAAAACATACCAAAAACTAAACCAGAATAATTTTTTATATTATAATTTAAAATAGTAATATATTATTTCAAATATAATTTTAAAAAGTGTAAAAACTATATTTTAAATTACTACGCCATCAAAAGGTGATAAAACTATCTTTTAATAAAAACACATCTTTTATAGGTAAAATTATATTTATTTCTTATAACATGTATAGAGAATACATATGATTAATATTAAAATTTATATTTAATATAATAAATATATTCCATTAATATAACAAAAAATTGTGATTTTTTTATTTTATTGGTAAAAAACACATTTACGGGCATATAAATTCTTTTTATTAAAATAATTCATTTATATTAAATTTTAATTTATGTTTATTTATAATTAATTAAGAACCAATGAATTCAATAATTAATATTTATAAGTTAAGTTAATCATATATATAATCCCCAATTTTTCATATATGCGATAATTTTATTTTAAATAATAATATTAATAGTATATTATGGTTCATTATAGCCTGAAGTTAAATGCAATGTAAGCTATCAAAGACATTAAATTTAAAAAGATAAATACCTTAAAATCTTGGTTTTTTTACATTCTCCCACCCTTTAATAAATTTAATCCTCAAAATTTATAGTTTCACTTCAAAAATAAAAGGTTGATACTTTAGAATTCCATTGAGGGAAACCAAAATTAGAAATAGGATTAATAAAACAACCTAATAATAAGAGGGAAATGGAAATGTGAGGGTCAGAAAAAATTATAATTTAGAATATGAAATAATTATAGTATTGTGAAAACAAGGACATGAATTATAAATCAAACTATACTGTTTTGATGGAGAGTGTTACAGAAGTTATTTTGTGCAAATCAAAAAGTGATACTTGAATAAGTGGTAATGTTTATCAACAAACATTTTTAAATTTTTTTTTCTATAATACCCTTAAATTATTTTAATTTAATATTTATATAATACCCCTATTTTTATAAATATACATTCAGGTTTATATATTAAGGTATCAACCTAGAAAGACACATACTTCCATCAAATGGTTTACAAAAACATTATTACCGTGTATAGCAGACTACAACCTCATAAACTGATGTTGTTCATTATTCTATTTCTACCTTTCATGATTGAGAATAATGATGGATTTTGTTTTATATGATATCTAAGATATTTATGATTTGTTAATTCTTCATGAATTATTATATACCACATGCTTCATGCTTTCCAATTTTTTAAATATAATAACGTTGTTTGTGGATGTGTAGACTACTGCATACTCAAAATGATGTGATTCTATCACACATTACATGGAATTTATTAATATTAGTTTTAGTAAATATATATGATATATATAAAATCAAAATTCTACTAGAGTTATATTAATTATTTTTTATCTTTTAATATGAAAAGAAAATGGAAATTGTGTTCATTCGTATGTACGACCTACTGTCTCCATGAACAATGTATTTCATTTTATATTTCTATGTTTTATAGATCATTATAAATAAATATATACTGAATATATATGGTATCTATGTCATTATAAAAATTCCTTAGAAGAGTAAATCTGGATTTGTGTAAGAGGATAAAAAATATCTCAAATCAATATACATGTGAAAAACAAAGTAGTATTTACCCAAAATGTAACATTAACATGGAATTGTTAATAAATGAGTCATAAAATGTAATTAACAAATTATATATGGTATTATAGAAATGAATATGGTTGTGTGATAGATGTATAATAATCCTATTTTTATAATATAGGTTGTTAAATAATTTCAAAATAAAGTAAGTGTAGTGTAAGGGACAATATCTCATTCTCCATTCATTAAGTCTTAGTTTGATGTTCTACAAACACCTTATTTTATTAAGTTTTTATAAACCCTATTTGAATTATTATGTCATTAATTTATTTATTTTCATGTCATTTATGGTTTTTAATTTGTATTTTCTTTGATGGGGTTTAAGATTTAAATGGTCTAAGTGGTATGGGACAACATGAATTTTTAAAGGATTAATTATCAAATATTTTTCACCATGTCAATATTATTGGTATTATTTTATATATTTATATATATATAAGTTTTATAATGGAAAATTTATGTGTATTTTGAAATTCACATTGTTTTTCCAAAATTATCAGTTTTACTTGTTTTATGTGGAATGTTTTGAAAAAAAACTGAATATTATATTCTTAACATATATATTGATACTGAATTTTCTATCGATGTGGCCATTATTTTATTTTCGTCTTCCTTTAGAAAAATTCACATTTAATGAAATAGAAAACCCTCTTTATTTTTTTGTTTATTTGGGAATTTAAAATGGGTTTTAACATATAATGGTTGTTTGGTATTGAAAATGTATTATTAATAGAAAATGGAATTTTTATAATAAAGTGTCTTTTGTATTACCCGTGTTTTGGTTGTTAACTACTTAATTTTCATATTCATTTTTTACAATGTATGTCCTCATTATTGTGGATAAGATATAGTTCATTCATCTCTATAATGATATTAAGTTCATAGATTTTATATTTATTCATTATATACATTTTTACAATAATTATTGAATGGTTAATATGGAAAATGAGTCACATCATGTCATGGAGAAGTTAGGATGTACGTACGTACGAGCGACGATATCACTTCCTTAATGGTGAAAGGGCAATAAATTGGATGGTATATTAAATTATAAATAATAAATATCATTTAATAAATATAATATAATATATATATATATATATATATTATTTCCATCATTATTTTTATCCATGTAAAGTGGTGATACAAATCATATTACACAATGACATGGCAATGTTATGTTGTACACATGATTGCACATGGATATTGTTTTTCAAAGGATTGATAAAAGGTGTAATATAGTTGTCAAATAATCATAACAATATATCATATTATAGATGATGCATTATTTATTAGTTTATATTGTAAACAACACATGGATAGGAATTTGAATAAGAAACAAACATGAAAGATTCTATAAAGATTATTATATCATCTTCGGTGGACTTCATCTAATCTCTTCTAAAGTGATATAGTGTAGGGCTTAAGGATGGAACAAAACTTCTAGAACATAACTATGGATGCTGAGATGAGAAATGGGAGGGTTTTTGTTGATCTAGATGTCTCAAATTTGTGTCAGGAAGTGAAGGGAGGATGTTACTTTTATTAAGAGGATGTTTTATTAACCCTATTTCAGATGTGGGTTTCCCACAAAAAAATTTCAAGTATCAACTTTTGATTTTTTTAAATGAAATTTAAAATTATGAGGAAAGTATTTATTTAATGTGGGGATAATAAAACACCATAATATTTAATGTTATGTATCTTTTTAAATTTGATCTCTTTGATAGCATATGTTGCACGCAACATAGAATTTAAGGAAGCACTGTATACTATTAATATTATTATTTAAAATGAAATTATAAACTAAAAATTAAATTGGTTGTTATTTATTGGATTAAATAACATATTAAAATATATTATTGAATTCATTATGGACCAATTATTTATAAAAAAATATAAAATGGATTTTAATATTAAAGGAATTTTTTTATGAAAACTATTTAAATTTACAGAAGTTTGTTTTATAATAATAAAATTAAAAATGCCCAAATTTTGGATTATATTAATGATATATATATATATATAATAATAATTTAAATAAAATTTTATTAATTAATCCTATGTGTTTTTTAGATTAGATATAAGAACACATCTAATTTTATGCATAAAACATATATTTTTATAAAGACTTAGCTTTACAACTTTTTGATGGTCCACTTGATTTAAATATAGTTTTTTATAATTTTTTAAATTCTATTTAAAAATAAATAAATTATTATTTTAATTAAGAATATAAACATTTACATTGATTGAATTTTATTTATTTATCTAATAAGTTTTAGTTTTTGATGAATAGAGAGAAAGAATACTACATTCTATTTAGAAGAATATTTTTCATCTAAATAATTTGTAATGATAAATTATAGTTTTTATTTATTTTAAAGTATAATTATAAAATTTAAATATCATTTACTCTATTTTTTGTCATTAGAATCAATTTAACTTCTAATTTGGATGTGAAATCCTTTCAATCTTTTAAATGTTTTCATATTAAAAACACATTTTCTCATTCTGTCAACAAGAATAATTTTAGATTAATTACCACAAATTATGTTTTATTTTTTATAAAAAATGGATTTGATATTTGTAATTAGTAGGATCAGATTATTTATTTTTCTTATTTTTTAATATTATGAATAGTAGCATTAGTAATTTTTTTATTAACACGGTTAATGGTAAATCTTGTAATTATGTTTAAAAATAATATTATAAATTTTATAAAATTATGTTATCCCTTGTAATAATTTTATTTGATGCATTAGAATTGACTATAATAATCCTTATTCCTATTTAATGGCCTCTTGGAGCCACTTGGATTACTTTATGCCTTTTTTACTATTTTATTTTAAGGGGTGTCTAATATGCCACAATCATACATTTAATAAGTTTTATATTTTTTATATGTGGTTATTATGAAGATATCTTAGTGTATATATATTAATTTAAAATTAAATTGTTTTATCATTATTTGTTTTTTTAATTTTTAGAAACTTATTAATTACCTTAATGTCTAAGACAATGACGAGGCTGTAACTGTTTAATTAATGGAAATAAAAAAAGAAATTATATTAAATATATTAAAATATATATAATTTGAGATAACAAATATCATCAAAGTATCTTTTATATAACCTAGACAAATTATGTATCTATTAATTGTTTTATTTGTATTTATCTTGTATATTTATATTTCATAAAAATTTATCTAATGAATAGTTTCAAAATTAAAATGAATGGTATTTGAAAAATCATAATATTTTATTAATTGATATTAAATTAATAAAAAACATCATCTAAATGATTTTTATAATGTTTAAAATATCATGAATCACTCATTTTGGGTTCTTTTTTCATTTTATTGTTACTATATTAACCCTTATAGAGTAAAAATCCAAGTTGTCATGGTAAGAGTTAAAGGGTTTAACTACGGGTTAAATACAAAAGGATAAGGGTAATAATTTAACCTTAAAATTTCTATAGAACAATGTTTTAGAGGTTGTACAATTATAGTTATCTTGGATTCTAAATAACTCACTATGATCCATTTGTAATGGAAACTAATTTATTTTAATTTAATGTTTTTAGAGTATCCAAAATTTCCCCTCATCTCAATTACAAAAGGGAACCTCCTCCCCCACATATAACACCACTTTTAGGCTTAAATATTTTCCAAAAATAAACCAAATAATATCCCAAAATCCCAACCATAATACTATAATCCTTACTTTAGGAAAAAATCTGGCCAATATAGTCTTTAGGTATAAACTAATAGGATTTAACCAAAAACAAGGTAACATTCTTCAAGGATAAATTTTATTTTATTTACTTATCAAACAATGTAATTATTATTATTAAAATATTATATAATAATCAAAGTATCTTAGTGATACTGATGTTTTTTTATTATATGATCTCTACATTCACTTTCACACATATCCATCAAATGGATTGCACAATAAGTGTTCTGTAGAATTATGGACTACCGCCTTGCGAACCGATGTCATTCGTTCTTCCATTTACCACATTTCAAGGTTGGAATAATGATGGATTTATAGTTTATATATGATATATATTTTATTTTTTATTTATTTATTCTTCTTTAATTTTTATATAACACATACCATTATATACTCCATTTATTTGAAAATGATATAATTATTTGTGGATGGGTGCTCTACCACCTCATCAAAGTGATTTGATTAATTCTAGATATACATAGAATGTATTTGGGATTTTTTTCAATAAACACAAGTGACATATATGGAATAATTATAATTCTTTAATTATAATATACATATATATTTCATTTAATTTTTGTTAATTTAAATATGATAAAGGAATTTATGTGGGGTTCATGTGTATTATAACTTACTGTCTCCATGAACATTTCATTTCATTTCTTATCACCAAATAATATGGATTAATATATATATATATATTAGATATATATAGTTTTTAATTCATGGTTTATGTCATTTATATGATGAAATAATGTTTTAATTAGCAGGAACAACATGTAATAAGAAAAAAATTACTCAAAAAACTATGCATTAGACACCCAAAATTGTGAAGATAAATGAAGATGGTTAAAAAATGGGTAATAAAATGATTTAATAAGTTAATATATGATATTAAAAATATGATTATGGTTATATTACAAGTTCATAACATGATTAAGACCATTATAAGTATTTTTAAATAATGTTCAACTAAATGAAAGAACAAAGTAATGGGTTTCTCATATCACTTTTACTTCTGTGAGATATATGCCATATTAAACACTCATTTAAGTCAGGTGGGGTATATACATATCATTTCACATTTTATATCATGAATATAATTGTTATAATAATATTATTAGTTTCATTAATTTTACTCCTTCATGGGGATTATAATTCAAATGTTTCAAAATAGTATGGGACACTTTGGAATGTTTAATATTATTGTCCTCAATATTTTTTCAACGAAATCATTTAAATTATTTTCATCTCTGTCAACATATTTTTTTTAATATTACTATTAACTGATTTTGATATCTTATGATACAATGTACTATAATTTATAGTTGTTTTATGATTATTATTATTGTGGATGTGCTATTTTGATACAATTAATTGTTTATTATTAAAGTATTCACATTTCATATAATAAATTTTTAATATGGGTGTCTATGTTGTTTTTGTTTCACCCTATTGATATGTGGAATTAATTGGACTTATTATGTGACTAACATGTCCCACTATATTATCTCTATTCATCGTTAGGTATCATGAGATGAAATCAGTTGGTTACATACCCTTCGAGTTTGTTTCCAAGATGTTTTAAATTGTTAGTAGGATAGATGTTGACGAAAATATGATGGGTTTATACTCATATATTTATACTATCATGAGTATATATCATTAGAGAAACTATCTTGAGTAATGATATTAATAGTTCACCATCCAACATTATTCAATCTATAATTATTATTATTCCATGAGATTATTTCATTAGTTATAATATCCATGGTCAAGTTTTAATCTCATGTGATTATTTATATGGAATTAGTTAGTCAGAATTTATTATAAAAATATTTTATATTCATTATTATTCATGTTAATGGTATCTAAATTTAGAAAATAAATCTTAACAATATGTTCTCATAACAAATTAATTTAGGTTTTATTATCACATAAAAAATATTTAATCACCTTAAAAACCTTAATGAAAATTTTCATACAAAAAAATCCATAAAGAATAAGTATTGAAGTACAATCCTTATATATATCAAGATTACTATAACCATATCACCATTGACAAAATAATTCTTCAATCCAAATATACAGTAACATTAGAAAAATTTCAACATTATTAATCCATTAACTATGGTTCATCATCTAATTCCATAATACCTCTTATAATTTGTTTTTATTTTGTTGTATCTTTATTATAAGTCGTTTAACCATTACATTTATGATATTTATAATTCTAAAAATTGACCAAAACCCCAATAACAACTTGGTCAACACTACACATAGTAATACAGTCATGAATAATCATTTATAGGATGTCAAAATCATGACATTTTCATCTCAATCTATGAGTCGATAGGTTGAACATTGGTTATCCATAGTATTCACAAATATTTAGGATTATATCCTATAATTATACATATCATGAACGTAATTTATAGGGTTATGATTTATAATGCATGATTTTTTTAATCCAGTTCCCATGGTTTCTGCTAAACATTCTCTAATACCAACTATTATGACCCTAACCCCAATTACCCAATGTTTGTGCCTTATATTATTACATTAGAATAATATATATGAGGCGGCATACCAAAGGAATGAATTTTTTAGTAGCATTGGTAAACTAGATACATATTTTAAATTAAAATAACATTTTAATGAAAAAAGAAAAAAAATCTATTAAAACACTAATATTCTCCTTGATTAACCCTTCATATCAGTCATAATAATTTTCTCTCAATCAATGGGAAAAATATAAAATAAGAAATTGGTGAGCTCAAATTATAAGGGTAATGTATAGTGTTATATAAATTGAATTAAAAATGAATAATAAATATAGAATGAATAAAATATGATCAAGAAGTTCCATATGAATAATCAATTGAACATAAAACAAGACCATGTATTTTCTAACTAATCAAATATTAACATGGAATAATAATATTGAAGAAATAAAAAATATTGGATCTATACAATATAAATATCTATCCTTAAAATAGGTATAGTCAAGAACTATCCTAAAGATAGTTTAAATTTGTTTATCAAAACCTGTCTAATTTTTGAAATATCCATCCTCTAGACAATTTAAAACTACGTGAAAACAAACACAAAGGGTTTATCGACAAGTAATTTCATCTCATCATACCTACTGATGCATCAAATATACATAGTGATAATTTATTATTTCATAATTATTTCAATGAATTTGATATATGAATGGGGTAAAACATAAACTATATAAACACTATTGTTGAACAAACGGCATGAAACATGTGAATACTTTAACCATAAACTAGAAATTGTATCAAATTTTCACATCCATAGTAAAAATAATAATAAATAAGAGTTAAAATATGGTATATGGTATCATGAGAGATAAACATAAAATAATAATAAGATTAAAAATAGGATTATTACAAAGATGAAAATAATTTAAATGATTTCATTGAAAAAACCATGAAGAAAAATAATCATTTGACATTCCAAAATGTCCCATACCACTTTCAATCATTTGAATTTTAATCATCAAGAAGAAATAACATTATAATAAATTATAATATCATGATAACAAGTAGATTCATGATATAACATGTAAAATGATTAATATATATACCACACAACAAAAACAATTGTTGAATAAGACATATATCTCACAAAAGTAAATGTGGAACAAAAAATCCCTTAAATTATTCTTTCCTTTAGTTGATCATATTTAGAATCATGCATAGTGGTTTTAAGAATGTTATTCACATATACCAAAACTATAATCATATTTATGAAATCAAATATTAACTTCTTATAACACATTATTACCAATTTTGAAAAAATCTTCTATTATTTTCACTATTTTGGGTGTTTATTTCCAAGTTTTTTATAATGTCTTAACTTTATTACTTGATTTTCATAATATTTAGATAACTATTTCATTATATAATTAATTTAAACTTTTATTAAATTATCTTATATATACATTTAATATGTATTTATAATGATTCATAATATATGGAGATTAGGAAATAAATTCACCGTTTGGGGAGATGGTAGGTCATACATGCGCATTAATGCTACTTCTATTTATTTTTTTATATTTAATATAATGAAAATTAAATGATATATATGTATATTATAATTATTATATAATATTTATTTTATATATATCACATACTTTTATTTAAAACTTTCCCTATTACATTCAATGTATAATGTGAAATAATCGCATCACTTTGAGGAGACGGTAGTCTAAACGTTCACAAACAATGTTATCATATTCCCAAAAATGGAATGCATAATGGTTTATGTTATATAAAAAGAAAATATTCATAAATAAATTATAAATAATATATATTATATATGAAATATAAATCCATCAATATTCCAACCTTGAAATGTGGTAAAGGGAAGAACAAATGACATCGGTTCACGAGGCGATAGTTCTTCGTACACTCAAACAATGATTGCATATCCCAATTGATGGATGTGTGTGAATGTGTAAATATTTTATCATAACAACATATAAGTATATATAATAATACTAGTATATTATATAACCATGAAATAATAAAAATTTATTTTTTTGGGAATGTTATAAAACCAAAGTGATCGCTGAATAAAATTACCTCATTTCTTGGTAACTATTTTTGGTTTATACCAAAATAATTCCATGGTTGACATCATTAACAATGGAATGATTATTGGATTAGGGGAGGGAATTTTTTATCTTATTTTGGTAGGGGTTGGATGAGCCTGAAGGCTAAAAGTGGTGTGAGTAAATGAGGGAGGATATCCCCTTTTATAATTGAGATGAGGGGCACATTTGGGAACCCAAAAAATATTAAATTAATATAATTTAATTTTCATTTACAAGTGTCCCCAAAGTGAGTTATTTAAAATATATGATTATTATGGGATTAAATCATCTAGAAAAATAATTTTTAGACAATTTTAAGCCACATTATTAACCTTATCGTTTTCCTGTAACACTAGTTAAACCCTATAATGCTTACCATGTCAACTTGGTTTTTTAATCTTTAAGGGTAAATATCATTAATATAAAATTTCAAAAGAACCATAAAAGGGTATTGGATAAAATTTTAAAAATTATTTAAATTATTTTTCTGATATTTATATTTTTAACAATTTTATATAATTTAATTAAAAATTATTTGTTTTGAAGTACCATTTATATGGATTTTAAAACAATTCATTTCCTATAATTGTTTTTTTAAAAATAAACCATATAACTTTTAAATAAACCTTTAGTAAATCCCTAATATTTCTAGGTCATCTATAAAATTATTTTATGACATTTGTTAGCTCATATTATATTTATTTTAATATTTCTAATGTCATTCATTTAATATTTACATTAATTAAAAAATTATTGAATCATAGTTATGTCAGCCATTAAGGTAACTATTAATTTCCTAAATACTAAAAATAAACATACATGATTAATATAAACATTTTTTATTTAAATTTTCTATTTATTGTCTAATATATCTTCTAAGTAACTACATATAAAAATGCAATATTTATTAAAAACACGAATCTAGCATATTGAACTTTCCTTAGTATAAAATAATAATAAATGTGTGTATTCATCCAAGTGTATCCAAAAAACCATAAAATCTACCCAAGGATTATATTTTTTGAAAATATAATTTTATAATACTTATAACATTACTTTTACCCTTAATTACTAGATTTACCTTTAACTTTGTTAATAAAAAAGTTACTTAAGTTAATATTCATAATGACCAAAAATTAAAAGTGCTTATTTAAATATTTTATAACCACTGAATCAAAATATAGAGTCTATTTTTAAAAATTTTATACTTTTATGTTCCAGTAATTAATTTAAAATTAATTTTGTTGACAGAATGAGAAATTTTCTTTTTGAATTGAAAATGTTCAAAATAATGAAATGTTTTTATATCCGAATTAAATGTGAAACTTATTATAATGGCATACATTGGATTAAATGATATAAATTAATCTAATTATAATTTAAAACCATTTAAAAATAAAATTATTAACTATAAATTATATGAATGAAAATTTTGTTTTCGATTAAAATGATGTATTTTTTCATTATTCATCAAAACATGAATCTTATAAGAAAATAAAAAAATTAATAAAATGTGAATTTTAATATTAATATTTAAAATAAGAAGTTTATTCTTTTAAATATGATTCAAAAAAGAGTCAAAACTATATTTAAAACTTGTGCTCCATCAAAAAGCGATAAAACTGTCTTTTTATAAAAATATATCTTTTATGCCCAAAATTTCATTTGTTCTTATATCACTATGCTTAGTGTTGATAAAATTGTTCTATGGTATTTTTTAAATTCTTTGAATCTGAAAGTTTATACAAGTAATGGTTATACTGATGGTGATGATGAATAGACTATAAAAGTCAATTAAATGTAAGGAGGTATTAAGGAATTAAATGATAAAGCGTAGTTAATGGTTTAAAAATGATGTTGAATGATTAACATTAGAATTTATTTATATTGAATGATTATTTCACCTATGGTGATCTAATTATATTAATCTTGAGACATTAAAGGATCTAACTACATTACTTCTTCTTTAAGAATTTGGAAGCATGAATTTTTTCATCAAGGTTTTTAATGTGATTAAATATTTGGTATCTGACAATTAGAGATACATTATATTTTTTGGGGAATCTAAGGAAAATTTGATTCAAGAAATTTAGTGTCCTTCTTTCTAAATCATTTCACATTGAATTTTTTTAAAATAATTTTAAATGATTCATAAGGTAACTACTTGTGGAATGCATAATGTTTACGTTTTGTTATTATTATTTGTGGTTAAAGTATGATTTATCATACTGGAGATCCTACGATAACCATTTTAGTTTTTATAAATATATAGAAGAGGAAGAAATGACCTGAGGACCTTATGAATCATTAAAAGTGATTCAGATTTGAAAAATTCATCATGAACATTCATTTCATGGTCTAAGGGATGTTGTGAAAAAAGATTAAAGCACAACCAAAAGATGATATTATGATTACAAAATGTAAATTAATCAAGTATTTTTATTTTATCAAGCAATTATATAAATATTTATTTAATCCGTCAACTCTTGGGAAATTATTTTGGAATAAAAATTTTATATTTTTACATTTCTTTTTTTCATAATCCATGGTCATTAACCGGTAAAAAAAATTATGTTTTTACGATGATTAACTTTTAATATCCATATTTTCTATCACAATCTATTAAAACATGATAGTTATATTTCTCTTCTATGCCCATGTTTTCACTTTCCTAAAATGTTATCCTATTCTAAAGACTAATTATGTGGTAACTTTTTATTTCCGTTGAAAATATGTTAGGGTTATCAATCATTATTTACTAATGGTTTCCAAAAAAACTTTTCCGGGAACTGGAAACACCCAATAGTTATATATCATTGAGGGACATTCTTTCCAAAGGTAGTCACTTTTTGGGAGGTTTTATCCAACAATAATTAAGAACACATAGGGGTTAAGAGTATGGATGGTCCGGATCATCATACCATTCTGGGAGAATTATTTACTACACTTTGACTCTCTTATAGAGTTAAGATATGTTTACAAATCCTTTATTAATTCCCTATATGATGTGGGTCACCATTGAATTAACAATCAATTGATAATATGTATATACATTAGAATCATTTTTATGTGCTCTATGTTCTTCATTAATAGAGGTATATGTATGTATCCAAGGTTCTACATCAATGGAATCCTCTTATATAATAATAATGATTATTTATTCCTTAGGATGATGGTGATGTTTTTCTAGCCACAATGTGGGGTGCTCTGGAGTGTATCATCATCCAAGGAGACGGAAGTTGTTTTTATGTTCGGATTGAACCCATTAATGGTATTCATAGTTATCCTTGTGAAAGAAATTATAATCCATGTAGTTTGGTGACTCTTAATAGGGCACATCATACATGTTATGTTCATGTGATGAGGACCTAACAGTATAATTTCATGACATGTGGGAAGGATGTTTAGGTGGAAGGTGTGTAGTCAGGGTTTGGTGTTAGAAATATTCCTAAGTAGTACAGGGAACCCAGAAGGGATATTTATTTCCATGTTGAATTAATCCCTTTTGAGAATATGGACCATATTGAAAAGGGATGATTTGGGGTGTGGGATTTGAACTTCAAAAATTATTCCTATATATCCCATTTGGATGGGAATCAGATCCCACACAGTTCAATTATAAGAACTGATGCCTATAGGGGCCTTTAAAAAATTCATCTTGTAGTAAAGTGGGGCTCATTTAGTGGATTATGTTGGGTCTTATTCATAATAAGGATGACTTGATTGATTGAGTTATGATTAGGGATTACTAATTTGGAGGATGACCATTTATCTTTGTCCCTATGTGTGAATCCTAAATATCATGACTATATAAGGAATTAGAGCTCTCATTGTTCAATAATTAGGGCTTACAATAGAGACTACCCTAGATGGGATTTATTGGGGATTAATCATAGGGAGGATTCCCATATGGTTTGGTAAAATGTGGTTATCATGACCACAATCAACCTCAAATCACATGTGAGTCATTGTCATTGTGAGAAACAATAGGAAAAAATAAGATATGTGAAACCACATGATTAGCTTTAACCTAAGGTTGCATGCATGGCCTTGAGGACCCATGCCTATAAGGGAACTCTTACGGAAGGAAAGATGATGATTCAAAGGGTGATCCCATTCCCAGACATGCATCCAATAGTTTGGATTTCATTATCATAGATATTCAATGAGGAATATAAATATCTATAAAATCAAACACTTATTCTCCTCAACTAGTGGAAGAGGAAAGGGAGATGGTGGAAGACGTCAATGGTGCGAAACATGCCTCTATTCACTTTACCATTGAATGGGTCCGAGGTATAGAGATTGAGGAGATTATGAAGAATTATAGGGGGAAAGTTCTCTAGTTCCCATACCTACTCTGTCCTAGTGGATGAGAGGTAGTGAGAAGTAAGAGTACATCCTTCTGTAAGAAAGGATAAGGCCATACACAAGGATGGATACCCTAGAATTGGTTCCATTTAAATTTAGTAAGATATCATTATCTATCTAATGGAAATGAATGTCTAACCCTCAACCTCTATAGTATGAACTAGAGGCTCTGTGTCTTAGAGATTGGAAGGGAAGGATATGGTCTTATCCCTAGTTTATAAGACTGAGAGATCCCTGAAACTATCCCTATGGTATTGTTTCTTGTTACCAATTGGATACACACTAACATATAACCAGATGACCCCAAATAGAAAACCATACAAGTGTGTAAAACACTAAACATTGGAATACACACCAAGATCGGGGAGATGTTGTTGTGCCACTAACTTCTGTTGTTCGAGTATGGAAGAGTCGTTGGGAGTTCCATCTTTTTCCATCATAGAAAAGTGATCTAGAGGGGGAGAGAACATACAATGGATGGATTTGAAGAAGGCCTTATGAGTGTCTCATGTTGGTTGATGTTTAGGGTGAACCAAGGATGGCTCATGAAGTGGGTGCTCCATAGAGATAAGTCAAGGAAAGCTGGTGGTACCCTGGGTGATGGACCACTTGAGAGAATATAGTTGGGTACAACTTTGGTCAATCCTGTAAAGGTCTCCACAAGTGTAATAGAAAGTGTCTCACGCAATTCCATAGTTAAGGAAGGGTTCCACACACTAGTATTCATTTCCTACAGTGTAAGAAAGTACCTCACATAGGTATTGTTTATTCTAAATCATGGGAAGACATTAATTTCACTATCACCCTTTAATTCCATCTTATATGGGTTATAGAAAGCTACCTAGAATGTTTTATAAGGCTTGACCGAAGGACTTGGGTGATCAGAGCATTGGGGGTCCTTTTAGAACTTTTTTCTACACAAATGAAGACCCCATTGTCCTATTTATAGGAAAATATGATAATTTTGTAAAAGGGTCTATCTTATTCATATTTCTCACTCGGTTATCTCACATAGGCTTCACACCGAGGCCAATCTCGTAGGACAACACAGAGGTACCCTGATAAATGAGAGTGCTTGGGGGTAACTGGTCGAATTTCCTTGGGAGTATTTTGTGATCCTTGAACATCTTCCATTATATTTTATTTATAATGTATTTACATTTTTTTCATTTTCATTCATTTTCAAAACATAGTGTCCAAAAAACATTGGGATTGGATCTTATCAAAAGAAGAGGGTATAATCTCGACATAAGGGGATAAAAAGTCTAGGAGGATTTTCCAAATGGAGGTGTCTGAGAATAAAGGAAATATCAGTATTTTTACTAGAAATGAATGGGAAAAATAACATACATGAATTTTAAATGTGTAAAGGAGGGTACATTTTACTAGATGATCAATGTCAAGGGAAAAGTCCCACTATGGAAAGGTTTGAAGTATTGTGTAATTTAATGTTATGAGACCAAGACATTGAATATGTAGTTTAATGTGTTACACAGAGGATATTTTTTAATTATTTATCATGTTCTGAATTGGATTTTATGATATATCTTTTTAATTCATACAGTGAGGAAATTATGCTATCTAGATTAAAGTCATACAATGAGGAAATTTGGGGCATTTAATTTAATGTCTTCATATTTGACCAAAACAATTAATGGTTCTCCCATTATATGTCATTTTTTGATAGTGTGATACCATACTCAGGTGTGGGAGTAGATTTTTATAAGATTCAATTTTGGTATTCTTGAATCTGAAGAGTGATATAAAAAAGGGGCTTATCATGTAAGAATTTATCTATCTAGAAAATGATGTTACCTCTAGTTGAAAACCCCATTTTTTGGATGTTTTATAAAATAAAAACTATGGTTTGTACTTCATAGTAAATAGTGGAAATATTCTGATGGAAGGCCCTAAAAGCTATGAGAAACTTATGAAATTCCTACTGGGGAATGTTACAATATAGTCAGGAAAATATTGCCAGATGAATTCAGACATTCTATTTCTAATTTCTGATTGCGGTTTGTGGAGATTCATATTTCCCCAGGAACAATGTTTGGATTGTGGGATTAAAGTACCTAAATATGGAAGTAAAATTTAAAGATAAAAATACCATGAAATGGAAAAAATGGTTACATAGTCATTCTAGACCCAAACGTAGTAATTAAGGTACCTGTATAATGAGGCCATATGCTGAGGACCATAACATCATGGAAACAATAGGTGACATGTGGCCTTTTGGACTAAGGCCATTCAAGAAAACTTTAGAAATGAGGGAGGGAATTGATAACCATTTTCCTAGAGGTTCTCATATCTGTAGAAAGTGTATATGAAAATTATATAAGAAATTACTGATGACTACATTCAAATCATGGGTTCCAACATAATGTCGTCAAATCTGACGAAGACAAAAGATGTTTCTTCATGGGAAGATTTTCCTGTTGATTGAAAAACCTATTTGAGATAATTTTTTTATGCAAGGATAAGTAGTGTGTCTACAACATATTCAATATCATAATCCATTATATGACATGACCTAATATTTTGGAGCAACATATTAAATGCCAGATGGGGTGTGTTATAGCTTAGTCAGGAAAATATTTCTCCATGTATCAGACATTATATTACCATAAGCTTGGGAAAGATTATAAATATTTAAATCCTGAATGATTAGGAGTATGAAATGTGGAAGGGATATTTGAAATCATATAGGGAATTTTTGGACTAATGTTTATCATTATGTGTAGATTATATTATATATATATGACTCATATGTGGAAGGCTTGCATTCCGGGTTCCTTCTATGGATATTTTAATGAAGGGACCCAAATTGAAAGATCCTATGTATATCATTGTTTGTACATAGAAGTTGGTGTATATTTTTTACCCAATTTATGAGACTATGAAATGGTTCTTATGTGTCTCAAATAATCTTATTGGAATGAGATTCGAGCCACAAATAGTTCTTAAGGTGACATGCAATTTAAAGTCATACTTCGAAGACATTTTCCATACAGTTTTATGTTATGTAGTAAGGATGAATATTTCTTAATGTGAAGAGTGAGAGAATATTTATGTTGTGATAAGGAATAGGACTAGAGCATCACTATATATATATTTAGTATAATAATCAAGTCCCACGTAGTTTTGTAATAAAGGTCCCCACCTTGATTAAATTCATGAGTGGAGGAAATTTGGTGTTTATATTTGAGTTCATGTATAGGGTGGGGACTCATTTTGGGTCTTATCCTACAGATATGAATCAAACATGGCGGAGTTGGAATATTTCCTTTAATGGGTTGCAGATGGTCCAGTGATTGATGATATAAACATACCTATGTTTCTCATTAGAATGAGAATCAAGCCATACATATTTATTGAGGAGATTACGATGTTTATTTTCATAAAATAAAGATATCAAGTGTGTCTTTTATGTTCATGTATCTAAGACCACGGTAACACCAATGTGAATTGATGTGACTTATTTATGTAGGGAATATGTTTTTACCAAATGTCATAATCTAATGGGAGAAATTTTTAGTGTATGAAATTATAAAGTAAAAAAAATTTCTTCCACAACACAAAGGAAGAACAATTGAAGTATTGGTTCATTTATATTATGTGGTGGTTGGGATTGGAGATATAATCTTAGTGACTCTATGTATCTCAATTAAATGAGAATCAAGCTATATGTAGTTTTTGAAGGTTTTTGTAGTTTAACATCATGTGGTTAGGATGAATATGATGTGACATGAAAGGGGGTAAATGTTGTTACTAGGCTAGGGTGTATGAACCATGCTCCACTACCTTTCTTATTGAGACAAGATTCAAGTCACCCATAGTTCGGGAAAAGGACTACCTAAACATGTTTGAACTAGTACACCAGAGGTAAAGGGTATTTTTTTATATAAATGTGGTTGACCCGATATAGGAGATTTGGGGTTCACTACATATCTCTTTGGAATTATAATCAAGTCACATATAGTTCATGAAAATGTTCCCTATACATGTCAGTCCATAACTAGAGGGAGAATGAGGAATTTTTTTTGTTGTGTATAGACTCAAGATATGATATCTGAGCAGCACTATGTATCTCACTGTAATGAGAATCAATCCACATGTAGTTTTGAAAACATTCATACAGTTTTATTGTTATGTGATGATGATGTTATATCATTAGGGTTTACTCCCATAAATGGGCCCATGTTCCACTATGGAGTGGATTTTATGTGAATTTGAATTATGAACTTGAGCTTCCCATTTGTTTCCCATGATTGGCCAAGTGTTCATCTTGACCCACTAAGGGGTTAGGGTGTGTGATTGGGACCTACACCTGAGATGGGGGCCTATATTTAAAGGACCACAATGAGTGATTATACTCATTGTACTTTGTGGTTTTCTTAAGATTGAGTGATAGGGATGTTAACCATGCATTTTAAAGTCTTGATGTATATACATTATGTAATTCCTTTTAATGTCATATAGCAAGTACCATCTATGTAGTTTAACAACTTTCATCTCAAACATATATTCAATTATGTAGTTTAACGTCTTGTTAATAGGATGCATATGGTTCAATGAAGTTTAAAATCATATAGCTTGGATGTATTTACTATGATTACATGAAATATTTTTTTTGACAATTCATGTGTTAGATTTGTAATAAGTTCTATATCCATTGTGATCAAGGAGTAAGCTCCATTATAGGGGACCTTGTGAATGGAGTATGGTACCTACCACTTTAGATCATGAATTTCAAGATTATTTCATAGTATTATTGGATCCCTAAGAGCCAGTACCAATTCTACATAGAGGGAAGAATGAAGGTGGACCTTTTTGTGAAAAGAAAATGCTATTCAATTCTGACAGAACTCTAGGTGATTCAAGGTAAGAAATCTGTTTTCATCAATCTGATTCAATTGATCAAGAAAATTTTGGGATTTCTCATCAATATAAAACTAATAATAAATTATAACACATAGTGATGGAAACTAGACCTAAATAGGGAGGACTACATCTGTCACATATACTGATGAATACAGGGTTTCCCATGGAGTAGTATGGGTTATAGTTTGGCGATCCCATAAGTCATACAAGATCTTGTCATACCAAGAATTTTTTTATCTTTAAACACTAAATTTTGGTGTATGTTTTATAGGATCTTTTTGATGTCCCATATCTATCTATTAAATTCTACATGATAGGGGAATGAATGGTTGGATTTGATATTGTATTCCTGATATAGTTTTTCCACCATGGAAAATTATAAATTGGGGTTATTTATTGTCAGTATTGTATGGGGGATAAAAAATATGGTAATGATGTTTGATTTTAAAAAATGTATAATGTTTTTTGGAAAACGATTCTTTGAGTGGTATCACCTATACCCATTTGGAAAAGAAATTAGTAGCAGTCAAGATGTATTTTTACTTCTTGTCTATAGAAAGAGGGTATTTTCCCATAACATCCATTCATCATATAGAAAATGGACATGATTATTTTTCTATATATAGATACTTTGGGGGTTGATGGATGAAGTTTCCATGCACTAGGCATGAATGACATTTCTTGGTGGATTTTTCACAATCCTACATCATCGAAGGCCAGAAGTATCCAAATCATCAGATTTTATTAGAATTTATATTCACTAACTAGTGGGAACCACAATCTCCCACATGCACATCTTCAATTATAGTCATAGTCTCTTCTCCAATGACATATCTGAGAAGGATTCCATGAAAACTTCATTTTTATAGGAATTTCTAGTGATTTGGGCTACCATAAAGAGTGAAGTTGACTGCTCACTACTATATTTTCTCCTTTTTATTTATGTCTGATGGAAGTAATCCATATTGAAGGTAGTCAATGATGGGAGTCACCCATTTAATGATATTACCATATTGATAAGGGATGGGGATTAATTCAATAATATCCTCAGTTTCGAATAGAAAAAAAAGGTGAGTCTGTATATTGATGGTCAACGTTTATGACTATTTTCTCCCAGATTGGATCTACAATAGTTGTAGCTACATTTCTCAATGCATGGACATTGTAATTCTTTGATCATGATATATGAATCATTTTTTCATATGATAGAAAATCATCCATTAAACATCATACATAATAAATAATACTCTACTTTTCTAATGTCCTAATCATCATTGATCTATTTTATTACTAACTTTGAGTCACCTTTCTCCTCTAAGAAGTTCAAGAGTATGTGAAGATCCAATTCCAATCTTACAATGAGGTCTTGATACTCCACCTAATTATTAGGATAATCTTATAAAAATATGAAGGATGAGGTAGTGATTTCTTTTCTGTGGAGATAAGCATTACCCCTAACCATATTTTATTTATTTTTGGGTCTTCCATTAAATTCCACATGGGGCTCCTAAATGTTCCATATAAATAAATCTCGCAAAATTTGGTGTCATCCTGAATAGAGAATACATTTTTATTGGGATGTTCATTATTTCATGCTTTTTCTTCTTCAAATGGGTTTTTTACAAGAAAATATTCTAAGGCCTAGCCTTTTACTTCTTTCTAAGGCACAAATTTTATATCAATTTTTTGTAGAATAACATTCCATCATTCTAGACGTCATGTTAGCATAGGATGACTAAGGATAAATTTGAGCACATTACTGAGAGAAACCAGTTGTTCCTTGTGATTATATAGGTAGTTAATCATCTTATAAACTATGAAGATTAATTCCACACATCTCTTATTAATATTTTAATAACAATTCTTAGTGTTGATCATGGTTTGACTAAGATAATAATTGTTTTTTTCATTTCCAGCATCATTTATTTTTTCCTGGAATGAACCCAATGATCCTTTCAATGTTGTGAAATATAGTATAAGTGGATTTCATACATTTGTTGTATTAATATCTATGTAATCAAGTGGTATTTATTAAGTATAGAACATGTTTGTTGGGATCAACTTTGATGTCATGATGGCACACAATGAAGCCATGAAATATTCCTGAGGTTACCTTGACAGAACAGTTTAAGAGGTTCATCTTTATGATATGTTGTCATATCTTATTGAAGATGTTCTTTAGGTGAGTCAGCTGGTAGTAAACTTGTATGTATATAAAAACTAGATCTTCCCCAAAATGGTTTGAAGATGCAATTTATATAACATTGGTATGTTTCACCACCATTCATTAAGCCAAAGGGAATTATCCAATAGCAGAATACTGTATGGGGAACTCTACTAGTGACAAAATCTTCATCCACGGGGCCAAATGGATTTTTTTGTACTCTGGATATTCATTCATGATGAAGAGGGCTTTATAACAAGTAGTTGCATCAATCAAGAGTGCTATAATTGGAACCAAGAAATAATATTTGGGAAATTTTCATTTAAGATATTTGATTTCCATGAAGACTCTAATTTTCTCAATATTCTTCTTCATGGGAAAAAATTTTGTCTAACCATTTTGGATATATACCTCTTCTATGAAGTTAATCTGGATGATTTTTTCCACATCAACCTCAATTTTGGATGCATGAGTTGGGTGTGTCCTTCTTGCATCTTATTGTATACCAAATGTTCTTCTAGAAAAACAAAGAAATGTTTGACCAACTTAGGATCAAGACCTATCATATTTGTGTAATTACAGGAAAATATGTCCCAATGTTTCTTTAGAAACGATTTATATACCTTATGTTCTTTAGAATTCAACGCCAAAATGATCATAGCCGGATGTTGATCTTTCTTTCGCATGAATATTTATTTCTTTGAGATAGTAAGCTATAGTGGATAGGTCATCCTAAAATGTTAGAGGGGAATTTTTGAGGTCTTAATATTCTTCCTCTTACTCAAACATTACTGTTTTAAAATTTTATTTGGAGGTAGGTCATGAATCAAGGATCTCATAGTTCAGGTAAGATTCATCATTTATAGACTGAAAAGGATTATACAATCATTTCTGGACCAATCAATGGTGCAAGGCCTTTTTGGTTCTCTAAAGGGGGGACAAGGGACTAAAAATGAGAATCTATATCTTCACTCATTAATTTGAAAACTTATTCCCACCTATCCTACAAAGCATTTATTTTTTGAATCTCATGGGATGGATTAAAGACATTTTCATCCATGATTTCATCACTACTTAGAGAGTTGAAAAATTCTCCTACACATATAGGTTCAGTTGTCAATATAGAAATTACAACATTTACCAAATTATTTCATGAATTCTATATCAAACCTTCAATTTTATCATTGTAAAATGCATAATCTACATTGATCTCCTTGAGAGGATTATTTGAGATCATCTCCATGGCCTTTGGGGAATTAATCTAAGCCACATTTTCAACAGTGGTGTGTTTCCCTTCTATATGGAAGAATATTCTACCAATGTACAATGATTTACAAGATTTTAGTGGGGATTTTTCACCCTGAAATGTCCCTATATGACCATTGATAATATATTGGATACATTGGTGGTATGACGAAGAAGTGGCCACATGTTGAAGTAGCCAAGGTTTTTTTAGTTGGACATTAAATATTGTCTCCTAACAAAAAACAATGAATTATGAGTCATACATGAGATCCCTAAACTATGTTCTGATTGTGATATCAATATTAGGATCTTACTCATTCTTCTCATAACCCAATATAATTATAGTGGAGGGTGAAATGTTAGATTCATTGATACCCAATCAGTGAAGTGTATGTACCTAAATGAGGTTGGATCTTGATCTAGTTTGAATAAAGTGTCATCAGATATCAATGTCATATATCCTACCAGATACACACAATGTTTGGATGTGTCCTTGTATGAAATATTTCTCATCCTAGTCTATGAATGATATGACTATGTGACATTCTACGGGATCATTCTCTACAATATATACTTCAACTGCTAAAACCTCAACTTCAAACTCCAAAGGGCTTGATAGGGCCTCAATGAGTGAATCTCAGAGATATTTTTATAAACATAATGTGTCTAGGATTGAAAACCAGGCTGGATCATTGGCTATTTGGTTCATAATATCACTATTCTAATCCATAGGTCTTGGATTCCTAGTATGGGTAATTTCTTTCATAGGTTCATTACGACCTGATTTTCCATATGTAGATGGACCATTTCATAGAGTATGATTTGAAAGTGGTTCTTCCCCTACTGTATTAGGTTGACTGGTTCTGCATACATGATAAAGTTGTTTTTTCAGTAGTGTACCCTTTGTTTGGTCTTCAATGATGACCATGTTAGGTCAGACCCTATCATGCGTGGTAGAATTCTGTTGTTTTTGTTGATCTTAGAGGACAGATCTCCAATGAGTTTTTTCCAATTATATGGTTAGAGCGATTGTGTGGTTAAATAATTTATTTGGTTCATTACTGTTCCTTCCCTTGTAACCTCAAATTTAATGACCTCTTCCCCCAATTTCCTAATGAAGCATAGGGAATTCATTTTCATATGGAGAAAAACCCTCATGGTAACATTGAAACACTTTTTGGTTGATTGTTTTCGTTAACATGTGGGTTTCCTTGGTAAGTTGTAGAGTTATAGATAAATTGTTGAAAATTTCTGTTGAAAAATAACCAAGTTAGAGGATTTGGTGTTCTTGAGGTAGTAAAAATTATCATATACAATGTGCACCCATTTCCCAGTTTTTTCAAATTTTTTGGTCCTAAAATTGGAGAACGGAGAAAAGTGTTTTTGGTAAAAGGATGTTTCGGTCAAGTGTTTAGGACGTTTTTAATGTTGAATATAGGTCATTTGTTAAGTCCATTATGTCAAAATATGAAAAAGGAATGATGTTCGTGCAAGTTGTGGTTTTTCATGAAAGGCGAGTTTCACGAATGCGACTTGCGCACTCAGGGAATGTTTTGTGAGTTGTGTGTAGTGTCAGAAAAATTATTATAAATAGTATGACCCCCCATTATTTTAGAATTATAAACCCTTATAAATAATTGGATATTTTAATCCTTCATGTATTGAGTTGGGAATAAGAAGTGAGTTGTGCCTATGAAGTGAGTTACGTGAAAGATTTTTACATAAGAAGGGAGTTTCATGTAAGAAGGGAGTTGCGTTTCAGAAGGGAGTAGTGGGAATAAAGAGAGTCACATACTAGTAGAATTCTCTTCACATGTTTTTTTCCATGAAAAAGGATAAAGTTTCCTACAAGGAATTATAGTTGAGGGAAATTCATCTTAAGGATGTGAAAAAGATTGAATTTTATTTTTACATCTAAGGTAAAGTGGTATTAATCATTAGATGAAATTGGGACATCAACATAGAATCTATATACATTGGAGGAAAAATTTATTTGACATAATTAAGGGGCCTAAAAGTATATAAACTATGTGTGGATCCCTTCCAAGAGCAGTGGTAAAAGGAAGAGGATGATAATGATCCCTTCCACCGATAGTGATCCAAAGAAAGACGCATATGGAGTTAACATTGGTAATGTAGGGAGCTAACACTAAACCATATAAAGTTAGTGGGCCTGGGGATAAAACTAATCTAGCTCTAACCTTCTAATTTCAATGTGAGCCTTAGTGGATTTGGTACTTCAGAACATTTCCATCATATGCCCCTTGGACATAGCCCAGTGAGGGTGAACCAAGTAAAATTCAATGTGTCTTATGAATTATTTCATTTATTTTCATATATTTCTACAGGAAGAGGAGAGAATATTATTTTTAATGAAGAAATAATATCCAAAGGGGAAATTATTTTAATTTATCATACCCTAGTTCACCCCCAAGAGAATTTATCTTAATTGGGATAAACAATATTCATCATAATCATCATATATGAAGTATTCCATTAAGTAAATAATGTTAATGGAACTAAATATAAACTCTTAAAATGATGAGATTCTGTCTTGTGGGTTGATCCCTATTGTACTATTTGTTGGGTATATTCCTATATATTTTGGATCATTGACATGAAATACAATAAATTTAATGAAAATGTTGCCTTTGGTGTTGGTTTATATTATTGAACTTCGTCTTACCCTTCCCACCATGTCCCTTTTTGGGGGACTATCTTTTGGAGAAATGAAATTCTAGTGATGTTTTTTGTATTGTAGTGGAAGTAACAGGAGGCACAGTTGGATGTTTCAACTATGTTCAAAGAAATTAAAGATTCTAGTTGTTCATTTTCCTAACCATCAAGTCATCGAACATCTATGCACTATTTATCTTAATTTCATGCCATTTAGTTTCCCCCTCTTGATTAGTGAGATAAATATACACAACATAAGAAGATGAATTTTTCTGATTCACTTTTCCAGATTCCATAATCTATTGAAGAAGGTCATTGAAAGAAAAACAATCATGGATATGGTTTCGTAGTGATTAATGGAGGGGGGTTATTTTTAATTCCATCATCATTTACTTTTTTTTGTATTCATATAATTTTCCTACACAACCAAATAAAATAACAATTCTGAAAAAAAATTACATAATGTCTTTGTAATTTGAAAAGGAATATACCTTATTTTTCATCTCCTTAAAATGTTTTTACACTTTCTTCTTTTAATAATCTTAACAAGGTCTTCATTGTTTCTTGTTCTCAGGATGTGGATCCACATTTTAAGACATGGGATTTGAAGTGGGAGTGGGTATAGGGCCATGGATGAGTATAACTGAAGCAGGCTATGATTTCTCTGCTCTCATTCCATGAGTTGATGGAATTAATTGAGACTTTTCTTTGGTCTCCACGATGGAATATTCTACATTTTGAGAAATTGAGTCATTATCCTAAAACCATCATATTTATTTCACAGGGATTAGTGGTTTGTGAAACTTATCACAAATATTTTTTATTGAGATGTGAACAACTCTTCCTGAGGGAGTGGTGGGTTTAAGAAGTATTTCAATCAATTCTTCTGAGTAATTAAATCTAATACCCTTTCATTATCCTAAGGTTTTTAGTTCAGGAGATAAAAAACTGCTTTGTTATGAATTTTTTATCTGAACATGGAAGGAAAATTACGATGGAGGTCTTCCCATCCAAAGATTAACTGAGACTATAAATTTAGGTACCATATATTGTTTGTTCCCTGCAGTTATTGCACAAATAAACTAAGTTTCACTGCCTCCTCTTGTTCAGGGGTACCAATAATCGGATCACAGAGGGAGAAGAAATGCGTCAAGTGCTACTCTATGTCTCCTGATCCATTGAATATTTGAAATATTGAATTAAAAATGTTTGGTGGAGGAAGATATGGATCTAACCATTCATTGTAAGGCCTAATTTACATTTTTATTGGTTCACATCATTCCTCCATGGCTTCCAATCGATCTATTAGTTACTCAACAGTGTTCATAAGAATTTTTTTAATTTCTACCTAATCTGGAGCCCAGAAAGGTGTGGCGGATAGATACTAAATAGGTATAGTATTCAGTATCTCAATTAGTGTATGTGTTTTTGGAATCTATCTTAGTTAACCCATAGGGGAAGGCCTGTGAGGATATTCCTGAACATTCACTAGTTGGGCACCCAATAGAGTGAATACATGGTATTATATTAAGGCATCAATATATATCGGTGGTTGGTATCCCATATTGAGTGGTTATTCCTGATCTACTATCGTTGATGTCGAAAAACCACATTATTGGGGTGCGCCAGCTAGAAGTGTGAGTTGAGAATCTTTTTATAGAACATATGTAGTAGGAATTATTCCTCATTGTAGTGATATATTGAGTCTTCTTAATTCATCCATATCTTCATATTACTGGGAAAGTATTTCTTCTAATGAAAGGGGCTTAACCTCCCCAGTAGTCTGGTGAGGTACCATTTTACCCTTTCCTTTATCTTTATTTTGAAAAGGTAATGATGGATTGTTTCATGGAGTACCAGAATTAAAGTCAAGCCTTTTGTTCCATTTAATCACTCCTTCTTCATTTGTTTCGATGTGGTCCATATTATGAACTAGAACATCCACTTATAACTCCTCTGAATTGGCCTTGAGTTTTTCATAATATGTGAGGGAGGCATTGATGATTTTCGCTAATGTGAAATTAATTGTAGGCACTCTATTATTGTCTTGGTGAGACTATATGTTTCTATTCCCTCTATGAGGAAACTCATTCTCCTTTACCGATTCTTTTGGGACTGATTGGTGAACTATAATTTGAAGGAAATCTCTGTAATGTGAGATCGTGCTTGTTCTAAGTGATGTTACCAGATCATGGTATGGGATGAACTTGGAGGATCCATTTTTTTTCATTTTCCCTAATATAGAAAAGATTTATTCATGCCATGGAGGGGGTTGTTCAGGTGAGAAAGAACATATCACATAGGGCTAGTGGTTTTCCAATTCCAACTTCACTACTCTTTGAGTATGGTTTCCTTACATCGAATGATGCGTTAAAAATCCTCATCCCTATGGAAAAGATTTTCTTTATAATTATTGTGGCTACTAACGCCAAGGATACCCTTCGTATTTTATAGATTTTTTTCTTAATGTGTTCTTTGTGCATCATATAGTATGCGCTAAGATCACTCATTTTTTAATACCATTGTAATATTTCTAACATATGTGTTATCTGATGGAACATTTCTCTTAAACCGGAGGCTTTATCAATCTTTTCAAATTCCTCATACAATAGTATATCAACATATTTCTCTCTTTTGGTCCGTTGTCGGTGACAGTTGTTCATAAACTATTTTTTTGAGCATATCTTCAATTGTGGACATGATCCATCGGTTGGAGATTTCCTGAAGCTATAACATTTCAAGTTATAACATTGACAAAATTTGATGGTCAGGTATCATAGTGAAATCTATTGATCCATGTGTACCCCATCCTCGGATACAAACACCATATGGGGTTTCGGTGACCATCGGTGACAATATCAATAATGCGCTGAGGAATGCATGTTGGATGTCGCATTTTATTTTCTCAATATTTGGGTGTTGGGAAACCAAGAGAGAAATGAAGCCAATATGGTGTTTCAATCACTCTTTGTTCATGATGTGACTTCAATAATCATCATAATGTAATAATTATACTTTTATTTGAAGAAGATTTTTCCATATGTTTTGTCATATATCATGCACAAAATCCTCTGATCTTGCCTCTAGAAAGCTCTATTGAGCGGTGGATAAAGGATATAACATGATCTGTATGTCATCCTTATCTATATATTATCTCATGTTTTGTAGATTTTCTTCATCTTTTACTAGATAAACCTCTACTTGGTCTGACCAAAGTGTATTTTTTCGTTCTATCTTATCATATGTAGTAATATTGGTAGGTAATTCCTCTATTATGCTGAAATTTAATTTTCCCAAAGGACTTCTATTGAATGACTCATGAGTTGGGATGTCATAGTTTTGATAAATAATTTCACTTTCTAATGATAAGGCATCATACATAAATGGTATTGTTTTCACATGTGTCTCCCCATTGGAGGGATTTCCCATAACTACAATTTTGAATTGTATAATTCTCTTGAAAATGTGAAATATTACTATGGAGAGAACACACATAGTGAACACCATCATGGGGAGGACCATCATGGTGGATTATATCTTGGGGAAGACCCTATTACTCCTTGATCTTCTACCCACTCTGAGGGATTTCATGGCTCTCATTAGGATACGGGATATTGATATTGATCGGGTTGTTGTCATAAATAAATCCTTCATGGTGAAGTGTTTGGGGAGGACCATACAAATTAATTCCACTTATCCCGTATTTTGGTAATGGGAGAGTATGACATTGATATGGCACAAATATGTTTCCAAGGGTTTCATTAAATCCATCATTGAGTAGAGAAGGATTGTAAATTGTCTCTTTTCTTTCCAATTGTCATTGGTGAGGCTTTGTTTGGATGCCTTATTGTGAGGCACTAAGGCCACATGATAGGGGAAGTGGTTTTCATGGGAATGTGCTTGTTCCCACATTGGAGTGGCCATATTAATGGGATAATTATCTCTTTCTAGAGTGGGTGTATGTTACTAATTAATTTGTCTATAAAATATGGGGGAGTTTTTTCTATGACCATCCAAGATAACACCAGACGTGTGTATCTACTGTGGGGTGACATACTGATGAGTCACCCCATTTGTGAGGACAATGTTGGGTGTCTATGCCTTTAGCACTATTTTTTGTTATTATTATGTCCTGGTAATTATGTATGATGTGTACATAGGTTTTTTTATTCTATTTCATCATTTTATGGATATGATTGGTGACTTCAGCAATTATAATAGGTATATATGCACATTCTATCTCATGAGTAGGTGTATGTGAATGCTCTTTTCATACCTTTCCTTCATGTGGATACTGAAAATACTCGTGTGGGGTGGGGTAAAGAATTTATCTTTCCCCTTCATGTCCTCAGGATTATCCAACTGACTTATCGGGGGACTTCCAAAGGAGGATGCTGGTATGCTTGATGAATGAAGGTAGGTGTGTGTTCTTTCTTCTGGATTTCTGACAAACATGGGTTGTAGGTTTCTTTAGGTGTTGTCAGATAAGGCTGATGATATGTTTGGTGGGTGCAGGAAAATGTATGTTCCTTCTTAAAATATTTCCCCTGATTTTAATGGACGTATTCCTTGAATTCCACAAGGATATTCTTCTAGATAACTGAATTAAGTCTAGAGGATGAATGTTACCACTAAATATTTTCCACCGAATTCGGTTGTTGGGATTCTATAAAGGGGTAAATGGTATGAACCTACACCCTATTCACCAGTTTCTATCCTTGGAGGTATGTCTTGTGTGCTCAGGTTTAGATAACCTTGGTTTGTTGGCCAAGGATGACACCCTCATCATGTTGAGGGATTACTACTGTGCGGAATTGGTGGTGACGAATTCTAGAAGGATACCTTTAGAAGGACTCTTGTGTCATCTAGATAAGGTTTTATGCGGCCTACTGATCCACCTCTCTAATATGTAGGATGGAATGGATGTCGTGTTCTAGGGATAAGCTTCCAAAATGGTTGATGGTGGTTCTGGGAACCGTCTGCATTAGGATCACATGGTCATCAGTAACTAGATGAGAGGCGGGGATTGGAGAGTTGGAGGTTCTATTAGGAATTCTCTAGATTCGAGATGGTACTGTTTTGGATATACGCCCAAACTAGTGTGTTAGAGACCTAGCATTGAAGAAGTTGTGTTGGTGATGGTGTCCTCAGATAAATACTTGGTGTGGTAATATCTAGGGTATACATCCATTACACTTAAAAGGAATCCAATGGAATGGGGGAGTTTTGAAAATAAGTGTCTAGGAAAATATAGAAACACAAAAAAGAAAACCCTATCGAAACATCATCTCATTTGAATGATCAAATTCGTGATTGATTTACAAGTATGTACTGCTTTTATCAATTGAAATGGGACAAAAAGATATTGTTGACACTATCATCTTGGTTAATGATTCATGTCTGGTTCACCATTTTTTTGATACCCTTGAAAATATGTTTGGGTAAGGAATCATTATTCACAATGATTTTCGAACTGTATTGTTCATTGAACTATAAATAGCCAATGGTTCTATATCCTTTAAGGACCTTCTTTCTAATATAAGGTTCTTGTCGGTAGTTTTTCACCAACAATTCTTAATAACTAACATTGGTTGAGAGGTTGCAAGGTTATGATCATTATACCTTTTATTGAAGAATTATTTCCTACTCTAGGACTCTCTAACATATTTAATATATGTTAATGAATCCTTAATTAATTTCTATGTATGATGTGAGTCATGCTTGAATTAATAACCAATTGATAAAATGGTTTGATTTTAGACTCATCTCTACGTATCTAAGGCTATTCATCAATGGTATTATCTATATGTCTATGAGTGTCTCCATCAATGATATTCTCTTGTATATTTAGTGAAATTCATCGGTCATTATTACGTTGATTCTGGTTTTCTGGAAAAACTATGGGGATCTTAGGAGTGTGTCGTTATCTATGGATATCATAGTTTTGTGAGGATGGGATCGTACCCATGGTTGGGATTTCTACGTATCCATGTGAAAGAAATCATAACCCATATAGTTCAGTGCCACCTAATGTTACACAATATACCTTTTAAGATCATGTGATGAGGTCCTACCCATACAACTTAATGTCATGTGGGAGGAAATTCTAGGTGTAATGTTACATGTATAAGTTCAATGTGGGAATTATGCTGACATAGCCCAGGGAACCTATAAGGGATATGAATTTCTTGGTTGAATGAAGCCATATTGGGAATGTGTTACATAGAGAACATGGTTAATTTGGGGTGTTTTATTTGAACCTCAAATAGGCTTCCGACATATCCCATTCCAATGGGAATAATAGCCGACATAGTTTTGTTGTAAGGATATAAGCCTATGGAGTCCCTTATAAGATTCATATCACTAGGGAGTATAGTCCTTTAAGAAGATTGTGATGTGGATTATTCCCAAAAAGTATTCCATAAATAAGGTAATTAGGATTGGGTGTTACTTCTTAAGAGGATTCCCATGGAGATAAGGAACCAAGTGGGCATCCTATATATCCTAATTTTAAAAGGAATCATATTTCTTATAGTTCAATAATTTTGTCTTAGGCATTGGGGATTACCTGGATAGGTTCTATTGGGGTTTTCTCCTAAAGAGGATGGCCATAATTTAAGGGATTATGTGGATTTCATTTCCACCATTAAAATATAAGACCATATGAGTCATGCTCAATGTGAAAGACAAAAGTAAAGGGATGATCCTGGAAACCAAAAAATCTTATTTTCCCTATGGTTGGATCCATGTCCTCAAGGTACTATGCATATGGAGGAAATTTGAATGAAGGAAAGATCAAGATTCAATGGATGATCCCCTTCCAAAAATATGCGTTCAATTTTTTGGATTATTTGATCATAGATATTCAAGGGGGAATGGGAAGGTATGGAAAACCACATAATTATCCTCCTTTGATGGTTGAAGATATGGGTAGATAGTGGAAGAGGTAAATGGTATGACACTTCCCTATATTCACTTTATGCTAGAACAGTTCCATGGTATGTAGACTGAGGAGGGGTGGAAGAAGGAGAGAGAGGAGAGGATTTTGGTGCGCATTCCTTCTATGAACGAGTTGCTAGGAGATAGAGAATAAAAATATTTTAACCTCATAGCAGAAATTCTAAGGTCTTACTCTGGGAGGGATTCCTTAGAATTGGTTTCATAAAAATGAAGGAGGATCACATTCCGTGTTGAATGGAAAAGTAAGAATAACCCTCATACTCCATGGTATGATCTATAGGATTCAGGTCTAAGATACAAAAAATGGAGTACATGTTCCTAACCCTTATGTCTAAGACTAAGAACTCCCTGACAATTTTCATGGGATATGGTTCCTCATAACTATGGGGATACACACTCACATGAACCTAGAGGACCCTGAACAACCAACTGGACAAGTGATGGAAACCCCTAACCATAGGAATACACACCTAAATGAGGGACATGTTGGTGTGCCACTTGACATGGTTATGCATGTTTGGAGGATTTGGTGGGTGTTTAAACATTGTCCCTAATATAAAAGTGATCCAAAGCATGATAAGACCATCCATGGATGGATTTGATGAAGGTTTGATGAGTTTCTAGTGTAGGTCGGAGTTTAGAGTGAACCAAGGAAGGCTTGTGCAGGGGGTGCTCTATGTATGTAGGTTTTGGAAAGCTGGGGATGCCCTAGCAAATAGACAACCTGAGAAACTACACTGGGGAAGGACTTTTCTCAATCCTTCAAGGGTCTCCACTGGTGTTCCCAATGGTGGATCTCACATGTCCTTGGTTAAATAAGGGTTCCTCAAGCTAGTTTATGTCATGTATGGTGTGATCAAGTCCCTCATGAAGTTATTGTTTATTTTAAACTCCTAGAGTAATTTAGTTTCATTATCCCCATTAAATTACCTCTTATTTTGGATTTTGGAATCTACCTAGAAGGTGTTTGAGTGCTTGAGGAAAGGACTAGGGAAAGTAGAGCTTCAGGATTCCTTAGGTAAATTTCATCCATACAAATTAAGACCCTGAGGTCCTATTAATAGGAAAACATAGGACCTTGGTTGAAGGGTCTATCTCACTCAAATTTCTCTCTCTATTATCTCAAGGAGGATTCTCGTGTGGGAGGATCCTGCAGGATGGTCCATAGGTACCCTGAGAGATTATGGTGCATGGGGTTCCTAAGAAAATGGCCTTTAGAGGCATTTAAGATCCTTGGAATTCTAATTTATCTTATTATCTTCTCCTTAAGTTATTTCCCTTTATTTCTGTTTTATCCATGTGAAAAAATAGAGTGTCAACACATTCACAATTCCCATTCCTTCTTTTTAAGAGGATATTTTTTATCCCTATTTTAGATGTGGGCTTCCTAGAAATGAATTTTCAAGTATGAAACATTTTGTTTTTAAAGTGAAATTTCAAATTTAAAGGACAAATTTTTTTTATGAAGGGGATAATGTAACCCCCCATAATTTTTTGTATGTAAATTTTTAAATATAATATCTTCAATAACTTATGTATCACACAAGACCAAGTTTAAAAAAACCATGATATACTACTAATATTGTTATTTAAAATGTAATCATCTCCTAGAAATTTTATTACTGGTTATGAATAGGGTTAACTATCTTTGAAAAATATACTATTTAATTTGTTAATTACCAATTAATTAGAAATAAATATAAAAACCAATTTAATATAAATAAAATTTTTTTATAAATAAATTTTAAATACACAGAATTCATTTTTATACCAATAAAATAAACAAATAACACTTTTTAGAAAATATAAATGATACATATATATTCAATTCAATTTTTAGAATTCATAATTTTATCTAATATATAAGATATAAGAACAACTCAAATTTTATACATAAAATATTTTTTTTATAAAAAAATATACTTTTACAGCCTTTTGATACCGATCCTATTTTAGAATTAGTTTTGAAACATTTAAAAGTTATATTTAAAAAAATAAAATTCATATCTTAAATAAGAATATGAAAATTCACTTTGATTTCATTTTCTATATTTTTCTGATAACATCCATGTTTTGATGAATGGTGACGAAATATTGCAATTTAATTGAGTTTGTTTCAAAATTATTTATAGATTCATATTATATTTTTAACTAATTTTAATGTTTAGTTATATTATTTTTTATCATTTAATATAATTTTGCTAATTGTAATCAGTTTGATGTTGAAGTTTCATATGAAAACCTTTATACATTTGGAATGTTTTCCCTTTAAAAACATGTCTTCTTATTCAGTCAACATGATTAATTTTAAATTAAATTTATCCAATTATATTTTTAGAATTTTGAAAATTTGATTCCATATTTTCAATCATAAGGTCCAAATTTTGCAAATAGTTCCCTCCTATTTTGGGGGAATATGAATAGTAAATTTATTATTTTTTTAATTACTATAGTTAAGGATAAATCTGGTAATTAAGGGTAAACAAAATATTATAATTGTTATAAAATTACACTAAAACATATAAAAAATTAATCGGATGACTTATTGTTGACCAAAATCCTTATTGATCTAAATTTAAGGCCTCTTAGAGAGACATAAATTATCTTATGCCTTTTTTACTATTTAATTCTACTAAAAGTCCAATATTTCATACTCATGTTTTTAATATGAATCATATGTTTATATTTGGTTTTTAAGAAGATATATTTTACTATAAATTGTCATTTCAAAGATAAAATGTTTATGTTAATCATGGAAGTTTATTTTAAATTTATAGGAAATAAATAATTTCTTTATAGTCATACAAAATGATGATGAGATAATTTTTTAATAAATAAATATATCAAATAAATTATATTAAAAATATTAAAATAAATATAATTATAGATAATTAGTGTCGTGAAATAATAATCTTAATTACATTGACATATTAGAGATATTTTATAAGAGTTTTTTTACAATATATCTTTATTTAATTACATTTTTAAAATGACGAGCAACGAATAGTGAAAAAATTTACATTAATGGTATTTTAAAATAAGTAATAATTTATTAAATGATATAATAATAATAATAATGTAAAATTAAGATATATTATTGGAATAAAGTTGAAAATTAGGTCAATAACTCATGTTTTTTTCCATTTTTTATTAACTATATTAACCTTCAAAGACTAAAAACACATATTGTAATGGTAGGAGTTAAAGGGTTTAAAAAGGTGTTAAAGCCAAAAGATATGGGTAGGAATGTGAACAAAAAAGGTCTAAAAATTATTGGTTTATAGGATTAAAAGTTATAACAATATTATTTTTGAAATAACTCAATTTCGATATATTTTAAAATGAAAATTAATTTATATTAATTTAATATTTCTAGAGTTTCCAAAAGAAACCCTCTCCTGAATTATAAAAGGTCACATGATCCCTCACTTCCTCACACAAAATTTATCCTTCTAGCACATCCAAAACCAGCCCAAATAAGCTATAAACATCTCTAAACCCATCCATGTATCCTTTGGTGATAAATCTTGTAATGCCCCAACCCCTTGTTACCTAGAGTCGGTGCATTATTATATATCATTGGCATGATCACAAGAAAGATCAAGTCTTGAAAGGCCGATTAGTTTAGTAGCCTTGGAATAACTAGATACATTCATAAATTTTACATTACATCATAAAGTGAAAACTACTAAAAAAACATCTTTTCTTCATATCCCCTCATATTATTGCTGCAGGTCATTCATAAATTACTTCTTCACATCCTGGGAAAAATAAAACATTGAAAGGGGTGAGCTAAGATGCTCAATAAGGATAAAAATATAGTAGAAACATTCATAAATAAACATAAACATTTAAGGCACTGTATAGATAAAACAAATGCCTTCTAAACTTGAACTTCATCCTATTACGGCAAAGATAAAATGAAATAATGCTACTTACTTATTCACACGGATATTCTACTAGTCGAATAATCACATGCAATATCAATAACCACTTTCATAATGATGGAATGCATAATGCTAGACTATCATAACCACATAGACAAGGCCTCATGCCAAGACTACAAATAAGATTTTGTCAAGGCCTCGTTCCAAGACACTAGTTTGTCTCATGAGACCTACTGATGCATCGAGGAGCTATAGCAGGCTCCACCCGTCAATTATTAAGTCCAATGCATTCCTCATATGAACTGGTTTAAACATAACATAATCATTTGTATTGAAACTAGCATAGGAAATGTAAATAATTTCTCCATAAACCATGAATGGTATAAAAATAACACATCCATAGTCATACATATCACAAAACCGTTAATACAATATGGAAGTTTTGTATCATAATAACTCGACTTCAAATAAGCTTAAAATCCATCAAAGGATGTTGACATAGATGAAATCAAAAATATTTGAGAGAAATATATCTTTTTTTGAAATCATTTAAAAGTCACATAATTATAAAATAAAACATTTAATTTGAAAATATCCTTATAATATTGTAATGTAAGCTTTTAAGATTTTATAACGGTGGAAAATAGTGGCACCCTCCGTATAAGTTAAAAAAGAAAGTCTTACCTTAATTCTGTCGAAAAGGTTAAAAAGGGCCTTGTTTGGAAAAAGACAGAAATATTCCTTCATAAAAATATTATAAAAAGTCAACAAGTGTATAAATGAATTTATACCATAGTATTTAAAATAGTAAGAATGATTTTAAATACATTTATAAGAAACATGGATGTGGATGATAAAGAGGTCCCAGTAGATAATCATGTATAAACAACTTTGGATAATGAAGAGATTGTGACATAAACCCTTATCTTGTACTTTTCCTTGGTTCATGGTAGGTTAAACTCCTGTATAATGGTGAAATAATTGTTATTGAGCTATACAATAATCATATATATTAATATGATATCATATATGATCTTTTAACATCGCTTTGTTAATAAAATCTTAGTATTATCGTCGTTTTAGGTGTTAACTTACTCGTTTTATTTTATATGTTTTGTTACATAAGATATGTTTTTTATGGATATGTTGTATAATATTCATATCCAGAATTATATTAAGTATTTATACATTATTTTTAACCATCAAATGAAAATCCTTCTTGAATTGATACGATGGGGAATGAATCTTATCACGTTCATGGAGACGGTAGTCCGTACGTACGCACGAGCGACAATATCATTCTTTTGATATTAAAATAATATATAATTGGATGATATATAATATATATATAATCATTGTCATGTTATATTTATAATTTAAATGAATTACAAATCATTATTATACCCATATAAATAATAATATATTGAATAACAATTACACCACGACGTGGAGACGGTTGGCCGTACGTACGCACGTATGGTGACATGTCATTAAAAGGATGGATAGAATACTGAATATGGTTGTACCATATTTATAATAATATCACATTATATAGTAGATAGTGGATTTATTATTTTATAATGGTAATAACAAATAAAGAAGAAGTTGAAGAAGAAATGAACTTGAAAAAGGGTGGTGAAAACATTACCTCATTTTCAGGTTCTTCCTTTTGATTTGATCAAAAGGGCTCCTTAAGTTGGATTTATAATCAAAATAAGGCCTCTATGTTTAAGTGATGTAATTTTAGAGAGTATTTGGGCAGGGTTTGGCTGAGACAAGTGGCTTTGAATGTGTGAATTAGTGAGAAGGGGAAGTTCCCTTTTTTAAGAGGAGTGAGGGGCACCTTTGGAAGAGCAAAAAATATTATTTTATAATAAATTCATATTCGGTTTCTAATGTCTCCAAATTGGGTTATTTAGAGGTTAATGTGGGGATGGGTCGAAAAACACTCAACCAATAGAATTTAGACAGGTTTGGGTCATTATATTAACCTTAACTTTTAGTTTTAACTCTTAGTTAATTAGATTGACACTTACCATATGACATTGTATTTTTATATTATATAGTTAATAAACATACTATATACCTCCACGCGACCCCCAAGTGGTCCATTAATGATACAAATATCATTATATAAGTCTTTTGGCCAAACCTTAGATTTTTAGGAATTTAATATCAATTAATAATTTAATATTTGTTTAAAAAATATTTTATGTCAATTTTGACACTATTGGGTATTTTGTTTTTTGATAATTTTATAATAGCATTAATACTTCAAAAAAAAATTTTATAACCAATCCTAATATGTCATATTAACCTAAAGAATTATTGTAATTCATAAAAAGTCTCAAATTACAATTATTTTTATATTTATAATATCAATTATTTTAATATTTCATTAATTAGGTAATTACTGCATCACCATTGTGTCATAAATAAATTAAATTATTTAATGAATAAAAATTATAAATAAAATATCATTATGTTGGAAATCGTTTTATATTTCTAATGAATATTTATAATCGAATTTATCTTATGTATAACCCTATATTAAAAATATTTTAGTAAATAAACTTTTATTTTAACTCTTTTAACTCTTCTTTGAATTAAATAATAATAAATGTCCTAATCTAATCCAAGTGGACCTAAATGATAATATTTTATTCCTAAAGTTATTTTTGGTCAATATACCTTTGTCCAATAGAATTATAACATGTGTTAGGGTAATATTAATATCATTTTTAACATTAATTAGCCTAATTACTTTTAACAGTGGTAAATAAAAGTAAAAAGTTACTATTCACCAAAAATTATTTTCATCTCATTGAACCACATTTTACCCTTTGATATTAACCGTGTCTCTCAGATTTTTGAAATTCCACTCACAGAAGCAGTAAAATTATGTTTAATGTGAATTTCCAAATTCTCCTAGGAGGTGGGTAAAAGACGGTGAAAAGTTTAATAAATATTTTATATATCTAAAATTATTCTAAACTAAATCCAATGAATTACATTGAACATATATAGGTATTATGTATCTATTTTTACCTTAATTAAATTTAAATAAAATAAAAAATTATTTAAATAAAAAATTCGTTTTTAAACTATAACTCAGTGTTTTTTCACTATTCATCAAAAATTGAATGTTTTCAGAAAAATACCAAAATTTCACCCTAGGCTAATTTCAATATTTTGAATCCAAAAATGAAGTCCATTTTGAATGATAAAATTTATAAAATTTCAAAAAGTGAGTATTGCTATTCATAACGGCTAGTTTGATTGGTTGTGGTTGTGTGTTAGAACTCGAAGTTGCGTACAACACGTGCCACTGTATTATTGAAAGGGAAGGGTAACTTAGAAGCTTGGGGTGTTACATTCTCCTCTCCTTCAAATAATTTCATCCTCAAAATTTCTATAAAATTACTATATAAAAAGACTCGGGTGATTCTTCATCATAAGTTCCTCGGGTTCCCATGTTGCCTCTTCCATCTTATGGTTTATCCATAGAACTTTTACCAGACGAGTCGTCCGGTTTCTCAGCACTTGTTCTCTGGTATCAAGAATCCTGATGGGATCTTCGCAATAAGACAGGTCGGGTTCCAGTTCTAATTCCTCGTAAGTGAGTACATGCATTGGGTCAGGCATGTATTTCCTCAACAGTGATACGTGGAACACATCGTGAACTTTGGAGAGACTTGGCGGTTATTCCAGATGGTAAGCTACAACCCCAATTCTTTCTCGAATTTCGAAATTTCCGATGTACCTGGGACTCAATTTACCCTTCTTACCGAAATATATAATTCCCTTCCATGGAGATACCTTAAAAAAACATGATCTCCTACTTGAAATTCCAAATCCTTCCTTCGGTTATCGGCATAGCTCTTCTTCCTACTTTGAGCTGCTTTGATGTGATTTTGGATTACCTTCACCTTTTCTATTGTTTCCTCCACCTGTTCTGGACCTACAAGTTTTCTTTCACCAACCTCAACCCAACAGGTCGGTGTGCGACATCTCTTTCCATATAATGCTTCATATGGTGCCATCTGAATACTCGAATGGAAGCTATTGTTATAGTAAAATTCTACCAGAGGTAAATACTGATCCCACATACCCTGAAAGTCAAGTGAGAAGTACCTCAACATGTCTTCTAAGGTTTGAATAGTCTGTTCTGATTGTCCATCTGGTTGAGGGTGGTAGGCAGTGCTCAAACAAATATCAGTATCCAGGCCTTTCTGAAGAATCTTCCAGAATCTTGAAGTAAAATGGGGATCACGATCAAAAACAATCGATAGGGGTACTCCATGAAGTCTCACAACTTCATTAATATATAGTTTTGCAAGCCGTTCAAGTGGTAAATCTTCCCTTATAGAAAGAAAATGTGATGAATTGGTTAGACAATCAATAATAACCCATATTACATCGTTCCTTCTAGGAGTCTTTGGTAGCCCCATGACGAAGTCCATCATAATATTATCCCATTTCAACTCAGGTATAAGAAGAGGTTACAATACACCACCAGGATGTTTCCTTCCAGCTTTCACCTATTGACAAACCATACATCTTGACAAAAAATCAACAATCTCTCTCTTCATGTTGTCCCACCAAAAATGTTCCTTCAAGTCTCTATACGTTTTGGTGCTCTCAGGGTGTATAGAGAAATTGGAACTATGGGCATCGTCCAACAATTCCCTTTTTAGATCAGGTATATTGGGAACACAAAGTCTCTTCCCAAATTTCAAAATTCCATCTTCATACACAAAGTCACTCAATCTCCCTTCATTCACAGCTTTAATCTTCTTTTGAAACTCTTCATCATCGGTCTGAGAACTCTTTATCTTTTGTAGTAAAGATGTTTTGGCAACCATTTGAAAAATCCTTGATGTTTCACCTTCCATGGTAATTCCCATATCCATCTTCACTAGATCCATGAAAATAGGATCCCTTTCAACTCTCATCATGTTCAAAACTCCATGATCTTTTCTGCTCAAAGCATCTGCCACCTTATTTTCCTTCCCCGGGTGGTAGTGTATCACGAAATCATAATCCTTGAGTAGTTCAAGCCATCTCCTTTTCCTCATGTTGAGTTATTTTTTTGAGAAAATAAACTTCAAACTCTTGTGATCAGTATAAATATCACATTTTTTACCATAGAGGAAGTTCCTCCATATCTTCAAAGAAAAGATCACAACTGCTAACTTGAGATCATGAGTAGGATAGTTTTGCTCATGAATTTTCAACTTTCATGATGCATAGGCCATAACCCTATCATTCTGCATAAAAACACAACCAATTCCTTTCTTCGATGCATCACTATAAATAACGAACCCATCATTCCCCGATGGTAGATTCAATATAAGATCATTGACTAATATTCTCTTTAGTTCTTTAAAAAATTATTCACACTCTTTTGTCCAAACAAATTTAACCCCCTTACGTGTGATCTTTGTTAATGGTTTAGCTAATTGGGAAAAATTCTGGACGAAAAGTTGATAATAACCTACTAAACCAATAAAACTGTGTACCTCGATTATACTCATAGGTTTTGGACATTCTTGGATTGCCTTTGTTTTAGAAGGATCAATAGAGATTCCATCATTAGAGACAATATGGCCAAGAAATGAAATCTCCTGAATCCAGAATTCACACTTGCTAAACTTCCCATATAATTTATGTCTTCTTAGAGTCTTCAGGATAATGCGCAAGTGATTTTCATGATCTTCGTAGCTTTTAGAGTATACTAAGATATCATCAATAAATACCCCCACAAAATCATCAAGATATTTCTTGAAAACTCTATTCATTAGATCCATGAATACATAGGGTGCATTAGTCAGACCAAAAGGCATTGCTATAAACTTGTAATGCTTGTACCTGGTTCGAAATGTTGTCTCTGGAATGTCTTCCTTCTTCACACACAACTGATGGTATCCAGACCGAAGGTAACTCTTTGAAAAGTATTGATCTCCATGCAGTTGGTCAAATAAATCATTAATGCGAGGTAGGGGATACTTGTTCTTTATTGTTATAGCATTCATCTCCCTATAGTCGATACATAACCTCATAGATCCATCTTTCTTTTTAACAAAAAGAACATGGGCTTTCCATGGAGAAACATTAGGGTGAATAAATCCCTTATTACTCAATTCCTCTAGTTGTTTCTTTAGTTTAACTAATTCCACAGTGGCCATTCTATAAGGGTTCTTCGATATTGGCCTTGATCCAAGAATTAAATCAATGGAAAACTCAACTTCTCGTTCTAGAGGATGTCCTGGTAAATCTTTTGGAAACACATCTACCTATTATTTTATAATAGGTAAATCCTCTATTTGAACATTCCTTTCCTCACCCACAGTCAATTCATTCTCTTCCTCCCCAATAATTGAATTTAGTTGAGCTACTGGGGGTAGATATAGATAAGAATTAGGTGGTGATGATTCCGCCCTAAAGATAAGGTGTTCCTTATCATCATCATCAAAAATAGTAACCTACATATTCTTACAATAAATTTTGGCATTGTGGTCTGAAAGCCAATCCATTCTGATGATTATATCAAACTCAACCATAGGTATGACGATGAGATCCGCAGATAAAGAACATTTATGTGGTCTAATTGGGACTGATTCACAAAACATTGTTGCAATGATACTTCCCTTATGATTTTTAACTGAAAAATCATTTGTTAAATCAAATTGGAAATATCTAATTTTCTTAGAAAACTGGGAAGATATGAAACAATGCGATGATCCAGAATCAATTAATGCATTTTCTAAACTTGAGGAAACCATTAAATCACCTACCACTACCTCCTTCGGAGATTCTACCTCAACAATAGTGATAGAATCAGCTTGGCCTTGATCCTTTGGCCTTTTCTGAGGTAAGTTCTCCTGATGTTTAGGAAATTCGTTTTCATAATGTCCAATCTCCCTACAATTGTAGCATTGGAAATCGGTAGCTTTCTTCTTCCCCTTACAATCATGAGTTTGGTGGCCTTTTCACCACACTTGTAACAGACTCCCATTTATTTTAAGCAAGTACCAGGGTGTTTCTTCCCACATTTACCACTGTATGGATATTCAACCTTTACCTTCTTCCCCTTATTTCCATTCCTATATTGATTAGTAGATTTCTTCTTCTCTTGCTTTGCTTTAAAGTCATAATACTTAGAGAATTCCTTTTCTATCTTGATAGCACATGAGACAATGTCTTCGTACGATGAGAAGGATTGTGAGACTAATGCTCGACAGAGATATGGTTTTAACCCATCAAATAAGCGATCAATATTACTTCTTGGGTTATGTATATAATCTCTAGTATACCTTTCTAACCATGTAAAGTTATCCTCATACTTTGTGACATTCTCATCCTCCTTTTGTCTCGGACTCAGAAATTGTCTTTTCATATCTGCTCGATGGTCACAAGGAAAGTATTTTTCTAAGAAAAGCTCTTTGAACTCCCTCCATTCCATATTTGATACTTCATCGTCTTACTTCATGTTTTGAATCAATGACCACCATTGATCAGCATCTCCAGTGAGGCGATAAACTGCCATGACAACTTTTTCTCTTTCACTACTCCCCAAAGCCTGAAATATTTTCTCTAGGGAACTTATCCATTTCTCAGCTACTAATGGATTTGTACTCCCATTGAATGTTGGTGGTTTCTACTTCATGAAGTGATCTAACATTGATCCTCCATGCTATGGATCAGGGTGCTTCATACGGGTAAGGTTATTATTCATAACCTGAGTGAGTTGTCCCAGTATGGTGATTAGTTGATCAGAACCAGTTGCATCACCAGCTCCGCTATAATTATCATGAGTAAGATGTCAATCCCTACATGGAGTGCGTGCATTGATATGGTTTCCATTTCTTCCACTAGGCTCTACTTCTAAAAAATGGCATAAACTAGATCAGTTTATGAATCAAAATACAAAATTCCATACTTGTAAAGCACTTAACATAAATTGAACTATTTATGGATATAATCCATAATCATAAAAATGTTTTATTTGAGGACGTATATACTCATAAACCCTTCATAATGATTTGTAAAGAATATGAGAGTTATCCTAAGCATATCCCATGGGAGTGTCGTAACCAAGAGTGCAGCAAGGCCTGTTGTTGTGCACCAGTTCCCGTTCGAGTCTAGCTCAAAGCACTGTTTTTGGGTTTTACCCCTAGGTATATCTGTACCAGAGCCACCTCTACCTGCTCATATCCAGACAGGGATGTATTTCTCGAAAAACTCCCAAAATCTCTAAAATATCAAAATTCGAGGAAGTTCTTCCATGCTAATCCTCAAAGTCCATCGTAAATCTATGTTCTCTAATCAAAGTTTATCTAAATATAGCTTCCAAGGTTTGTACTAAACTTCCTCTAATACCAACTATAACACCCTGACCCCAATTACCTAGAGTTGGTTCATTATTACATATCATTGGCATGATCACAAGAAAGGTCAAGTCTCGAAAGACCGATTAGTTTAGTATCCTTGGAATAACTAGATACATTCATAAATTTTACATTACATCATAAAGTGAAAACTACTTCAAAAAAAATATTGTCTTCATATCCCCTCATATTATCTCTACAGGTCATTCATTAATTACTTCTTCAAATCCTGGGAAAAATAAAACATTGAAAGGGGTGATCTCAGATGCTCAGTAAGGATAACAATATAGCGGAAACATTCATAAATAAACATAAACATTTAAGTCAATGTATAGCTAAAACAAAATCCTTTTAAACTTGAACTTCAGCATAATATGTAAAAGATAAAATGAAATAATTCCATTTACTTATTCACATGGATATTCTACTAGTCGAATAATCACATGAAATATCAATAACCACTTTCATAATGATAGAATGCATAATGCCATAAAATCATAACCACATAGCCAAGGCCTCGTTCCAAGACTACAAATAAGATTTCTTCAAGGCCTCGTTCCAAGACACTATTTTTTCTCATGAGACCTACTGATGCATTGAGGATTTATAGCGTTCTCCACCTGTATCTTATTAAGTCCAATGCATTCCTTATATGAACAGGTTTAAACATAACATAATCATTCTTATTGAAACTAGCACAGGAAATATAAATACTTTCTCCATAAACCATGAATGGTATAAAAATAACACATCCATAGTTAAACATATCACAAAACTGTTAATACAATATGGAATTTTTGTATCATAATAACTCAACTTCAAATAAGATTAAATTCCATCAAAGGATGTTGACATAGATGAAATCAAAACTATTTGAGAGAAATATCACTTTTTTTGAAATCATTTAAAAGTCACATAATTATAAAATAAAACATTTACTTTGAAAATATCCGTGTAATCTTGTAAGGGAATCTTTGAAGATTTTATAATGGCGTAAAATAGCCGCACCCGCCGTATAAGTTAAAAAAGACAGTCTTACCTTAATTTTTTTCGAAAAGGTTAAAAAGGGCATTGTTTGGAAAACGATAGAAAGTTTCCTTTATAAAAATCTTATAAAAATTCAACAAGTGTATAAATGAATTTATCCCATAGTCTTCAAAATATTAATAATGATTTCAAATACATTTCTAAGAAACATGGATGTGGATGATAAAGAGGTCCCACTAGATAATCACGTACAAACAACCTCAGATAATGAAGAGATTCTGAAATAAACCCTTAACTTGTACGTTTCCTTGGTTGATGGTAGGTTATCCTCATGTATAATGGTGAAATAATTGTTATTTAATTATACAATAATCATATATATTTATATAATATAATATATGATATTTTAACATCACTTTGTTAATAAAATCTTAGTATTATCGTCGTTTTGGGTGTTAACTTACTCGTTTTCTTTTATATGTTTTGTTACATAAGAAGTTTTTTATGGATATGTTGTATCATATTCATATCCATAATGATATTAAGTATTTAAACATTAATTTTAACCATCAAATGAAAATAAATCTTGAATGGATACGATGGGGAATGAATCTTATCGCGTTCGTGGAGATGGTAGTCCGTACGTACGCACGAGTGACAATATCATTCTTTTTATATTAAAATAATATATAATTGGATGATATATCATATATAAAGAATCATTGTCATGTTATATTAATTATTTAAATTAATTACACATCATTATTATACCCATCTAAATAATAATATATTGAATAACAATTACACCACGACGTGGAGACGGTAGGTCGTACGTACGCACGTATGGTGACATGTCATTCAAAGGATGGATAGAATAATGAATATGGTTGTAACATATTTATAATAATATAAAATTATATAGGAGATAAATTATTTATTATTTTATAATGGTAATAACAAATAAAGAAGAAGTTGAAGAAGAAATGAACTTGAAAAAGGGTGGTGAAAACATTACCTCTTCTTTGGGTTCTTCCTTTTTATTTAATCAAAAAGGATTCATAGGTTGGATTTCGAATCAAACTAAGGCCTCTAGGTTGTAGTGAGGTAAGTTGAGAGAGTATTTGGGTAGGGTTTGGATGAGTCAAGGGCTTTGAATCTAGGAATTAGTGAGAAGGGCGAGTGCCCTTTTATAAGATGGGTGAGGGGCACCTTTGGAAAAGCTAAAAATATTATTTTATAATAAATTCATATTCGGTTTTTAATGGCTCCAAAGATGATTATTTAAATTTTAATGTGGGTATGGGTCGAAAACCACTCAACCAATAGAATTTAGATAGGTTTGGGTCATTATATTAAACTTCTCTTTTAGTTTTAACTCTTAGTTAATTCGTTTGACACTTACCATGTCACTTTATATTTTTATATTATATAGTTAATAAACACACTATATACCTCCAAGAGACCCCCAAGTGATCCATTAATGATACAAATATCATTATATAAGTCTCTTGGCCGACCGTTATATTTTTTTGAATTTAATATCAATTAATAATATAATATTTGTTTTAAAAACTCTTTTATGTCAATTTTGACACTATTGGGTATTTTGTTTTTTCATAATTTCATAACAGCATTATTACATAGAAAAAAATTTATATAAAAAATCAAAGTATGTCATATTAACCAAGAAAAATAGTGGAATGCATAAAAAGTTTCAAATTACATTTACTTTGATATTTATAATATCAATTATTTTAATATTTCATTAATTAGATAATTAATGCATCACCATTTTGTCATACATAAATTAAATTATATAATGACTAAAATTTATAAATAAAATACCATTATGTAGGAAATCCCATTATCTTTCTAATGAATATTTACAATCGAATTTATCTTATGTATAACCCTATATTAAAAATGTTTTATTAAATAAACTTTTATTTTAACTCTTTTAACTCTTCTTTGAATTAAATAATAATAAATGCCCTAATCTAATCTAAGTGGACCTAAATGAGAATATTTTATTTCTAAGGTTGTTTTTGGTCGAGATACATTTTTCCAATAAGATTAGGACATGTGTTTGAGTAATATTAATATCATTTTCACCCTTAATTACCATATTTACTTTTAACTGTGGTAAATAAAAGTAAAAAGCTATTATTCACCAAAATTATTTTCATCTCATTGAACCAAATTTTACTCTTTTATATTAACCGTGTCTCTCAATGTTTCAAAATTCCACTCACAAAAGTGGTAAAATTATGTTTTATGTGAATTTCCAAGTTCTCCTAGGAGGTGGGTAAAAGACGGTGAAAAGTTCAATAAATATTTTTATATCTAAAATTATTCTAAAAAAACTCCAATTAATTACATTGAACTTATAGTGGTATTATGTATCTATTTTAACCTTAATTAAGTTTAAATAAAACAAAAAATTATTTAAATAAAAAATTCGGTTTTAAACTATAACTCAGTGTTTTTTTACTATTCATCAAAAATTGAAAGTTTTCAGAAAAATACCAAAATTTTACCCTATGATAATTTTGATATTCCGAATACAAAAATGAAGTCCATTTTGAATGATAAAATTTATAAAATTTAAAAAAGTTGGTATTACTATTCATAACGGCTAGTTTGATTGGTTGTGGTGTGTGTGTGTTAGAACTCGAAGTTGCGTACAATACACCCTACTTTATTATTGAAAGGGAAGCGTACCGTGGAATCTTGGGGTGTTACAAATCTATCCAAGGAATCCATTGGGTATAAATAAAAAGGTGCTACATGAAAATGAGTTAATATTCTTCAATGATCACTTTTATTTTATTTCATTCTCAAACCATTAAATTATTCTAATTCTATGATTATATAACAATAATAAATTTAATATACTTATATTTTGATATTATATTTTTATATTATTAATTTTTTATGATGGATTTATAGTTTATATTTTAATTATAAGTTATTTATAATTTCTTTAAGCTTTTTTAATTTTTTTATTACATATACCCTTATGGACTCTATTTTTGGGAATACAAGAACATCGTTTTGGACGTGTGGACTGCCTCCTTCTCAAAACGATGTGACTCATTAAAATTATACATGAGATGTATTTTGGATTATTTTAAATAAAAATATTTCACTTATATGAAATAAATATGCTTCATGAATTATAATATACATATATATCATTTATGTTTTTTCTTTTAAATATGAGAATAAAATGGAAGTTTTTTTCATGCGTATGTACGACCAACCATCTCCATGAATGGTGTATTTCATTTCATATCTCTAGATATTGTGGATTATTATAAATACATATATAATGGATACAAATAATATTTAAATTATTTTTTAAATTCTAGAAATGATTAAATAATGATATAATTAATAGGAATAAAAATTAATAGGTCAAAACGTACTCTATAAACTAACCAATTAACACCTAAAATAGTGAAAACATGGAATATTGTTGACAACTAGGTAATGAGATATTATAAAGAGTTAATATACAAAATTATAAATATTACTATAGATTTGGTATATATAAATAACAATATTAAAACCATTATACAAGAGGTTAATGTTTTTATTCCAAAATATTTTTCCTATAGTTTGTTGGATTTTTTTAATATCCAGGTAAGTACTTGAGTTTGGTTCTGGTATAAATAAATAACACGTAATAGGAAGTTAATTTTCATGATGAATTTTTCATACCTAAATAAAATTCAATGAGTCAAAATTCCCTAAAGAAATTTTTTCCTCTTCTAAATATTTATCAAAACCAAAATAGTTAGTATAGGTTATAAAATATGGAAGATCATACATTAAACTCAAATAATAATATCCAAAGTTCAACATAATGTTTTCTATAAGTAGTTACCCTTAAACTCATTTAAAATACTTATTTTCAAATTGAATTCCTAATAATTAAGAAATAAGGTCACCATATTTCTAAAATAATCATAATATTAGATTCCCCAAATAATATAATTTAGCCCTTATTGTCCCAAACCAAATTTTAGATCTCCATAAAAACATTAATGAAAACTACCATTCTTAAAAAACCTCAAAGAAGAATTACTAAAGTATAATCCTTATATGTTCCATGATTCTTATAACTATATCAAAATTGATGAAATAATTCTTGTTCTAAATATACAAGAACATTATTAATTTTATATCATTTTAAACCATTATCTATGCTTCATCATCTAATTCCTTAATACCTATTTCCTTTAATTTTTATTTTGTAGTCTCTTAATAATAATAAATACAACCATTAATTTTATAACCATACAGACTCAAACCACTGACCATAACACAAAGCATGGTGTGGGAAACACTAATCATAGTTATATGTGAAGATATCCAATTTTATGCATGAAAGATGTATTTTTATAAAAAAGACAGTTTTACCACCATTTTATGGTACACTTGTCTTAAATATAGTTTTTTCACGCTTTTATATAATCTATTTTATAAAATATATTTTTTTAAATACGAATATAAAAATTTACTTTGGATGGATTTTCGGTAATTATTTGATAAGTTTCATATTTTGGTTAATAGTGAAAAAAGTATACATTTCAATTGAAAATAGTTTTTTCATCTTAATAATTTATAGTGATAAATTATATTTTTAATTGGTATTAAAGTATTACAATATTATTTTTTAATCAATTAATCTAACATATTTTATGACAATCATGTTCACAATGAATTTGGATAAAAACATTTCCATATATTGAATGTTTTTACTTTAAAAACTCGTTTTCTCATTTCATCAATGGGAATAATTTTAAATTAATTACTAAAACTTATGTGTTTAAAAATAGGGAAAATAGATTTCATATTTGTATTTTTGTGTTGAAATAATGTAAATAGTTTGTTTTTTATTTTTAACATAATGAATAGTAACTTTAGTAATTTTTTACGAACATGCTTAAAGGTAAATTGAGTAATTAATGTTACAAGTTACATTATAAGTATTAAAAAATTAAAACTTGTCCCAACATTAATGGATGATTTATGGTCAAACTAAATCATCCTTTTTCTAATATTTTGGCCTCTTTTGGCCACCTTAATTACTTTAAGACTTTTAGTATTTTATTATAATTAAATTCAAATACGACACACTAATATTTGTAATAATAATTAATTTTATTATATGTGGTTATTAAGAATATATCTTCGACTATAAGTTTTAATTTCAAATATAAAATTTTTATATTCATCATGGATATTTATTTTCAATTTTTAAAAAATAAATTTTTTTATTAATGCCTTACACAATGATTATGTAGTACATGTTTAATTAATGTAAATAAAAAAATAGATGATATAAAAAATATTAAAATAAATATAATTTGTGATAATTAAATACATAAAATAATTTAATATATTTAATAGACAATTTATAGATATATTAATGGTTTTTATTATAATTTATCTTGAGTAATGATATTTTTAAAAATTCAATTAATCAATATTTTCAAAATTCACATTAATGATATTTTAAAATAAATAATATTTTACTAAATGATATTAAATTAATGAAAATATAAAATTAAGTAAAAATATTTAGATAGGGTTTAAAATTTAATCCATTACTCATTTGTGTTTTTTTCATTTTATATTAACTATATTAACCTTAAAAGTGTAAAAATCCAAGTTTTCACAGTAAGAGTAAATGGGTTTAACTAATGGTTAAATGTAGATTATAAGGGTAGTAGTGTTATCTAAACTTATATAAAAATTATTATTTGAAATTAAATATACACATACTCATATTATCTAAGAAATCACTCAATTTGGGTCCATTTGGAAATGAAATTGTTTTTGTATTAATTTAATATGTTTTGAGTTTTCAAAAATTCCTTACATTTCAATTATAAAATGGAACCTCCTCCCTCACTTACTCACACCACATTGAGCCATATATATCATCCTAAACCGGCCTAAATAAGCTCCAAAATTCCCTCTCATCATCCTTTATTCCTTAATTTTGTAAAAATCATTCTGAGGAAGTCGTTTAGTATAAATAAAAATGTGTTACCAGAAAATGAGGTAACATTCTTCAATGACCACTTTTGATTTATTTATATCGTAAACCATTCATATAATATTACTAAATAATTGCATAAAAATAAAAAAAATTAAATATAATAATATTTTGTTTCTATAATATTTCAACCAACACTATGTCACACATCCATCAAATTGGATATACAATCATCGTTTGTGTGTATGGTAGACTACTGCCTCGCAAACCGATGACCTTCATTATTCCAATTACCAAATTTCCAGGTTTGAATAATGATGAATTTATAGATTATCTAAGATAAATATTGTATTTATAATTTCCCTATGCTTATTTAGTTTTTATACAACACATACCATTATAAACACCATTTGTGTGAATATGATAACATTGATTGTGGATGTATATACTATCACATACTCAAAGTAATGTGATTCATTCAAACTGTACATGGAATGTATTAGTGATGATTTTAAAAATATATATGATAAATATATGAAATAAATATTATACTATAATTATAAAAGACAAATATATAATTTACTTTTCATTGTTTTAAATACGATGAAGAAATGAATGTGGTGTCCTTGTGTATGTACATCTAACCATCTCCATGAACAGTTCATTTCATTTCTTATCATTAAATGTTATGAATTATTATAAATACATATATTATAGATATATATGATATTTAAATAACTTATTAAATTCTTAATATGATTAAATGATGATCTAATTAAGAGTAATATCAAGTAACAAGTCAACACATACTCGAAAACCTAGATAATTAAAACCCAAAATAGAGAAAATATTAGAATATTGTTAACAAATGGGTAGTGAGATATTATAAGAAGTTAATATGTGATAATATAAATATAATTATGTTTTTAGTGTAGTTAATAACATAGTTAAATCCCTTATATGTGAGTTTAAATAATTTTTAACTAAAGAAATGAAAATGGGAAGGAGTTTCTCAGCTCACTTTTACATCTGTGAGATAAATGCCTTACTGGTGACTATTTTTTGTTTTTTGGTATATATAATGATATTTTGACATGTTATATCATAAAATTTGTTTTTATAATTATATTATAATATTCATTAGTTTTTTCACTTCATGGGGATTACAATTCAATAGTTTCAAAGTGGTACTGTAAACTTTAGAATGTTTAAAGATTATTTTCCTCATGAATTATTCAAAGAAGACATTTATATTATTTTCATCTATGTAAAAGGCCATTGTTTAATATTATTCTTCCGCTAGTTTACCTCTTATAACAATATCTACCATATCCTATTGAATATTTATAATCATTTTTACTCTGTATTTTATCTTCCCATACAAGTTATGGTTTATGGTAAAATTATTCACATTTCTAATGACTGTTTTTTAATACGAGTGTTTATGTTGTTTTTTGTTTCACTCCATTTGTATATGGAATTAATTGGATATATTATATGAAGTGAGGGGATCAATAAATCCCATTTATGCATTTTTAGGTCTCTTGATATTAAATTAGTTGGAAAAAAATGATTCGTGTTTGTTTCCAAGTAGATTTAAATAGTCAGGTGGATAGATCTTGACACATATCAGATATGTTTCTAGACAGATTTTTAATCATTGGTGATTATAGATCATAATAGTAACAGTGATGATAATATGTCTTGATATTGAATAAATTAAACATTAGACATTATTCCATTACTATTATCTAAATTGATTTTTTTATTATTTATAATACCCATGGTCATGCTTTATGCTCAAGTGATTATTTATATGGAATAATTAAGCCATATTTTATTCATGGTATATTTATTATTCATTATTAATTCTTGTTAGCTTATGTTGTAGACTATAATTACTAATAATTCAAGTTAACCTATTTCTTATGTCTTATTGTTTCCCATAAATCCATAGATTCCGTTATGAATGTCATGAAGGGTTAAACTAGGTGAATAATGGTGTTCTCAAAGATAATTCTTATTGAATTTTATTTCTAAAAAGTATTTTTAATTTCAAATATGTATCTAGTTTACCAATACTACTAAACTATTAGATCCATTGGGATGTGATATCTTGTATCTTATTCCAATTTAATAATATAAGGTAATGACTCTGGGAAACTAGGGTCGGGGTCATTACAGTTGGTATTAGGAAAAGTTTAGTAGAAACTCAGAGAACTAGATTTACAATGTCATGGATTAAAAACACAACTCTGTGACTAATTTTTGGGACAAGTCTATAAATAGGATATAACCTTATATATTTTTTAACACCAATGATAACCAAGGATAAACATATAGAATCATAAATTGAGAATAATATGTCATGATTTAGACATCCTAGAAATGACTCTTCATGACTATATTACAATGATTAGTGTTTCTCACAATTATCTTTAGGTTTTGGTCAATGGTTAGAGTCAGTAAGATCAAACATGTAATGGATCTACTTTTGATGATGATGAGACTACAAAGGAAAAATGAAAGGAATGATATATTAATTAATTATATTATGAGGCTAAACTAATGGTTTCAGAATAATGTAGACTGAAAAAAATATTTTATATTTTTTTTCAAGAATTAGTTCATCAATGGTGCTCTGATTATAAGAATCATGAGATATATAAGGATTGTATTGTTGTAATTATTCTTCAATTAATTGGAATCTTGAACGTTTTCATTATAGTTTTTAGAGAGATCGAATATTTGGTATCTAAAAATAAGATTTATATTATAATTTTTGGGGAATCTCATGTTATGATTGATTTTTTAAATTAGGGACCTTTTTGGACTGTTAATTTAGACAATACTATTTTGGAGGAGTCTAATGTTTGAAATGGATTAATTTAATCATTAGATGTCATTTTTTGAGGTTAAAGTATAATTTATTATAGAAATTTTTCTAAAATATTCAGATTTAATTATCATTTCGAGGATGGAGGAAATATTTTTAGAAGTTATGATTCATCAAAAGTTCATCAGGTATAGAATTTCATCTTGAATATTCATCTCCAGGCGTATGAAATGAAATCAAAATAGACCAAATCACATTCAAATGATGACACTAGGATATTAAAAGAAATAAAGTATTCTTTTATTGATTTCATTATCTAGAGATTAAAATAATACCTCAATTTTAGGATAAAGGTTTTGAAAAAAAACCATACACATACACTTTTCTTACTAAGAAGACAATTGACTTTTAATTTCTCATAAGATTTTCGGTTTTATAGTGGTTAATATTCAAATGAAATTATTTTATACCACTCTCAATCAGAACTTGATAGTTATATTTCTCTTCTATGACTATTTTTTTTCATTCCAATAATTATTTTCGATTTGAATGCTTAATTTTGTTGTTAAAATCACATTTCTCTTTCCCTCTAATTAGTAGGATGTTTTATTAACACTCTTTCCAATTTGGGGGGGGGGGTTCCAAAACATATTATTTAGGTGTCAACCATATATTTTTGTAGTGAAATTTAAAATTATGGGCATACAATTACTAAAGTAGGGAAGAATGTAACACTACAATATTTTAGGTTATATAACCTTTTGAAATTAATATCTTCAATATCTTACATTTCACGTAACACCGAGCTTAAACAAACCATGATATACTATTAATATTATTATTTAAAATGAAATTATATAATAGTCATTAAATTTGTGGTTATAAATAAGATTAAATAAATCATGGAAATTTATTTTTCAATTAATTGGTTACCAATTAGTTAAAAATATATATATAACCCAATTTAATATAAAGGTAGTGTTTTTATAAAAACAATTTAAATGGGAACAAGTGTTTTTTATACTAAAAAAGTAAAAAAATCATACATCTTGTATTATATTAAATAAATAAATAAATATATATATATATATCTAATATATTCAATATAATTATTAACATTCATCTTATATGTTTCTTAGACAGGATATAAGAATAAGCCAAAATATTTACAAAAAAGATGTATTTTTATAAATAGTCATTTTTTCCGCCTTTTGATGGAACACTTTTTTAAGTCTAATTTTTCAAAAAATAAATTATATTTGATAAGATAATCATATTATTTTAAAGAAGAATAATAAAATTTAATTTTTTTTACATTTTATGTATTTTTCTGATAAGTTTCTTGTTTTGATGAATAGTGAAAGAATACATCATTTTAATTGAATAAACTTTTTTGTTCCAAATAATTTAAAATGATAAATTATATTCTAAATTATTTGAAAGTATAATTAGAAAAAAACCATTTAGTGCAATTTATGTTAGTGGAATCAATTTCAAATTGAATTTGGATATATAAACATTTCAATCGTTTGAATGTTTCGACATTTAAAATATATTTTCTCATTCCACCAACAGGATTATTATTAAATTAATTAGTGAAACTTTTTTTTTTATTTTAGAAATTTTATTCCATATTTTGAAATATTTTTTAAAAATTATATAAATAGGTTCTTTTTATTTTTGGACATTATGAATAGTAACTTTAATAATTCTTTAATTAACATGGTTAAAGGTAAATCAAGTAATTCAACCTAAAAACAATATTATGAGTCTTATAAAAATACCCTACCACTTGTAATATTTTTATTAGATACTTTATTTTCAACCAAAATCATCATTCAGAATATTTTATGGCATCTTTTATCCAATTGGATGACTTTAATCCTTTTTTTATTATGTTCTAAGGAATGCCCAATATGTTATACTAATGTTTTTAATAAGTATTTCCTTTTTTTATATTTGGTCATTTAAAAGATATATTTAACTTCAAATATTAATTTTAAACATAAAATTTTTATATTATTTATGGATAATTAGTTTAATTTTTAGAAAATAAACAATTATCTTAATGTATTACACAATGATGACGTATTAATTTTTTAATTAATGGAAACATCACATAAACAATTTTAAAAATATTAATACAATTATAATTTGAGATAACTAATGTAGTAAAATAATTTAATTGATAAAATATACCTATTAAGGATTTATTAAATGTGTTTTTAGAAGTTAAGTTTTTTATTTATATTTTTTAAAATGACTAGTAATGAATAGTGTGAAAATTGACATTATTGGCATCTTAAAATAAAAAATATTTTATTCAGTGATATAAATTCAATAAAAATATAAAATTCAGCCAAATTATTTTTGTAAGGTTTAAAATTTTATGTATGACTCAATTAGGTTTCTTTTTTTATTTTATAGTAACTATATTAACCTTTAATAGTAAAGAATCCAAGTTTTCACAGAAATAGTTAACCAGTTTAACTATGTGTTATTGTTAAAAGATAAGTGTAATAATGTAACCTAGACATTTAAAAAAATTATTGGTTGAGATAATTTTGAACCCCAATATTTTTAGATTAGAAATTACTATCTTTGGTGCCATTGGGAATTGAAAATAAATTTATATAAATTTAATATTTCTATAGTTTCTAAAAGTTCCCCTCATCTAAATCATAAAAGGGAGCCTCCTCCCTCACTTCATCACACCACATTGAGTCTTATAGAATTTTAAAAACCTGGAAAAATAAAATCCAAAATTACCAACCCTCATCTTAGAATCCTTTTTCTGAGCAAAAATTCAACCAATAGTGTCATTTGGTATAAACAAAAAAGAGTTACCTGAAAATGAGGAATCATTGTTTAGGAATAACGTTCGTATTATTTCATTCTCAAACCATTAAATTATTATTTTTAATTGATCATAAAATAAACCTAGAATATTAAATATTCTAATATATTTTTATGGTATTATTTTTAACTACACTTCCACAAACATCTATTTAATGAAAAACACAATCATCATTCCTATATATGCCAGACAATCGTCTCAAGGATTTATGTCATTCAATAATCCATTTACCACCAATAAAAGATAAAATAATAGTTTATTAATAGTTTATTTTTATATATATTATTTATAATTCCATTAGTACTATGAATTTTTTATATAACTTATACTTTTATGCACCTAATTTCTTGGAATATGATAGCATCATTTCTGGACATGTGAACTACTCCCTCCTTAAAGATATGTGATTCATTCAGGATATAAATGGAATGTATTTTGGATTGTTTTAAAAAATAATATGTAAAATAAATGAAATTAATATTATAATAGAATTATAATATACATATATATAATTTAATTTTTCTTATTTTAAACACATTAATGAAATGGAAGTACTCTTTATGCTTACGCACAACCTACTGTCTCTATGAAATATGCATTTAATTTAAAATCTTCAAATATTATGTATTATTTTAAATACATTTATACTGGATATATGATATTTATATATCATGTTTGTTATTCTATAAATGAAAATATTATGATCTAGTTAATAGGAACAATAAGAAAAAAAAAGTAAAAACATATAAAAAACTAGGCAATTAACAACCAAAATGGTGAATATAATTGATGATTATTGACAAATGGGTATTGAGATATCATAAGAAGATAATATATGATATTATAAATCAGATTATAGTTCTGGTAAAATTTAATAACACTCTTTAAACCATTATACAAGAGTTTTATGATAGTTCAACTAAAGGAAAGAACAAAGTAGGCGGTTTCTCTTCCCACTTTTACATTTATAAGAGATATGCCTTATTCACAAATTATTTTTATTCTGTGATCTATATACTAATATTGTGACATGTAATATCATGAATATCCAATGTATCATGATATTATAAAGATAATGATTTTTATTCATTCATCTTTTTTATAATTTAAACATTTTATAGTTATATAGGACACTTTGGAATGTTTAATAAGCATTTGCCTCATGAAATTTTCAAAAAATCATTTAAATTATTTTCATCTATGTGAAAATAATTTTTTGAATCTTATAATTATTTGATATTAATATCTTATGATTCCATAAACCATATTTTATTGAATATTTATTATCATTTTTATTGTGGGTGTGTTTTTATACCATTCATGGTTAATTGGTAATGTTTTCACATTTCATATGCAATTTTTTTAGTATGAGTATTTTTGTTTTTTATGATTCACACCATTCATATATGAAATGTGTTGAACTTATTAAGTGAAGGAAGGGGACCTCTATATCCCATTGATGAATTGGTAGGTCTCATAAGATGAAATCAATTAGCATCAAACCATTCAGGTTTGTTTCCATGACGTTTTAAATTATTAGGATGATATATCATTACACAAAGTAGGTAGGTTTCTACCCATATATTTAAAATGTCTTGGGGATAGATCTTGACAGTAACTATCTTGAGGATAAATCATGATAGTGTAGACATACAACATTATTAATTCCAGAATTATTATTACTTCATTTGAATATTTGATTAGTTGTGATATCCATTTCATGTTTTAAGATCATGTGATTATTTATATGGAATTCTTCAGTCATCTATTACAACACATCGTAGAGACTGTATGGCATAAGTACACATGCACAACGTTTTTGTTTTTCAATGGATGGATAAAATGTTGAATATGATTGTCAAATAATCATAATAAAAATTTAGTATATCAATTATACTGGAGTTAATAATTAGTCATGTAAACAACACATAAAGATAATGTAGAAGAATAAATAAACTTGGATGAGTTGGTAAAAATTATTACCTCTTCTTCAGTGTACTTTCTTTAGATATCTTTATAATGGATCTAGGGTTGGTATATTTTGAAGACTAGTATCTACAAAACATGTATAGGGATGTGGGGTGGAGAAATGGGATGGTGTTGGATGAGCTAAAAGGATCAAGGTTGAGTGAGGAACTAATATATGAGCGTACCATATATAATTGAGGTACGGGTCACTTTTTTAAACGCTCGAAATGTAAATTTAATATAAATTAATTTTCAATTCATATAAATCAATTATCGATTCATAATGGTTTCAATGTGAGTTATATCATATATAAACTGATTATGGGTCAAAATAATCTCATAAAATACTTTTCAGACAATTTAGCCCTCATTGTTACCCTTGTCTTTTTTCTTTAACAATTAGTTAAACCCTTTTGATATTATTGTGACAACTTCACTTTTAACTCATTATGGGTTAATATAGTTACTATAAATTACTAACAAACCATTAATGTTTCATGGATGACATTTTCAACATTATCCCAAATAGTCGACCTAATATTTTTCATTTATTTTATAAAATTTAATTGAATACAATTTATTTTAAAATATCATAAATGTCAATTTTAAAACTATTCATTACTTGAATTTTAATGAAAAATAAATAAATAAGATAACATTGAACCAAAACCATTAATGAATCCTTAATAAGTATATGGAACTTGAAAATTCATGTTTTTCATTATTAGTCTCAAATTATATTTATTTTAATATTTCTAATATCATTTATTTGATTTTACTATTAATTAAACAATTACTGCATCATCATTGTTTAAGACTTTAAGGTAATTATTTCTTGTATAAAATTTAAAAATAAATTTCAATGAAAAATATAAACATTTTATCTTTAAAATGACTATTTATAGTAAACTACATATTCTCAAAACCCACGTATAATAAATGTGATACTTATAAAAAAGATATGTGTGACATATTTGACTCTCTTTAGAATAAAATACATGAAAAGACTTAAAGTCATATAAGTGGACTCAAGAGGCCATAAAATCATTCCAAGGATTATTTTGTTCGAAAATATCAGGTCCAATAAAATTAATACATGTATTAGGTTAATTTTATAGTCTTTATAAAACTAATTGTACCCATAATTACTCGATTTATCCTTAACCATGGTAATAAAAATATTAAAAAATTTATTACTCATGCTATACAAATAAAGGAACGAATTAGTAAATTTTAACATTTTGATTCCAAATATGGAATAAATTTTTTAAAATTAAAAACACTTTATTAGTTAAATTTAATTTAATATTAACCTCATTTATGGGGTGAGAAATTTGATGATTAATGTAGAAAAATTTAAAAAATTGAAAAGTTTTTTATCCAAATTGAATGTGAAATTTATTCAAATGACCTAAATAATATAAATAGACAAAACAATTTCTAATTATAATTTGAAACCAATAAAAATTATAATACAAAACTATAAATTAATAATAATAAAAATAGTTTTCAACTACAATTCAGTATTTTTCACCATTTAGCAAAACCTAAAACAAATCAAAAAATTGCAAACATTTAGCCAAATAAAATTTTTTATATTACTATTTAAAAAAATTATTTTATTCTTTAAAATAGGAATTAGAAATTTTTAAAAACTATATTTAAAACAATTTCTCTTTCAAAAGGTGGTAAAACTCTTTTAAAAATATAGCCTTTTATGAATAAATTTGGATTCATTATTATCATATTCATATAAAATAATTTGTATGAATTTAGAAGAATTTTATAAAATATATAAAATTTAAATTTCATGTTTTGGTCAACACTATTTATTCCCTCCAATTTAATAGCTAAGTTATAAAAATATTTTATTATACTGTAAGTAGGCTGGGAAGTGAAACCTAATCTATCAAAGAGATTTAATTTAAAAAGAGGCATACCAAAAAAATATTTGTGTGTCATATTATCCCATAATTAAATAAATTGCATCCTCGTAATTTTAAGTAGGAATTTAGAAATCCAAGGATGATACTTCAAAATTCTTTTGCGGGAAACCTCCATCAGAAATAGTGTTAATATAACATCTCCTTAAAAAGAGGGAAATGTAAATGTGGAGGTCACCACAAAATTATGATTTTGAATAGTGTGGAGTAAAAAATTTGATATGGGATAGAAATTGAACTGTCATGTTCATATGGAAATTGATATAGAACATGGTCATTATAATATTTTCCATCACAATATCATTTATTGTGTGATTTGTTAAATGACCACTATTGTATTAGAAATATAAGAAAAAAAGAAAAAAAAATAAACCAAGATATTTTTCCTTAGGTTAAGGTATTCCATTACTATCTTGATAAAGAACTCAAGAAAAATTTCATGATTTATTTCCATTTCATAGAATCATCATTTGATTGTGCATTAATCTATTTTTACTTTTTTTCTTAAATTCATCCAAGTGGCTCCATGTGGCTATAAATTATACCAGGGAAGATTTTCGGGGACGCTAACTCATACATCAAAATTTGGAAATGTTTCATGGTAATTTTATAATACTTATAATATTATTTGTACCTTTAATTACCTAGTTTACCCCTAACCATGGTAATTCAAAAAATACTAAAGTTAATATCCATATAATAAAAAAATAAACAGAAACTTTTTTACATAATTTGGACCCACTAATTACAAATATGGAATCTACATTTCAAAAAACAAATCATAGATGTTGGATTAATTAATTCAAAATTAATCTTGTTGACAGAATGAGAATATGAGACTTTAAAGTGAAAACGTTCAAATGTTTGAAATGTTTTTCAATCCATTTTCAATGTGAAATTGATTATAATGATCTAAAAAGAGTTAAAGTATATAAAATAAATCTAAATATACATTAAAAAACTAAAAAAATAATTTAACACTATAAATTATTTAGTTGGCCAAGTTTTTCTCAATTAAATTGCACTATTTCATAACTATTCATCAAAATATGAAACTTATGAGAAAAATACTAAAAATTAAACCACAGTATATTATATATGTTATTTTTCAAATAAGAAGATAATTTTTTAAAATAGAACATATAATTGATTCAAAAACTTGATTTAGAACAAGTGTTTTGTCAAGATGTTCTAAAACTGTCTCGTTATAAAAATACATTTTTATGCATAAATTTGGATTTTTTATAATATCATGTCTAGAAAAATGAAATAACATGATCATATATGACATGAATTTGGTCTTTTATACATTATTAATATTATTTAAACCAATATACAGGAGTTTATATCATATTCAATTAATGGAAAGCACTAGATAAGGGTTTTCCAAAGCTCACTATTATTTCATTGAGATATACCATATTTAACACTTCTTTCATTTGTGTGGTGTACAAACCCTTTGATAAATCAAATCATGAATCTATTTATCTTAATCTTAACCAATTTTTCATTTGATAATTATTTAATTTTATGGGGATTATGGTTCAAATATTTCAAAGTGGAATTGGAGACATTTATTTTACGATATAATATTATTTGAAGATAAGATGAGGATGAAGGATGTGTAGGCATAAAAATTTATGGAGGGATGGGTTTACTCCCCAATTTCCTTCCATTTTTATAATGTTCCAGTGCCTAATTATATGAAAACATTTTATATTTTACTAACATATATACATATTCAATGGATTTTTTACTTTAATAAAACATGACAGCATAATTACATACACTTATCTATGTTTATATAATTATATATGTATAAATATATATACTTTAATAATATTACTTCATCAATATTTAGGGAAAATAAATAGAATCACTAATATATATTTATTAAATACATAAAATGTTAATGAAATAATTATTAACATTCACGAATTCATTAAACTCATAATTTCCGTTTAGAAATTAGATTCCAAAAAAGAGATAATTTATTCAATGTATATGATCATAAAAAAACTAAACTATTATATGCCTAAAATTTCCACAATTATAGATAATGGACATATCTGATAATATAAATAACCCATGTAGTTTTACATAAAATGATAGAATTTCATATTTATTTTTTAGCTTAGATTTGCAGTACCGAGATGCTCGGACTGACGAAGGCTCCCGATCCTTCGACGGATCTCCTATGCAGGTGATGAAGGTGAACTCTGTGCCGGCCCCTACCCCCTTGGTGGGGGAGTGGGAATCATCGTCCCACGGGTGATCAAGGATCTTCCAGGAATTTACTAATCCATAGTTTCTCCCCTCTTTCTTGAAAGCTACGATAAACCCTAAGGTCCCAGATCTGGTTGACGGGGTGCCGAACCTTCAACTTTCTACTTATAAGTTTACGGAGACTTCAGGATTGTTGAATCTCACTCTGGTGGCTTCGTTCAAGAACAGGAGGCCTTATGTGGATGACTTTGATAATTTTGTTTTCGGATTGTGGGATCTCCAGGAACGCGCGATTGTTGGCTTGCTCGACAGTAAGAAAATTATGATTCAATTTAAGTCAGAGGCAAATCTTATTAAAGTGTGGTCGAGGTCTCCTCACTCCTTTAAGGGTAACCGATTTCTGCTCCTTCACTGGACATTATATCTTCATATGAACTGTGACTCTTCTTCTATTGCGGTATGGGTAACTTTTCCCAAGCTTCCCTTGCCGTTTCAAAACCCTTCAATTATTCGATTATTAGTCAATATGGTAGGTCGTTATTTATGCTCTGATAGCCATACCAAGACTGGTTCCCATCCAGTGAACCACTGAGTGTGTGTCAAAATTGATGCATATCGTAAGCCATTCGACTTTGTTTGGATTACTATTGGTGAAGAGTGTCGTTGTAAACAACGGGTATTTTATGAAGATTGGATCGATTTTTGTGGTTCTTGCATGAGGAAAGGGAATTCATTTGAGGTATGCCAAAGGAGTTACCTTCCACGATTGAAGGAGAATCACCGTAAGGGGAAATCACTTCTAGGGGACACAGCTAAAGATACTCATTTGGAGGTTGAGATGGGTCCTATGCTGGGATCGGTTAGGACTGATGACAGAGGAAGGTGTGAGGGTGGGTCTAGTTATGATTTGTATGATAAGCCTAATGGATCTTGTATGGTGCCATTTGAGATTAGCGGGCATGATCTTAGAGCTTCGGGGGGTAGGAGACTTATCCTGAAGGATGCTGGAAGCTTGAAAAATTTTGGACAGGAGGCTGGAGTTTTCACTATGGACAGTGAGAGTGCAGGGAAGGATCAGGATGGGGGGATTTTGATCTCTGATGATGCGGTTTTCTCAGTTGGCGCTAAGGACTCTAGAGGTCTGGATCCTCTGGCTCCACCTTTTCTATCATTGAGAAATAGGTTTGAAGGTTTGGCGGAGGGTCTGATGGATGAGGGTCTGGAGGAGGCTGGTCCTGCTGGAGGGCTTGATGGTGAGGAGACTCCAGCGAGACAGCCCATAGAAGGCTTGGATGATGAAACTGAAGGTGGCATGGGTCTTCCAGTTTGCCACTAGGTTGAAGTGTGTAGAGATACTTCAGGTGAGGTGGCTCCAAAGAGTAAGTCAGTGGAGGTCACTCTAGCTGGAGACAGGGGGATTGTTGTCATGGGTTTGTCAGTGGAAGAAAATCACTTTGTGGTCAGGAGTTCCAATAGGGTTGCAATAGATAAGAGTTTGGATTTTCAGGGTGGTGGTGGTGAGAAGGAGTCGGATGCAGTGGCTATGAAATATGTGTCTATAGAAGGGGAATACCTTCCTTTGATGGAGTTTAATACTCCAGATCAACAGAGGGAGGAAAATGCTAGGAGTCCTATCTCGGGTTTAGGGGATCAAATCGGTAATGGTATGGGGACCTCTGGAAGAGGTAAAGAAAATGTGAGTGGTCCATTGGGTCTCTCTTTCAGTGAAGTTGTTCAAGGAGGGAAGCAGCATCGAGATTCAGTTGAAGGTCCTATTTCAGTTACACCAAGAAGATGGCCAAGGAGAGATTATTCTTGTCTCCCACGACTGATGCAGACTAGGTCCACCGCTAAGGGGAATAGTCAGGTGATCGTGGCTATTAGGAAGGGCATCTTGATCAAGGGGACTTCTCCAGATCAGTCTGCTCTAGAACAACTCAGGTGTTGGGTTCAAAGCGCAAGCTACTGGAGGTCGCCAGGATGGGAATCAGCTACAGATACTGGTGAAGATGTATCCGGTAGGGGATGTGGATATGATTATGGTTTTGATGATGTGTAATTCTATGTTGGCTGGGTGGCCGCGTTTGTGTTTTCCTTGTTTGGGATTGTGGTTGTATGTTTGGGCACTAGCTCCCTTAAACCGACATTTGATAATCAAAAAAATTATTTGCAGCAAATATTTATTTTTTAGACATAAAATGATATATTTTATTTATTCAAATGGAATAAAATAATAACTTTTCTTATATACAATTTAAACATATATTTTTTGATAAAATTAAATACCACATTTGAATTAATGCTGAAAAATAACAAGAAGATATTCCTTATTGTTTTATAACATAAATCAAACATATAAATTCTTGAAATGATTGTGAAAAAAACATGGTTAAAATGAAATCATAATTTCCATTTAGAATTAATTATACTAATAAGGTTTTTAAAAACATAAACCCAAATAAAAAACTCATATATAACTAATATTGTAAAAAAAATTATTTCTAAATTTGAATAAATTGATAATATTATTATAATAATATAATTATTTCAAACATATGTATTCTTATGATAAGAAAAATAGATACTTGAAATTAGGGGATTCCATTACAAAAATTTAAATGAATGGATATATTTGAAAATAAAAATAAGAAGTACCTTATGAAAAAATAGAAATAAAAATATGATTTTAAAAATAAATAAATTTAATATATTTTCCAAGGAAGTATAAATTCTATGAAATAAATAATAGAAAAAATAAATATTCTCCTAATGGTTTCATTTGTACATATTTTAGTCATATTATTCATAGAAGAAGACTCAGTCACAGTCTCTCATTCTCTAATAAAATAAAATGACGGTGTCATCCACATTCAGTATGCCTTGATTTTTAATGAATATGCCTTGATAGACTCGTACCCAATGTGCAGAAAATTGGATAAAGGAAAGGCTTTTTTATATTGTAGGAATTTTCCTCTCCTATTATGCCTAAAATTAAATTTGATCCAACCAATAATCAATTGACAAAATTCATTAAATATTTATTTTTTAGCTTATTTATTTATCAATTGTTCATTATAGATAATCCATTCAAACATAAATGATAAAGAGGAATGCTTTTGGAAAATAGCATCAAACCAAATTCAGTGTATGTAGTGAACCAAATAAATCCAAGATGATTTTTTTCCCCAACAACTAGGGCTGAATAAAAAAATTACACATATGTTTTTAAATGATAGTGTAGTTTTCATATATTAGATACCATTTAATGATGTTGTTTATCTGTGGTGTTAGATTTTAGAGACATTTATTTATCTCAGATCTTGTATTCGTTGTGTGGAAAATAATGTAGTCATGACTCTTAATGAATCATGGAAAAAAGGGTAATTAAATGGATGAAATTACAAAATATGAAAGGAAATGATGCGTAGAGGACCACCAATTACAATCTTAGAAGGAATATAAAAATATACATTGAAAAAATTGAGTTTGATTTAATACTGGTATTTAATGCAAAGATAAACGTGTAGAAGAAATAAAACTAGATCGCCCAAACCAGATTCAGATAGTAACAAGAAATAAAATACTCCTACATATAAATTATTTTAAAAATTATTTGCACGGGTATGGAAATTAATATAAGACTGTGCTCGACTCCTCATCCATTTTCAAACCTCCTTATAGCTTAAAATCGATCCACGTTATAAAATTCACTTGCAGTCGCACCTGAAGATCGACTCCTCAATCCATAATCAAATCCCTAAATATTGATCTACACTCCAATATCCCTCTTTTAGTGTTCTTTAATCCTAGATATCCTTTCCTTTGACTCCACTTCTCGGTCATCCCTCCTCCTAAAGATGAACCAGGGCACAAAATACTCTATTTTAAACCCTCATCTGACTTCTCTATTTTCATTCTTTTATTCATTATCTTTTTTAGTACATAATATGATATTTCAGATTTTAAATAAAATATATATGAAATTCAATGTTCATTATTTTGTTAATATTATATATATTCATAGCTCCTAATATATTCATTAATCCTTATAAATATTATAAATTTCATTTACTATTTTAAAAATTATTTATTTTAAATTATATCATCATTAATATAATTTCATTAATATAATTATATCAATATAAAATATTAAACATAATTCATATATTGTTATATTTTCAGACACGTTATTTTGAAACATATTACCCTTAATTATTTTTATATATTTTCATTAAAAATATATTTATATTACAGAAATAATTAAATTAAATATCATTTAATAATATTTATATGTAATCTTCTGAAAAACACTTAGTATTATTAATAAAAAATTTCAAAAATGATTTTAATAAAAATTATTTTTATTTATTTTAATATAAAATAAATTTCAATATAATAATTTATAATAACATCATAATTCATAATAATACCACATTTAAAAATTTTGTATACATTTATATTTTTGAATATTAAATTAAAATAAATTAATATTTATTGAAATTAATAGTTAATTTAAATTTATTTTGACATATGATATGAACAATATATTTTTTATAAAATCACAATTAAATAAATTATTATTTAATCATGAATAATAAAGGTGATATTTTTTTAGAAAAATAATACAAAGTAAAATATTCCGCAAATAAAAAAATCATTTTTATGAAATAAACTCAATTACTTTTATAAACTTTATTCCGTAAATTAATTAATTTATATTATAATTAATTTATTAAACACTTATTATTATGATGTTATCAATGCATCAAGGGGATTACTCTAAACGGTCCCCATCTGAGGACGTGATAGACCAAAGAATTCATCATTTATCAAATAATCGATTCAAAAATATATTTTAAATCAAAGTATATAATTCCTCTTTAAAACATTTTAATATTTTCAAGGAAATCCAATTTTAGATATGATATATCAAAGGTTTGTGTACATACATAATATACAAGAAATAAGTGGTGAATAAGTATTATATCTCACAGAAGTAAAAGTGTGATAAGAACATAAAAACTACATTTTAATAATTTATTTAAAATGAATCAAATGTATAAAATAAAATATAGTTTTTTGAAAATAACCATGTAAACATTGAAGGAAATCTTCAATACATTCGATTGTAATGATGGTAAGAAATTTTGTTTATATCATCATTGAGAATAAATTTAAATTAATTACTGAAACATATATGTTTTTAATTTTTGTAACGGATTCATTATTTGAAATATGTGGGTTTAATTTATTTATATAGTTTTTTTATTTTATGACATAATGAATAATACCTATTGTAATTGTTTATTAACACGATTAAAGTAAAATATTGTAATTATGGGTAAAAATATTATTATAAGTAATATAAAATTACCTAAACACTTGACCTATTTTTATTTTATGAGTTTTTATAGGAAAAAGTATTCCTTGGGATGATTTTATGGATACATGGATACACTTGAAGGACTAATACTTTTTTAGTATTTTATTCTATGGAAATTTCAATATGTCACATTTATGTTTTTAATAAGTATTAAATTTTTTTATATGGTTATTGTGAATATATCTTCGACTATAAATAGTTATATAGATTATAAAATGTTTATCATAAGAATAAAAATTTATTTATAAATTTTAGGAAAAAAATAATTACATTAATGGCTTACATATTTATGGTGCAATAATGGTTTAATTAAAAGAAATATCAAATAAAAGATATTAAAAAATAATAATATCAATATAATTTCAGATTATTAATTAGATCATTTAATTTTAAGGATTACATAGACATATTATTGGTTTAATTAATATTTTTTTGATGTAATATTGTGTATTGATATTTTTTAGGAAGTCAAGTATTTAATAGTATCAAAATTGACATTAAGGATATTTTAAAATAAATAATATTTTTTAAAATGATAAAAAATTAATATATATATATATATAATATTAAAATGATTGATATAAGTTTAAAATATTATCCTTGTTACATTTATGGTTCGTTTTTCATATTATAGTAGTTATATTAACCCTAAATGATTAAAAATGTCTAGTTGCCATGGAAAGAGTCAAAGGGATTAACTAAGGGGTAAATCCAATCAATGAGGGAAAAAATTTGTCCTAAACATATTAAAAAATTATTGGCTGAGAGGATTTATACCTATCCTCATATTCGTTTTTAAATAACTCTGTTTCGATTCATTTAGAATTGAAAAATAATTTTATATTAATTTAATATTTTTGGATTTTCCAAAGTTTAACTCATTTGAATTATAAAAGGGAACATCATCCATCACTTCCTAACACATAATTGAGCCTTATATCTCATCTAAGACCTTTAAAATTAATCTATAAAATACCCTCACCTAATAATATAGACCTTTCATTTGTAATAAATGCATAAAAAAGTCTTTCGGTATAAAATAAAAGGAGTTACCAAAAAATGAGGTAATATTCATCAATGATCACATTAGTTTTATTTCATTCTACCAAAATTCAATTATTCTTATTCAATTATTATATAATAACCTCAGTATCATAAATATAATATTATTTATTTATTTTTATGTTTCATATAGTAAATTTCCCAAAAATCCTTCAAATGAGATTCAAATAATCGTTCGTGTTTATGGCATACTATCGCCTCACGAACAAATGTTGTTCTTTCTTCCATTTTCAACATTTGAATGTTGGAAATAATTTTTTATTAAGTTTATATATTATATATATGATATTTATATTTTATTTACAATTTTATTATTCTTATATAACACATACATTCATGTGTTCATATTGTGGTTATATAATATCATTGTTTTTAGAGATATGGACTACCGTCTCCTCAATGTGATGTGATTCGTTCAAAAATATTATAGAATGTATTATGAATGGTTTTAATCACAATATGGTAAAAATAAGACATAAATATTATACTATAATTATAATATATATAAATATATATATCATTTACTTTTCATTATTTTAATAAAACAATGAAACTAAAGTAGCGTTAATGCCTACAAATGGCCTACAATCTTCATGAATGGTGAATTTCATTTCCTATTTCAAAATTTTATGTATTTTTATAAATAAATATATAATGGTTATATATTATATTTAAATCATTTTATAAACTCTTTAGAATATGAACTCGTGATCTAATTAATATAAAGAATTTGTAACAAGTCATAGCATACTCAAAAAACTAGGTAATTAACACCATAAACTGTAAAAACAATTATAGATTAGTATCAAATGGGATATAAAATAATGTAATAATATCATATATGATTTTATAAATATGAATAATGTTATTAAATTAATTAATAACATTATTTAAACCATTATAAAGGAGGTTAAATAACAAACAACTAAAAAGGAAGTGTAAGGTAAAGATTTTTTCAGCTCACTTTTACTTATGTGAGATATAAGCCTCATTCCCAAATTATTTCCTTTGTGTATTTTAAGTATACTTAAAATAGATATATCATATCATAAAACTAAATTTATTAATGGTATTAAAATGTTTCAAAGTGTTATAGGACACATTTATTTAAAATAGTTTTTAATTGACTATTTGATAAATGAAGAATGCTACACACTGGTATGATACAGGCTAGGGACCACATATTGTAAGCTCATTAATTAATTGGTATTATCATTATATGAATTAGTTCTCAAAACTAGGTAGGTTTATACATGATATGATAAACCTTCTTTCAAAATGTATTGATGGTAAAGGTACTATATACTTAGGAAACATGGTGTCTTATTATGTTTCCTTTCCATTTGTTATGAAGTGGAATATTTTGAATGAATTTCAAGGATTCATATATTTATCTTATTTTATGATTAATTTTATTTTCTGAATGTATTATTGGTATCATGTATGTAATCTGGTCTTCCAAAAATACTAAACAATCCAGTCCTCCTAGATTTTATTCCCTGTAATCATGACAATGTAATAAAACAATGATCCAAATCTAGGATTATGGGGTTTGGGCATTAAAATGTTTTGACCTACATCTACACACAACTCTATCAATGTGGATACGCAATCAATATTCATTTGTATGGCTGACTATTGACTTCTGAACTAATACTATTTGTTTTTCCATTACTATATATCATTATAGGAAGTAAATATTGAATTTATATTTTTATATGTTATAATTGAAATTTGTGACGGAAATATGCTTATAAAATTTTTACAAAACACCTACCTTCATGATTTCAAGTTTTTTAATATGATAAATTCCTTTTTCGATGTGTGGACCACTGCCTCCGCAAAGCGATGTAATTTATTGACACATTACATTGAATGCATTAAGGATGTGTTAAGTAAACATATATGACATATATGATATAATAGTGATAATGTAATTTTAATATATATATTTACACATATATGTCATTTACTTTATTTCTTTCAATATTACAATAAAACAGAAGCATCGTTCATTTATACATATGACCTACCATCTCCATGAACTATGTATTCCATTTCATATTTATATCATTTATATATTATCATAAACAATTATTTACGGAATATATATGATATTAATATCATGTTTTAGATTATACATAGGTAAAACATGGTATAATTAAGTGTATCAAGAATAACAAGTAAAAACATATACGAAAAACAAATCAATTATAATATGAAATATAACATTAAAATAGAAATTTTAATAAATAGTTAATATAAGTTAATAATAAAATCATTTATGTTATGATATATAAGAATATTATTCAATGGTAGATTTATAATAAAATTAAATATATTATACTATAGGTTTTAGTGTTTAAAAATAAATTCAATATGTAATGTAAGGGTTTTCCCATCACACTTTTATTTCTGTGATATATATGCTATATTCCCCACTTATTATTTTATGTGGGGTTATATGGTTCAAAAAGTTACTAAATTGATAAGGTGGTTTTGTCTCAATTCTCTGTCTTTAAGACACATGTTTTTTAATGAACCTTTATTCTCTTATGAGGTTCTTATACTTCCCTTTGAAAGGTTATGCCATTATTATACTTATTTTAATGATATTTATTATTTTCTTTATTTTTTTTATTTTATGGGTAATGGGATTAATAGTTTCTAAGGTAGTAAGAATTTATTGATAAAAAATCATTAGTTATCAGGATTGATTTATATTATGCATCATTGATGAAATATTATGATCCATATCTCGAGAATTATAATGATATTTATTCTCCAATATTTTTTTGGATATATTCATTTATTGGTACCATTATATCACTCTTTGGAACTTATTATTATTATGAACATGTTTCTTAGAAAAATAAAACCTTATTTATGTCTTTGGTTAGAAATTTGTATCATTCAAAAACCATGTTTTATAAAAAAATCAATGATTTTTTGAGATATTTTAAGATAATTTTCAACCTAAAAATGTGAAAAATGTTTTATGTGTTAAAAAGAGATTAATTTTTATTAAAATTCCCCTTTATATATTTAAAGGTTTTTTTAAAAGAAGAAGGTTTTCAAAAACAAATATGATTTAAAATGTTTATTTCAAAAAAGAAATGTTATTTTCCTGATGAAATGTTTTAATTTTTTAAAGCATATTTTATATTATTTCAAAGTGACTTTAAAATAAATTCATTTTGATGATTTTTTATGCCATAAAAACTTAATTTTAAAAGAAAGGTTATTTTCTTTATGAAATTCACTATGTTATATTGTAAAATCCTTCTCATCTAAGATAAAAACAATTGATATAGTTTTGGTTTTTAGAGGAAATTATAAGAACAAGAAATTATCATTATTTTTCTCTGAATGGTTTATTTTTAAGAGGAAATCATTTTATGAAATTAATTTATCTTCCGCGAGTTATTCCATGATAAAATACTTATGAATCGTGCTTACTTTCAATGGTTATTCTACGATGAAATTATCCTGAAACATGCCTCTTTTCTATAGGTTAGGAGATGATGAAATGTTTATGATACCCATTTTATTTAATGGGTTATGATATGTTGAATGTAAAATCCCAGGTAAATAAAGAATATTAATTTTTTATATTTATTAATTTTTGAATTGAATATTAATTTTACTCTAAAAGGGTTGCTATGTTCGATAGCGTACCTGATACGCAACATCGGGTTTCATTGAAATCTTACGTTGCACACTAATAATATATTATTATTTTAAACGGTAGTTAAATACTAGTCATTTTATTTAATGTAATGAATTAAAATAACTACAATATTATTATACATTTTTTTTAAATGTATTTACATTTATCCAATAAAATTGAGAGGCTTAAAATGTGAATGAATCTAATTTTAAGCATAATTTACAATAAAAGGCCGATTTATCACCTTTTAATGGTGAACCCTTTTTAAATATAGTTTTGGTCACACTAATACATTATATATGAACAAATAAAACCCTTCTATATAATGTGTACATCACAATTTACTTTGTGTAATTTTTCTCATTTTTTCGATAAAGTTCATTTTTTAATAAATAGTAAAAAATATTGTATTTTAATTCAAAAGTTCCTTTTAATCAAATTCATTTATATGGTTATATTATCTTTTTAATTGATTTTAAATTGAAATTAAAATATATATTTACCATTTAATCCGATTGTGGTCATTGGAATTAATTTCACTTTGAAATTGGACATAAACAAGTATCAATCTTTTGATAATTATTCTTTCTTAAAAACAGGCTATTTGTTTTGATAAAGAGAATTAATTTAAAATTAATTAATGACACTTATATGTTTTGAATTTGTAAAAATAGAAATCATTTTTGAATTTAGAATATCAAATATATCATAGGCTGAAGTTTTGGTATTTTTCTGAAAAACATCAATTTTTAATGAAAAGTGACACCACTTAGTGGTAGTAAAAAAACTGGATTTTTCATTTAAAAGTAATTTTACCACTTTTGTGAATTGAATTTTAAAAATCTGAAATACATGGCTGTTATCAAGAAGTAAAATTTGGTTCAATAAGATTAAAATAATTTTTGGTAAATAGTGTCTTTTGACTTTTATTTACTGCGGTTAAAGGTAAATAAGGTAATTCAAGGAAAAAAGTATTTAATAATAATTGAAAATTACCATAAAACTTGTAAAAACCTTATTTTTTGAGTCATTTATGACCATTGGCATCTTTGGGTCGATTTTGGGACACCATTGAGGCACACGAGAGTGATAATGACAATTTAGATTAATTAACTTGAAGTAACGACAAAAAAGAAAAAAGAAAATATCTTTTAGTAAATTAATTTTTAAAAGGGGTTATATAAATTATCTATTAGACTGTAAATATTAATTAGAAAGATAAATAAATTTCCTACATAATGGAATTTGTTTTATAATTTTTAGACATCAAATAAATTAAATTATTTATGACACAATAATGATCTAATATTTACCTCATTAATAAATGATTTAAATAAATAAGATTATAATGATTAAAATATTATCCAGAACCTATCCAATTCCTATTGGATTATTTTATTTTGACCTTGAGTCATCTTATCTTCGACTATAAAGATTTTTTGACCATTAGAAACCGAATATAATTATGTAATAAAATAATGTTTTCACACTTTCATAAAGAGCCCATCCCCCCTTATAAAAGGGGACCACTTCTAACCAATTACTCACACCTCTCAACACTTTTTGATCGTCCAAAATCTACCCAATTAAGCTCCCTACATCCCTAGACTCCTCCTAAAAGCCTAAAATTAGGAAGAAGGCACTTCAAGAAGTCCTTTTGTTCAAACCAAAAGGGAGTCACCCAAATTAAAGGTAATAGTTTCTCTTAATTTGTTTTCTTTTATTTTACTTCTCCAACCCCTAAACTATTTTTATTCCTTTATTTTGTAACAAAACTAGTATAATAAATATACTAGGATATTTTTATGAGAATTATTAGAACTACACTTACACACACCTCCATGTAATGGATGAGGAACATAATGTTTCATTGGATGTAAAACTAACGCCTCATGAAACAATGATTGTTCAAATATCTATAACTACCTCTCATGGTGGCCATTATGATGGAACTATATTTATATACGATATATATTATGTTAATGTTTTCTTTATTCTTCTGTATTTTCCATTTATATCATGCCTTTATGGTTTCTATAGTGGGTAATACGATAATCTCATTTGAGGAAAGCGGACTACCGCCCCCTCAAAGTGATTTGACTCGTTAATGCCTTATGTGGGATGTATAGAGGATATAGTTAATGATACTCTACATGATATAATATTGGAATTATAATATACCTATGTATAATTATGTTTTAATTCCATTAAAATAAGAAATAGAAATGAAAGTAGCGTTCATGCGTACGTACGGCTTACCGTCTTCATGAACAGTGCATTTCATTTCTTACCTCCAAATGTTATGTATTATTATAAATACATGTATATACTGGATATATTTGATATATTTGATTTCTAAATAATTAAAACCATTCTTTATATAATTTACTATTGACCACATGGACAACTTGTAAATATAAGGCGTTCATTTTTTTACTCAAGTACCAAATATCGACAAAACGACCATTATTAACTTAAATGATTACATAATGTTTATAACAAGGTAATATGTAATATAAAAGGAATAATATACTTTAAAAAAAGGTTCTTAATCAAGTATAAATTAAAATTAGTTTATTATTCAGGAGATTAAATAACGAACGGGTCATGTCGGACAACGAGTTAAGGGATTTCTTATCTCACTTTCAATTCCATGAGATTTCCATTGTTTGACACTTATTTATTGCATGTGGTTTATTGTGTACTGACTTTTGATATATATTATCACTATTATCACTATATTCATGGTATTATGCGATTCATTTTGTGGTTATTAACTTTGGGTCATATGACTTGATTGATTACATAGTGGTAATGGATTTTCTTATCTAACTTTTAATTCCGTGATATTTCTATTGTTCACCACTTATTCATTGCATGTGGTGTACTATGTACTGACATTTGATATATATTATCATGATTAGATTTATATTCATGGTATTCTGTGATTCATTTTATGGTTATTAACTTCTGATCAAGCGACTCAGTTGATAACAATGAAGTAAAGGGTTTCATCTCATTTTTTATTCCCGTGAGATTCATGCTATACTTGACACTATTTACTTTTGTGTGGTATATGTACCTCCCATGATTGTACACTTTATGTAATACACTTTCATTTATTAGTATTTACAACTTTATTGTATGGTCCTTCTTTCATGTGGCATATGTTTTTTAAGTTACCAAATTGGTAAGGGAATCTTTCACCCTCCTCTTTTTAAAAGACTTCTTTTTGTTATGTCTTTTAATTTACATCTTATTTTGTTGGGATATGTTCTTATATATCCTTATTGATGTAAAATTTATTTCCAAGTGATGATATACCCTTTTTTTCTGATCAACTCATTTTCTGAATTTTAATGTTATGTCGTTAGGCTGTCAAATTTTTACAAAGGAACTTCTTAAACCAATTTCGATTTCTTTGGGTTCAACTTGTAGTTATTGAATATTTCATCCTATTAATATGTGTGAATGACCACTGATTGTTTTACACTTAATATCTACTTATATTGGGTCTATTTATATTTATCACACATAATTATGAGATTGATTTATCCTTAATTTGAGGATACCATCTTTATAATGGATTTCATCTCAATTTACATTTCCATTGAGACTTCATTATTGTTATGAACCAATTCACTCTTATATGGTGTATATACTGTCCTTTGACATATTATATCATGAATCTGTTTATTATCATGATATTATAAAGTTCTGATTAAATTTTATTCCACAATTATTTGTATTCAAGACTGTCTCATTTTGTTAATAACTCTAACAAAAATATCATTTTTAAATGCTTTAATGATTTATTATTCTAAATATTTATCTTTAATGTCCATATTTTAAAAATGGTTTTGTGTATTTATTTATATGGACATTAATGTTTTAAAATTATAATTCTATTAAAAGTTTCAATGTGGTATGGGAAACATTGATTCAAAAATCTTTTTTAAAATAGTTTTTGAAAATGGATTGATTATTTAAATATCTTGAAATTACATCTTGTGATTGAAAATGAAATTATATTAGTAAAATGTTTATATTTTCAATATTTTATGTGTTATTATGGTATTTGGACATTTTACGGTTAGTTACGTGATAAACCATATGACGGGTGGTGTCGCGAATACCAGGATGGGTGGTTACGTTATAACCTCAAATGCATCGGGTATGGAAGTCGTCCATATGGCTATTCCATTTAGTGATATGTGTGGAAGTCGACCGTATGGTTATTCCATTTAAGTATGTTTATGTTTCAAGTTACCTTTATATGTTACGTGTTCTTTATATGGGTTTTATGGTAATCGTTTGGTTACAAAATGGTAAGTAATGATCTTTTATTCAGTGAATAGTATTTACTACTTCAGAAAGGTGAAACGAATTACTTATGTTAAAGTATTCATGGTTTACTTGTTGTCTTGAAAAAATAATAGTTTTCCTTCCTTGTGTATCCCTTACTGATCTTTTTATGCTCATACCATGTTTTTGAAATGTTTTACACATGACGTAATGTGGAATAGGGTCAAGGATCGGATCAAGGAAAAGTCATGTTGTCTTAAACATGGAACTACACATGACTCTTTTTTTTTCAAGAGTTCATGTTTTGTAAAAAAAATAGAAACTGTGTAGAAGTGTCTACTTTGTAAATCTTTTGAGATTTAATAGTTATGTCCTAATTCTCTAAAACTCCAAACCTGAAATGATCCTCAATGTGATTTATTCATTTAATTCAATATTAAGTAAGGTTATGTCTGTGTCCTTATATTGAATGTTTATGATCACATGGAACACATATATATGATTTCATTATGTGATGGGTGGGAACTATATCTCCCTATAATGAATTGGGTAAAGATTTATATCTCAGTTGATAATTATGGGAAACAAGTCATGTGACTTGATACATAATGGGAAACATGTGTTTCCTAATACAAAATGGGAAATAGGTTCATCCTAATCCTCAATGGAAAATGGGTGTTTCCTGATCAATAATGGGAAAAATGTGTGTCATAATCCATACTGGGAAGACCAGGTTGTTAATCCACTATGAGAAATAGGTGTGTCCTGATCCATAATGGTAAACAAGTGTTTCTTGATCCACTATGTTTATGTTCTAAGTAGGTGACCTTGAATAAATTAAATGGTTTTCTATATTTAGGAAGGATCCACACTTATATGACATGATATCATGGTTCAATATTGATTAACGATTATTTATCACCCTTATGGTTCATGTCTTATTAACATACAATCATTATTACATTACTCCTGATTATGATCCTTGATATGTAGGTTATGATCATAAAATGTTATTCTTATGTTATCTCATCCTTATTCTCATGTTATGCTTACATATAACGTTTATTTACCCTTACTGATCATCTGAGATCACCTTTTCTTATATTACCTTTCCCTAGGTTATGAAGAAAGTTTTTTTTTGTGGGAGTAATGAAGCGGGAGATCATTAAGGGGGATATTTAGGAACTTTCACCAAGATAAGTGATTATATTTCTAATATTAAAAAGACAATAAACTATTATGGTCCTTGGGTATGTAATTATATAATGTACTTAATATTCATAAAAAATTACGTAATATCCATGTTTGTTAAACAATGTTCACTATATTGGAAACCATCACAACCATTTTAATGTGATCTATGTTGATTATATATAGTAGGATTCAGATGTATCATTCTTTGATTGAGTCATTTTAATAGAAAACAACATTAAAATGATCTAATTTGGGTGTAGTGTTTCATTGTTACATGTGTAGTGGAATCCCAATCCAATGTATGAGGATATTTTGGTGTTTAATTCCTATTGATGAGTGAAATGACTAAATTTTATCACCAAATATACATTATGAAACATCTTATAGATTGGTTTCTATATGGTTGGGATCCCAAAACACCCCACACTTCCTATTATATAAATCTATTTAAATTTTCATCAAACAATGTGTTTTAAGAAGGTTTTATACTATTTTATGTGAGGATGGTGACATGGGGTTATTGTTTATAGATTTTTAATATTTCATAATTAAATTTCACTAAAGTAATACGACCATTCCATAATATAGGTAACTATGGAATATAAAGGGTTGCATAAGAATTTACTTTAATCAATGTGGTTGGTCAAAAAATAATAGAGGATTGTTTTTCCTTGATGGCTATAATTAATTTGTGGGTTACATGGTGGATCACCAGTAATGATATAACATGGAATGGGAATATTTATTTGATTCTAAACATAAATAAGGAAATGGGTCATGACATGAACAAACACACACTGATGTGGCTTGGGACTTGGGTTACATCATGATATATGTGGTCCCGCTGAATTGATCTCCCTACTATTTTCCCAATTATTTTTTTATTAAATTATATATAAATATTAAAACATAATGAATGGTTCTTATATAATATATCCCCCATTTCTCTTCTATTATCCCCATCCTCTATGGTTCTATCACCCCTCATTTCATATTTTTTTATTCATTCCTTCTTGTAGTTAAGAATCGTCTTGGTAGGTGGATCACTAGAGGAATATCTACCAATATTCTCCCATCCATTATTATTTGTGTTTTTGTTTTAATATTATATGGTACATAGTTCCTAAATTAGTGTTTTTTTGAGATTTTTGGAAATTCACTGCCCAAATCAATTCATACCAATAATATTTTTTTAGTGGGGTAAGACAATGTCCTGTAAAGTTCTATATAAAATGACACAATAGTTTATACTAATATTCAAGAAATGAATTATATTTCACGAAACCAAATATATGTTCACAATCAAGAACCAATATTAATAGTTTCACTTTTCTCTAATATGATTATCAAAAGGACGTCTATGGTTTTTTATTTTCAATGTCTGTAGTTCCATAGTGTCATAGAAAGATATTTATTTATTTTTCGTTAATTTGGGTTAAAAATACTACTCTAAGATACATGAAGTTCCTTTTCAGTTATTTTATAATATATAGGACCATGTGATTTTATACTTTTCTACATTGAGAATGATATGTATACATAACACAAAAGATTCCCCTATGATAGCCTTGGGTTGTACTTTTTGGATGATATATAAAAAAATTATTAATTATTGAAATTTATATTGGTTGTGAGACATATTCCTTAATCCAAGTTATTTTATATAGAAAATTCATTGGGTTTGAATAATAGAAATTGGGGTGGAATGTAATGATTAACTCAAATTTTATTACTTTTAGAGTTTCAATAAAATGTATCTCTATTATGACTTTTTATGATTTATTTAAATAATTTTTCTTATGCCATGATATGATTCCCATAAAGAGTCTCAATACTTTATTTTATATATAATAATATTCCATAGGGGTAGACTAATTATATTCATGAGGCTGTTATTCATTTTGAATTTACAATGAAGTGCATGGAGAATGAGATTCCATATGGTAGAGATCAAATATTACAGAGAAGGATTTCCCCTTTATCCATAAATAATTTTATAGTAGATGATATTTCTTATGGAATTTACTGATATAAACATATAGCTACCTTCCCTATAGTATTTATATTTTTATATTCCATGATTAATATTTATTAGGGAAGATAACATTATTGAAAAGTGGTTGGAATTCCCATGTTTTTTATAAAATGACAAGCATCATTGAGATGTTCTGGATTATTGATCATTATATGGGGTGTTATATTATCCCATTCACATATATTTACATTGGAATTGGTTAAGATTCTTATAGTATAATATTTATTTCAAACATTTTATACCACTCTAATTTATCTTTTAATAATTTAAGATAGGATAGTGATTTTATATGGTTACGATCATTATATACATGGGTTTAACTTAGAATTTATCTTATCATTTTTTCATTTGAGGTTAAGTTATCCTTCATCAAAAGATCGATACAGGAAGAGAAAAATATTTATTAATTATCCTTAATAAACTATTGTGATATTTTTAGAAATTATCAGTTATAGGTTAAGGTAGTTATAGTCACACACTATGTAGGTTGTTAAATCCCAATGTTAAGACATTTATTATTAAAATTATTAGTTATTATCATCATTATTATTGATAGATCATATTATCATAAACATTTACAATTTATATTATTTTATAGAATAAATTAATAGGGTTTTATAAAGTTAAACTCATGAATTTCATGGGTATCTTAGTTCATGTATATTTTTCATGTTATATGTTAAGTGTATGGGAAATGGAGTTGCATATTATAGATTAGTTGGAGTTCCATGGTTGGTCTTAATAGGGCAGACTAGGTGTTGACATGTGTCCATTTTTTATGATTTTATATTTCTAAATTCCTCCCTTTTTTTAGGATAGAAGCTTCCTAGTGGGTGTTAGAAGCCATTTAATTTCATTGGTTGAAAGTTTTTTCATCTAATTAGTCAATCATAGTAAAACATTTTTTTAATGTGGTTGGAAACATAGTCAATCCTTTTGGTTGTGAGGGTATCCCTAATTAGTTTGTAATTTTTATAAACTGGTAAGCCATAATATAAATCATTTTTTTCATGGGGTTGGATCTTCTGATTTGATTGTTTTTCTCATGTTTTTAGTCACACGAGCGATCAATTTGATAATGCATTTGGTCATCGTGGTAAGTAATTTATTTATTTCTTCATAACTTGGTCAAATATTTCTATAATTTAGTCAATCCTTCAATGTCAAACATTTTTGTCATGTTGTATCCCTTTCACGGTTAATAATTTTGGATATGTGGTCATTTACATAATTATTCATTTTAATTATATGGATGGTCCATGAAATTCATTTATTTATTTCATACGGTCAATGATAGGGTTAATAGTTTTGGTTATTATGTTTTTCCTTCACTAGCTATCTTATTGGTCATATGTTTAGTTCTTCAAAGACCACCATCATTTCCATATGGTTAGTTAAATGGGTGGTAATTTTCATCATGAATGAGTTCATTCACTCTCATTCAATTAGGTCATATGATCAACCCTTAATATTTATTCATTTACCCATGAAACTGGTCACATGGTCTATTACATGATCATTTATTACTTTGGAAAAATGATGAAATCTAATTTTTTTCTTGGTTTCAACCAATGTAATGTAAATAAATTATTTTTAACATAAATATGAACTCTTAAATTAACATATGATATATTAATGGAAAAATGTGGTTCTGAACACACATTAAAAAAATAATTAAATCATTGAGTGGCTTAATCTTTCTAGTTTTTATTGAGTCTTTCTTTAAGTTTTATAAAAAAAACATATATAATTTGAATTAAAAGGGATGTTAATATTATTTATTATAGTTAAATAATATTTTGTTATCTTTAATTATAAAACATGGAAGCTTTCCATAATTTTATTTTTTCTCTTACTTTGGATAAATTTTTCCTTCATTTATGGAGTTGTGAAACCATTATATGGTCATTAAACAGTCATCTAATAGGTTTCAAAATGACATAAATATCTCTATTTAGTTATGTGATGCCATAAAGAAACTTATGAAATAAGTGATCTATTCCATTTCATTTTTATTTTTTCAATGTATGAATTTTTTTATGATTCCTTGACCAAAAGACAAAATAACTGAACTATATAAAGAAATAAATTATTGATACAAGAGTTTAAAAGAGGGAAATTGTTTAAAATATGTTTCATATAATGGAATGAGATCTTCTGGGAGATTCTCCATCCATGTAATTTCACTATTATCACAATTATTTCAAGTCCATCCACTCCACTGTTAACCTCATTATAAGCATGAATGATTTTATGGATGGGTGTTGAAAAATGTTGGAGGGAAACCATCCATATTTTTATGGCGGGCCATGCCCCGTGAACCTCACAATGTTTAATGTATTGAATGATGGTAGTCTGGTCTCTTTAAATCCTTACATAATTCTATCCATTTTTCTTGCTGAATCAAATTACAATAATGATGATGTATATCTCCACTTATAAAGAGAAGACAATTCCACATGTACTATATTAGCATCCCCTAATATGTCCATTGTGATTCCTGCACACGATTCCATATCCTATGAAACTAGTTTTTCTTTTTGATGTACCTATCACATTTATTCTCATCTATATAGGGAGAGGGAGAGGAAATAATTAATCTATAATTCCATTAGATTAGTTGAAACATCCATTGACTCTGATCCGATGAAGAATAATGAGATCCCAAAGGGAATTGTTGAAGGTTCATATTTGCATCGCATCGTATTCTGTGATAGCGATGGAGATCTTAACCTGAGTTTCATAAAGACTAAAAGTAATACTATTTTAAATTGGAATATTTTTTTAATACCAGATTACATGAATCAATTAATCCATAACAGTAATGAAAATATGGTTAATTTGAGGAGAGGCATCTGTAGAAGTGAATTTTTGAATTTATGTCCTAATGGAGTCCAAACCAATCCATTTGAGATCAAAAAGGTCAACAATGTAATTCCATAACTTAGAGGCAGTGGTAGAAAATAAGAAAAGGTGGTCAGCTCGATTCTTGGCTATTATCCATACCAAGGAGAATCTGTAGGGTCGAACCCACTACATATTGAATCACTTTATCCAAGAAAAATCATGGATATTATTAATGAAATTATGATTGTAGTAAGGATTAGTGTTTAGAATACCATTGTGAGCCGATTACCAAACCAATAAATTATCAGTATTGGTGAAAGGGTGTTTATTAGTAATAGTATTTATCTCATAAGGTAAATCCAAATTTTTAGATCATAAATAGTTATTTATTGAATTATTTATATTAGTAGTTATATGCATATAATCAATCATGGATTTGAGAGGGTAACCATTCTAGTTATCCAACAAAAATCCCAAAGAAGAATATTTATTAATAATTTATCGAGAATGAGACATAATTTTATAAAAATATGTCTTAATAGAGTGCTGGATAGAAGAGTCCATGTATGAAATATTTCCTTTTCTTCCATTATTATAGAATCTACCTCTAAATAAATCAAAAGATGAAGATCTATTATTTATGATATTCCATGTGAGTTTAGCTTAAAGGGATTCATTAAAGATAAAAAGGTTCTTAATATCAAGGACACCATTATGTATGGGTTTATATAAAATATTACAAGGAACCATGATGAATTTTCTTTCTATATTACTTTTACTCAAGATATAATTTTTAATAATACTATTAATATTTTTAATCAAATGAATAGGGCATTTATAAACCATCATGATATAAACCATTTTATATATAATCGTATATTTGAGAATTCATAGTTGTACATCCATCGATAATGTTTTTTCTTTCTATGAAAAGAGTTGATTATAAATATGGTCAACAATATTGAAAAAATAAGTGATTTTTTTCTTTCCCCAAAAGATGAGAACCCCATGCTATATGAAGGGTAATTATCACTCTTTTATACAACATTCATTTATAATACATTATTTTATAGATATGAGAAATATTTTACCTAATAAAATATAATATTATTTACAGTTTATGGACTGACCAGACATATATTCTTAGTGAGAAAGGGAAGCTCCATGTTTTTTTATGTTTCTTGTGTTCCCTTGAATGGATAAAATAATATCATCTGCATACACTAGATGAGAAATTATGTTCATAATGTTACCTTGGCTAACCGAATCGGTGATAAGTATACTAAGATAGTCCTCATCTATAAAACCAGGATGGGAGATAGGAGTCACCTTGTCTAGCCCCTTTTGTGTAATCGAAATAACCACTCGGAATGCTGTTAATCAGAGTAGAAATGTGGGTAGAGACAAACATGGTTTTAATGAATGGAATGAATATGAATATCATATACAGTTCATAATTCATTGATTTTAAATTCATATATTATTGAATAATCTTTTTAAAAAATAGATTACTACAACCTTATTTGTCATGATTTTATGTAATTATTTTATATTTTATAATTAAATGTTATGAAAAGAAATTAAATGGGAAACATATCATGTTATTGATTGATGATATTTCATATGACAACGATAGATAAATGGGAGAGGTTTTATTATTATATGTGTTTTATGATTTCCTGATGTTTCCCCTTTTTATTTTAATAGATTGTGTTTGATTTATTAGGTTGTGTTTCCTTTTTTAATTTTTATCATTATTCATTGATTGAAAATCATAGGCAATGTAATGATGGTTGTGTAAAATAAATAATTTAAGATGTATGATAAAATTAATTACCCTTATTCTTGTAAATTATATAATTATAAGAATAATTATTAGATTTAGTTTTGTTTAACATTTTTTAAGTTTCTCTAATGACATTATATTACATGACATATAAAAAATCCATAATAAACCTATTAATTTTTAATGAGAATTAGAATGGTTGTGTCCTAAGAATATATATTTTGGGTAAATTATTCTTACCATGATATTGGAGGCATTAGTTTGTTGATGTTTTTTCCTAAGATACATTTCAATCTTGTGTAAAACAATACATTTAATTTGTTTTTCTATTCTTGGATGATAAAATATTTCTATTGATTTTTTGTGATTTTCTAATAACCTATTATGGTTTGGAATGTTTGATGACCATAAAACTAGAGGCTTTGGATGTATTGATAGTTGATGTTTGTGATGGTGGGATATATTTTACTATATAAAATGGTATGTGAATAAAATTTGGGATATTGGGATGAGTTTAGGGTGGGGATTTATTTTACAAATTCTTTTTTAAAGATTGGTTGATTAATAAATAAAATATGTAATTTATTTTAAATTCCAACCACTTGATACAATTTGGATCTATTAATAACATGTAAATCTTTAATTTGATAGCATTGAATGTTACCTATAGTATATAAAAAATTATAGACGGATAAATTAATTAATAAAAGAATGGGGATGGTACTTGTTATTTAAATACGATTACGCCATACTTGGTAATATAATAAGAAGAGTTATAGCGTCAAAGTCACTAAAAAAAATATTAATGTATTAATCATGTAAATTGAAATTGAATAATATTAATTAATGGTTTATTAATTAATTAACAAGTAATCGTGGGGATTTTTTGATTTCTCAAGAACTAGATTTTAGTAGTGGCTACTGGGGGTCCCATACAATGATTGTATTAGATGAGTCTATGGATAAGTAGTTTCCAATATATTGGTTACGCATTATATTATTTATGGTTTCTAATTTCAGATGAAATCCCACCCATTCCAGTATGAAAACCAACATAAAATTTTACTGGATGGGGGGGGGGGTTCTCAAATATCTAGGTTGGTAAGGGAATGTATTATTGATATCTACCTCTCCCTCGATATCCATATTGAAAAAGTTTTGATTCGGTGTATCTTGGAATATGATGGATTATAGTTTAGAGTAAATTCCTACATGATACTTAATGGATTAAAAGATGAAAATGAATATACATATAAGATATAATGGCTTGAGGCATAATATAATCTTGTATATGGTCATTGAAGATTTGACTTCCCATGGGTTTATACGAATAGGGTATGATGGATTTACAAATAATGAATTTAAATATGTTGTAGTTGGTTATGGGTATAAAATATTTTATTATTGGGGATGATGATGATGATATGGAAATATAGACTGATTCCTACCTGAGATGTTGGGGGTGTTTGTGGTACTAATATGGGAATGGTTTTCCCCCAACTGATATAAGGGGTGACATGAATTATGGAAGGTATGTGCACAAGATATGAAATGTTAGTGGATGAGTGTGATAAAGCAGTGAGGATGTAAAAGCGGGGTTTGTTTATATATATATATATATATATTATTTTTATAAGCTACTATTTAATGTGATGTTTTCCATGGTGGGAAATTTGTATTAAGTTTTTAGGTAATGAATTATTTACATTTTTTATCCATTGGTATTTATTAGGATTCTTTCAAATGTTTTAGAATGGGATTTAGGGATGATTCTATAGAGTATTAAATTCATTTTCAGACTATATATATATATATTTTTTCTAGGTCCACATGATATGGTTTGTGAGAGAACATTGCATTAATATTATTTTCGGTGTTTCTGAGAAAGTATTGTAGTTAATGAAACAACCAGGGGAGTTGTGTGATTAGGGATTCTTTTCTCCCTAGTGTTTAACCTTAAAGAACCCATGTTCTTTCCATTATATAGAAAAATGTATCTAATATGTAGTTCATTCATTATCGGGAAATCAACGGTATGAAAATAAAGAACAGTTGTCCTCTACATCCTATTGATGACTTATTCAATCAAAATCTTAGAAATGAATATTTTTTAAAATATTGATCATCATTATAGGTATCATTAATTGAGTGTAAAGAAGTAATATATTCTAAATAAAACATTTTTAATGTGGTATGGACATTATGATTTCACAATAATTCCATTTGTATTGACTATTTCACCCTATGTCTCCCTGGATAAAATTAACAGTGCATTCAAGGAATATCTTGATAATTTTTTGAGGTATTTATTAATGATATCTTGGTGTAAACTAAGATCTAAAAGGACCATGAGAATCAATTATGTATCACTATTGAGGATTTTATTATAGATTGTTAACTGGTAAATTAATAATTTTTGAATTATGGTGTCAGAAAGTTTCTTTTATTCAATATTTTCACCAAGTATGGGATATCAATTGAACATGGGAAGAAAAACACAGCCCAAGAATGACCTCCACCAAAAAACATCACTCAGTTACATAGTTTTATTACATTTTGTAGGTTATAATTAATGATTTGTCAAAAATTTATGTCAATTGGATAACCCATTAAACAAGATTTCTCATAAAGGGGTTATGTTCATATGGGAAAAGTAAATTTATGTTTATTTTTTATAATAGAGAAAGATATTAATGAATGCTACAATTTTGACAATAATTCCAAGAATTCATGGATTTTTTATATATAGTTATTCATTGAATAATGGAATTGGTTTTTTAAATATTTATATTGAAAATGTTCTTGCATATACATCGAGATAGTTAAAGATTCATGAACAAAAAATTCTATCCCATGACCATGGATTGGAATCGATAATCTTTTCTTTGAAGAAACAAACAAATTATCTCCATGTAGAATAATGTGTGTTATATACAAGTCATAGTAGACTAAAATACATCATTTCACAGAAATATGTCAACATGAGGAAAAGGGGATAGATTAGGAAACTCAATTTTTATAATTACTCAATAGACTACCACCCTGAAAAGGTAAATAATGTAGAAGATTCATTGAGAATAAAAGATCATGGATTAAAAACCAAAACAAGGATTGATAATAATCCTACATTAATAAACCTAGTAAATATGGATATGTGAATATATATGTGACACCCCGACCTCATATATTTGTTATTTTTAATTACTTTAATTATTACTTTGGGTTTTAGACAATTTTTCCACTATTGCACGGTCATCTCGTGTGGTTAGTAGTAACAGCACGGTGCTCGCACGGACTCCCGAGTGTGTCAGATTTATGGCGTGCGACTCACGAGAAATTTTTAGAACCACGCGAAGAGCACGTGACTTGACCCTGCATGTAGGTAGTATCGGGTGGCACGATTCGGGCATAGTTTGCTCAGTAGTGTGTCAGATTGCAAGCGAGCAGTGCAACTGCCCCCGTTTCAAAAATAAAAAATTGAATTGATTTATATGGTAAATAGGGGAAATATATATTAAAATAAACAAAATATTATGTCAAATTAAATTAAACCTTTTTTTTGTAAAGTTTTTAATAATTATAAAAATATTAATATGTTTTTTTATAATAATATTGTTATTTTTATTATTTTATTATTATTTAAATGAAAAAAAGGCCAAACCCTAACCCCCCTTCTTGTCACCACGCAGCTCCCCCTTTTCCCCTCACGTTCTCCCTATCCACTGAACCTTATGCGGCGGACGAACTTCACCGCTCGCCATCCACCTTTGCTCCCTCTTCCTCAATCAGGTCTCTCCATTCTCATCCCTTCCTCATCGCGACCCTGCCACCCCTCCTGCTTCGCCGCCGAGCGCCCCAGCCCTGGCTCCCACAGCACTGGCTCCCTTCCAGGCCTCCTCCTATGGTCGCACCTCCCCTTCTTCAAGTGAAACTTCCCTCCTTCTTCGCAGACCTTTCCAGTACCCCAGTCGTGCTCTCCACCCTCGCTTCCTACAAGACTCGCCTGCCTATCTCCCCCTACAGCTGACCTGGCTTCCAACTCCTGTCCAGCTCGTACTCACCGCAGGATCCCGACTTCGCCACTTTCCTTCTCCTCTCTCGCCCCCGTAGGACCTCAATGCACTCTGAACCCCAGCCTCGCTCCCAGAGGCCCCCTGCACGACCCCTTGCCTCCCTCTGGTCTCCTTCCAAACACGGCTAGCAGCCCCCTCACATGACCTAGGCATCGCATGGCTTCAGCCTCACCGGTGAAATTTCCCTCTTTGTATCCCAACCTCTAGCCGACCTGTTGTTCGTCTAGTAGCGGTGCAGCCGCCTCCCGCAGCACCCTTTGGCTTCCTCTCCTACGCATGCAGCCTCTCTAGCAAACCCCTTCCGTCGGTTGGTTGCATGGAGTTTTTCCTCCAACAATATCTCTTTCATTTAAGGTCATTTTCTTCAATTTCTTTGTTCAATTTTGTTGCACTAGGATAGTGCTAACTTCCCACTAGTGTGTTTGGGTTGTTTTTGGGCTTTGACGTCGATTTCTGGATGCTACACCATTATGTTACATTGCCCCATTAAATTTAGAAAGGATTTGATTGCTTTATTTTTTTCAAATTCATTGATATTAATTAATTATTTTTGATTTGCAAAATAATTTCTTTTTCCGCTTAGTTGTTTTGGCATGTTTTGTGGTTATTTAGTTCAGTGCAAAGTTTAGTTTTTTTTAAATAAACTCAGTTTTCATTTTATATTTGGTAGCATGCTCATGTGGATTAAGATGAGTTTTATGAAAACTAATCCTACGTTGTTTAATTGTTTTTATGAATTATGAAATTAATTTATTTAACCATTCATGTGGTGCATAGTTTTTTTATAGGACGTAGTTGTGCGTTTGATCAAAAATGTGTTCCTTGAATTAGTTTTGATAATGTAAGGCTATGGGTTTCTCTTTGGTTTTATTTTATAAACATTAAAGTGGTTTAGTAAATAATGTAGATGGTGTTAGTTAAGTTTTGAGAGTAGGTCGAGGTGGTTCTTTTTTGTTGTTTGTTCATATGGATTATTTTAAGTTCGTGTTCATGTATTTTATTTATCTTTGTGGTTGCAGCGTGTTGGCGGGGTAACCCCACATTACCACAATCTTCGGTTTGGGTGTGTTTGTGCGCCTGTGTGAGGCGTGTCGCGTTGTCACGTTGTCGCGTTCGAGCTGCGAGTCGAGTTGGGTTCCCATTGCACTGCTTTTTAAAATTTAAGTTGCATTTTTTCTTGCTATTTTCACACACTATTTGTTCAGAGTAAATATTTTATTACTTTTAATAAATGCGAGATAATATTTGATAATTAATTTTTAAATGATTATTTTGGGTAAAAAGAGCCGTTTTTTTATACAGGACACTTGAAATATTTTCTTGATGAACAGACACCCAGTAGTGAAAGAATTCCAGTTTGGATTTTAAACATCATTCATTGAATTTCAATTATAGTTATAGTTTTAATGATAAATAATTTCTTCTGAATCTTGAACAAACGTTTTGGTTCATTTTAAAGTGGTGATTGTGAATTGAATTTAATGCCCGTCTGGAACATTATGGAAAACGGTGAAAATGTTTTGATAAAACCCTTCTTAGGATAACTCTCATGCCTTGGTTACAATTGATTTTTTAGGAGGACGTGCTTAGAGGCTCTCGGGTACTTGAGTAGTTTAAAGGCAAGAGGTTGTCCCAAGGAGTGACTTGGGGTGATGCCTGTTGTTCTTTATATATATATCTGAATGGATGCTCAGTTGGCATTGGTTGGGTCACCCCTTTCCAAAACACTTGAGTCATGGGAATATGGAAGATTGAGAGAATATTATAAGAATGATTATTGTACAAGTAGATTATGGTACTGACTAGTGGCCCATGGTAGGTGGATATATTGGGTTTATTGCTATGGGATTTTCCTCGGCCTGCCTGAGAAAGGACTGTCGAGCGTATTGAGTGTTTTGATTTCATCATTAGTGACATGTCAACGAGGACGATTTCTCTTTTGTTGGTGTCTTCTGGTTTATTCTCGATCTCCTAGGTTCACCCATGTCTGTGACTTTTTAGTTACTTGCGGTGATGAATATTGTACTTGTATATATTTTTTTTCATTTCCCTTACTGTGTAACTACTGTAGCATTTCATATGCAGTGTTTTTACTAGAAAGTGATGTGTGGTTTCAAAGTGGTTTATGAAAACTATTTTCAAATAAAAGTGGTTTATAATTTTTGTGCAAATTGAAAATGTAAACATCACTTCCCATTTGAAAAATGCTAATGTCTCACTAAAAGAATGACTTGGGTTTTTGAGAAATGAATAGGGGTAATGACTCGTAATTTGTTTTTGAGTAGCATGTAGAAAACCTTACTTTTATAAATTGTAGTTCAAACATGAAAGGGTGTTTCTTTTATTTTAAAGGTAGTGCATTGGGAATAGATATCGGGCTAGCCTATTGAGTTTTAATACTCACACCTATAGTTTTTTTATGTTTTTAGTGTTTATGCAGGCTATAGCTTGAGTGCGCTTTCCTTGGGTCTCACTTGATCGTTGAGTCAGAGAGTGACCCGCGGGGTTGAACGGAGTTAGTCAGGGTGTCGTGTTTGGTTAGATTTATTTTTCTTTTGTTCCTGTTTGGTCATTTTGTTTGGTTTACTTTCTGCGTTTCTTTGTATTATTTTTGACGCATTATTTATTTATATCGGGAAAAATTGTTCCAACTCGCTCTATTTTGTTTCTTGACACTATTTGTCAGTGCATGGGGATCAGGAACACCCCTCAGGCCATGTCACGAGCTGGCTCGGGTGACCGGTTCAGGGTCGACTAGGGTTGGTTCATGACAAAATGGTATCAGAGGAGTTCATCTCTTATCAGAACTCTCTTTTCAAAGTGACCTTGTTATTTGGGGTGTTCAGTAGATGGAGATTAGGACTATTGGGACTCGATAGGTAGGTACGGGTGTTAGGTCGGACATGGTAATGGCAGATGGTCTAGAGGTGGGTTGAATAGACCAGATTAAAAATTTTAATCAAATAAATTAATTATCAAAGTTAATTATTGAATTTAATTAGCAGCAGAAAAATTAAATAACGCAAGGATGTTTTTTATAGTAGTTCGATCCAAAGTAGGCCTAATCTACTCTTATACCTCTCTACTCGGCGAGATATACGTGTGCAGTAAAAATTATTTCTAAAGGGGAATCATAACCCAATTACAAAATCCTTTTCTAGTGGAGGGATAACCACGACACCGACTTTTGTGCGGGGAGTCACAACCCTTACAACCTGACTTTAGATACTTGGACTCACAACCCAAACAGCCTTGACTTTAGATACAGGGAGTCACCACCCTAAGATCCTAACTTTAGAATCTGGGAGTCACAACCCAATGAAAAAAATAACAAATAATACTTTTGTGTGCAAAAGCATAAACAGAAAAAATAGAGTGTGTGTGGGAGATGGGAAGTAGTGTTACATACTCAGAACCAGATGAAAGAGAATATAAAAATTAAATCACAGGTACTAGTTCTTGAGGTTTAGATCGTCACATCTCGTTAATGAAATTGTAGTTGAAGAAGAATTAATTCAGCGCTTGAGAGACTGAGCAGGTGGTGAAGTAGAGTGCCACAGGACGTTGCAAATGCACAGTAGATTAAAAGTTCATAGCACTTTCTCTTTGAATTGTGTTTTATTTTTTCTGCAAGATAGAATGATATATATAGAGAATAAAAAAATCTAGCAGGTGTAGCAGCTCCGCTTCCTTAGAATATTCAAAACTAATTTAGTCAAAAGTTCCTATAAATATCTCCCTGAAAATAGTAGCTCTGTTGCTTCTTTATTCCCATAGAATAAATAAATGAATTCAAAATATTTTGAATAAGTCTTCCAATAAAATCTCCAGAACAATAAAAGCATTGAATGATTAAAAAATATAATTTTAAATCCATTTAAAATTATTTAAACTAAGTCAAAACAGTTCCTAGAAACTAGCAGCATATTCTGAAATTAAATTCAAACATTTAAATTTAAACAATCTTGAAACGTCCAAATTTATTTGTAAAAGATGTTGAAGAACGTTATTAATTTTTCTCTCTCAATATAGCACCCAAAAAAATAAACAATATTTCATTACAATACTTATATTTAAAGAGTTTTTTAAAAACAATCATTAAAAAATAATCCATATATTTGCATAAAATCAATTTACAAAAAAAATTGCACGAAATGAACAGTAACTTTGAAGTGAATAGTAACTTCAGAATGAACAGTAACATCAGAGTGAACAGTAACATCGGAGTGAACATTAACTTCGGAACGAATAATAACTTCAGAGTGAACAATAACTTTGGAGAAAGCAGTAATGTAACGTAGGGTATGAATAGTAATGTAGGGTATGAACAGTAAACCATACTTTCGTAAGATAAACATTGAACCATACTTTTGTGATAAAAAATAAACTGTACTTTTGATAAAAAATAAACCATACTTTTTATAAAACATGAACCATACTTTTGATAAAAAATGAACCATACTTTTGATAAAAAATGAACCATACTTTTGATAAAAAAATGAACCATACTTTTTATAAAAAAATGAACCATACTTTTGATAAAAAATGAACCATACTTTTGATAAAAAATGAACCATACATTTGATAAAAAATGAACCATACTTTTGATAAAAATGAACCATACTTTTGATAAAAATGAACTATACTTTTGAGATAAAAATAAACCATACTTTTGAGATAAAAATGAACCATACTTTTGAGATAAAAATGAACCATACTTTTCAGATAAAAATGAACCATACTTTTGAGATAAAAATGAACCATACATTGGTAAGATATCTGCTACTACAAAATAGCATATCATAACTTCATGTAATTAAAGTATATTAAAAAGATATTTTTAGACTTTGATAGAAATTAATGAAATCAAGATAAACATTTTACCTTTCCATAAAATCAAGTTTCATGCAAATCGGATAACTGTAGAAGTTTTAGTAAAATAAATACATAAATTTTTTAAAACAGTGAAATGTAGAGTTTCTAAAAACATAGTAGAAAATTCATTGAATTTTTTGAGAAATAGATAATCATTTTCAAACATCCTCATTAACTAATAAAATATAGATAAATATATTATATTTCCAAAGTGATCACAAAAATCCAAATAATATAAATTAAGATATCATCAAAATACATAATAAAAGTAATCAAACCAAATCATATGAAATCAAATTAAAGGAAAAATGCACGTGCACAAACAATCCCCCCATTTTTGTTTGATTACAAAACCAAAAAATTTAAACTATAAATGAATTTTTAAAATGATTAAAACCAAAATATTTCTCACCAAAACTTCTCTCCAAAACTTCTCCCCCTTTTTGTAAATAAACATAACGTTAAAATATTATCCCCCTAAACAAATGCAACAGATAAAATTTAAAAATCCAACATACCAAGAGAAAATTTAATTTTCTCAAACTGAGCAGAGTCTAAAGGCTTTGTAAAAATATATGCAAGCTGATGTTTAGAAGGATTAAATTCTAAAACAATATCACCCTTATTCACATGATTTCGAATGAAATGAAATCTAAGATCAATATGTTTTGTTCTAGAATGTTGTAAGGAGTATTTAGAAATAAAAATTGCAGATGTATTATCACAATAAATAGGTAGTTTATCAATATAGACACCAAAATCACATAATGTTTTCTTTATCCATAAACTTTGTGCACAACTACTAGCAGTAGAGATATACTCAAATTCTACAATAGATAAAGCAACAGATAATTGTTTCTTAAATGACCAGGAAATTAAAGATTTTCCAAAAAATGACACATACCTGGTGTACTTTTTCGGTCAATTCTACAGCCTCCAAAATCAGAATCAGAATAAGATGTTAAATCAAAACAGTTATATTTTGGATAAAATAAACCAAAATCAACAGTTCCTTTAACATATCTAATTATTCTTTTAACAGCTTTAATATGACTTTCTTTAGGATCACCTTGAAATCTAGCACATAAACAAACACTAAAAATGATATCAGGTCTAGATGCAGTTAAATATAGCAATCTACATATCATACCTCTATAAACTGTCAAATCAACTCATTTTCCAGATATATCACTATCTAATTTACAATTAGTACCCATAGGTGTTTTCATGGATTTAGAGGAATCAAGACCAAATAGTTTACCTAAATCTTTAGCATACTTAGATTGATTAAGAAAAATTCTATCTTTCCTTTGAGAAATTTTAAGTCCAAGAAAGAACTTTAATTCTCCCATTAAACTCATGTCAAATTCAGAAGACATCAATAAAGAAAAATCATTACAAATTATGTCACTAGATGATCCAAAAACTATATCATCAACATAAATTTGAAAAATTAAAATATCATCAGAATATATTTTAATAAAAAGAGTGGGATCAACATTGCCTTTCTTGAAACAATTTTTTAATAAAAATAAAGAATTTCTTTAATACCAAGCATGAGGTGGTTGTTTGAGACCATAAAAAGGTTTGGATAATTTAAAAACATGGTTGGGAAGTTTTTCATTTTCGAAACCATGGGGTTGAGAAAAATAAACTTCTTCAATAATAAAACCATTTAAGAAAGTGTTTTTTACATCCATTTGATATAATTTAAAACCTTGAAAACACGCAAAGGATAACAAAATTCTAATTGCCTCTAACCTGTAAACAGGTGAAAATGAATCTTAAAAGTCTATACCTTGTTCTTGAGAGTATCCTTGAGCAACAAGTTTGGCTTTGTTTTTGACAATCTGTCCAGATTCATCCAGCTTGTTTCTAAAGATCCACTTAATTCCAATTACCTGTTTATCTTTAGACAATTCAACTAAAGTCCAAAAATTATTTCTAACAAACTGATTTAATTAATCTTGCATAGAAACAATCCAGTTTGCATCTTTTAAAGCATCATTAATATTAACAGGAAAAAAATAAGAAATAAAAGCATAATTGGCACAATAATTTAAAATAGAATTTCTGTTTTTGACACCAGAATCAACATTGCCAATTACATTTTCAAAAGGTTGATCTTTTTGAATCTTCCATGATCTTGGATCAGGTTGAGGAGTATGCTCCCCCTCAATTAATTCATTCTTATCTTGAGTAATATCTTCACCAAAATTAAAATCTCTAAACTCATCATCAATAATATTAGAATCAGAATTTATTTTAGCAATATTTTCATCGAACATAACATGAACAGATTCTTCAATAACCATCATTCTTATATTATAAACTTTATACGCTTTAATATTATTAGAATAACCAAGAAAAATACCTTCCCCACTTTTAGCATCAAATTTATCTAAATTACCCTTTGAATTTAAAATAAAAACGTTGAAGCCAAAAACTCTAAAATAACCAACTTTAGGATTTTTATTTTTGAATAATTCATAAGGAGTTTTCATTATCAAAGGACTAATAAGAATTCTATTTGAAATATAAAATGCAGAAAAAATAGCCTCGGCCCAATAATATCTAGGCAAATTATAATCACTTAACATAGTTCGATCCATTTCAATAAGAGTTATATTTTTCCAATCTATAACACCATTTTGTTGTGGTGTTCTAGGAGTAGAGAAATTATAAAAATATCCATTATTTTCACAGAATTTTTCAAAATCTAAATTATGAAATTCACCTCCTTTATCACTACGAATAGAGATAATCATACAAACTTTTTAATTTTGAACTAATTTAGAGAAAGCAGTGAATTTAGATAAAGTATCATTTTTATGAGATATAAAATATACCCAAGTAAATCTACTATAATCATCAATAATAAATAAATTATATTTCTTTCCACCAAGGCTAGAAATTTGAGTTGGACCAAATAAATCAAGATGTACTAACTGTAAATGAGTAATGGTACTTATCTGATTGATAGGTCTAAAGGAAATTTTTTGTTTCTTCGCTTTCATGCAGGCGTCACAAACATGAAGTTGTTCTTTCTTCAAAGAAGGAAGCTGTAAAACATTCTCATGCTTTGTGAGATTATGTAACATTCTAAAATTAATATGACCTAAACATCAGTGCCAAAGGATGCAGTCATTCTGTACAAAATTCAAACACATTACATGTTGACCAGTTAGTTCAGCAAAATAAATAATATAAATATTATCTTTTTTATTAGTATAAAATAATAAACAATCATCTTTAAAAACTAAAAATTTATCATTTTGAAATTTTACTTCCATTCCATCATCACATAATTGTGATATACCAATTAAATTATGTTTTAAACCTTCAACATATAAAACTTTTGAAATAAATGTAGAATTTGAAATACCAACTCTACCAAAATCTTTTACTTAGCCTTTGGAAATGTATCCAAAAGTAACAGTGCCTCCATCACATATGTTGTATGATGTGAACATTAATGGGTCTCTGGTCATATTCCTAGAGCATCCACTGTCCATGTACCATATTTTTTTCTTGAGACATCCAAGGCATTTTTCCTAAAAAAATCAATTAATTGACAATTTTGGTACCCAAGATACTTTAGGTCCAATAGGATTAGTAATAAAAATTTTAGGTACCCATACAGAATTTAAACTTGTACTGTAAGGTACTCTTGAGAACAAGATTTTTGAAATATTAGTTTTTGTAAATCCCAAAGATTGTTTAAATCTAAGTGACGAGTCATTGGCATAGTGACCATTCATGCCACATTTAAAACAAGTAAAAGTTTAAGTACAACCATTTTTACTTTTAACAAAACAAGTTTTATACTTTGAGGTAATCTTTTATCATAACCAAAACCATATTTATTATTATCATTTTTATTCAAATACATTATATCATGATATTTTTCACGACTTTGAATAAAAGCATATAAACTTTTTTTAAGACATTCAACATCCTTTTTCAATTTCTCATTCAGATCTTGAGCAGTTTTCAAATTATCATAAACTATTGAATGATAAGTAGAATCAGTGTTTGTTAACTTTATATTTTTTTGCAAAACTAATTTAATTTCAGAAATAAATTTTTCATTATCTTCTATAAGATTATTATATAAATCAACAGCTTTGAAAATATATTTTCTTCATCTTTCAATTTATTTATTTAATTCAAAAACATTGGGGTAATCAGATTCAAATTCAGAATCAGAAAATTCCGAATAATAACTAGAATTACAAACCTTATCTAGTGATGCCATGAAACACAAGTTAGTAGATTCTTTGTCATTTCCAGATGGTTCACTAGAATCAGATTCTTCAGTACAACTCCAGCTAGTTGCCAATGCCTTTCTATCCTTCTTTTTGTATTTTCCTTTATTCTTTAGTTTAGGGTAATCGGGTTTGATATGACCATTCTTCCTGCACTCATAACAAGTTACATCTAAATCATTTTAATTTGTATCACCTTTCTTATCTCCCTTATATTTTTCTTTTTGAGGATTTCTACTAAACTAGTTTTTGAAACCTTTCTTTTTCATTGTTTTGTATACTCCAGTTAAAATCTGAGCCATGTCTTCCTTTTCAAAATCTTGTAGATCATAATCAGAAGAATTATTAGACATAACATTTATAGACTTAAAAGCTACACCTTTTTTTGTCTCCTCATCAGCTATGTTCTTCAGTTCCAGTTCATATTGGAGTAGTGATCCAATTAATTCATCAAGTGTGTACTCTTTGAAGTTCTTGCTTTCATCAATGGACACCTTCTTTGCATGCCATTTCTTTGTTAATGCTTGTAGGACTCTTTCAACAAGTATGGGATTTTCCATAGATTCTCCAAGTGAATTCATTCCATTCACAATGCTTGTGAATCTATGGAACATTTGGTTTATAGTTTCATCTTCACCCATCTTGAAGTCTTGATACTCAGCATGAAGCATTCCAATTTAGGTTTGGATCAATTTTTTCAAGCCAAGGGGAGTAACTTGCAAAATCTTCCAAATGTCATGAGTTGTCTTACATGCAGACACATGACTCAAAACACTTCTGTTAATAGCACAATATAAAATATTAATGACTTTGTAATTTAGGACTTATCTGTTAGCTTCACTTCCTATAAGAATATCTAGAACAGCTTCAGGCAGTGTGTATTGTTTTTATATGATAGATCAGTGCCCAATACTCAACTGTTTGAGGTATGCCTCCATTCAGGATCTCCAGTATCCATAATCATTGCCATCAAAATGTGGTGGCTTCTGAGGAATCCAAGCATCATTTGGGTTCAATCCTTCCATCTTATAAAATCTTTATCCTTAGATTGTGAGGTCTAGGAATAGGTTAGCACAATAAAATATAAAAGCAGATAAAAGAAATGATTGGTTAAATTCTTTAAGTAACAACCAATGGTACCAATATTTGGTATAATGGAATATAAAGATAAAGAAAAACTATTCTTAAGAAGGTTACCATTTGATACTAATTGTTAGGTCAGAGAGGGTAATGGTAGATGGTCTAGAGGGTGTGAATAGACCAGATTAAAATTTTAATCAAATAAATTAATTATCAAAGTTAATTATTGAATTTAATTAGCAGCTGAAAAATTAAATAATGTAAGGATGTTTTTTATAGTAGTTTGGTCCAAAGTGGGCCTACTCTACTCTTATACCTCTCTACTCAGCGAGAGATATGTGTTCACTAAAAATGATTTTTAAAGGGGGATCATAAACCAATTACAAAATTCTTTTCTAGTGGAGGGATAACCACGACACTAACTTTTGTATGAGGAGTCAAAACCCTTACAACCTGACTTTAGATACTGGAGGTCACAACCCAAATAGTATTGACTTTGGATACAGGGATTCACAACCCTAAGATCCTGAACTTAGAATCTGGGAGTCACAACCCATGGAAAAAAATAAAAAATAATGATTTTGTGTGTAAAAGGATAAATAGAAAAAATAGAGTGCGTGTGAGAGATGGGAAGTAGTGTTACAGACTCAGAACCTGATGAAAGAGAAGATAAAAATTAAAGCATAGGTATTGGTTCTTGAGGTTTAGATCAGCACGTCTCGTCAATGAAATTTTAGTCAAAGAAAAATTAATTCAGTGCTTGAGAGACCGACCAGGTGGTGAAGAAGAGTGTCATAGGACGTTGTAAATACACAACATATTAAAAGTTCACATCACTTTCTCTTTGTATTGTATTGTATTTTTTCCTGTAAGAGAGAATGATATATATAGGGAATAAAAATATCTAGCAGTTTCAACAACTCCCCTTCCTTAAGATATTCAAAACTAATTCAGTCAAAAGATCCCATAAATATCTACCTGAAAATAGCAGCTCTGTTGCTTCTTTATTCCCGTAGAATAAATTAAATAATTCAAAATATATTGAATAAGTCTTCCAATAAAATTTCCAGAACAATAAAAGCATTGAATGATTCAAAATAGAATTTTAAATCCATTTAAAATGATTTAAACGAAGTCCAAACAGTTCCTGAAAACTAGCAGCAGATTCTGAAATTAAATAAAAACATTTAAATTTAAACAATCATGAAATGTCCAAATTTATTTGTAAAATACATTGAAGAACTTTATTAAATTTTCTCTCTCAATATAGCACCAAAAAAATTAAAAAAAATCTTTCATTACGATCCTTATATTTAGTGAGGATTTTACAAAAAATCATTAAAAAATAATCCATATATTTGCATAAAATCAATTTCTAAAAAAATTGCACGGAATGAACAGTAACTTCAGAATGAACAGTAACTTCGAAGTGAATAGTAACTTTGGAATGAACAATAACTTCGGAGTGAACAGTAACTTTGGAGTGAACAGTAACTTTGGAAAGAACAGTAACTTCAGAGCAAACAATAACTTCGGAGCAAGAAATAACTTGGGAGTAAGTAGTAAAGTAACGTAGGGTAATAATAGTAATGTAGGGTATGAACAGTAAAGTAAGGTATGAATATTAATGTAGGGTATGAACAGTAAAGTAAGGTACGAACAGTAACGTAGTGTATAAACAATAACATAGGATATGAACAGTAAACCATACTTTCGTAAGATAAACACTAAAACATACTTTTGTGATAAAAAATGAATCATACTTTTGACAAAAAATGAACCGTACTTTTTATAAAAAATGAACCATACTTTTGATAAAAAATGAACCATACTTTTGATAAAAAATGAACCATACTTTTGCTTAAAAATGAACCATACTTTTAATAAAAAATAAACCATAATTTTGATAAAAAAAATGAACCATACTTTTGATAAAAAATGAACCATAATCTTGACAAAAAATGAACCATACTTCTGATAAAAAATGAACCATAATTTTGATTAAAAATAAACCATAATTTTGAAAAAAAATGAACCATACTTTTGATAAAAAAACGAACCATACTTTTGATAAAAAATGAACCGTACTTTTGATAAACAAAATGAAACATACTTTTGAGATAAAAATGAGCCATACTTTTGAGATAAAAATGAACTATACATTTGAGATAAAAATGAACCATACTTTTGAGATAAAAATGAACCATACTTTTGAGATAAAAATGAACCATACTTTTGTAAGAAATTTGTACAGAATGTTTTGAAAAATTTCAACGAATTTTTAAGGGCTCTTAACAGCCGATTTAGAATTTCATCATAACTAATGATTTTTAGAAAAACTTATTATCTTTCTAAAAAAGAATCAATTAAAATTGACATCTACAGATCCTGAAATCATTAAAAAACAGAAGCCAAACAATTCTGAAAAAACTGATACTACAAAACAGCATATCATAACTTCATGTAATTAAAATTCCATTCAAATGATATTTTTAGACATTGATGTAAACTAATGAAATCAAGATAAAAAAATTTATCTTTCCATAGAATCAAGTTTCATGAAAATCTGATAACTTTATAAGTTTTAGTAAAATAAATACATAAATTTTTTAAAATAGTGAAATGTAGAGTTTCTAAAAACATAGTAGCAAATTCACTGAATTTTTTGAGAAATATATAAGAATTTTCAAACTTCCTCATTAACTAATAAAATGTAGATAAATATATTATATTTATAACGTGATCACAAAAATCCAAATAATATAAATTAAGATATCTTAAAAATAAATAATAAAAGTAATCAAACAAAATCATATGAAATCAAATTAAAGGAAATATACACATGCACAAATAATGGGAACGACGTCATGAACCCTCACCCGTTTGTAACCTCGAGTCTGTAGGGGTAGTCTGAGAATTGATTTGTTGTCTCGTTCTAATTTTTTTTTGATTGAGGGATGACAATGGAGGCAAACCAATGTTACATTGTGATTTTACATGAAGTAGTGACCCATGTGGAGTCCACGTACACAGTTTAAGTTCTTCCAAGTCGTTGACGCTTAATTGGGGCAATCCCCAGTACCATGTTGCTAGTTTAAGCATTCATACTAGTCCCTCTCTTTGGTGATTTGATGCAAGTTGTGTATTTTCATGGTTCTTGTGGGTGTAAGTGCACTTTTGGGAATGAAAACAGGTTTTTTAAATGAAAATGTTTTCTTTTAAATGGATTTAAATTTGTGAAAGGGATTTTCAAAACTTAAAGCTCCTGGACTAAAAATCTTGTGGTTTCTTGGAATAGAAAAGTTATGGTTTAGATGCAACCTCGGGTACTCAATATAAAAGTTTTCACATGCGATGGAATACATGAGAAGTGTGTGTTGGTGTGTATGGATGAAAACAGATGAAGACATGTGCAATGATTCATGGGATTACTGGGGTGTGCACTTGGAATTAAAGGCTAGACCTTGTTTTTCTAAAGTGATTTTAATAAAGGGAAAATGATTTTTGAAAAATTGAAATTGGTTTGAAATGTGGGATTGGTATTTGGAAAATGGCCTTTAAAGAATTTTGTTTTATAAATCTAAAATAAAAAGGTATTTTTGTGTTGTGTTGGTATTTGTTTGGTTTTTGAGTTGGATGTTTTTGGATGAAAATGCTTTCAATGATATTGCTTCGGCTTGATATTGGTTTTGGTTCTGTTTTTAATATGTTGTTCAAAAAATGTCTCCCAGAAAGGCCCCCCCAGAGTTTTTGATAAGGTATGCCCAATTTTTGATCCTTCATGGACATTGTCTATGCTTAAAGGTGATCGTGGTCCGTTAAAGGTAGTTATGTGGTTTGAATAGGTCTAGTGTGCTTTTAGGATGTTGGGAACTCCTGAATCAATCAGAGTGTGTGTTGTTTTGGGACTATTTCAAGGTCCGTCTCTAGACGTATGGGAGTTTATCGCCCCACCGTTAATGCAAGTTGGGATGACGAGGGATGTCTTCAAATCAGTCTCCGTCCGATGGTTTATACAGGAAGAGGTGAAGACGAAGAAAAGGAAAGAACTTATGCGCCTTCCACAAGGCTAATGGACGGTGAAGGAATATATTGACCATTTTAAGGAACTTGTGTCCTTTTCTCCGGAGGTAGCATCACATTATTTGATGATGACTTCTCTATTCATTGGGGGTCTTCTCCCAAAGATCAAGGAGTGGGTCTCCTTTCTAAAGACCATCATTTCGGGAAGTTGGTGGATGAGGCGTTTTTTGCTGAGTTGGTCTCTAGAGTGTAGATGGTTGAAAATCCAGCGTATCCAGCTGCTCGTGAAGGTTCCCCATCTAGCGAGCAGGGCGTGCCAGAGGGACCTATTTCTAAAAATTACTATGTAGTGGTTCTGGCTTCCAGTTCGTCGGACCATTCAGCGGTGTGCCCCCAGTGTGGTCGTTTTGGGAACATAAATTTGTCATGTCACATCCCTCTGAAGACATGTCGTCGTTGCAGCTGTCTGAGTCACTTGGAGATGTTCTGCAGAAAGCATTGCCTGAAGAAGACGCAGTGACTGAAGAAATTCCAGTGCCTAGCTATGAGGTAGGGGATGCTTCGGTCATCAGATCTCCAACCACATTTCTTGGGGTGAATCTTGCACACAGTCAGCAGTTGCCAAGGGGGAAAACCTCAGTTCAGGTTTTGTTTTTCATGTTGGAAGTTGAACATTTAAAGTCTTTTCGCCCATTTTTTTCTACTGTTGAAGTTTTTTCTTCATTTTATGTTCATTGCTTCATTGTAAAATTACAATTGACATATTCTGTTGTAATCCAATAGTTTTGTTTGTCTGATTATGGTCTCCTGAATCTTGTGTTTCTCATAAAGGTGTGTTTGGCCCTGGTGTGGGTTAATCTAGGTTTGGCTGTGTTTGTTTGGAGATATAAGTTTCTATGGATGAATCGATGTTTCTAGTTTTTCTATGATTCACTGTTTATGTTGAGCTTTTCTTGGAAGTGTTTCTCTTGTGTTGGGGGTTTTTGGTCTGAGTCTAGTGTTCCATGTTTCAGTGGAGGTGATGTTTCGCTTGTTCTATAGAATATCGTTTGGATTGGTTGGGAGTTCCCACATACCCCCCCACCCTTTACGGGGTGATGTGTTTGGGTGTTAAAATTCTACCCTAGTTGAGTTATTGTGGTGGGGAGAACCTCTTCGTGTTCTCCCCTCAACCTCGGGCTTCAGCTTTCTCTTGAATCGGTCAGGTGTGACCTATGTATAGTAAGGTCATTCCGAGATTCTCAGTTTTCATCGGTTCTTCTGGTTCTGTTTGGACATGGACATATTTCTTGACCAACGTACGGCTTCGTGACTTTTTGGGGGAAGAAAGTGTCTGTGGTGGGGAGAATCTTCACACCCCAACCTCACAGATTTGTTATTTTTAATTACTTTAATTATTACTTTGGGTTTTAGATAATTCTTCCACTATTGCACAGTCATCCCACGTGGTTAGGAGTAACAGTGTGGTGCTCGCACAGAATCTCGGGTGTGTCAGAGTTATGGCGTGAAACTCATGTGAAATTTATAGAACCGCACAGAGACCATGTGTCTTGACCCTGCAAGCAAGAAGTACCGGGTGGCACGGTTCAGGCGCAGTTTTCTCAGTAGTGCGTCAGACTACAGGTGAGCAGTGAAACTTCCCCAGTTTTCAAAATAAATAATTGAATTAATTTAAATTGTAAATTGGGGGAAAATATATTTAAATAAATAAAAGAGTATTTCAAGTTAAATTAAACCAATTTTTATAAAGTGTTTAATAATTATAAAAATAGTAATATGTTTTTTATAATAATACTATTATTTTTATTATTGTATTATTATTTAAATGAAAAAGGGCCAAACCCTAGCTCCCCTTCTTTTCACCGCACAGCTCCCTCTTTCCCCCTCGTGTTCTCCCTACCCATTGAACCATATGTGGTGGTCGACCTGCCGCGCTCGCTATCCACCTTTTCTCCCTCTTCCTCAAGCAACTGTGTCATTCTCATCCCTTCCTCGTCGCGACCCAGCCACCCCTCATACTTCGCCGCCGATCACCCCATCCCCGGCTCCCATAGCACTAGCTCCCTTCTAGGCCTCATCCTATGGCCTCACCTCCCCTTATTCAAGAAAACCAGCCCTCCTTCTACACCTACCTTGTCAGCGCCCCAGCCGTGCTCTCCAACCTCGCTTCCTGCAAGACCTGCCTGCCTATCTCCCCCTACTACCGACCTGTCTTTCATCTCTCATCCATCTCATGCTCACTACAGGATCCCGACTTCACCACTTTCATTCTCCTCTCTCACCCTCGCAGGACTTCGGCACACTCAGGACCCCAGCCTCACTCCCGGTGGCCCCCTGAACAACCCCTCACCTCCCTCTGGTCTCCTTCCCAACATGGCCAACAGCCCCCTCACATGACCTCAACCTCACTTGGCTTTAGCCTCACCCATGAATTTTCCCCTTTGCTACCCAACCTCTAGCTGACATGATGTCCATCCAGCAGTGGCGTAGCCACCTCCCACAGCACCCTTCGGCTTCCTCTCCTATGCGCGCATCCTCTCCGGTGAACCCATTCCATCGGTTGGTTGCATGGAGTTTTCCCTCCATAGAACTATCTTTCATTTATGATCCTTTTCTTCAATTTGTTTCTTCAATTTTGTTGCGATAGGATAGTGTTAACATCAAACTGGTGCGTTTGGGTTGTGTTTGGGTTTTGATGTCGATTTCCGGATGCTTCACCATTATGTTGCATTGCCCCATTAAATTTAGAAAGGCTTTGATTGCTTGATTTTTTTCACCTTCATTGATATTAATTAATTATTTTTTATTTCTAAAATAATAATTTCATCGCATTAGTTGTTTTGGCATGTTTTTTGGTGAGTTAGTTCAATGTGAAGTTTAGTTTTTTTTCAAACGAATTTAGTTTCCATTTTATATTCGGTAGCATGCTCAAGTGGATTAAGATGCATTTTATGAAAACTAATCCTATGTTGTTTAATTTTTTTAATTATTCAATTAATTTATTTAAACATGCAAGTAGTGCATAGTTTATTTATAGGACGTAGGTGCGAGTTTGATAAAAAATGTGTTCCTTGAATGAATTTTGTTAATGTAAGGCTATGGGATTCCCTTTGGTTTTGTTTTATCAATTTTAAAGTGTTTTACTAAATAATGTAGATAGTGCGAGTTGTGTTTTGAAAGTAGTTCAAGGTGGTTCTTTTGTGATGGTTGTTTGTAGGGATTGTTTTAAGTCCATGTTCTTGTATTGTATTTACCTGTGCGGTTACAACACGTTGGTGAGGTAACCCCGCATTACCACGATCTTCGGTTTCTGCTTACATGTGCACCTGTGCGAGTCATGTCGCGTTGTTGGGTTGCTGCGTTCGAGCTACGAGTCGAGGTAGGTTCCCATTGCACTGAATTTTAAAATTTAAGTTACATTAGTTCCTAATGTTTGTGCACACTATTTGTTAAGACTAAATATTTTATTAATTTTAATAAATGTGCGATAATATATGACCATTAAATTTTAAATGATTGTTTGGTGTAAAAATAGCCATTTATTTTTTACAAGACACTTGAAATATTTTCTTGATGAACGGAAACCCAGTAGTGAAAGAATGCATGATTGTATTTTAAACATAATTCACAGAATTTCAATTACAATTCTGATTTTAATGATAAATGAATTCTTCTGAATCTTGAACAATCGTTTTGGTTCTTTTTAAAGTGGTAATTGTGAAATGTATTTAATGCTCGTTTGGAAATTTATGGAAAATGATGAAAATGTTTTGATAAAAACCCTCCTAGGATTATTTTCCTTCCATGGTTGCAATTGATTGTTTGGGAGGCCGTGCATAGAGGCTCCCAGGAACTTGAGTAATTTAAAGTCAAGAGGATGTCCCATGGAGTGACTCGGGGTGATTCCTGTTGTGCTTTATATATATATATCTGATTGGATGCTCGGTTGGCATCGGTTGGCTCATCCCCTTTCCAAACACTTTAGAAATGGGAATCTGGCATATTGAGAGAATATTCTAAGAATGGTTTCTACACTTGTAGGATATGGTACTGACCGGTTGCCCATAGTAGGTGGATATATTGGGTTTATCGCTATGGGATTTTTCCTTGGCCTGCCTGAGAAAGGATGGTCGATCGTATTGAGAGTTTTGATTTCATCGTGAGTGACATGTCAACGAGGATGATTTCTCATGTATTGGTGTCTTATGGTTTATTCTCAATCTCCTAGGTTCACCCATGTCTGTGAATTTTTAGTTACTTATAGTGATGAATATGGTACTTGTAAATATTTTCTTTTGATTTCCCTTACTGTGTAACTGCTATTGCATTTCATATGTAGTGTTTTTACTAGAATGTGATGTGTGGTTTTAAAGTTTTTTATGAAAACTGTTTTTAAATAAAAGTGTTTTATACTTTTTGTAAAAACTGAAAATGTAAACATCACTTCCCCTTTGAAAAATGCTAATGTCTCACTAAAATAATGACTTGAGTTTTTTGAGAAATGAATAGGGGAAATGACTTGTACATCATTTTTGAGTAACATATAGAAAAACTTGCTTTTATAAATTTTAGTTCAAACATGAAATGGTGTTTCTTTTCTTTTAAAGGTCGTGCATTGGGAATAGATATCAGGATATCATACTAAGTATTAATACTCACACCTATAGTTATTTTCTATTTTTATTGTTTTTGTAGGCTACAACTTGAGTGTGCTCGCCTTGGGAGACGCTTGATCGTTGAGTCGGAGAGTGACATGTGGGGTTTCACGGATTTAGTCCAGACGTCATGTTTGGTTAGGTTTATTTTTATTTTTTTCCTGTTTGGTCGTTTTGTTCGGTTTACTTTTTTGTTTCTCTATATTATTTATGATACTTTATTTATTTATATTGGGTGAAATCGTTCCCACTTGCTCTGTTTTGATGCCCGGCACTAGTTGCCAGCCCGTGGGGATCGATAAAACCCATCGGGCCATGTCGTGGGCTGGCTCGGGTGACCGGTTCAGGGTCGACCTGGGTTGGTTCGTGATAATATGGAACATGCGAAAAAAATACTTATTCAAATTATTTCCAAACAATATTTTTTTGAAAAGATAAAAAGTTCTCAAATTGATGATGATAATTTTCAGAATAACATTAAAGCATTGAATAATGTGAAATTATAAATTTTCTTTTTTGAAAATGTTGATATAGAATTTTGAAAGTGGCTTTGGGTTCCATATATACATGAGTTAAATATGGAATTTTTTTAGATAAATCTCATAGATGGAATTTCTATATACACTCTGGTATCTCTAGGATGTATAAATATTTTGTAGGAAAATTTTAGGTGGGATAATTTGAATTTAGAAATTGTAGATTATGTGACAAGATATTTTATGTTTTTGTCTCACATATTCTTTGAAGGTGAATTGGATCGTTCTATGTGGGGTGATTTTGTGGGATTTATTGGTGTCTCTATTTAGGAGGATCCAGGCATCTCATTTCCCTCCCATTGGGCATAGAGTGCTAACATCTCTATTGAAATGATAGAGAGAGTCTTGATTCTCCATGAAGGGTGCTTGTGTATAAGGCATGTCCATAACCAAGCACACGATGAAGGAATTTCTTGATCTCAGAAAATGATTATCCTAAAAACTATAATCTACCTCTTTTAAATCTCATGTCTTATTTGTAATGGGAATGAGGATCCCTTCTTGAGAGAATTCACAGTGGCCGAAATCTATCATGTTGCTCATATTAGGGCTTTATAGGGTCATTGGATCTAATGGCGCCCCCTAATGATGGTCTAAAACTGAACAAAAAGGGTACTTAAGGGTTGGGTGTTATTTTAGGTAGAGATATTATTCATGATCACAATCATTATTTTTACATGTAATTATTATCATATTTTCTTATTGGAAACACCCTTCAGGCAGAAGCGAACTCCATGCTCACAATGATTCTTCTTTGTAGACAGAAAAACATTGATCTCTGGGATATTGAGACAAATTTCACCATTATCGACAAATTGTTGCATGGACTTATAATTACCACATGGTGAATTTCATATCTCATCTGAAATTGTTGTGTTCTCCTTGATATCCACAAAAAGTTTCTTCATATTTTTCATGACGGAAATAGAGTTGTAGACTACCTTGCTTCTATGGAAGACAATACCACTATTGTTTCTTGTTAATATAGCATGGGATCATTCCCTATAAAAGGTGTGGCCTCGGTCATATGGGACAATCAAGGACTTAATTACTTCATACATTTTTATAATAGGTACCATTCATGTAATGTCTCAGATATTCCATATATTATTTTTGAATATTATATGGAATTAATTCGAGACCAGTCCCTAAGATGGAATGAGATTTTGAAGCTCAATATTCCTAGAATAAATATTTAAAATATTGTAAATACATTAAATAACAAGTGCAAGATGATTTCATGAAAATGAGGAAAACATATAAATGTGTTACCAGATCATAAATCTAAGAGCGTCGTTGCATTTAGAGAAGCGACATTACACTAGACGAGCCCTAACATCGATCGGCACAGGTCGACTGTAAAAGTAAGTTTTTTACAAGACGTTTTAAAGAGTAAAATTAATTAATGATTTATTTAATTTTTACTAATTATAGTGATTAAATGAATCCTTTTCTATTTTCAAATAAATATCTTGGAAAGAAACCAGTGTCAGAATTCAAACCCCCAGAGAAATCCCTAAAAGCTCCGGAAAGATAGCCTTAGAGAAACCTCTCGATGGATGATGAAAAACGATGGATCGAGATCATTATTGACATATCTCCATCGAAAAAGAATGATCCAAACCTCAATGTAGGGTGTTTTGATTTTCATTCCATCATTCTCGATATTATAATCAAGGAAAAATGTTGATAATCCAATGAATAGGTTGACCCATAGTTCGATCATTCTTGAGGGATGGGTTGATTTTGGAATTGATTTGGGGAATGTTATGATTATTTTTTCAATTACCTTATTGATTGTTCTTATAGGAATAGATCATGGATGAAACATAAAATGACTGAGGTTTGTTCCTCGAGTTTGTTCAATGTAAACTTTTCTTCCTATTTTCCCCGCGTGTTCTAGTTCATCATGGCATATGAATAGATGATTGTTTCACCTTCAATTCATGATGTAGCGATCAAGGATTTTAGATCTAACATCAAGACGACCTATTTGAGGTGAAACACTTATGGAAACGAACGGAATGAAGTATTTTAGGAGATATCATTCTTCTTTCATTCTTCATGCAGGTGATCAGAATCAGATATCGGAGCTAATTGAAGGCCCAAAGCTCACCGATTCGATGACATGACAATGAAGTGACCTTGGATCTCCTATTTTAGGACAAAAAGAACAACAAATTTAGCATTGGAGGATTGGATGAGGCACATGGAGGAAGAACCGTGATTTTGGGAATTCAAGAATAACACGATGTTTTTCCGATGATATATTGTGTGTCAACCCCAGTAAGAATGAGCATTGGAGGATTGGATGAGGCACATGGACGAAGAACCGTGATTCTGGGAATTCAAGAATAACACGATGTTTTTCCGATGATATACTGTGTGTCAACCCCAGTAAGCAACATCTAGGGTTTCGGGATGTCGTAAAATTATAACATGGCAGGTTACATCTATCACATATTATGTGGGCCCTTCTTTGGGACTTGGTGTGTATATCACGGGATACACATACATGGGGTGGAGTACACGATCTATACTCAACCCAATGGTGAACCCCATCCCCATTACATGGGGTACCCCATGTATTAGTACATGGGCAGGTAGACATAGGTTGAGGTCGTGTACCAACATACTGTTGTGGAACATGGGAAGACCCCGGATGGATAGACACAAAGTCTGAGACTCTCTACACTCTGTGTAGACCTTTTCGACATGACATATTCTTTTGACAGGGGTATTTGTACATGTCTAGTACCCGGGGACACGGAACATGGCGTGTGACCCTACTACACACCATGTTTCCTTTCTACATGTCTTAGATCCATTGTCAACTATATCATGGAAAATTTTCATTAGGGTTCGTGCCCTTGATCATTTCCCTAAAGGTTGTTGTGTTTTATTTCAGACACACTTTAGTATGATTACATCTCTATGAAATCCTATAAGGATTTGTTGGAATCTATTGTGAGTCCTGGTGAGGGATCCTCCATTCATTATTCATGCCCTATGTAGAGTTCAGGGTATATAAGTGACCAACATAATCAGGCATCGATCCTCTACATTGAGGGTTCTTTCAGATAGAGTTATTGGTATTACCACATGGCATGGGATGTGATCCTCATCTGATGTATCATATCTCTCTTCATATCATTCAGTGTATCTCTCTCTCATGATGGTTCCCAAAGAACAATACTTCTTAGATAAAGGTCATCAGTGCTATCAGACTTTGGAGTGCATTATCCTAGATGAGTGATTTCGGTAATATTCAGACAGAATCCCTTGTTGTGGGGTGTGCTATTTGTGACATAACTCTATACTAAATGTATTGTTTGAGTATATATTAATATCATTGTTATATGTTATATACATGTACTTGTTTAGAGATGGATGTATTTTTCCTTCGTGTATTACTTTGTGGTTTTAGGGTGTCCTACTAAGTATTGTTATACTCACCCCTATATGGTATTTTCCCACACGTGTTATTTCTTATGTAGATGAACGGCCTTTTGGTGGAGACCTATGTGGACCAAGACTATGACCAGAATCATAAAATAATTTGTGAGTTCTGATGAGATGAGGTGTTCTGGAAGCGTTAGACAATAGTCTTTGTACCCTTTTATTTATATGTTGGACTTTGTTGTTTACAAAATCTTTTTTTGGGATTGTATTCTCACCTGGATTAATTTAAATTATTTACTTCTTTTATACTTTTTTGGTTGGGATAGTGTTATTTGTGAATTTGTGTTTTTATTATTTTTTACTTTAAGTATTTTGGACTTGAAGATGTGTGTGTGTGTGTGTGTGTCTAGGAATTATGGAAATGCCTCTCGTGTTAGTGATATTCCTACTTGGTGCTAGTCACCAACCCCGTGCCTATTTGAGGTGGTCATGGGGAGTCACGGCATGGGCCTCACTTAGATGGGTCATGATAGAGTGGTATTAGAGGCTGGATCATGTCATCCTAGGGAGAGGTGGTGTTACTCATGTGATGACATGGGATATCTCACTTGATATTGTCTAACATGTTGAGCTACTGATAGGAAGATAATGGATAAACCTTTGATGCCGGGGTAGAGGCAGGGGAAGGAAAATTCATAGGGTGGTGAACATGGAAGAGGAGCTGTGAGAGAAGTGGGAGGTGGTCGAAACTTCGATTTGTTACCACCACTGCCCCTAGGAGGTCTTTGCCAGGCTCTGGGAGCTGGAGAAAAAGAGAGGGGACATCAACATGAGGTCAATGCTTATAATCTAGGAGCTCCAAAGATGATTTTAGGTACTATCTACATCTTTTCTATTCTAGATACCGTACTGATGGACATGGGTTCTACTCAATCCTTTCTTTCCATGTATGTTTTACAAGACCATGAGATTCTGGTAGAATGGTTGACTCGACCCTTATGCTTGGAGACACCTACTGGAAGAGACTTGATGATCACACATATTTTTCAACAGTGTGAACTTACCCATGTAGGATATAGTTTTTTTTAGAACCTCTTTGTGGCAACGTTGATGCATTACAATGTCATTTTTTAGGGATTGGTTCTCTTCGGTTCATGCCCAAATTTATTTTTTTAGTCGAAGGGTGCGGTGTGCTCCAAGAGATAGAATAACATTTTCCTTCTTAGGTGGAAAGTAAATTTAGGTAGAACATGATGGAATCACTCATAGGAGGGTGTATCTGATTACTCATCACTTGGATGGCTTGACCCTCAGCGAAGTAGATGTTATGAGTTTCTAGTTTATAGCAGTAGTGTATGAGTATGAAGATGTCTTTACAGAAAATGTTTTAAGATTACCACCTCATCAAGTGATAGAATTATAATTCTACTTATGCCATAGGATAGAACTGATATCATCAATAGCATATCTGATGTCTCCCATAGTGCTTCATGAGCTGAGGGTGAAACTATAGAATATACAGAGGAAGGGTTTCGTTAGACCCATTATTTCACACTTGGGGGACCTAATTTTGTTTTATAAGAAGGAAGATGGGATTTAGAGGTTGTTTTTTGGTTACCGAAACTTGAACCAGGTGACATTGAAGAACAAGTATCCACATACAAGGATCTACGACCTCCTCGATCAGTTGAGAGGGGAATAGTGGTTGTTGAAGTTTGACCCCAAATCTGGTTATCACCAGCATCAAGTACAGGATGAGGACATACCGAATATAGCTCACAGATGATTCTATGGTTATTATGAGTACATGGTGATTCCCTTGGATAGAATAACTCCCTAACAGTGTTCATGGGACTAATGAACCAGATCTTTTAGCCATACATAAACCGGTTCATAGTGGCATTCATCAAAGATATCATTTTGTACTCAATGTCTAAGGAGGAGCACACGAGACACTTGTGGAGAGTTCTAAATGTACACTGAGAGGACCAACTTTATGGTAATCTCTTAAAGTGAAAGTTCTAGATTCAGGTGATCCGCTTTTGGGAAATGTCATATCAATGGATGGAGTGGAAATAGACCTTGCCAAGGTGGAGGGAGTGTCAGTATGGGAGCTAACTAGGAGTGTGAAGGATGTGCAAAGATTCATGGGGATGGAAAGATATTACCAGATATACTTCCTTGATATCTCTAGGATATTAGTGATGATGGTAGATTTGACCTAAAAGGGGAAACCTTTCATGTGGATAGATATGTTTTAGCGGGATTATAAATAGTAGAGGAAGAGTTTGACAAGAACCCCGATCTTGAGATTTCTAGAGGAGGGCATCAGGTATATAAGGTTATACAATGCATTACAGAACGAACATGGTTGTGTCTTGGGTTAGATTCTAGTGCTGATTTCCTATGCTTTTTTCTCATTGAGACCACATTAGAAGAACTACACATCCCATGATCTTGAGTTGGTAGTGGTAGTATTCATGTTAAAGATCTTATGACACTACCTAATGAGATAGTGGTTTATCATCTACTCTGATCATAAAAGTCTCATGTATATCTTTTATCATAAGGATATGAACATGATAAATAGGTTGTGGCTAGAGTTCCTCCTAGATTATGAATTTGAGATTGTCTATACTCCAAGAAAGGGGAACTTGGTGGAAGATTCTCTTAGCAGTAGATCGAGTTCGTTCTTTCTAGATGAGGCATTAAATAATTTATCTTCATTGAAAATATCCTTTATGATTGGAGATAGGGAAGATTACCACTAGTATATGGTTGTTACCGTTACACTATTATAGTGAGTCATGGAGTCACACCATTAAGATACTGACTACGAGACTCTATGTGCTTGGATGTCAATAAAACATGCTACTGATGAATATTCTAATAGTGGGGAGCACATCTTTATTTTTAGAGGATGCACAGTTAGACCAGTGGAGTTGTGAGATGGGGTTATGAGGGAGTTACATACATCCCCTTTTTTGGTACTTCTAGATATGTAGAATATGTACTATGACTTGCAATGATAGTTCTGGTGTCCACGAATGAAGAAGTTAGTATTAGAGTATGTTTCTCGATGCCTTACTTATCATCAAGTGAAGTGTGAGAACCAGGTTCCATTAAGTTGGCACAACCCCATCAAGTGCTACAGTGGAAGTGGGATGGGATACCCAAGGACTTCGTGATGGGTATACCACATATGTCCAGGGGATACGATTTCATGTGATTCATTGTTGACCAACTCTCCAAGGTGGACCAATTTCTATATATCTAGGATCATACTTCAGTAGAGACCATGGGACACCACTACATGAAGGAGATAGTGCAGATTCATGTATTACCATCGATGATAGTCATAGATCGTGATTCTCATTTCACATCCTGGTTGTGGAGGGGTTCCTAGAGGCGTTTGGGACCTAGTTGTGCTTAAGCATTGAGTTTCATCACCAAAGAGACGAGAAAATAGAGAGGACCATTCTAGTTCTGGATGAACAACTATGGGATTTAATCTTGTACATTGGTCATAGATGGGAGGATCACCTACCATTGGTGTATTTTTCATACAAAAATAACTTCGACTCTACCATTGGTACAGAACCATTTGAGGATCTGTATGGGAAACCCTATAGGTCTCCACTCTGTTAGAGTGACCTAATAGAGTCATCAATTATGGGCCTAGAGTTATTGAGAGATACCACTAAAAAGGTCCAGATCATCCAGGAGTGTAATAATTATTCATAGAGCTGGAAGAAGTCATATTCTGAAGGAAGATGAATGCCTATAGAGTTTCAGGAGGGAGACCATGTGTTCCTTCAGGTCTCACCATGACATGGGTTGTAGAGAATTTGTTGGGGTGGAAATTCATCTCTGATGTTCATCATCCCTTTATAGATACTATGTAGAGTTAGAGAGGTGGAGTACCACCTAGATCTACCCTCATAGTTTCACCGGGTACATAACGTCTTCCACATGTCGTAGTTGATGTGGTATGTGCATGATCAGTCGAGCGTCATCAACTGGGGAGATATGTACAATGAGAATGGAGCAGATTTCATTTAGTACCCAGTGGATATTGATGATCTATAGGAGAGGATCCTTCATTGGTGATTGATTCCCTTGGTGCATGGCCAGTGGAAACCGAATAATCTTTAGGAGAGAACGTGGAAGTGGGAGGATCCAATTTGTGCATAGTACCCAAATATTTTTGAGTAGCCTTTTGTTATGGATTTTTTAGGAGATATATCCCTATGTTGTGGATAATGTAATGTCCCCGATTTTTTGTGTATTATTTTTGAATATTATATGAAATAAATTCAAGACCAAGGGTTGAGATGGTGTTGGACTCTGAGGCTTGGTGTGCCCAAAATAAATGTTTTAAATATATTAAATAGCACTCATGATTGGTTTTCCTGAAAAATTAGAATAAATTATAAATTGGTGCATGTATCATAGATATAAGGGCGCTATTCTGTTCATAGAAGTAACTTTACCGTAGGTGAGGCGTAACATCGGCCGATTTAGGGGGGTGTGAATGTTAGTTTTTGGACGCTTTAAAAAATAAAATAAAATAAATATTTATTTTATTTTAATGATACAGAGCGACCCATTGATTTATATTATGTTTTTAAATAAATATCTTAGAAGGGACCCATGGTTAGAATTCATAACCCTTGAGAAATCCTTAGAAGCTCTAGAGAGAGGGCCTTGGAGAAACCTCTCGACGAACAATGAAAAATGGTGGATCAAGATCATTCCTGATCGATCACCATTTGTAATGAATATCCAAAAAAATAATTATCCAAACCTTGAGGTAGGGTGTTGTGATATCAATTACTTATTTCCCATTCTTCGAATCAATGATGAATGCAGATCAACCCATGAAAAGATTGACATGTTGTTAAATTGTTCATGCGGGATGGGTTGATTGAGGGAATGATTTGGGATCATTATGATTATTGTTTTGATTATATTTTTTATTATTCTTATAAGAAAGGATTGAGGATACAATGAAAAAAAACCGGGGTTCTTTCTTCAGTTCCAATATATGTGAATTTTTCATCCCCTTTTTCCCACGCATTCTTCATTATTCAGGGGATATAAACGAATGTTCATTGAACCTTTGACTCACAAAAAAATAATATATGATTATAGATCTGTAATTGGAATAACCTAGTGGAAGTATAATAGTTATGGAGACAGATAGATAGAACTATATTGGGAGATATCATTCATTGATCATTCTTTTTATGGGTGATCGTAATCAAATTTTAGAGCCGATTGAAGACTCGAAAATCACTGATTTAGTGCTTTGATAATGCAGTGAACTTAGATCTTCATATTCTCCATGAATAGAACAATCGATCAAGAATCGTTTGATCATATGAGGAGCTCATATGAAGAAATATGATTTTATGAAATCGTGAAGAACTCTATGTGTATCCCATGACACACGCTATGTGGGCCCTGATGAGAGGTAGATAGGGTTTTAGAAATCCGTAAATGTGTAACATGATGTTTCAAATATATCACATTGTGTGTGGGCCCTTCCCTATGACTTGGCATGTATCTCAGGGGATACACAGACCTGGGGTGGAGTACATGTCATGTACTCAAACACACGGCCAGACCCAGACCTCTTACATTGGCTACACTGTGTAATGGTATATGGCAATGTGGAAACAATTTGAAACCTTGTATTGGAACATGTATGGGGAAAATCCTTGGAACTAATATGGATGGAAATGGCATGTGATCCTTTCTACATACCCTATAAATATTTTCTACATGACATATTCTTTTGAAACAGGTTGTTTTACATTGTATGTACCTTGGGTCTGAGGACAAGGCATGTGACCCTACTACATGTTGTGTATACTTTTCTAAAAGGATTATATAAATTTTACACTATACCATGGAAAAGTTTATTTGGGGTTCATGCCATTGATAGTTTCCCTAAAGGAAGGTGTTTATTGTTTCGTAAACACTAGAGTATTATCCATTCAGTGGGACTTTCAAGATAAAGTTGTTGGAATCCCTGTGAGGACCGGTGAGGGATCCAATGTTCAATATTTTTCCTCTAGGTAGAGTTCTGGGTATATACATGACCAAATTCACTAAGCATTGATCTCCTTCTTAGTAGTTTATTCAAGATAGAGTTATTAGTATCATCCAATGGCCATGGTTTTGATTCCCATCTGATGTATCGTATCTCTCTTCAAACCATTCAGTGAATCTCACTCTCACGATGTTTCCTGATAAACAATAATTCTTAGATGGATGTCATTAGTGATATAAGAATCATGAGTTCATTCTCCTAGATGGGTGCTTTGTGGTATCATCAGAATGGATCCCCAGTGGTGGGGTACAGTAGGAGTGGCATACCTCTAAACTGACTGTCTTGTTTGAGTATATCCAGATAACCTTGTTATATTCTATAAACATATATTTTTGTAGAACTAACTTTGTTTTTCCTTATTTAATTTCTTTTTGGTTTTGGGGTACCCTACTGATTATTTTTATACTCACCCCTACACAGGATTTACCTACACGTGTCTTGTCTTTTGTTGTTGACCAACATTTTGACGGAGTCATAGATAGACTATGAAAAGATATTGATTTGTGAGTTTAGATGGTAAAAGATGTTCCAACAACATGAAACATCCATCCTAATACCCATTTTGATTATAGGTTAGACTTTTTATTTTATATATTATTTCGGTTGGATTTTATTCTGGCCAGTTTACTTTACCTTCATTACTTATGTCGTACTCGGTTGGTTGGGATAGTGGTATGCATGCATTTTTTTTATCTTAGTCATTCTTACATTCAACATTGTTGTCTTGGGGATGTTTGTGTGAATACATATACTAAAGAAATACCTCCCATGATTGTGATATTCCTAATTAGTTCTAGTCACCAGACCCTGACCAATTGGAGGCAGGCATGGGCAGTCGTGTCATGGGCCCCACTTGAATGGGTCTTGAAAATTCAAGGGTTCTCTTGGTTTTGATCATTTTTTCATTCTGTGTGTTCTTTAAATCATATTATTTTAATATTTCATGATTAAATTTATTATTTTGTGGTGTTAATATATATTTTTATCAATATGTGAAGGCTTAGAGACAATATCCTTGAGGATCCATGAAACCTCTACTAATTCCTATATGAAAATTGAATGACATTACTACGGACATTTTCAAATAAATACTAAAGACACCAATTGAGAATAATTAAAAATTTGTTATTTTTTATTTCCTAAAAAAATATAAACATTTCCTTGCAATAAGAAATTATTTACCTATTGAAAATGTTGAAAATATTTATATTAATTAATTTTTAAGACTTCATGGTGCACCTATTTCAATTAAATCAGATCAAGATCCATGAATAACATTGAAATTCTGGAAGAGTGTTTAGAAATATATTCATACCGAGATTTGTTTTATAACTAATTAATAGCCTCAAATTGATATATAGTTCCAAATGGTTATTCAACCAATATAATACATGTTGAGGTTATTCTCAATTAACCTTCAAGGTATATGGGATCAATATCTATATTTGTAGAGTTATCTAATAATATATTCCATTTATGTATTAGAATGGGTATGTATAAATCATTATATGGTAAACGATGTCATACTATAACATCTTGGAAATATTTTTTTTAATGGAAGCTTGTAGTAATAGAATTTATAGAGGAGAAAATGATGAATTAAAATAAAATTCAAACTCATATCAAGTTATCTCAAATCAAGAAAATGAGTTATGCTGATAACTGGAGAAATGATTTCAAATTTAAAGTGGGATATCACATTTTATAGAAATTATTTAATGGAAGTGATTTATAAGGTTTGGTAAGAAAGTGAAACTGAGGTCTAGCTACATCAGACAAATTAAAATCCAGAAATTAATTATATTTATGGATTTCTATTTTTCCATCCCACTAATCCTCTCCAAAGTACATAATGTGTTCAATATATCAATGTTAACAAAGTACATAAAAACCTAATGCATGTACAAACCTATAATAAAATACAATTGGAACCATATCCATCGTATTATAAGGAGGATATCTATATTATAGACACTAGAGAACATTTTTCTTAGAACTGGATGACTATGTTAGTGAATGTACATTGGAGAAATCATTTTATAGAAGAGGTGATGTGGGAACCTGAAGATATTATGATAAAGGACTACCCAAATTCATTCATGAGGTGAAATTAGGGATATTTATAGTATCAAATTTTTTAATGGGAAAAATGTTACACCATAATATTTTATGGCATATTTTTTAAACAAATTATCTATTCGAAATACTTTGTTACATGAATCATTTTGTCTAAATGTACTATAATAATGTATACTTTTTTAACCTTTCCATTAAATTGGTTTGTATTAAAGTTAGTAATTAAAATATTGAAATTATATGGTTTAGACATATTTTAAATAAAAACATTTATTATAAATTCAGTAGAAATTTATATAGATATCATTTAATATAAAAAGAGATGTTTTTTTGGAAAACTGTATTTAGATGAAAATTTGTTTCATCCATTTTTTACATATTTTAATATTAAATTTTACGCATTAAAAAATTCATTTTTCAAAAAAAAAATTCATTTTTTGTATCAACATGTGAAAATAATTTTTTAATGAATTTTTAATAATTCTATAAAATATTTAATTTTTCAATAAAAAGTGGAAAATACATATTTTTACTGAGAACATACTTTTTAATGAATTTATATAGTTTCATTTTGTTTTAAAATTGTTATACAAGTAAAATAATTTATGTCAAATTATTTTAAAACCAATTTTGGTCATTGGGAAGAATATTTTGTTTATTACTGATATAAAAACATTTTCTATACAAGAAAAGCATTCCTTTGGAAAACATTTTTTTCAATACACATACGAGTTCACTTTTAAACTATATTATGCCACATATGTGATTCGAAATTGAAAAAAAATCCATATTTATAATATGAAAATCTAATATTATGTAATGTTTTAAACATAATTTGTTTATAATTATTAGTAAATAAAGTAAAAATTAATTAACATGGTTAATGTTAAAACAAGTTTTCTGAAGTTTAAACGAAATTAATAAGCGATAAATTGTATTAAAAAAATTCCAATTACAATTTTATGGACTTATATTGAACTAATATCATATAAAATAAAAATTTATCTATTTTTTATCCTTGTGGAATTTTTAAAACATGGGTTAATTTTATTCTATTCAAAAATGCCATGTGTTTCCACTCCAACACTAATAAAAGGAAACCCTCTATCTACTCATATAAAAACATACAGATCCCTTAATATTATCCAATATCTACCAAAATAAATTCCATGTACAAATACCCAGAACATATTTTCCATTTATTTATCATAAATCCATTATAGTATAGATCTAAGTAAAACCTAATGTGGTTCTTCGAAGAAGATGTATAGTTCATAACTGTTCATCTTTGTTTATTTCTTCTTCTATTTCCATGAAATATTTTACAGATATGATGAAATAATAAAATTAGTATATTCTTTATAATGATATTTTATTTTATTAATTAATAACATATATCTATCTCTATTTATATCAAATGGTACTCAAAACCTTCAATTGTGTGTTTGGTGGACTATTAGTTCACAATCCCATGTAATTTTTTTTCGATCAAAATCTCTCATAGATAGATATAATGATGAATTAAATTTATATATATGATATTTATGACAAATTATAATTATTTATTAATATTATCACATGTCCCATATTATGTTCCAATGTATTGGAAAATGATAATTTCACCCATACACACATGTGGACTACAACCTCTACAAAGTGATGTGATTCCTTATTGATTTTATTTTGAAATAGATGGTAATAAGGTTTTATTGTATAAAAATATATGGTTTAATTATATTATAATTATTTATTAAAGTTTAATTATTGTTTACTTTTATTTTATTTCATGCATCACAAAATTAAAACAATGTTCGTGTGTACGAATGACCTATTGTCTCCATGAATAATGTAATTCATTTTTTATTTATATTTTAATTATTATTAAAAATAATTATATAATTAATATATGTGATATTAATATCATGATGAAAATTATTGAGTTTACGGAACAATGATCAATACACCAGGACCAAAACTACCAAATCAAAACATTCATGAAAAGTGAAGCAGTTATTAACTGAAATAGTGATTTTAACATAGAATTATTGATAAACAGGTGATAAAGGGCGATAAGTAAATCATATAATGTGTAATATATATATATATATGGTTCTATGATAGATTTATAATAAATATAATTTTATTATATAAGAGTATTGAATATTAATAAATGAATTCAAACATGAGGTAAGGGCATCTCTTCTCAATTATACATTAGTGAAACATATGAAAAAATCATTAAACATTTATTTAGGGTGGTGAATTTCATTCTACTATGATACATAACATCGTTAATATCTTTTATATCATTATAATTAAACATTAATTTCTTTTATGGGTGATATGATTCAAAATTTACTAAAGTAGTAAGGGTTTATTTTACAACTTCATAATTTATCATGATTGTTTATTATTATGTTTCCAATGATAAAATACTATGATATATATCTCCTGAAACAAAAGAATTTTATTTTCCCTAATTAAATCATAAAACATTCAAGTAATATAACCATTTTAAACTCTGGTAACTATATAGATAGAAAGAATATTTTTATGGAAAAGATTACTTTATTTCTCTATGTGGTCAAAAATTCTTTTTCTTACAAATATTAGTTAAAAAAATATTTTCAAAAATGTTTTCAACATTATACAAATTATTTATTGAATAATATTTTTAAATAAATTATTTTTTGAAAATAGTTTTAAATTAATCTCTTTTTTTGAAAAAGTTGTTTTTGACCATTTTCCAATATCTAGAAATGAATGTTTTGAAAGGCATGTATAAAATTACCTACAAACATGACCACTAATTTCATTAAATATTTAATTAAATGGTTCAATAATTATTTTAAAATAAAATATTTTTCCTAACATTCTTCAGATTCATATCTTTTAAAGGTGATTTATCAATATGAAAGTGATATTTTTCTTAATAATGTTTTCAATAGAATATTGTGGTATTTTTATTCATTAATGATAAAAACCCTATTTTTACATATTATCTATTTAAAATATGTTTTATATATGCCACTATTTTTACTTATCTAGATAGTTTGTAATCAGTTTGTCTAGGGATGTAATATTTTGATACCATTCACAATATTTCTATGTAAGGTTTATAATTATATTTATTGATTGAGTTGATTATTATGATTTTGTATTCCAGTTTCCAAAATGAATTTTTACATTGATTATATTTATTTATTGGGAAATTATCAACATTTCATATGGAAGTTTTCAATATGAGTTTCTTTGTAGTTATGGTTTTTCCCATTCATATGAGGAATTCATTGGACATAGTAAGTGATTTTAGGGGACCATTGTATCCCCTTAATGCATTGGTGGGTCTTATGAGACACACTAGATTGAATTTTTATCCAAGTCCTTTATCATTTATATAATATTTCTTGGAACTATGCCTTGATGGTATAATTATGATATCTTATATTATGCTTTTCATAATTATGTTATGAGTTATTAATATCCATGTTATATTTCGATTAGTCAAAATATACATGGATATTATTCAATCCCATGGTATTTTTTAGATAGAATTATTTGATCACTATTTATTCCATGAATATTATTATTTATATTTAATAAACTGAATAAATGGAATATATTTCATTTATTTACCATGCTGTATTGAATATTCCTTAATTATTCATGATATATTCCACTGTAATCATATCTTTATTGGGTAGTAGAGGTCAACCCTTTCTAATATTCTTTTTACCTAGGATTTTAGGAAGTGTGTTATGATTGATATGTAGGGTTATGCTAAAGGGAATAATTGTTTTCTAAAAGAGTATTTTATTTTTTTACTTTATTTTTACAATTGTAATATGAGATTCGAGTATATATATTGTATTCCTAGACTACTAAACAATTTGGTACTCTAGGATGGGTTTCCTTGTATCTAGTGCCAGTGTAATATAGTAATCAATGACTCTTGGACACTGGTGTAACGGTAATTATATTTTCCATCAAAGAATTTTTAGTATAAAATGTTGGGTGTATATTTAGGAAAACATATATTAAAGAACATAACCCTCTGACTGACATTGAGGATAGAACTAAGTACATGATAACATCCTAATGTTTTTTGTGATGTATATTTTTTGTGAATTTCCTAGAAATAAATAATTATCTTGATGTTATAACTGTATTAGGATCTGGTTCAATTTTACATAGGGGTAATAACCCTGAAATGGGTATATTGGGATTTAACTCGATCATCACCTTGTGCACAATAACAGGCCCTGAAGCACACCAAACCTGACACTCCTAAGGGTGATTCTTTGGTTAAATCAATTTTTTTTAAAACATTATGAAAAAAATTTAAAATATGTTTATGCATATATAATATTCCTCAACATATGATTTTTATGATTCCTAGATTAGATCTTTATACAATTTTAAATTTATTTTATTTATTTCACTTGTTTTGAGGTTATATATTTTGATTCATCATGTTATAATTTATTCTATTGTGAAATATTTTTCAGAAATGGTTCCTAATATAATAAATGGATATCATATCAATGCACACAATCCATGTAGATATTTACTTCCAACAAAACATAATGAATCTAGAGTTGGAGTAGTAGATGGAGCCAGAAAATTATAACTATATGGGGAAATATGACATAGGTTATGACTAATAACATTACCCATATATAATATTCTACTTACCCAAAACACAAGTTAGAAAATTTAAACTATTTTAGTCATCAAAAATATCTTTCATTTAATTTGAAAAGATATCCATTTGTAGTTGAGATATGGATAATTTCCTTAAAGATGATATTCCTTTCTTTTTAAAAGAATGAATTGGTGAAGGTCGTCATGATTTTTTCTATTTCTTAGTAGATGTTGATAAATGGTAGTCATTGATTGAAAACACTAAGTATGATGGGGAGAATTGAAGATGGAATGGATGTTATTTAAGGAACTTTTCTTGGAAGAATTTCTTTCGAAAGAACAACTTGTAGGTATTGAGATTAAATTATTGAGGATAAAACCGAAGGAAAATGAATATGTTGTTATGTATGAAGCTGAAAGTACAAGGTTATAAATACATTTTATAGACTACATATGTATTCCAAAAAGAAAGATTTTATATTTCATTGATGTGATTAAGTCAATCAATTGAAGGGAACTACTAACCAAAATATTATCACCAAAAGAAGACATAGTATCATTTTCTATCAAGATAGAAAAATAATTCTAAAATTATTATGGATTTGAAGGAAATAATGATTAGAAAAGGGCGGTTATGAACTATATAAAATAAAATATGATAAATGAAAATAAGGGAAGCATATAATTTTTATCTTTTAGTAATTGTGGAATGAAACATCGTGGAACATGCTAACTATGAATGTGAGTTTACTAAGAGTCTGGATAGGAAGGCCACAAATCATTCAATTCATAGGAAATAAAAAATAATCCATTTTTTAATAATTCAATTGCATGATCATGGAGAACTATGAAAATTATTTTACAACATTTCCATTGAAATTTCACCCAAAAAGGAAAAGAGATAAAGAGAAATCTTATGCAATCACAATAGTCATGTTTGAATGAACTAATAATGTGGAGGAAAGTAATTTGATCATATCCTCAACTTTATCTATCACTCTATTTGATTATAGATCTTCTCAGTATTTTATAACATCCATGATATCCATGAAAGTTTTATATTTCACTATGACCTAAAAATTTGAGGTACCAGTCAAGACTCATAGTAGATGTATCACTGCAAGCTGGACATGAAAGTCAATTCCCATTATGACACATAAAAATTTCCTATTTTCGGTCAAAATTATTATTCCAATGGTAGATTTTGGGTATAATCCTTATTATGTGATGGAATTTAAAATTAGGTGAAAAAACTTATATCAAAGAGAAGGAAATTAATTTTCATGATGAAGACGTGTAATTACTTATATTTATAAGGGGGGATTCATATTTTGATTCATGTATAGATCCACCCACAATAGCTCTTCTAAATGAAATTCTTGGGGAAGAAGAACAAACTTGATCTATGGATGAAAAAATAATCTCCAAATTAAGGATGTACTTATTGTTCATGAATACATTGATAGATTTCCTAATTATTTACATGAATATCAAAGAGAGAGTAAAGTTAAGTTTTGAATTGATTAAATCTTGGATTAAATACCAATATCTAAGACTCCATATAGAAAGGGAACTTTAAAAATTGTTGATTTAAAAAAACAATTGTAGAAGTTGTGTGATAATAGATTTAAATTCCCTAATGTTCCACTTTATGGAGCCCATATTCTTTTGGTTATGATGAAATATTGATCTATGAGGTTGTTTATTGATTATTGTAAAATCAATGATATCAAACTAAAAAACAAGTATCTTATACCCCACATTGATGACTTATTTGATCAATATCGTAGAGATCAATATTTTTTAATGTTTTACCTTCATTCCGGGTATCATTAATTTTTTGTGAAAAAATGAACATATTACAAATACAACATTTTGAATGAGTTGTGTACATTATAAGTGCAAAGTTAGTATATTTGTATTGACTAATGCACCCACTAACTTTAGGGATCTAATGAACAGAGTTTTCAGGGAATATCTTGATACGTTCTTATGGTATTTATTGATGATATCTTGGTGTAGACTAAGATCAATTATGACAATGAGATTTACTTGTGGATTATTATTTAGTATCTTATAAGAAAAGTTTTTTTGGGAAATTTATAATGAGTGATTTCAATCATCAGAAAGCATCATTTCTTGGATATATCATCTCTATAGAAGATATAACAGATGATCCTGTGAAAAAAAAGGTTTTCCATGAATGGAATGCATAAAAGAACATAAATAAGATTCATACTTTTATTGGTTGGCATGTTACTATCAATGATTTTTCTTGAATTTTTTCTAATTGGAAAACCCATTAATAAGCTTACTCAAACACTATAGGAAAAATAGTATTACATGGATGTTTTTTAAGTTTAGCAGTGGTTTCAATTGCTACTAAATCATTCCACGATGGTTTTTCAAAACCTCCATGAAAATATGCCTCAGGAAAAATTTCATAATGCCTTTCAAAGAAAATTGGAGAAACGATTTTGCAACCGTTTTTTAGAACGTTGCAAAATTTATTTGGGTGGTTCATATTTTTTAAAAAAAATCAAATCCATTAAATAATTCATTTTTTATTATCATTCAAACTTATTATTTTTGGATTATTAATTAATATTTATTATTTATTATTTATTATCTATTATCTATTATCTATTATTTATAATTTATTTTATTTATTCATTATTTATTATTTATTAATAATTAATTTCTTATTTTTCTATTATGTAGGTTTTTTATTATTCATTATTTATTATTTTTTATTTAATATTTATTATTTATATTACCATGCATGCATATGCCATGTATTCTAGCATAAATTCCACATATATATGTTGTGGGTGATATTTGATCAACTAACCACTTGGTTATTCTATAAAAACATTACCACTCCAACAAGCACTTCCTATGGAGAGTAAATAGAATCTAATATACTTATATATATACATAAATACAAATAAATATATATATATATAAGTAATAATTTTAATGAATAAAAATAATAATTAAAAAGTAAATAAAAAATGGTAAAAAAATTATAAATAATGAATAATAATTAATAATTAATAATTAATAATTATTTTATAATAAGTAGTAAATGGTAAATAATAAAAACATACAATATATAACAAATACATGTGATATAAATAACTAATATATAATAAATAATAATTAAAAAAATCATTAATAAATAATAAATAATGAATAATGAATAATATATAATAAATAATAAATAATAAATAATTATTATTGACCATTAAATAGTAAAAAGTTAATTAAAAATTATAATGAAAATTAAAAATCAATAAATGAAAAAATAATAAATAATAAATGACCAAAAAATAGATAATTCCTGGGTAGTTGATTAATAAATAAAATAAATAAATAATAATTATAAAATAAAAAATAATAAAAATAAAATATATATAATAAAATATTTCTTTTAAAAGTTGGGGTTGAACCGTATTTTTTATTATGAAAGCATATAACTCTTTCTATCTAGGTAGAGGGAAACCCATTACATATCTTGTATGCCTAAGGGAAAGTGGCCAATAAACATGGCCTGAAAGGCCTAGGGCTTGAAATCTGAAAATCTAGGTATGAAAGCACATTTTTCAGCCCAAAGGGTCCTATAATCAATAATATTATGAAAATACTCATGCAGTTTTAGTGCATGCTACAACACCACCTCTACTATAGTGCCACCACTACAATAGTTCCGCTACTACTACCATACAACTATAGTAAGTCTGGAAATTTTTCTTGCCCAGTTTTGAACATGGGTCTTTTGGATGCATGATTAATATGTCTACCACTTATGAACCACCCCAAGTGCATATACTAAATAATAAACAATAAATAATAAATAATAAATGATAAATAATAAATTATAAATAATGAATAATAAATAGTAAATAGCAAATATTATATGTTATATAGTATATATTAGATATTAATTATTAATTATTAATTATTAATTATTAATTATTAATTATTAAATATTATACATCTAATATTACATAAAATATAATTTTATCTAATAATATATAATAAATTAATAATTAGTTAATAAATAATAATAACAAATTTATTAATAAGTTAATAATTAATATATATATATATAATTATAAAATTAATAATAATAATATTAATAATTAATAATAATTAATAATTAAATAATAATAAATAATAAATTTATAAATTAATAAATTACAAATAATAAATAATCTATATATATAATTATTTATAAACTTATTTAAATATAGATATTTATATTTCTTATAAAATGTAAAAATACTATTAAATTTAAATAAGTGCATATAAATACAACAAAAAATATAAACACAAACATACACACACACTCCAAAAAACAGAATACGTATAAATATATATAGAATACCAGCTTTATAAAAATATATAAATTTAAATAAATATATAAAAATATAGACTAATATGCATAAATACTTATAAATATATATACATAGATGCAATTATATGTATTTTTTTAAATAAATGTCAATATATTTATATAAATTATAAATTATAAAGAAATAAAAATATATGTATAGAAATAAAATGTATATATATAATAAAATGTAAATCTCCAAATGATGGGAAACCAAAACAATTTCAACACTATCAAAACAATATGAATGTGAGCCAATGGAATAATTTCATAGATGACCCAACAAGAATATGAAGTCTCTCTTAAAAAAGATGAAATCACATTGAATGTTCAGAAATCATGGTATCTAAAAAAACTCAATTTTGGAGGCTTTTAAAAGTATTTTTACCCTAAAAAATAGTGATCGAGGTCCCCCTCAGGTCAAAATAAAATAGATATCATTATAGGCTTCGATTTGATATATGGTGGAGTTCATACAAGAACCTTGATCAGAAGTTATGGTCATTTGATGCTGATTTTTGTTTTTCATCTTTTTGAAAATTGAATTAAATTTATTCTATTAATTATTACTGATTTACTATATAATTTCATTATATATCATTTCATAAGAATCAATTTGACTATTAGTGAAGCTAATGTGGACACCTTAATCAATAGTTATGTTCATTTATATAAACTGTTTTAAAATTTATTTTTTAAAAAACAAATTTAGTAGGGGTTTATAAAAACCCACAACTAATATACAGTGGTTCTTAAGAATAGTCGCCAAAAATAAATAATTTTTTTAATAAATTTTAAAACATATTTATAAAATGTTTTTATACATCCACCACTAAAAATATGATAATGAAATATTTAGTGGTGTTTCCTGAAAACTAATTTTAAAACCCTTCAATGAATTTCAAATTTTCCTATAGTGTTAATGGAGTTATGTTTATATAGAAAAAGGAATGTGAAGATTGTATTAAAGAATTGAATAAGAGATTGGTTAATGATACAATTTTTACTATACCATTATGAAATGATGGATTTGATATATCTTTTGATGCATCTAAGAGAGGAATTGGTTGTATCCTTATGCATATATATATAAAATAATTGAATATACATCAAGGTAGTTAAATATTCATAAACAAAACTATTAAATGAATGAAATAGAGTTAGAGGCTGTAATCATTTCATGGACGACATGGAGTCGTTATTTCTATGAAAAAATATGCAGGATATACATGGATCATAATTTAAAAAAATTCATCTTCTCATAGAAAGATATGAAGATATGGAAAATAAGATGGTTTGAACCACTCATGGATTATGATTTCACAATCGAATATTTCCCAAGGAAGTAAAATATGATAGCATATGCATTGACAAGGAAATATCATGGAATTTTTTCCAAAATGAGGATAGACATGCATCATATGTTCACAGAACCAGTAAATATGGATTTGAGAAATATTAAGGAAGGGAATACATTGATCTCTTTTTAAATGATTTCAAGACCATATTTTATTTAATAGATAAAATATTCTAAATTTTATTATTATACATTTCAAATTAAATTTAATGAAGTGAAATATATGAAATTGAAATATTTAATTTTGAAGTTATTGCTCTGAAATTTGTAAAGAGACAATGTGTTCCATATATACCATATCTAAAAGTTTATTTTATAGATTATGATAATAGGTTGAATTTATCTATACACCCTAGTAGCACCCTGATTTATATATATTTGACGGAACTTTTTTGTGGGATAATATGAAGTGAGAAATTGATGATTATGTGTCCAGTTGTTTCAATTTTCAATAGGTGTCCTTAAATACAACATCCTTGTGGATCCATACAACCTTTTCCTATTCTTACATGGAAATGGGATGAAATTACTATATATGTTGTCAATATATTACAAAATACTCCTAGAAATAATGATGTAATATGTGTTATTATTTAATGTCTCACCAAATTTAAAAAATTACATGCAATAAAAAAGAGTTACCTCTTTAGTACTTTTCAAGGCTCTATATTAATGATGTTTTAATACTACATGGAGAACCTCTTTCAATTTTATTACATTGTGATCCATGATTTACATCCATATTATGGAAGAGTGATCTGAAATATCTAATTAAAGGGTTTCATTTGAGTACCCCTTATCACCCTCAAACTGATGGATAATTCAAAAGGACTATTCAAATATAATAATACATGTTGATTCCATAATATCTTAATTTTCAAGGTATGTGGGATCAATATTTACCTTTGGTAGAGTTTTCCTATTATAATATATAATATTTGAGTATTAAACAGGTTATATATAAAGAATTATATAGAAAGGGATGTCACAATACAACTTTTTAGGAATGAAATTTTTGTAACAAATCTTGTATCCCTAAAACATGTGTAGGATTTGATGATAAAGGTATAGAAAATTCACAACCATATAAAATAATTTCAATTGAGGAAAAATAGTTGTGGTGATAACCATAGAAATTATTCAGTACTTCATGTGGGAGATCATGTTTTCTTGAAGGTATATCAATTGGAAGGGATTTATAAGGTTTGGTGTGAATGGGAAAATGATCCCTGGTAACATCAAATAATTTTAAATCCTATAATGAACTGGATCTATGGATTATCATTTGAAAATTCCACATAGTTTCAATAAATTACATGATTTTTTCTAGATATCATTGTTAATGAAGTATATTCTAGACCCAACTCAAGTGATAACCTCTAAATTAATATAATTTTAACCTTATATATATCCTATTATGAAGCTTATATCCATATTTTGGACACTAGATAACAATTTTTAAGTATTGTATGACTCAAATAGTGAAGGAATTTGGATATATCATAATATAGAAGTGGTGAAGTGGAAATCGAAATATATCATGATAATGAACTACTAAATTCATTTCACGAGGTTAAATTATATAAATTTAGATGCTACAATTTTTTAGAGGGAATAATTTTACACCCCAAGATGTTACAATGTATGTTTTTTGAATAAAGTTAATCTCTTCGATAACTCATGATACACAAAAAACTGAGTCTAAATGAAATGTAGTAAGTTATAATGTTATAACATAGATATTAAATTAGAAGGTTTGAATAGTAACTCGTAAATTATTATAATAATATTTTTTTAAATGTATAAAATAAATTCATTTTTTTATCAATTAAGTAGAAATTAAAATAATCGTCATTCAAAATAAAATAAAATGTTTTTATAAAATATTGTGTTGATCTAAATAGTTGTTTCTTTACATTTTCCACATTTATTTTAGAATTCATTTTTAAAATTTAATAAAATTTATCTGAAACTAATATATATAATTTTAAAATTATAATCTCTAAACAATCTTATATGTAATTTCTAATACTTTTCTCAGGAAAATATTTTTTTGATGATTACTGAAAAGTACTAATTTTTATTTAAAACTTCTTAGCTAATTAAATAATTTAAATACTTAAACTTTGTCAAAAATTTAATAAAAAATAAAATTATTTAAATTATTTTATTTTTTAAAAAAATTACATCATTGGAATGATTTTTATATTAATTTTTTATAAAAAAACCTGTTATACTATAGAAACCCCTTTGGAAAACCATTTTTTACGAGCCTATTGGTTTAATTCTTAATTAAATTATATCACATAAATTATATTAAATTAATAAAATGTATCCTATATTTTAATTTGGATATTTAATATTAGGTAATAATTTACACTTAATTTTTGGTCATAATAAATTATAAAACCGCAATAATTAATTATCTTGTCGAAGGTCAAAATGAGGTAACGGATGTTAAACTAAAATGATAAGGGTTGAAATTATATAAAACAATTCCCAATTCCTAATTTATATCCAATTATAAACCATATATAATATAATTTTTTATAATTATTCGATTTTTAGTATATTAATATGTGTAAAACATGGGTTCATTTTTTTCTATTCCAAAATTACAAGTGTGTCCTCTCACCCACTTATAAATAGACACCATTATCCTCTATTATTAACAATATCAATGACATTTTTATTGTAAAATTATTACCAAAATACCTTAATTAAATACCTCCACATGACCTAGATCCTTTTTAATGATAAAAATTCATCCAAGGTTGGATTTAGGCATAAACCTAAAGAGGTTCTCCAAATAAGACGTATAATTATTAACCATGAATCTTAATTTTATTTCTTTCTCTGTTCCTTCAAATATTTTTTGAATATGGTGAAATAAAAACAAAATTATATTCCATATGATGGTATTTTACTATGTTAATTGAATAACATATATCTTTATCCTCTTCCAAAAAATTGGAAATAAAACTGTAGATCGTCTGTATGAATGACTACCATCTCGTGATCTGGTGTAATTCGTTTTCATCCACCGCCTCTCACAGATGGATATAATGTTGGATTTAATTTTTATATGTGAAGTTAATGACATAATTATACTTTATTAATTATAATATATGTTACACACTAGTTTTTTTGTACTTTATTTATTTCATATTTTGACTTTTGATTTTATCTTATGTTTTGGAGGGTACTGATCAATATTTTTGTTTCGGGATGTTTTTATTATATTACCTAGTTTTGGTGCATGGTTAAGGGAAACCCATATGATTCCAATATGTTGAGCCTAATTTTAGTTCATTTTTCACTTACAAAGTTTGTGTGGCATCGGTAGCACCTCTTTGGGTTCAAACCATGTCTCTCCCAGGTGTAACTGTGTGGGACTTGGGTGTTTCTGGATGAGAGATCTCAACTTGAGGATATATAGTCTAATCTATGTGAGATGAATGTAAATATATTTTTAGTTTTTTATTGAACCATACCAATTTTTGGTGTATAATTTCCCAAGTCGTTCAACCAAACCATGTAGGAATTTGATAAGTCTAGTAATCAGCACATGATTGGTGCATGATTTCCCAAACAGTGCAACCAAACCCTGTACAGAGTTGAGATTATTTAAAAGTGTTTTCTACCATTTCCCCATTCTCATTTTGACACAAAATAATTCATTTCACCCTGATTTTTAATATCCATTCCTATGGGATCTCCTCCCTTATCTTACATGTCTCTCGTATCTTCCTAGTGTGAGATCAAGGGACTTCATCATGTATTGGGGCTAAATATACAATGTAATGTCCTCTTTAATTCATCCTTTTCCTTTTTCATCCTTTATCTCCATGGTTCCTCTTATCCCTTTGTTGTGTTGGTCTATGGTTAATGTTTTTTTGGGTTTGAAATAGCGTTTTTTTCATTGAAGGTTACTCTTTCATTTCTATATCTCTTTGGATTATCTGGAATCCATTTCGGGTTGTTATTGACCAAGATCCTCGAGTTTAAGGTAGGATTCGTTTTTTTATTTACAATTAAGACACATTGATTACATTTTGTTTACACAATGTGTTTTTACTAATTTTTTAGGTACAAATTTTAGAATAAATGTTTGAAAATAAAAAAATTGATTTCCTCCTGATATTAAATTGTGTTAAATTATTTTAAAAAAATTTCACAGTACTTGTTCAAAAAAATTTCTTGGTTGGATTTTTTGCATTATTTGAGGATTCAAATGTATTGTTTTTTATTTTATATTTTTATTCTGTTCTTAAATTTTTATTCGTGTTTCTAAAATGGATTCCTAAAGGGATTTTGGTTTCGTAAGTGGTGTGTCAGGTAATTTTGGAAAAGGTTTTTTGTTAAGGGTTTTAATAATTCCCATTTGGTATTTTCATAAATTGGTCTTCTGGTGAAAACTCTCCTTATGATGAATTTATTCCCTTGATGATTTCTAAATGTAATGGGACTTCCTTGACATTGAAAATCCCTTATGACTTAATAGTGGGAAGGCAAGGGATCACCCATTTGGGTGATTTAGGGGTGATGCTTGGTTATGTGGGTTATACGATGGATTGTATTAACTATTTATATATGGATGGTTGCTTGTCATTTTTTTACTCTTCCCAATTTTAGATACGACATTGGAACCTATCATTGCATGAGGATTATCCAAGAACATTTCTAAACTAGTTTAGGATTAAAAACTATCTAGTGGACCTTAGTATGAATTTTCTATGCTTTGGGGTTATAGCTCTCGGTTAGGCCAGGAAGGGTTTGAACGAGTGTGAATGATATTGATTTCATCAATCACGATATCATGATGGATCAGGTAAAGTATGTTCTAGATTATACCATGAGTTCCTAGTCACCCCCATGTTTCCACAAAAATAATTTATCTATAGAAGATAATATAGGTTCCTTAACGGGGTTAGTTTCATGTATGATGTTTTCCATTTCCCTAGATGTGTGGATATTCCTTATTCATCAATTGGTGGATTGTATTTTTGGTAAAATGAAAAGTTCGGTTTTTTTTCAAGTGGGATTCATAAATAATATTATGAAAAATAATGATCCATTTTTCTCCCATTTTCCATATCTCTCTTCTCCACTATTCCATTAATATTATCAAGCTTCCTTCTTATGGAAATAACTCTATTTTATAGGATGAGATCAATGGAATAAGATTTTTATTAAAAATAAATGTTTTAAAAAGCAATGTTTGTTTATTTTTTACTAAACTAGTGGTATGTAAATCTTTTCTTTAGAGAAAATTCATTGGGAATTGATTATTTAGGCATTCCTACTGAGTTTTAATACTCACACATATAATTTTATTCATGTTTTTAGCCTCAGGTATAGGTTTCATCTTAGTCTTGATCACCATGGGTGATATTGGGTTTTCGGATCAGAGAGTGGTTTATGGGGTCACATGGAGATTTAGTGGCCATTAGGTTTGGTTTGATTTTATTTTCAATTTATAATGTGTGTTATTGTAATCTATTTTATTTTTCATTAGGATTCTCATTTTTATACTACTAATTTAGATTATTTATATCATGTGAAATCATTACCTCTGTATCGTGTGGATTTCTTTGGCTATTTTCACCTCTCTATGGTGATTAGGAACATGCCTCGATGATGTCATGGGATGACTCAAGTCACTGGTTCCATGTTCGCCTATGTAGGTTCACAAAAACATTCTACTAGATCCTAGGTTCATTAGAGGACCTTTTTTCAGAGTGATCTTTATTTTTTGGGATATCATTATAGAAGGAGTTGGACTATAGAAACTTGTTGTGTAGGTAGAAGGATTTGTAAGGCCAAAACATTCTTTGATGAACCTTAGGTTACTATAGTAAATTTGGTTTTGAGTTTTTATTTTTGATTTTTTTTCTATTATTTTCTCAGTATTTCCTAGTTTGGATAATTATTTTCATCTTATCTATCTTATTTAGTATTGTTTTATTGGTTGTTTTGTGTTTTCGGAATGAAATAATAGCTGGTTTAGTGGTTTTTGGTGAGCTCTTAGGGTTTGGAAATCCATATGGATCTCCAGGATTTGTTCCCAAATTAATCTATATGGTAGTTATGGGATTGGTATATGGCCACCAACTATATAGCCAAATCACCATTTTTCATTAGTCCCCTAAAGAAATTTTTTTTCTTTCCTGATTTTAAAATCATTTTAAAATACTTATTACAAATCTTGTAAAAAATGATTTTATGTATTGATATTATGATTTCTGGAAATTAGGAATGAATTTTTATATTTATTTTAAAAAAAGACATAGAATGTGGTTTTTAAATGAAGATACATTTTATAAAATGGGGTTTTGATTAAATGAACCATAACAAATTGATGCATGTCTTAAAATGGTGTGAAGTTTTAGTGGGAAATGGGTTAGATCTTTTTGACATGATTTAATGGATTTTATTTGAATATAATTTCAAAGAGTGTGTAGTTTGAAAATGTTTTTTGAAGTGGTTTCGAATGATAGTTTTAAAAAATTGAAATTTTGGTGTTGGTCTTCTTTTTTGCATCTAGTTTTAAATTATGATGAGTTCTTGATGATAGATTTGTTTTGATTGAGTCCTTCCTTCTTATTATATAGTGTACATCGGTGGAAGTTGGAGGTGAAGCTATGAGTGGTTCACCGTTAGTGGACCCTCCAATTGATCAACCTAAATACTTCCTCCTTGAGATTAGGATGTTGAAACCTTCTCTCTTTTATAGTCAGATAGATTTTTTGGAAGAATAAGAGTGGATGTGAAAAATGAAAGGGATCATCAGTTTCCTTGAATTCCCTGAGTCTATAATAGTTATGTCCACTAACTTTATTCTCAAATTTCCATTTTGGAAGTGGTGCATTTCAGTCACTAGAAACAAACCTCGAGAAGACCACTCCTAGAAATTTTATAAGAATTCAGTCATTCGACATCACTTCTTTGAGGGTGTAAAGATGAATAAAGTGATAAATATGTGATACCTTTTACAAGGTGGAGGGTCCATAATAAAATTATTGAGTAAATATCTGGATATATCCCCCAATCTCTTATAGTTTTCCAGAGAGGATTCTATAAAATCTTGATATTTTGATAATAGGCTCCATGCTAATCTGCAGTTAAACATGTCAGAAATTTGTCTAACCTCATTTGCTGATATGGTAAAAAAATATATGTTGGTTAAGGAAATGTTAACAGAGGTTCTGTAGGCAACCAATAGACATCTAGTGTCTAGATGTGGTGGTGTTAATTCTATCTAAGAGACGTGAAATCAGCCTAAAGTGGGTGATGTTGGTGAAGGAATTAAGATGGATTCTTGTCTTTCATCAGATTTTTCTAGGCATAGGACCCAAGTGTGTCACTAATACTGAAATTTATGTAATAATAAGCCTTTGTTTTTAAGTTCAATGAATACCTATCATGTTGGTGTTCATTTTGGCCATTTATAAAAAATTGGAAATGGTTTCACTTGAAATAAGAGTGGAGGAATTTTCACTCCCTTGAAGAAGCACACAATTCAATTGGATGAATATGGTGCTAGAGTGAGTTTTTTATATAGACTTTGATGAAGGTTTTCTTCTTTTTTTAATGGATATGTATGGTGTTGCTTTCTTATTCTTATAATGAAAGGGATTATTATGTGTCTTTTGGTAAGTTCTATTTAATTGGAAACACATATTTTGAAAAGTTGTAAATCCTTCATCATGAAGTTAAAGTGTTTTACCTTTTATATCTTATTCATGTTGATTAATTGTTTGAGGATTGTGTGTGGTTGTTCTGGTTGAGATGTGTGGTGTTTGATGGGTGTTGTTGGTTGCTAATTTAGAATGAATTCAAAAATAGTGTGTATTACACCATGACCTCCCATGTGGATTGAATTATGACCCTACCCTATGTCTTATCCATCTCCTTGTATCCTTTTGAGGCATTGTTAATAATTTAGATATATCCTCCTAGGTCTTCAAACCATATGTTTTCATTATACATTGGTAAAAAATGTTCTCTTGGAGAATAACTAATGGTTGAGTTTTTTTCATGTGGATTGTTTTTTGTTCATTGTTAGTGTAATGGATTGATTTCAGTGGTTTGTTTTGGGTTTGAGTGAAAAGATCATCTTATTGGCGGTTGAGGTTGTTCTCTGGTTTGAGGAGTTGAATCGTGTTAGTGTGTAAACCTTTGTCTTTAACTTGTTTAACTAGAAGTTTGAAGGATTTATGGGTTCATAAAGATAATATTAGGGAGAATTGGAACACCTTAGTTTTTATTTTTCTCTTTTATTTTTGTTTATATTTTTTTATTAATATTTTCTATATATTTTTTGAGGTTTCATATTTAAATTTTGAGTTTCAGTATATTTTCTTCTTGTTGAATGGTATGTGTGAATGATCAAGGAAAAACCATGTAATTCCCAGATGTTAATCCTCTTTTTAGTTCATTTTACACATGCACTGTTTCTATTTCATGAGTATCACGTTTTTGGTTTCAAACTATGCTACACCTAGGTGTACCCATGTTAGTCTTAGGTTTTTATGGAAGACAGCACATGATCTACAAATGGTTATTTTAAACCCTCTGATAAGTGTGCACTAGGTTTTTCAGTTCTTGATAGAAACAAACAACATGGGTGGTTCACAATTTCCCAAATACTGTATCCAAACTGTGAAGGTGTCATGTGAGTCCAGTAAGGGGGCATGGTTGGTACATATTTTCCCAAAACGTGTGACTAAACCATACACATTTCCTAGATTTATTAAAATGTGTTTTTACCCCTTTACCCTTTCAAATTTTAAAACCATACCCCCCTTTTCTCTCCCATTTGGATCATGTTACCCTTGGGGAGATCCTCCCTTCTTCCATATTCCTCCCCTCAACTTCTAAGGGTGAGATCAAGGGGCTTCTTAAAGTCTTGGGGGAATATTTTCACAGTAATTTACTCTTTCATTATTCCTCTACATCTTCTTTCTTCTTCCGTTTTCTTCACGGTTCCTCTTATCCCATTGTTATTTTGGTCTACAATTCATGTTTATTTGGGTTGAAATTAGTGATTTTTTCATGGTAAGGTATATCTTGGGTGTATGTCTCTCTTTGTATCATCATTAAACTATTTCGGGATTCCATTGTCCAAGAGACTTGAGTTTGAGGAAGTCTTCCCTTTGAATTTGGACACTAAATTCAAGCTACATTGATTTCATGATATTAGAACCATGTTTTCATATAATTAGTGATTTATATATTTTATAATAATTTTTTGGTATGAAATAAATATATTTCCACCTTATATTGTATTGTATGAAATTATTTTACTAGACTTCACACACCAAGCTTTCAACAAAATGCATGTGTGGCCATTCTAAATGGTTTATCAGTTCTAATGTAATGTTTTGGATTTTCAATCATTCTTTGGTTTCTTACTGGTGATTCGAGTTTCTAAAATGGATTTCTAATGGGATTATATTTTCATAACTAGTGTTTCAGGTTATTTTAGATATCATTTTTCATGCAAAGGATGCAGGATGCCCTTTTGGAATATTCATAAATTGGTCTTCCTTTGAAAAATCTTTTTTAGGATGCATCTCATCCCACAATTATTGGTAAAGAAAATGGGAGTTCTAACACATGAGGTTTCCATTGTGACTTTATGGTAGTAAGGCAAGGGGATCATCCCTTGGGGCGATTCTTGGTTGTGTGGGTTGTATGATGGCATCCATTTCTTATTTATATATAGTTGTAGTTTATAATTTACTGAATCACCCCTATATTAGATATGAAATGGGATACTTTCATGGTTAGTTGATTATCTGATAACTCTTTATTCACTAGTTTAGGATTACACTTTGGCCAGTCTCCCTTAGTATAAATATTCTCTACTTTGGGATTCTTCCCCTCATTTAGGCAAGGTTGGGTATGACCAAGCATGAAAATTGTTGATTTCATCAGGCACATTGACAAGATGAATCCAAGAACATATTTTCAGAAATATCCTCTAAGATCCTATGTACTACCGTGTTTCTCGAGAATGTATTAATATGTGGTGGATAATTTAGTTACCACGTCCAATTTGGTTTCTTGTTTGTCGTTTTCCATTACTCTCATTTTATGGCTATTTCTTTTTCTTCCTTTGGTGTCATGCCTTTTTGGTAAAACCAAAAATTTAGTTTTTATGGTTGTTTTAATAATAAATATTCTAAAAAATAATGATAAATATCTTCTTCCATTTTCCCTATCTCTCAACACATATTTCTATTGAATATATGTAATCTCCCTTCTTTAGAAGAAAGCTTGATTTAGATGATGAGGGAAATGGACATTGATTTGTCTTAAAAAGAAATAGGTTGAAAATCTATGTTTGTATATTGTAGTTCAAACTAGTGGTAATTTAATATTTTGTTTAATGGAATTTAATTTTGAATATATTATTTTGGAACATGTACTGAGTCCTAATAATAACACATATACTTTATTTATTATTTTTAGCCACAGGTGCAGGTTCCACCTAGGTCTCAATCACCATGGGGATGTTGGGTTTTGTGATTGGAGAGTGACCCATGTGGTCACTTAGAGATTTAGTGGTCACCAGGATTTCTTTGGTATTATTTTCAGCTTATTCTTTGTTTTCTTGTAATTTATTTTATTTTTAACTTGGATTTACATTTTTATTCAGTTTATTTTTTTTATTTTTGTTGGGATAAATCATTTCCTTTATCTCTCATTAATTCCCTTGGTGCTTGTCACCACCCCGGGGTGATCAGGAATGCACCTCAAGGATTCCTTATACTGACTGGGGTGACTAGTTTGGGGTTGACCTGGATTGTTTCAGGAAAATATCACATCTATCTTCATACCTTCTAATATTTTGTAAAATCAAAACATATCTCATGTGTGCAAGTTGACTACCTCATCCACGAATTAATGTGATTTCTTTTTCATTTTATTTTGACATGTATGTTAATAAGGATGGTTTTGATGAAAATTAAATATTTTAATGATATTATAATGATTTTGGAAATATTTATTATTATTTACCTTTCTTTCATTAGAGTCACCAAAAAATAAAAATAGTGTTTCTGCATACGTACAACCTACCACTTCCATGACTTATGTAATTAATTTTTCATTCTAGATTTATTGAATTAATATAAATACATATATAACAAATATATATGACATTCAGATCATTATAAAATTCATTTGATGATGGGTCTATTATCATTGTACAAGGAATTAAATTACCAAACCAAAACATAATTTAAAAATCACTACTACAAAAATTTCATTTAACAGCACTGTAAATAGTAATTATCATCTATAGAAAAGTGTTGATAACTTGAGTGATGTTAAAATCCTAGGACTTTTATCAGTGCTGAAAAAGTACTGATAAAGGGTCCATTAATCAGTGCTTTTAAATGAATTGATAATGATCTCATTTATCAATGCTTTAATTTAGCACTACTAAATGATTCCTTTATCAGCTATTTTATATGTGTTGTTAAAGTCCTTTATCAGTTCTTATTGAAGAGATGATATGGAGACATACTGTACTATGCTGTAATAGCCCACTAATGCACCTAAAGCACATATAATATCAACAAAAATAAGTCCGAATATAGAATTTAAATGAAATGAAAGTTACAACACAAATACCAAAAAACACTATATTATAGACATTTCAAACATTAGTTTTTATAATTACATAAATTCAAAAAATCAATTTTCTTTTTTCTATTAATTGTCAATTGATTCAATCTATTTCCGAACAAACCACCCCTACTAGAGAAAAAGAACACACCTATATAAGAAAAATATTCTTATGTTAGAAATAATATAAATGAACTCTATAAGGAATAATGATTATGAATTCAATGTTCTATTATATAATTTATCAGAAAAATAGATTATGTATATCGAAACATTACCTTTACATCTTTCCAAAGGGTTTCCTTGATTAATGTTTGTTCTTCTCAAGGATTGGTAACATCATCATGTGTAGAAGACTTTATCTTCAGGATTAGTCAAACATTTAATTTTTATTATGGTATTTCAGTAGAGAATATATAATATTATGGGGGAAATATAATAAATTAAAAAACTCTTACCTTCTTATTGAAATCTCATTATTTTTTATATATTTCAAGGATTTGGTTCCTCTTTTGAGAATCCAAATCCTCTATTTGTGGTCCCCTATAACGTACAAGATATTTTCTATATTTTGACCAAAATGAAATAATTTTGAGGTCCCAATAACAGGGTGACCCTTGATTAAATTTTCATCTGTCACAACATTTTTTTAGTCACCAGTATGATAATTGACCAACTCTTAGTTATTGGATCGGAGACATAAAATACATTCACTACTTGTAATGAAATTTTGAAGGACTCGTATTTTTTCCTTCTATATATGAAATTCACCTTCACATATCCCTTTTAATAAAATATTACTCTATTGATATTAAAACCCCATTTGTAATGGAAAAGAAACACTTGAAATGTTGTATAATCCAACTCTTATATCTTTTTAGTAATAAAAAAATATGACATATTTTTATAAATTGGATTTCTATCTTTGGAACCAGATATGTGTATCGCCTAAGCCAAAAGTGTAACACCACTATTTTTCATCATACTAAATTCATCATGTTCTTTTGTGTAGAAAGTATAAACAATTATTACAAACCCATTGTAATATATAACATTTTAATTTGGCCCTCTGGATAGCCATTGAATTCATTCGACAATTGAATTAGGATTTTCAGATAAATCGTTATAAAATTGATCTCTGAAACATCCTATAAATTATATATTATGTGTCTCTGATAACCATATTTCAGATCTTGATGGTTTCAAAAGTTGAAGAATTTATTTCTGGGATTCAATGTATAGATCAACATATTCACTATTATGTAATATGTAATAATGTTTTTTCTCCCACTTTATCAAGGTAATTTTAATGATATCTCTTTTGGAAATCCCATTGCACATAAGGCATTTGATGTGAAGAAACATTGGGAGACCGATGATTTAAACAAATGGTAGGTAACAGGTACATAATTCAATAACTTATTCAACAATATATCATTCTATAATACAACCTTCTAGAAAACTTTGATTCTTTACATGCCCTTTCAAAATTTTCATATAATGTTCAATGGGGTATGTCCATCATTAATGGACAAGACCATATAGTTGAATCTCTATGACCAATTGAAACATCATGTTGACCATTATATTAATGAATGATGGTGGGAAGAAGGTCCGAAGAGCAATAGGAGTGACAAGAGGAGGAGGGGTAAGAAGAACTACTCCTCCCTGCCACCTCCTATGAAGACTCGGTCAGCTAAAAGGACAGTGGCCGAGGAGATGGGCAGCGGGGTTGGATGTCATTCAACTTCATCTGGTAAGTCTGACCCATCCTTGGACTTGATATTGTCCTCAGATGAGAAGGTGGAAGAGCAGATTCTATATCTCAATGCTTCGGAGGAGGATGCAGCTAGGATTATGGGTCGGACCTTTGACGTGAATCTCAATGAGGAGCAATATAAATGGGTTGACAAACAAGATATGATTCTGGTTGGCGGCTTCAACAAGGGGGTGATCAAACTCGAGGAGTATATCCAGGTATGGAACAAGATGACTTCTGCACTTGAAGATCTGCTAAGGGAGGAACCTCACTATCAGGTATTCTTCTTATCGTGGAAGCTTTTTAGGGATATGGGCTCTGGCAGAATCAAATTGTTTATCAATGATTCTGAAATCTCTGTTGATGTGTGTGGGAAAGTATGAGGGCCGGACTGGCTTCGATGAGCTGGAGTACACCTCTGTCCACTTTGCAGGCCATTTGGGACTTGGTTGAATTTGAGGGAGGGCTTTGCCTTCGGGAGGGACCATGCTTGCATGGGATCGCCGAGTGGTCCTGCATTGGGGTTGGTAGTGTTTTCTTTGCTTGGTCGGGTCTGTTTCTGGTTTTCTGCTTGGGTGTATTTGTTGTATGCTGAACCTTTCGGTTTCTCACTTTTCCCACAAAAGTGTTTTCTTAATAAAAAAAAAAATAAGTTTCAGGTATGCCATACTTTTTGAGTAAGAATGCAATAGAAAGTAACATAAATTAAATATTTCATCAAAAAATGAGAGAAATGTCATTTTAGTCCTTTCAACTTCAAATTAGTCATTAAAATGCCATTTTTAATATTGTATGAATACACCTGTGAAACATTTACACTTATAAGGAAATGGATAAATTTCAATTTTTCCTACCTGGATAGAGTGTAAGCTATTGGAGGAAGAAAATCTGCCTTTTACTATTCATCAGTACCAACTCTTCCCTTATCCCCATTTCAATCATGTCTAACTTAGCCTTGATTCCATATTTTGTTTTCCCATGAACATTTAGTAATGTGACAATAACACTATCAAATACATTTTTTCTATATGTATAAAATTAAGAAAATTCCTAACAGACATAAACTTATAATACATTAATTAAATGAAAATTTATCACTTCTTCCAACCTAATTTTGTAAGCCTTTTCAAAAATGGTTTACCGAAAACTGTGTCAATTTATTTTACATTTATGTAGAGTTGATCTCCCATTGGTGGAGATGGTGTTGTACATTGTTCAATATTACCATCGAATGTTGTCATCTAGGATTGATATTTATGTCATATAGGTAAAAAGTTTTGATTTCCTAAAAACATAGTCTTTGAGGAATGTTTCAACTGGACTTTTTATGTGCATTTTCACCAATGGGACACCCCAACATGCCTTTAATGCTATATCCTGATAAATTTCCACAATTGGGGAAGTCATTTATCATTCCATACAACATGGCCCTCAATGTGCTTTCATTGATTCTATGAGCATCATAAATTTTAGAACATATACCTCACATCAATCTTAGATGTTCTACCAATGGCAGGAAATAGACATCAATATCATTAGTGGGTTGCTTTGGTCAATATATGAGAAGAGACAACATAATGTATTTGTGATTCATGCTTAACCATAGAGGAAAGTTATAATTTTCCAACATGACGGGCCATATACTGTGAGTACTACTCTATACACCAAAAGGATTTATTCCATCTTTAGATAACACAATATGAATGTTTATTGGCTCATATCCAAATTCAGGAAACCCATAATGAATTTTCATCAACTGAGGAGAATATAATAAATGACATAGCTTCCCATCTATAATTCTTGTACATAAATTCCATGTTATTTGTCTTGTGGTTTCCTGACATCCATATAGTCTTCTAAACCATGAAATGATTGGAATGTACCATATATATTTTGAAGGACTTGAATCATTTTCCATGTATCTATTCGCGCAAAACTAATGGAATTTCATAAGTGATTTGTGGTCCTACTGAAACAATAAACAATCATTTTGGAAAACATGTATTTTTTAGATTTCATACCCATTGAATGTAACATTTGATTAGAATCATATGTTCAGCATGGTAGTTCATTTTCATCTGGTAAAAAATCTATTAGAAGACCTAGTAGTTCTGTAAAGATGGTGTCACTCTATCCATTTCCATTTTTCAAATTATATAACATCAATACAGCTGACAATGTTTTGTATTTAGTACAAATAGTATACAATGTTTTCATGGAATAACTATTTCACTCCTCAAACAACTTTGGACAATCATGTAGGTCATCTTGAATTTCCATTTTTATTTCATCCATGCAATCTCCATCATCTTTTATAAAGATATTAATATCAAATGATTCATAAACCCTAGTATCATCCCAATCGATGTCCACATTCTATTTTTTCCTTTTTCAGTCCAAAATTTATAGCAATGTCTATTCAATGAAAAATCAAATGTTCTTCCAACTATTTCAGAATAATTTTTCATCAATAACAACAACACAAACAAAGATTGAGGGTTTTACATTGGTTATCTACATGCTCTTTTGAAAACATGATGACCTCTTTAACTTCATATTCATATTCATGTGACATAAAATTTTCGTTCAATCATTTTCGATTCATTTCCATACTATTGTGTACATAAATTGAGATTTAGAAGTTCTCAATAAAAGTTAAAATATAGGATATGTCTTAAATACACTCAAGATGATATGTATGAAAAATAAGTTCAACTAGATGAGCTTTATAGGAAGGTAAAAATAAATGTGATTATATTTTGGAATGAGGGGGTATTTTTTCTAGTTTTCCCTAATTTCGTTGGAATATATTCACAATTAATTTAAAAGGAATATTTATAATATAATTTATCCAATTATACTAATGAAGTTATGGATGTTATTCAAATAATTTTTTCCATGTTAACAATGTCTCTATTAGATGTCTTAGGTGATATTTAACTAGAATAGAAGAAGGGAACCAATATTAACTCAATGAAAATTATATTCCATTGAGAAATATATTTCATGAGATGGTTAGAGAAGATCACTAGGCTAAAAGAGGTTTCAAGAAGAGGTCCAAAAGATTAACATTGTATCAAAAGATGAAAATTCTTGTTAATGCATACTATGATGATATAAATGTTGATTGCAAGTAGTCATTTTTTTGGAGAAAGATTGATCATGAGTTGGTGGTCCAACCCAAACACCCTAAAATTATTAAATAAGAATACAAAGAGGATGCATGATTTGAAATTTTCTGGCACCAGCAATTAGTTTAATGAAAAAAACATGAGAATATGAAAATTGAAGGAAGCATAAAAATAGGAAAACAATCTATCATGCCACAAAACAATGTCGAGGAAAATCATGATCCTTACCTTCCCTCAGATGTACATAGATGATCCGCAGTGGGTATACACAGCAAAATCGCCCCTTATCTATCCACCACCCTGATCAAAAAATGAGCAGAATCAGTTGATACAGGTATCATTGGATGAATGACAAAGAATAAAACTACCAGAGGCTCACATGATATGGAAATATATATTAAAACCTATATCTTATTTCATCATAAAATCACACTAATTGGAAGTGGTGAATGAGTTGTCTTGTTATTCCAAAAATTTCAGGTGCATGAGTAAAGAAAAAGACATCATATCAACAAAAAGTAGTTTCCTATTTTTCATCAAGATCCAATTAATGAGTAATTACAAACAACAAAACAACAATAGGTAGTCAATACAAAAAACAAACCACAAATCATTCCCTAAAAAATGAATTGAAAACATATCATAAAAAAACAGATCATAAACAACAGATCATGAAAAAATAGTAAAACAAGAAATACAAAAAGAAGTAAAAAATAAAAAAAAGAAAATTAGAAGTTGTATCTCCCATATTGATGAAAATCAAAGACCATCTTCAACTGTCAGATGAGATTTTCCAAGGCATTCAAGTGGTGTGATTTGGCCTTTTATTCTCCAAGGAGGAGCACCAGTAGTGATTTGGCTTGTGAGGAAATCTCTATATCACGGTGGGATTGAAAATAGTTAGTGTTTTAATAATAGATCAGGACACTTCTATCAGCACTTACAAATAAGCATTGATATATAGACCTTTTATCAGTTCTTTTTTATCACTGATAAAGACATATCTTTATCAATGCTAAAAAAATGTTGATAAAACAAATATTTATTAGTGCTAAAATTAGAGCGCTGAAAAATGTTTATTTATCAGTGCTTTATTTAGCGTTGATAAATCGTAATATTTATAAGTGCGGCAAAAGTACTGATAGAGATTCTTTTTTGAGCACTTATTACTGAAGTGTTGTTAAAGGATTTATAATTATAAATATAACAAAAATAATAAAAAATTTATAAATACTTAATAAATATATATATATATCAATATAGTAAATATATTCCTTTTTAAATATATTTTTTATAATTTTATAATTATTTATTCTTAATTATAAAATATTTTAAATTTTTTTATTTATATCATTATATAATTATATAATTATACATATATATTTAATAAATATATATAAATATAAATATTTTAAATATATTCATTATTTAGGTAAATTTGTTATAAATTTAATAATTATTTAAATATATATAATTATGTATTTATAATTATATAAATACATTTCAAAAATATTTATTTATTTAATATTATATATATATATAATTGTATAAATATATTCAATGTACATTTATAAATATTTTATACAAATATATATTTAAAGTTATAAATGAATATCTAATTTTGAGGGAATGCATATATGTTAAAAATGAGTGAAATTGAATAAATTATGAATATAGATACACTTTAACATTTTTGAAAAAATGGATATGTTATGTGTGTGTGTTTATATATTGTATACAAAAAAGCAATTATTACACATATTTTAAACCAAATTAACAAAAAATTTATGAATATTAAATTAAAAATTCAAATAAAATTAAAATATATATCGAGTACTATGAAATTAGTCAATATTTTTAATTCATATTAATTTTTAATTATATACCCTTATGCAATAAATATATGACTATTTATAGTAAAATGGATAAATATTTTGTAATATAAAAATCATATTTATATTTATTAATATATATCTATATATTTAATATATAAAATTTAATAACATTCATTAACAAAATTATTAAATTAATAAATTTTTTAATATTTGATAATGTATAATCAATAAATTCATTTTTATCAATGATTTAGTTAACAAAATTTGTAATAAACACATTTATTTAATTTATTTAATTATTTCATTTTATCGTCGTTAAAAATGCATTTATGGAAGAAATATTTGTCAACTGTAAGCATAAAATGCTAAATAAGTGTACCCTTTATCATTGCTAAAACATATGTTCTGATAAAAGATACACTTTATCAATGCTGAAAATAAAGCATATATAAAGGATACGCTTTATCGGTGTTAATAATAAAGTGATGATAAAGGATACCCTTTGTCGGTGCTAAAATAAATTTGATGGGAAAAGGTTAAATGTATCAGTTATTTCTTTAGTGATGATATATTTTACATTTATCAGCATTTTGTTCTAGTGCTGCTAAATAACAGTGCTGTTGAAGCCCAGTTTTGTTGTAGTGAATGATGTAGTTATTACCAGAAACAATGATTTTAACAAACAATTATTGATAAAAAGGTGATAAACGACTTCAGGTATATCATATAAGGTGATATATATATATATGGTTATATAATATATTTATAATGAATCAATATTGATTATAAAAATGTTTTTAAAACATATAAAAAAATACGAACCTGAGGTAAGGGTTCTCGTCTCACTTTTACTTCTGTGAGACCTACGCCATTTTCATATCTTTTGTTGTGGTGCATAAAATTTCCATTTTATATGTTATATCATGAATATATTTTCATTCATGGTATTTAAATTTTCAATTTTTTATTTTTCTAAACCGACCAAAATATTAAAGGTTTATTTTAAAATCTCATCATTTATTCGTATTGCTTATTATTAAGTTTCTAATAATGAAATATTATGATATATCTCCATAGAAAATCCTGTATTTACTAATAATTTGTTTAGAAATAAACTATTAAATTAATAGTATAATTTTACTCTCTACGGTGACTAAAATGACCGAGATATTATTTAAGAAAAGGAAGCTTTATTTCTCTCTTCAGTCGAATTTTTTTCATCTATAATCATAGTTTCTAAAATTATTTTAAAAAAAGTTTTCAACATTATTCATATTATTTATTAAACAAATTTTTACCAATGAATAAATCTTTAAACGTTCCATTGAATTGAATTTTTTTTTTCAAATGTGGTAATTTTTCCCTCATTAAATTAGTAAGAAATAAAAGTTTTTAGTGACATGTATAGAATTACCAACCATCTTAAGAAATCATTGAATTGAATGTTCCATATATAGTTTCCTTGAATCTTTTCAAATAAAATTTTCCCTTATATTTATAAATTTTTAATCTTTTAAAAATGACATTCAAAGATAAATTGATATTTTCCTCAAGAATTTTTTAAATGTATCTTTTAAATTATTTATATTTATTAATAATAAAAACCCTCATTTTACTTATGATCCATTGGGAAAAAATTATAATTATAAAATCATTATTATTTAGCTAGATGGTTTATGATCGGTTTTACTGGGGATGTACTAATTTGAAATCATTCCCCATAATACTCTGGATGTTTTGTGTTTATTTCTGTTGATTGAGGAGATTATTAAAATTTCATATGCTAGACTCTAATCTAAAAAGTTTACATTGATTATGAATATTTATTTATGAAATTAGTAACATTTAATATGATATTTATCTACATGAATTTTTATGTGATAATTTTTCTATCCTTTCATATATGGAATGAATTGGACATAGTAAGTGATGGGAGGGGGCTTCTATAGCATGTAAATACATCAGTAGGTATCTTGAGACAAACTACCTTGGATTTTTGGCTGAGGAGTAACCCATTTATGTAATTTTTATTGGGATGAGGCCTTGATAGTGTAATTATAGTTCCTAAATTTATTATTTACTTTATTATGAGTATAGTTATTGATTCCCATGTGATTATTCAATTAGTCAAAATGTCGATTGATATGTCTCAATATCATGTGAGTATTTATATAGAATTATTTTCTAATCATTTAATCCTACCATAATAAAATTCTTGTTCACATTATTGTTTACATGGTATGTGTCTCAGTTATTTACCTTACCATATAAATTATTAAATATTGATTCATGATATCATCCACTATATGCATATCCTTATTGAGCATTAGATCAAACCACTTTCTTATATTCCCTTTACCTAGTTTGATATTAATGGAATTATGATAGATATTTAGGGTAATTATAAAGGTAACATTGTCGTTCTCAATGAAAATTCTATGTTTTATTTTATGTTTTCAATTATAATAGGACATTAAAGTACATATCTATTCTTCAATGACTACTAAACTATACAGCCCTTCCGGATGAAATTACTTGTATCAAATTCTAATGTAATAATTTATCCATTTAATCACAACTACTAGGTTTGGGGTCATTAGAATGAGTACCATGATGTATTCTAAAATTGGGTAGACATTATACCCCCTCTGTGAGAGGTTGGGTTTGGGATAAATTCAAAAATCATTGTTTCATAGATATCGATGTCCCTATATCTTATATACCCATCTTGGAGATGATATAAACATATACAAATTCATTATCACTTTTATAGAGGATTCATTTGGCCTACTATCTCTACTTTTAAACCTCTGGTTCTATATTCAATAATAGAAGGAGGCTGTATATTTGTTTTGTCAATAATCATCATTTAAATTAGGTTACAGTGATGGAAAAACATCTTATTCGATAGATTGGAAGTCTATTTGATCAATTTGATGGATCTAGTTTGTTCTCAAAGAATGAACTATGGTACGGTTATAATTATATGTGAGTGTAGTTTGAGGATATCATAAACACTTCTTTACAGTATTTTTAAGGGTAATATGAGTATGTGGTGATTTCATATAGGGATAAAAATTCACTAGACATGTTAATTAGACTAATGAATATAGTATCTTGTGTGTTGTTGAATGGTTCATGGTGGTCTTTAACAATGAAACTATTTTTTCTTTAAGCTGATGGTGAAGTACACATAGAATATGTGAGTCCTTTTAGGAGTTATTTGGTTTCATTATTTATTTATGATGTTCTTAAAGTGTGATTTCTGGGATTTAGGGGTCATTCACATAGGGTATATCACATAATTTCGTGGAGTATATATTGATCCATCAATGATTGTGGTGTTGGTTTCTTGAGTGTCCCTTGATAATATCATATAATTATAGATATTCTTTAATCTTATAGTTTATTATTAGAGGTTTGTGCCTGAAATCTCCTAGAATATAACTCTTATGATAAAATCTAACATGATGGATCAAAATTTTATGTGGAATGACTACTTCTAGGTTATATTTTAGTATTTTAGGGAGAATCTTGTATGTTCTTCAATTAAACATCTATAAACAGAGGGAATCAAATTTAAGGTTTTTTACAACATTTAACATCTATGATTAGGTTTTATACTGATACGGTAGAATTCAATTATCATTTATGGGTCTCAGTAGATATGTCCTCATGAATGTACCTAAGCTACCCATGATATTGATATTTTTCCATGATGTTTTCATTAATGTTTCAAAGGCATGGTATATTCATTTATATTTTTTAATTATCACATATCATAGTATTCTAAAGTGAAACTTATTTTATGATGAAAAAATAGACATTAATGATGGTGGATGAAGTTATTACTAGAATGTGACTTTAAATATATCATATATACCAGTTAAATGGAGTTTCATGGTTGATTCCATGTGTTAGAAGACATGTTTTGGGGTTCTGAGAGAGTCATGAGACATTTTAATAGTGGTGGAAGTGTTGAATTTAATGCAATTTTACATGGGAGATGTTTATGTAAGAGTTTTAATTTATTATATGATGGTGAAGATATCCTTATTCAAGCATGGGGATTAGTCCTGACTATGTGATTCTGAGATAGAGGTTTTTCAAGATCATGTAATTTATGGTGATGTTTTTTATTGATGGTTGGGGATAGAAATCGTCATTTCCTATTAGAAGGAAAACTATTCGTATATTTATATTTAGTTTAATAGAGGTCTAAATGAAAAAATATATATTAATAGTGCCTTTATTTATCAACTTATTATTATCTAGTTATATTTAGAGGACATATCAATGGACATCACTACCTATTTAACATATGATTTGGGTGGTTAATATAAAATTGAAGTTATTATGGTATTCTTGATGATGTTATCTCAATTTTTAGTTATTAAGTTATAGAGATTAGTGGAGGTATTGTTATTGTAATATCATGAATAACAGTGAGGAAATATTGGGTTCAATAGATAATCATAAAGAACTGAGTACCCTATTTTACCTTTTGGGTATGGACATGTCCCTAGTGAACTTTCAATTCTTAGTTACATCTTAGAACCAATTTTTACCCATAGATAATCTCCCACATATAGAGTACCATTGGTGAATTTTTCATAAAACAAATAATGTCACTATTCTATTTTTGTTTCTCTATTTGAATGATTATATGGATGTCCTTTCCAGTATCCATTGTGGTAGAGCAATTCTATAGATTCAGTTGTTCCTGGAAAACAAATTGGTACATAATAAGATAGAGAATGTACTGGTGATCATTAAATGTCTAGAGGTGGTGAAAGATTGGGATATGTATTATTTTAATCAAAGGGGAAGATCTCCAATGTTCTACAACAACCAAAATGTATTCTTAAATATTTTTTATTAATCATGGTTATTCAAGTCTAGTTCATGGAGATATTATTTTTTTCATGAATTATTAGACGATTAAGGTGTTGGTCATATTGGAGGTGTGGTGTATTGTTTTTCATTACCCCCATTAATGATAATGATTCATATCTTAATCCATTAATCACATCTTCCCTAATACCATGATTTTGGTTCCCATGTCTAAAATTTTCATGGGATAGATAGTGAAGATGTTTCAAAATTTGAGGAGTGTCATTTTTAGAATTAGGATCATCAAGATAAGGTACTACATGATCATGCTATTTCATTGGTTAATGTCCTTTTTATGAATGGTTGAATAGAAGTAAAAAATTCGGTGCGGAAGTCAAAAACATGTGATTAGTATCTTGAGTTTTTTAGTCATTGTTAGACCATGGTTGATATATAATTATTTAACATATACTCTTTGTTAAGAAATTTATATTACTTTTTTGATTCATGATTATGTTCATGCCCTTGTGTGGGAGGTATGTTGTTGTAACGCCCCCCCCCCCCCCCCCCCCCCCCGAAGGAGTACCCCTCCTGGGCCAACAATGTGAGATGGGAGTTAGTGACCCCCGAGTCCCGCCTCTAGTAGGCCCTGGGTTGGAAACTAGAACTGATGGTATAGAAAACACACAAATGAGAGGAATTAACCTCTAAGAGAACACATGTAGAAGAGAGAGATAATATGTACATCAAGAAACTACAACTCAGAATAAAATATAAAAGAAATCCCATGTACACATATGTAATGTCATGCTAGATATAATACAACTGAAAGGGAAAACTTTAAGTACAAAAGGAAATTAAAAATAGCAGAGACCGTGAATCTTGAATAGCTCCTGAAACCCTAAGCTTGTAGTAACCATCCTGATATCCAACATTCTTAAAGTCACTTGAAAAATTGTTTAAAAATATATAGGGTGAGTGTAAAAGTATAATCAGTATGATCCTCCCCAGAGCCTCTCGTTAAAACAAAAAGAAAGCATTCTAAACATAGTGAGCGACAACAAAAACTAACATGTCACCTAAAAAGGTATACTATGTTCCCATCCTCACCATGGCTACTCTCACAAAGTATCTCATACAATAGTATATAATATAACAAATAATATCAATGGTACCCCACTATAGCTTCCCCACTAGTTTGTCACTTTTCCCCAATGGCACACATCCTAAGCATCTCTCTCTAAAAAGTATTTCCTGTAAACACCTTGGAAAAGAACCACAATATGAACCACATTAAACAAAACCACTACATACACATAGCCAATGTAATTAGGTAGTTTCCAGGAGCCACCAAAGCTCACATAACGTTTATCATACATCAGGTATTATAACACAAGCCCTTACAACCCATACACCAAGTAAGGATCCTCAATCCATCACAAACTATAGATGTTACACCTATAGTAGTCCATAGGAAAGTATATATAGAATATATGTGTGTGAATAACCACAAGCCATCACTTCCCTCTACACATATATATAAGGAAAACTAATTGTGGTGCCTACCAGCTCATGTACCTACCAAGAGAAGAGAGTTGATCCAAAGGCGGTAGTTATCCATCCATCCACCCACTGGAATTTTGGGGAAAACATCCCCTAGGGCTCAAAATCCTTAGGGTGTCAGTTTCCCTAACTGATGGGGTGGATTCGGGTATATAAACACAAAAAAGTATAGAATATACTATAGCTCACAACCACACTGTGGGCATAACATAGTCTTAGAATCAACTACTGCAAACGTGTCTTGGACTCCTAGCTACCACTACTAAGACTATGTATCCTCTAAGCACACAACCATTTAAAGAGATCTATTATATTACTTTATTCCCTTATTATCAATTTCACTTTATTTTAGTTAATTATTTAAACATTAATTATCCTTTGACAATTCCTAGTTATATTTCATTAGCATCACACCAAAGATTCATTACCTCTAGGAATAACCAAACCAAGTCCATAACTTCTCAGAAATATTACCTCAAAATTGCATCCTAGAAAGCTCCAACCCCATGGGCTAACATCATTTATTCAATAATTTAATAAAATTATTATTACTTTCCCAAATTCCCAGGCATTCTAGAAAAACATTCTAAGCTACCAAACACAAGGGGCTCAACATGGTGAGTAGATGAACTACCCGTCAGGTCTTTTTCACCTATAGCAAGAGAGAAGACCCATCCATCCTAGAGAAGTTAAACATGGAAAGCACAAGCAATACCCAATATTTATTCCCATATTTTTGGAAGCATGGTAGCAAGACCAGCTACCTTGAGATGTGGGGAAAGTAAAGAAGATAAACAACCAACAAGATTCAGAAAACATACAATCATTCACATCCAACCCATTTCATCATTTCAAATGTCCTACTCGACACCTTCATGCATAAACTTATGCAACTCGCCACTCTTGGCCTTAACTTTTGGTAGAACCAAAGGGCCTCTCTACCCATGCATATCAAAACATCAATCCAGGCTCACATCACCACACAAGCTGTTAGAAACAAACATCATATAAACTACGCACTTGGACCTTAAGCAATGCATTCTTCCTTCACAAGAATTGAGCTCTCACAGCTCCAAGAATAAGGCTCATGGAATTTTAAAGAAAGAGGGTAACTCAGAACGCTACCAGACAATATCCTTTATCAAAAAACCTATTTTTTAATCCATATTAAATTAACTAATTCCTTATTAATAGATTCTAAATATGGGAAACATAAAATTCAAGCTATCATAGCAACCAAAAATTAATTAATCAATATATTTTATATTCCTTCAAACAATAATCACAAACATGCACCAGGTTTAACATCCAACTGGATTAAACATGCATATAGGCATCAATTTGATTAACATAAAATTATAACAACAACAACTGGATTCATTTACATGTCTCTTTTTCTTTATCCAATTAATTATCAATTAATTATAGCATTAAATTATTTACCAATTTCCTCAAGAAAAACATGTTAACTATAAAATCATAGATATCACACTATCTAGAAAATCAAGAGGTGAGTTGTTATCACGGTGAAAAGAAACAAATGCGATCAAACAAATTATTTTAATCTGGTCAAGTATTTAATAAGGTCAATTCCATTGTGACCCAAATGGATAAATAATTCTAACTATACGATTGCACATAAATAATTATAGAAGCAACGAATCCCCTACCTCAAAAGGTTTCCAAGGTTCTTTACTCATGAACGGATCACGATCGCCTTCCCTGAAATAACTACATCCACCCTAGGAAGTCACGGCACAACCGCATCAAAAAAAACCAAAAGAAACTCACTTAGAACCATGGAGATCTAACTCCATAGCATGAAAAAGAGAAATTGGAGAAAACATACCAAAGAAACCCAAATAATGGTGGTAGATCTTACCTAGGATTGAATATTGATGAAAGAATGAAGTGGGGAATTTAATCAGGGTGAAGGAATCCCCAAATGTTGAATAAGGAGGCATCTAGGTCATCTGGGGTTGAGAGATGGTGCGCTAAAGCTGTAGTGTTTGAAAAACATGAGTGGCTATGTGTCTTTAATATACCCAGCAGTGGGGCAGTACACAATGTGTACCTCCCTATCACGTTGTGTAATGTCTCGAGGCTAATATACACTGAAAAACATACTTCCTCGACACTCAATTTTATTTTTCTAAAACACATATGGTACACATCATTTACCCCTTGGTCACGTCATGTAACCCCCTTGTTTCCAAATTCTCATGACAAAAATCATCCATAATTCCTCCAAGACTACTCCAATCACATCGGTCTTCAAGAAGAAGAAAACGGTTAATCCACGTGGATCTGTCCCTTACATTATATGCCTCTCGAAACATTCTCTTCCTTGAGAATCGAAAACCAACCTAGAGAGGGAATGAAAAATGAGTTCTCTAAACAACCACCCTGTGAGATACCTCTCAAGGATTTCACCCCCACAGAAGCTCAACTACATCAATAGAACAACGTGACACCTTGAAAAAACCACAACCATCTCCTAAATGCTCTCTCGAGGTAGATACCTCTAAAATAGGGAAAGAAAAAACAAGAAAATAAAAAAATCTATCTCATAGATAGGAAAGGAATACAACCACAAAACGAACTTCATTACAAGGAAAGAGCTAAATATAAAACATATTGGGATACTAAGAACGTATTTTTGAATAATGTTCCCATGTAATCTCCTCCACACCACTATGCCTCCACAAGAAACAAACCAAGGGGATAGATGTCTTTACAACACCTTCTCCATGCAGTCCTGAATCTCCACAAGATGTTACGCAAAGGTCTCATCATTGTCAATGTCGATCTCTCCCCAATCAGTGATCTGATAGTCATTATCAATACAATTATGAAGATGTGATAGAATAAAAATAACATGTATTTGGATCGTCTACGGAGGAAGTGCTACTCGATATGTCATGGCTCCAACATGAGCCAACACCTCGAAAGGACCGAAAAATGGGGAGATAGCTTACTCCCACGACCAAACCATCACTCCCCATAACGTGGAGTCACCTTCAGAAACAAGTTATCCCCAAAATCAAACTCCAAAAGTCTCCTCCTTTGATCGACATATGATTTAAGATGATCCTACACTAACTTCATCCTCTAATGAATCTCATGAATCATCTCTCTCGTGTTCTATACCAGCTCTGATCCGAGAATTGCTGACTCTCTGACCCTATTCCAACACAATGAAGAATTGAAAGGTCAACCATACAAAGCTTCAAAGAGTTCCATACTGATACTATAGTAAAAACTATTATATTAAGTGAACTCTAGTAAGGGTAATTTCCTCATCCATGAACCTCCAAATTCTAGGACACAAGAGCACAACATGTCTTCATGAGTCTATATGGTCTACTCTCTTGAGACATTTGACTCCAGATGAAAATCATTGGTAAGTAATAGCTATGAACTGAAATCATACAAGAGACCTCTCTACTCCCTAAATGTAAAATGAGGATCCTGATCTGAAATGATCATGCTTGAGACTCCGTTGAGTCTCACCAACTCCTCCAGATATTATCTCGAAAATACCATTAATGAGATCGATTCCGTGATTTCTATAAAGTGATATGATTTCATTAAATGAACAACTACCACCCATATCGCGTCATGAATTCCCTAAAATCGAGGTAAACTAGTAACAAAATCCATTAGGATGTACTCTAACTTCCACTGAGTAATACCTAATGGCTATAGTAATCCACTGGGATATGGTGCTTGGCCATCAACTTATAGAAGACTAAACATTGAGACACAAACTCGGAAACTATACGCTTTAGACCAGGCCACAAAAACTGACTCCTCAAGGCTTGGTGCTACATTGTCATGCCATGATGCACCACTAAAGGGGAACTATGGAGCCCTCTAAGAACTATCTAATTCTTCACCCAATTAACGAAAATACTTCACCAATAACAACCCCATGTGTTATTCATCCTCAGACCAACCATCAGGGGCTTATCTATAAACAACTTGGTCACTCTCAACATCCAACTCAAGATCACCCAACTAGGACTCTTCCACCTACAACACTAGAGATGACTGTACGTTTATTTGAAAATGGCATCATCTGTCCCCAACTTCTTCTATATTGATATTTAATGCCAAAAGTTCTTCCATCACTCCTTAAGAATAACCAGACTCATGCACTGCATCACTATGTGACTTCTTGCTCAGCGCATTATCTTCAACATTCCCCTTTCTAGGTGTATATGTTATTTTGGAGTGGAATTCCTGAAATTACTCCATCCATTTATTTTTTCTCAAGTTCAGGTCATTCTGGGAGAAAACATACCTCAAGATATTATGATCAGTGAAAACCAAAAAGTGCTCGAAAATGAGGTAATGTCTGCCTAAATTCAGAGAAAAAATCACTGCTGCTAACACAAGATCATGGGTGGCATAGTAAAGTTCATGGGGAGACAACTTTCGACACCCATATGAAACAAATGATCTATAATTCATTAGAATTAAACCTAACCCCAGACACAAAGCATCACATAAAACATCAAACTAAACTCCCGCTGCTAGAAAACAATGAACCAGAGCACTTACCAACTTCTCATTGAGATACTCAAAAGTTTCCTCACACTGATTAGTCCACATGAATACCTCACCCTTCTTGGTCAATGTTTTCAAAGGAGTCGCAACCTGAGAGAAATTGGCTATGAACCTCATATAATAGCTAGCAAGACCAAGGAAACTTTGAAACTCTATCACCGTCTTGGGGGATTACCAAGACACAGCCACTTCTATCATCGATGGATACATAGCTACTCCCTACTAGGATACAACATGCCCAAGGAAATAGACTTCTCGATCCCAAAACTCACACTTATACAACTTCCCAAATAGCTTTTGTCGATGAAGAACTCCCAAAATGGCATGTATATGCTCTGCATGCTCCTCCTCGAACGCGGAGTACATAAGGATATCATTGATGAAATACAAGAAGAACATATATAGGAACCCATGGAACACAGCCTTCATCAATCCCATGAACATGTCTAGAGAATTCATCACCCTGAAATTCATTACCATGAACTCGTAATGCCCATGATGACAACATAAAAAAGTATTCGGGTTATCCTCATCATTCACATGTATTTGATAATATCCTGACCACATGTCGATATTCGAGAACCAACATGCACCCCTCAGTTGATCAAATAAATTATCAATCTGTAGAAGAGGATAGTGATTATTTACTGTCACGTTTTTTACGTGGTGATAATAAATACACAACTATAAACTGATTCCATATTTCTTTATGAGAAAAATTGGTGCCCCCCATAGTGACACACTCCTCTGAACAAAATTGCACTATAAAAGACTATCAAGCTGTATATGTAGATATCGTAACTCAAAAGGGTTCATCCTATACTGAGACATGGATATTGGAGACTCTTCTGAATGTAACTTGATCCAAAACTCAATTTCTCATAAAGGGGGGTAATTATACATCCTCTTAATTAATGATGTCAGGGTACTATTCTGTGAACTTGGGAAATGCTAAATATTGAACCTCCAAAGAACTCACCATCAGTTATGCCATTAAGGATGACATGAAAGGAACATGCCTCTAACCCATCAGAGGGTCTCGCTCTCTAACAAATACTAATGGATCCTAGATAAATCCATGAAATATTACACTGAATACAACCAATTGATAATGTTGATGATATCATATTGTTGGATCTGTAAACATAGGAAATTTCATCAAGAGTGGTGCTTCCCTAGTACTAGCTCACAGTCTCTACATAATTCAAAAACGTCAGCTCAACCTTCAACTGGTGTAGTCAATGCCAAGGGAATTGGAATCCTCTCTACCTCATGTACCAAATCATGGACATGGGTAGACGTTATAAAAGAGTGTGTCGCTCCTGAATCAAATAATGAAAACACCCAAGTAGAAAACTAGCAAAGGGTACCTTAAACGATGTCTGTCATGAATGGCGCTGGAAACGATAATCATGAAGCTGAAGAAGGCCTAATCCATAGCCTCTGTGACCCCGAGGAAAAGCACCACCATAGTTTAATTTCACTCTTTGAAGATGGGGAGCATCCCATGGCTATCCTCTTTCAACCCCATATGCTCTCTGCTAATCCAAAGTTGGTGCAACATGCTGCTGCTTCCTTGATTGGAACTTCCTCAACGAAGGAACCAAGAGAGGAACACCTAGTACATGATGGTTGCTCTGAATATTTGGGAACTCTTTCTACTAATGAATTCTTCCTTCACAAGAAATACAAGTGCCTGATCCCTTGGAATATGCCTTAGATACACCTCCCTTGGAGAAATGAGATGCTGGGGGTTGGGACTTACCCCCGGGAAAACAGAAACTCTTCTATCCTAAAAACCACGAACCACGAACCATTTCTCTACTTCGTGAGGAATCATGAAGAATACCCTCTTATGATGATATTGTTATGGATAATGTTATCTTGATGACCTCTACAATCCCCATCCCCTCAAGATATGTCTTCAACATAAACGAGGTGACCTGGTACTGGATCTCTGGATGAAAAGCCTCCTCCAAATGTCCCATCATGGCATCAATATCTTGAAATAGTTCTGAATGAAATCGTAAATGGTTCCTGAAATGAATTCCAATATCTCACACACTAGAGCTTCTCTGTCGAATATTAAGTATCTCCTAGAAACTGTACGCCTTTGGGGGTCGAAGAATGAAACTCAGCACTAAACATTCCTCAAAACTCATCCCATGAGATCTCTAACTGCTCACGATCCCTGAGGTACACATACCACCACTACATTGATACCCCACGCAACGTCATCAAAATAAAAGACACATAGTGATCCTTCAAATCAAAGATTGAATTGAACAATATCTCAACCTCCTCTAACAATTATTCAGTGATTGCATCTGAAACTAATCTCTCATAATTCTATATACTATGATGCTAAAACTCTCATAATTTCTTCTAAGTGTTTTCATAATCAACATCTACCCCATGGTGATCTACTATCGCAGCCTGATGGACATATTCTACACAAACCTGAAGGGGAATTTGACCTAGATCCGTTCCTACAAAATAACAAATAGTTAGAGCTCCTAAAATTGGAATATAGGAGACTCAACATTAATTAATTAATTGTTTAATTTTTATTCATTTTAGGTTAACCTACCCATAGGTCTACCCATTTAAACACAGACACAAAAAATAATGATGCCTGCTCATTTCATAGGTCTCTACACTGTAACCAGTATCACTTCGTTTAGTGGCCACATTACACATAAAGGCAATTACATCAGATCACAGGGGCCCTATAAAATCTATTTCTCAATTGTTCTGCAGTGTTTACATATCTTTATAAATTTATCTAATGATGTTTCCCTAACAACTCATGCAACCTCACCTATGCCTAATAACAAACTCTATTATATCCCTCAACCTGATGTCTGATACCACATAGTGACAACCCCCCCCCCCCCCCACAAGGTGTACCCCTCCTGGGCCAGCAATGTGAGAAGGGATATAGTGGCCCCTAGATTCCCACCTCCAGTTGGCTCTAGGTTGGAGACTAGCACTGAGTGTACATTAAACACACAAATAAGAGGCATTACTCTATAAGAGAACGCTTTCAGAAGAGAGGGATAAGATAGAAACCAATCAACTCCAACTCAAATTGCAATATAAAATAAATCTCAAGTACATGTATGTAATTTCAAGAAAGAACTACTACAACTGAAAGGGAAACTGCAAGTACCAAAAAAATTAAAAAACAGTAGTGACCACGAAGCCTGAACAGCTCATGAAACCCCAAGAAAGTGGCAACCAACTTGATCTCCAACTTATTCCAAGTGACTTGAAAAATAGTTTATATATACGTAGGGAGACTATAACAGTATACTCAGTAAGATCCTCCCTAGTGCCTCTCATGAAAAAGTAATGAAAGCATGCTAATGCATAGTGAACAAAAAAGTGAAACTAACTCATCACCAAAAATGGTATACTAAGATCCTAGCCTCACCATGGCTACTCTCACCGGGTATCACAAAAAAGAGTACAAAATATAATAAATAATATCATGGGTTACCCACTACCACTACCCCACTTTTTTTTCACTTTCCCCTAATGTCGCACATCCAAAGCATCTCTCACCAAAAAGGCTTCCCCGCAGACACCTAGGCGAAGCACCACAATATGCATCTCATGCAACACAACCACTACGTCCATGTAACCAAATTAACCAAGTAGTTTTTAGGAGCCAACACAACTTTCATAACATGTATCATAGGTCATGAATTATACCACAATCCATTACATCCCATACACCGAGTAAGGATCCTCAAGCCATCACATCCTATACATTTCACACCTATATTAGTCTATAGGAAATGATATCTAGAATATATGGGTGTGAATAACCACAAGACATCACGGACCTCTACATACATATATGTGGAAAACTAACTGTTGTTCCTACCAGCATAAGTAACTACTAAGAGAGGGGATCAGGGCCAAATGGGGTAGTCATCCATTCATCCTCCCACCAAAATGTTGGGGAAAAGACACCCCCCCAGGGCTCAGAATCCCTAGGGTGTCAGTTTCCTTAACTAATAGGGTGGAGTATCATATAGAAAAACAAAATATATAGAATATAATATATCTTAAAATCAAACTATGGTCATAAACTAGTCTTAGACACAACTAAAGCTAACATCTCTCGGACTCCTAGTTGCAACTTCTATGAGTAGGTATCCTACAAGCACACATCATTTTAAAGATCTTTATTACATTACTTAATTACCTTTTTATAAGTTTCAATTTACATTAATTTATTTCGTAAACATTAATTAACCATTAAAAATTAAAAATTATATTTCATTAGAATCATACCAATGTTTCATGCCCTCTAGACATAACCAAACCAAGCCCATAACTTCTCTGAAATATTACCTCATCATTGCGTCTCAGTAAGTTCCAACACCATTGGTCATGATCATTTATTCAATAATTTAATAACTGTATTATTAATTTACCATATTCACAAAAATTCTAGAAAAAACATTCTATGCTACCAAACACAAAGGGCTCATCACTTGATTAGATGAAATACCTGTCGAGTTGTTTCCACCTCCATGAAGAGAGAATACTCATACGTCCTCGAGAAGATAAACACATAAAGAATGTATCATACCCCATGTGTATTCTACTCTTTCTGGAATGAGGGTAGCATGACCAGTTTCCTTGAGCAGTGGGGAAAGTAAAGAAGATAAACAACCAACAAGATTCCATAAACATCCAATATTTCACATCCAACCTGTTTTATCATCTCTGGTGTCCTCCTGGACACCCACATGAAAAAACAGATGCATCTCGCCACTCTTGGCATCAACTAATGCCACAACCCAAGGGCCTCCCTACCCCCACATATCACAACATCCATCCAGGATCATATCACAACACAAGAAGTAGGAAACAAATATCATATCAACTTGGCTCTTGGCCCTTAAACAAGGTATTCTTCCTTCACAAGAATTGATCTCTCATAGCTCCAAGCATAGGGTCTTGGATTTTAGAGTCTAGTGGGTAACATAAAAACTTGCAAGACATTATCTTTAATCAAACAACCATTTATTTAATCCATATTTAATTAAATTATTCCTTATTAGTATGTTCCAAATATGGGAAACCTAAACTGTAAGATATCATATCTACCACAAATTAATTAAACAGTTAATTTGGAATTCCTTCAAACAACATGCCCCAACATGCTTTAGGTTTAATAACCAACTAAATTATACATGCACATCAGCATCTATTTGATTAATATAAAATTACAACAACAACCATCAGAAACATTTATAGTCATCTTTATCGTTATCCAATTAATTATAAATTAATTCCACCTTTACATTCTTTACCAATTTCATCAAGAATAACATGATATTAAGAAAATCATATATATCACACTATCTAGAATATTAAGATGTGAATTTTTATCACTGTGCAAAGAAACAAATGCAATAAAAAGAATTCTTTTAATACAATTCAAGTATTTTATTAGGTCAAATACATTGTGATCTAACCGGATAAATCATGCTAAATCTTATATTTCACATAAATAATTAGAGAAGAAACAAAACCCCTACCTAAAAGGTATCTAAAGTTTCTTTCTTGAGAAAAAATCAAAGAATTGTGTCATGATTTCCATCCCCACAAAAACTGCATCTACCCAAGGATATCACAACACAACCACATCAATCACAACCAAAAAAACTCCCATATAACTATGGAGATTAAACTCCATAGCATAGAAAATAGAAATAGGAAAAAACAGATCAATGAATTCCAAAGAAAGAAGGTAGATCTTACCTTAGATTGAAGAAAAATTGAAGAAGGAATTGGGGAACCAATCCAAGATGAAGGAATCCCAAAAAATTGAAGACGAGGGAATCTGGGTCGTCTGGGATTGATAGAGGGTTAGCTCAATCTGTAGGGTTTTAAAAACCCTAGAAGCTGGGTGTCTTTAAAAAACCTAGCAGTGGGGAAGTACACGACGTGTACATCCCTATCACATCGTATACTACCTCGAGGATGACTTACACTGAAAAATGTGTAACCTCGTTTCTCTGTTTTATTTTTCTATAACCCAAATAGTACATGTAGTGTCCCATTTGCTCACGTCATATACCGCCTATTTCCAGCTTCTCGTGACCAAAATCCTCTAGACTTATTTAGAGCCTTCACTGAGGACCTCGTTCTTTAAAAAATAGCAATGTTTTGATCCACATAGATCCAGGTCCTTACAAATGTCACTTAGGAATGTGTTTTTTGGTTGTTTGTTAATATTTTTTTAGTAATGAACATTGTTAATCCAATTATTTAGATGTTTTACAGATATTGAGATATCCTTTTTATGTATCTCATGGGGTGTTTGATCAGACCCCTTTCTCTTATCCTGATATTTTTTTAAATTATCATGAATTATAATTTTTGTATACCCATCTAATTTAAGTCAGTAGATTATTAAAACCACCGCTTTGTGTTGTTATGAGTCTTGGAGGTTCCAAGAGGGTTCAATAAGTATATTTTATTCCTGGATTGTAATATTTTTCAAATATTTTTCCTTTCATGGTCAGTTATTTTTTTCCATGTGGTTGGTTAGAGATTTGGACTTTTTAGTCATAAGGTTAGTCCTTCATGGTAAATCAAATGGTTAATCAACTTTTTCATATGGACATTCCTTATTTATGAGTCACTCGGTCATGATAAAAATCAGATGGTTGAATATTTTTTATGTAGTTAGTCCTCCAAAATCAGCCATTTTAGTTCTGTCATTGGTTCTTCATGGCAGTTGTTTTAGTTATGCAATCAGTCACATTGATGATTGTTTTTTTGTGTCTAGACATTCATTATCATCCATTTTGTTAACAAGGTTTATTACATGGTAGGTTTTTTTGGTCGTGCTTTTAGTTATTTTTTGTTGGTCATTTTGGTAAGATAGAGAGCCATATAGTTATTCATTTTGGTCGTGAAATATGTTCTTCTCCAGTAGTAATGTTTTTGAAAAAAAACATCAATTTTTTTTTACCTTTTTCCAATTTCACCCAGAATGATATCAAAAGGGGGTTTTAATATAAATATTACCTTTCCAAGCAAAGAAACTGAAAATTGAAGATGTAATGGGGGTTTAAACATTGAATTAATAAATATGATTATGGATTTATATTCCTTACTGTTTATTGATTTTAATGGTTCATTCCATGAGGTTTTAATTAAATCATAATTAATGTGGATTCAATATGATGTTGATATGTGTAATTTTAAATAACTAATGGTTCAATGTCCTCCATTATTAAATATGGAAACTTTTACATCATTTCATCTCGTTTATTTATCTACTATTAGTGAAACTGAGCCTTCCATCTTGTAGTAATAAAACATTTATACCCTTATTTGTTCTTCTTTTTGTGGGTTTCTAGTCATTGAGAAATCATATATTTGGAGAAGTAAAATAATGAACTTTCCCATGAGGTATGGTATCTATTTAATCTCCATTGGCTTTTTAATAGTAAAAATTATTCAAGATTTAGTTTCCTTTTTATAAATGGATGATAATATCCTTAATAATATATTAATCTATAAACTCATGAGTGATTGTAAGGAATAAATATGACATGTTGTATAAAATGAAGAAATATATGATATCTCAAATCATAACATGTTATGTGTTATTTTTCAATCAGCTATATACCATATATAAATTTATTTTTCTTCTTATGGGTCTTGTTTATTAACTAATGAAAATGATATGTTTATCAAATAAAATATATTATTATAGGATTGTTTGTATAGAAATTATTAATGAATTATAAAATTAATAATGGCATGCTTTAATTTTTTTGTTATTTCATGTTAAGAGATCTTATTTTATAATTCATGTTTTTTATATAATTAAATTGGTAATTATCACATGTTATAGATAATTGAAACATAATGTTAGTGGGTTAGATAAATGGATAGGGTTTTTTTATTCAATATGTTATATAATTTAATGACATTGAAAATTATTAATCAATTAGATAATGTTCTTTTAATATAATTTTTTTTTATTTAAAATGGTTCATTTCTTAAAATCAATAAACAACATAAATCTAATTATGTGAAATAAATAATTGTAGTGGAATGAAAATATTAATTATTATTATTATTTGGAATTATAGATTTATAGTAATAATTCTTCTAACTAGTTTATATTTATTCTAGATATTGTTTTCTACTCTTTATATTTTTATTTTTGTGGAAAAGTTATGCATAATAAACTGATTTTTTAATTATGCTCATTAAAAGGCATTTTTTATTTAAAAATTATTTTTTCATTTTGAATGAGATTATCATTGATGTAGAAGGAATTAGTACCAAGATGACTTGGTTTGAGTTTTAATTGCACTATGTGTAAAATAGTTTTCTTAATATATTTGTATGCTCTATGATGATTAAATCCATTTTGTGACTTATTATGACTATTTAAAAATCAATTCTAGTTTGTCTAGTTTGATGTTAAATGGTTTGCATGGATGGAATGAATTTTTGTTTGATACTAGTGATTAAAGGACTTATTTTACTATGCACAGTTGTTTGGGTATATTATCAGGGTGATGATGAGTTCATAATGGGCTAACTCATCAATGTAATTCTTTGTTGATGTTTTTTTGTTGTCTATGCGATGACAGTTAATTATTATGGATTGAATTTTTTTAATTTATTTTGGATTATTGTATAAAATTTTTATATTTAATGTGTTGGATATTAGAGAGTTCTACAGAACCACTATAATTATGAAATGATAAATTAATTAACTTAAAAAAGTGTAGTGGATGGTGATGTTTAACTATCATGATAAAAACCATGGGAATATAAGAAAAGTATTTATATTATAAAGGGAATTAGAATAAGGGAAATATTAATTAATCATGTAAATCAAAAACAAATAATATTATTTAAAGTAATATTAATAGATTAATATGAATATTTTATGCTTGTATGTTTTCATTAGACATAGACCACGGTTGGGGAATCTAGGGGTCATGTGCAATGATAGATGTATACGATTATAATGGTATATAGTTTCCCTTAGTATGGACGTGCATGATATTACTTTAATTTTCTTATTTCATATACTACATCATCTATATTGAAAGAGTATATGATATTTGAATGTTTTCTGTTATGGTGTGGGATTAGATGACTTCACCCACTCCCCCATTGTCTATTTGGACCTCATTATGAGTATGTGTATCCTATGGTATAATGGACAATGTTAAAGGGTGTATTTCTACCCAGGATATGAAGGATCAAGGTTTTACAATAAATTTATATAAAGTCTATAATGGCTTGACTTATTTCCCACACATGTATCCATTCAAGGTAGATTTTAGATCTAATTTTTGAAATTTCATGGGATTTTATGGCTTGGTGCATAATGAATTTACACATTTTGTAGTAAATCATGGGAATAAAGTTCATTAATAACATAATGATTATGATGAAATGGATCTATAGAATGATTCTAACATAGGATGTTGGGCACTATAAGGGACTCTTCTAGGAATTTTTGAGGATTGACTAACATGAGGTATGACTTGATATGTGGAATGGATGATCGTTGGATGTGATCCTTTAAAGTGTGATAGAAACAAACCTATTAGAAAATAGGTTTACCTATATATGTATATATACTTTTCATAACCTAAAGTGTACTTTTATTCATTGCATATTGAGTAAGCCATTGTAAGGATGAGAAAACATGATTACCAATTTTTTTGATATGTTAGTTTCATTTTATGTTATTGGTATTTAGTATGCTTCGTTTAATTTTTTCCATCAGAGGATCTAGGGATGATCAAACTGAGTAAACATGATTTTATCACCATATGTATATAAACTATTTTTCATATCTATAGGGGATGGTTGTGGATTTATCATGGTGTTAATAGTTTGTTGGAGATATTCAGTTTTTTTTGAATTTTTTTCATTGTTGAGGATTACATTGGGAACTTTTATTTTTAATTTTTTTGTATCATTTATGTCTGAAATTATATCATATATTAGTGGTGGTGTTTATGGATTGTTATATCCTTTCTATCATTATCATCCTCAGAGGGGTACCATTTGAGGGATTGGGACGTGACACATTTTTTAGTAACCTCTATTTTATATCATGAATTTCCTTATATATACATTGGGAAATATTTTTTATATATGTTTAACATGTCTTACATTTCATCTTTTCATATTTATAAAACATGGGAGGTGTTATTTTTGGGGTATTCTATTAGTTATAATTTCAATATTATACATTAATATTAAAAATAATATCTCTATTATTTCATCTACTATTATTTATGGGTAAATGATTCAAAGGGTTTAATCCCTACATGATCACATACAGACCTCTCTACTAGTCAGCATCTTCTAGTATCGAACCATAGGATAACTAAAATAACTAGTTTGTTTAATGTTTGGATATGTTAATGAATAATATGGAAAAATTCATCCAATTGCTTATGTAATTCTATACGAAATTTAAATATTCACCAATTAAGATTATTAAAGGATTAGTACATGACCCAATATAATATGTAAAATATATATCACACTCCCCATGCGTTGATAATTTGATATAGGGAATTTTAGAAATCAATCTTGAAACCCATTAAATTTTATTATATAAAAGCATATAAAAATTTACTCAATAATATAAAGTACTTAAAAATTTATATCCCATTTAATTATAGTATTTACATATAAAAAAATAAAATTACAAACTTTTAAATTAATATAAAATTCAGTGGTGGTTCTTATTGAACAATAATACTAGCCAGGGGTATATCCAACTCTACAGTGGAGTTACTATCAAACTACCTATCATCCATGTTAAAACTAATGAGAAAACCATGTTTATGAATGATTTGTTTAAGGCACAAACCATAAACATTACATAATATTGAGTTAAATCAAGAATTCACATTGATTATTTTTTTTTGATTATATTTTTAGGGAATTAGGCCATAACTATTACATAATATAACCATATAAATATAATGTGGACACTTCCAACAATATCCATTTCTTCCCTCAAACAATAACTTTTAAAATGAAATGTGGTTTCTTTTCAGGTTTAATCATCATAACTTACCCCCCATCTCATCACTGAATATATTCTCTCTTAAATAATGTGAAACATCATTTTAAAAACATTGAATGAGAATAGAAAGCTCCTTAATGGATATAAAATAATGAATGAAACAATCTCTCCGTGAATTTTTTAAAATCATTAAAACATTTTCATAAAATCATATTTCTCACGCATAAAACCTAAACTCTATAGATTAACACGTGAAATTATATTATGCCTATATAAAAAATTATATAAATTATGAAACATAAAAGGTAACTTGTGGTATCTATATCTTACATACATTTTTTCTTTCACAACTACATATGGGGTAACCTCCACGGCTACGTTTAGAATACCCATCACATTATGTTTCTTAAATATCTTAGGAGAAACATTATCATTTAAATCCATATCATAAACCAATGAATCGTAGATATATCACGGGCTCACCCTCCGTTAATTTAACACGAAACCACCAGTATATAGAAGCAATTCCCATTAACCATAACAAAATCATAACACATTAACAACCAAAATGGAAAACTAAAATTTCCATATTACAATCACAGGATATAATTTCAAGATATTTTCGTAATCAATCACTTATCAAAACCATTTTAAATACCAAAATACATAAAAATGGAATATATTATTTATTTTCCTTTTAAAAACATTAACAAGTATAGATGAAGCGAAATATAAAATAATGTCCAAGGTGATATAAATGTCATTATCACCGCGTACATTAAAAAACATTCCTTTTTTCATTTTCTAAAATTATTCATATAAAAAGATTACTTTTGAAAACCATTAAACGAAATTAAATTTCAAAGTGTATAATTATACTCTATATAAATAATGTGGTGTATGTTATTTAAAGATGCCTCAATGAAAGACGATTGAGACAAAATCCTTTACCTTGAGTCGGAATCATCACGTAAAATAGTTATATTCTATAATAATAAACTAAGGTTAATTTATACATTCTTGAGAACGTTTTTCACTTTTACTATTCATTTTATATCACTTATTACCATGTTATAAAAATTGTATTATTATTTAAGCTCATATCATACATTTTGTCGATATTCGGTACATGAGTCGAAAATGAACTTATTATGATGTATATTTTCCATGTGGTCATAAGTACATCTTATAAAAAATAGTATCAATGAAATAATGATCAAATTTATTCAATAATAATAATTTTTAAATAAACCCATTAATTATAGTTATGAAAAATTAATAACATTATTTTTATGAAGACGGTAGGTTGTACGTATGCATGAGTAACGTTTTCCATTTTTCATTGATCATTATAGAAAGAAGTTAATTATTATTTTTTACTTCCAGAATAATCATAAAATTATTATAATCGTAATAATAATTTAAATATATAGATTTATATCATACAAGTGATGTGGTGAATAAAAACACTTCACATCACATCATTTAGGTGATAGCTCATAAGTACACATGAACAACATTTTTGTATTTATGTGCATGGAAGGTAATAATATAATTAAAATGTTATTTTTTTAAATGTTAGAAATTTCATTAATATTATATATAAACATTTATTCCATCATTATAACCACTCTTGATATATTGTAATGAAAAATGAAATATATCGATTCGTAAGGCGGTAGTCTGTCGTACAGATGAATGAAATGTTTATTTCCCATTTGATGAAATTGGAAAAGGATATAGGTGATGAGATTAATGTAATTATAAAATAGTATATTGAGGATACTTTATTTATTATTTTATCTTATAAGAAAAAGTATTAAATTAAGTGGAAGAATAAATAAAATAGAAACACTTAAAAAATGATACCTCTTCTTCAGTTGATCACATTTGAAAAACTACTTAACACCACCCAAAATGGGGTTATGACTAAACTAATTCCTCGAGAAAGTGTCTAGGGATTATAGGAAGAGTTTTGGGTAGAGAATAGCTGAACCAAATTGTTTTTGAAATGTTGGTATTAGGGAAGAGTGTGTACATTTTTATCGGAGAGAGGAGGGGAAACCTTGGAACCTCTTAAAATATTAAATTAATTTATCAAATACAAATGACTGAAAATTGAGATATGTATAATATAATAGGACAATTTTTTAAAATCCTATCATACAATAATTTTTAGACATTTATTGATTTTATTTTAAACCTTATCATTTTGGTTTTCCCTCAAGTATTCTCTTTTAATTTTAGTTTTGGTAACAACATTTGAAATATTGCGTGGCTATAAATTTTACTTATATGAGGTAAATTTCCCATAATATGAAACTTAATGAACTTTTAGATGTTATCATATCCACAATGTAATTTTAATTTTTTTATGAATTTTAAGAAATTTAATAAATTATTATTTTTATAAGAAATCAATTATGTCAATGTTTACACAATTAATTTATTTGAATTTAAATAAAATCAAAACAGAGAGATAACTTCAAAAAAACATAATATAGACTTATAACATGTCATATTCACATATAAAATTCATGGATTACAAAAATTATGCGAAATAAAATTTATTTTTAAATTTATTGTATCACTTATTTGATTAATTCAATAATAGAAAAATCATCACATCATCATTTTGACATAATTAAGTTTAATTAATTACTTTCTAGAAATTATAAATTCAATACCATGATATAGGTAATAATTTTATATTTCTAATGAATTTTTATATTCTAATAAATCACTTATATTACCTCATATTAAAATCATTTTAGTAATAAGATAAATGCTTATCATATTTTGGCCATTACATTAAATTAAATGTTATAAATGTCTTAATAATAATCAAGTGTCTCCCAAAGGACAAAGGTTTGGCCCAAGTACTATATTAGATGAAAATAAATCATCCAGAAAGGTTATTAAAAGTGTTAGGGTAGTTTTTTATTATTATAATATTATTTTAACGCTAATTTACCTGATTTACCCTTTAACTATGGTGAATAAAATAATAATTTTATTATCCACCTAAAATATTTTGATTTTGTTATATAATATTTTTCATACTGATTACAACAATGTATTTCCATTTTGGGAAATTCGATTCTCCAAAGTGACTAAAATTAATTTAATGTTAATCTCATTGAAGGATTGAAGAAATGTGTTTTTTAAAAGTAAAAACAATCAAAATATTGTCATGTTTTCATATCCAATTTAAATGTGTAATTACTTCCAAAGTCCAAAATTGGATTAAATGATAATAATAGTCTAATTATACCTTAAAATCATATAATAGGACCATATTACAATATAATTAAATTATATTAAAGGGAAATTTGGAGTTAAAATGCAATATTTTTTACAATTCATTAAAAAATGTTTTTTATCAAAAAAATACCAAAAGATCAACCAAAGGGAATTTTGATGTCCAAATTCTAAATAAGAAGTTTTTTTAAAAAAAATATGACATATAAATGTGACAAAAAGTATATTTAAAAGGGGTTCTCAATCAAAAGGTTGTAAAAAACCATTTAAAAATATTAGAGTGTTTTATGCTTAAAATTGGATTTATTCTCATTTTAAGACAACAAAATTTATTTGAAGAAAGTAATAACATTTAATAAAGAAGTTTAGAGATAATATAGGTAGTTATGTTCACTCCGGCCAATAAAACGGAGAAGTGTTAACTATGATTTAAAATAATAATGTAAATAATATACTATTTTTTGGTATATCTCAGTCTTGTATGAAACATAAGATTTCAGGGAAATGCATTGTTGTGTTTCAAGTATGCTATCTGAAAAAACATCTATTTTAAAATTAAATTAATATTTAATTTATAAATATTATTAGATATGAGAGATAATTATTCTATATTTACTTGGTATGTTACATCCATCCCCCCCTTTGGACATTGTGTCCTCACAATTTTAAATTTGGGCTCGGTAACTAAGGTTTCTCTATTCAAAATTACTTTATTGAAATCCCACATCATAAAAATAGTCAATAAAACATCAACTTTAATGTAAAGAAAGAAAAGTAAGAAGGTAACTAGATATAAAACATATAATATTCCATAATGGAAACCATGGATATTGAAGAAACTAACCATCATGTTCCGATGGAGAGTGATAGAAAACATGATCAAGAGAAAGTTAACAATAAAAAACTCAAAACTTGTTATGGGTTAAAAAGACATTGATTTTTTAGTAAGAAAACTAAATAATAAGTTTTTTCTTTTAATATCCTTTTCATAGTGTTGTGGAATTCATTTAATTACTAGACTAAAATCATAAGGAAATATACTTACTTGAAAAAGTAGAGTTTCAGAAACTAATAAAATTCCACTGTAAACTCTTATTTTTCTCTAAATTATGTGTTTTCAAGTTGAATTTTTCACACATGAATCTCTAGAATTAACTTATAGAAAGTCAATTAATCCAAGAAATATTAACTATCTATTCATAATATCTTGAAACATTAACCAAAACCAAAACCACAAACTTTAAATAAAATAATATAATTCCAAAAAAATAATAAACCATGAGATGATAAAAAACGACTTCTAATCTCCAAAATTCCACTATAATACCAAAAGTATAACATAGACCATTCAAAAAATAACTATCAATAAAATTCCTCAAAAATATTATTACTAATATTAAATCCAAAAAATAATAAGGGAATATTAAAATAATCTTCCAAGATAGGTTCTTGCAGTTATCTTTAAATAATATCAACCACTTGTAATGTCCCATACCAGAAAATAATTTCAAAAATAAACTTTCCTCCAAGATAGGTTGATAATTTCTATAAATTTCACAAATTAACATAATTCCACAATAAAAACATTTATTCTTCCAAAATAAATTTCAACCATTACTCCTAAAATAAAATCCCATAGTATTCAATTTTCTTAAGGCATAAAGTGTTCCCAAAATAGTGAATGTCTTCCAAAACAAGATTTATCATTCAGTCCCCAAATCATTTTTGAATTACAATGATATACATTTGATAAAACATAAGTTACCAAAATCAACTTATTATTGTTACATAAATATGTTTAACTAAAACTTGAAGTCATAATAACCTATAACTTCACATAGGCTAGTTGTAGGTGATGCACCCTTTCCACCCTTCAGTTCTAGGTTTGATCCATGTGGCCTTTCTGAACGCGATGTGTTTCCACCCATCAAGTGAGTTATCCATTTTATAAAACAATATCATTCTTATAAAATAATTCCAATATGAAATAAAACCCACAAAAATAACTATAAAATGTTTTATCCTCAATTTTTATCTCTTACCATTCATTTTGAAACCCAAAATGTAATAACCCACAATTACCAAAAAATCAAAGATCATATAAACCCTAAAGTTTATTCATACCTTTATAATTATCTCAACACCAGGAAAGATTATTCTATCTCAAATAAAATTTTCAATTATCTAAATGTATTGTTACACATGTTATAAACATTATTCCAAAGTAATCTCATCATCAAAATATTATTAAATTTTTTTAACAATTCTTCATCCATAAATCTAACATAACCCTCTAATCCCTTATATGCAGACTTCTTAATCATTCTACATTAATTATGTTTCCTTTATAAAAATTTTACATCATATAACTTAATACTACTTTCCTACCCAAAAAACATGGATCATGTCCTAAGAATCAATAATTTCAAAACATGAGACAAGAAAATGATACATAACTTTCATATGTCATTTTCAGTTTCCTCATCTTTAATTAGAATGGAATTAGGTATTTCTAAAAATATATTATTATAGTAATAATGATCCCATTCCCAAACAATTATCAAATTACATCTACATTTATAATAACTATACTCCCCACATTTAAAAAATTCAATTGATAACTCGGAAAGAACCCCTTGCCCTTTCCTGGAGTCAACTGAATGCTTCCTTTTTCCATACCAGGTTATTGAATTATGATCTTCATTACCACATCCATAACACCATCCCATCCCATTGAAATACTTTTCTTGGTGATTATTTCCATATCCTTGAAACATATGTTGATGAGTATTCTTGCCCTTATGATATTTATGACATGAACTTTGAAAGGGATTTTTTTCTTCTCATATATGATGTAGCATAAAAATCACCAAGTTTTAAGTGGTTAATCATTACTCTCGATAGTTGGTTTAGAATAAAAAAGTGAGTTCTATTTGCATCTCCCATTTCATTTGGTTTCATATTCATAGAACAACCACATTTTCCTTCACATCCATTATTACATTGGTGTATACTAGATCCAACCATTTACTAAAACAAAAAACATTAGTATGAATATATCAATTAAATCATCATATGTGGAAGATAAACACTAAGATATAGTAATTCATGTTATCTCAAAATCATACAATTTGTCTAAAATAACTAAGACTCTTATATAATGCTAAACATTGTGGATATACATAACTTGTAACTTATTCTAAAATACCACCATAACTTCTAAAGATATCTAAACTAACCTCAAATACCAACCATAAGGCCCTGGCCATAAATATTAAATAATATTGAGTTAAATCAAGAATTCAAATTGAGTATGTTTTCATGTTTGGTGTTTTATTGAATTATTCCATAACTATTTCATAAAAAACCATAGAAATACAAAGTGGACACTTCCAAAATTACCCATTTATTCTATAAAACTGAAATGTTTAAAATGAAATGTGGTTTCATTTCATGTTTAATCATCATATCTTTTCCCTGATCTCAGAATTGACTCTCTTATCCATTAAATCGTGTGAAAACATTTTAAAAACATAGGATAAGCCTAGAAATATCAGTATGGGATACTAAATAAATATTGAAATTATCAGTCTGTAAATATTTTAAAATCATGAAAACATTTTCCAAAAAACATAATTTTCACCCATACAAATAAACTCTTTATCTTATCTCATGAGATCATAAGATTCCCATAAAAATAATTGAAATTATAAAACATAAATGTAACGTTTTTAATCCATTTATTACTTACATTTTAGCTTTCACAAGGTAACCTTCATGTCTATGTTTGGAATACCCATCAAAGTATATTCCCAAAATAAATTAGCAGAAACATTATTTTTTAACTCTGTGCCATTACCAATGCATTGGAGAGCTATCACAGGCTCACCCTCCCTTATTTTATCATGGAAAAACCCATATACAAATTAAATTCCCATGAACCATAACATAGTCATAAAACATTAACAAGCATAGGAGAAAACTAACATTTCCACATTACAATCACAAGATATCATTTCAAGATATTGACATAATCAATCTATTCTCAAAACCATTTTCAATTCCAAAATACAGGAAAAGGGAATATGGTATTTATTTCCATTTTAAAAATCATTAAGGCTTACAGAGGAAGCCAAATATCAAATAATGGGTATGGTGGTGGAAAATTTGTTGTCACGGCGTATGTTAAAAAATATTTTATTTTTCATTTAGTAAAACGACTAGTATAAAAATGATTCCTTTTGAAAACCATTAAATCAAATTAAAATTCAATGTGGTTAATTATACACCCTATAAATTAAGATGGTGTATATTATCTATATATGCCTTAATGAAAGAAAATTGAGATAATGTCCCCTTTATTGAGTCCAACTGGTCACGTACAACCATTTTATTCCGAAGTAATAAACTTTGGTGAATTTCTAAATTCTTGAAAAAAATTGTCATGTTTATGATTCCTTTTATATTACTAATTACCATGTTATAAGAATTACATAATTATTTATGTTCATATCAGACGTTTTGTTGATATTCAGTACTAGATTCAAAAATGAACTTGTTATGCTGTAAATTGTCCATGTGGTCATAAGTCCATAATATCCAAAAAAAAGTATTAATGAGATACTTATAGTTTTTATAAGTTCAGAGTACTTTTTAAATCAACCCGTCAATTATGGTTATAAAAAATTAACAACATTATATTGATAGAGATGGTATGTCGTACGTATGAGTGAGTAACCTTTTCCATTTTTTCATTGATCATTATGGAAATAAATTAATTATTAATTTATCATTCCAAAATGATCATAATATTATTAACATCATACTATTAATTTATATATACTTATATATATTATACAAGTGATGTGGTGAATAAAAATGTTTAATATCGCTTTGTGGAGGTGATAGTTCACACGTACGCATGAACAACATTATCGTTTTTATGTGTATGGAAGGTTAAAACAAAATTGAAATATTATTCTTTTAAAATTATAAAAATTTCATTAATATCATATTTAAACAATTATTCCATCATTATAAACACTCTTGAAATACGGTAAGTAAAAACAAACTATATTAGTTCACATTGCGGTAGTCCGCCGTACACACGAACAAAAAGTTCAATTTTCATTCGATGAAATTGGTGATTGATTTAGGTGATAATATTAACATAATAACATCTCATTACATTGATGAAACATTATTTATTATTTAATCATATAATAATAAGATTAAACATAATTTTAAGAAGAAATGAAATAGAAACACTAAAAAATGATACCTCTTCTTCGGTTAATCACCTTTGAAAAACACCTTAACACCTCTAAGAACAGTGTTATGAGTAAAATAAAGACTCAATAAAGTGTGGAGGGATTATAGATTGAAGTTTGGGTATATATTGGACGAAACAAATGGTTCTCTATGTGTTATTATCAGAGAAGAGTGGGTACATTTTTATATAAGAGGGCAGAGACACCCTTGAAAACTCCTAAAATATTAAATTAATATAAATGAATTTTTTAATCCAAATGACTCCAACATAAGATATGACGAATAAAATATGAGGATAGTTATAAATACTCTCATAAAATAATTTTCATACACGTATTTATTTTATTTTAAACCTTATCTTTTCGGTTTACCATTTAGTATTCTCTTTTAATTTTAATTGTGGTCGTGAAATTTTAAATATTAAGAGGATATAAATTTTACTCATATGGGTTCTACATACAATGATTGGAAACTTAATGAAATTTTAGAGCTTATCATATACACTTTTTAATTTTAATATATTTATAGTAATTTTAAAAAAAAAATTATTAAATATCGATTATGTTAATTTTTACAGTAATCAGGTCATTGATTTTAAATAAAATCCAAACTAATGGATAACTTAAAATACACCTTTAAATGTATTTATAACACGTCATAAACAACTATAAAATTATTGTATTACATAAATTATTTCAAATAATATTTTTCTTACTATTTATAATATCACCTATTTGACTCATTCATTAATAATGCAATCACTACATCATCTTTTGTCTTAATTAATTTTAATTAATTAATCCCAAAAAATTATAAATAAAATACCATGCTATAGGAAATCATTTTATATTTCTAATTAACATTTATATTCAAATATATCTCTTATATGACCCCAAATTAAAAAAATAGTAATAAGATTCTTGTTTTAGATATTATTTCTTTTACTTTAAATTAAATGTTATTAATGTTTTAATCCCACTCAAGTGGCTTCTAAAGGCCAAAATATCAGACCAAGGATTTTTGTTGTTGCAAATAACTCATCAAATAAAGTTATTACAAGTGTTACGTTAGTTTTTTAATATTATAATATTAATTTTAACCTTATTTTATTTATTTCCACTTTAACTATGGTGAATAGAATAATAAAGTTATTATTCACCCAAAAAATATTTTGATCCTATTAGATCTCAATTTTATTACATATTACAACCATTAGTATACATTATTTTAAATTTAATTCACAAAAGTGACTAAATTAATTTTAAATTTAATATCATTGACATATTGAGGAAACATGTTTTTCAAAAGAAAAAACCTCCAAAATATTAACATTTTGTCATCTCCATTTTAAATGTGAAATTACTTCCAATGAAAAAAATTGGATTATATGATAAAAAATAAACTATTTATACATTAAAATAATTTAAAATTTTCTTCATAAAATATAATTAAATTAGGAAAAAAGGAAGTTTTGAATTAAAGTGAAGTATTTTTCAATATTCATTAAAAATGATTTTTATTAGAAAAATACCAAAAATTCATCCAAAGTGAATTTTGATGTCCCTCTTCTAAAGAAGGTGTTTATTTTGTAAAATAAAACATATAAAACATTCAAAAATTTTATTTAAAATGTTTTCTCATTCAAAAGGTGATAAAACTACCTTTTAAAAAATATTGGAGTGTTTTATGCTTAAAATTGGATTTGTTCTCATTTTATGCCACTAAACTTTATCAGAAGAATGTAACAATTTTTAATAAACATGTTCTGTCATAATATATGTAGTGATGTTCACTCTTTCCAATACAATGGACGGGCGTTAACTATGATTTAAAATAATAATATTAATAATGTATTACTTTTCCGTATATCTCAGTCTTGTGTGAAATATAAGATTTCTAGGAAAACCATTGTTCCATTTCAGGTAATCTATCGGAAAAAGAATGCCTTTTAAATTAAAATTCAAATATATTTCCTAAATATTAATATATGTGATAAATTATTAATATATAGTTATCTGGGATGCTACAATTTGATCCATCCATGGCAAACCTAAAATAGAATTCCCAAAAATGATATAATTCTCATATCATTTATACTTACAAACCCTAAATATTATTTCAATGTCAAGAACATTGTAAAAATTATTTCATTATACAATTATTTTACAACTATATTAATACTTATATTTTTTTATAATTACATATACTCCATGATTTATGTTGTTTTCATGTTATTTAAAATCACTAATACAAAATTCTTAATTATCTTATATATTTAAGAACATAAATTAAATAAATGTTTGAAAAAAATTGTTTAATTTAAAACCATCATTTATTCCCAATATATTTGCTACAAAATAGAGTATATGATAACCAAACAACTAAAAAACATTCATCCGTGACACAAAACTTATGTCTCTAGTTCTATATAATTCCCTTAATCACAAAATATTAGTGGACCCAAAACCTTTAAACCCTAAAACCATATTCTATTCAAATCCTCTACCTTAGGTTTTAAGAAATATCAAAAAAAGAATAATGATAATAGGGGTAAATCTCAAGTGTTTTTTTGTAGAACACATACCCCCACACAAAATTATCCATGATATAGGATTAAAATATTCAAAAACAACCATGATTCCCCCTAGGTTATGAAACTCATGACAGTATTGTATAATTAAAAAATGAATGACTCAATAATGATTTAAAAATATGTCTGGGGCCCATTATAAATGAATTCATAACTCAAATACACTTTACTCACTACAAAACAATGGGCACATTAGTGTGGGATATTTTTGACATTATAAGGGGTTATAACCCCTTCTAAAGTCATTAGAATCTTTTGTGAGGAACCACCACTAATGAGGACACTTATTTCCTTTAACAGAGGTTTTGAGTAAGCACTACTAAAGTGTGTTGACATTAGCGGCGGTTACATTAGAGGGGGTTTAAACCCCCCCCCCCCACTAATGTTGAGATAGAGGTCACAAATTCCACTAGTGGAAATTCTTTAGGGGGAAATTTAGGGGCAGTTTAAGCCGTCCCTAAAAATGAGGTTACATTAGGGGCGGTTTTCACAACCGCCCCTAATGTTTTTTACATTTTTTTTCTATTCCTCGGTTCACTCCCCGCCTCCCTCCAAATCCACAATTACCTCCGGTTCAACCACCCCTAATGTTTTTTACTTTTTTTTTCCAATCCTCAATTCTCTACCCGCCTCCCTCCACATCCCCAATTCCCTCCAGTTCCCGCCCCATCCCCTCAAATTCACACCCCCGCACCGCACACCCAGCCTCTAGTTCCCACCTCCGACCTCGGTTCCCAAAGGCCTCAGTTGCAGCCATCCTCCCGGTTCCTGACTCCAATACGTGCCTCCTGAACCGTGTCTCTCGAGCTATCCTTTGGTTCTTTCCACCTCTATAATTAATAGACCCAAAAAAATGAAGTCGTCGGGAATCGAACATGCACCTCTTGGGAAAGTTACCACTGAAATTCCCATGTTCCCCACTACACTAATTGTTTTTGTTATGTAGATGACATATTTTTTTATTTATATATTTTCAACTGTATATTATGATAAATATTATTATTATAATATATTTACATACATTTAAATAATATATATATCATTTACTATATTTATTTGTATATGAAAATATATATATTATATATTATATATTTATATATCACTTAAATATATTACACAAGTATATACGTATATATTGAACTTATATATGTGTGTGCGTGCCCGTGTTAATAATAATAATATTAATTATTATTATTCTTATAAAATCTATTTTTTAATGTATACATATTATATGTTGGTTTTATAAATACAATACATTTATTTTATGATTTATATCAATTATATATTATATTAAATTCATTTATATAATATATTTTTGTAAATTATTTATATACATAAATACATATTTATATTATATATGTTAGTATTTACCTAATATATTTATATAATGTCTTTAAAAATATATTTATATAAGGTCTTTAAAAATATATTTATATAATGTATTTTAATACATATATTTATTATTATTTATATTAAAAAATATATTTATTTGTATAAATTGTATAATATTATATAAAATAAATATATTATTATTATTATCTGAAATACAATTTATACAAATATTAATATTATATTTAATTAATATCATATTGTATATATTTAATATTATATTATATATAATTAATATTATATTATACATAATTAATATGTATATTATATATAATCAATATTATATGAAATACAATTTTATATTATATATAATTAATATGTATATTATATATACTCAATATTATATGAAATTCAATTTATATAAAACATAATTAATATTTTATGAAATAGAATTTTATATTATATACAATTAATATTACATGAAATACAATTTATAAATATATTTATATAATGTATTTCAACGCATATATTTATTATTATGTACATAAATATATATGTGTATTTCAATAAATATACATTAATCTAAATTTATTTTTATAAATTCTATTTCATATAATATTAATTATATATATAATATAAAGGCATAAACCTATTATATAAAAATATATTTATTATTATTATAATATAATTTATGAAAACTATAAGCTTGGGTTTTTGTATGATATATTTTCTAGATAAATTATATTTATGTATATATTTATAAAATATTTTTATGATTTTTTAATATAATTAATTAATATTATATAAAATACAATTTATACAAATAAACATATATTAAATTACATAATATTATATAATTATATTTATGTATAGATATAAATATAATTACATACAATCATATAAATATTTTATATAATATGTCCATGTAATATATTTAAATATATTTATATATTGTTTTTTAATTATATATATATATATATATTATAGAAGTTTCTTTTTTATGGGATTCACAACCCCTTTAATCTCCTAAATTTGAGGCGGGGGTTGACCCCCCACTAAATTAAAGACATTAAAGGGGGTTTTTAACCCCTTTTAAATTAATGAAATTAGAGGGGGTTTTGAACCCCCTTTAATTTAAAAACATTAGAGGGGGTTTTGTACCCCCTGTAATTTAAAGATATTAAAGGTGGTTTTGAACCCCTCTAATATAAGATATTAGAAAGGGGGTTTTGAACCACTGCCAATTTAAGACATTAGAGAGGGTTTTGAATCCCTACTAAAATCCAACTATATATTAAAAAAATAATGTTTAAAAAATTAAAGGGCGTTCAAAACCCCATCTAATTTAAGAAATTAAGTGGCTCCATAACCCCCTATAAATTTTATGATTAACGAGGTTGTACATAATCTCCCTCAAATTATTATAGAAAATGAATTTAGAAGGGGTCCATAACCCCCTCAAGATTTGATGATTAGAGGGGGTTGTGCAGAACCAGCTCTAATGTTACAAAAAATGAATTTAGAAGGTGTTGTGAATAACCCCTCTAAATAACCCCCTCTAATTTACTGTTTTTTTTTGTAGTGACTTTAAATAGTGTAATCAGTCAATTTTTATATAATAGAATTATTTCAAACATTGTTTCTAATTGAAACTGTGAATTTAATAAGAAAATAATTAGATATTAAAATGAAACACTCTAGGTTATCAAACATGAATAATTATAGTGTAATGTACCTAACATCTCCTATCTATTCCTTTGCTGAAATCTGGTGTCTGAGGTGTTCTGGGAGGTCAAGGTAACTTATCCCCAACACTTTTCCAAGTTTCCAGTTTTGTTGATAGTGTTTCCAGTTCTGTGTAGAGTGTTTTTCAGCATTGGTATTTGTACATTGTTTTGAGCATCAGTAGGTGTACAGTGTTTCTAGCATCGGTAGTTGTTCATTTTTTCGAGCATCGGTAGGTGTACAATTTTTCCAAAATTGGTAGGTTTACAGTGTTTCCAGCATCGATAGGTGTATAGTGTTTCCATCTTACTACAGTTTCTCCACTTTAACGTTTTTATTGATGTAAAATGTATTCAAGGCCTTTTTTTCAAGGTATTTAAGGCTTATTCAAAGACCATAACTTCGATATTAATTTTCTTAAGTATTTGTATGACTTTACTTGGTCAAACCATGTGGTTTAATGTGATCTTATTTTAATGGAAAATTCAATGTATCTTAAATTGTTACTCTTTCAATATTCTAAAGGGAAAAGATATCTTCCCCCCTCATTCTACCTTATTGTTCCCTAGTATGAGACTCTTGAACCTTTCCTTCTTCTAATAAGAGCAGTGTGATCGACCCTTAATCCTTGTATTGGTTCCCTTTTAATTTTCTTCCTACTGTATGTGCACCCCCTATTTTGGTGCAAGCAATAAGTATTGATCTGTCATCGATGGAATGTATTATCTACCTTTGTTATTGTGTTTTATTCAATCTTTTCCCCTTATTTTATCATTTCCATTGTATTTCATTTGATCTCCATGATTCTAATGGTGTTTTATTGGGTGTCACTTGGTGTGGTCGTGTCGCGGTGTCCTCGGGTGGATGTAGTTGTCATTGGGGAGGAGATTGTAATCTATTGTGTGGATCGTTATCGTATAAAGAATGTTAGGAACCTTTTTGAGGTAGGGGATTTTTTCCTCTCTATTATTTCACATGCATTCATAGAGTTATCATGATTTTTCCACTAGAACAAAATGGAATTGACATAATAAATATTTGAACTTGATAAATCATTTAGCATCAATATTATATTAATGCCTCTTGTTTTGCTAGATATCATGATATCAATGCTTGAATTGTTTAGCATATCATTATTGAAAGAAATCAGAAAAGAAAGTAAACTAAGATTACTTGTATTATTTTCAATGATAAAGAGGCATGTAAATGAATCCAGTTGTGGTTGTTGTAATTTAATGTTAATCAAATTGGTGTAGTAAGCATGTAAACTTATTTGTGATAGATATGACAGCTTTCTATTTAGGTTTCCCATAGTTGGAACATACTATTAATGAACCAGTTCCCCCAAGTTGGATTAAAGAACTGGTTGTTTAACAAATGATAATTCCTTGTATGGTTTTGAATTACCCACTTTCTTGTAATGGCCAAGATCTTTTTGCATGGATCTATGAGAGATCATTGTGTGTAAAGGAAGAATGTCATGTTTAAGGGCCAAAATTCAAGTTGATATGATTTTTGTTTCATACTACTTTTGTTATGATGTGAGCCTAGATGTATTTTGTGATATGTGGGGGTAGGGAGGATAATTGGTTGTGGTGGTAGATGATTCCTAACGTGGTGAAATGCATTGATTTATGCTTGTGGGTGTCGGTGAGCATACTAAAGTTGGATGTCAATGATTGTATTTTTGATGAATCTTGTTGGTTGTTTATCTACATTAATTTTCCCACATCTCAAAGGGATATGGTCTAGATTACCCTCCTTATAAAAGGGTTGAAGATGTGTGGGGTAGGCCACTTGCTTTATGTGTTTAGCTTCTTGATGGAGGATGAGTCTACACTCTTTCTATAGGTGTAAAATACATGAGGGGTACTTCAACTACCCACTCTGTTGAGCCCCATTGGGTTTAGTAGATTAAAATTTTTATCTATAATTATTGGGAATATGGTAATTTGATAATTTTGTTAATATATGATTGAATAAATGAGGTTAACCCATGGGGTTGGAGCTTTTTGGGACACAATGTTGAGGTTTCAATTTAAATGATTAGTGGAATTTGGGTGTGATGCTAATGAAATATAATGTGGAATTTCTAATTGTTAATTAATGATTAAGGAATTAATTAACATAAAGTTCAACTGATAAAAAGGGAATGAACTAATGTAATAAATATCTTTAAATGGCTATGTACTGACACCTAGTCTTAGAAGTGGAAGCCAAGAGTCTAAGAGGTGTTAGCTGCATTTGAGTCTAAGAATGGGTTATGCCCATAGTGTGTTTTGAGATAAAGTATATTTTGTACTTTTTGTGTTTCTATATGCTACTCCACCCCCATCAGTTAGGGAAACATACATGTTGAGGATTCTGAGCCCTACGGGGGTGTTTTCCCCAACATTCTAGTGAGAATATGGATGGGTGACTACCCCAATTGTCCCCACTCTCTTCACTTGGTAGTTACATGTGCCGGTAGGCACAGTGGTTAGGTTTCCCCATATATGTGTGTAGATGGTTGTAATGGATTTTGGTTATTCACACACATATATTCTAGATATAGTATTCTATGGACTACTATAGGTGTAACTTTAAAAGGCTTCACTGACTTGAGGATCCTTACTCTGTGTGTGGGCTATAATGGATTGAGGTTTAATACCCGACGTATGACACATGGTATGTGAACTGTAGTGGATCCTGTAAAATACCTCTTTACATTGGTTACATCTAGGTGGTGGTTGTACTGCATGAGGTTAATGTTGTGGTGCTTCGCCCAATTGTCTGAGGGAAAGCATTTTTGGAGAGAGATGCTTAGGATGTGCGACATTGGAGAGAAGCAGAAAACCAATGGGGAAGTTGTAGTGGGGTACCCTTGATATTATTTATTATATTATAAACTCTTTTATGTGATACATGTTGAGAGTAACCATGGTGAGCTTGGGAACTTAGTATACCAATTTAGGTGACGTGTTAGTTTCACTTATTGTTTATTGTGCTTTATCATTCTTTCTTTACTTTGGCATGAGAGGCTCTGGGAGGATCCTATGGAGTATATTATTATTCTCAACCTATATATATGTATACTATTTTTAAGGTCACTTGTATCGGGTTGTCGATCAGTCTAGTTACTACTAGCTTGGGGTTGTAGGAGTTGTTTGGGCTTTGTGGTCGCTGTTATTTTTGCTTTCCTTTGGTACTGTCAGTTTTCACTTTCTGTTATAGTAGTTTTTTGCATAAAATTACATACGTGTACTTGGGATTTCTTTTATATTGTAGTATTATATTAGGTTGTTTGGTTTCTATATTATCTCTCTCTTAAACGTGATTTCTCTTAGAGGATAATGCCTCACATTTGTGTGTTTATTATACCCTCGGTGCTAGTTGCCAACCTAGGGCCTACTGGAGTTGGGACTCAGGGGTCACTATCTCCCTTCTCACATTTTCATCCCCTGAGGGGTACACCTTATAGGGAGGGGGTCATGATATAGTTGTATCAGATGTCTGGTTAATGGATAAGATGGAGTTTGGTGTTTGGCATTGGTGAGGTTGCATGGGTTGGTAGAGCAATGATGTCAGTTATGTTTAGAAAGTGATGTAAACACTAGAGACTGTCTGGGACATTGGCGTTTAGGGATCCCTGTGATCTAATGCATTGAATTTTAAGCTTATAGTCACTAATAAATGAGGTGATACTGGTTATAGGGTAGAGACATTGGAAAGTATCATGCATCATTCTTCTTTGTTCCTGTGTTTGAATATGTAGACCTTGGGATAGGTTAACCTAAAATGAATAAAGGAAAAAAATAATTAATTAATTTTGAGTCTTCCATATTCATAGTTTAGGATCTCTAAATATTTTTTATTTTATTGTTATAGCTCCAGGTCGACGTCCTCATTCGGTTCTCATAACAATTGTCTAGTAGGATGCGCGAAAAGATATTCATAGGGTAGAGGTTGACTACGATGACACTTGGAGGAGGACACTCTAAGAGTTTTAGTTTTAGAGTCAGTAGACGTATGAGGGCTCCATTTCTGATGCAATATAGAAGGCTGGTTGGAGGAGGTGGATGTAGCCTTCAGTTCGATCTATGCTCTAAAAGAGCAATGAGTGTCTTTGGTTGTGACGATGTTGCATGGAGTAATGAGGAAGTGGTGGTTCTTGTTCCTTGGGGATAACGAGCAGTTTTAGATCTCATGGAAGGATTTTCGAGACAAGTTTAGAGTCGAGTTTCCTTCTTCAACCATGAATGCATCTAATCATCAGGATCTTCTTACCCTTCGACAAGGGAGCTCTAGGGTGTGATAGATTGGAATCCATTTCAGGAACCTTTTACAAAATTCTTCGAACCTATTTCTAGATGAGGAGGACAGGGTGAGGCATTTCGAGGAGGCTTTGAATCCATATATACAGTTCCATGTCACCCCGTTTATACTGAAGATATTTCCTGAGATGCCGGTGAGGTCAGAGGTCATCAAGAGGATATTGGCTAGAACTAGATCATCATAAGAGGGGATTCATCAAGATTCCTCATGAAGCGGAGCTATGGTTTGGGTTTCCTGTTTTTCAGGGTAGAATAGTATCTGTTCATCCAGGGGTAGGTCCCATCACTTATCATCTTATTTCTCCAGGAACATAGGTTCTCAAGCCTATTCCAAGGGATCAGGTGCTTTTTTCTTGTGGAGGATGAAGTCATAAGTAGCGAGAGTGCCAAAAAATTTAGAGAATTCATCATACACCAGTTTTTCTACCCCAGGTTCCTCCATTGTGGAAGTTCTGGATGAGGAATCAATAGGAGGTCACACCAGATTTGGATCAGTAGAGAGAATATGGGGAAGGTAGAGAACAGCCCCGTGATGATCCCCATCCTTAGATAGCAGAGTGAATCCATGGTGGTGGTCATCATTAGGGTCAGAGAGACCATGGAGGAGGACATGGTCAAATTCATACTATAGTCTTTCTAGTGCTAGTGGAGCCATACGTCGTTCGAGTTACCCTTTGCATGTTTTATACTTTGGTGTATACCTTTTTGATTCAAGAGTGATGAACTCCTTCATATCATTGGACCTTGTCCATGCTTTTGAACACGATGTAGAGAGGTTTCTAGTGCCCTTGGCATTGACTACGACTATTGGAGGTCGATCTATCTTGTTTGAAGTATGTATAGACTATGATCTAGTGATGGGGTAGCCCCGATATCTGGGATATTTCCTATGTTTATAGTTACAACCACATGATTTCATCCTCAACAAGGATTGAATATATTCTGTGTAGGCTATCATGGATTGTTTTAGGAGGCAAGTGGTGTTCTTCAATACTGATGGAGGTCCAATGGTGTTTGTGGGTGTGTGAGACCCCCAGATGGGTCAGAGGCATGTTCCGTCCTAATCATCCATGATGGCTAATCTAATGTAGAGTTCTTCATAGGTTCAGTAGTTGGCATCTCACAGGTTCATAAAAGAGTACCTTGATGTCTTTACAGAAGAGGTTGTATTATTACCCCATCGACAAGAGATCATGTTTGGGATCGAGCTACAGCCTATAGCATCTCCTGTCTCTATGTTACCATATAGTATAGACCCTTCTAAGTTATAGGAGCTAGGTATATAGCTTAAAGGTCTGTTATAATGCAATTTTGTTCAGCTGACTGTGTCACCGTGGGGCACAAAAATTTTGTTCCAGAAGAAGTTTGATGGCAGTTTGTAGTTGTGTATCGATTATTGTTGCTTAAACAAAGTGACAGTGAAGAATCACTATCCTATTCTGAGAATTTCTTACTTATTCGATCAACTGAAGGTTTCAAGATTGTTCTCAATAATCGACATGTAGTCAAGATATAATCAATTTCACGTGAAGGATGAGGATATCCCAAAGACTGCTTTCTATTTTCGTCATGGGAATTATGAGTTCATTGTAAAGTCATTCAGGGTGAAGAATGCTCCAGTTGTGTTCATGGGGTTAATGAACGTTGTGTTCCATAAGTTCTTGGATAAGTTTTTGGTGTTTTTAATTGATGGCATCCTTGTGTACTTCATATCTAATGAGGATCATGCAAAGTATCGGCATGCCATTTTGGGAGTTCTTCATCAACAACAACTTTTTTGGATGTTGTCGAAGTGTGCATTTTTTGATTGATATGTTCATCTCTTGGTGCTTGTGGTGTCCCAAAAAGGAGTAGTTTTGGATCCATCAAAGATAGAATCATTTGATTCTCGGGATTCCCCCAAGACAATGGAAGTGGTGCGAGGTTTTCTTGGTCTCGTAGGAGACTACATGAGGTTCCTATCCAATTTCTATTGGGTTGTGACTCCTCTGATATCATTGATTAGGAAGGATTAGGCATTCATGTGGACTGATCAGTGTTAGGAAATATTTGAGTATCTGAAGGAGAAGTTTGTATGTTCTCATGTTCTTTGTCTTCCAGCACAGGATGTTCAGTTTAATGTTTTATAGGATGCTTTGAATATGGGGTTAGGCTTTATTTGGATGCAACATAGATCAGTTATTTCTTATGGGTCTCCGAAGTTGTGTCCCCATGAATGTAACTATTCCAACCATGATCTTGAGTTTTCTGCAGTGGTGTTTTCTCATAATTTATGGATTTATTACCTCACTGGAATGTGTTTTTTTGTTTTCCCTAATCATAATAGCCTATGTTATGTTTTCTCTCAGTGTCACTTGAACTTTTAGAAGCATTATTGTATGGAGTTCTTAGAGTAATACGACTTCAAAATATCATATACACCTATAAATAATAATATTGTGGATAATTCACTAAGAAGGATGTCATGTAGTGATGCATTGCACGAATCTGGTGATTCCTGGAGAGTAATTGAATAAATTTCATCCTTACATCTCGATATGGGAGATGTTGGGTGGAGAGGTTGTATTTTTAATATGAACATGTTGTCATATCTGGTTCAGTAGGTGGAACGGTCCTAGTTGGGAGATCTAGAGGTGGAGGTCTGGAGAGACCGAGTTATTGTTGGTGAGGCCCCTGATGGTTGCGCTAAGGATGAACAAAACTGAGTGTTGTATCAAGGAAGGATTTTTTTCCTTTGGCGATTCATGAGACATTTCATAGATAGTTACATACTTCTCCTTTTGTGGTACATCCTAGCATGAAAAATATGTACCGAGCTTTGAGGAGTCAGTTTTGGTGGCCTGGGTAGAAGTATGTAGTTTTGGAGTTTCTATCTTGATGTTTGGTATGTCAGAAGTTGAAGGCCGAGCACCATTTCGTCAGTGGTTTTCTCTAGCCATTAGATATTCCTAACTAGAAGTGGGATAACATCTCAATGAATTTTGTTACTAGTTTACCTCAACATCAGGGAGGAAATGATGCTATTTGGGTGGTAGTGGATCATTTAAAAAAATCACCCCACTTTATAGTGATCAAGGAGTTGAGCTTAGTGGAAGTTTTGTTAAGACAGTATCTGGGGGAGGTGGTGAGACTCCACATAATCCGAAGGACTGTCATTTTCAATTGATATCCTCATCTTACCTTTATGGTGTGGAGAGGTCTCTAGCATGTTTTTGGTTCTAATCTATGCCTTAGGATTGCATTTCATCCACAGATAGATGGTTAGATAGAGTGGACCATCCAGACTCTTTAAGACATGTCGCACTCCTATGTCTTCGATTTTGGAGGTTTGTGGATGAGGCACTTACCATTGGTTGATTTATCTTAAAAAAAATGTTTTCACTCCACCATTGGTATGGAACCATTTGAAGCCTTGTATTGTAGACCTTTTCATTCTCCATTGTTCTAGAATGAGTTCGAAGTGTCAGCAATTCACATACTAGAACTACTACAGAATACGACAGAGATGGTTTAGGTGATTCATGAGAGGATGATGGTAGTGCAGGATTTTCAAAAATCATATGCTGATCAAAGGAGGAGAGTTTTGGAGTTTGATTTTGGGGATCACGTGTCTCTGAAGGTGACTCCCTATCATGGGTACTGATGGTTTGGTCCTGGTAGTAATCTTTCTCCCTAGTTTTTTGGGCCTTTCGAGGTGTTGGATCATGTTGGGGTCATGGCATATTGAGTAGAACTTCCCCCACAGATGAGCTTGATACATGATGTTTTTCATGTGTCACAACTACGTCATTATCTTCATGATTACTCTCACATCATCGATTAGAGAGAGATCAATGTTTATGATGATGCGACCTTCAAGGAGAGGCCTTTTGAGATCAAATACCACAAATAGAAGTTGTTCCATGGGCATTCTATCCCCTTCGTTCATGTATTGGGGTGACACAGTGGCGTGGATGAGAGTGCCTGGGAATGTGAGTCGCAGATATGTGCTCAGTACCCAGAGTTGATTGATGTTTAACTCATTTCATGTAACGATGTTCAATTTTTCATTGTAGACATTTCATGTTTATGATATAGATTTCGTTTTTTTATTCTTTTAGATTTCTCTGTTTTGGGAGGTATCTCGATGGGTGGTCATTTAGACCCCTTTTCTATTTTAGTTTAGGATAGTATTGAATTCTCAAGGATGAGAATGTTTTTAGAGGTATCTGATGTAATGTCCTAGACCTATCAAGTCCATTCCATTGTTGAAATCTGATGTTTATGGGGTTCTAGGAGGTCAAGGTAACTTATCCCTAACATGTTTCCAAATTTACAGTTCTATGGAAAGTGGTTTCGGTTATATGTGCAGTTATTCCAGTATTATTAGGTGTATAGTGTTCCCAATATCATTAGGTGTATAATATTTCCATCATTGGTTAGTGTATAGTATTTTCAGCTTATTATAGTTTTTCCCCATTAATGTTTTCTTTGATGTTAAATGCATTCAAGGCCTTGTTTTAAGGGATTTAAGGCCTATTCAAAGCTAATAACACCTATATTAATTTTATTAAGGAATGGTATGACTTTATATATTCAAACTGTGTGTCTTATTATGATCCTTTTTTAATGGAAAATCAAGTGTATCATAAACTATTGCTCTATAAATCTTTTAAAGGGATAAGAAATTTTCCTCCCTTGTTCTACTGTCTTATTCTCTAGTGTGAGATTCTTGAACATGTCCTTATACAAATATGAGTGGTGTGATTGAACCTTAATCCATGGATTGTTTCCCCTTGAAGTTTCTTCCTACTTCATGTGCACCCCCTGTTTTGGTGTAAGAAGCAAGTGTCAATATTTCATCAATAAAAGGTATGATCTACCTTTTTTCTTGGGTTTCCATAAATCCTTTTCCTACGTTTTCACCTTTCCATGTTATGTAATGTGATCTACATGCTTCTAATGGAGTTTTCTTTGGTGTCGTTTGGTGCGGTCGTGTCGTGGTTTCCTCGGGTGGATTCACTTGTCACGGGGGAGGAGATCGTAACCATTGTGTGGATCGTTCTCGTATAAAGGACATCAATGGCCTTTTGAGGTAGGGGATTCATCGCTTCTATATTATTTTATATGCATTCGTATATTTATCATGATTTAACCACTGGACCACAATGTAATTGAAATAATAAATATTTGAACCAGATAAATCAATAGGCACCGATCGTATATTATATCCTCTTATTTTTCTAGATAGTGTGATATATATGTTTTCCTTGTTATCAACTCGTTCTTGGAGGAAACTAGTAAATAACGTAAACTGGGATTCATTAAAATATTTTTTTCAAAGATAAATAGGAATGTAAAGGAGTCTGGTTGTTGTTTTTGTAATTTGATGTTAATCAAATTAGTGCAGTAAGAATGTATACTTATTTGTGATAGATATGATAGATTTCTATTTAGGATTCCTATAGTAAGAACCTACTATTAATAAACTGGTTAATTCAATATGGATTAAATAAATAGTTGTTTGATAAAATACAACTCATTGTAGGGTTCTGAGTTACCCTCTTTCTTGTAAAGGCTAAGAGCCTTATGCTTGGAGCTGTAAGAGCTCATAGTGAGTGAAGGAAGAATTCCTTGTTTAAGGGCCAAGATCCCAGTTGATATGATGTTTTCTTCTCGCTTCTTGTGTTTTGATGTGATCCTAGATGGCTGTTGTGATATTTGAGGGAAAGGAGGCCCATTGGTTGTGGTAGTAGTTGATGCCTAGGGTGGTGAAATGCATCATTTTATACATGTAGGTGCCAGGGAAGAAATCATAGATGATGAAACAGATTAGATGTGAATGATTGGATTTTTGCGGAATATTATTGGTTTTTATCTACATTACATTCCCCACTACTCAAGGCAGTTTTTATTTCTTACCCTCCTTTCAAAAGGGGTGAACTCGTACGGTGAATTCCACATTCTTTCTATGTTCACCTTCTCAAGGGAGGATGGGCCTACACTCTTTCTATAGGTGGAAAATACTTGAGGAGTAGTTCAAATACCCCCATGTTGATCCCCCTTATGGTTAGTATCTTGTAATGTTTTTCTATAATTCCTGGGAATATGGGAAATTAATAATGATGTTAATAAATGATTGAATAAATTATGTTAACCAGTGGGGTTGGAGCTTGCTGGAATACAATGCTGAGGTTGCAATTTAAAGGAACGGTGGACTTTGGGTGTGATGCTAATAAAATATAATGTGGAATTGTTAAAGATTAATTAATGTTTAAATAATTAATTGACATAAAGTGAAACTAATAAGAAGCTAATTAATTAATGTAATAAATCGCTTTAAATGGATTTGTGCTTATTGGATACCTAGTCTTAGAAGTGGCAGTTGGGAGTCTCAAAAACATCAGCTACAGTTGAGTCTAAGATTGGTTTATTCGCATAGTTTGGTTGTGAGATATAGTATATTCTATACTTATGGAGTTTCTATATTCTACTCCACCCCGTCAGTTAGGGAAACTGACACCTTAGGGATTCTGGGCCCTGGGGGTGTTTTCCCCATCATTATGGTGAGAGGATGTATGGATGACTACCTGCTTCGACCCCACTCTCTTCTATTGGTAGTTACTTGTGCTGGTAGGAAAATCGGTTAGTTTTCCCCATATATTTGTGTAGAGGGATATAATGGATTGTGGTTATTCACACACATCTATTTTGGATATAGTTTCCTATTGACTACTATAGGTGTAACATGTATAAGCTATGATGCCTTGTGGATCCTTACTCGATGTATGGGCTATAGTTGCTTGAGGTTTAATACCTGACACCTGATACACATTATGTGAGTTGTGGTGGCTCCTAGAAACTAATTGGTTACTTTGGTTATATAGATGTGGTGTTTGTGCTATGCGAGGTGTATGTTTTGGTGCTTCGCCCAGGGGTCTGCGAGCAAGCCTTTTCTGAGAGAGATTATAAGGTTGTGTGACGTTGGGGCAAAGTGGAAATCAAGTGAGGAAGTAAAAGTAGTATACCCTTGATATTCATTATAATATTTTATACTATTGTATGTGATAATTGGTGAGAGTATCCATGGTGAGGCTGGGAAATTAGTATACCTATTTAGGTGATGAGTATGTTCCACTTGTCATTCATTGTGCTTTAGCATGCTTTATTTACGTTTCCATGAGAGGCTCCGAGGAGGATCCTACTGGGTATACTATTATACTCACCCTATGTATATATAATCTATTTTCAGGTAACTTGGAGAAGGTTGGAGATCTGGCTGGTTACTACTATCTGGGGGTTTCATGAGCTGTCCGGGCATCATGGTCACTATTTTTTTTACTTTCCTTTAGTTATTATAGTTTTTCCTTTCAGTTTTAGTAGTTTTCGCATGACATTACATATGTGTACTTGGGATTACTTTTATATTGTAGTATGAGTTGGATTTGGTTGGGGTCTGTCTTATCTCTCTCTTTAACAAGTGTTCTATTTGAGGGGAATGCCTTCCATTTTGTGTTTATTATACCCTCGGTGCTAGTCACCAACCCGAGGGCTTACTAGAGGCAGGACTCAGGGGGTCATTATCTTCCTTCTCATGTTGACTTCCCAGGATGGGTACACCTTATATGGAGAGGGTCATGACATATAGTCCCTTCAATAATGACTCTGACTATGCTCATATTTTTTATCCTTCTAAACATTCTAATTTCAAAGAAGGGACTCCCATTTTGAAATAAACATAAAATATAGAAAAATAATAACTTCATAATGTCCCTATAACATTGTATATCACAGAACATAAAATTTCTAAGAAGTTAGAGAAAATCATTGGCAGTGAGAAGATTTATCCATGATTGATGGGTCTAATATTCCAACATTCATATCACCAAATTAATGATACCTTGGTTCAAGGAATACACACCAACAAAATATCACTACCAAATAATAATTTCACGTACTTACAAAATATTAAAATAAGATCCTTTAAAAATTATTTTAATTGTTTTCACTCATCCTAATAGTAATAAGTAACTTCCAACTAAATTAAAATTTATATCTAGAATGATTGAACACTAAACATATCCCTTGTAGAATTATTACTAGGTTGTAAATTCAAGAAATGTTTATAATATCATGAATATGCTCAATCTCATTGTAGTGTACCACATAATATGTAGAATTGCTTACGAACATGTCATCCCACTTTCGTCCCAATTATAATGACCCCAATATAAATTCATGATTTGCTATATAATACACTATGCCAAAATATGTCTTGTTTGGCGGTTTTATTTCTTGTTTTCCCCCATTTAAATCCTTGCTAAACCGTTTTCATAATGATTTTAAAAAACAGCTACTAAATCAAGTGTCAAAAATCATTCAGCGAGGGTTTTTTTAAAAAAAGCAATGGAATAATTTAGTGGCATTCTAAACAGTCGGTAAATTGATTTGTAACGGTTTAATTTTTTTCTTTTATTATTTTATTTTTTTATTTACATATTTTTTACAAAATATTATTCAATTATTATTTTATTTTTTTTATTTTTTACTTATTTATTATTCTTGGCATATGCACATGTCATTATTGCATGTTCCTTCCATGGAGAAATTCAGTATATTTATGTGTTGGGTGATAGTTGGGCCCCATACCACTTGGTTATTATGCCTGTAATTTTACAATTATAGGAAGCTCATCTTGTAGTGAGTAAAAAGAATTTAATATACAAATATATATAGATAAAAAATTCAAAAATTAATAATTAATAAAAAGTAATATAAAACTAAAAAAATAAATTACAAATTAACATCAATTATTAATTAATTATAGATAAATAATAATTAATAAAAAATAATTAGTAATTAACAATAATGATTGATAAATAATAAAATAATAATAAATATTTATATATTTATAACACGTTAATAAATAATAATTAATAATTACTAAGTAATGAGTTAATAAACAAATAATACATAATAAATAAGTAATGAATAAATAGTAAATAAAAAATAAATTACTAAAAAGGTATGATTAATAAATTGTAGATAATTAATAAATAATAGATAATAAATAAGTAATAAATAAATAAAATACAATAAAATAATAACTAAATAATAATAAAATAATTATAAATTTGAAAAAATAAAATAAAATTAAAAAAACAAAAATTATATAATAAAAATATATAGAAAATAACAAAAAAACAATAAATAATAAGTAATAAATTAATTATAAATAAATAAAAAATATATGATACCTCACTTATAAATGAACAATATGTAATAAATAAATAATAATTAATTACCAAGAAATATTGAATAAATAATAATTTATAAATAATTCATAAAAAAATAATAAATAAACATTAGAAAAAATAATTTACAAAAAATTTAATTGTAAATAATAAATAAATATGTAACAAATAAATAAATATGTAACAAATAAATAAATAATATTTAATAAATAGTTAATAAATAAAAAATAAATAATCATCAATTAATAATCATTAATAATTAATTAATAAGTAATATATAATAAATAAATATTGAATTAATAATAAGTGATAAGTATTATTAAAATATATAAGAAAAATATAATATTATAAAAAATATTAAATAAAAAATAATTATATTCTAAATCATAAATCATAAATAAAATGAAAATAATAATAAATAATAAATAATAAATAATAATTAATATTTAAAAAATGGATATATATATATATATATATATATTTATATCTCTCTCTATAAATGTATCTATATATATAATGAAATTTACGTAAACCTATACAAACAATCATTTTTGTTGCATAAATATATATAAACACATACATGTATATCAATGTATATATATATATATAGAAGGACGATTCGGGAAGAGCCCTCTTATTAAAATAAAAAAGAGGTACAGGAAGGAGATGGAAGGGGTCATACAAGCATCATGCCCTCATGCCAGAAAACAAGAAAACATCACAAGTCATACTCAAAATGACACGCATCATCATAATCATCATACCAATCAGAGTCATCTAAGAGACCATAAGACCTAGTGACCATAGTCAGCTTGAGATAGGAATAGTCTTTCCTCTCCCTCGCTTTCCTAGGAGATTGAAGGCCTTAATCATCCACAACAACACCTTTCCCTTTGGATACTACCTGACTATATGACGGTTTATTTAGGGAATCATCCTCGATGTCCTCCCACCTTCCAGGGATCCCATTGGTTTCTCTTAATTTATTGATTTCCTCCTGAATCCTTGAGATGTTACCATCACACTGATTTTGTTTCCCTTCAGTTGCCTAATCATATTTTTGCATCAAAGGCATAAGATGGCCCTCATCCGTTTGGATATTTGGGTCCAACTCCCCTGACCTATGAGTCTCTTGTTTCAACTCCTTGGTCGCACCATCTCTAGTCCACACATCACCTTTTTCAAGAGTGGGTTCTGTGACACCAATTGGGTCCGCCTTATTATATATATATATACACACACATATACATATACAAACAAGGGTTCTAGTTATGAATAAATATAGGGGAGATGACATGGCTCACTTTATATACTAGTTGTTTATGTTTCCACGTTACCGAATGAATCAAAACTAAATGATTATAGCATGTATAATTATGTTATGTAAGGAATATTATTATGTTAAGTTGTAATTGTTATGTATATGAATTTTGGGTATCTATAGTAAGAATTAAACCCTGATTTTTTTCTTCTAAAGAAATCAAAAAAATAGGACTACCCATGTAATGGGTTACTCTTTCATCTCACATTACTTTTAATAAATATGCATGAGTAGCTCTCAAGTGGAACCACTCACAGGATAACACCCATCCCCTTATCATGGTCACACAACATCTAGAAGTTAAAAATCACACATCAAGGTCAAGATTAAAAGGAGTCCATCATGGTATAACACACGTCTACCAAGTGAACCACACATCATATAGATTTCAGATGCAGATACCCTATGTCTATCCCAACTACCTTTACTAGGGTGAACCATATATATCGAGAACAAAGATAAAACAATCTACATTGGTTTTATCTTAACACATAAAAAATTAAATTGAAATAATTGAGTGCTCACATTAGCCTCAATAGTCTAAAAATAGTTCCAATGACACATTAGTGTTCGAGGTCACCATGATCAAAAATTTATTCCATTACTTTCCTTATAATTCAAATTTCAACATGATTCATGATCGTTCTATAGCACTACTTACACATAGACTCTCCATTATTTACCAAAATTTCAATACTACCAAGGCCTAAATAAATTGTGTGTTTTAAACAATATATAATGTAAAACAACTTCTGTTTTCTTTTCTATAACTCTATTTAATAAATAATGTCATTTATTATTTAATTTATATCTTTCTAGGAGTTACAATTCATTTATGTCAAAGAAAAACAAAGTTTTCATGTTTATAAATTTTGATTAAATAAATTATCATTCACATTCTATGAGGGAACCCGCCTTATAGGTTTCTCAATAACATAATATTTAATCTAGACCATCATTTAACATATAATTTACATCTGCCTATTTTTCAAAGGATCCTCCAAGTAATTGGCCATCTAAGATTCCACCATTTTATTTTATTGTAAAAATGATTATCTGATTCATGTAGAACATGTAATAACCCCCTACTAATAAGTAATATTAATCATATTTAGATATAAATCAGATAGGTAAATAACATTAATATATATATCCGTTACTATAGACTTATCAATCATATATAGAATAGAAATTTTATCAAAATAAAATGTTCCTAGAAAGATACATGAACACATACACCCTATAATTCCATATTAGACTAAGAAAAATACCCTATAAATTATATCAAAACATCACTAATAAAGTGAGTCTATCAAGGTGAAATAATATGAACTGTAACTGGAAAATTCCAATAAAAGATCAATCCAATCTAAAGAATCATGGGTTTCCCTTGTATGTGGGATGATAACTCTTAGGTAAGAATTTATTAACATGTTAAAAAGCATTCATTGTATACTATCTACCATGAAAAATAGTAATAAAGTGGAAAAATAGGAAATGTTAATACTTTGTGTTGTCATACCACCCACAATTGTTAACCATCATTGGATTGATGGTCCCTATATGGAGTAAAGTGTTCCTTATCATATGTTAGAGGATTTGGACTAGTGGAGAGTTTCTATAAGAATATAATTGGGATAATATACCATTTTTTCATTTATAGTGATTCATCATTGTGAAATATAAGGCATATTATGACATTCCTTATCTTGGGATATCTATGAATCCAAGGAGGCATCATCCCATGGGATTCTAGAGATTACCCGAAAAAAAATCCATTCTTACTAAAGGAATTATTTATTGACCCATACCCTAGAATCCTAGAGTATGTGGTTACATTATTTCATTAACATAAGACGCAATATATCACATCCTAATGAACTAAATAGTTTAGTACTCATATTAAAATAGATACATATATTATTCACACATTATATTTTAAATATAAAAAAATATCATAAGAAACATTATGGTATCCATGATATCATACATAATATCATTATTGATGTCATGGGGAATGAAAAATAAATAAATAGTGAGCTCTGATGAACAATAACAGTTATGTACCAGGAAAACTATAACGAGTAAATAAAAAATAATTAACATGTTAATTAGGATAATCAAAACAAATTCCATTCATTCAAAAACATTGGTTCAATGAGAATCCATAGATAATATAATCTTTTAAAATATATAGATATTGAAAAAAGATACTTTAATAAAGGAAATCCATATTTATAGATATTAATTATTAAGATGACTCAACCAAGAAATCATGAATCTTACAATTGAGGCCTCTCAACCATGACGTTATCATTCCATCCTGGACTCTCAACCAATAAATTGTAATTATTTCAATGTCTTTCAAAAAATCCATTTTCATTGTGTTTGTTAGCATATAAAAAATAACCAAAATTATAAAATGTATTATATCATCATCATATTTAATGTTGCAAAGTATATTGTCTCATTATATCTATCAATGCATCGATGTGATATATATAACTAGTTCTTATCCACCATATTCTTGTCTAATGAAATTCACATTTTTAGAATAATCAATAAAATTCATTCCCATAATTACAAATAAGTAAATAATTATCCATATTAATCCAAGAATAAAGAACATCACCATTTCATCATCATAAATACTCTAGAGATAGAATAATGATGGTATCATTAAATCATTTTCCCATAAAAGCAGTTGGTATTGTTATAACAGAGAATACCTTTAAAGGATCATCTGAACATCTCGTCAGGAAAATACCATTTTTATTTTGAAATTAATTTTTTAAGATCCAAAAAATTACAGAATATTGGTGAATAATTTTTATTTAAAACAAATATTGAAACTTATAAAATATTAATTAAATAAAATAGACTTCAGGTGGTGGGAGATTTAATTCATGTTGTATTTATTAAAACACTTATTCCTTTCAATCATTAGTGAAATGTACCTCATTCAGAAAGTCAAAAGGTGGTTCAATTTCGACCATTTCATAAAGAGTTAAAGATGTGTAAATTTCACTACAAATGATTATTTTATAACAGTCAAAACATCCTTGATAACATTTTAATCAAAATACGGTCATGCTTGAAAAATGGATGGAATTGAATATTAAATATAATACTTTTAAGAAGGAGTCCTTTACATGTGACATAATTATTTAATTAAAATATAAAAGAGAAGATACAAAAATAAACATATAAAACCAAATATAAACAATGGATAAGAATTTTTATGGGGTATAAAAGGTTAGGATCATTAAATTTTGTGAACATAAATCAGAACACAAAAAAAATCTCAAAATAAAATGAGGCTATAAAAGAAATCTCATAGCACATTGGCATCTTATGAATTATAAAAACCATGAAGTAAAAAAATTCAAGTGAAACATTAAATTCAATGAATATAATTTGATTCATTTTATAATATAACAAATTTATAGTATATACAATACATGAATGAAATAAGTTGTTGATATGTCTTATCCCTCACAAAAACAATAGTGAGATAAGAAAACACATTCCTTATGTCCAAATTACATCATAAGTTATTTTATACTCCTTAAAAACATTGAATTTCCTATAACTCTATAAAAACCCATATACATAATTATGATATATTATATTATCCACTTATAATATTTTATCACTCATTTCATAATAATTTTTTTTAATAATAATCATTTCTATGTGTTAACTTGTTTTTTTCATGTAAGTTACATTTTGGTAGTTTCAATCCCTTCTAAAGGATCCTAGTTCCATAATTTTTATATTTTTTACTATGGAATAAATTTTATATAAATTAATTTTATAATTATTTATAAATATCCTTTTAAGGTAGATAAATACAAATGAATTACACTTTTGAAAGAGATGGTAGGTCATACGTACGCTTAAATGTCTTTTTCACTTTTTGACAGATCAAAAAGTAGATTGGTACATTAAAATTCACAATACCAAAATAATTATTATATCATATATATAATATATATTTATTAAAAAATTCTGTATTATCATCCATGTAAATACGAAATGAAAAAATAAAAATCGAATCGCTTTGTGGATGTGGCAGTCCTCATACAAGTAAGAGTGATGCTATCATTTTATAATGGATGGAAAGGTAAAAGGTAAATGATATTATATATTTATATAACCTTAATTATTTCTTAAGTATTGTATATACTCATTAGTTTCTTATGTACAATCATTAATGTAAAATGGTGATCAAAAATGATTTGTATTGATATGTGTAGATTGTAAGTTATATGTACGCATGAGCAATGTTTTTGATTGATATAGGATAGAAAAAATATGGAGAATAGTTGTCCCATAATCATAATAACATCATTTTTTTGTGATATTGTATTTTTTATATTATTTTGTTATAATATATTTATAGTATGTCAAGTCCAAAATTAATTTCGAATATTCGGTAAGGATTATTAACACTTTTTTGGTAGACTTCCTTTAGATCCCTTCTTAAGGACCCATTTAACGGTATTTTAAGAAGAAAAAAACATATATATCCTCTCTATTGATTTTTAGAAGATAATTGGTTATGTTTTGGTCAATCTAGGTTTCTCGATGAGGTGTAATGAAAATAAGGGAGGGTGTCCTTTTATTTGTAGATGAAATGACACACTTCGAATAAATAAATAAAAATTAAATATAATAAATTCATTTTCAAGTGAATTTTGTAAAATGTGGCCCTAATTTAAAATATATTATATTAAATTATTTAAATACCTTCAATAAATAAAATATTGATAGGTTTAAGGGGTATTTTAAATATTAATTGTGGTTTAAATTGTTTTTAAATATTTTTAAACTAAACAATGGTAATTATTTTTCAATATTAAAGGGCTATAATTTTACTTTTATGGTAATAATTGGATCAGAATAGCCAATTTATAAAAAATTTAAAGACATACAATTTTAATTTTCCCCTTTAATGATTTTTAGTATATTGAATTAATTTAGTAAAACATTATTTTTCATAAAATATCATTAATACTATTTTAGCAACGATTAATTAAATTTGGCGTTAAGGACATAAATTCAAAAGTTTAATTTGAATAATATCCTTATTAAAAACAATAATAAATTATTCTTAACTTTAAAATTAATTTTATGCCATAATGTATCCAAAATACATTGCTTTTAATGTTTTTAAAATTATTTTCATATATTTTTCGGCTACTTGCATAAGCACTGTGTCTGCATTGTTTATATATGACATCAAATAAACTTTAAAAACAAAATATAATTATATAAAATAATTACTTATATTTTATAAAAACATTTAAATTCATTAATTAAATATTATTATCCCTCCGTGATAATATCAGTTAAATTAAATTCAAGAGAATAGCCTTTTGTTTTTAATATTTTTTTAAATAATCTAAATGGAATTGTCATCGAAAAATGGAACTATATTTTCATATATTAGATTATGAAATGATTATTATAGATCAAAAATCATACAATAAAAATAATTTAAGAGTTAAATAAGTTTTTAGAGGCTTATCAAACTAGTTTAACCTTTATTATCTCATTTACCCTTACCCAAGTGAGAAATTTTGTGATGGATACAATTCGTAATGGATAAAAATAAAAGGGAGTCATTTACCAGATTTAAACCTTTTTATTAAAATTATATAATCCATTTTTTCAAATTAATTAAATATATGGGGATGAAATCAATTTTTTATAATTGTGTACAACACAATGAAAAACATTTTTTTTAAATCATTTGAATGAAAAAAATAATATATATCCAAATTGTAATTATTTATGATTAAAATGGAATTATTTAGAGTACGATAAATAAAATGGATCATATATATATTAAATTATAAATAAAATATTTAATATCAATTTTAACTTACATTATTTAATGGAAATTAATAATTTCGTTTGAAAAAATCAATATTTTTCGCTATTCACTAAAAAAAACCATTTCTGAAAAATCACAAACTATAACTCAAAGTTAATTTTAATATGATTAGTTAGAAAATAATAATTTTATAAAATAAAATATCTTAATGTTTCAATAATTTATTTTAATTTCAGTGCACAAAATGTAATGAAATCATTTTTCAAGAAAATTCATTTTTTAAGTATAAAATGACTTCACTAGAATCTGAATTCATATTTCATATGAATTTATCAATATATTTTTATTTATTAGAACCATTATAAAGATATTTCATAATTAATATACACATAATCATACCCACTAATTCAACAACTGTAACGCCCAAAAATTCTAAAGTAAGACATTGTATTCGATAGCGTGTATGACACGCGACACTAAGAACATGAGGGGATATAATATCCATAAAATTGATAATATATTTAGAAATTTTTTTAAGTTAAATATTTTTTATATCTTTCAATTCACATGACACTGAGTTAGTGTACATTTCAGGCAACATCGAATTTTTTCAACGGCTTGTGTTATAAGCATGATCGAGTTTTACCGAGTAATACTATATTATTAAAATATTAGTATATAATATAATAATATATAAAATGGAATTATTAATATAATTAACTAAATTATGAAAATATATGGTTTACACAACTAATTCACTGGTTAAAAATTAATTATAGATGTATATAAAAACTAATTCAAAATAAAAAGATTATTTATATTGAAAACTATTTTTTGGATGAAAAAGATGTTTTATCCTAATTAATTAAATTAAATATAAATAGTGAGTTATATTAATGTAATATTTGAATATTAAATATTTAATGAAATATTTTTTATATTGATCTAATATATTTCATAATCCAAAGATAAGTATAAACCAAATTTTACATATAAAAACCTGTATTTTTACTAAGGATTTTTTAGAACCTTCTAATTGAGAACCTATTTTAATTTCCATTTTTTTATGTTTTATATATTATATATTTAAAAGAAACTTTTTATCTGAACGATAAGGATAAAATTTATTTTGGGTTGTATTTTTGGAATTTTTCTTCGAAGTTTAATTTTTTAATGAATAGTAAAAAGTTCTGAAATTTAAATCAAAAACTTTTTTTCTTCTAAATTATTTATATGGTTAAGTTATATTTTAAATTTTTTTAAAAGTTTAATAGAAAATAATTTTATCAATTAATCCAATTTAAGTCATTGTAATCAATTTCAATTTGAAATTGACTAAAAAATAGAAAATTATTCGACATTTTTACGTTAAAAACCCACATTATTGTTATGTCTTCGAGATTAAATTTAAATTATTTTTAACCAATTATGTGTATGTAATTTGGAATAATATATTCTGTATTTTGAAAATTTTAATTTTAAATATTGTATAAATTTAACATAGTTTTGACTAGAAATATGAGTGAATGTAATTAAAATTAATTACAATGATTAAGGTGGGATTAAGTATTATAAGTGAGTAAACCCCAATCGTAAGGAATAATATGACCTATACAATTATCCAAATTCATTATATTGAAATCATTATACCATATATTTTCTTTTACCTCTTCTGGCCTATTATTGATCCACATTCAATAAAAAATTGAGGTTCATGTTTCATTTTTCTAAAATATTACAAGAGTTCCACTCATCCTCTAGTATAAAAGCCCCCATTTCCTCCATGTTTCGTACACCTCTCAAACCTCTTAGGTTCTTACAATATCTAAAATATTAACTACCCAAAATCCCCCAATTTCTCAATTAATCCTACCTTTCGGTAGAAATCAATCGAAGGAATCCTTTCCGCGAAAACCAAAAGAAGTTACCTGATTAAGTGGTAACGTCTTTCCAAAATCTCTTTAATTTCATTTTCATAGTCCACCCACTAAACACTTCTTATTCCTTATTTATATAGAAACTCCAGTGTCCAAAATATAATAGTATTTTTTTATGCTATTTTTATTAATGATACTTACACACATGCACATCTAATGGGTAACCAACATAATATTTACGTGTGCGGTGAACTACCACATCACGGAATGATGATTGTTCATTTCTCATTTACCAGAACTCATGGTATCCATTAGTATGAAAAATATATTTATATATGATATATATGATATATATAATTTATTTATTCTTATTTAATTATTTTATAATAAATTCCTTTATTCTTTTTATTTTTTGTATATATGATAACATCCTTTGTGGAAGTGTGGACTACCTCCCCTCAAAGAGATGTGATCCAATCACACAACCCAGGGAAAGTATAAGGGTTGATTATAATTAAACATATGATACATACAAAAAATATATATCATATTAATGAAAAAAATACGAATCTGGATATATATATATATATATATATATATATATATATCTTCATCATCCTTTCAAACACTAAAAAGTGATAATGTTAGTCGTGGATGAGTGGACTACCACATCCTCAACACGATGTGATTCATAATAAATACAAATAATTATATATATAAGTATATATGATAAAATAATATTATATTTATGATATTATTATAATTCTGGAAATATTTAATGCTACTTACCTTTATTCTATAACGATCATATAAAAATGAGAATGTTACTCATGCATACATAAGACCAACAGTATCCATTATTGTAATGGTGATTCATATTTCATACCCATATTTAATTATTGGTTTTAAATTTATAATTTTTGTTTAAATATGATAATAATTTTATGATTACTATTCTAGAGATATTATATAATGACCTCTTCGGCCATAGTTGACATACGAAAGTTATGTTTGACACATAAACTGAATTTGGTCAAAACAACTGGTGTAAACATAATTGTTTAAGAAGTTGTATACAACATAGTAATATTTGAAAGTATAGTAATGATAAACATGAAAAATGTTAGCAATAAAGTAAATAATAAACAAAAGTTTATTATACAGGATGTTAAAGGACATTCAACGGAATGGAAATACAAGGTAAGAGATTTCATCTCAATTTACATTCCATTGAAATTTATTTGTTTTTATACAGCAATTTTATTTTATATTGTTTATATAAATCTCATATACATGATATATCATGAATATATATACTCTCATGATATTATTACATTCATTTAATTTTATTCCTTCCTGAGGCTTGTGATTTGAAATGTTTGAAAGTGGTAGGGGACACTTTGGAATGTTTAATGATTATTTTCTTCAAGAATAATTTTAATGATCTTTCAATGGTATTTCTATTTGAGGAAATTATATAACCATTGCCAAAAAAATTTCATTTTACTTTCCTCTAGTTATTACTTACATATTCAAGTATTAGTACCATTTTTCAAATCTTTGGTACTCAAGGTATTTTAGAAAATAATTTTATTAAAACTCAACTTAATTTATCTCTTTTGTTGGAGAAACATTTTTCTCTGAAAAAAACATATTTTATTAAAAAAATAAAAAATGTTTTTAAAATGATTTGTTAAATATATTTTTACCCTTTTTTTCCTTTACCAATTTTTTCAATGGAATCTTCTTGTTGCTTTCTTCCTGAAAGTTATTTTTTATTAATTTACATGAAAAGGAAAACAAAGGAAGCAATTCCTCAAGGAGGATGAAAGAAATGGAGGCCAAGGGCATCCCCTTGGACCACAATGATGCACTCTAGGGGGAGAGAATTAAGTCTATCATAAATCATAATCATCTCCTCCCACTGACCCAAATGGGAAAGTCTGGTGGCCACAATGTTCGACTCCATCCAACTATGGTGAATAGTCCTCCCTTGATCAATTTCTGCCCTGCATCTCCAAATGAGGTAGACCAGCTCCCATGGGATCCCACGACTGCCTTGAAGAGCCTTAACTAGAACATCAGAGTCAGACTCAACCTCAGTGATCTGCAACCCTCTCCTTCTGCAAACCATAAGCCCAGAAAGAAGGGAACGAACCTCAGCACCCAATGAGATACCTAGACCATAGAAACCACTAAAGGAAAAAAAACCAAGCCCCACCTTTCCCTAAGTAGTCTTCTGCCTCTCATGTCTCCTTCCATATAGGAGCCGTCAATATTTAGTTTCAAGCCATGTCTTGGCGGTTGCCACTTTACCCAGGATCTGCTTCCGCTGCTCTGCATGCATGACCGATTGATAAGGTGCAAACTATAGCAAACGATAGCCCAACATTGATGAGGAAGGAAAGCTCCACGATAAGAGAATGTATCAGAATCTGAAGGGACCATGGAGTGTGATGGACTCCCAGACGAACTTGATTTCGTGCCACCCAGATAATCCAACAAATGGCAATCAGAATGAACTTCCTAACAGTGCGTTCCATAGCTTTGTTATCGGTGCCTGTGAACCACGCAGACACAAACTCATGAGGAGACATGGGATTTTTAACTGGGTGATGAGGATGAGTGAAGAGTGACCAATGGTGGGAAGCCCATTGGTCCTAGAAGAACAGATGTGTCGTCGTCTTGAATGGTGGTTTCACACTATAGTAACACCAAGAAGAAATGTGAACACCCTTCTTCTGGGTATTCTCCTCAGTAGGTATCGCCCTGTTACAAACCCTCCAATGAAAGAAGATCATCCTTGTGGGGATCTCGTTGCACTAGATAGTTGGAAACCACTCCTCCCTGTTACGATCCCGACAAAAAATCCTCTTGTAAGTGCTGCTATTGTACCTACCCGAGCTAGTATCCAAAAAAAAGCATATGTTCGGGTCATCACTCATTACAATACCATCGAACTAGTTCATCAGGCCGGATTTTAAGGCCGCATGAATAATATCATAATGATCACATGCATCCCAGAAAGAAATATTGGGGTGTGGGTAACTCGGATAAGCAAGAACCTCACCAGCCTAGTTCGAGTTCCAGAAACTAATGTCCCCACATCCTACAACCCACCTTGTATAGCTGGACACAGTTTCAAGATGAGAGAACATGTATTTGGCCAAAACCATGGCACCATGATTGACAGCTTCCCCTTTCCATCTGTATCACGTGTTAAAAAATTTCACCCAGAGATTCTCCCTTCCATTGATTTCCCAAGCCATCTTCGCTTGTAAACTGAGGATGGTGTCCTGAATATCATGGAGGCCGACACATACTTCCTCTACCGGGCGAGCCAGCCGCTTCCACGATGCCCAATGGCATCGCACTTCCCTCTTTGCATCCCACAAGAATGTATTCAAGATCTTTTCCATCCTCTCCACAGTACCTCTCAATGGATTAATGACGGAGAATGTGTGCATGGGGATGGACGTGAGGACACTGTTAATCAGCATGACTCGCCCTCCAAAATAGAGCATCATGTTATTCCAGCTGAAAATCCTACCCAAGAGGCGGTCAAGAATATCATTGAAGTGGTGTTTCCTAATGCATCCATAAGAGATTTTCACCCTAAGATACAACATCAGAAACCACTGCCTTCTACAACCAAGAATTCACTGGATCTCCATGCATCTTCTCTCGAGGCATTTCTCTGGGATAAACACATGGCTCTTCATGGTGTTAATATTTTTCCCACTAAGCCTAGCATATATACAAAGAATGTCCTTGAGGAGGAACAAGGATCTTCGTCTACCATTCGTGAACAAAAAAATATCATCAGCAAAAATAAAGTGGGAGATACTACCCGTGTTTCCTCTTCTATGGAAAGGTTTTAGCTTTCCCTCAACTTAGTAACAGTTCAGGTTTCTAGACCAGTCATACTGGGTGAGCACAAATAGAAATGGGGATAGTGGATCTCACTGCCTGACACCCCTAACGGACTTAAAGAACACAAAGAATTTTCCCAGTATCGAAACTGAAAGCAATGGCGAGGAATAGAACCTGAACCAAATGTCGTAGAACCAATCCTGGAATCCCATATTTCTCATGATGCGAATGATAAAGCACCATTCAATTTTTTCATAAGCATGGTTCATATCCACTTGTAAGATAACGTTGGATTCCACCGTACGTTTTTTGATGTCATGAATCAGTTCACTAGAAATACCAGTCACTCCTTGAATGTTGCGGCCCTTGATGAACCAATGTTACTCCTCTGAGACCACCTTTGGAATGATCCTAGAGACTATCCGCCCAATAACTGTGGCCAAGATTTTATAAGACACATTACAGAGACATATGGGCCGGAAGTGATTGATGAAGTTAGGATTTTTGATTTTCAGAATAAGAACCACCCTTGAGGAGGAGATACCCCTATTCAAAGAACCACCACCGAAGAAGTCCTGCACTACCTCAACAACATGCGGGGAAACAAACTCCCATGTTTCTCTGTAGAAGGATACCAGAAACCCATCCGGGCCAGGTGCACCGTCCACTGACATACTTAAAAGTGATTCCCTGATCTCCTCCTCCTGAGGAATAGATGAAAGACAGAAATTGTCTGAGTCATTAAACAGAAGAGGCAGGCAGCTCAAGAACCCATCACATTCTGCAACATCGCTCTCGAAGCTGGAAGAGGTTTCCCCTGCCAGAAGACCCTTGAAGTGATCCAAGGTCATACTCCCCGTAATACCCACGTCTGATGTGAAGGATCTATCCTCCAGCCTCAGATTCATCTTCATGCGTGTACTCTCCTTGATGCATGCCTGAAAGAACACATTATTACGTTCTCCTTCCCTTAACCACCTTTTCCAAGACCTCTACATAAAAACTCTCTCCATTTCTAAGAGCCTCTCCACTAGAACGATCTTCTTATCGCATAAGATAAAAAAGGTTCTCTCCTCCAAATTTTTCAGAAGGGATTCCTTCAATATGTCAACCTCCATTTGCATGATTTCCACCCCATTATAAGCCCCTGGTTGCTTAGTCGACCATCTTTTAATATCCCGGTTCAATATTTTGAGATGATTAGTCAATCCATCCCAAGACTGTTTCCCTTCCTCCTTAAGCCAGGAGTCTTTTAGCAGTTTCATGAAGCTCATATGACGATGCCATTTGCTAGAGTAATGGAAAGATTCTCCCACCACTACTTCGCGTTGGATTTCAACAAGCATAGGAGAATGGTCAGATAGAATGCGTGTGGGATGCGTGACCGAGGTTTTAGAGAGGATATCTAAGCCCTGCATGTTGGTGAGACATCTGTCCAGGCAACTCCAGATGTGATCCCTCCCCCTACGGTTATTGCACCATGTGTGTTTGGACCCTGTGAAACCCAAATCCAACAATCCTGCTTGCGCAATAAACTCCTTGAACTCTTGCATGATTTCATTATTAATGCAAATGCCTCTCCTTTTCTCTAATAAATCCAATATAGAGTTAAAGTCTCCTCCCATGAACCATGGTAAAGGTCCAGAATGCACGTCTTGAAGATGAATCTATAATTCTCTCCTTTCAATAATCCACGTACTCGCGTAAACAAAGGAGAACAAAAGAACAGTGCTACCAATAGAGATCCTAGTGCTGATGAATTGTGGCATCCAGTTAACAACCTCCACCGAAATATTTATCCTACAACATATCCAAAACTGGGAGTTTATAGGTCCCCTGTGCAGGCAGTTGGGAAAGCCAATAGTTTTTGCTAGCCCTAGTAATTAATCAGAGTTCTACTTCATTTCCAGAATAATCAACAGGTATGACTTCGAGTTCCAACCTTCCGATTCCAAAAAAGAATTCTCGGATTGTGCTCCCAAACCACATGCATTCTAGATAATGAGGGAAAACATTACAGGAATCCCTTCTGGGCCTTATGAAGAGAGGGGGTTTGAAGTTGGGGTGGAGTGAACAAACCTTTCTCTTTCACCTTCGACTGGGTGATTGGACCCGGAAAGTCATCTTCACACCTACCCGACTTTAGTGAGTGGATCACCTTCTTAAACGAGAAATCCTCAACCTCCAGCAAAGACTTCCTGTAAGAACCCAGTTCTTATTTTTAGGTATGTGTTTCCTCTTTTCTATTTTCCTTAAGTGTTTTTGAGAAAATATGGAAAATGGGGAAAAATCCCAAATTTTGGAAGTACATGCCGTGTACTTTTTCCACACTACATGTACTTTTGGCCGTGTGGGATGAGTACACAGGGCATGTGGCCATGTCGGCGTTGAAGGGTGTAGGAACCGACTACACGCCCTGTAGTGGTCCCTTACACGCCGTGTAGTCAGTCGGCAGACGAATAGTAAGGTGATGGCCGGTTGTGCGACAGAACATGCCGTGTACTCGTGAAGACACGTTGTGTAGTCATGTCGGCAGGTGAACAGTGCCACGCTGGTAGGAAGCCGCTAGAGGAACAGTTTAAAATGGGAAGTACATTCCGTGTACTCGGAAGTACATGTCGTGTACTTTTTTTCGCTTAAAATGGTCAGTAACCTCCCCTGTTCACAGGGAAGGCTTAGAACCAGAGGAAGGAGTGGGAGGGGATAACCAAACTTCAAGGATTTGTCGATTGCAAATCGGGAATCCGTTTCTTCCTCAGACGATATCGTTGAAACCACTCGGGTAATCCCTCTGCTCTCCTTAGGCCGTTCTTACCAATTCTTTCCTTAGGGAAAGATATTTATGTTTGAATGGGTTTTCTTCTTCATCATATCAACGTCATTTTTGGGCGTTTCTGGAATCGACGTTCACGTATATTGATCGTTGGCATTTAAGGTAGGTGGGTTGGGGTTTTTTTATCTAACTGCTGTGTGTTTTGTGCATTTTTGTGCCACAAACCCATGTTGGGGGTGTCGTGTGGTTGAGGCCGTAGCTATTTTAAATACCTAGATTTGAATAGGTGATTTAAATGTGATATTAAAATGTTGGTTGGGATCATTTCTTGGATCCGGAACCACCCCGGGGTGTGTTCCACTGTTAAGACGTTTGGCCAGGATACCCGAGGGTATGCCGCTAAAGTAATGATTGTATAATTTCCTTGAGAGGAATTGCTTGTGAATGTTTATTTACATGTTGGGCATGGCCCAGTTACCTATTTATCCTAAGGGCAGTGTTGTGATTAGCCTGTGGGCATTGTACTACTTTGCCTGTGGGAAACATATTTTGTACCTGTGGGCAATTGATTCTATGCCTAAGGGTGACACTACCTACGCCTGAGGGAAAAATCAGTTATGCCTAAGGGAAGATTCTTGGGTTGGATACTCTTTACTTGAGGGTAGGGGTTTACTTGTCTGAGGACATTAGCTGTTTACTTAGAAATGCATTGTGGTATTTTCTAATATTAAATGGAATAAATGAACAATAAAATGGAAATTTAACTGTTATGTCGGTTACTTTTTAGTAATGATTACTTTATTTCATTTTCTTACTGCACCCAATTGTTGCATGTTTTACACACAGATGAGCACGGGACTTTAGTGGGTGCCTACTGAGATATATTTCTCACACCCTGTTTGGGTCATGCTTTTCTGCCCAAACAGATCACATTTCTGAAGGTGTAGATAGGGGAAAGAGTCCTTATATTGGTACTTTACTATTGCTGAGGAGTAGGAGGTAATGGGACGGAGCCTAGGATCGCGATGCTGCCAGCTATTTTATTTTGTTTTGTTGTACTCTGTATAGTATTGTATTGCACTGATGTGTAACATGTTCTGGCTGTTTTCTTAGAACTTGTGGCATGTTGCATCGTCATTTATATACTGGTTGGTTATATCAACTGTAGTTGTTTATTCCAATTATGTACGAGTATTTTCTTTAATTGTTGTATGTTTTATTTCATATTCCTATGTGTTACACTTTGACAAATGAGGGCATAGTTTCCCCACTATCAGACCTGGCCCCTCACTGCTAGTCGGCAGCCTCTGGCATTTGGGGAAATGCGTTTGAGGTCACGTGGAAAACTGGGTTCGGGGAACCCGTTGAGTGGCACTCGGAACCGGGACATTACAAAGTGGTATCAGAGGCGAGGTCTTTTCTTTGACTTACTATTTGGAGTTGTAGTCATGAATAGGACAAACAATAGTTGGTAATAAGTTGTGCCTGGGCGTAGCTAAACCGTGTACCGAAAACATCCATTCTACCTCGTATGTTTGCAATTCTTTTGATTTTGCAATTTATAGTTGATTTGTTTTCACCATTGGGTGATGCACTTGGATTTTGCTGTTATATTTTATCTTTGGGATCTATTTAGTTTCAACCCAATGAGATGAGGGTATACCGTCTCATGCATCATATAGGCACGTGCTAGATATCACATTCCATGCATAGTTTACATGGCATGTAGGTGAATTAGAAATTGGAAGTAGTTGTGATAGTTGTTGTGCTAGAAAAGCATGCTGTTGTGAGAGCTGCTTGATAAATACCTGCTTTGTGATAGGGTATTTTCTTGCACGAGCTTGTTTATATAATGGATGCCAAACATTGGTTTTTGGGGAGTATGGGCCCCCATTGACCGGAATTTGGTGGATCATTGGCTGTTTATTTGTTATAACACAGATAAGATGTCAAACTTTGACTCGTGGGGAGTATGGGCCCTCACGGGTCGGAATTTGACACTTAGGTGTTGTTTTCTTGTATTTTCTGGGTTCTAGGAAAGTTTATGAGGCATACTGTCTGGAAAACCCAGAATACAAGCCATGTAGTATCTCATTCACACCATGTATGTTCTTCTATTCGGGAAGAAAAATAAACTTTTTAAGTACACGTCGTGTAGTCTCTTCCCATGTCACAAACCATTTGGGCGGCGACACGGGGTAGGGAAAGACATGGTTAAAACATGCCATGTACCTGATTTACACTCCATGTAGTATTGACTCAGAGTCTGACCATGTAACTAATAACACTGGTTGGTGAAATATTTCCTTTAACACGCCGTGTAAATAATGTACATGTCGTGTAGTGTTTCCTGGGGACTCGGTTGTGTAACTAACAACACAAGTCAGTGTCACCTCTCCTTGAACACACCGTGTACCTGTGGGACACGACGTGTAGTCTTGTTTGAGGACAGACCGTGTGTAATTAGTCGTGTGGCAGGGAAAAAGGGTGATGTACACACCGTGTGCGGGTGTAACACACTACGTATTGTCAAGCCGATTAGTCGGCTGTTTCACAAATGACACGGGAAGTTGGAAAATAACACCCTACATGTCGTGTAGATTATATACATGCCGTGTAGTTTTTGTTCAATGAGAGCCATGTGGCTTATCCGTGTAGAAGGACCTGGGTAGGGGAAGGGAAGTCAAGTACACACTGTGTAGTCGTTGTACACACTGTGTAGTCTTGTTTTTCAAATATTGAAATGTCATCTTCCTCTTGTTCCCTTTGTGGTTCCTTAGCTTTCGGTCTTTGATAGATCTTGAATATAAGGCTTTCTTTTGACCTTGTAGTGTCATGCCGCCTAGATGACCGCACATTGTTCTCCAGGAGAGCAGCAACGATTATACTCCGGAGATGGTGGGCCATGGGCTACCAGTTGATCCTCCAGCAGAGCCAGAAGCAGCGCCAGTTGTTATACCATACATAGGCGTGGAGGCGCAGTTTTGTGAAGGCTTTATGGGGTTCATGCAGACCTTTCAGGGAGCACCTCGGGCTGCCACATCTATGGATGAGATGACACATATCTTCTACCAGCAGCATCCACCTACGTTTTCAGGGGATGGTAGACCTTAGGCTGCAGAATCTTGGATGGGGTTGATGCAAACTATTTTCGATCATCTTGAGATGCCTCCAGGGTAGAGGGTCAAGCTCACGACTTATATTCTACGTGATTCCACCAAGAGGTGGTGGAATTTTACCACCCAGTCAGAGCATCATAGGAACATGGTGTGGGAAGATTTTCAGGCAGTCTTTTATGATTTCTTATTCCCAGAGACGTTGAGGGCAGATAGAGCTCGAGAGTTCATGAATCTGTAGCAGGGCACTATGTCGGTGATGGACTATTCTGCTCGTTTCACTGAGCTTCAGCGTTTTTCACCCGTGTTGGTGGGTGATGATACTTTGAGAGCCATACATTTTGACGATGGTATTCGTTATGACATCCGAGCACTAGTGAATGTTTTTAGGTTTCCTTTAGTACACGCTATTGTAAACCAGGCACTGATTACATAGAGGAACCTGTGGGAATCTAGTGGTGTGGGCCAGGGCGGTTTAACACCAGTTACTTGTACTTTTTCTGCTGGCAAGAGGAAGAGACAGATGGACTTCTCTCATGGTGGTAGTTTCAGTCAGAAGAATGCTTCAGGTGGCCAAGTTGTGTGCTACCGGTGTGGTAAAGAGGGACACAAGAGGCCACAGTGTTCACGAGACCCCATGGAGTTCCGAGCTTGTGGCAATATGGGTCATCTGCAACGCTTTTGTAGGGTGTTTCCACCAGTGGCTAGTGAGAGGGGTTCTGTGTAGACTCTGCATGTGGGAGCAGGACTAGTGGATTCTTACCAATTGGGGAACTGGAATGCGTTAGGGCATGCAGGTAGAGACAGTGGTCACGGCTGTGGTAGCCAAACACCAGGATCTCAGAGGCAGTAGGGTGGGACAGCTCAGGGTAGTCAGGCTATGTCGTAGGGACACGGTACTGGGCAGGCATATGCAGTGCAACAGACCCAGCAGGAGCAGGATCTCGGACCTTCTACAGTCAGAGGTATTATTCTAGTAGCTTTTGTCTTATCTTCAGTACTTTTTGATAGGGGTTCTATGAATAGTTTCATATCTATGCCTATTGTAGAGAGCCTTGGGCTCTGTGTTTCTACTTCTTCTGATATCATGACGCTAAAGACTCCATTGGGGACTAGAACGGCTGGTGTGCATCGGTGCAAGGAGTTCCCCCTTGAGGCTGGTGGGTGTCACTTTCTTTTGGACCTCTCTGTCTTAGAGATGAAAGCTTATGACTTCATTCTCGGGATAGACTAGTTGGTTCCCTTTCAAGCCTAAGTGGACTTCTATCATCGCAGGGTGAGTTTCACATCACTAGAGGGTAGAGGGTTTCTATACAAGGGTGAATGGTATGTTCAGGCAAGTTGAGCTAGACCAGAGCATCGTGGGTGAGGTGGAGTCATGACCCAGATTGCGAGCTTATATCTGGATGATCAGGGGACTTTTCAGACAGATTTCCCTCAAATTGTTTATCGTTTCAGGGATGTCTTCCCTGACAATTTTTCAGGTCTACCTCTAGTGCGAGAGGTGGATTTCTCTATCGAGCTTCTTCTAGGAGCAGCACCGGTGTCTATTCCTCCTTATAGGATGGCAACACCTGAGCTGCAGAAGATCAAGAGGAAGTTAGAGGAGTTACAGGAGAAGGGTTTCATACGACCCAGTACTTCCCCTTGGGGTTCTCCGGTCCTTTTTGCAAAGAATTTGGATGGTACCCTCAGACTTTGCGTGGATTATCGGAAGCTGAACCAGTTGACGGTCAAGAACCGATATCCTTTCCCAAGGATAGATGATCTTTTTGATTAACTTTGTAGTGCACGAGTGTTCTCGAAGATTGACCTGATATCATGATATCATCATCTATGCGTGAGACCATCGGATATACCGCTTACAGCTTGTCAGAGCAGATATGTTCTATACGAGTACTTGGTTATGCCGTTTGGACTCATGAGTGAGCCAGTAGTTTTCATGGCTCTGATGAATCGTGTGTTACATCCGTTTCTTGATTCTTTTGTGGTAGTATTGTTGGACGACATCTTGGTCTACTCACATACTCAACCCGACCATGCCACCCATCTTGAGATCGTATTGAGTACACTGAGAGAGCATCATCTATATGCTAAACTCTCAAAGTGCCACTTTTGGATGGACCAGATTCACTTCCTGGGTCATATAATCTCAGAGGTAGGAGTTGCAGTAGACCTAGAGAAGGTGAGAGTAGTAGTTTATTGGGAGCATCCTAAGAACGTGTTTGAGATACAAAGCTTCTTATGTCTGGCTGGTTACTATATAAACTTCATACAGGACTTCTCCTGCTTAGCAGCACCATTGACGGGTTTCACTAAGAAGTGTGTGAAGTTCGTTTTTTCGGAATCTTGCGAGACAACCTTTCTGGATATAAAAGGAAGGTTGACATCATCGCCTATCCTGATACTCCCAGAGTAAGGGAAGAGCTATACAGTTTACTGTGATGCATCAGGTACTGGGATGGGAGCAGTGTTGGTGCAGGGCGATCAAGTCATTGCGTATGGGTCTCGGCAGTTGAGGCCACATGAGCTGAATTACCCAACGCATGATCTCGAGTTGGCTGCAGTTGTGCATGCATTGCGTTGTTAGAGGCATTATCTATTGGGTGAGCATTTTTTGGTTTTCAATGTCCACAAAATCCTCAAGTATATCTTTACCCAGTGTGACTTGAATCTGAGGCAAAGGATATGGGTCGAATACCTACAGTCCTTCGATTTTGAGCTTGCATATACACCTAGTAAAGGTAATGAAGTAGCTGATGCACTGAGCAAGAAGACTCATATACATGCAGTGCAAGAGGCCAGTGGTGAGTGGAAACTTATGGCTTTGTTCTCTGAGATGCATTTGGAGGTGCACGACAGTCATGGGAAGACCTATCTTTCATCTTTAGCTGTGACTTATACCCTCCTGGATTGAGTGAAGATGAGACAGTTATCTGATCCATAAGGCCTATTTCTATGGGAGTCGGTGGCAAGTGAGGACCCTCCACCTTGTTGGACGATAGGTGGTGATGAGGTTCTGCGTTTCCATGGACGAGTGTGGGTTCCAGCGGATATACGCGAGGAGCTGACGTGGGAGTGTCATGCTTTATCTTGGGCAGTTCAGCCCATGGTTACCAAGATGTATTGTGACTTGAGACATCAGTACTAGTGGCCGGGTATGAAGAGAGATGTAGCTGGTTTTGTTACGACGTGTTCCACCTGTCAGAAGGTGAAGGCGGAGCACCAGAGGCCAGCTGGACTGTTACAGAAGTTACCCATTCCGGAGTGTAAATGGGATGATGTCGCGATGGACTTTATGACCGGGTTGTCGAGGTCACCTAGGGGCAATGATGTCTTGTGGGTTGTTGTGGATAGACTCATGAAGGTAGCTCACTTTTCACCGATCAAGGAGACCTTCGGTGTTGACGAGCTCGGAAGGCAGTATATCCGAGAGGTCATACAACTTCATGGGGTCCCTCATTCTATCGTTTCAGATAGGGACGCCCAATTTACGTCTCATTTCTGGCAGAGATTTCAGAGGGAACTGGGTACACAGGTGCTTCTAAGAACATCATACCACCCTCAGACAGATGTCCAGTTAGAGCGTACTATATAGGTTCTAGAGGACATGTTTCATGCATGGGTCCTAGACTTTGGGGGATCTTGGGATAAGCATATACCCTTAGTCAAGATTGCCTATAATAATAGTTTTTAGGCAACTATCGAGATAAAACCATATGAGGCTTTATATGGTAGGCCATGCCGATCACCTTTGTGCTGGTTAGAGGAAGGTGAGGCAGGTTTACTGGGACCACGTTTTGTACAAGAGACTTCTGAGCAGGTCCAGTTGATTCAGAAGCGGATGGCTACCACGCAGTCTCGCCAGAAGTCTTATGCTGATCTCCACAGACAACCTTTGGAGTTCATGGTCGGGGATCAGGTTTTCTTGCGTGTTTCTCCGAGGCTGGGACATAGGCCGATCAGGAGACAGGGTAAACTTTCACCAAGGTATGTGGTCCATTTGAGATTTTGGAGAGATTCGGGCCGGTTTCTTATCGTTTGTAGTTGCCTCAGAGGTATTAGTCCATGCACAACGTCTTCCATGTATCTCACTTGTGCCGCCATCATTCAGATCTGTCTCACATCCTTCAGCCTGAGTAGGATGAGCTTCAGGTAGATGCATCCTTTGAGGAGAATCTGATTCATATCGTTGATAGGAGCATGAAGGTTCTCTGAGTATGGTCATTTCCTCTCATAGGGGTGCTAGGGCAGCATGGCCGAGTGCAGAATGAAACCTGGGAGTAGGATATCGACATACGTACTCAATGGCCAGAGTTATTCTCAGCTTTATCTTCTCCACCCTTGGAAGGGCAATTTGCAGATGAATTTCTTTTAGGGGGAAGTTTGTAAGAACCGGGTTCTTATTTTGAGGTACGGGTTTCTTCCTTTTTCTTTTCCTTAAGTGTTTTTTAGAAAATATGGAAAATGAGGAAAAATCCCAAATTTTGGAATTACATGTCGTGTACTTTTTCCACAGACCGTGTACTTTTGGTCGTGTGGGATGAGTACACAGGGCGTGTGGACATGTCGGCGATGAAGGGTGTAGGAACTGACTACACTCCATGTAGTGGTCCCTTACACGTCGTGTAGTCAGTCGGCATGCGAATAGTATGGTGGTGTCCAACTATGTGACAGAACACGCCGTGTAATCTTGAAGACATGTCGTGTAGTCATGTCAGCAGGTGAATAGTGCCTCGCTGGCAGGAAGCCGCCAGAAGAACAGTTTAAAAATGGGAAGTACACACCGTGTACTCAGAAGTACACGCCGTGTACTTTGTTTTTTTGCTTAAAATGGGAATTAGCCTCCCCTGTTCACAGGGAAGGCTTAGAACCAGAGGAAGGAGCAGGAGGGGATGGCCGAACCTTTGAGGATTCATCGATTGCAAACTGGGAATCTGTTTCCGCCTTGGACGATCTCGTTGGAACCGCTCGGGTAAGCCCTCCTCTCTCCTTAAGATGTTCTTACCAATTATTTCCCGAGGGAAATTTATTTATGTTTGAATGGGTTTTCTTCTTCATCAGATCTACGTCGTTTTTGGGAATTTTTGGAACCGACGTTCACGTATATCGATCGTTGTCATTTAAGGTAGGTGGCTTGGTGTTTTTTTTTTCAACTGCTGAGTGTTTTGTGCGTTTTCATTCCACGAACCCATGTTCGGGGTGTCGTGTGGCTGAGGACATAGCGATTTTAAATACCTATATTTGAATAGGTGATTTTAATGTGATATTAAAATGCTGGTTGGGATCGTTTCTTGGATCCGGAACCACCTCGGGGGTGTGTTCCACTGTTTAGCCATTTGGCCAGGATACCCGAGGGTATGCCTCTAAAGTAACGATTGTAGAATTTCCTTGAGAAGAATTTCTTGTGAATGTTTATTTAGATGTTGGTCATGGCCCGGTTACCTGTTTATCCTGAGGGCAGTGTTGTGATTAGCCTCTAGGCATTGTACTACTTAGCCTATGGGAAACTTCTTCTGTGCTTGTGGGCAGTTGATTCTGTGCCTGAGGGCGACACTACCTACGCCTGAGGGAAAAATCTGTTATACCTGAGGGTAGATTCTTGTTTTGGATACTCTTAACCTAAGGGTAGGGGTTTACTTATCTGAGGACATTAGCTGTTTACTTAAAAATGCATTGTGGTCTTTTTTAATATTAAATGGAATAAATGAACAATAAAATGGGAATTTAACGGTTAAGTTAGTTACTTTTTAGTACTAGTTACTTTATTGCATTTTTCAATTGCACCATATTGTTTCATGTTTTAGACACAGTTGAGCACTGGCCTTTGGTAGGTTCCTACTGAGATATATTTCTCACACCCTATTTGGGGCATGCTTTTCAACCCAAACAGATTACTTTTCTATAGGTGTGGATAGGGGCAAGAATCCCAATACAGGTACTTTACTATTGCTGAGGAGTAGGGGGCATGGGACCGAGACTAGGATCACGATGCTGCCAGCTGTTTTGTTTTGTTTTGCTGTACTCTGTATTATATTGTATTGCACTTTTGTGTAACATGTTCTAGCTTTTTTTTAGAACATGTGGCATGTTGCATGTAATGACCAAATTTTTTGAATAAATATTGTTTCCTAATTTTATGTGTTATTTTATTTTATTTTTATACTCAAAAAAAATGTTTCATTTGATAACATGAGTATAATTAAAATGATACCATTGGTTTTTGACTGTTATATGACCATTGGTCAATATGACCGCTGGAAACTAAACGTTTTGATTATTGTCTCTAAATAAAAGTAATCTTGGTTAATTAATATTGAAAGAAGATTTGATGGCCTCACCCAGTAGTCTTGGACCGATTGAATCCCATCTAACAGAACTTGGGAAGGAGGTATCACCACTGGGCTTTGCTCTGGACCAAACCCAAGCTGAACTACATCGTGTGAAGCTAGAACGGGATCGCCATCGCGAGAAGTTCAAACTGATAGAACTTACTACTCGTGCGATGTTGGCCGAGCCTCCCTCAGATTCTCTAACCTTAGCACACCTTACACTTAGGTCCTATGCTAGTGTGATAAGGGGATATGTAAGGAGACCATAACTGCCTTGTGTAATCCTTTGTTTTAAATAAAAATTGGAATTTCTTCTTATGATGAAGTTTATGAATTTTCAAATGACCAGATAAATATAGTATGCATATTTTTGATGAATTTTAGAGAAAGGATATTTTAAAAATGTTTATGTAAACCTTAAATAAATAAAAATGTGTAATGATTTTCAAAAAAAGGTCTTCTACAAATATGTTCAGTACGAAATTTAGAGTCTAATAAGATCAACTTAACTTTTGATGAATAGTAAATTATGAATAGTGATTTTATGCTTAGGATTAGTAATGTGACCAAATGGATTAGTAATCTCACTTAAAGAAAGTATTAATATAATCTAGGCACCTTGATTTAAGTATTGTGATTCAATAAAATGGTTAAAAACGGTTTCATAAATTATTATTCAAGTATTAGTTTTTTCGGGTGAATAGTTTTTTTTAATTAAAATTTAAATTAAAAATATTTAGAAAATTATTTTTATAAAATGGATTTCATTTTTGAACTCAGAGCATTGATATTATGTTAAGGTAATTTTTGGGGTTTTTTCTAAAAATAATGAATTTTCGGTGAATAGTGTATTTATTTAAAAAATAAATTAAAAATATTTAGAAAATTATTTTTATAAAATGAAGTTCATTTTTGAAATCAGAGCATTGATATTTGGTTAAGGTGAAATTTTGGGATTTTTCTGAGAAAGTTGAATTTTCAGTGAATAGTAAAAATACAGTTTTAGGGTTTCGGTATGTTTAATGACATCATAACTGTGTCATGATGATGTCATGATATATTTTAAAGGATGTTCGACTAAAGAGGATGAATTATTGTGTGGGGGACCCCATGTGGCCTAACGTTATGGGAAGTACCATGGGAGGGCCCATGCTTTTGAGAAAACCACTTTTGAGGTGTCCCTTGGCCATTAATGCCTTGTCCCCTCACTTTCCCTATAAATACCAAGCCCTCATCTCATCTTTTCGACTAAAAAACCATCCTAAATGATGTTCTGGTCTCCTTACCTCCCAAGGAGTCCTACCAAGTTTCCCCCAAGCCCTCAAGGTCCCATCCTTTGAGTTTTAAGAGTTACGTTTTAAGGTAAGTGATCCGACCTCTCTCTTTCATTTCAAGTAATCTCTTTTATGTCATTCCTTTTATGCTCCATGTTCTTATGTTGGAGGATGTTCTTTTATACTCCTCTTACTGCCCTTTTCATGTTAATTTAATGATAGATCCCCTCTTAATCTCATTATTTCGTTTTATGAAGTTTTAAGTGGCGCCGTTAAGCTGCCGAAATTTTTGTAACAGATTCTTTCTCCCTTCTCATTTTTCAAGATCTATTTTCATGTAAAGTATTTCAAGTTACTTTTTATTATGTTGGGGTATTATCTCTAAATTTATCATACTGATATTTTATGATCATATGATGAGAGACCCCATTTGATCTCTTCAATTCAGTATTTTGAAGTTTTAAGTGGCGCCGTTAGGCAGCAGAATTTTTAAGTGGTTTTTCACACTTCTCGTTTTGAAGTTCTACTTTCATGTCAATTCTTTCAAGTTATTTTTTGTTATGTTGGGGTATTATCTCTATATCTATCATACTGGACTCTTATGTTCATATGATGAGATACCCCATTTGATCTCTTCAATTCAGTATTTTGATGTTTTAAGTGGCGCCGTTAGGCTACCAAATTTGTTAGGGGATTCTTTCACCCTTCTGATTCATTTCAAAGTTCTACTTTCATGTAAAGTCTTTAAAGTTCCTTTTTAATTATGTTGGGGAATTATCTCTATATCTATCATACTTAAATCTTATGTTCACATGATTAGAGACCCTATTTGATATTTTCAAATCATTTTTGTTGAAGGTTAAGTAACGCCGTTAGGCTGCCGAACTTTCATAAGAGAAATCTAATTTTTGTCTTCCTTCCATGTTTTTAATTTCAAATGGTATGTCCTTGAAATTTCATTACCATGATCATGTATCCTTCTTATTCTTTCCATATACTGTTTTATGGTTCATTTATGAATGTTTGACCCATTTTCCTTCTCTTTTTAATGTCTTCTAAAACCTCGTAACATAGCCGTTATGCTGCAGAATTTCCGTCTCAAAATGTCTCTCTCTTTTTCTAAAGTTATTTTATATTATTAAGTGAATACTAAAATCTATTTCTTCTAAAGGTGTATTCACATATATACCAAAATGTTCTATTTTAAATTATGGGATTTACATACATGAGACCCGCCCTTCTTTTCTGTGGGTTTTAAAGTGACGTAAAGATCATGTCTTTAAAGCAGTTTTTAAAACGTTGTGATTATGAAATGAAACCCATTTATTTTATGCTATATGGGTTATTTATGAAATGTTTGATGATGATATATGTGGATCACATGATAATAAAGGAAAATTTAAGTGTGCACCCTGATAGCGCTCCAATGCATTGGGTAATGATGTAACCACTAGAGATTACAATTTTCACGATACCTTGGTGAATAACATTGGTAATTTTCAAATGACACCTTGGGGATGGACCTTGGTGATATGTTCATGATTGTCTATGTTAAATGATGTAGCCACATATTCAAGTTATGAAAAAGTTTTATTTTTATTATGATATGCCTCATGATTTCATTTTCATGCCTTAAAGTTCTTTTCATGACTTTATTGATGTATCTCAAGTTCATATGTAAAATGTTTCACTTGTTTCCCTTGCTGGGCCTTCTGCTCACCCTTTCTTTTGATGTATGTCCCCAGGTTATGAGATGCAGTAATGAGCCTAGGGTGAACATGAGGAGAATCCTTTCAAGTGTTTAAGAAGAATGTTTTATGTTTTCATGTTTTAAGTTCCTAGTTTCCAAGAAACTAAACCTTAAAGATCCTCGGTTTTGTAAAATGTAATGAAAGTTTATGTGATAAAAAGGCAGGGTGCTATAGTTGGTATCAAAGGATGGTTTAGTTATTTGTTGAAATTAGGATATGAAAACTCTAGGAAGAACCCTATAGAAAAGTTCAAATATAGGAAATCTTCATCGTATTTTAGTGAGTATTGAGTAAGGGGTTTCCAAGAAAATACATCCCTGTCTGGATACGAGCAGGTAGAGGTGGCTCTGGCACAGATGTACATAGGGGTAAAACCTGAAAACACCGCTTTGATCTAGACTCGAACGGGAACTGGTACACGACAACGGGCCTTGCTGCACTCTTGGTTACGACACTCCCGGGGGATATGCTTTGGTAAATTCATAAGCTTAGTATAAACCATTGTTAAAGGAATAAAGATAACATAAAATAAAGGTTCACATAAGAATATATGATCATGAATAACCTAGATGGGAACCTAGGGGATCACAAGTTAGGGTATACTTTTCATCTACAATTTATCCTTATATGCTTTAAGTTTCTTTTCATGATTATTGGCTAAGTATTTAAGCCCCTATTTATAGTTTATTTAATACGATAGATATGATTAGGGGATTAAAAGATGATTACTATTTTGGAATACATTCACTATTTTGAGGACCCTATATGATCGAGGTAAATAGATTACTACGGTATTTTCATTGAGGAGTAAGGTTGAATTATATTTTTAAGAATCAATGAACTTAAGGTGGACTTATAGTAATTTAGGTTACTTATGGGAATGATTAACCTATCTTGGGTAAAATATGTTTAGGTTAGCTACATTTGTTATAAGATGTTAGGTGTGGTTGATGTTGTTTGGAAATTAACAATGAAGTTTATTTTGGAAGACTATGTTATCAAATCCCTCTTGTATTTGGGTTTCAATCTTAGTTTGGTTTATTTTGAGGAATTTTAAGGACCGTTATTTATGGGATGGTATATGATGAACTTTGGGTAGTACCATGGAACTTTGAAGATTTAAAAATAGTTTCCCTTCCTATGGGATTCTTTCTTTTTGAAGAGTTGTTTTACCTTACCCTTTCTGTTTTGGGATAATGTTTAAAGATAGAAGAAATAGATAGTTCATCTTTTGTGGATTATGTGATTCCCTAGAAGATGATTCTTGTGTTTTGATGAGACCAAGTAGTTTTGAATTCTCATCATTGGGAGAAAATATTAGTTTTGGTAGAAACTTATTAAAGGATGAAACTCTACATGAAGGTAGGTATATTTTCTTATGTTTTTGTTCTATGTAGTAAATGAATTCCTCAAAATTATGAAAAGGAACGTAAAACAAAAACGTTGTTGGTTTACGTTTCCTACTAGGTAATCAATGACCGTTTACACACATCATAATTTGGGATTTTCTTATGGCTAACTTTCTCATAATCATGTTCTCTAACACTCTCCCTTAGAACTTGACCCTTTGTTTTTCTTCCATGTCCATGTTTTCCTACATGGAATCCCAGTGTGGGCTAACTCGGGTGACCTTCATACTTCACTTTCTTTCTTTTAAAGTAATAGTTTTACTGAATCCTTTTCCGACGTGGGACTTTCAATGAAATTTAAAAACCTAATTTTAAAAATTGCGAGGATGCAATTTCTTAAGGGGGTAAGATTGTAACGACCCAAATTTTTGAATAAATATTGTTTCCTAATTTTATGTGTTATTTTATTTTATTTTTATACTCAAAAAAATGTTTCATTTGATAACATGATTATAATTAAAATGAGACCATTGGTTTTTGACTGTTATATGACCATTGGTCAATATGACCACTGGAAACTAAACTTTTTTATTATTGTCTCTAAATACAAGTAATCTTGGTTAATTAATATAGAAAGAAGATTCGATGGCCTCACCCAGTACTCTTGGACCGATCGAAGCCCATCTAACAGAACTTGGGAAGGAGGTAGCACCACTGGGCTTTGCTCTGGACCAAACCCAAGCTGAACTTCTTCGTGTGAAGCTAGAACGGGATCGCCTTCGCGAGAAGTTCAAACTGATAGAAATTACTACTCGTGCGATATTGGCCGAGCCTCCCTACAATTCTCTAACCTTAGCACACCTTACACTTAAGTCCTATGCTGGTGTGATAAGGGGCTATGTAAGGAGACCATAACTGCCTTGTGTAATCCTTTTTTTTAAAAAAAAATGGAATTTCTTCTTATGATGAAGTTTATGAATTTTCAAATGACCAGATAAATATAGTATGCATATTTTTGATGAATTTTAGAGAAAGGATATTTTAAAAATGTTTATTTAACCTTAAATAAATAAAAATGTGTAATGATTTTCAAAAAATGGTCTTCTACAAATATGTTCAGTACGAAATTTAGAGTCTAATAAGATCAACTTAATTTTTGATGAATAGTAAATTATGAATAGTGATTTTATGCTTAGGATTAGTAATGTGACCAAATGGATTAGTAATCTCACTTAAAGAAAGTATTAATATAATCTAGGCACCTTGATTTAAGTAATGTGATTCAATAAAATGGTTAAAAAACGGTTTCATAAATTATTATTCAAGTATTAGTTTTTTCGGGTGAATAGTGTTTTTTAATTAAAATTTAAATTAAAAATATTTAGAAAATTATTTTTATAAAATGGATTTTATTTTTGAACTCAGAGCATCGATATTATGTTAAGGTAATTTTTGGGGTTTTTTCTAAAAATAATGAATTTTCGGTGAATAGTGTATTTATTTAAAAAATAAATTAAAAATATTTAGATAATTATTTTTATAAAATGGAGTTCATTTTTGAAATCAGATCATTGATATTTGGTTAAGGTGAAATTTTGGGATTTTTCTGAGAAAGTTGAATTTTCAGTGAATAGTAAAAATACAGTTTTAGGGTTTCGGTATGTTTAATGACATCATAACTGTGTCATGATGATGTCATGAGATATTTTAAAAGATGTTCGACTAAAGAGGATGAATTATTGTGTGGGGGTTCCCATGTGGCCTAACTTTATGTGAAGTACCATGGGAGGGCCCATGCTTTTGAGAAAACCACTTTTGAGATGTCCCTTGGCCATTAATGCCTTGTCCCATCACTTTCCCTATACATACCAAGCCCTCCTCTCATATTTTCGACTCCAAAACCCTCCTCAACGACGTTCTGGTCTCCTTACCTCCCAAAGAGTCCTCCCAAGGTGCCCCCAAGACCTCAAGGTCCCAACCAATGAGTTTTAAGAGTTACGTTTTAAGGTAAGGGATCTGACCTCTCTCTTTCATTTCAAGTAATCTCTTTTATATCATTCCTTTTATGCTCCATGTTCTTATGTTGGAGGATGTTATTTTAAACTCCTATTACTTCCCTTTTCATGTTCATATAATTATAGATCCCCTCTTACTCTCATTATTTCGTTTTATGAAGTTTTAAGTGGCGCCGTTAGGCTGCCGAAATTTTTGTAACGGATTCTTTCTCCCTTCTCATTTTTCAAGATCTATTTTCATGTAAAGTATTTCAAGTTACTTTTTTTATGTTGGGGTATGATCTCTAAATTTATCATACTGATATTTTATGATCATATGATGAGAGACCCCATTTTATCTCTTCAATTCAGTATTTTAAAGTTTTAAGTGGCGTCGTTAGGCTGCCGAATTTTTAAGTGGTTCTTCACCCTTCTCGTTTTGAAGTTCTACTTTCATGGCAATTATTTCAAGTTACTTTTTGTTATATTGGGGTATGATCTATATATCTATCATACTGGACTCTTATGTTCATATTATGAGATACCCCATTTGATCTCTTCAATTCAGTATTTTTAAGTTTTAAGTGGCGCCGTTAGGCTGCCGAATTTGTTAGGGGATTCTTTCACCCTTCTCATTCATTTCAAAGTTCTACTTTCATGTAAAGTATTTAAAGTTCCTTTTTAATTATGTTGGGGAATTATATCTATATCTATCATACTTAAATCTTATGTTCACATGATGAGAGACCCTATTTGATCTTTTCAAATCACTTTTGTTGATGTTTAAGTAACGCCGTTAGGCTGCCGAACTTTCATAAGAGAAATCTAATTTTTGTCTTCATTCCATGTTTTTCATTTCAAATGGTATGTCCTTGAAATTTCATTACCATGATCATGTATCCTTCTTATTCTGTCCATATACTGTTTTATGGGTAATTTATGAATGTTTGACCCATTTTCCTTCTCTTTTTAATGTCTTCTAAAACCTCGTAACATAGCCGTTATGCTGTAGAATTTCTGTCACAAAATGTCTCTCTCTTTTTCTAAAGTTCTTTTATATTATTAAGTTAATACTCAAAGCTCTTTATTCTGAAGGGGTATTCACATATATACCAAAATGTTCTATTTTAAATTATGGGATTTACATACATGAGACCCACCTTCCCTTTCTGTGGGTTTTAAAGTGACGTAAAGATCATTTCTTTAAAGCAGTTTTTAAAACGTTGTGATTATGAAATGAAACCCATTTATTTTATTCTATATGGGTTATTTATGAAATGTTTGATGATGATATATGTGGCTCACATGATAATAAAGGCAAATTTAAGGGTGCGCCCTGATAGCGCTCCAATGCATTGGGTAATGATGTAACCACTAGAGATTACAATTTTCACGATACCTTGGTGAATAACCTTGGTAATTTTCAAATGACACCTTGGGGATGGACCTTGGTGATATGTTCATGATTGTCTATGTTAAATGATGTAGCCACATCTTCAAGTTATGAAAAAGTTTTATTTTTATTATGATATGCCTCATGATTTCATTTTCATGCCTTAAAGTTCTTTTCATGACTTTATTGATGTATCTCAAGTTCATATGTAAAATGTTTAACTTGTTTCCCTTACTGGGCCTTCTTCTCACCCTTTCTTTTGATGTATGTCCCCAGGTTATGAGATGCAGTAATGAGCCTAGGGTGAACATGAGGAGAAGCCTTTCAAGTGTTTAAGAAGAATGTTTTATGTTTTCATGTTTTAAGTTCCTAGTTTCCAAGACACTAAACCTTAAAGATCCTCAGTTTTGTAAAATGTAATGAAAGTTTATGTGATAAAAAGGCAAGATGCTATATTGCATCATAATTTATGTACGGGTTGGTTATCTCGACTGTAGTTTTTTATTCTAGTTATGTATGGGTATTTTCTTCCACTTTTGTATGTTTTATTTCGTATTCTGCTGCGTTACACTTTAAAAAATGAGGGCATAGTTTCCCTGTAACATCCCAGGTAAATAAAGAATAAATTTTTTCATATTTATTAATAATTATGAATTAAATATTAATTTTACTTTAAAGGGGTTTCTATGTTTGATAGCATACCCGATATGCAACAAAGAGTTCCTTTAAAATCTTACGTTGCACACTAGTAATAAAATAATATTATTCTAAATGGTAGTTAACACGTAGCCATTGTATTGGTGGTAATGAATAGAAATAACTAAAATATGATTATATATGCTTTTTAAGTGTTTTTACATTTATCCAATAAAGGATAAAGGCTTAAAATACGAAAAGAATTCAATTTTAGGCATATGTACTCTAATTTTCACTAAAGGTCCACTTATCGCCTTTTGATGGCGAACCGTCATTAAAAATATTTTTGGTCACTCTTATACATTCTATTGGACAAAATAAAATTCTTCTTTATAATCGGGACCTCAAAATTTACATTGTGTAAATTTTTGGTATTTTTCGGATAAAGATCATTTTTAATGAATAGTGAAAACTGTTTTATTTTAATTCAAGACATCTTTTTAATCTAATTTATTAATATGATTAGATTATATTTTGAATTGGTTTTAAAGTGAAATTAGAAGATATTTTTACCATTTAATCCAATAGTGGTCGTTGAAATTAATTTCACTTTGAAATCGGACTTAAACTAGTGTCAATCTTTTGATACATTTTGTTTCATAAAAACATGCTATTTGTTCTGACAGTGGGCATTAATTATTAAATTAATTAATGTAACTAATATTATTTGAATTTTTTAAAATAGACATCATTTTTTAATTCTGAATATCAAATATAGCTTAGGGTGAAGTTTTGGTATTTTTTCTGAAAAACTTCAATTTTTGATGAATAGTGAAACCACTAAGCGGTACTTAAAAAACTGATTTTTTGTTTAAATGAAATTTTACCACCTCTGTTTTTTGAATTTCAAAAATCCTACATTCATGGTTGTCATTAGGAAGTAAAATTTGGTATAATGGGATTAAAATATTTTTTTTGGGTGAATAGTAACTTTTAAGTTTTTAATCGCGATTACAGGTAATTAGTGTAATTTAAGGAAAAAATAATGTCTTAATAATATTAAATGACCATGACACATGTCCTACCGTTATTGGATTTTCATTTCCAACCAATAAAATCCATGGGTCAAGTTGGGGACCCCATGGATCCACTTTGGTAGGAAAATGACGTTAATATCTTTTTATTTAATGTTAAAATTAAAATGTCGTAAACATGAGTGGTATTACTAAAAAAATTTTTAAATGGGGTTATACAAGTCATGCTTTTGACTATAAATATTCATTAGAAAGATAAAAATATTTCTTACATCATGATATTTTTTTATAATTTTTAGACATTAAATAAATTAATTTTTTTATGACACCATGATGATGCATCGATTACCTCATTATTTAACGATTTAAATAAAATGAAAAGATAATGTAAAATATAAGACCTACAATTATCAAAAACCTATTAGATGGGTGGATTTAGAACTCTTATCACCTTATCCTAGAAATATATAATTTTGGGACCATTAAAATCTGAAAAGCATTTTATAATAATGTAACCTTTTATAACTTTCCAAGAGTGCCCCTCCTCTCATCTTATAAAAGGCCCCCACCTCTACCACCTTACCCACACTTCCAAAGCCTTTGGATCGTCCAACCACTACCCATTTTTTCTCTCCACATCCCTATCTAACTCTTAGAAGCCTCACTTTGGGCATAAGCATTCCGAAGGAAGCCTTTGAACTCAAATCATAAAGAGTTACCCGATTTAAAGGTAGTATCTTCTCTTGTGTTCTTATGTTTTATTTTGCTTCTCCAACCCCCTAAAATCTTTTTATTAATTTATTTTGTAATGACACCAGTATATTCAATATACTAGGATGTTTTTATAAGAATGATTCTAGCTACACTTACACACACCTACATCTAATGGTTAAAGAACATACTGTTTCCATGGATGGCGAATTTCTGCCTCACGAAAGGATGATTGTTCAATATTCTTTTAACACTTTCAATGGTGGCCATTAAGATGACACTATATTTATATATGATATATGATATGTTTATGTTTTACTTAAGCTTCTGTATTTTTCATTTATGGCATACCTTTATGGTTACCATTATGGGTAAACGCGATATCTTCATTTTAGGAAGTGCGGACTAGCGCCCCCTCAAAGTGATTTGATTCGTTAATAACATATGTGGTACACATAAAGGATAGATTTAATGATATTATATATGATATTATACTATAATTAAAAATACCTTTATATAATTATTATTTCCTTCCATTAAAGTATGATATAGAAATGAAAGTAGCCTTCATGTGTACGTACGGCTTACTGTCTCCATAAACGGTGCATTTCATTTCTTATCACCAAATGTAATGTACTATTATAAGTACATATATATAATGGATATATATTATGTTTGTTACATCTGAATAATGAATATAATTCTGGAATTAAAATATAAATATCTCTCATTTAGTTTTAATTCGATTAATATGATATAGAAACGAAAGTAGCGTTCATGCATATGTACGGCTTACCATCTCCATGAATGGTGCATTTCATTTTTTACCTCTAAATGATTATGTAATATTATAAATGCATGTATATACTGGATATATATGATATATATGGCATCTACATCATGACTATCATTCTTGAGATAATGGATATTTTCCTACGTGAACAACTTGTAAATATAAGAAGTTCACTTTTGACTCAAGTACCAAATATCGACAAAACGACCGTTATTAACTTAAATGATTACATAATGTTCATAACATGGTAATAAGTGATATAAGAGGAAAAATGAACTTGAAAAATGTTCTTAAGAAAGTAGAAATTAACTCAAGTTTATTATTCAGTACATTAAAGAACGATCGAGTCAAGTCGGACCCGAGGTATGGGACTTCGTCTCAATCTCCTTTCATTGAGGCATATTTTGTTTTATACAAAACCTTCTTTTATACGGTGTATAAACCCCTCTTACTTTTACATTTATCCAAAATGAATCATTTTTATACGAATCATTTTACTAAATGAAAAAAGGGAATGCTTTTGTCGTATGTATGCTGCGACAACTACTTCTCTGTCGCCATGACCTTTATTTGAGTTTCAGCTTCCTCTACAAGCCATACCTTTTTTTTAAATGAAAAATAAATACCATGTTTTAATTTTCTTTTATTTTGGTATTGAAAATGGTTTTCATAATGTTTTTATTATATCAATGTGTTGTATTGATATCTTGTGATTGAAATGTGGAAATGTTATGTTTCCTTTATGCATGTTTTATTTTGTACGATTGTGTTATGGTTCATGGGAATTGTTATGAAGACGGGTGGTTCCATGATAAAATAAGGTCGGGTGAGCCTGATATAGCTCTCCAATGCATTGGGTAACGTGAAGGGGTTAAACGTTAAGGTTTCTCTGAATATATTTATGGAATATACTGTGATGGGAATTCCAAACGTAACCAAGAGGGTTACTCCCTACGTAAGAATGTTATGAATGCATCAAGTTACCTACATGTCTTATGATTTCTATTATTTATTCATGACATGATGAGGTATGTGGTTATGTTTTATGAGTAAGGTATGATTTCATGAATGGGATAATGTTTTCAGTTCATATATTTTTTATAAGCCTTACTGAGCTTATTACGCTCATCCCAAGTTTTTGAAATATTTTTTCACAGGTCAAGGGAATAGTACATGATATGATGATAGTTTCAAGAAAGTGTCAAGAAAGAATTCATGTTTTATTTTAAATATGTTTCCATTGATGGGAAAAATGAATACTATCTTTTATGTAACCACTTTGTTTAAATTTGAAATGTAATGAAAGTTTTATGATCTAATTCTCTAAAACTCTAAACCTGAAAAGATCCTCATTGTGTAATCTTGTAATAATTCAAGATTAAGTAAGGTTTAAGACTGGGGCCTTATAGTTGGTATCAAAGGTCAGTTTAGATAAATTTAGAAGTTATAATTCTATTAAGTGATTATCCAAAACTTTTTTTTATGTTCAAATTGAAAGGATATAGAATTTACAGATTACCATGTTGTTTCACCTAAGGTATTTCTGTGATAAGAATGGATTTCCATAGAGGAAACAGACCAGCTTTTCTGGGAAGGTATACAGAGGGGAATGACCTTTCAAATTAGTATCCTGATATAGTTAGAATCAGAACTAAATAGTTTGTTGCAGTGATGGCTCAGTTGACTCAGGGAACAACCGAAGGAATTGAAAAGATGATTGGTGAATGCTCCAGTTTTGGTACTACCTTCTAGGAATGGTGAGTTTGTTATCTACAGTGATGCTTTATTGAAAGGACTTGGTTGTGTCCTAATGTAGAATGATCAGGTAATTGCTTATGCTTTACGTTAGTTGAAAACTCAGGAGGTAAATTTCCCTACACATGATTTGGAATTAGCTACTGTTGTTTTCGCTTTAAAAATTTGGAGGCATCATTTGTATGGAGTAAAGTGTGAAATATATACCGATCAAAAAAGATAAATTATATATTCACTCAAAAATAATTAAACATGAGACAGAGGAGATGGATATAATTAATCAAGGATTATGATTGTACAATTCATTACCACCCAGGAAAAGAAAATAAAGTGGCTGATGCTTTGAGTCGAAAAAGTAATGTTTCATTAACAATGTTTTGTTTGGAACATGATCCTCTGGTTAAGGATTTGATGAACTTTGGAATAGAAGTTGTTGGTGCAGGAAGTTATTCTATTTTGTTTCAGGTATTAGTGAGATCATCTCTATCAGAAAGAATTAAGCAAGCACAAAAGCAAGACAACGAGTTACAGAAAAAGGTAGAGCTGGTTCAGAAGGGTAAGTTGCCTGTATTAAACATTGATAATGATTGTGTTTTGAGATTTGGGAAGAGATTGTGTGTCCCTTGTGATTCACAGTTGAAGAGAGAGTCGTTATGTGAATCTCATAGTTCTCCGTTTTCAGTTCATCCTTGCAGTACTAAGATGTACAGAGATCTATGGGAGTATTACTGGTGGGATGGAATGAAAATAGATATTGCTGATTTTATAGTGAAGTTTTTGACTTTTCAACAGGTTAATGTAGAGAGGAAGTTACCGAAAGGGATCTTCAGCCTTTACCAGTACCAGAATGGAAATGGGAGAATATATCCATGGACTTCATTGTGGGATTTCCAAAGACACCTCAAGGTAATAATGCAATCTGGGTTATTATTGATCACTTGACTAAATCTACTCATTTCCTTGCTATACGAGATAATTTTTCCCTAGATCAACTTTATCGTTTGTATCTTTAAGAGATAGTCAGGTTACATGGAGTTCCTCTCTCCATTGTATTCGATCATGATCCCATGTTTACTTCTAACTTTTGGAAAGGCCTTCAGAAGACGTTGGGTACTGAATTAAATTTTAGTACAACTTTTCATCCTCAATCAGATGGGCAGTCAGAATGAAAAATTCAGACTTTGGAAGATATTCTACGTGCTTGTTTGATGGATTATCAGGGACGTTGGGACCAACAACTTTCTTTGGTTGAATTTTCATACAATAACAGTTTTCATTCCAGTATACAGATGGCACCATTTGAGGCGTTATATGGGAAGCGGTGTCAAACTCCAGCTTTCTGGGATGAAGTGGGTGAAAGGAAGCTGATGGGACCAGAATTGGTAGAAGAGTTGGCAGAAAAAGTTCAGCTGATATAGAAACACAAGAGAACAGCTCAGAGCAGGCAGAAGAGTTATGCGGACAACAGGAGGAAGGATCTATCTTTCGAGGTAGGTGATCATGTTTTTCTCAAAGTCTCACCATGGAAAAGTGTGATGGGATTTGGTAAGAAAGTAAAGTTGAGTCCAAGGTTCATTAGACCATATGAAATTCTGGAGAGAGTTTGATCAGTTGCTTTCCGGGTGGCTTTACCTCCGAGTTTATCTCAGGTACATAATGTTTTTAATGTTTCAATGTTAAAGAAGTATATGCCAGATCTATCTCATGTTTTGAGTCCAGAGGTAGTTCAGCTGGAAGAGAACCTGTCTTATGAGGAACAACCAGTCCAGATTCTTGACCGAAGAGAGGAAGTGTTGCGAAATAAGGTAATTCACCAGGTAAAGGTTTTGTGGAAAAACCATATTTTTGAAGAGGAAACATGGAAATCTGAAAATTCTATGAGGGATAAATAGCCCCACTTATTTTGATAAGTGAATAAAATTTCAAGGACGCAATTCCCAAAAGGGGGGAAGGATGTAACATCCCAGGTAAATAAAGAATAAAACATTTTCATATTTATTAATAATTATGAATTAAATATTAATTTTACTATAAAGGGGTTTCTATGTTTGATAGCATACTCAATATGCAACAAAGAGTTTCTTTGAAATATTACGTTGCACACTAGTAATAAAATAATATTATTTTAAATGGTAGTTAACATGTAGCCGTTGTATTGGAAGGAATGAATATAAATAACTAAAATATGATTATATATGTTTGTTAAAAGTTTTTACATTTATCCAATAAAGGATAAAGGCTTAAAATATGAAAAGAATTAAATTTTAGGCATATATACTCTAATTTTCACTAAAGGTCCACTTATCGCCTTTTGATGGAGAACTATCATTAAAAATAGTTTTTGTAACTCTTATACATTTTATTGGACCAAATAAAATTATTTTTTAGAATCGGGACATCAAAATTTACATTGTGTAAATTTTTGGTATTTTTCAGATAAAGATCATTTTTAATGAATAGTGAAAACTATTGTATTTTAATTCAAAACCTCTTTTTAATCTAATTTATTAATATGATTAGATTATATTTTTAATTGGTTTTAAAGTTAAATTAGAATATATTTTTACTATTTAATCCAATAGTGGTCATTGGAATTAATTTCACTTTGAAATCGGACTTAAACTAGTGTCAATCTTTTGATACATTTTGTTTCATAAAAACACGCTATTTGTTCGGACAGCGGAAATTAATTATTAAATTAATTAACATAAATTATATGATTTTAATTTTTGTAAAATAGACATCATTTTTTAATTCGGAATATCAAATATATCTTAGGGTGATGTTTTGGTATTTTTTCTGAAAAACTTCAATTTTTGAGGAATAGTGAAACCACTATGTGGTACTTAAAAAAACTGATTTTTTGTTTAAATGACATTTTACCACCTCTGTGTTTTGAATTACAAAAATCCTACATTCATGGTTTTCATTAGGAAGTAAAATTTGGTTCAATGGGATTAAAATAATTTTTTTGGTGAATAGTAACTTTTAAGTTTTTAATCGCGATTAGAGGTAATTAGTGTAATTTAAGGTAAAAATAATGTTTTAATAATATGAAATGACGTTGACACATGTCCTACCCTTATTGGATGTGTAATGTCCGACCAATACAATCCATCGGTCAACTTTTGGATCCCATGGAGCCACTTTGGTAGGAAAATGACATTAATATATTTTTATTTAATGTTAAAATTAAAATGTCGCAAACATTAGTGGTTTTACTAAAACAATTTTTAAATGGGGTTATAAAAGTCATATTTTTGACTATAAATATTAATTAGAAATATAAAAAGATTTCCTACATCATGATATTTTTTTATAATTTTTAGACGTTAAATAAATTAAATTATTTATGACACCATGATGATGCTGCGATTACCTCATTATTTAACGATTTAAATAAAATGAAAATATATTGTAAAATATAAGACCCAAACTTTTCAAAAACCTATTATATGGTTTTATTTCGAACTCTTATCACATTATCCTTGAAATATATAATTTTGGGACCTTTAAAATCTGAAAAGCATTTTATAATAATTTAACCTTTTATAACTTTCCAAGAGTGCCCCTCCTCTCCTATTATAAAAGGCCCCCACCTCTACCACTGTACCAACCCTTCCAAAGCCTTTGGATGGAAACACCCTACCCATTTTCACTCTCCGCATCCCTCTCTTACTCTTAGAAGCCTCACTTTGGGCAGAACTCTTCCCAAGCAAGCCTTTGAGCTCAAATCAAAAAGAGTTACCTGATTTAAAGGTAGTGTCTTCTCTTGTGTTCTTATGTTTTATTTTTCTTCTCCAACCCCCTAAAATCTTTTTATTCATTTCTTTTGTAACAACACCAGTATCCTCAATATACTAGGATGTTTTTATAATAAGGATTCTAGCTACACTTACACACACCTACATCTAATGGTTAAAGAACATATTGTTTCTATGGATGGAAAAATTTTTCCTCACAAAACGATGATTGTTCAATATTCATTTAACACCTTAAGAGGTTGCCATTAAGATGAACCTATATTTATATATGATATATTATATGTTTAGGTTTAAATTAAGCTTCTGTATTTTTCATTTATGTCATACCTTTATGGTTACCATTATGGGTAAACGTGATATCTTCATTTTAGGAAGTGCGGACTACCGCCCTCTCAAAGTGATTTGATTCGTTAATACCATATGTGGTACGTATAAAGGATAGATTTAATGATATTATATATGATATTATACTGGAATTATAACATACCTTTATATAATTATTATTTCCTTCCATTAAAGTATGAGATAGAAATGAAATTAGCATTCATGCGTACGTACGGCTTACCGTCTCCATAAACGGTGCATTTCATTTCTTATCCCCAAATGTAATGTACTATTATAAGTACATATATATAATGGATATATATGATTTATGTTACAAATAAATGATTAATATAATTCTGGAATTAAAATATACATATCTCTCATTTAGTTTAAATTCCATTAATATGACATATAAATGAAAGTAGCGTTCATTCGTACGCACGGCTTATCGTCTCCATGAATGGTGCATTTCATTTCTTACCTCTAAATGATTATGTAATATTATAAATTCATATATATACTGGATATATATGATATATATGGCATCTAAATCATGAATATCATTATTTATATAATGGATATTTGCCTACGTGAACAACTTGTAAATATAAGAAGTTCACTTTTGACTCAAGTACCAAATATCGACAAAACGACCCTTATTAACTTAAATGATTACATAATGATCATAACATGGTATTAAGTGATATAAAAGGAATAATGAACTTGAAAAAGGTTCTTAACCAATTAGAAATTAAGTCAATTTTATTATTCAGTACATTAAATAACGATCGAGTCAAGTCGGACCCGAGGTATGGGACTTCGTCTCAATCTCCTTTCATTGAGGTATATTTTGTTTTATACCCAACCTTCTTTTATACGGTGTATAATCCCCTTTGAATTTTACGTTTATCCAAAATGAATCTTCTTTATACGAATCGTTTTACTAAATTACAAAAGGGAATGTTTTTGTCATACGTATGCGGCGACAACTACTTCTCTGCCTCCGTGACCATTATTTTAGTTTCGGCTTCCTCTACAAGCCATACCTTTTTTTAAATGAAAAATAAATACCATGTTTTACTTTTATTTTATTTTGGTATTGAAAATGGTTTTCATAATTTTTTTATTATATCAATGTGTTGTATTGATATCTTGTGATTGAAATGTGGAAATTTTATGTTTCCTTTATGCATGTTTTATTTTGTACGATTATGTTATGGTTCTTGGAAATTGTCATGAAGATGGGTGGCTCTGTGATAAACTAAGGGCGGGTGAGCTCGATATAGATCTCTAATGCATTGGGTAACGCGAAGGGTTAAACGTTAAGGTTTCTCCTAAGAGATTTAGGGAATATACTATGATGGGTATTCCAAACGTAACCAAGAGGGTTACTCCCTACGTAAGAATGTTATGAATGCCTGAAGTTACCTTTATGTCTTATGATTTCTATGATTTACTCATGACTTCATGAGGTATGTGATTATGTTTTATGAGTAAAGTATGATTTCATGCATAGACTAATGTTTTCAGTTCATATTTTTTTTATAACCCTTACTGAGCTTATTATGCTCATCCCAAGTTTCTGAAATGTTTTTTCACCGGTCAAGGGAATGGTACATGATATGATGATAGTGTCAAGGATGTGTCAAGAAAGAATCTATGTTTTTTTTAAATATGTTTCCGTTGATGGGAATAATGAATAATATCTTTTATGTAACCACTTTGTTTAAATATGGAATGTAATGCAAGTATTATGATCTAATTCTCTAAAACTATAACCCTGAAAAGATACTCAATGTGTAATCTTGTAATAACTCAAGATTAAGTACAGTTTAAGGCTGGGACCTTATATTCCCCACTATCAGACCTGGGTCCTCGCTGCTAGTTGGCAGCCTCTGGAATTTGGGGAAATGCGCCTGAGGTCATGTGGCGAACCAGGTTTGGGGCACCCGTTGAGTGGTACCCAGAACCGGGATGTTACACTTCCTTTCAGAAGAAAGAAAACCGGACGGATCAGTCACCAAATTCATCTGCACCAAGGAGATCAGAAACCTTCATTGTGGAGAGGACCTAGAGATCAACAATTATTTATCAAATCCTTTAGGCAAGCCACTCGACCCTCCCAGATCATCCAAGGACAATGTAAGGTTGCTTGACAAAGAACTAAGTAACTTCTCCGGCGAGAGCTGGGTCGAAACACAGACATGGGGGAAGGGGGAGGTAGCATCTTGGATGGACTTTCAGAGGAGAAAGCAACACACAACTCTGGATCGCCTCGAGAATAGATTCTCACATGTCGGAGAGGACAGGGGTCCTGCCCAGACGGCCCTGGGGCCCAGGTGATAAGGTCAGAGGGATATGAGGAACTAGCCGACAGAGGACTGACCAAGTCATAGGAGGTCGCCCCATGCCCTGTCTCCTTATCACGGGAGCCATCCAAAAATTTTGAATTCAAAATCGAAATCAGGAATACGGAAAACTGCTCAGGCACCTTTCCACTCAAGTTGGGTGGGTCCTGACCCGACTCCTCATCCTCAACCCGACAATAAGGGCCTGCCACCTAGATTCATCTCTGTCAGCTCATCTCCATGTGTCCATGCAGACCGCAACAGACGCAAAAACATATCAGATGATGATAGAAGATTCTCTGCCTCCAAGATAACCCATAATTGGATTCCAACAAGACTGTGGAAGGTCTCTTCACTTCTAGATCCAACTCAATGCAGATACACGGGTTGGTCGCCGCCTGAAGGCACCTGGTGTCAGCATCCGCACAGAGAAAGGACCCCATTGAGTTCCCAACTTCCTTCAGGATTTCCATATTTTTAAGCGGGAGAGGCAAGCCCGAAAGAGATAACCACACAACATCGGAGGCAGATTCGTGTCCGAAATGGCAATCCCACAACCACCTGGTGAGGGGAAAATGTCAATATCCACAACTCCTGATCTCCCTGGAAAAATCCTTCACAATGTCCTCCTTAGAAGAAAGGTGGATGTAGAAGGCGACCCTTGAAACCTCAGAAACTACAGTCGGGCGAGACAGATCCCAGGAATCCACAAAGCTACGGAAGAAGGATAGCAAAGACTTATTATGACCAAACTGAGCCACAAGGGTCAACTCATGGAAGGTCGCCGCCTCTTAGAGTTCCTTGTCATAGAGGACCACTATAGGGACCCCCTCCACAAGTTTGGGGCCACGTCAATCCACCATAATTAGTGGAATATCAGGAAGAGGCACAACATCAGAAGAGGCACCCACGTGACCCTTGGAGTTCCCACCACATAGAACATCCTTGATGTATGTCTTCAGAAACCCGCCAAACCCAGCCCCAGCCCCAGAATCCTTCGAGACTACAGAGACCACCAGTGCTATAGGAGCACCACCGAGAACCGGAGAAAAAGCAGCCTGAGGTGATGAACCACCAAGATCCGGAGCAAAAGAAGCCAGAGGAGAGGAACCACCGAGAACCGAAGCAGCAACCATCACTTCCTCGATCATTGTTTCTTTCTGAACAATGAATTTTTTTCATCATTTTATATTGAAAATGGAATTTTATTTTTACCATGAAATACTTGTATAGATTTACCTTCCATCATTCCTGAAAATATTATATTTAATGTTTAAAAGGTTAATTTTATATGAAATTTGATTAAAAAAATGTTTTTCAAATATATGTATTTCCAAAGGTTTTTCAAAACAAAAGAATATTTTCCTAAAAAACGTTTTTAAAATTATTTTTTAAAATATTTCAATTCATCATTGAATGTAGCCCTTTATTTTGATCAACATAAGGTATGTTGTATTGATATTATCCTTGGTATTCTAATGGATAGTTTATGATTGATTTGGCCATGGTTAATATTCACACTAACTTCCTTGATTTACTTTTTCCCCTTGAAATTTTGAATTTCATATGATCAATGAACATTTAATTTCCCCTAATATGACATATCAATTATCATGGATATATTCATTTCCTAAACTGAATATCATTTTTATATCATTCTTAATTTGAATGTTATTTGATCATTTGCATAGATATTGAAAAATTTGAATCTATTACTCCATATGGATGTTTGATGAGGTTCATTTTTAAATCAATTATTCGATATACAATGATTGTTTTGGAGTGAAACATCATAGGTGGGGCCTAGCTATAGATATCACCTTGAAGCATCTATAGTCTCATGGGATGAGTCATTTGTTTACCCACCTTAGATGGGTTTTTGAATGATATGTATAAACCTTATTTTGAATGGTCATGATGGTAAAGGTACCATGTACCTAGGAAACATGGATTCCAATAATCAAGAATTTCCATCATTTAGTTTCAGTTATTATTCATCGATGAGATTTTTCATTGATATATCTATGGATACATTTCATTTTTTTTCTCATTGATTAAATGGTATGTGTTCTAGATTCATACCTAGCCAAATTTATTTTTCCTTATATATGTATTTTAATGGCTTGTGTTTCCAATTATTACCCTTCTATATTTTTTTTGCACTTCATTCACATTTTTTTAATTACATTGTATTTGTTTTCTGTTATTTACCATTCTATAGTAATTACTCACATTTATTCAATATTATTTAAGATATAATTTTCTCTTTCCCTGAATTTGATCTCACACTTATTAAGTTTATTTCCCCATGAATCTAAGAAGCATACTATGAATGATATGATGAGATTTAATAGATGTATTAGAGTTATCATCGAATTTATTTATTTACTTCGAATGTGAAAAGAAATATTGAAATTGGTGAATTTATTTATAATGCAAGACTCATTTATGTATCTTTTTTTCCAATAATACTAAACTCTTCAGTCCATCAAGATTTGATTCCATGTAATCATGTTAATTTAATTGTACCAGACACTAGTTCTAGGCTATTTACTGTTAGGTTTCTACATCTAGTATTAGAGGAAGTTTAGTAGCAACCCTGTGAATTAGATTTAGGAAAACATATATTACGGAATGTAACCCTAAGATAAACATCGAGGATAACTATATAATAATATACTATAATTTTTATTTGGTGGAAATCGTGTGGTTATTGATAGAAATGCATCCTTTTATGGATACTACAAGTGGACGGGTTTCTAGCATAGATCTACCTAAGAGTAACAACTCTGAAAAATTGTTTTGGGACCTACTCGGGGTAACCTGGTACATGAAAGTTGGACTTACTATACACCTGGTTTTAAACACCTGGGGGATATACTTAAGATAACTCACATTTTGCGTAAAATTCATTATGATGGACTGGAATATATAATGGAAATAATTAATCTAGGTTAAACTTTATTTGTTTTAGATTGAGAATATGGTGTCATAATTTAGATATCCTATAAATTATTAATTTTTTATCTCACTATGAATATTATCTCTCACATTATAGTTTGGTTTTGAGGAAATTACTTATTATAAAGAATAAGCATTAGACCAAGTAATAACCTCTGTGAAAATAAATCTATTAAGTATTTCTGTAATGTGGTTTTATTGTAATCCTTTGTTAAAAGGATATTTAGTGATTAATCATATTTTAAGGATGTGCATCATACCTATTTTGAAAATTATATTAATACAACATTAGAAAAGGACAAATTATATGTCAGGTTTCAACCAATCTATTCTGGAAAGGACATGGGGCTTGAACCCAAGACTGAATAAATATATGTTTTTTCTACCTACCACTGACTACGTGTTGTCATGATTAATTTACCATTGTTTTAGTTAAAAAATTACAAATAAATTTTAATGATAAACCAGTAGTGTTATTTTAGTTTTAGAGATTAATTTCATAACCATATTAGTTTTGAAAAATAGTTATAGATAAATATATATACTTTTCACTATTTTATGGTCCTTAATATACTTTAGAAATGTAATATTAATGATTCATGTATCAATGTTAACGTTTGGGTATCCATTTCTTGATGTAAGGGACAAACTAGAAAGTTATTAAAGCAGAATCAAATTATGGAATTATATTTATAAAAATATATCAAGTAGTAATATTACCTTATATTTTTATGTAGTAAAATAATTATGCATCATTCGGAAAATGGATTAGAAATAAAATGGTGTCATAATATCTTGATTTTTGTTAAAATGGTTGTTTTCTAAATCATTACAGGTTTATGGATTTGAGGCCATAAAATTTTTATCGATCCTCTACATGTTTGTGATTGATGACATCAATCAATCCCTATAAATATTTATGATTTTACCCTAAGTATGAATCTCTACTTTCTACTAATGTTTTCCTATATAGAGACAAAGTTATATGTTACTCTATGAGACCTTTATACTTCTGGCACCCTCTTTTTAGGAGGATATTTTTTAAAAACTTATCAAAATGTGGGATGTCAAAAATATAATTTCTAAATATCAAACCCTATGTTATGAAGATCAAATTTAAAATTTAAGGAAGTAATTTAATTAAGGTAGGGAGAAGGTAACACCTTGGAATTCTAAAGTAAAACATTATATTCGATAACATGTATGATATAAAACACCAAGAGCATGAGGGAATATAATACCCAGATAATTTATTTTCAATATTATATTTTAAATAAATTTATCAAATTTTATACCTTTCAATTCCCATGAAACTAAGTTTTGATATGTCAAATACAACAACGAGTTTCTTCAATGACACGAGTTAAATGGAAACTGTGTTTTAACAAACAATAATATATAATTAAAATATTGTTCTTTAATATAATAAAAAATAAACTTTCCGTTATGAATAGTATTAACTAAGTTATGAAAATATATGGTTTACAAAACTAATTCATTGGTAACAATGTGATTATTAATTAATATAAGAGCATATTGAATATGTAAAGAATATTTATAGAGAAAACTATTTTTATGCTAACAAAAATATTTTATACTAATAATTAAAATTAATTACAATTATTGAGTGATATTAATAAAATATTTATATGTTATAAATTAAATCAAATATTATTGATATCCATCTAATAGATTTTATAATAATATGATTAGAACAAAGAAAATTTTATAATAAAACCTATATTTTTATTAAGGCATTTTTACTACCTTTAATAAAGATCCTATATTAAATTAATTTTTTGGATCTATTATATATTATTTATGTAAAAATAAACTTCTTATTTGAAATTGAGAAATTAAAATTAGTATAGGGTGAATTTGATTATTTTTTTGTGATGTTTCGTTTATTAATGAATAGTGAAAAATATTAGAATTAAATTGAAAAATATTTATCATCTAAATTATTTATAAGGATAAGTTATATTTTATATTTATTTTAAAGCTTAATTATACCATATTTTTATCAATTAATGCAATTTAGGTAATTTAAATAAGATTCAATTTTTAATTGACTATAAAAACAAAAAAAACTTGTGGACGTTTTTACTTTAAAAACCAACATTATCATCCCATCTGGAGGATTGAATTTCAATTAATTCCTTCCAATTATAAGAATGGAATTTGGAAAATGGATTAAATATTTTTAATAATAATAACATATAATTTATTATAATGTCAATGTAGTTTTTTTATACAAAATATTAGTGAATATAATTAAATTAATTACAACAATTCAGATTGAATTAAGCTTAATAAGGGACTAAACAATAAACATAAGGAATAATATTACATGGAAATTTTTCCAAAAGAAATTTTACTGAATTTTCATTTTGTATCCTAAATTTTATCGACTATGGAAAAATATTGTTCGAATCAAAATAAAAAAACATGTGTTTGGTTTCTTTTTTCAAAAATATTACATGGGTGTAACTACATACTCACTATAAAATGACCTCGACCTCCCACTTCCTCACACTCTAAAGTCATATAGGTTCATCCAATATCTAAAAAATTCACTCCCCAATATCCCTCCAATCCTAATATAATCCTCACTTTTTGTAATAAATAAATACAAGTAATCCTTTTGGTGCAAACCAAAGGAGTTACTCAATTAAGAGGTAACTTCTTTCCTAGAGCACGTTAATTTTATTTCCATTATCCACCCTCAAATTTTATTATTCAATGTTTAAATAGAATATATATAATCCTAAATATACTAGGATGTTTTTATGCTAATTTGATGAAATAAACTTACAAACACCTTTATATAATGGGTAATGAACATATTGTTTACTTGTACGGTGAACTGTTCCCTCACGAAACAATGATTGTTCATTTTCCCATTACCACCTCTCATGGTAGACATTATGATAGAAAAAGTATTTATATATTATATATATTATAAATATAATTCCTCTATTCTTATGTAACTATTTTATAACACATTCTTTTATTCATTCCATTTTGTGTAAATATGATAACATCTTTTATGGAAGTTTGGACTACGGCCCCCTCAAAGCGATGTGATTCGTTCACATGATCCATTAAATGTATAAAGAATGATAATAATTAAACAAATGTTATATAGACAACAAATATATAATATTAATGAAATAATTACCATTATATATATATATATATCATTTTCTTTATTATCCTTTCACACACTAAAAAGTGACAATGTCGGTAATGGGCATGTGGACTACCACCACCTCAACACAATGTGATTCCTTTTACATCACAATAATTCTATATAAAATTATATATGATTTAATAAAATTATATTTTTGAAATTATGATCATTCTGGAAGGATTTAATTCTACTTAATTTCCTTCCATAATATTCATTTAATAATGAAAATGATAGTCATGCATACGTACGACCTTCCATCTCCATGATTGTAATGGTGATTCATTTTCTGTAACAATATTTAATGACCAGTTTTAAAACTATAATTGATGTAAAAATATGATAATTGTGACATTTTATTTATTCTAGGTATATTTTATAATGACCGTTATAACCATAGTTGACTTACCAAAGTAGTTTTTAACATGTTAACAGAATTTGGTCAAACAACTGACATACACATAATTGTATAAATAGTTTAATACAACATTGTGATAAGTGAAATAAAAGTAAAGATAAAAATTAAAATGGTTATAAATAAATTAAAAAATAAAATTAATATTGTTTTATAAGAAATTAAATAATGTTCAAGAGAAAGGAAATGCATGGTATGGTATCTCATATCAATTTACATTCCATTTTAATTTAATTTTTGTTATGCACCTAGTTTATTTTATATGATGTATATACATACCTTTTACATGATATATATTGAATATAATTAATGTCATGATATTATAACATTCATATAAACTTATTCCTTCTTTAGTATTGTGATTTAAAATGTTTCAAAGTGGTATGGGACACTTTGTATTGTTTAATGATATCTTTTCTCAAGAATAATTTTAAAGATATTAAACTGGTATTTCCATTTGGGAAAATTATATAAGAATATTTCAATAAAACCTTTCAATTTCCTCACATATGATTATTCCTGAACTTTTTCACGCGTTATTACTATTTTTATATTCTTTAGTACTCAATGTGTTTTAGAAAATGTTTTTTATAAAACCTAACATCATTTCTCTCTTTAGTTAGAGAACCTATTTTTTTTTTCTAAAAACCATGTTTTATAAAAATGTTTTCAAAGTTATTTTTAAAATGATTTGATGAATATATTTTTTCCTTTTTATCTTTTACTAATGTTTTCAATGGGATCTTATTTTCTATTCATTAATAATGAAATTTTCGTACCTTTTACTGTGAAAAGGGAATGCCCTTTTTACCTTGTACTTCATGTACGGATTTACACAATATCAACCATTTGATGCTTACTTTGGATGTCTAAAAGGTTAATTTCTAATTATTTTTTTATATTTTACTTTCAATTAAAAGGATTTTCAAAACAAATGTATTTTTCCCAATAATTTTTTTAAATGATCTTTTTATAATATTTCCATTCCTCAATGAAACCAACCCTTTATTTTACACCACCTAGGGTATTTTGTATTAATACCATCCTTAATATTGCTCGAGATGGGTTATGGTTGATTTGTCCAAGGATAGTGTTAAAATTCACTCACTTCATTCCTTTTGTATACTTGAAGTAATCAATTTCCTATGATTATTGAAATTTTAATTTCCCCTAATTAACCATTTCATTTATCATCAATATGTTCATTTTAAAAACCATATATCATTTCTATATTGTGTCTACCTTGAATTCTATTTTATTATTTTTGTAGATACTGATAAATCTCTACCTCTTACTCCATAAGGATATTTGATTAGGCACACTGTTTAATTGATTGTTTGATATATGAGGAATGTTTTGGGTTAGTATGAAACATGTGGGGACAAGTTATAGAAATCCACTCAATTTATTGGTTATCTCATGGGTTGAGTCATTTGGATAGCCTCCTTAAATGGGTTTTACCTGATATGTTGTAAAACTTATTAGTAAATTTCTTCAAGGTAAAGGTACCATGTACTTAGGAAACATGGAATCCAATAATAAGTATTTTATCTCATTTAGTTTGAATTATTATTCATCCATGAGATTTTTCATCAATATATCAATGGATACAATTCATTTTCATTTCATTTATTAAATGGAATGTGTTTCAGATTATTACATTTCCATATTGATTTTTTCTTATCTAGTTATTTAATGGAATGTGTTTCCATTTATTACCCTTACCAACTGTTTATGAAATTCTTTTTGGTTTTTTGATTACATGTTATGTGTGCTCAGTTATTTACCATGCCATAATTATTAATCTCATTGATTCATTATTTCTTTCAATATATCTTTCTCCTACCAAGAATTTGAGATCACCCTTATTATTTCATTCCCCTGGAATCCAAGAAGAATATTATGAATGATATGCAGGGATCAACTAGATAGATTAAAGTTATCCGTGATGTTATTTATTTATTTTTAAAGAAAAAAATATGTTGTTATTAGTGTATTAATTTGTAATAAAAGACTAATTTATGTAACTAGTTTGAAAAAACTACTAAAATAATTGGTCCTTTGTGATTTTATCCCTTGTAACCATGTCAATATAATAGTAGCATACTCCTGCTTCGGGCTATCTGGGGGTGGGTCTCTACTATAGCTATATTATAACAAAAAAATTAAATAATAATATTTTTATAATATATCATAGATCTCTTAAAGCTCAGTGTTAAATGTCAAGAAAAAAACATAGTTTATTATTCATTTAAAACTAATCACTAAGGTTTCTAAAATATCCCTCATAATATAAATTTCACCCTTGAAATTTTAGCTTGGTCAGCAAAGGATCAATATTTGAAAATATATTTGTTGGAAACCCACATTTTATAGAGGGATAATAAAACAACCTTTAAAAATGGGATGATGGAATCCTAAAGGATATATAAAATTCCACATATTTGAATTCCCAAATAAGTAAATCATTAGTTGGATGTTAGAATATAGACATTAATGAGAAAAATAAAATCCAAGGACTAATATATAGTGATAGAGAACATGGCCCTGGGAAGTTTAATGACCAAAAACTCATAAATAAGTGATAAGTTTAAAGATCCCCATTTTACTAGAAATAAATGTAAGAGAATAGAGTTATTATTTCATGATACTTTTTCAATATTATTTTATGAATCATCTATAAATTACAGAATCCGAAAAACATAATAAAACACAGTATTTAGGATTATTTAAATTCTAATCATATGTATAAGAACCATGTTTGAATCTAGGTAATAGTTTTTTATAGTAATAGAAATTTCTCAATAACCAAATTCCTACCATGGTTATTGGATGATAATTCATTCCTGAAAGTTTCACTGGGTGATTCGATATCCATCAATAAAATGGGTATATCTAGAATAAAATATATCATGATTTTATAATAGTTATTATTACAAATTAATGGATTTAAACATTGGCTATTGTAATTTAAAAAAATCACATTATCTACTTTTATTATTCTATAGATTGTTCCCTTGATTATTAGAACATTGGATTGAATAATCCCATTTTTCTTTATAACTAATGCATTAGATAATAGTGGTTTTTTCGTTGCATTGTATTCAAGAGCATTTGGATCCTTTTATCCACACAAGAAACAAGCACATGTTCCCAGTAAGTATGTAATTGGTGGTTGGTCGGATAGGGTAATAGAATATGGTATGGAGGTGGGTGAATGGACTAGATTAAAAAAAATAACAAATAACTGATAAATTAAATTAATTATGAAAGTTTATTGTTAAGGACAATTAGTAGTGGAAAAATTAAATAACACAAAGATATTTTTTAGATTTGTTCGGTCCAATGTGGGATTACTCTATAGTTATACCTCTCTACTCTACAAGAGATACATGTTCACTAAAAATTATTTTTAGGGGGAATCATAATCTAATTAATAATCATTTTCTAGAATAGGGATAACCATGACACTGACATTTTTTATGGGGAGTCACAACCCTTACAACCTAACATTATATAATCAGTGTCACAACCCAAAAAAATCATGAATTTAGATATAGGGAGTCACAACCCCTAGATACTGACTTCAGAATCTGGGAGTCATAATGCATGGAAGAGATAGAGATATAATTCTTTTCTGTGTAAAATCACACACAGATAAAAAGATAGCACGTGAGAGGTGGGAAATAGTCTTATAGACCCATGAGAAAATGAATGAAAAGATAAATAATTAAATAAAAAGAACCATTTTTTTAGGATTAGATCTGCTCATCTCTTCAAGAAAGTATAAGTAAAAGTAGAATAAATTCAACCCTTGAGAGATTGTGCAGGTGATGAAGGAGAGTATCGTAGGATGTTGCAAATGCACAACATGTTCAATGATCATAGAACTTTTCCATTGAAAAATATAGTATCGAATATGTTAACATATGATTCCTCCTTTTCTTTGAGATATAAATTTATATAGAATAAATATCCAAAATAAATATCCCTGCACTTCCTTCAAATATTCAAAATAAATTGAGTCAAGTGATTTTAGATATATCTCCACAAAAAATCACAGCACTGGTTCCACTTTATTCCTGTAGTATAAATCATAAATATAATTATTTAAAATATTTTGAATAACTCTTACAATAATATTTCAATAAATATAATTCCATTGAATTCATTTAAAACTCTAGTTTAAATCTATTAAAACATGTTCCAACTTAGTCAAAATAGCTGCTAAAAACTAGCATCACAAAACAAAAGTAAATGAAAATATTTAAATTTAAATAATATTGTATCCTTGTATTTATTTGAAAGATATGTTGAAAAAATGTAATAATTTTTATACTTAAATATTAAAAAAATAGAAAATTTTCTTGATGATATTTCTTAGATATAATGATCATTTATCCATAAAAAAACTACTGAAAATAATCCATATATATATATATATATAGTTGATCAATGTTCAATATAAAATCATATGACGATATCAGAAAAGTAGGGTACATGAGATTAGGGTACATTAAAGTAGGGTACAAAAATATAGGGTGCATAAATGAATGGTATGCAAAAGTAGGATAGGTGAAAGTATGGTTCACTGAAAGAAGGGTTTTCCGAAAGTATGGGTCACTGAAATTATGGTTCACTAAAATTAGGGTTTACCAAAAGTATAATTCACCAGATGTAGGGTCCAATAAATGTAGGGTTCACCAAAAATAGGTTTCATGAACCATACTTTCTATTCCTCAAACATAAGTTCTATTACAAAAGTATCACAGGGTTTATTAGAAAATTAGTGTTTCCAAACCATACTTTTCACTATTCTGAGAGTAGGGATCATTATAAAAGTAGTGTAGGGTTCACTAAAAGAGTATTATAGGGTTTATTAAAACCTAATTCTTACTAAACCATAGTTTTCACTGTTCTGAAACTACGCTTTCCAACCCATAATCTTCACTTTTCAGAAAGAAGGGTCTCAGAACTATAAATTTAGAAATAATAATATAGAATACTTTAACAAAAATCAATGATTTTTTAGAGGCTCTTACTTGTAGATTAAACCTTTAGTAAAGAAGGATGACTTTCATAAAATAACATTAGATTTACAATGAATGAAAAATCATATAAATATGACTTCAATGGTTCATGAAATTGTCAAAAAAATAAAAGAAACGACATTCTATGAAAACTACAGTGACGAAACGACATTGATGAACATCAGATAATTTAATGACCATCGAAATGACCTTTTTAGACATTGATATAAGCTAATAAAATAAAGATATACATGTTGGATTTCTAAAACATAAGTTTCTTGTGAATCTGATATCTATATAAATTAATGTAAATTATGTAAAATAACTTACCAAAACTACATACTATAGAGATTCTAAAACTATAGCATAAATTCGTTGAAATTCTAGAGTACTAGAAAAGATATTTTAGACTTCATATTAAACTAAATAATCATAGATAAATCGCTTATCTATCAAATTTGATCATAATCACACAAATCCAAACACTTTATATTGATATATCATCAAATTACAGAGAAAAATATAATGTAGCTTATACTAAAAAATAATATTTGAGACAAAAATGAACTATAATTTTTGGAATAAAATTTGAATAACATATAATCTGGTAAAATAATAAATGGTTAATAAGAAATATATAATCATATGCAATCAAATTAAATCATAATGGGTTAAAACAATTAATCATATGTTATCAAACAATAGAAAACATTCACATGCATTGACACCCGGGTGTTTCTCTTAACAATTATCTAATGTGGGAACTTCTATTCATACCTTATTTTCCTTATCTTTTTTTTATAATTTCATGGAACTCAGTCATCCCTAATGTTCCCAATTTGTGTATACTTTTTCATTTATATTAATGAGCATAAAAACTTTTTTTTCACAAAATATCATTAATTTTATGGATGAAATTCTTTAAATTGGTGATTTTGATGATTTTCAGGTTTCTTCCATCCAAAGAAACAAATTGGGAATGGATAGAACAAAAATTCAAATATACATGGTGCATACATCTTACACACATTTTTTATTATTAACACGATACGGATTTGGAAGACTAGATACATACCCATGTTGTCGGCCAAAGCATACACACCATTTTCTTTCCATATACAGATTGGGTTGTCCCTTCTAGAAGCAGTTGGTGGATGATTATTGATATTAAACACAATGTATGGCATATCTACACACCGTGTACTTCCACCTACTAGGTGGTGTCGTGTACCAAATCAAGTGCAGTGTGGTATCTCACCCTCCAAAGGAGAAAAGAGGGAAAAGGTGTGTTGACTAGGGTATATGCAATGTAATTTATGGTACACACCGTGTATTATTAAAAACTATAAAAGGAGGGAAGCCCCTCCAAGTTTGTGACGACTCATTTTCCATGACAGACTAAGGGGAAAAATTCTAGAGACGCCCAAGGAGAGAATAGAAGAAAGGTTGTGCTTCCGCTACCTCCCTAACAATCTTCAATCCAAAGTTTGTTCCATGTTTAATTCAGTTATCACAAGTAGTTTAGTTAATAGCTACTCTATGAGTAGCTTAACCCCCTATGTGTTGGGGTTGTGGATGATTATGTATTGTATTTTGTTAACTATTATATTATACATGTGTTATTCATTATTCCCTTATAATTCTTTAATAATTCTATCTAAATATCACTATAAATCCTGTATCCAACCTAGAATGGGATTTCTAAGGAACTTTTGAGGAAATGTGATTAAGAACATCCATGATCATTGGATGTTCTTATCGTCTAAAAATTGCTTCAATTAATAAAATTAAAATAAGTAAAATTCTATACTAAGGAATTCGTTTCTATTGATTTAAACAAAACATACTAGACCAAGGGTGTCCTTTTACAATCATAACCCAGAGATTTTAGTTATTATGAACAAAACAACATAATAGGAAAATTGATTTAATAACAACCCTAAAAATCCACATCCTAGACGTATTCTTTCTATTTATCATCCCAAATCAAATTTCTATGATTTTATTTATTTTCTAAAATAATTCGTCAAAGAAAGTGAAATTCAATCACACTGTTATTAAAACACCAAATCGACTCTAAATTTCGGTAGAATTCATTAAAATTATTACAAACTAGAAAAACAAAACACAATAACTCCCTCTCCTTGTGGATAGATCCCTTATATGCATAATACATGTTTGGGTAATTTAATTTGAATTTTCAAATATAACACTTCACAAAAAATTATACAAAATTTTGGCGTCGTTTCTGGGGAATGGAAGTTAATAGTGTTTTGAGTAATCAGTTTTTATTAATTAAAGTGAAAATAAAAAATTCAAAAAAAATTTGTTCTTAATATCATTTCTATTTTTCATTATTTTGGTTTCCCTCTTTTACTCTTGGTATTTCGTTTAGTGTTATGAAGATTCCAAAGTTCCTAAGTGGCCAAATTACGCAATCCAGGAGCACAGAATCATCAGACATCCTTCCACTTGATCCGAAGATCGAACGAACGATCTTGTGGTTACAATGTGAACTTATGGATGAGAAAAACTAGAAAACACTCATGGAAAACATAGAAGAGAGAGATCCATATTTTATCCAAGGATTTCAACATACATTGGTCTCAGATGACAACTGGAACCAGCAAAGGCAACCATCCCCATTTGTGCCAGGCTATCGCCCACAAAAACTCCAGCAGTTCCAACCAGAGTGGTTTCCATACCTACATCCTGGTTAGGTGCCTTATTTTTATCTTGAGAAGCAATTTGTGCCCCCACCTCCTTGAGATAAAATGACCCCATGTCATTCCCTTATTGAGTACAATCTTCCTTCGATCCAAGTAGAAGATACAAGAATTGTTAGACCACCAGTAAAGTCCCAACATTTTGAGTTCAAGTTAGCCACCATGTCACTCATTCAAAACACGGTATAATTTGGAGGATTACCCAGTAAAGACCCCAATTTTCGTCTATCCAATTTTATAGAGATACTTGATACCTTCCACTACCATGGGATGTAAAATGAAATCATTCACCTTCAGTTATTTACCTTCTATTTAAGGGATAATGTGAAGGACTGGATCAAAGGACTACCTCAATGCTTCATACTCACCTGGGAGGCGTTGGTCGAAGATTTTCTATCAAAATATTTTCCACCCTCCAAAATGGTTACCTTGAGAAATAAAATTCATAATTTCCAACAGCATGATTCAAAATCCTTGTATGATTATTGGGATAATTTCAAAGAAATTATAAGTAAGTGACCTCATCATGGACTTCCATTTTGGATGAAATTCTAAACATTCTATGGTGGTCTCAAAAATATCACTAAATCCATAGTAGACACAACTACTGGAGGAATAATAATGAGGAAATCACCCGAGTAAATATTCGACTTTCTTGAAGATATGGCTGCAAATAGATTCCAATGGAAATCTAATCAAGGAACTCAGAAGAGAGGCATGCACAACATTTATTCCACTATGATGCTAGTGGCTCGACTCGATGCCATGTCCAAGAATATATATGTGTTAAATAAGAAAAACACATCTCAAGCTCAAATGGTGAATCACCTATCCTACAATGAATGTGGTGACAATCACATCCTAGGTAAATGACCAAGGAAAAAGGACAGTCCCTCATCTATTGAGGTAAACTATTTAACCTCGAACAAAGGGTCAAATATGTACCTTCAGTACCAAAACCCGAGATAGAAAGATAATTCAAATATGGGTTGGGGAAAACAACAATGAGCTTCTCAAACCCATTCCCAAAGGACAAATGGTTATGGGAAACAAGAATACCAGAATCCATATCCATGATAAAATTAGCAGGCACCCTTCAACAATAAGGGTATCAACAACCTCGTCTGGTGTAACAACCAAGGCAGCCACAACCTCAATTGGGTACAAAACAACCTCAGTAAGAACCCTCATCAAATATGGAGGATACGATGTCAAAATTAATAATAACTACTGAAAAAAATATTTCAAAATCAAGAGGCATCCATTCGAGTCCTTGATAATCAGATTGGGAAACTTTCCAATTAGATTTATTTAAGTAAACTTTGTACTCTACTGGGTAATACTAAGAAGAAACCATGAAAATAAGACAATGTTTTTATATTACGATGTGGGAAGGAGCTACTGAAGAATATAACTACTAATCAAGGTGTTCCCAAAACTCTAAATAAACCAACATCCTCTTCCGAAAAAGTAATTAAAGTCAATGAATCTCCCTTGACTTAGGAACTACAGGAGATCATAAATGGAAAGGAAAAATAAGTTGTCAAACCTTTTGAACCCCCTTTCAACTTCCTACATGAATGAATCAAAGGAAGTTAGACCATCATTTCACAAAATTCATGGAGGTATTTTGAAAACTTCATATAAATATTATTTTCAGTGAGGAATTAACTCAAATGAAAATGTACACGAAGTTCATTAATGAGATACTCTTAAAAAAGGAATGTGGACTATTTGGGGACCATTATTTTCACTAACTAAAGCTCAAAAGTGGTGCAACATTATCTTCCTCCCAAACTCCAAGATCCAGGTAGTTTCAAAATCCATTTCACAATTAGATCTTGTGAGTTTGGGAAATCCCATTGTTACATGGGGGGGTGTGTGTTAACCTTATTCCCTATGGAGTCTTCAAAAAGATGAGGGATAAATGATCTCCAACAAACTCAAGTATCCCTTCAACTAGCAGATCGATCCATGAAATATCTTAAAGGGATACTTGAGGATGTGCTCGTCAAAGTGGGATTTCTTATTCTTCCTTCTAACTTCATCATTCTCTACATGGAGTAAGATTAAGAGGAACCTCTCATTTTGGGAAGACCCTTCTTGGTTATTGGGAAGGTGTTGATCGATGTGCACCAAGGCTAGTTTATTTTTCGAGTAGGAGATGAAAAAGTATCCGACAACAATATAAAAGTAGTAAAGAAAGTATCACTGATGGGGAATGAGGATTGTTTTCCCTTGATAAATGTGAACAATCCCTTAGGTTACATGGGTGATGACATTTAATGTTCTTCTATCATCACTGAACCCGTCATCAACAATATCTTGTCTATATATGACCCAGAAGAGTTGAAATTCATCATTAGCATGGTCATTATTGGCAATGTGCAATCATTCCAGATAACCTAGAGTGATCCAAGGTAGAACCCATGTCACCCTTAGTTTTGAAGTCCCCCAAAATTTAATTCAAGACTCTTCCATCATCCATAAATATATGGGTACCTGGTTAATGAAAACACTCTGCCAGTAATCCTTAATGCTTCACTTACAAAGGATCAAGAGGATTCACTCCTACAATTTATTAGAAGAAGAAAAAAGGCCCTTTGGTGGACAATTACTGATCATAAAGAGATCATCCCCACTATTTTCACCCACAAGGTGTTGCTTGAAGAAGTAGACATGACCTCTCAGCAAGAAAAACAATGGTTAAATCCTCCCATGAAGGAGGTAGTGAAGAAGGATTTAATCAAGCTCTTATAAGTGGGGATCATCTACCCAATCTTCAACAGCCCATGGGTATGTCCTCTGCAAGATGTAAACAAATTGGTGGGTACCACCATTATCACTAATAATAAAAATTAACTTATCCTAACCAGAATAGTCACATGATGTAGATTATGTTTGGATTTCATAAAACTAAATTATTCCATAGGAAATACCACTTCCCACTCCCTTTCATGGATTAAATGATGAAGGGCTTAATAGGGCATGAATTCTATTTCTTCTTAGACGGTTATTCTGGTTATATCCAAATATCTATCTCGCCTAAAGACCAATAAAAAATAACCTTCACATGCCCATGTGGGATGTTTTCCTATCAAATAATGTATTTTGGAATGTGTAATTATTTATCCACCTTTTAACGTTGCATGTCGGCCATCTTCTAGGATATGGTAGAAAAAATTCAAGAAGTCTTCATGGATGATTTTTCCATCTATGGGATATCATTCAACACTTTCTTGTGAAATATAGAATTAATTCTAGAATGCCGTGAACACACCAATCTGGTTTTAAATTGGGAGAAGTTCCACATCATGGTACAACATGGAATCGTCTTATGCCATCGAATTTCTAAGAAGGGAATTGAAGTTGACCTGGACAAGATAGAAATCATCTAACAATTTCCTATTCCCACTTTAGTTTGGGAAATCTAATTTTTTCTAGGGAATACAGGCTTCTCTATGAGATTTATTTGTGATGTTTCAAAAATGGCTCAACCATTAACCAATCTTCTAACAAAAGACACTACCTTTGATTTTGAAGAACAATGCACCATAGATTTCCAAATTCTAAAGAAAAAATTAGTAGAATCCCCTATCATGATTGAACCCAATTGGGAGGAGTAGTTTGAGGTTATGTGTGATGCAAGTGACTATACAGTGGGAGAAGATCTTGGGAAATGAATCAATCGAATCTTCAGGCCAATATATTATTCCAAAAGAGCCATAAATGAAGCATATATCCACTGCACTACTACTTAGAAGAAGATTCTCATCATGGTTTTTGCATTCAATAGGTTCTTCTATTCTTTAGTGCTTTCCAAAGTAATTGTATACACTGACCAGGCATCACATAAATACCTGCTAAACTAGAAGGACGAAAAACCATGACCCATCTGTTGGGTTCTTCTTCTCCAGTAATTTTACTTAGAGGTCTGTGACAAGAAGGGAAGTAAAAATGTTCTTGTTGATCATATATCCATGTTAAAATTACCTCATCTCGAATGGGAAGATGATATAGATATCAAGGACTTATCAGATGATCATCATTTCTCTATTAAAGCTTTTCCTCGTCTGTGGTAAGATGACATAACCAATCAATTGGATAGAGGAGTCACTCACCCTATGTTGGCATTCCACGAAAAAAAATACTTTTTTCTGATGAGATAATATACTTATGGGAATATCATATTCTCTTCCGCTCATGTGGTGATGGAGTGATCCGACGCAGCATCCCGGAAGAATAAATTCAAGAAATTGTGGAATTCTTTCATTCTTCCCCAGTTGGGGGACATCATGGTCCAGACCGAACAATGGAAAAAAATTTCCAATCTGGGTTTTTTCTGGCCTACCATGCATAAAGATTCCCAAAATTTTGTGACACACTATGATCGATTCTAGTGGATAGGTAACTTGGGTGATGATCTAAAATGCCTTAACACCCCATTCATGAGGTCGAGATCATCAATGTATGGGGTATTAACTTCATGGGCCCTTTCCCTCTATCATTTGGAAACTCTTACATAATAGTTTGTGTGGACTACTTATCAAAATGAGTGTAATCCAATGCCACAACATACAACACCATGAAGGTCATTGTGGCCTTATTAAAGAATAACATTTTCTATAAGATTGGTGTTCCACAGATGTTGATAAGTGATATTGAAACACATTTTGACAATGCGTTGGTGTGATATATGCTTCTAAAGTATAACATGAGATATTACCAGTGGAAACCTTACCATCCCCATTGTACTGTCCAAGTGGAGGTCTCAAACTGTGAATTAAAACTGATCCTGGAGAAGATGGTGGGAGCTTCAAGGAAGGACTGGTCCAAGAAACTAGATGATGCCTTATGAGCATACAAGACCACCTTCAAGACACCTTTTGGGATTTCTCCATTCTAGTTGATCTATGAGAATAAAGTTTTATTACCTATGAAACTTGATCATGAAACTTATTGGGTTGTGAGATCCCTGAACTATGATCCCAAAGATGTATAGGAAAAGCACATGTTTCAACTGACAGAATATGAAGAGATTTGGCAGGATGCATATGAGAATTCCAGGCTATATAATGATAATACAAAGGTAGTACAAATCCACATAATCTCTCAAAAATCATTTAGTAATGGTGAAAGGGTACTTTTATTTAACTCTCCTTTGAATTTGTTCCTAGGAAAACTCAAGTCCCAGTGGTTGGAACCATTCAAAGCGATCAAGGTTTCCCACCATGGTGCAGTGGAAACGGCTGGAGCAGATAGTAAAAAATTCAAGGTAAATGGGAAGTGTTTGAAACCCTATTTTCAAATTGATGATATGGTGGGTAAAATATCCACCATAAAATTCAGGTAGCAAGACGCTTAGTTAAGGTAGATCCAACGACGTAAAATAATGGTGTTGCCTAGGATGCAACCCAGAGGTTACATGGAATGTACCACCTATACACATGTTATGTAATTATATTTTTAGTGTATATTATAATATAATATATATTTTTATTAAATAATTTAATAAGTAGGGATGATATCGGTGCTGATGGTAAGGTCAGTGGAATATATCTAAGTCATCGCTGGTTCGCATCCCTCCAAACCAACCTTCGGCACGGGGTTCATCCATTTTATACACGTGTCTAATTAAACGGTGTGTGTGGTAATTTTCAAAATAATATATATGTTTTTATAAATAATATGAAACCTATGATGGGATGGACCAGTTGTCCACAGTCATAACCCGGTTAAAAAAAACCAGTTCGAATCCTGAAAATCGGCCAATTTTCATCATTCTTCATATTAATAAAACCACACGGTGTGCATTTAGATATATTTTATGTGAACTTTGTTTTTAATAATAATTCAAATAGTTTTTGAAATATGAAAATACATACGGGTGGTGTTGGAAGATTGGTAGAGTCTCGTGCCTAGAATCAAAAGACCCGGGTTTGAACTCGGCTAATCTCCCTACTTCATCCATTTTATTAAAATTAAAACCACACATCGTGCATTTTATTCATCCTGTGTAGAATTTTACATTAACATTAACTATTAACAGTAATTATAAATGGGAATCACTAAAACTTTTTCTCTATTGGTTGAGGGATTGCGTTCAGAACGGTCGGCCACTAGTTCGAATCACTCCCTAAGCACCGGGCCAAAGGTTGTAGTTCTCTTTTTTCAATATTAGAACACACGACATGTATTTCCTGATACATTATGTATATAGAATTATTTTTAGTAAATAATATATATATATATATATTGATTTATTTATTTTTTAATTTTACTTATTAATATTAATTATTATATAGTTTACTATAATAGTTATATTATATAATTCAATAATCACATAAACAATTACACGACATGTATCCTCTTATACACGTCATGTACTCTGACTATAATGGTCAGGCCCTACCAAGGCTCAGGCTGCATCACGTAACCCCCCATCCCTCCTCCCATTTTATTCTCCTGCACACCATCCACCCTCCCCAACAATCTACTAGCTAATTTTCAGTGCTTTGGTCTCAATTTATTCCTCATTTTCCTCCATGCTCCAAGTATGTCATTATCCACCCTTTATTTCTTCATTTTACTTGCCTTTAGGGTGATTTCTCGACCGGCTAACTATTCAACATCACGTGAAGTACACAGGGGTGTGCGAAGAACACACGCCATGTACATACTATACCCGGCCACACACAACACATTTTCACCATTTGAATTCTACATAGCATGTGTGTGTTAGTACATGTTGTGTATCATGCCTCCCCTGGCATTCTGACCCAGACTGTGTCCTCTAGAACATGTCCCCTTACCATGCCACCATACATGGTGTGTCTGTTCAGGACACGCTATGTCCTCTGACACTTTGGAGGACTCTGTGTAGAAGATGTACATGCCTTGCACACCATATTATCACACACGGTGTGTACCCCTATCCACATGGTGTTTATGTTTCCTGATTCCCTTCCCCAGTAAGCCGTGTCTTCCTCCTTAGACGGGCACAACTACATTTTGTACTACACAATGTGTACACCTTATTACACACTATGTACTGGGTTTTTTCCTTCCAAATTCCCTCACGACATGTCAATCCATAGTACACGGGTTTTTAAATAGGTCCTATTACACGACATGTTCCCTAGATCTACACACCGTGTTCCCCTAAATGTTTTGTTTTATCACATTTTCTTTCTTTATTTTTTTTTCAACTTTTCTTTTGTTTTCTTTTCTTTTCTTCTAGGTATGGTCAATAGAGATCATGTGAGTGTGAAGTGACCTTCTTCCACTGTTGAGGCGGAGTGGCATCCTCACCATCAAATTTTTCTTCTCTATTCTGAGAGACCTGCCTACGGTTTTTATGTTTTCAAACCCCCAATGTTGGCTGCTCTGCCTCCCCATCTGATAGTGCATCCCACTGCGACATCCGTTTCTCTAGTCACTTCTGTTACACTTTCTCCTGACACTGCTAATCCTCTAGAGGTGGCTATATCACCTTTTATGGTGGCTGAGAGCTTCGATTCTGCCTCTCCCTCTTCCAACTCCATCACCTCGGAGCTACCCTCCACTCCAACAATAGACTCGACCTCACCAGCACCTCCACCTAGTGGAAAACCTTATGAGCCAACTTAGGTATCCACTTCTCCACCTTATAACACTACGGAAGCACCATATGCTCTGGCACATGCAGTTCCACCACTACCTGCACCGACTACGTCCCGCCCCCAGCTGCAGCCATGCTTATTCTTTTCATAGGGTCATCCAACAGCAGACAGATTGTAGTGATTCTCCTGCTGCACTATCTAGTTGAGCGGCTGTAACCTAGATGTCAGTGTTCCCCAGCGTCTTGGAATTTTGAAGGAGATTGAGGATCTACTGGGACACATGCATCTCCTTTAGGAACTAAAGGTAAGCAATACTACTTATATGGATTTATTTCTAGAGTTCATTGTGACCTTTGAGTTCGATTGGACCACCTACTATCAGACGCCCACTGATACCACTTCCCTTGTCTTCTTTTCTCTGGGCAGATACCCTTTTTCCCCCACTATGTCAGATTTTAGATGAGGGTGCGGTTTCTACCCACATCCTACCACCCCTGTCTCCACCCTTACGCATCTCGAGTGCTCGGACCTCATTGATATGTTGTGGGCGCTTGCTGGGTCTGACCACAAGTACACCCCCACATCACAGAATAGCACTCTAATCCTTGACCCTCCCCTTCATTTCATTCACTGGTTCTTTAGCGCCATTATTTATCCTAACCATGAGGATATAGGGTTCTTGTATTTCCAGGACATGGATCTCTTTACTTATATTGTCTACCACGACTACCCATACATCCCTTGTCTTACTGCCACCTACTTACATTCTATGATTCACGGTTTTCGGGGTAATCTGAATGGCAGTTTCTATGCCACCCGTTTAGCCAACCATTTGGGATTCTTTGATCCCTCTCTCCTTCACAACCCCTTGGGATCTCCTCAGCATATTGACATTCTCATGATTATTTTCATGAGGATGGTTGAGCACCGGGGGATGGCTACGGGCTGTTGCAGGATGCCCCTACTCCTGTAGGGATGAGGGATGACCTGACTACTTCCACTGGCATTCCATACCAGTACCCCCACATCCACCCATGTATTTCCCCTAACCACCCCACCCCCTTCTTATGGACTTCCTTATTCTTCCATCATTCCTTCTTCCTTTGATCCTTCAACCTCCCCACCTCCATCCGCACCCTCAAATTCTCTCCCCACCAACCTCCACCTGGCCATTATTGAGTGTCACAAGAATAACATTCTTGATTCCTAAACATTCATTGAGAAGATATTGGGACTCATTCTTCAGAATCTAGGCATTCTGACACCCCCAGCACCTGCTCCTCCATCTGCTCCGCAGCCTCCCGCCACACAGTCGTTGCCGGTAGCTCTTGTCACAGATTCCATTCTCATCTCTCCTACTTAGCCCGCTGTCACTAAAACTCCCCATGCAGTAGATGTCCCAGTTTCTCCATTCCCTAATAATCCTATATTGCCTTCTATGCCTACCACTCAGAGGGTCGAGCCCATGGCTCCAATATCCACTGTGGCTGTTTCTCCTTTTGTAGATTCCACTATAGCAGATGATGCCTCTTTTTAGTCGACTTAGTGAATGGTTGTTTGCACATTAATTTCCATTCTATATATCATTTTTTTCTATTCATGGGATGTGGTGATTTATGTATCTATAACTTTTTTCCCTTACCTCAACAGTCGCAGGTACTGTAGAGAATCTTGGGCATCTATATTCTGACTATGTACCCTATTTTGTCGAGTCACCATGATGGAAGTCTTTTTTAGTGTTTCTTTTTCCTTTTTTATTTGGATTTACTTTTTCTATTTCTTTACCTCATCTTACACCCACTATTTCCCCATATTCTCTACTCTTCCTCGTTATTGGACTTGGGGGACCATGAGTTGTATTAAATGTGGGGGAGTCTCTGCTTACACTGGTCTTTTCCTTGAACTGATTTAGCATACATCATTAATAGATGATATATTTTAAATTGTGGAATTTGAATGATTAATTATAATTATAAATAATAAATATATAAAAATGAATTTTAAATATTACATGATTATTTCAATTTTCAAAGTATTTTTAAATGATTGTTGATATAGTTTGATTCAATATTTAATGCATTGCAAATTTACATTTGTTAGAACTGGTCATTTGTAATCCTGTCATGACCTGACTGACCCCTATATTTTTTCCATTCCTTAGAGGTATTTTAAACCTTTTTGACATGTACTTTCTTATACCCTCTTTCTTGATAGATTATTGGGATATGAATAACTTCCAGAACTTTCTAGTTTTTATTGTCAAAACATGTAGATTTTTTATTCACATTAAAATGATTAAGGCATTTGAGTGTTTTTCCATCCCCTTTGACAGTGATACCTACCCTACATATGATCTTCGTAAAACACTTAGAAACCATGAACTGCCTTGATAGGAAGCTACATTACAAGCATATTTTCCCTTCATACCTTTATTATTTTATAATTTTTCATGATTACTCACTAGAGCTTTAGATAGGGATTTTTTCCCATTACTAGTATATGTTGGTGAGAAACCATGCATTTAAGCATGGGGCATTTTATCACTTTTTCATTTAGGCAGAAGGATTTCCAGAACCATTATTCATTGAATTCTCGGTGGTTCTTGTTAAAAAAATAAAATGAAGAAGAGGGACCAGAATCATTTATGGTTTATGGACCCATATTAGAAAAATAATATTGTGGTGATGATACCTTTGAGAGATATTTATGGGGGTGAATTTTCATTATGATTTATTTTTAATATCATGGATTATTTATTATGAATCCATCCCCCTTTTTATGTTTCTGAGATTAATGTTCATCATTTCCTACAAACCCTTAGCATCGGAAACATTTGAACCATATTGAAATCCCTCCTCATTTTTTTATTTGATTTCTAAAGTGGATAATGAGAACACCTGCAAGCCTATGAATAGAGTGTGTATACTTAAGATTGAGCATAACTCTGATTAAATAATCTTCAGTGATGAGTGTGGTACTTTTTGGTAAGGTAAATCATCAAGTGGCATGTTTTTTATGAGTAGTTAAATAATGTGGATGAAAGAGGATGAAATATTTTAATTAAATTATATATGAGGCATGATTAGAACATCATTGGACCTGAAATATGTTTTGTGCCATTTAAAATCCTCTTATATGGAAATAATAATTACAATTATAATTATTTGAATGCTTTCCTTTTTAGTGTATGGATTTTATTGATTTGTTGTTGAGATATTTCTTGAGGAAAATAAAATGACTATGTGTGTAGGAATTTTATGTGACCAATTTGTGTATACTTTTTCATATATATTAACAAGAAAAAAACTTGTTTTTTACCAAATATCAATCATTTTATGGATCAAATTCTTTGTAATGGTGATTATGATAATTTTAAGGTGTTTTCCCTCCAAATACAGAAATTGGGAAAGGACAGAACAAAAAATTAAATATACATGGTGTGTTATTCTTACACAGGTCGTGTATTATTACCAAGACAAGGATTTGGAAGACTAGATACACGCCCATGTTGTTATCCAAAGCATACACACCATGTTCTTCCCATATACACGCCGTGTTGTCCCTTCTAGAAGTGGTTGGTGGATGATGATTGATATTACATGCCATGTATGGCGGTGCTACACGTTGTGCACTTCCAAATACCAGGCGGCACCATGTTCCATGTTAAGGGTGGTGTAGTAGCTCAACCACCAAAGGAGAAAATAGTGCCAAGGTGTATTGAATAGGGTATAATTAAGGTACGTTCATGTACACAAAGTGTATTCTTAAAAACTATTAAAGGAGGGTAGGCCCTCCAATTTCATGATGGCTCATTTTCCAAGATAGACCAAGGGGTAAATTCTAGAGACTCTCAAGGGGAGAAGAGAAGAAATGAGGTATTTCGACTACCTCCCCAATGATCTTCAATCCATCTTTTGTGCCATGTTTAATTTAGGTATCACAAGTAGTTTTGTTACTACCTACTATATGAGTAGCTAAACCTCCTATGTGTCATGGTTGTGGATAATTATGGGCTGTATTTTGTTAACTGTAATATTATACTTGTGTTATTCTATCTTCTCTCATAATTCCTTAATAATTCATTCTAAATAAAACTATAAATATTATATCCAACCAAGAACGATATTTCTAGGAAACTTTTTAGAAATTATGATTAAGAACATCCATGATCATTGGATGTGCTTATTGTCTCAAAAGGGATGCAATTAATAAAATTAAAATAAATCAAATTCTAGGACAATGAATTTATTTCTATTGATTTAAACAAAACATATTAAACCATGGGTGTTCTATTACAATCATAACCCATAGATTTGAGTTATTATAAACAATACAACCTAATAAGAAAAATGATTTAATACAACCCTAAAAATCCACAACCTTGACACATTCTTCCCATTTTTCACCAAAAACCAAATTCTTGTGATATTATTTATTTTTAAAAGAAATTTGTTAAAGAAATTAAAATTAAATAACCATGTTATTAAAACACCAAAATCGACAATAAATTTTTAAAAACATCACTAAATTAATTACAAACCCAAACAAAAAAATAAATCCCTATCCTTATGGATCGATCCCTTATTTCAACTATACTTGTTTCTATAATTTAATTTGGATTATCAAAATTAACACTTCGGAAGAAACGATACAAATCCCTCCCATATCTTTCTTTCTATTGAAAATATTTTACATGGAGAATTATTTCCCCATTGTGATGGAACTTGATACCATATGATCATATAATGAAACTTTTTGAGATAATATCTCCCTTTTAGGCTTATCTTAATCTCATTAAAGATATAATCAATCTCAATTTTTAGGTTATGTATATTGTATGTATAATTCCATGCTAATATTCCAATGTCCTCCCCATACTGAACAACACCTTCCTCTTCCTTCTTTCCTATACTAAAGAATGTCATTTTTATATTAATTCATTTCTAATGAGAAAAGTATTTCTCAAAGAATATGACATTAAAGGTTCTTTACTAAATTATTTCTATTTCATCAACCTATGTAGTGTTATATATAAATTTCCACCATTGATCACTATATCCATTCAAATATTAAACTTTCAGAATCACCTTTCCCCATCCATGACATCCAAATTCTAGGAATATATTTTTGAGGGACTTAATAAACTTTTCCAATATAGTTAGATTAGTTTTTCCAACAAGAAAGGAAACTTTTGTCACATTATGTGATCCATCGTGGGTGAATAATTTTTTATATTAGGTGGTTGTTTCGTATGGGAATGGTTATTCATCATAACCCGAGTAGTCATCCCTAATATAGACTTGATCCACTATGTTCCAAATCCAACTATATTTTCTTACTCAACAAGGAAATACCAAAATTGAATATAATTATTGATTCCCTTTGTTTCCATATGTTCCATCAAAAAATAATGGTACACGATAAGTTAGCTCAAAATAATCAGAAATATTGATCCATAAATTTCAATTTATTATGTGTAAAAATTTATCAAATACTATAAGTTATTATCATATTTATAATATTAGTTATTTTGATTTAAAATATTTATTCCAAGGTTTCTATTAAACATTATCTAATACAATATATAAATATTTTGAACCTGGTATCCAAGAGTTTTTTCTTATTTTTGTACATTTGATGTAGATACAATAAATTTCATCCCAAAGGTATGAATAATTTATTAGTCTTCGTAAACTATTTACATACACAATTCTCATATTATATTGAAAATTTAAGTAAATACAATAATGAGCATTCATGAATCCTTGATATCGTAATATCCTTCTTTATATCATGAAATATGGAGAAAATATAGTGTGATATCTGATTCTCAGTAAGGTTTAGGTATAGTGGAAGAATTCATAAGTAAATGAGGAGTGATTAATAGGGAAAAATGGATAATCAAAAAACATTATATTTAATCAACATAAAGAGTTTAATGAGAATCCCTGGAAATATTCATATAAAAACATGGATATGGAAAACTAAAATACTAATATAGGAAATGTATAGTTATTGACTATAATTTTCAATCCATATTTTAAAATAAAAATCAATCATACCATATTGAACTCTCATCCAAGACATTATCATTCCATAAAAGGCCTCTCAACCAAGACATTATCATTGTATTTCGTGGAATTCACCAAATTCCCAAATATTATGAAATGATCACAAAACATCTTCATATATTCCAAGCCATGCTATTTTCTCTCATGATGTCTATCAATGAATTAGAGGAATATATAACTATGATACACCCATAATGTACACATCTAATCCATTCCTCATATTTAGAATGAATAATATAATTCATCCATAAAATTAATTGCATGTTAAAATTTATCTATATTAAATAAAGAATAAAGAAAATCAATGCTTATTTTTTCACAAAACAACAAATAAAAGAATACATATGTAATCATTGGATCAATTTTTCAATAACATTAAAAGGTGTTTTCATGGGTGAAAATACCTTTGAAAGGTTAGTAAAACATTTCTGGAGTAAAATAACCTATTCATTTGGAGAAAAAATTATTTAAAATCAAAATAAAATCTTGAACAATAGGAATTTTTAAAAAAAATTAATCCTACAAACATTTAAGGGAATTTTTAATGAAATTAATAGTCATGATAATATGATATTCTATCCATGTAATAGATGTTAAAATAATGACTCCATTCACACTTTTTGTAAAAGGAAATATTTTAGAAAATGAAGATAATAATCATTCTATTCCATTTTTTATAATGTAAAACATTAGTAAAATTGACTTTAAAAAATAACTGACTAATATTAAAAACACCCCTATATTGTTTAAAAAGAATACGGTCAGGTATGGACAAATATTTTAAAGAAATAATAGAAAATATATTTTTAAATGGATTCCCTTATATATAACTTACATATTGATTTATTATCCAACAAGATATAAATTTGAAAATAAATATGTAAAAAAAACATAAATAGATGAGAAGAAAATATTTTTTGTTTAATATATTAGGGTCTTATTATTTTTCCAAAGGGAATATGAACATAAACATTCTTCAAATAAAATTAGACAGTAAATGAAATATCGTAACACTTTTATATCTTCTAAATCATAAAACATATGAAAGAAATAAAATTAAATAAAATATTCAATACAATTAGTATAAATAGATCCATGAGATAACATTTAAAAGTGATAGTATATACCCCACATGAATGAAACATGTGGTGAATGTGGCATGTGTATTAGGAAAAGAAATTTGATATGAGAAAATCCTTAACATAGGACTGACGTTCTTTGTAAATGCTTTTAATGACATGTATTATAAATTTATATTTGTTATAATTACATAAAAAACCATATACCAAATTATAATATCATATATAATCCACTTAAAACATTTCACCATACGTTTATTAATATTTCATTATTAAATTCATCATTTTTTATTATTAACTATTTCGTTATTTATGTATATATTATTTGGTAAGTTTTGGTCCTTGCACAATGATTGTTTTTCATAATTCTAATAATGTTAGTCATTATATAAATATGATATATATATATATATATTAGATAAATATTTATAATCACCCTTCAATGGTGAAGAAAGAAAAATGAATTACATAGTTCATGGAGACAGTTGAACATACGTCACAAGAATTTTACACATTTCAATGGATGTAATGAAATGAAGTTTAAAAATAATTAAAATTATAAAAATAATTATCATATCATAAATATAACATATATTCATTAAATCTATCTACATTACAATATATTTAAAGTGGAAATGAAAAATGAATCACATCGCTTTGTGTTGGTGGTTTTCCAGATGTACTCACGAGTGATGTTTCCACATTCTAACTAATGGAAAAGGTTAAAAGGTAAATGATTTTGTTTGTGGAAGCTACAATAATACTCAATTAGGGCACTAAATTCTAATATATTAAAATTTATTAGCTTACAAAACAATAATGTTTAATATATGACTAACTTTTTATTTTATCTAAACATGATCATGCAGCCTAAAAAACCAATAAAAAATAGTAGACACATAGATTTATAGTTTTTTTTAATATATATCACCTAGTCCACTCCACCAACACTATTCAATATGATTTCAGTGATTTTCAGTGGACCGGTCCTTGTTTTGGGGATTTCCATTTCCTTTTCCTAGAACATCACAATTTAGTGAAAACAATTGACACCTAGTACAATAATAGAATGAGATTTCAACTAAGATCCATAAGGGATTTACAAAAAACAGCCTTCAATATTTTTTTAACAAGACCAATTGTACTAAAATAGTGATTAGAAATTTTTTTTATATACTGATATCACATTTTTAAAATACTATTAAAAAGAGAAAAAATAACTAGGATAGATGATAGGAAAATGATACAACTCTTGGAGAGTCTAATAAAATTAAATTAGAGATGATCGAGATAGAATAATTATAGATATTGATTCATCATCATCATTTCAAGAAAAATAGATTAGTTTCAAATGTCATTATAGGTAATGTTCTTGGATCACTGATAATTTTCTTCTATTATTCATTGTATATATCATATTCTCACTTCATTACACATGAAAAATCATGAAAAAACACTTTTCTTAAACATGAAACAATACATATTTAAAATCGTATTTTGGAAGAGAAAATCGGCATGTCTTATTCATGGAAATACTTGGAAATATTATTGTCCATTAAATTTATCCTATACTTGTTTCCTTTCATAGTACCTTACTCTTATTATAATAACTTTTACTATAAATATGTAAATCAATGATTAATGACTGTGTGGAAGAATTAAATCCCACTAAATATATTAAAAATATAATAAATAAAAAGTTGTGGGAAAATGTAAATGATTTCATATCACCACATAGGAAAATTCAATATATTTTAATTCAAATAACCAAATTAATTCATGTATCCATTCATTACATAGCCGATTTATCTATATATCTGAATTTTTATAGGCATTCTTTACATAGTTTATTTTCTTCACATAGTTTATATACTAATTTTTCCAATTATTGACATATCCAAATAAATTTACATATCCATTTGAAACCATGTATTCAACGTCACACTTTATAGAAATCATGTATCCAAATTATCAATGTAACTGATTCATTTAACCACTTTTTCTACATAGCTGGTTGATCTAATATTTGATTCATCGATGTTGACGATTGGTATATCTAAATTCTTGACATAGCCATTTATCTTTGTATCCAAATTCCTTTCATTTTAGATTTTATAGAAATATAAAAATAATATCAAAAAACATTTAGAAATATAGAGGTAAATGATATACATCAGAAAGATATAAAATAATTACAAAGCCTTATAAACAGACATAAAAAACATCAGTAATATATAAATGTTTTTTTATATTATCAAAACCAAAAGTACATGGATTATGTTGGAAAAAGTTAGTAGTCCAACTGTTACTTTTCTTTATGATCACAAAATCCCTATGATATTAAATATAATTTTTAAAAAGGATTTATATAGAAATAATGAATAAAAACATTGTATTTAAAATGTTGGGTTTCTCCTTTTCTTCTCCCCATTAATTATAAGATTCTCTATTTTTATTACATGGGGAATCTTTTCTTTCTCCACCAACTTCTGATTAATTAAAAAAGAAGGGTAATGAAAAGAAATAAATCGTTAATTTAGCATATGGATGTATGAAGGAATTATTTATAGGTATAAAATTGAATTTTTGATAATGGAAATACAAGAGTCCATTAATAAAAATAAATATATTAAAACCATTAAATGAAAAATAAAATCACCAATAAATTCATAATAAATTGATAAAGATTTAATTTCTTTATTTTTCAATTAGTTTTATAAAAATATATTCACTCAAAACCCACAACAATAAATATAAAAAAATTTATTCAGAGGATAAATTCTTATAGATAGGGTCAAAACATGAACTCTAGAAAAGTTCTATATGTAGGAGGATTATCTATTGTAGGAGGTAACACTTTCATTTCAATATCAGTAGTTTCATGGGTTTATTATCCAAAAAAATATTTTTCTCTTGGATTCTAAGTAGTTTGAGCTATAATAATCTCAATATGGTCTTTAGTTTTACTAAAATCATAAGTCATAATATTAAAATACCCATCATCATTGGAGGGCCATAGGATGAGGTTTCATTCCAATATTTCTCAGTGTATAAAAGTACATACACTTTAGAATTTTCTTTATTATAGATTTACATTGTATCGTAAACTATATCAACATTATATCATGTACTTTGAAATGTATGAAGAAGTAGGTCCGTGAGTTCTTCTTTCCCAAAGACGATATAAATAATTTACACATACTTCTATTCTCATGATAATATCAGACTCACATAACTCAAGAATTATAGAAGATTGTTGTCTATGAATTTTAGAAATAGACCAAAGAACATTTCTTAGAATACCTTTAAAGGATTCAAATTATCCAAAGAAAAAGTTTTTTGGTGAACTATAAACTTGAGAAGACACAAAAAAATCTCATGAAATCTAAATAATCTTAAACTAACTTCCCAATTATTCATTCTACTGAACATTGAACACTGGTCATTCTATCTTTCATGGAATGAAACTTATTTTAGAAATTGGATTGATTCTCTAATAATACTTGAGAAATCTATTGAAAACTAATTTTAGGAGCATGAAATGATAAATCTATAGAATTATGTGAAATATGAATGTGTACTATTGAGACATGGGTATCTGCTGGAAAAGTGTCTTGATGGACTGAATGATTTTTTAGGGGTCTATTATAACATCCCATTACCGCTCTAATCGATATGCCTTAATCATTATTATGGTTTCCCTTCCCTTTGAGTGGGTGGGGTTTTTGTTTGAATTGTGATGATACCTATAATTATGAATTCAGAGGTTTTTTTGTTTTTCAGATCTAACAAAGCTTTTCTGCAGGCTTCCAGAAGGTTACATGTCGTGTACCAGGGATACACCTCGTGTATTGATCCTATAAACAACTCATGATCTACTTCATACCAAGATAGGTACACTTATTTAAGGTCATTACACATCTTGTTGGTTTTAATGAACAATTTTTATCCCATAGCATCGAGTTTTCATGAAAAACATTTCTCGTTTTGGCTATTATGAAACATAGGTATTTCTCACTATGTAATGGCAATACATATCGTGCAATACCCTCCATGAATTTTTAAAAATAGTCAATGTGGATGAGTTTTTTTGGATTCTCTCCTCTCCCATCTCCCTCAACCTAAGTCTCACTCTGGGTGACTTTTAAGCCTTCCATCTTTCCTTGATCTGATCCTTTATCATTTAGTCATCCTTTTTCATGCGATGTGATTCCCAAGTAAGTTTTCTCCCTTGTTCTTTGAGTTTCTCTCATTATCTACCCTTGGTGTTTTTTATGGGTCATCTAGGAAGTGATGGATCTATTCCATGTGGTGTTGGGTCTTTATTCTAGGTTGGGTTTCAAGGTCTTCTACTCATTTGTTCAACGTTATGGGTGTCATTGCAGTTGTTGTCTCTCTAGATGAGGTAGGTGGTTCCGTCCCGATTTGGCCAAAATGATTACCATTGTATTTATTGATTTATATCAATTGTTAATTTATATTAAATTACTAAAACTAGTTTTTAATTTCTTTTATAAAAACATAATTATAGTGAATTGGGAGGTTTAAAATTGTTTTGGCACATAAATTTGGAAAACCCCCAATTCAATTGAATTGGTGTGGGTTTATGGAAATTGGATGATTTGAATTATTTAATTTAAATTGTGGATTTGATGGAAATGTTTTCAATTAAATTTTCAAATTTAATATTGAAAATTAATTGGTAAAAGGATGGATTTTCTTTTGAATTATTTCAAAATCAAGAAAATTGATTAAAATTATTTGATATAAACCCAATGATTTTATCTTGTGAAAGAGACATTTTTTTAATAAAACCTCTTTTAGTTTAAAAGGGAATGAAATTAGAATTTTTGAAATTTAAGAATGGGATTTATTGTATTTTAAATAGTTATAAAATAAATTTCCCATCATGTAAGAGCATAGGAAAACATTAGGTACTTGGTGAGATATTTCAATAAACTCGACGCTATGACAACATTCTAAAACATACCTATAGTGGGTCACATACCAGATGGGATAGATAAAAGTCACCTATGTAAAATGTTAGGGGTATGTGAGTATACTCATTTTTATTGATCACTTAGTGAGTGCTTAATCCTATAGCTAGTTAACACTATCGTACCTTTTGGCAGATGACCATGTTGCTCGTTTGTTTATTTATATTTGAGATATAAATGTATTCCAATGTTTTTTGAACTTGTTTACATGCCTTCTGAATTTATGGAACCTTTTTTTTATAATTTTTTTACTTAATCCATTTTTTTTGAAATATTTCATTTGTTTTATGGTAAATCATGTGCTTTAAAAGTATTTTTCCATCATTTTGAAAATGTATACAATGTTTTGTTTAAATATGATTTTGAAATTCCAAACATCTTTATTTTTGAAAATTGAAAGAATTTACATTAGTTAATCAATTTTTATCATCTGTTATGGAACAATTTGTGGTGTCTTACTGGTATTAGGATCACACCCTACTTTTTCCTTTTGTTTTTTTATAGAAATTGTTCTTCCAGGTACGAGTATGTGGAGAGGATCTCTTGGAGGAGGATCCAGATGTCGAACCATTCTCATAGTGAGTTCTGTCCTTAGGGAAATTGGGGTTATTTTTCTTATTTTTAGTACTTGGTTTGTTGTACTTTGGGATTTTAATGCCTCCTTTTATTATGGTACTTTACTCCTAGTGGAGTTTCCTATATGCATATTTACATTCTTTTATTGCGTCCACTATGTTTTGTGGAAAATTCATTCCTACTTATATGTTGTATGGTTCCAATTTTTAATTCTCCAACCTGTGGGGATTGGGAATACCATTTGGGCTATGTTAGGGCTGGCTTAGTTATCGGGTTACTAGTGTACCTAGACTGGTTCATAACAAAGTGGTATCATAGGTGGAGATTTTTCATCTTTCATATTGAAGTCAGTATTCATTTATGAAATTTTTTCGGGACTTAGGAGGTAGTTGCGATTTATTTTCTAGTTAGTCTCACAGTAATGAACCTTATGTTTCTAGGGGTGGTTAGGGAAATGTGTCTTGTGGATTAGATTTATTATTTTCCTTATTTATATTTTGATAGAGTGAAATCCAAATCCTATCTGTTTCCTCTATTGAGAAAAATTTCTATTGTTTCACAGTTTGAGTGTAAACATAATGTTTTCCTTTAATCTAGTAATTTTCTATAAAATCATTCCTTCAAGAAGACATGTGAACCAGATATAATAAGAATATATTGCTTAATCTCAGTAAGAAAACCCTATTATTGATCTGAATCTGGCTAAGGTGATTGTGCGTATTGTCAAAACTCTAGGAAAAACACCACCTCAAGTTCCTACTGAGGCTCCAGCTATGGATTCTCAGGGGGATTCTCATTGGAATCATTCTCAATAGGTCATTCACCATAATCCACCAATATTTATGGGCTCCACTTACTCTCATTATACTGAGGAATGGTTGAGCAAGATAGAACATTTATTTGAGTTCTTGAGACACCGGACGTGATCAGGGTGAAGTGTGACACCTTTTTGATAGAAGGACCTAGAAAGAGATAGTGGGACCCAATAGTGATTGTAGGGAAACATGAGGTCTTAGAGTGGAAATAAATCAAGTTTCTTTTCACCAAAAAGTTCTATCCAGAGCTTGATCAAGATGAATAAACCGTGACTGAGTATTAAAATCATTTAGCTGAGATGGTATAGTTTTTTCATAATGTAGTATATAATGAGAGGATGATGGATCAGTGGTTTGAATTTGGAATTTGATCAGATATCTATTATCAGGTCCTCTTGCTGAAGCTACCCACTTATACTGAGGTGTTGGATATGGTGATGATGGTTGAGATGGAACTAGATGGGATGTCAGGGTTGATGGGAGTTTGTTTTTCTCCAAGTGTTAGCATTGGTTCCTTAAAAGGAAAATAGGTGTGTGGGGATTCTCATGGTTGTTCTTGATGGAAGATTCATTTCATACCTCTTGCAGCTCTAGGAGGATGTTCTATTATTTTCTTTCGGAGTGGAAAGCCAAGACATTCTTAGAGGGTTTGTACTGAGGCACCCAAGGATTGTAGTTCATGCAGACTTTTAGGATACCTACAGAGGTTCTGCATTCATTTCTCTACTCCACATAGTGGGAAAGGATCATCATCTCCTCCTAAAACTATGGGGAAATTAAATGCTTCATGTACAAAAGGGTGTCATCCATAGGCATTTACAACAAAGCTTATTCACATATTGGAAGAGTCTCTGGAGAAAGTATACACAAGTCCAATGACTTTAAGAGGTACCATTACTATAATATTTCCATTAGCGACTACACTTTTTTGATATTGGTGCATCTCACTCTTTTATTTCATCCTGCATCATTAATTTACTTAATCTTTTTATGGAGATTTTATCTTGTGAGAAGGATATTATTACACCCCTTGGTACAAAGAGAGAGAAGGGTATCCATAGTCCTGCATGTGCATTCTCTCTATAAGATGTCGATCAAACATGGAGTGTTATAGTTCGGATATGAATTATCTTTAAATCATATTTGATATAGATTGGTTAATTGTAAACAAATCCTGAAATTATTGTTATCTTTGACAGGTCAACATTACCCAGTGGTGTGCCTCTTGTATTTCAAGGAGAGTGGGACCTAAGTCCAAGAAGTTTCCGAACTTCTTATCCAAAGTTTGGGAAAGTGATATGAGTGTTTTCTATTAACCTAGAGAAATATTCAATGGTAATTGATCTTCCTCCAATCTTCTTCGATTTTCCTGATGTTTTCCCTTCAGATTACTATATTCTTCCACTGGAGAGTGAAGTTGAGTTTTATATTGACATAAATCCTAGAACTCAACCAGTCTTTATTCCCTCTTACAGAATGGATGTATCTAAACTGAAAGAGGTGAAATCCCAGATGAATTATCTATTTTGGAAAGGATTTATCCACTTGAGTGTGTCACCTTGGGAGGCATCGGTTCTCTTAAAAAAGAAAACGGATGAGTTTCTTTGCTTTTGTGTTGATTATCAAAAGATAAATCGAGATACGATAATGAAAAAATATTTTTTTCCACAAGTTGATGATTTGTTATATCAGCTGAAAGTGGAAAAGTGTCTTTTAAAAATCGATCCTTGATCTAGTTACCATCAGTTTAGGATAAAACAATCTGACATTCATAAAACTTCCTTTTGGAGTAGGTATGTCCACAATGAGTACCTTGTTATTCCCTTTGGTTTAACAAATGATCTTATTGTTTTCATAGCTTTAATGAACCAGATTTTCCATGAGTATATGGATACCATTGTGGTATTCTTTTTGGATGACATTATATTCTACTCCATGTCCGAGGAGTATCATTTGAATCATCTGATAATATTTCTGAGTCTAATGAGAAATCATCTCTTTTATTCCATGATTTCAAAGTATAATTTTTGGATTTTAGAAGTGATATTAATGGAAAAGAAAAGGTTTCTAAATATGGTATATCAGTTTTTTCTAAGAAGATGAAGGCTATTATGACTTGGGAGAAACCACGAAATGTCTTTGAGATCAAGATCTTCTTGGGATTAGTTGGATATTATTGAATGTTTGTGAAAGACCTCTCAAAGTTGGCTAATCTGGTGACAAATATGACTTTTAAGGGAGTAAAATTTTCAGGGAATGATAATTTTCAGAGTTATTTTGTTGAGATGAAATGTTTGTTTACTACTACACAAGTGTTGACTCTTCCAAAAGATGATCAAATCTATATGGTCTTTTTTGATCCATTCGGTTCATGTTTGGGTTGCATTCTTATGCAAGGTGATCATGTAATAGATTATGCATCTCTTCATCTTAGGCCACATGATAAGAATTATCCTACCCATGACAAATAACTTTTAGCAGTGATGACCAAACTTAAGATTTGGTGGAACTACCTGTTGAAAAAACGTTTATGGTGTATTCTGACCACAAAAACATGAGTTATACCTTCTCTCAAAAACATTTGGATCTTCGGTAGAGGTGTTGGTTGGAGTAACTATAGTCTTTTGACAATAACATCAACCATACCCGAGGGAAAGGTAATGTCATTGATGATGCGTTGAGAAGGAAACAACCAACCCATTTAGTGAATGAATCCTATAAAAGAGTGTAATTTGATTTCTCTCTTTTCATAGTTGCATATTGGTATTCAGGAGGAATGGGATGAGGTTTCTTCGGCCAGTGTTCCATTTACATATGCTCTTCAAAAGATCATTTTTCAATATCAATAGCTTGACGATGGGTTTCATAGCTTTAGTGAATCCATTTATGGTGGGAAGAAAGTTTCCCTATTGTTTTTATCCAAATAAGGTGTTTAATGTTATCAGAACTACTTAGTTGTGCCATTATCAGCAAGGAAGGCTATGATGGGAGATTTCCACAACTCCCAGTGGGATGTGCACCTAGAAACCAAAAAAATTTCTATGATGTATAGTTGTAGTTCTGGTGGCTATAAATGATACAATACATTTTTGAGTTTGTCTCTCATTTCTATACATGCCAGTAGGTGAAGGCCGACAATCAGAAACCATTGGGTTTACTTCAGTCACTTTCAGTCCCAACATGGATGTGGTACAATATCTCTATGGACTTTGTGGTTGGGTTTCCATGTACCCTGATAAATAATAATGCAAAATGGGTTTTGATCGATAGTTTAACCATGTAATATCACTTCATACCAATTCAAGAGATAACCAAGGTTGAGGATTTTGGAAGTCTCTTCATGAAAGTTATTGTTCATTTGCATGGAGTTCCATCTTCTATAGTCTTTGATAGGGATCCTTAGTTTACTACTCACTTTTCGAGAGGCCTTCAGGAGGAATTGGGATCTCAGGTCTGTTTGAGCATGGGAAACCATCTAAATATGGATGGCCAGATAGAATGAGCTATACCGATTTTTGAGGATATGATTTGCACCTATGTTCTTGAATTTGGTGAGGATTGGGATGGTCACTTAGGGCTAGTGGAGTTTTCTTATAACAACAGTTACAATTCATCGATTAGAATGGAACCTCTTGAGTCCTTTTATGGCTGGACTTGTACATCTCCACTGTATTGGATGGAGGTTGGTGAATGATCCTTAGTTAGAACATGCATGGTGTAAGAGACAATAGTTAATATTTAGTTGATTCATCAGAGGATGTTGACAACACAAATATGATATAAGTCTTATACTAATCAACACAATAGACAACTTGTTATTTTCTTTTGTTGATGAGGTATTCTTGAAGGTTTCACCCTGGTTGGGTCATCGACGGCATGAGAGACAAGGGAAGAATCCTCCTCGCTTTGTAGGACATTTATAAGTTCTTCAACGAGTGGGGACAGTTGTGTATCATTTGGAACATCCACCGTAGTTGATGTTGATACATAATGTGTTCCATGTATCACAGTAGAGAAAGTATATTTCTGATCCATATCATGTATTTAGATGGAGTGATCTTGAGATCAATCCTGATTTATGTTTGACTGAGCGACCAGTCAGTGTAATTGATTTTGAGGCCAAGGTACTTCATAGGAGGACAATACCTTTCGTTATTGTACTTTTCCAGCATGGATCTGATAGTCATGAGATGTGGTAACATGAAGCACTGATGAGGGAGTAGTGGCCTCAACTCTTTGGCATGGAAGCTTCTTCATTGGATTTCTAGGGGCAGAAAGGTTTTATGGTGGGGAGGTTCTAAAATCCCGTTACAACTTTAATAGGTACTCCTTAAATATCATCATGGTTTTCCTTTTATGTGAGTTGGTAGGGGTTGATTTTGAATTGTGAGTAGACCTGTAATGGTAAAGTCATGATTTTGTTTGTTTTCCTTCTTTAACATACCTTTTCTACATGTTTCTAGAAGCTAACACATCATGTACCATGGATACATGTCGCGTATTTATCTTGTAAACAAGTCTTTATCTACTTCACACCATGATTAGTACTCATCGTGAGTTGGTATTACACACCACGAAGGTTTTAATTAATGGTCTTTTTCCGAAATAATTCAGTTTTAATGAAAAAAATTTCATGTTTCTACTGTTATGAAACTTAGGTATTACAGATCGTGTACTATCAATATAGGTTGTGTACTACCCCACCTGTGTTTTAAAAAATATGTATTGTGGCTGAGATTTTATTTTTGGATCCTCTCTAGTTCCTTCTCTCTTGACCTATGGCTCTCCACATGCAACTTTAGTGGATTCCAACTTTCATGGATCCTCTCCTTTGACATTCGATCATCCTTTCTCTTGTGGTGTGATTCCCATGTAAGAGTTCTACCTTGTTCTTAGAGTTTCTCTCTTTCTACTCTCTTAGGTTTTTGATGGATAATCTCGGAATTGAAGGTTATATGCCCTAGGGTATAGGTTCTTTCTTCTATATTGAGTTTTGAGGTCTTCTACACAATCATTTTCATTGATGGGTGTTGTTGTGGGTGTTGTGTTTTAGGAAGAGGTAGGTGGTTCCATCTAAATTTGGATAAAATGATTCCATTTTGTTGCTTGATTTATTTAAATTGCTGGGTTAAATTAAATTGCTTAAAACTTTTTCCATTGATTTGATAGAAACCCAATTCAAGTTAATAGGAAAATTTGAAATGGTTTTGATACAAAAATTTGTAAAACCACTAATTCCATTGAATTGGGGTGGGATTATGGAAATTGAATGATTTAAATTGTTGAATTTAAATAGTGGATTTGATGGAAATGTTTTTATAGCGACCCTCACTTTAATGAAATTAACATTACATATCTTTTGCAGAATATATATACATTATAAAAATATATTTGTGAAGGTCATACTAGTCTAGTGCCCTTGGAAACCTAGTATACATAAACATTGATACATAAGTGAGGTTAATTATCTCCCACTAGTTTCTCCTTGACTAGCACCCTTCTTAGAAACATCAAACATAATAAATCTATTCAAAACCGGGGGAAGGAAAGATAATAAGGGGTGATCTTAAATGATCAGTAAGGGTAAAAAATGGAGACATGTAAGAATAAACAAGAGAGTAAAGGTATGGGAACGTGATCATGAAAATAGAAGATCATACCCTACATATCAAAGATCATACACATGAATCATGGAAAAAGTTGTTGTAGTTCAAAAGACATGAATAAAAAGGAAATAAAGGACAAAGGCCATGAATGCATAACATTGGAGTAAGGCATGAAATTTTGGAAACACATAAGCATATAATGATATCCATAGTAGCCAAGGAATCACTGCCAATACCGTCTTATTAGTCATGGTTCATTTCCATGGCCATCATAGTAGTATTATTTCACTCTTCAAACCATCACAGTAGTCATGGATCACTCCCATGGCTATCTTAGTAGTAAATTTTCACTCCTAATACCATCTTAGTAGCATTATTTCACTCCTCAAACCATCATAGTGTATCTCATGAGATATAACACTTTACCCAATGTGTTGGATGGAGATATAGGTCCCACCTGTCACATAATGAAACCATACATACATGTACCACAAGATCATAAATAAAAATATCATAACCCATGAAAGGAAATGGGTATGATAAACATATATACATATCATAACATTTGGAAATACTTACAGGTTTAGTAATCAATTCATCAAAATAAGAACTAGTAAAAGGGAAATGAATTACAAATATGTATAACTCATGGGTTTCATAAGATCATAATATTAAGCATAACTCGTTAATAGAATAGATATGAATAAAACCTTTAGAAAATTTCATATATGGTTTGAGTAACATCAACTTATTTCATCATAGATGGAAAATAATTTTGAAACAACCTCAAAAAACATTTCTTGAAGAAAATATCCTTTATTGTTTGATAAAGGGTTTTTAATAAATAAACAAATTTGAAGATAAATTTATTATAAAATACCTTTAAAGATTATAATTTATACACGAAATAGTTTTTAAATCCTTTTTCTTTGAAAACTTTTAAAAATAAGTTTCAAAACAATTTAAAAATCTTTTTCTTTGAAAACACTTGAAAATTTTTAAAGAAATATTGAAATTGTTTTGAAAACCATTTATTTGAAATTACTTTGAAAATTTATAATGAAATCTATAAAACATTTTGAAAATAATTTTTCTTTTGCATGTATAAAATAATCTTTAAAACATTTTGAAACCATTTCTTTGAATGAAATTTGAAAACTTTCAAAAAATACATGAAAACCTTTTTAAAATAGTTTTCCATGAAAATATATAAAATCATTTTAAAAGAATTTTAAAAACAATTTTCCTTGAAAATTACATTCAAAAAACCATTTACTAAATACAAAACTTTTTAACAATTCAATGTGAGCTTTGAAGAAATGATGGAGGGTAAATCTGTACATGTCATACGAGGGCAAAAAACATTCCTTTTGCTTGGCAAAAAGGATAGAGAAGTTACTTTTTTGGAAAGTGATAATAAGATTCCTTTAATGAAATTAGTAAAAGGAGAAAAGTGTAAAATGTATTTTAGATATTATAGGGTAATTGAATAACATTATTGGAAACCCTTTTTAGAGAACATAGATTTCTGACCAAAGAGATGGTAAATTCGGGCTTTCCTAAAGACACTTTATTCAATATATTATGTAACAAATAGTATAAAATGGTACCAATACATGAGTATATCATGAAAAAAATAATAATAATGAAACTATTGAATATTTTTTTAGATATGGATAATAATATTTTCTCAAAGGAAGCATAAACATAAAAAATATCAAAAACTAATGAGATTGCCTCAATAAACTCTTATAACATGGTATCTTGGGATCTGGATCACCATGTAAGGAAAATAAAATTAAATAAATCATATAATATCATGATAATATTGAGATTAATGATATGTATTCTAAAATTGAATTATATGAACCTTATAAAAGAGTTTAGGTGCATTATAATACCTAAGTCTCAATAAAGGAAAATTTAGAAAAAACATTATTTCTGATTCGGTAAATTTTGAAAGTTAAACCCCGTGAAAGAAAGATAATAAAATAGAAATTTGAATACCCATAAATTTAATTAAAATATACATATAATACAATCATGGTTCATTCATACACCACACAAATGGAAGGATTGGAGAATATAACTTGTGTCTCATAGAAATTAAAAGTGATTTGAAATTCCATTACCTTGTATCCTGACTCTATCTATACTCATACAAGCATCCTATATAATGAATTTATATTTGTTATACATATTTTAAATAATAATATTATTATATCTATTTCCATATATTATTTTTTATGACCTTATATTACCTACGTGTTAATGATTTTATGTTAAAGTTTTGCTTCGGGAAATATTCGCTTTGTTGTTCATATATGTCTTAATTTGTTATATCTTTGATAGTTATACTTATATCATTATTCTAGAATGTAAAAAATTATATAAATATTAGGTATATCTAGAATAAGTATATTATAATAATCTATAGCATAATAAAGTATGTAATGACTGACTGAAAATAAAATTTTTATTTTTCAAAAACTTTTATGGAAAAGTTAGAAACCAATAGTTCAACCACAGATGTAAAAACAATATCCATTGAAGGAAAATTTAATCATATTTTATTTAATATCCCTAAATATTATACCATAAATATTGGTTACTTGTTTTTAGAGTTCATCCATTATCAGATCTTCATACTCAATGACTGACTTGTCCCATGACAGGATGTACTCTTCAAGATAGATCTTCCCATTATTGAACCCCCTAATGAAAATCAAGTCAAGTTTTTTAATACATGTATATTTTCCTTCATTGATACTCACCCATAATAACCTTTCGATCATTCCAGAAGCTTTATCTTAACTAGCATTGAGTAACAAAACATGTTCAAATGCCTCTTTTTTTGAGCTCATAAGCAATTCCAAGGTTTTCTCAAGCCTAATGACTAACTTCTGCATCTAAATAGAAAAATCACTATCTGTGTGCTTTTCATTCAAATTATTTGAATAAAGTGTCACTATTGAAGGTTTCAAGGTGGAGTAATTCATTCTTCGTTTATGTATTTTCTTCTGGTTCCTATTTCTCCCCAGGCTCGGAGACCTATCTCGAAGAGCCACTTCTTTTGCTTCACCTGCACTGGACATGCACCCAAAGTATTTATTCCAATCCATGGATTGACTAAAAAGATCAAACTACCACTCATAATCCATTTCATCAATTGAAAATTGTTTTAAGAGTTTACCCAACTCAATGGTGGCCACCTCCTCACTGAAACTTGTCCAAATACTGCCCTTGGGGCACACAAGATATGCAAATGATGCACCCAAGGAAGGGTTGGAAGGTTCCCTAGTTACTTAGGCTTCTCCATAATTAATAGTAGCTGCTTTAACCATCACGGACTAAGTTTCCCGAGTTGTACCTTGTTCCCATTCTTTCATAGATTTTGATTCATATGTATCCCTTTCATTCCCAGAATGAGTAGCCTCAAAAGAATCAATGCAACCACGCACTGTATTTCCCTAAGATACCACTGCCACTGGATAATTCATACCATTAAGATCCCCTATCAATCTCTTGAATATATACTAAACCTTAGGCTAAGGAAGTAGTGGTACTAAATACTTTGTCCTTCCCATCCTATATTAACTAGAAACCACATCATTTTGGATGGTTCGTTTAGATGTTGAAGCATCCTGCTTCGCAGGAGAAAAAATTCCTTCAGTATTCAAGCCCTAGTGGTCAACAGAAATCCCAAAATTGGACTCTATAAACTAGTTTTCCTTCAAACTAGACAACTTCCCACACCTAAAGGCCTCCAGCCTATGTCCCATATGATTGAACAATGAACAAAATTCATACCACGACTCAAAAATGACCACTTGTGTATACCTGCATTCCTCAGAAACATCCACCCAAAGAGAATACACAGGTGGCTTCAACACCTCGATTTCAACATAGATTATTGGTGAAATTGGGTAGAAAACTAACATATTCTGAATATCTAAACAATGATAACGTCAAAATAAATTTCCTTACATATGCATGATAGCTGGATTTTGAAAGGGTGTCAGAAGGTGAGAAATCCTTATCCAAATTGTGATGGAAGGAAAATTATGTCTCATATAGAAGTCATATGACTACATGAAGAGGATAAAACCAAGCTCCATTATAGATGCATGGGGCACTCAACTAGGCTAGGATCAGATCATCTTCGGAAGAGAAATTCACCATGATGTTCTTGGAGTCGAGAAGACCGATAATAGCCTACTCGTGTAAACCCCAAGAACCAAAAAATGATCAAAAGAATTGATTGAAGGTCAATATTTCTTGAATCTGGAAATCAGTTTTTGATGTATAATAGAAGAATCCTTCGTAGATTCTTACAGTGAGTTCAAATTTTGAGGGGTTCTATTGAACAAATACATCACATTCGGGCTGAGCGAAATCAAAGGGAAGAGAGGGACGAATTTGAGGTTCAAGAACGAGGAAAAGCATGATGGCCATGGTCCATTGATATGTAGAAGAGGACCCTCCCTTTCCGAGGGGGTAGGGGATAGTGTGAATCCAATCATCACCTAGGTAATTCAAAGCAGCAACATAGTAGAGCTCCCTGTCCAAAGGATGGGTAATGGAACACACTGTTTATAAAGACGGTAAGCCTTATGTATGCATAAATTTTGTTTTCCATTTTTGTTGTCATATTGAAAGAAAGTATGTAAATGAAATATTTATATATATGAATATATGTATATATAATTATATGTATATATATATCATTATTATATTTTAATTAATGAAATATATATATTATAATTTAATTAGTCCCATCCTTTATACATTCCATGTGGTGTGTGAATGAATCACATCGCTTTGAGTGGGCGGTAGTCCACAGTTCCTTAAACGAGATTATCGTATTAACACTAAATGGAAAATAAATTGATATGTGTTTTAAAAGTAATATAAAATCATAAATATATAATAAATATAATATATTACATATATAATAGAGTTTCCATCTTTGTTCTATAAGTTTGAAGGATGTTTGGATCTCTGGAATTTGATGGTCTATTTGGTGTGTTTATTTGTTCCTGGTATGGTAGTTACCCGATCTATCTCTCCATGAATTCATGTCTACTTGTTCATTTGGCCTTCATAATCTTTTCGTATTGATCTTCTCACATTAACTTTGATCATTCACTTTTTTTTCAACTTAGAATAAGCTGGATGTGTTCCTCTTGTTTTCTAGATGTTTTTTTTTTGATTTCTGCTTGGCCATGCGTACTATAATCATTTAAATATTTATTTAAGGAGAAAAATATAAAACCAAATATATATCTTGAAGATTTATATACTATAAAATCAGGTAGAATTTGGTATTTTAGCTGGTTTGATACGAGTCAACTGTTTAAGAACAGTTTGGATGAAGATTTGTTTTTAACCGACTTGGGGCAAGCTGATTCTTTTCTTTGTGCTGGAGAACACTACTTTATTGCATTAGAAATTCCACATTTGTACTTTTGGGTAGCAATAACACTTCAATTCATAGAGGAATCCTCATTAAGATCATTAATAGCTCATCTTGGACATTTCTTGTACAATCCGAGCTTTTGTTTGTTTTTCTTAGAAATCTCAGATTGTATTCCACTCAACCCCATGTTGGTGTAAGCTATTTACACCTCTTGTTTGTATTGTTATTTTTTCTTTTAATAAATTCCATTAGGATATTAATTGGGTGATCAATTCATGACACATATTTTATAAAAAAATATTGGAGGGGGTGGAGAATGGAAATAAAAGAAAGGAGCTTTAGAGAGGATGTTACCTCTTAATCAGATAACTCCTTTTGGTTTATGCCAAAAGGATTCCTTGAGAAGATTTCTACATAAAGGGAGGATTCAAGGTCTAAGGGAGGATTTTTTGGAAGTTTATTGGGGATATATTCGCTGAAATTAAATGGTTTTAGAGGTGTGAGGAATGGATAGAGGTGGTGGCCTTATATAGGTATGTAAAAGGACTAACATGGAATATTTAGAAACAAGTTAGGTGGCCACATTTTCTTACCTAAAAAGGACTAAAAACAACCAAACTCAATCATTCAAGCATTATGGATTAAATATTGACTGAAAATGGGTGTTGGACATGTTTCTAGTTCATTTGGGTCCTTAATTATAAGGTTTAGTCCCTAATTAAGCTTAATTTGGCATTAAGTACTGTGATTAATTTTGATCAACTTTGCTAACCATTTTGGTCAAAAATTAACATGGTATTATTAAATTATAAATATTATAATTAATATAATGGTTTATGTTGTATTTTTGAAATTAAAATCATATAATATTTAAAATTAATATCGGTGCTAATATCATAGACGGAATGAAATAACGTGGTTTTAAAGTAGGAAAATGTTCTAAACCTTTGTTAAGGTTTTCTATTCCGTTTCAAAGTGAAATTGATTCTAATGGATGAAATTTTATGAATTGATTTAATATTTATCTAATATATCCTTAAAACATATTTATAATATCAATTATCATTAATAATTAATTAGACAAAAAGTAATTTTTAACTTAAATGCGATATTTTTCAGTATTCATCAGAAAATGAAGTTTCTCAGAAAAATCCCAAAAATTTCCCCTAGGAGAATTTCAAAGTTATGAATTCAAAAAAGAAGTTTATTTTATCAAATTAAATTTGTAAATATGTTTAAAATTAATTTTAATATTAAAATCAATTCATTCAAGAAAACAATATTTTTAATTTAAAAGGACTTCACCAAAAATATTATATTTCATTATCAATAAGTTTTATTTACATAAATTAGTTATAAAAAATATTTGAAAATTAGTTATTACAATTAATATTACTATTTACCATATCTAGGATATTATTATCTTATTTAAATAATTGAAATAATAAAAAGACATGTTTTGTAGAAACTTAGTGTTTTGTGCATCGTACGCCAAGTCGGTGTTGCTTGTTGTGAAAGCCAAGTTGGTATTGCATGTAGCACAAGCCAAGTTGGTATTTCATGTGAATATAATGTTTGAATTATTGTTTTAATATATATATATATATATTACTATTTCCACTATAAGGTGAAATGAAAAAAATATTGAAAAGATAAATTAATTCGAAAAGGAATAATTCTCAAAATATTAGGGTGTTACATTCTACCCCTCATGAAATGAATTTCTCCCTGGAAATTCAGCTTGGTTATCGAAGGTTTCATACTTGAAAATTTCCTTCATATAAACAAACAACATAAAAATGGATATTAAAACTTCCCTTAAAAAGGGAAATTTGGAACTATAACGGTTACCCAAAGTTACATATAACTGGGTTTCCAAATTGGGGAACATAGGTTGGAAGTGAATATTGTACATGGAGGAAAAGGGTAAATATTTATAGGGAGTGATTAAGTTAATCAATATAAAACAATTAAACAATCAAAATAATGTTTATTCCCTAAAATTTAAAAATCTCTGTTGATTTAGATGGCCACCAGCTCAATAAAAATTAAGTTATTTGGAAAACAATTATTTTATGATCACTTTCAGAATGCTGAGTAATTATTGATAAATTTACTTGCTTGACTTGATTGGTCACACCTGAAATACATTATGACCTTGTTTTTAGAACCACACAAATATAATTTATAATATGGAAATCAATGAAATAAGTTTAATCCCCGATTAACCTTTTAAACATGGTTTTCATCACAAAATCAATGCATAAAATACTTCCTTTGAAGATTAAGATGAACTTTTCATGATCGGTTTACCTTATAAGCATTATCAAAGGTAAAAATCCAAAACATTAGAAAGAGAGTAATGGAATTATCTTTACATTGATTCAACAGTATAAATAAGGTATCACTTGGTTTTCACATTCGAATAATGTGAATACCCTCATCATATATTCTCTTGAATAATGCTAACAACCTGAATTACCCTAAATCATTTTGGAAAACATGAATGATTCCTCATTCCAAAGTGTATTGTATCAATTATTTAAATCCAAAAATGTTGAATACTTTATTAGTGGTAGCATAAACCACCTATAAACAAGTCCTTACATAGTTTCAAGTTAATCAATACTATCTAATTTAATTATTCATATCCAATGTATATTTATCCATAAAAATTATCTTATCAAAAAGAACATATTAAGGGATACATTCCCTTAATTAAAATATCACCTAATAATTAAATCACTTCTCCCATCCATAAGGAACATTCGATATAAACTTGTAAATACTGAGTGAAAACATAAGTAGAAAAATCCTTGAATATTTCATCATTCTTAACTTTTTAATCTGAATACATAAATACTTTGATTACATCGTCCTTAAACCATTAATAATAATACCTCTTTCCTTTAAAATTTCATCTATAGTCATGTCATCATCCAAAATGTAACCATTACTCGCACCACCTTGCTGATTCTATTAAAGAACATTCCTCTTGGGAGATTCGGTTTCACAATGACCATTTTCCCCACACTTACAACACTTAACCTTTGATGAAGATGTAGGGAGGACAAAATTCCCATCCATTTCATTAACCGAACACTTCATTTTTTCCTTTCAATCACTTTCTTTGTGTTGTTCTTTTCAACTTCCAAAATACCTTCTTGTTCCTATAAGACATTCTCATAGATGACCCTCTCCACATTCATGAAATAAAGGAAACTAAATCTTCTATCCTTAATGTCTCCATTACCCGAACTCTCATAAAAATAAATCTTTCTCTTCAATGGTGGGTCTGATAGATGGATAAGGTAAACATTATTAATCATGTTCCATGAAGATAGATCAGGAATGATCACAACATCTTCCACTCAAGTGATCATCCCACATGACTTCACCTCAGAAAATCATCCATCACATTCAACATTAATCCAGTTCCTTCAAGTTCCCACCATTGACTAAAACTAGAAGCATAGTGTGAACATTACTTATCATTGCAGAAAAACACATGGTCTTGAAAATAATTAATTATAGGATGTCTAAATCATGACAACTTCCATAATCTATGACACATTAGGTTTATCCTAGGTTATTCATAGCTAATATATATCTAAATTATTAATGATGGTTTATTAAGAGTTTGTGAATTCCCAAAGCATATCCATTGGGAGTGTCAACCTAGGAGTGCAGTAAGGCCCATTATCATGTACCAAATTACCCCGCATCAAGACCAAAACATCTTTTCAGAGTTGTTACCTCTAGGTATATCTATTCTAGAGCCACATCCACCTGTAGTATCTAGATAGGGATGTATTTCTTAGAAACCACTCAATCTACTATTTACCAAAAATCTAGTACATTTTCTTAAATGTTAACTCATCCTTATACTTATCCTTTGAGAAATTTCCTTAGGGTTCTCACTAAGGTTTTATAATCCTAGTTTCCATAGGTTAACTAAACTTTACCTCTGATAACAACTATAGTGACCCTCACTTTAAAAACACTAACATTATATATCTTTTATGGAATACATAAACCTTATACAAATAGACTTGATATGAACATACTAGTTTAGTGCCTTTGCAAACAAGGAATTCCTAAACACTAATACATAATTGAGCTAATTTACATCCCAATAGGTTCTCCTTGATTATAAACCTTCCTATACACATCAAACAAAATACATTTCCTTATAACTAGGGGAAGGAAACATAAAAAGGGTGAGCGAAAATTCTTAGTTAGGGTAACCTTGGGAGACATGTAAGCATAAACATGAGAATAGGGGTATGAGAAAGAGATTATGAAAATAGAATATCATACCATACATATCAACGATCATACACAAGAATCTGAGAAAAAATAATGAAATATCATTATACATGAATCAAAAGGAACTAAAAGACATAAGCCGTGAAATCATAACATATGAGTAAGACATGTAATTGTGGCAACCCATAAGCATATAAGGATTTCCATAGTAGCCAAGGCATCACTACCAAGACCATATTAGTAGTCATGGTTCATTTCCATGTCCATCGTAGTAGCATGAGTTCACTCCTCGTACCATCATTGTGTTCATGGTTCACTCCCTTGTCTCTTAGTAGTTGTGGTTCACTCCCAAGACCATCTTAGTATCATGATATCACTCCTCATATAATCATAGTCTATCTTATGAGATATAAAATTTTACCCAACGCACAAGAGGGAGATATAGGTCCCAACAGTCACATAATGAAATCATACATACATTTTTCAATAGATTATAGATAAACTTATCATAACCCATGAAATGAAATAGGTATCATAAACATGTAGACATATCATAACTTGTGGAAAGTGTTATATGTTTAATAATAATTTCATCAATATAATAACCCATAAAAGAGAAACGGATTTCATATACGTATAAACCATGGGTTTCATTAAGACTATGAAATTAAGCATAACTCATTCATATAAAGGATATAATGGAACCTTTAGATCATTTCTTAGAATGTATGAGTAACAACAATCGATGTCATCTTCGATTGAAAATAATTCTAAAACATCCTCTAAAAACTTTTCTTGAAGAAAATATCCTTTCTTGTTTGGAAAAGGATTTTTTATACATAAAACCATTTGAAAATCATTTTCTTAGAAAATACCCTGAAAATTATAAATAATACCTGAAATCATTTTGAAAATCGTTTTCCTCGAAAAAAATTAAAATAAGATTCAATACAATTTAAGAAACATTTTTATTTAAAACACTTGAAAACTATTAAAGAAATATTGATAATGTTTTGAAAACCATTTCATTGAAAATGTCTTGATAAATTATAAATAAATCATGACAATGTTTTGAAAACAATTTTTCTTGAAAACATATAAAATAATCTTGAAATTTTTTCGAAAACCATTTCATTGAATGAACATTGAAAACTTGTAAATAAGTCATGAAAACATTTTGAAAATAGTTTTCATAAAGATATATAATATAATTTTGAGAGAATTTTTAAAACAATTTTCCTTGAAAATTACTTTTAAAAAATATTTCCTTAAATAATAACCTGTTTAACAATGAAATGGTATCTTTGAAGAAATGACGGCGGGTAAATCTGTACATGTCGTACAAGGTTAAAAGAATATTCTTTTTACACCGTAAAAAGGATAGAGAAGTTCCTTGTTTATAAAATGAAAAACAATATTCCCTTGAAGATATTTCTAAAAGAAAAAAATATTAAAAAAATATTTAATATATTTTAGTGGAATGGAATTATATTCTTGGAAACCCTTTTTAGAGAAAATATATTTTCGACTGAAGAGATGGTAAAGTTGAGCATTCATAAAAACACATTCATAACTATCTTATGTACCAAAGAGTATAAAATGGTACCAATACATTAGTATATCATGAAATAATAGAGGATAAATAAACTCATGAATACTCTTGAGATATTTATAATAATATTTCATCAAGGTAAGAATGAACATAAACAATATTGAAATGAAATGATATTGTCTCAATAAACTTTTATAACATGGTATCTTGGGACCATGCTCTCCATGTAATGAAAGAAAATTAACTGATGCATAGAGTATCATAAAAAAATTGAAATTCATGATATGTCATGTAAAATGTAAGTATATGCATCTCTAAAAATAGTTTAGGTGCATAACAAAACATTAGTCTCAAAGAAGGTTAATTTAGACAAAACACTTTTACAGATTTGGTATCTTCTAAACTTAAACACAAAGAAACAAGGATCATAAAATGGATATATGAATACACATAAATTTAATTAAAATATAAATAGAATACTATCATATTAATTACATAAACTACACAAAAGTAAAGAGTGTAGAACATAGCTTGTATCTCACTAAAATTAAAAGTGGGATGAAATCCCCATACATTATGTCTTGAATCTCATCATACTTATACAAGATTCTTGTATAATAAATATAAGTTTATTATAAAAATTTTGAAGAAGAATATTATTATATCTAAAACTATAATTTTTTTTATTATGCCCATATATTACCCCCTTGTTAATGATTCTATGTTAAGGTTTCACTTCGGGTAATATTCTCTTTGTTCTTCACATGTGTCTTAATAAGTTATATAATTGATATTTATACTTAAATAATGATTAAAAAATGTAAACCAAGATATAAATATGAGGTATATATTTTATATGTGTATTATAAAAATCTATATCATAATTAATTACGTAATGGAATACACTATTCATGGAGATAGTAAGTCGAACGAACGCATGAAAGTTATTTTCTGCTTTTATTACCATATTGAAAAAAAGTATGTAAATGACATACTTATATATATTTATATTGGTACATATATCTATATTAAATTAGTTTTAATATTATATATATCTCTTATAACTTCATTAAACCCATACTTAATAAATTACATGTGGTGTGTGAACAAATCACAATTCTTTGATAGGGCGGTAGTCCACACTTCCTCAAATGAGATTATCGTATTAACACCAAATGGAATGTAAATAGATGTGTGTTTTAAAATGAATACAGAAGTTCAAATACTTGATAAATATAATATATTAAATATATGCTATATTTTCCATCATTGTTTCCACCATGACTGGTGATAAAGGAGAAGTGAATAATCATCATTTAGGGAGGCAGTAGTTCTCCGTACACCGGAACAGTATGTTCAACATCCAATAGATGGAGGTTTGTGTATGTATAGTTTGTACCCTTTGAATAAAAAAACCCTATTATATGGAGGATACTGGTTTTATCACAAAATAATGGAATAATATAGTGGGGGTGGATATGGGAAATAAAGGAAAGGAGCTTGGGAGAAGATGTTACCTCTTAATCAGGAAACTCCTTTTGGATTATGCCAAAAGGCATACTTGAGAAAATATCTACCAAAAGGGAGGCATAAAAGTATAAGGGAAGATTTATGGGAAGATTATTTTGAAGGTATTGTCCAAAAATAAAATGTTTGAGATGTGTGAGGAATGGGTTGAGATGGCGGCCTTTTATAGGGAAGGAAAAGGACTCACTTGGATGTTTTAGAAACACATTAGGTGTGCACATGTTCTTATATAAAAAAGTTAGACCAAACAAAAAAAAATAAATAATGTTGGGATGATAGATAAAATGTGGACATAAATGGGTTTTTAACACGTTTCTAGTTTATTTGAGTCCATAATTATAAGTTTTGGTCCCTAATAATGCTTAATTTTTGCATAACTACTGTGATTAATTTTAATCACTTTTACATATCATTTTGGTGAAAAATTAACAAGTTATTATTAAACACTATATATTAGACTGAATAAAATGGTGTATGTTCGATTTTTTAATTTCAAATCACATAAGCAGCAAAATATATATCAGTTCTAATTTTCCAGACTGAATAAAATAATGGGGTTTTAAAGTAAGAAAAAGTTCAAAAGTTTGTTATGATTTTATATTCAGTTTCATAGAGAAATTGATTATAATGAATGAAATTGTATTAATAGATGTAATATTTATCTAATTTTACCATAAAAAATTTATAATAACATTTAGTCTTAATAATTAATTAGATAAAAATGCAGTTTTTAAATAGAAAGAATTATTTTTTATTATTCTTCAAAAACCAACGTTTCTCATAAAAGTCCTAGAAATCCCCCCTAGGATTATTTCAAAGTTATGAATTCAAAAATGAAGTTTATTTTATCAAATTAAATTTAAATATGTGACAAAAATTAAATTTATTATTAAAATCCATTCATTGAAGAAAACAATATTTTTAACATAAAAGGACTTTACCAAAAATATTCATTATCAATATGTTTTATTTATATAAAAAAATTATAAAAAATATTTAAAAAGTAGTTATTACTATTCATATTAATAATTATAATGGATAGGTTATAATTATCTTATTTAAATAATTATAATAGTTAAAAGATTTGTTTTTTATAAACTCAGTGTTGTGTGCATCGTACGCCAAGTCGGTGTTTCTTGTAGTGTTAGACAAGTTGGTATTGTATGTAGCTCAAGACAAGTTGGTATTAGATATGAAAGTAATGTTTGACTTAGTGTTTTAATATATATTTAAATAACTTTTTACAGTTCCCTTTTAAGTTAAAAAATATTGAAAATATATATTAATTTACAAAAATTAATTCTAAAAATCTCAGGGTGTTACAGTTTTCAATTAGATTGTTGAATTTAGTTGTGAAAATGAGTTGTGAAAGGGAAAAAATTAATTTTGAATGATTTTAAACTCTTTAAAATGGATTAAACTGACGTGATATAAATTGAGTGGTTTTATCTTGTGAAAGATGCATGTTTTTGAATAAAACATGTTTTGGTTTTAAATGGAAACTAATTGGCATTTTTGTGATGAAAGAATGGGATTTATTATATTTTAAGAAGTCTTAAAATAAATTTCCCAAAATTTAAGAGCACATTAAAGACTTAAATATTTGGTGAGATATTTGGATACACTCTACGCTATGGAAATGTTCTAAAACAAACCTGTAGTGGGTCACATCCCTGATGGGTGGGGGACGAGTCACCTCTGGCTAGTGTCAGGTGGATGTGAGTATTCTCATTTTACTATGATCACATAGAGAGTGTAGAATCCTATATCTTGTTAATACTATCATTACTTTTGGTAGATGACCATTTTTATCGCTTGTTTATTTATATTTGATATATAAATGAATGTAAATGTTGTTTTAACTTCTTTACATGGATACTGAATTTATATAAACTATTTTATATAAATGTTTTACTTAAGCCATTGTTTTAGAAAAATTACATCTATTTTAAAGTAAAGCCTATACTTTAAAAGTATTTTTCCATCATTTTGAAAATGTATAGCGTGTTTTTAATATATTATTTGGAAATGAAAAACTGTTTATTTTTTTAAATCAAAATAAATTACATTGGTTAATCAATTGTTGGAATCTATTATAGAGTCTTTGGTGGTATCCTACTAGGCTTAGGCTTACACCCTAATTTTAACTTTAGGTGTTTGTACACTTTCTTCTTCTAAGTTCGAGCAGGGGGAAATGAACTCTTGGAGGAGGATCCACCTATTTAACTTTTCTCATGGTGAGTTCTGTCCTTATGGACATTGGGGACATTTTTATAGTTTTTAGTACTTGGGTTGTTTTACTTTGGGATTTTAATGCCTCCTTGTATTCTGGTACTTTACTGACATTGGAGTTTCATTTATATTCATATTGAATTTGTTGTCTTTCTTCCACTATGTTTTTGTGGAGAATTTGTTCCCACTTTCATGTTGTATGGTTCCAGGTGCTAGTCGCCAACCTGTGGGTATTGGGAATGAAGTTCAGGCTATGTTAGAGTCGGCTCGGTTATCTGGTTACCTGGGAACTCGGGCTACTTCGTGACATCTATAGCCTACTAAATCATTGAATATAAAATTATCTCACATATTTGAAACTTCCTCGGACTTAAAACTTGATGAACCTTTTCAAGAGTCTTAATAGAACCGTTGAACTATGTGATAAATATTTTAGTATGAATTTATCAAGAACTAATGATTTCTAGATACTGTATTGAGATACCTATAAATTATACCTTGAATATCTTGAGACAATTTAAGGATTTATGTCATTTTACCATCATATTCTTCATAATACATACCCATTACATTTAATAAAATGTTAATCTATTAAAAAGATTTCTAATTACTTCTCTGTTATCTTGGAACTCTACATAAAGTGTTTTATTGAACTGTTGCATAAGCACTGGTGTGAGAAAATCACACTAAAGACATTGAATCTATGATGATACACAATTCATCTCATAAACCATCTGGTCAATCCCACTCTAAAAATCAGTAGCTAATAATTATTATAAGGTAGAAACTATGTTATATGTCTGAAACATCTTAATGAATTCAGACTAACATACCACTAAACATTGAGAAGTGTTCAATATCTCCTTAATCTATGTCCTAATGTACTTGATATCATTAAGAACATGTTGAGACATACCAAATTGAACCATTGAATTATTATAGAATGCATATCTTTGAGATTAAACTAACAAACTGTGCTTATTGAACTCTGAATTTCTAGGTCAGACATCTTCCAAATATCTTACTATTGTTTTATCTCCTCAAGGTATTTTATAGTTATCTATGAAAAATCTTGGTATAGAGTTGGTATTGAATAAATACCCTTGATCAAATTAGTATTATTTCATTATCCTAACCAATTTATCAAAATAATACTCTAAAATAGAATTATCCCCATATTCCTCATTCTCATCCTTATATGACACTATATCCCTTTTCAATTCATTGTAATCCCTTTTGAGATTATCAAACATAGATAACATTGGATAGTGGAGGGATTAAATTTTAGTATTATCTATTCTCTTAATAATAGAGGGTCCATCCTCATGCAACTGAGGTGGTGATGGCATATGTGGTGTATTGGAAAGGTCAATTGTATCCATAACCACAATACTAGTTAAGTCTCCATCAATATGTGATCCATGAATAAATGGATCCAATGTATAATTCTCAACTACATGTTCAAATCCTTCATCAACAACTGGGATACTAGGAACACTATCAACTAACATATCTTTATGATCTATAATAGTTTCCTCAACATCCAACTCGTCATACTAATCTTCTACAGTATATTCCAAAAATCTAGATCCTTTACATTGAATAGTCTCTTCAACTATAGTTCTGACTATTAGAAATTTTTCCTCATATATAGTCACTTCTGACTCCAACATCTCCCTAGAAGGAACTATATTAGTAAGTGTCACATCCCTTAGGGGAGAGGTCTAGGAAGGAACCGATTGATCTACAATTTGCTGCCAAAATTCTTCAATGAATATAATGATTTGTCACAAGAGTGACAAAATGTATTTAACATCATAGTAGACAAAGTATTACTCTTATGAATATTTCTAGCCACTCCCTCATTTTATCCACATGTTTCTTCTTTATAACTTTTGGAATTAGACAACTAGAGGGAAAATAGTTTAGGTTAAATTTCCCTTTACTATAATGATGTATAAACAATGTCATTTATCTTGTAAGGTTTGTTTTAGATTATTGGTCATGATATATAAGATATAAATATCCTAATACAATACTTTATCTATTTCTATAGCTCTCTGGGATATCACATTTTAAATAAACCCTTAACTAACATTCCACTTAGGCTCTAAATCCTTTACACAGTTCTTTTCAAAATTTGTGGTTCTGAAAAGGAACATGAACACTTCAATTGGTAAAATTTAATTTTGACCATCAAAATATTGACGAAAAGTATACATTACCTCATACAGATAATGAAATATTATAGCCAGTTTGAAAAATGACACTAGACCTTTTTTTCTATTGATATTCGATGAAACAACATCCTTTGTTCCACCAAACTGGAATAGAAAATTACTCACAAACTCATTTATATCTTCCTCAAATAGAAAACCATATTTCTTCTCATAAAAAACTCCCAAACATGAAACATAAGGAAACAATTTATTAGAATCTTAGGAGTCTTCATTCAATCAATATTTATGGATATTCAAGAAAGAACAATATTTTTCACCCAGCTTCCTTTTTCTTCGATTAAAGAATCAGATCTTCCATCCCCTCTGTAATTTTACCTTCCCATGGAAGTTATGTTGTTTGGAGGTATAGAAAAAAATATGGTGGTAAGGGTTAATGGTTATTCTTTTTAAGGAATAAACATAAGATAAGGAAGAAATAATCTAGTGTTGATTGGTATTTATGTTATAGACCCGATTTAAAATAGTGTCACACAGACGATTGGTTCGATTCTCACTAAAAAATAAAATAAAATAGAAAATAAAAAAACGGAATTTTATTTTAAAAAAATAAATATAAATTAAAACTCAAATAAAAGAGACAAATTTAATTTCAATGATTAATTAAATTTATATATTAACCATGCTAAAATTTGAAGTCAAGGAAATAAGATAAATTAACTCATTTAAATTTCAGTAAACCAAATTTTCAATTCATAAAATCAAAAAAAATAAAGGGGATTAGAAAAAATATCTTCTACCTAATTATCATTGGGGATGAATTCAAGAGTAATATCATTGTTTCATCTATAGAAGATAGGTTGAAGGGATCCAACCAATGTTTAGATTGTGGGGGGTATGTTTTGTGCACAACCATGAACATCGAGTTTCAATTTTTGATGTCACTGAAAACTACCCATGGTTACCTTTTCTACAACTGGGTACAAGCCTATCTTCTAAAGGTATTTAATCAGCATTGTTATCTAAACTAATGACAATTGGGGACTCGTATTATTTGGCATGATGGGAGGTTGGGCTCATCACACCCTTTTGAGGGGAATTGTTTCCTACTCTTATAATTTTTTATATATTTAAGATGTGTTCATGAAACTCTTACTAATACCAATATGGGACCGATTACCATAACAAAATTATTATGGTAAAATTATATTTTATATTCAAAAGACTGTGATTTCTTTAGTGAGCCAATATTTTTGTATTTATGGTTCTCTATCATTCTCATGTAATGGGTGGTTGTTTATGTTCTAAAGCTATAATACCTAGATCTTTATAATGTGTTGCCAAAAAAAGGTGGCAGATAATATTTTGATAAGGGAATTGAGCCGTTATAAGGTGTACTACATATCCTGGTTATTGTTGGAATTGAAACCCACATTGTTTTTTGAACCCATGTAGTTTATCATCATGTGGATAGGACTTACACAAGTTCTCTAGGACACCAGGAGTTCATTATTGAGCCCTAGGGGGGATTCATGTGCATCCTAACTATATTGACAATTAGAGTTTCCATAGTTCAATTTTTTAAGGATTACACGCTTAGATTTCCATTGTCAAATAAAAGACTTGTGATGCAGATGACATGATTATTAGAGTTCCCTGAGCCCACGTGAGCTATAATTGGTGTGAGGAACAATGTATGGTAAATGACCATTTTCATATCTTATAATGTTGTAATTATGTATTGGGACCACCATGAGTCGATTTAATATAGAACTCAGGCTTTAGGGAGACATCCTATATGCCTTGGTTATGACAAGAATTGTAGTTTTGTTTATTTCTCTATTCACTAAAGGATGAGGTAGAGTAATCATACCATGGGAATGATTGAGTATCGATGGTAAAAATTTAAATGTTCATAAGTATTACATTGAATTGAATGTTTATTTGTGCTCAATACCTAAGAATTAATCCTATGTATCATGTTTATTATAGGAATCAGAGTTATCATAGTTTAATAATGAACTTCGGATTGTTCCCATGGAATATTCCCTTGTGTTTAGGTTAATGTGACATGCCACTCATTGGGGATTTACATACATAAATTTCCTTCGTTGGTGGAGACCCATGATGTAAATGATATGATTTTTGTAACTCCATAAGCTCACCTAATATACGCTCAGTGTGACAAACAAGGTATGAAAGGTGATCAATAACATTTCCAAGAGAGTGAGAGACTTGCGTTTTGGGAAATCCTTATAGAGATCCAAACATGAATATGTGGACTATGTATCATGAATATAAAAGGAATCAGAGTCATCATATTCCTTTTTGGGGGGGTTTAACGTCTGATAATTCCCTACCTATTGGGTTATATAATGTTATGTTGTTGGTCAGGGCATTCACTCTAAGGTTTCCCTTGTGACCTGTATGCCTGCCTGAGATGAACTGATTATCCTCTTATCCTAATATGTAGGAGAGTATCATACTAGAATAACTAGAAAACTAAATGATCAATTTTTTACTTTACTATGGAATTCACATAACCTGGGTGTCATATTTTTAGATTGTTACATGATCATTGATGACATGTCAAGAGGACATCACAAGATCTAGGTGGTCTGTCCTAGAAGCCAACACATGAAGTGGTTGGATTTTCTAGAGGATTTCTCATGATTCAACAGACTTTCCAATGTATCATTCACAAGATTTGGCTTGACACATATGGTGTGTGTTGTGAGTTTCAATATGACATGTATTGGAGAGTGACGAATGTCGATGATATCTTCTATGTAGGGCATCACAAGACCTCTCTAATATGTATGGTGGGAGTCACGAGTCTCGGCTAACTCTTCTAGAAGGTGTCACAAGGGATTATTTGACATGTATATATTCACTTGCGATACTTAGATGACATGATGTTTGGTCATTATATGAGTGAGGTGATGTATTTGAAGAATGTCATGAGGCTTGGGAGACAGGCCCTGAATGCTTCGTGAGACTAAAGTGTCCTACCTAGGGGGAACCATGTGACTTGATCTAACATGTCTGAAAGACTTATCATGAATTGGGTGGCATATACATGAAGAATCATGAGATTAGGTTGACATTTTTGGGTGATTTCTTGTGTCTTGAATGTATCATGCGAAGTGCATGAGGGTTAGAGAACATGTCCTTTTTGATCAAGTCTTTCACAATTATTCATTTTTCAAGATAATATATTTTGAATTACTTATATTCTGTCAGTGTAATTTTATTTTTAGTATTACTTGATATAGAATACATCTGGGATGTTCTTTATGCATCCTATTATAAGCCCTTCGCTTAATGTATAAATGATCACGTGAAGTGTATTGTTCCTAGCACATGATAGCTCTGGCTATTTTCCAATTTATTACAAGATAGAACACTTTTTGTTCATGGGATTAGCTAATCAGAGAAATCCACTCTGGTTCTTGTGTGAAATTCCCATATTTTTTCTTCTTGGTCATGATAGGAATGGGTGAGTTTTTCATGTTATAGTGGGGAATTTGTAGGCCTCTCCACCCCAGTTGTTCAACGTTGACACAATGTATCTAGTATGTATCTATGATGGAGTAGGTTAAGGGGACCAGTGCCATGCATCTTTTAAATCCTTTAACCTGGATCACTCCCTTGGGAGTCTCATAATTTCCAATGACTATGATCCCCTCACGCCAATGCCTTAATTATTATATTAATTCCAATTAATGGGTACTTTGTACGATCTTTCGGTTATACCTAGGGACTTCCATATTATCATACTGACATTTCTAAGGGCCTTCGTGAGATCAAAGTTCCTTTTGAAAGACCTTTATGAGATGCTCAATTACATACCTCAGATATTTATTAGGGCATGGGTGGCTTGTCTGAGGGCCTCTATGAGTTGAGGGAGTCTTTCCAAGGAATCTCGTAGGACCACACTATAGACTTCCCTATCACCTCACAAGAATTTTACAACCGTGATATGCTTCTGAATTCTCTTTATTTTACTCCATTTATTTTAATTTAAAATTGAATGGGATCATTAAATATTACATGAGTAATTGAAATAAAAATTACACTATTTATTGATGATGTATTGTGTGGCCAACTGGGTTCCTATGGAGGTGTGTGATCATTTTTTTGGAAAATCCATATGCTTTTCCTTAAGGATCTAAAGGAGGAGGGAATGGTTCCTTGAACATATCATATAATTTACAACTAATGAGGCTGACAAGACAGAAATCTTTTACGAGATGTGTCGAGTATTTCTTCGGGTCTCACGGTGTATTGTGAGACTTCAAGGGTGTGTTACATGTTGTAAAGAAGGACAAAGTAGCTCTTCCATATTCATTATTTATATCATTTGTCTTATTATACAATGGATTGATGAGTTCATGATTTTAATTGGATCTTGTTAAAGAAAATTATCCTTCTCTTTAGTGATGAGTTTCATTATGTTCATAGATGCTATAGGCCTTCGGCCTTTGGATATCATCCTCTTTATTTTTAAAGGATTTTCAAGTAGGATTGTCATGTGCTTACTAATAATAAACTAGATAGATTAGTTGAGCTTATCTAGATACCACCATGTGGCCATTAGTTTTCATGAGTGCCTTATAAAGATAAGGATAAATTATTGAAAGGGATTATGTGGGATCCACTATAGGTTATACACTGTGTGTGGAGTGTTAACTTTACTATATATTTGTCATGAAACAGTGTGTCCCCTGACCGCTCACACAATCTATAGGTATCATCCATGTTCTTCTTTATTTCCTTTTATGGGGAATATAATAACCATATTCAAGTATTCCATCCATTATGAATTTTAAAATGATCATTTTTTAGCATCAAAAAATACCCCCCCCCCCCCAGAGCGAATTCTGCGGGAATAAGGTATCGGTTCTGACAAAAGTAAATGCCTGACTGAATCTATGGAGGTGTCATGAATCTGTGTGTTGGTTGATGTTTGATCTGTTAGATGATTTTTGGTGTTATATGGAACATTATATATTTTGGGGGAGAGTATGACATTCATTTCACCGTCCACCACTTCTTTTAGAGTGCTCTCACTTTTGCCTCTATTACATGACTTCAACGCAAACGCATTCTGAAATACCCAATCATGAGACCCCATCACAAATATTCGTATTGAGATCTTTCCTACAAGAACTCTTTTTCTTCAAATATCATTTGAATAGGATAAAAACTATATTTTGGTAACTTTTTTAACTTCGACCATGAGGCACTACTATTGTCTTGAGGGTTTCGAATGACATTCTAGTTCGATCCTATGATCTGTTAACCATCATTTGATTCATGTGACCATGTTAAGGTCACGTGATCATGATTCTAAAAATGGTTCATGCACATTGGAGATTCCCTAAAGGGGTTATATGACTTAGCTATCCTTCGAAGATCAGGCGATTCACAAAACCTTTAGGGTGATTCTCAAATGCCTTGTTGATTCATGTGATGCACATGATTCTGTTGGAATTTGAAGTCTTTGTTTATAAAAATATTTTATACTCTCTTTGACTAATATATTACACTTACGTATTTTCAAATGGCTTCCATTTATCATTGATCTTCCCCAGTTGCAGCCAATCAAAGGGAAATGATTGCAAGGAATCACATCCTCGATCCTCGATATCGTGCACTACATCAAGTCAGGACGTTATCAGTGCTCCCCTCCCTTTTATTAGTGCTTCCCTAACACCTTTGTTAGTGCTTTAGATAATCCCACAACCAGTGCACATCCATGACTCCAGTGAGTTTTGAACCTGAGACCTACAACTTATACACCAGTTCCTTTTTAACACCCCTCTATAGTTTCTTTTCATTTTATGATATATCTATATATTTATATATATTTCATTTTATTTTTTTATCCATATATTTATATATAGTTTAAGATATATGTTTATATATATGTTTATATATATTGGTATATATATATATTGATATATATATATATATATATATTTAAATTCAATATTATTTTTTATTTATATAAGGTTTATATATTGAGAAATATATTTTATAGGTAAATATGTTTAACAATTTATTTATAAAATTAAATTTTTATGTGTGAATATATATATAGAAATATATATATATATATATATATTGTTTTATATTTGATTATAAATAACATCACATTGTGACGAATGGTAAATTTTCGGAGCACTAATATCAATATGAATGTCATCCCTCGGAATAAATTTAGTCTCCACTATAAAATAGAAAAATGAAACCCTTAAATGAGGATAAAAATACATAGAATTTTAAAACATTTGGGTACCCAGACTAAAAACTTGGTATTGGAGGCCCAATGATCCTTTTAGAGGTTTAAAAATATGAAAAAGACGATAGATCATATTTTAGACCTCTATGGTGTAGATCTCATCAAAGGATTAGATTTTATATATGCAAGATCCCAAATAGATACCTAGATAAACATTTATGTCCCCTTAAAGTTTCTGTAAGATTTTCAACTTAATTTAGATCTTTTAATAATTTTTTGAATCTTTTATCTTCAATTTTTGTAAATACTATTAAACAATAATAATTATCAAATTATTAATTAAAAATATTTTAAAATTACATTTTATGCAATTTTCAATTAATATCTTATATATTATATGTAAATACTTATTTATCCATATCTAAAACATATTATATATATATATTATATTAATATAAATATATAAATATATTAATATATTATTTATAATGATTATAATTTTTATAGAACTATTAAAACCCTAGAACTAAATAAACCACTTTATTTAGTAGTGGTGTATACACTGATAATGAGATCATGAACTAGTTTATATCATCAATGCATCGAGAATATGCATTATCTCAATGACTCCCTCTATATGAGGTTGGTCTGCTATATGACGCTCACATCCACCCTCCATACTTTAATTTTCCAACTAGTTATGTGTCAGCTTCTCTTAAAAGTCTCCAAATGATAATTTCCATAGATTGTTAAATTTTCACATTCCAGTATCATGAGTTATCTTATATATTGTAAAAAACCCCTTATATCCATATGGCTATGACTTCTCTCATCAACCCATTTCTTAGTGTTATTTGAAAATATTTTCTTTCTCCATGAACAATTATAGTTTTTGATGGGGTTCGAAGTGGGATCTCTACCCTGATGATAATTTCTTAGAGGAATGGTCATTAACCTTTCGGGTTAGGGAAGGATTCATAGATATTTCTGATCAATTATACATGGTTCATTTTTATGAAGCTGTGTCGATTTCCCAGTTCATCATTTCCCACCTACCCGACCATGTTCAAGAGATGATCCTCCATTGGTGCCCTGGCCTATAGACATTCCATATGCCCCATTGTGATGTGGGTTTCATCCTAATGGATATCTACCAACTGGGTGGTGTCACCCTTCTTGAAGAGATGTATGATGAATTCCTCCATATTGTGGATGTCTGGGATGATCCTTTATAGGCCACAATTTTTGTGAGGGAGATTATTATTATTTTTGAAAAGGAGAAATTGGAAAAGGATCTGATAGCACGTTCACTCATTTATTTCATGTATTATATCAGTATTTTTCTTTGCGATAGTGGATATAGGTCTACTGTTATACATCCCCATCAGTTCTCTTCTTAGTATTTCTATAATGGCACTTTCTCATATTAGGATATCTTGGAAGCTGATGATTATACCTCACAAGGCTACTAAGTTAACTCAGAGATATCTCTATAACTTAGGATGGTAGGATTTAGCACCTTGTTTTTTAATGTATGGATTTTCCTGGTTAGATATTCATCCTCGGGGATCTGAGTTAGTGCATTGGTGAGGTGAGTCTTACATGTAGAAGAAAAACACAACAATTTGGAAGTATCAGTCCATGCATGCCTTTAAAAATTCCTAGTCGGGTTTTAACATGGTATAACCCCTTATAGGATCAGGGGTACTCTCTTGTTTTCGTTTGGTTGGATAGGGGAACACTTTCATTATTATGAATTTTATTACACCACCTGAATCCCTAATGCTTCATCTCTCCCTAGAGAGTTGAATATATCAGGGCTTAGGGCCATGTCTCTAACCCCTGTTGAGGTTAAAGATGCACTGAACCAATTTGATTGCTTCAATTTTACTCCTTTTCATGCACCAACTAGGACAATTCATGATAATGTCAGTAATTATCTTGATGAATTTCCATATATTATCTCCCTCGAAGTTGGGGTTAATGTAGCTATAGAGGACAAGCTATTTATTAGAGAACCTTATGCATCTCATCAGTTTTCTCATAATCTTGGTTGCATTCAACATGTCTCTCATCTTCACTTGGTCATCATTCGAGGGGAGTGACATCCTAGAGTCATTCCCTAAATTTGGAAGATGCTGGCATGTAAAGATATTGAGCCTGATATTATACATCAGTATGCTTCCACTTCTATATTTCATACTTAATATTATTCCTAGGCTTGGGTAACAACCTATCATAGTGGTGTGAAAAACTAGTTGGTTCTTTATGAAGATAATAATTTTCCTCCCCAAGCCCATTTTTAGTGGAGATGATTGGTTTTATCGATGATCTTCAGTAGAAATCAAGAATGAAACCTCATTTGACTAATCACTATTCCAAAGATGAAACAGACTCTATTGAGGAATTTAACCCTAAAACATAGGCTAAGGATGATATGCCTTTTGAGAGAAGTGAATATGGGATTTCTTCTCCCATTTGCATATTGGGTCAACAATTTAGTCCTCCACCTTTTTGTCCTACTCCATCTGTCATAGAGGATTAGGCGTATCATAAGATAATCTAGAAATGTAGTCATGCCTTTATCACTGAGACCCCCTTATAAGTATTATTCAACCAAGGGGAATTCCTTCACCTATTATTTTATGACTTTGGGGAAGGTGGTTTTGACAAAAAATCATTTTTTTGAAATTAATAAGCAAATCATTTTGACTCAGAATGATTTACCACATGAAAAAGAGATTTGATCAATCTTATAAATGAGAATCTTCTTTCTAGAAAGATGTGAAGGATATCACAGGTATTGGAAGAGGGAAGTTAGTTGATATCTGAATTGAAAGCTTAGATAGATTCTTGGGCAATTTAGATATGTATATGTGAGGATATTATTTCCAATCTAATGAATGACCATTCAACATCATCATCCTCATCAGACAATGCTCATAATAGGGTAAGAATAGTTGACTACTTTGGTCGAGAACCTCCATCCTGTGGTAGAAGTGAAAGATTCGGGGAGAGTGAAACACCAATGTTCAATTGATGATTCTTTACAAACTCTGGCTAATATTACATGTGTATACTACTTATATTTGTCATGATTCAACTTTTGTATTGCACTCTCTTTATTATGAAAATTTGGTTAAACTCCAAAATGTGGAGACTTCTCCCCATTTTTTCATTGTGAATAGGGTAATTTTCTAAACATTATATGTTACAATCTAGTTCCCTTTTATTCATTATCTAAATGAAATTTCATTTCTCATATATTATTAGAATCATAAACTCTACCAATTCTTTTCAAAAAATTATTTAAATATGAGTTTCTATATATGAATATTTAAATCATTACAGATTCATTTCGAGAAGTACTCATGAATTACCACCAACTTGAGACACTCAACTGATGATATTTTTTTTGTTCTCCTAATATCACATAATTTTCCGAAGTATTTCCTAGGTATGATACATGTCCTAGAGGTATATTTCTCTATGTTCTTCCAATGGTGATAGGATTGGATAGAGAATGTAGATCATAATAAGGCCATGTAGTGGGACTTTCCATCTACCACATTCTAAATCATTGTCATTATATAGTTTAGGGTCTTTTAACATGGACTTGATACTTCATTAGTTTAAGTCATTATAGCTCAGACCAGATATCTCTTTAGTTTAAATGCTTTTTGCTTGGACCTTATGGCACTAGCTCATTGTGGGTCCTAGGTACCTTGTATCTCATTGAGAGTAACCATCACAATACTTGTTCTCATGCACGGGCCACTAGTAAGGAACATACCCATAACCTAGTGGTCCCCAATCATCATCGTCATAGTTTAGTTAGTGTTGTAAGCATCCATCTTGCTACGTAAAATAGAGGCCTAACCCCGCGGATTCACTAGAGTACTATTACACGTCCACCCACCTAGATACTCAGGTTTTCCCGTGTGCTCAAAATATTTCAACAAGTTAAGAAATATACTTTTCACATTCAAATGTAATTTACACGTCAAAAGTTCACCAAAAATCCCACATGTACATCACACAAATCTAAAAGTCTACTTTTTTCATTCAAATTCACTTTGAAATCATACTCACACAAAAAATAGCCCACAACACATTTTGCACATATTTCAAAATTCAACAAATACATTAAAAAATTTATAAAATATTTCCTAAGATGTTAAACATCATATAAAATCCCACTCACATGTTACATAATACGCTTTTCATAAACAAAGTCCACTTTGCACATCACACTCACACAAAACAGCCTGAAAACAAGTTTCTCACCCACATCACAATTTCATAAATCACCTCCACAAATTACAAAACATTACCAAAATGTTTGACCACATAACTGACCACTTTATGTTTCAAAAACTCATTTTAAGAACACACTATCACCAAAACAGTACATAAGAAACCATTTCATACTTTTTGTAACATAGTAAATCAATTACAATTTTTATAAAACCATCCCAAGAGGTATAACCATGGTTTGCATACAAAACCCATTTAAAACCCCTTATTCAAGACCAAAACCATACCAATAACAATAAAAAACATAATTGGTAGCTCTAACAAAATTTATTAAACCACCCCCAGGTGTTATACAAACACCTCAAACAATACCACAAAAGGAACACATGAAAAACACATGTTTTCAAAAATCACGTTCAAGATGTACAACATGGTTTCACACATTAAACCCATTTAAAAACCCCCTTACAAGGATCACATGACATTAAGGAATTAACAAACCAGAATTTTCATCCCCTTTAAACACTAATAAACCACTTTCATATGTTACAAAATACACCCAAACATTTCCCCAAGAGCCACACATGAAAAGAACCCAATTCCAAGAAAAAACACAACTACCAAATTAAACACTTAACCAAATCCAACAAAAATTGTTTTTGCACCACACACAACAGATTTGAAACATACTATATTAATAAACCAAGCAATATAACTCATCATAAAATGGTTATACATGGGGTCACCTACCTTTTATGTCAAAGCCCTTGAATCTTGGTGTGAAACCTCAACCGCACCTCTACCGCACCAAAAAGAAGTGAAAACGAACCCTAATCCATAATATTTCATGAAAAATACCACAAATATAACCCTAGGTATAAACCCTAACTTTTGGAAACTCTATATATTTATTAAAGATAGAGGAAACCCAAAGGAGAAGGAAGGAATTAAAGAGATAAACACTTACCCAAAACAATCTAGAATCGAATGACCCAACATCCCCCAGTATATGAATTTTGAAATAGAAAAAAAATTAAGGTAGGTTCGAATATGGATTATGAGATCATTTAGGAACTGGAATGGGGGATAAGAGTAAAAATATAAGGAGTTATGAAAGGATAAATTTCCCTCTTCAAATCTGGGCGATTTGTGAAATCTAAAGAAGTTTCTCCCCATTTAGGGATTCTATTGAGCTCCATATTGAGGGAGGAGAGAATGGGGATGAGCCTCAGGTACGTGGTCTCAGTAGAGAGTTGGAATATCCAAAAAAACTTAAAAATTGAATGATTTATTGAAGGATTAAAAAACGCAGTGCAGGAAATGGGGTTTTGGGAAGGCCCAATCCCTAAAATAAAAAATCAAATTCGCCATGATTATAGATTTATAAATGGTTCAAATTAATTTGGTGTTGTTTATAGGTCAGGGGATTCCAAGTAGGAATTGGAATGGATGAATAATATTGAAAAATGAAGTAGTTATAAAGGAATAAAAATTTATTTTTAAATCTAGAATTGGGCTAATGGTTTGGCCCAAATCATGAAAACTCACCCATTTCTCAAAAAATGCATAAGAAACCCCCAAAACAAAGAAATAATGGAAATTAAATTAAAAATACCTTTAATGTAATTTTTTTATGTGGAAATTCTCCCAAACATGAAAAATTTCCTCCCAAGAAAGTCACAGCAAGGCCAAAACAACACCAGGTCCAAATGAGAAACCAAGAAGTACTCCTTTGCCAGGTTTCACCTCCAAAGGCCAAAACACCTCCAATGATAAATTAAGGAAGGAATTATCTCAAAAACCAAACATGCACCAATTTCATTAAACATTAAAATATATTCATATTTTATCCCAAAAGAAAACTCCTCAAACACTATCCAAACAAGATTCCAGCAATTTACCTAAATGAACTACAATAATGAACAAGGTTACACTTACCTTTCTTTAACTAGACCATTGGGATTTCTCCACTCCAAACATTTACCCAACAAAGGTTTAGCTAGTTATATAGCTCAAAAAAATACCACCTACAGCCAATCTGAGACCAAGGACGAATATGAGTCACTAGTATGGGGATACACAAATGGGCTCCCCACCATAAGAGACAACTCAAAATTTCCCGAGATTGAATCAAGACACTAACATGGGGAGTCCCGAATGGACTCCCGGTACAAGGGGGTATAATTCCATTATAAATTTCAAAAATAACACACATGAGACTCATATTGGTATCCCCACCTTAAGAGCATACCGTCTTAACAACTAGTATGGGCAGGCACATAAAGACCCCAAAATTTAAAAAGTTGGGTCGGTCACACGGTTAGTATGAATGGTTTGGGAAACCATTAACTAACCATGGTTATCATTCTTTCCACATGGTTTCCTAGTACATGACCACTACTAATCGTTCACAAACTATGTGCTCAACCATGAAGACACCAGAGGTCTGAACAATTTCCATCTTTTATACTAAGGATATGACTTTGTGAAAGGTTTTAAATGACCCAGGGATTTCCCCTGACTACACGCAAGCATTTCTCAGGGGCCTATGGTTGGATCTCAATGGATTGAAGCATTTTCATACTCATAGTTAGGCCTTGGAAAACCCCTAAATAAAACTTCTTCTTCTAGTGATACAAACCACCACACCCTGAACCTAGATGGATTTTACGAAGACAACACAAAATCCAAAATGGTCCTTGAAGTTATCATAGTCCCATATTCTATAGCCATGGGCACATGTGCCCAGTCAAGAAAATGTTTCTTGATGTTGGGAATCTTTTCTTGGGTCTATGGATGATTTATGGAAGAAATATTTGTGGGCGTGAAATACTTGGGATACAAGGTACACCTAGATAGATGGAGTGTAGATGATGTAAATCATAACCCAATGGTTTGAGTCCATGAATATGAGATGGGGAAGACATGTTGGGGATGATCTGTAAAACTATGAGGTTTCAAGTTCTGATGTGGTGTTATCTGGCCCCACAAGGATTAAAGATATTTTCTTAAAATGAGGATAATCCATTATTTAGTGGGTCAAGTCCCTTATGAATTGGTATCATGTCCAAGAAAATTACTATCTCTACTTGTTTCCCAGGGATATACAATATTTATGAAGACTCAAACATCAATATGTTGAGGTTGGGTATGGAAGGAAAGCAATCCAAGAATGGTTCTTGAATCCTAGGTTAGTTTATCTCTTAATTATGATGATTTATCCCTATGTTGTGTGGTTTCAAATCATGAGGTGTGGGCCATTAAAGGTTATAGAATAGAGTGTCGTATTCCCATTTTGATAAAGGGTAAAAATTATAGTGACATAACGTCAAGGAAGTCAAACTCACACGATTACTTTGGTATGGGGATTGTGAACCATAGTCCAAACTTCTTGGATAGGGATGATAATATGGTACAATCATACCAGGAATAGTTCAGACACACATTGGTGTTTGGTACTGTCGTGATGATTTCGAGGCTCATGAAGATTTGAATGTCCTTTTTGCAGAGTGATGCATTCGCTTGATAGCCATGTGTGCATATTCATGATCTATAGGCATGCATGAATAGTCATGGAAAGTGTCCCATGAATCCAGTTATCTTTACCAAGGTCCATGGAAGTTTTATGATGATTCGAGCCACTCAAATCTTGAAGTGTGATTTGTGAATAGTGTAGTATACAAGAAGGGTTTTAGAACCCAAAATGTTTTTCCATTCCTAGATAACATTTTATTATGGTAAGGAGATGTGACAAATCGTTTTTCAATCTTCTTCCTGGAACCAGGGTTCTAGAAAGCATATCATGGATTTTAGTAGGGATACATAGTAAACTCCATTAGATTTAGGACTTATTTATTCGTGCTCTTATTTTTACATAAACTCTGATGATGAATATTTTATTGAGTGAAGACATGACTTTTATTTTGGTCACTCTTTGTGGGTTTTCATCCTAACAAGTTATGAGTCACTTTTTCTAGCAGTTTAGTGTCTTGTGATTTGGACTATTATATGCTAGATGTTAAGGTCATACAGCTTTGAAAAAAGTGTAGGTAGTATAAAGTTATGAAACACATGTAATTAATATGGAAGATATTACACAAGAGCCTAATTAGGATACCCATTGTTAAGAGAACTCCAAAACCCTTCTGATCGTGAGATGGATATTTTTTACATCATAGATAAAGGTTCTCAGGTCATTAGTAATGATATTGGTCTGCCATATTGGTAGTGGTTCATATAACAATTAGGTGTTGAGTTTTTACATAGTGATGTTAGGCTCAAAATAATTATAAAGGCTTATATATTGGACCATGATTTCATTGATTATTTAGTCTCAAGACATTCTGCATCAATAGCATGGAAGATCAAAGATATCTCATTTCTTTTCCAAGGCCTATGAAAGGCTTAAGGCATCCTAAGGTACTCAATACATTAAGTGTGGTTCATGGATTGAGATTATTTTTAAAATATTATCTAATCATATCATACTCTAGTTGAACAAGCTATGGCTCATATGGTCCTTTGATAAGGATTTAAAAAATGGGAGATGGCCTTCATAGTTTATCATCATTTAGTGGGGATGATTTCAATGTTGTTTAATTTCATATGGTATGCACATTTTCTGTGTAGTTTATCATCATGTAGTAGGGATGTATTTGTTGTGTTGTTTTATTTTCATGTTACCAAGATGTTTCCCTTTAAGTTTAAAATCATGTGGTAAGGACATACGTCAATGCAGTTTATTATCATGCGATAAGGTTGTATTCCTGCACAGTTTAATTCCATACAGTAAGGATGTATTCTTGTGTAGTTTGTTGTCATGAGGTAAAGATGTGTGAACCCACGTGAATGGATTTTATTCTTGTGGTGGGCCCTAAGGGTGGAATTCCATGTGTTACTACATATCCCAAGATAATAAGAATCAAACCATAAGTAGTTTCGAAAGGCCATGAAATTTAACATGATGTAGTAAGGATGTGGATCCATTATCATGAAATGGTTGTATTGTAGCTATACACATGAATGGAATTATGGATGTCACTTGGTATTCCATGGTGATTGGAATCAAGACAAATGTAGTTATTAGTGATGTTTATTACGTAGGTAATGAAGTTCCTTACACATGTATGACCCATATGCAAAGAGGGGAGCATTTTTATATTTATTTCTTGTGATGGGTCATGGTTTTGGAAATGTGGGTGTCGTTATATATCATTTGAGGATAGGAATGAAGTAATACATATTTCTTAAATGGTAAATAATCTACACAGGTTTTACCCATAAATAGTGGTCGGAATTATTTTTGCTAATTTTTTTACTATAGACCAAGATTGAAGACCCTTATATCATTACATATCCTAGGATGACTGGAATCAGGCCACATGTGATTCTTAAAAAATTGTGTAGTTTTATGTCATGCAAAAAGGATGAAGATGGACCAATGAGAAAAAGTTGTGTTTTGTGGCTAAGACCAATGATGGATGTTTGGGTTTCACTTCATATCTCATGAAAATGAGAATCAATCCACATGTTGTTTTTAATGAATCTTGTAGTTTATCATGATATAGAAAGGGTGTGGGCTCCCCGACATGAAGAGGGATAGAGTGGTTGGATGTGTGTTATAACCAAAATAAAAAGTACAATGTACTTATCATGATTTCCCCACAATATTATGTAGTTTCATGTTGTTCTTGGGACATTAACAGAGCAGTAAAACGTCATGCAGCAAGGAATGATGGTATGACTTTTACAGTTTTTCATTCACAACTAAGAAGGGACTGTCAAAAGTTGTTATGCTATGTTTTTTTCGGGAAGACCCTATTGAGATCCCTAATACCATGTGATATATGCTCGGTGTAAGAAAAAAATGAATGGGAAGGGTTCCTCACATAGTAAAGATGCATTTAAGAGTAGGAAAGTTGTATTTTGTATTATGGGGTAGCTGTTTTGAGATATACAATTGAGGAATAACTACATATCTCATTAGAAATTAGAATCAAGCCATTCATAGTTCCAGGAAATCCATTTAGTTTAATGTATTTTGGTAAGGATGTGCGTGAATCGAAGTAATAGAATATGGATATTGTGGATATATGCAGTTTTACATCACTCAGTAAGGATATAGATCAACCAGCATGAGAGGAATGTAATACTATGGCAAGACACAAGAATATAGTATCATTCCTCACTATGTATCCTTTTATGGAAGGAATAAATCCATGGAGAGTTTTTTAGTAACTGTGTTGTTTGAATTCATGTGTCTATGATAAACTATTTATAGTTTACAATCATTTGGTTAGGAAGGATTTGTGGAATTTAACATCATGTACTTGAGAAAAATTAGGGGGCTTAATCTAATGTGGATGGTCCTATAATGATATATATGAAATGTATTTGTTGATAAATCTCACATTAGTGGGTGATATGACATTATCTCCATCCATAGTGGCCAATAAGTAGGCTCCATTATGATAAAACATATGTATTACATAAGGTAATTCCCACATACATTCTAGTTTTGGTCATTTTTGTCCAATATCACTGGGGTTTGGAGAGCCGTAACCAATTCCCCTTGGAGGAATTAATGAATGCAAAAGGATCATTCATTTCAATTAATATGGTCCTTTAGGAGGTGCAGTGTGCACGATCTGTTCTTATCTAGTCGTTCCAACACATTCAGCAGTTTTTGCAGTTGTTCATCTTTTGAGAGATGTCCCGAAATTTCTATTTGTAGTGAAGGGATTTGGACCTCTATTTGTAACACTACCATGATACCATACACCAATGATTAAGGTGTTTCCTATGTGGTAGTACACATGGTGGTACTATATGCCCATAAAGAATACATTATCTTGTCTATACAAGACTTATTATCCTTGTTCACCATCTTCTGGAGTATATTCAATAAATTCTTCTTGAAGGACTATATCAATCCATTTTCTACTACATGATATTGATGTGTGTGATTAGACTCAATATTATAGTTATTTAATAGTGTCTTAAAACATATAGAACACATATTGGTATCGTTGTCTGTCAATATTGTGAGGGGGACCCCGAACCTAGTGATGATATGGGAATTCCCAATGTTGATGGTATTTTTTTACATACATCCTTGAGGGGTATTACCACAACCAATTTGGAAAATATGTCAATAGAATTAAGGATGTATATGAACTACTTAGATGTGGATCTGAGATAAGGCCCCACAATATCCATTCACCAAATAGAAAATGGCAAGGAATAATTAGCTATATGTATCAATTTCAAGGGTTGATGGATGAAGCTTTCACAGACCAAGATTGCATGACATTTATTGGTGAATTACATACAGTCCTATATCATGGTTTTATAGTAATATCCCAACCTCCTGATTTGGTGTGAGAGCCTTCTCCCAGATTGATGGTCACTGCAAGATCCTGCATGGACTTCTTCCATGATGTCGGAAATCACTCCTTCTATGCACCTAGGGAAGATTCCATCAAAGACTCATTTTTAGGGGGTTTGTATTCCTTTGAACCATCCTGTAGAGTGAAGTTTTTTTGCATCACCTAATCTATTATATCCATGATCGGTATGTAAGGAGAATCGAATTTTTAGAAATAACCCATTATTGGATCCATCTATCTAGGGGTGCTCATTCGCTCATCACGCTCTAGGAAAGTGCTTACCTGATTGATTTCTCCTGCATTACATACTAAGATTGATGAGTCCATTATTTGATGTGTGATATAGATGAGTACATTCTCTAGATCTGGGTTGTCAAGGAAAGTGGATAAATTAGCCAGTGTGTTAGTGTGAGAATTTTGTGATTGCGGAACATGATGCAATATGGGATCAAAAGGAAATTCTTCCTTCAATCACATGATGTATCCACCTAGAGGGGACAATTCCTCCTTTTTGATGTCATATTAACTATTTATTTTTTATCACTAATTATGATCCCCCTATGATATTCAAGTAGATCATGTAAACCTATAGGGCCTGATACAATCCCATGATGAGGGCATGGTATTCTACCTCATTATTTGTGCATCCTTCAAATAGTGAGAAAGAGTATGGAAGAAATGCTTTGACTAGAGAGACAAATACAATCCCTAGACCATCTCAATTGAGCTTTGAGGTTTCAATATTAATACCGATAGGTCTTCGAGGGTTCTATGAAAGTACATCTCCCATGTCTAGGGAGTGTCATGGGAATAAAAGACATCTTCATATGGGAGATCAGTGTCTTCCACTGTATTTTCCAGGGTAAGATATGCTGCGAGGAAATCAGCCAGAGATTTCCCTTTCACTATGTTTTACGATATGAACTGAATGTCATATTTTTTTATAATAACCTCCCTAAATCCAATTAACCAAAACAAATAGGGATACCATGGATGTATTTGTGAGGATCAATGCAAGAGACTATGAAGAGTTTGTGGTGTTTAAAGTAATGCATCAGCTTTTTCAATGCGATTATTAGTGAAAGACATTTATTCTTGACATCAAAATATCCAGTCTCAATACCTAGAATCATCCAGCTAAGGTATTAGAGACTCTCACTTCCTGAATCAATTCTATGAGAACAGAGGGCACCCGGTTGGCACTTCATGGTTTCCACATATATGATGAGCGGCATCCCTTCCACTAGAGGCATCAAAACTAGTGTGTGAAGAAAGTACTCTTTGATACTTTCACAGGCTTATTGAAAGTCATCATCTAATTGATAGGTGATTCGCTTCTTTATTATACTGGTGAAGGGGAGAGGTTTGCTGGACACATTGGATTTGAATCACCAAATGTAGGCGAAGTTCTGTTGGTGCCCCCTCAGTTCTTTGGGATTTATTGTGGTGACATTGCTAAAATAACCATAGTCTTCTCTAGATCAACCTCAGTGTCGAGGTGGTGTGAAACAAAGACAAGGAACTCTCTTAATGTTACTCTAAAATCATATTTTAGTATATTCATCTTTAAACTGTTTTTTCATAGCTTTTTGAAGATTTTTCAGATATCCATGAAGTGATCACTTTTATACTGAGATTTAATAACATGGTAATTGAAATAACACTCGATTATCCTTCCCAGTAATGGCTTAAATATGCGATGTTTGGTGCGTTGATATGTGGTGAAAAAATTAATTAATCCAAAGGGCATGACTTGATAGTAGAAAATCCCCTAACACACTATGAAGGCAGTGGGTTATTCATTTTTGGTATCCATCTTCATCTACTTGTACCCTGGGGACCCATCCATGAAGGAAAGGTCTTAGAAGCCATGTGTATCATCAATCAAGAGTTCTTTATTAGTTATAAGAAATTTTCTTTCAGGCTGTGATTATTAAGTTCTATGAGATCAATGGTGAACCTAATCTACCCATTCTTTTTCTTGATGGGGATGATGTTAGCAAGATGTATCTGGTATTTCAAATCTCATACAAAATTATAGTTGATCAACTTGCCAACTTCAGCCTCTATATTAGTTTCTTGAGATGTATGAATCCTCTAGGATTATTTTTTGAAGCCTTGATGCTCATCAAGAAGTCCCAGATGGTGCATAGACACATCTGGATTCAGTCTTGGAATTTCTATTTAGTTGCAAGTGAACAAATTTTGGTGATTCTTTAGAAACTGAATTTACATCTCTTTCTATTTGAGGGGTCTAGTGGCACTAATCATAATAGGTTGTGAGTCATCATATGTTCCATGATTTATTTGTCTGAGCTAATCTATGGTGGTGGAGACACCTTCCTCAAATGTTAGAAGGGTGCTTCTATGATCACCCTCGCCTTCTTCCGATTTTGATTCTATGCATACATTTTTAGATGAAGCTTTAAATCTAGGGGATTTGCTATCACTATCTAGGTGAGAAAGGAAATTAGAAGAAACATTAAAATCCCTTTATATTTAGTAAACATCGAGAGTTGTAGAAGTTGATTTCATTTTATACTGTCACTGGGGATAGAAGATGATTGGACCTATGGGATTATATCTTTTACCTTGACCAGATATATGGGAAGCTCAGAGCAACTAATGAGAATACTCCAGGTATTTACAAGGGTGGTGCCCAAGCCATTGGGAGCTGCAACTGGTAAATCATCATCCTATATTGTGTGTTATCCTCCATTCTTATAGAAATATTTTTCAGTATATTTGGATCCGTATGCCTCTAAGGGGGTCTTTTCATGATTTAGTATGATGAGTATTCCATCTATAGGATACTTCAGACACTTATGTAATGTTGAAGGGAACTCCAAGTATCAATTGGGTCAGCGCCTCCTGAGTAAGACATTATATGGGGTGTCCTTCTAAATAACCATGAAATCATCATCAGCTCTGAGTTGGTGAAATTGGGTGTTGAGTTTCATATTTATGATAGGCCTCTGTTGAGGCTAATCATACCACTGAATGTTCAGATTTGTGGTATATTGGCACCCTTCTCTATATCTGAAATGTCGTTTGGGTTTAACTAGCATAAGATTGATCCCAAAATAATTATCAATTAGAAACCTTAGGACATTAACATTATTGAGTCTTTTTGAAATATATTGGGTCCTTATATATCCTTGGATGATCTCCTCCTAATCTTGATCAGTGAATGAGATGAAGACATGACATTCCAAGGACACAATATCCCCGAGATGGGCCTCAGTAGAAGAAACAACTCTCCCATGATCCTATGGACTATAGAAGAACTGAATAAGTTCCTCCATGAGTTATTTTTAAAGACAGAGTGCATCTAGGATTGATTGATTTTCATGGATAATAGCTAGATATTTCAGAATGTTGTACTCATGTGCCAAAGGTTGCAGCTTCCCGATATAGGGTTGCTTTTAGGCTGGCGATTCAAGATCTGAGGCATTCATGGTTAACACTCATGGTGATTATGCCCATGTCGAGGGAATGTATGATTCTAGTGTTTAAGGTCACACTATTCTTTCTCACTTATTAATTCAATTGGATTGAACCCCCATTAGGTGGACATGAAAGACAATCGGATGCGGCTGACTGATGGGGGACTCTAGGGAACCTCCCATTATCTTTTGGTTCCTATAGAGTGACTTCCCATGTTTTTTAGCTTCATATATGTCCTCTATAGGGATAATATGGGAATATTGGGTTCCACCACATCTGTGATGTCCCCTGTTTCCACAGCATCAGCACATGCAGCAGCATGTTCCCCGATTATGTGTAAGAAATTCATATTCAAGGGCATGTTCATCATCAGATAAGGGTTCTTCCTATTTTATAATGTTTAAAGGGTTAGTTTTAGCTCTTAATATGATGAGGATTCTATTGGGTGGGGTGGACCACGTGATGCAGATGTCATAAGGAAGAAATATGCAAGAGTTAGGGCTTGTGTTGGAGTGGAATGTGATTCATCCTATTCTGTTTCTTCCAACTTCTGGTGGTTATTCCCACTATTGAGAGGAACTTCTGATGTGTCTTTATTGTGTGGTGGGTCTATTTAGGGTTTTTGAAACTATGATTTTAGGGTGGTGTGATCTTGATCAACTGTGTTTCTAGTCATCCAAATTTCATACTTTTGTGCACAACTGATTAGAAATTTCTTCCAACCATTCTCTTCTTCTGTTTGGATGATGGTTATGTAATACATGTTCTCTATAGGTTTTTTTTAAATCCAATTTTCTATAGTTAACAATTCCTTGATGTAAGTATTTAAAGAAGAAGCAGTCATGGATTGTATGACCCAACCTTTTAAGGTAAGGTTAGTAGTTGAGATAGTTAGTGTGGTTGACCTCCTCATGATTTCTAGGATGCTGAATCTTGAGCAGGTTTTTATCTATGGAAGATATGAAATAACAAATTACTTGCTCATTTCGAAATGAGTGTAAATTTTTCATCCATTCCATATATCTCATGTGACCCTGTTTTCTCTCTACCTCTAGATGAGGGGGATTATGTAGATGTCGACTCTCAATAGTAGGTGATTGGTGGTTTAGAGCCTGCTGAAGTGCTTGAATTGTAACTGTTGTTGTCTTGAGAGTGACATTTACAAATTTTTCTTTTCTTATACCTTTTACTTATGTTGTGGGAATGATTCAATCTTTGGATATGGTTTTCAAAATTTCTTCTTCCAAACATTGGGTAGTTTCTTTGAAACCACAGAATCCTCCAAGATACATCATATGAATCGAAAGTGCCAATAATGTACACTTGATATTTTCAACATATATTTCCAACAGTTTATCTTTTGATATAAGGATTATGAGTAAATAGGTTAATAATTTTGACCAAGAAATTAAATCAATCACCATCTCATTCTTAAATTTTTTGTAGTTCATTAGGTCAAAAATAATTGTATTCGTTAGCATGGAGATGAACTCATAAAAGAACCGATGACAAAGTTCATCCCATTTTTCAATGGATCCTACTAGAATCCTATTGTACCAAAAAAAAATGATAGAACTATCAAAGTTTGTACAAAACACATCATATTTTTTGCCTCCTATTGATATTGAGGGCCTATCATCGGCCCACATCAGGATACAAAGTGTGTGAGATGTTTTTCATGATTTTCCTTACGTTCAATAGTAGAGAAGGTAGGATTGTCGATGTTGTGGCAGTGGAGTATCATCCACTCAATTGGGATATGGATTCATCTCAGGCTACACGTGTGCATGTCACACTTCCATGGATTTAATTCGAGTATCCAAGGACTCTATGATGTTATGTAACTCTAGGGAAACTACTATCAGAACCATATCCCATCCACATGGAGTGGGTAGGGGATGGAGACGTAGTCGCACATTCATCACCCACTAATTCTAAATTATTCCATGGTCTAAATGATTACCCAAATAAGGGAGATTTTGTTTCTACAATAGAGGTAAGTCACTTTAATTTTAAAATTCATCATTTATGTATACTAGATGTCTAGATCTAAATCCAATCTAATGCTCATATTTTTCTATTTCTGAAGGATCGACTATGGGATAGAGAATACTCATCTCTTCTTGTAGTCAAAACCTGGTAAGAATATTTCCCCTAAGTGGATCCTCATTGATTCTCTAGAGAGTTTTTATTTTACTCTATTATGGTGACAACTATTCATACCGGTATGTTACTTCAACTCTTCTAGATGGTGATTGGGATGTAGTTGTATCTTTATCCTTATAAATGTTCTATTGTGGAGGCAGAAAATTGATATTTGATGGTCCCATATTTTGGATCCTTCATTGGTTTATGTTGTTTGAAAACTCACCTGGTGCATCAAAATAACCATCTTATTGGAGTAGATTCTCAATGTTGTGGACCTCTACATTTGCGTCATCATTAATGTCTTCTGTATTGATATTGAAGACATTCACAAAGGAATATTGAGAAATTAAGGATATTTTATTACTTTCAATGAAATTTTTTTATTCTGCACTGCTTGTATTAGGGTCATTATCTGAATATTTTTCCATATTGGGTCGTTTTGTCTTACAGGCCTAGTGAGGTCTGATCACCTTTTTCATGCCCTATTCCTATCTTGGAATATGAATAGTTACATTGAGGGAGTGTTTTCTTGTGGTTTTAATATTGGCAGTGGAGGTTTTTATCGATGTGGGAGGGATAGATGGGACACCAACTATTTAACTCCCAACTTAGAGAAGACTGATTCTACCTGTGGTAATAAGGATGACGTAAATTCCCCCAGCCTTATGGGGTGGGGGTCATTCAGTGTCACAATTGGAACTGATTGGTCCTACTATTGAGAAACCAATGACTCTATCTTGGGACTTGATGATTCTTAAGATGGAAATTTGTAGATAATTTCACAAGGCTTAGTGGGGTGGGGTTGATCTTGAATTGTTATATATTGTCCCAGGGCCCACTCAGGGGATGACGAACCCAAGTATGGGGATTGAGATATAAATTCCTCTAATCCAGTGTTTTGGGGTTCACTTGAAGTTTCAAAGGATATGTCCTTAATCCTCACAGGAATTTGAGATCCGATGGGGGAGGTAGTGGAAGATATTCCCCAAGGATAGGAGGTTAGGTCTTCTCTAGGATCACCGCTATGGGAGCTACTACTCTAACTCATTTGATGAAGCTTTGTGTGATCAAGTGGGAGAAGGGTAAAATGGAAGCCCATGGTGAGAATTTATCTTCACAGGAAGTCGTATTGATGATCAGACTATATTATCCATGTCCAAAATGTGTTCTCATTACATATAGGGGGAATAGTTTGATGTTTTTTTGGCTATCCTCTCCCTCTATTAGTGATGACTGGGAAACATTGAATCAAGGCTATTCAATTGTAGTGGCCAACTAGTATGAGTGTTTCTCTGTGCCCGAATATTTCCAAAGGATATAACATTATATGATTTAAAATATGGGGGAATCAATTATTCCATGGGTGTGAGGAATTTTAACATGCTATACTATACCCACAATAGAATAAGGATACATGAAGCAACCTCATAGATTAGCTACCAAAGCGTCATGATGCAGTGGTGGCAAGCATGTTGCAGATTTGCACTAGGTTTTTCTGGTTTTGGATCCAGGTCCATGGATATAGTAGCCAGGTCTAGAAAGCAATAGTGTATATTTACTGTCTAAAGGTGATACTCTTACCATGTAAAAGTGAAATTTCATGCATTTATTCAGTGATGATTAGCCCACATGTTTTTATATAGATATGGTATGAACTCTTTTTCTATCTCATTTGGTATCCCATAGTCATAATTAGTGATTTTCCACAACATTATGGGGGTAGTTTTCACATAATTACCTCTATATGTCAATGCCATCCTCCTCCTCGTCTAAGTTACATGACACCATCTGATTATACCATTGAATATGGCTATCACGGTCTCCAACTAATGGGAGTGGAGTGTTGTTGGTAGTTGATGGGGAATCATATGTAGTTAACCCCAATATTTCAATCACCTATCTATACAAAGGTGTCAGAGTTTTGAACACCTCTATATATGGATTTGTATGAGCAAAGGGATTATTTTCTTATCCACAAGAGATATTGCCATGGGTTGGTTGGCCACAATGGATATCAGGAGTAGAATCCCTATAATCCATGCCCACATTTCCATGAGGATTAATATCATTGTAAGGAATGTCTTATGCTTCCCCTTTTATAGAAGAGTCTACAGACCCACTTGGTGTTCAGAATGTGTCTCAAAAAACCTCAAGGACATTAATATTTAGTAGATTAAGAGTATTGTCCATGTTCAACATCATTTTCGTAATATTCCAAACAGCTTTTCAGGATTGTGAAGGGATATGAGCCTAATGTATGAAGGTTTCCAGATGTTTTATGTAACCTTATAAAGCATATTGAATATGTTTATACTACTGAGAATTTATTGGAATATGCCAATAAGTTGTCTTGTAATTGATAGAAATATGGGCCTATCATGGGGCATGTTCCATTCCCACTTGGCGATCCTCAGTCAATATGGGAGTATGAGACCAATCATGATCCTTTGGGATATTTCACTGGTCTTTTATTCCATGAGTATGTGCATGTCTTTGGGAATCTTTCACTCTCACCTAGTAAGCCCCTATTGGAACTGGAATATGAGACTAGTCCAAAGATGAATTCCCTGATAGAATATTTCAATGAACCTCCATAATGGTAGAAGTAATATGAGCCTCTTCACGTATTTCATTCGAATGATTTGAGTGACATTGTTCATTGGTAGAAGTAGGAATAAACAATTTTCTTCCATGATCTGCTAGAATATGCTGGAAAATTCACTGATGGGATTATGATCCTGTCATGAAGATTTTTCCATTCTCACTTTTTCAGCCCTAGCTATAATGTGGATATATTCCCAATCCTATGCCTTTGAAGTATGTTTCTAGACTTATTTTACTAGAATATGAGCTTATCTCAAGGCTCGTGCCCCTCCCACATGGTGATATACTCCAACAATGGGGATATGAGCCCGTTTTTGGGCCTTTGGAATGTGCTACCATAATTTTTTGAAAGGCATGTTCCCCCATCCTGAGGCATATTCCACTCTCACCTATTTATCTCTAGTTAGAACATGAGTATGATTCTGGCCTGATATCTCATCCTTTATCAGAATATGTTGTTAATCCTCTTAGAAGGTATCAAGAGTGTGTTCTTGCTATGGTAAAACCCCTTGTTCACAATGCTCATAGTGTTGAGTTTCTATGGTGGTAGGGATAGGAGTATACCCATGTCCATTTATCTACAATATGTTCGGAATATTCCAATATAGTTCTTAAGATATTGAAAATATATATTGGCATTTTAGAAAATTGTGTGTAGAGATTAAAGCCTGCACATTTTCTATCTCCGTTATACACTGGAATATGTCATTGATTGAAGTGGGGATATGCGTACAAAATTTTCCATATTGTTACATTAGAATATGCTGATGGGATTCATGAAAATGGGGTTGGGATATGAAACTCCCCCAGGCCTATAGCAGTATGATTCCCACATACTTTTTCTAAGTGAGCAGGGATATGGGAACACTTGTTGGCTCCTCCTAGGATATGTTGAAATGCATCATCCATAAGAGTGGGGATATGATCCATCTCCAATATATCTAGATCTTTCCTCCCTCAACAGGCCTTCATTGTAGCATGTCCATGGGTGTTAAAGATGGAAGAATATCAGGAGGTAACCTCAATTGGAGACTAGTGGAAACTAGTGGGATGGAGTTGGTGAAAATTTTTTATTGGTTCCCTCCTAGGTGGAACCTAAATTGAAAGGGAGCCTTAGTTGGATTCCTTACCCACCTTAATCATAGAGTAATGGTAGTAGTTGTCATGCTTCAGGGATAAGATCATGAAGCGATTGGTTATAGTGACAAGGACTACTAGCTTATAAGAAACCCTCCTATGAAGATGTGGACTCATGGTATATCATTCTTAGAGAACATCACTAGTATATTCCATGGTTGGGATTGTACCATGTCAGTGGTACTCCAAGACCATTGTGTTTTCCACTTGTTGTTGGATTTGTCGATCAGGTGAAATCACTTTGCATACCATGGGGGTTTCAGTCGGAAATAATTTACTGGAGTGAATGATGGATGTTGAAGACATTATCTTGGGTTTGGATATTGTCGATGAGAGAAGTATCATTAATCATACGTACAATAAGGAATAATGTTACTGATTAGTGCAATATCATATGCATGATGTGATCAATATGATATGAATGGTTAACACAGTTTTTATATTTTCCAAATCTGAACAATATTTTCATGTGGACTTGTAAACATGAGGATGGACTTATAGGAACACCAGTAAAAAAGAGGATTATTTATAAGATCATGTTGATCATAGTACTTTTTTTGTAAATGGTACACACACAAAATTGTCCAACGAATGATTATTATGTCATTTTAGGGATTCATGTCAGATTTATCATCCTTATTTGGGTATGGTGGGTAATCAAAATGATCTGATAGATAAAAATTGATCGTTTTCTTATTATATGGATTCACATCGGGTTCACCATTTTTTTTCATATAGTGGGAAAAATGGTATGAAGAACTGTAACCCTATGATTATTTTATTTATATATTCACATTGGTTTCGTCATTTTAATTTCATTGGGAGAATAGGCTTAGATTGTATCTACTTGATGGTTTGATTTTGGGGGGGTTATGTTGTGCACAATCATGAAAATTAGGTAACCAGTGTTGCTCTCATCAAAAACTTCATTGTTACCTTATTCGTAACTAGGTACATAAATGATTTACAAAGGTATATGCTCACCTATATTTTCAATCCAATGACACTTTAAGACTAGCATTGGTTGAGAGGATGGGAGGTTGGGATCATTTCTCCCTTTTAGGGGGAATTTTTTCCTACTCTGGGACAATCTTATAGATTTAAGGTATGTTTGTAAATCTCTTCATAATCCCGATACGGGACCGGTTGCCCTTAATAACGATTATGGGGTAATTATATTTCATATTAAAAATACTTGGGTCCCTTTAGTGAATCCATCTCTATGTATCTTAGGTTATCTATCATTATCCTATAATGGGTGGTTACTTATTTTCTAAATTCATATAACCAAGAGCTTCATAATGTGCTTCCATGTAAGGAGACAATTAATATTCTAATAAGGGGATTTATCCATTATGAGGCATCATACATATCTAAAATTTTAGAGGAATAAAAAACCACATAGTTTTTTGGACCTGTTTAGTTTAGCATCATGTGAGGAGGACTTAGACTGGTGATCTCACACACTAGGTGTTCAAGCCTGAGTCCTGGTGTGATTCCCTATGCATATTAAGTATAGTGAGAATCTGAGTTTTTATAGTACATTTTTTTGGGCTTACAGGAAAATGTTTAACTTTTCATGATAGAGAATTATTTTATAAATGACATCATTATTACATCTCCCTAATCTCATGTTATTTATGCTTAGTGTGAGAAAAAAGGTATGGAAAATAACCATTTTCATTGCTCATTATTTGAGACTGATGTGGTAGGACTTATTTGAGTCTACTTATTATAGAACTTGATCTTGTGGGAGATTTCCTACATGTCCTGGTTATGACAGAAATCATAGTTCAGTTTATTTATCTTTCTACTGATGGATGAGTTAGACTAATCATCTATTGGGAATGATTGGGTCCCAATGGTGGAAAATGTACTTTTCATAAGTCTAACATCTAAATGGATTTTTATTTGACCTCCAGTGTTATGGAGGCATACCACGTATCATGTTTATTGCAGGAATCATAATTCTCATAGTTCAATCATGAACTTGGAATGGTTCCCAAGGTGGATTCCCTTGTGTTGAGGATAATGTGTCATTCCGATCATTACGGCATTAAATATATATGTTTCCTTAGATGGTGGATACACATGGGGAAAATGATATGAATATAGAAATCCCCTAAGCTCACGTGAGCTATTCTCAGTGTGAGAAACAAGGTATGGGAATATATCAATGTCATTTCCAAGAGTGTGATGGACTTATGTAATGGGAAATCCTTGTATAGATAGAAACTTTCAATGGTGGAATACATATCCTAAATATGGAAAGAATCAAAGTCTTTATAGTTTATTTTCATGGGGATTACACACTATGGTTGTCCTGGATAATGGGACATATCATGTTATGATTCTGGTTAGGCCTTTCACTCTAAGGATTCCCTTGTGACATGTTTTCCTACTTTGCATGCATTGATTATATTCTTGTATTAAAATATAGGAGATAATATTCATGGAATATATGAAGTAAACTAAATTATGAAGTTGTTATTTATAAAGGAAATTGTGTAACCTAGGTCGAATATCTACAGGTTTTTGCATGATTAGGGATGAATTTTCCATAGGATGTCACCATATTAAGGTGGTCTATCCTGGAAGCCATCGTATGACCTGGTTGGCTAGTCTAGAGGGTGTCACAAGATCAAGCTGACTTTCCCTAGCTTCATTCACAATATTTTTCTTGAAACATATAGAGGGTGTTGTGTGAGTCAATAAAAAATGTTTCAGAGGGTGTATCACTTCTTGGATAAAATCCCTCGAGGGCATCCGAAGAATTGGCCTATATGTCTAAATTGCATCACTAGTCACTGGTGATTTTATGAGAGGGTATCATGAGGGATTAGTTTATATTCATATATTCATCTTTAAAACTTATATAACATGATATGGTCTCATTATATGTGTCTGAAGATGTATGTGGAGGATGTCACGAGGCCCTGAAGATAGGCCATGAGGGCTTAGGGAGACTAAAGTGGTGTGCCCAAGGTTAACATGTGACTTACTCTGACATTTCTAGAAGACTTCACCTAACCTAGGTGGTATACTGAATGAGTTTTTTGATATCCATGTGACATTTCCCGTTTATTCCATGTGTTTTGGACATCTCACTTGATTCACATGAGGGTCACCAAACATGTCTTTTTTATTTTGGTCTTTCACCTTTAATCTTTATTCTAACCCTTTTATTGAGAATGCCTTAGATTTATTCAGTATCATTTTATTTTATGCCTCAAACGATCTAGGATTCATGTGGAATGTTCTTTGTGTGTCCTGATAGAATTCCTTTGTGTGATTGATAAATGATCATGTGAACTTCTTTATGAATGGTGCATGACCACTCTAGGTGTTTTTTGGTATATTACCTAATAGAAGACTTGATTTTTACAATATTAGGTACTCAATGAAACTCCCTATAGTGCTTGTGTGAAATTTTTAGAGTTCTTCCTCTTTTTTTGATAGGTATTTGTGCATTCTTTTAGGCTGGGGTGGGGAATTTATAGGACTCACCACCTCGGCTGTTAAATGTTTTTAGTGGTGTTTCTAGCATGGATCTATATTGGAGTAAGAAATGGGTCCTACCACCACGTGTCTTCAAGAGACCTTACTATGGAACACTCTTCAGGGTGTCACCATATTTTTAGAAACCACAAGTCCATCTTTTCAACACCTCCATTATTGTATTATTTCTAATTAATGGGGAATATGTTTGATCATTCAGTTATATAGAATTACATCCTTATTATCATGATGACATGTCTAAGGGCCTTTAAAAAATCAAAGTGCATATTGAAAGGCCTTCATGAGATACTCGATGCCTTTCCAAGGTCATTTATCAAGAAAATGTTGGTTTGTCTGGGGTTATTTGTGAGATTAAGTCGGATTTTCTAGGAGTATCGTGGGACTACAGTGTGGACTTCCTTACTGTGTTCCAAACATTTTACGACCGTGAGAGGATTTTTCCTCATCCCTCTTTTATTCCCTTTGTTTTATTTTATAAAGGATGTGGATTTATGGGAGATTACATGAGTAATATCAAAGTCGATTACTCTATTTTTTATGATGTTTTTTTAACCAATAAGGGTTTTCTAGAGGTGTACAAATATTTCATGGACAACTCCATACATTTTTTCTTAGGGAGCTAAAGGAGGAGTGCGCAGTTTCTTAAACAAACCTAAGGCTTTCCATGTAATGAGGATGACAAGCCAAAGGGATTATGTGAAATGATATGGGTATGTTTCTAGGGTCTCATTGTGTCTTTTGATTCATTAGTGATATATCACATTACATTAAATGAACCCGAGTAGCTCCTGAATCATCCCTTTTTATTTCATTTGTTTAATTTTACAAAGGATTGAAAAGTTTATGATTTTTCATGGATGTTGTTATATACAATTATCCTTCCCATTGGTGGATGATTGTCATGATGTCCATAAATACTAGCTTCCTCTACCATTTGGATATATTCATTGTTGTATTTAAACGATTTCATGTTAAATTTTCATGTGCTTATTCCCGTGAAATGACGTAGACTGGGAGATATTATCCAACTGATACCGTGCAAACACTAGTTTTTTGGATCACCTCTCCAAGAGAAGGAGGTATTGTTGAAAGGGGTTCTATGGGATCCACTACTTGTGATGTGTTGTGTGTGGAGTATTTACATGACCTTATAAAGATAACGTGGTCGAAAGTCCCCTAAGGGATCAAGAGATCGAAAAGTCTCATCTATCATCTTATTCCTTTCCTTTTATAGGGAAATTAATACCCATATTCAGGTAATCATTCCTTTATAAATTTTCATATGATCCTTTGGAAGCTATAGAAAATAAAATTCTGAGATTGATCTCTCTATAAATAATGACTTAGTCTATATGTTTCATTATAAAATTCTTTATCTGATTCCCTGAAAAGTTTATAGCACTACTGTTATCATATTGGATAGATAATTCAATATAATTGAATCTAATATCCATTATGTTGTGTTTATTCTACAAAATCAATTCACAACAACAAAAATAGTAATATATTTTTCTCTAGTGGTAACTAATGAAACTGAGTATTGTTTATAACTCGACTAGGACACGATGGATTTAAATAGAAAATTGTAGGTTCCTAATGAAATATTCCTAGCATGTATAAAAAAATCAAATATGGTATCCCAATATAATGACAGATTAAATTTAAGAGTTTTTGGAAAAATAAATGAGAGGGAAATTGTTCATTTTAAATATCTTAAAATTCATTTTACCACTTTTAAATGAGATTCTATTGGATGTTCATGAAATATATCACATAAGAATACTAAAAATATAATTTTTGGTATATGGCCATTAAAATAAAATAGATTCCAAGTAATATGACTATAATGATTAATATCAGCTGGTTTTCTAGCTTCATCCAAGTCCATCATTTCATTAGAACTCATAAGATTTGAATGTACTTTACCACTTTCATGTCCAAACCTATGAAATCAAGTATGAAATTTATTTTATTTACCACATTCCCAAGGTCCTTTTCATAAATCTAAAATAGTAGAAAATAATTTAAATCACCCATAATGATCATTTTAAATTTTATTTGCAAGAGTTCAAAAAATTCATTGTAATTGTTTTATATTTAGAACAAAAAATCACATCATCAATATATATTTTAATAAATAATATATATGAGGATGAAGTATTATTAAATAAAATATAATGTTCCATTCCTAATGAAAATCCATTTGATAATATAAATTAACTTAAACATTCATACCAAGAAATAGTTGATAGTCTAAGTCCATAAAGAGCTTTGGAATATTTAAAAATATAATTTGGAATGTGAAGAAATTCCAAACATTGAGGTTTTTTAACATAAAAATCCTCCATAAGAAAACCATTTCGGATAGAAGATATTAAATCCATCTAATATAATTGTAAATTCATATGTGATACATAGAATATGATAATCATAATATATTTTAATATATCTATAGGTGTAATGGTATCTTCATAATTTGTACCTTCTTCATGTTGGTACTCTTTATCAACAAGTATAACCTTGTTCCTAGTGATCACACCATGATCATCCGGTTTATTCCTAATAGAGAATTTGGTTCCTATAATAGGATAATCATAGGGTCTATGGACTAACTCACATACCATGTTCCTCTTGATGTAGATTAATTGTTGGTTCATTACTGAACTCCAAATCTTATCAACTAAGGATTCCTTTATAATAATAATCTCTAATTGATATAAAAGGGAATGATATTCTACAAGATTTACTACTATCCATCTAAGTATAATCCCTTCATCTAAAATTACCAAAAAATGTTTCTAAGGCTTGGTTATTAAAGGTTATAGGCTATCTTGATAATACACTTTTTGATTCACTGGTATCCAACCATTCATGGTTTTATTCTATAAAATCAATCATCATCCTTTTTATTGTCAACTATATTCTCAGTTATAATGTTTGAAATTGAATTACATAGCTCATCAACTCTACTTAACATGTGATCAAAATGATAAGATTCATCAAATTGCACACTAGTTGATTCATAATCATTGAAATTTTATTGAAAATTGTATATTTCATAGAATAAGTAGAGTATCTAGGGAGTATTACATAATTATAATTCTTATTCAAATTTACCAATATTAACCATGGTTTTTAGAATAAAAATCATTCACCCAAACACTCAGAAGTATCAATTATTTTTATTTTTATTTTTCTATTTTTCATAAGGTTTTTTGATAAAAATATGTAAAATTACAATAGTGTTTATGACATAACATGTTGTATTTACATCTTTAATCCAAAAATTAGTAGGAAAATTCTATTCAAATAACATTGTTCCAGTAATTTCACAAATTTTCTTACTCCTTCTTTCAACATCAACATTCCATTGAGGTGTCTTGGGGGAAGAAAAGTGTTATGGGTACCATGTTTTGAAAAATATGAATTTAACTCATGGTTTTCAAATTCTCTTCTATGATTACTTCTTATAGAATTAATTTTGACATCTTTCACATTTTGAACCAATTTTTAAAAATCTCTAAAAAAAGAATATGCTTCAATTTTAATATATAAAAAACCCGTGTAAATATAAAAAATCATCAACCTGAACATATAAATAGATTTTTGTCTACGTCTTTTAGTTATACCTAGACCGTAAAAATCCATATAAATAATCTATTTGGGTTTACAATTAACAACTTTATTAATTGGTTTAAAATATGACTTGTTTTACTTTCCCATATGGCATGCATCAAATAGATTTTTATATACAATTTATGTTGAGATAATCCAAAACTAAAATATTCTAAAAAAATTCTAAAATAGTAGAAATTAAAATGTCCTAATATTATATTTTAAATCCAGGATTCAATTTTTTAGCATTTAAACAAATCACTTTTTTCTACTAAAAGAATTAAAATATTGTGTATAGGAATTCTATGTTCTCGATGACTTATATTTATGATTTTTATCATTAAAAATTGAAAATTATTTATTATTAAAATAAAAAAATATTTTCTTCATTATAAAGATGTGAAATAATTATCAAATTTTAATTTTATAACTTTATATAAAGTATATTATTGATGAGGATTGATATTGGAATACAAACTAATCCAACGCCCATAATATTGCCTTTAGTATTGCCACAAAAGGTGATATAGGCTCTATAAATTGTTTATAAGGAGAGGAAATTAGAGTTATATCCACTAATATGTATTGAGATTCAATTATACATATTCCATTTCTAATTTATTCTCTTAAAACATTTTCACTTCAATAAAAAATCAAACAATTAATTATATTCATACCCATATTCTCTTGGGTCTAGTAATGCTAAAAACAAATGATTTCAAACACAAATATATTTGAGCTGTCCAAAAAATATAGAACTAAATTTTGAAAAAAAAATATTTAAAGGCATGTTAAATATAGATAATTATACTTTTATAAATCTAAAAAATTATCATAATTCCCAAATTATCCATGGTGAAAACAGGTGATTTTTAATTTATTTTTTTCATTAGAAGAAGTCATTAATTATTTTTGAAATGATTTTGGTTCCTCGGATTGAATTTAAATTCCAAAAATATTTTTATTTGATATATTGTTTATAGTTATTGCATTAAAATAATTTTCAAATTTTGGGAAAACTATTGGCATATATTTTATATGTTTAACAACTATTTTTTTGTTTTTCATTCTTATTACCATGTTCAATAAAAGATGCAAAAAAAATTTCTAGCATGGTTTTCAAATCTAAAATTCGTTTATTTATGGCCTCGTTTTCATTAAAAATAACATCATATAACTTTATAATAACTTCCTCTTATTTTTAAAATATTCATACATTGTTTATAGTATGGTAAATTATTCATTTAGTTTATTAAAATATGATTTTTCATTTTCAAATTTAGATTCATGATCAGAAGAATCATAAGAATGTACCTAAACCAAATGTTATATAATTCACATGTTTTCCTTCTGATTAGAATTTTCAACTTCTAATTATAACGATTTAGAATCACTATAATACACTGAATAACTCCATGTGGATTTAATGACATTCTATGATTTTTTCTAGTATACAAATTTCATGATTCAGTTTTATCATAGCTGTTGTTGAATTTTTATACTTTAAAATTTTTTTATGTTTCATTAATTCTTATATTCCTAAAATCTTCCTTATTTTCCGTTTCCATCATGTATCATGAAACTATTTAAGAGTTTCATTAAATATATTATCTTTTTATTGAATTTTTTAATTCTCTCGATTACTGAGAAATTTCACTATCTAAAATAGGACAGCTTGAATTTTAATCAAATGACTCAACAATTTGCATCAATTATCTTTTCATTTCGTCCTTTGAAGTTGAAACTTTTAAACAAACACTATCCATATTTTTTAAACTATTATCTCAATCTTTAACTTCCATCTCATCCCCAAACATCATATAAGTTACAATAAATCCTTTTATAGTAAAATTTTTTATGTATATAGATTTTCTAATGGAATCCTTGATTAAACTATATATTGGTGTAATAATTCTATGGGTTTTTAATTATTTATCTAGTTTTGGAATGGTTGTTAAAAAAATAAGAAACATTATTTACCTCCTAATTAATTCTTCCATTCAACTGAGCGATTCTTTCCCTATCCATCATTCTAAAGGTAACAAACATAATCCTATAATTATTATATCTAATAGATCTCACATTACATGTTCCTTAAAATGATAAATCTATAGATGTGAGTATTGTAAAGTGGTTATAAAAATTTTATCATGTTCTTTATTTTGATAGATTACTCTCCATTCACATTTTTTTAAAATCAAAATTGTTTTAAAAAATTATTAATTTTTTTTCAAGGATTAATAATGTATATGTAAATGTTTTAAAATGATCATAATTTTTTAATATATTTTATTTTTTATTATTCTTAGTGATATTTTTTTACGATTATGTAATAAAATTGGGATATATATTCTAAGCCACCAAGGCTAGCCCTCTACCAGACTAAAGGGGTCGAATGGGTCAACCCCATGGGAGGGACTTCTAGTGGTTGCCCAAAAAGTGTCATTAACATGATCGTATGTGAATAGTGAATATATAATACAAGTTGGACAGTTTATAAGTACCACATAGAATTCCTAGAAGGTGTACAGGTTGGTCTTAGTACACCTATTGGGTCGAAGCCCATGTGAAGGGATAGTGGGCTGTGGGTGCTAATCTCCCACTAAAATTTTGAGTGAGGAAATCTGTGGCTATATTGTTACACTACTTATTCCCAAAATTCCATAATTGATGTTGTACACACATATTCAAACACCATTTATATAATTTAAAAAACTGAAATAGTGATCAACTTTTTGATCAATCAAATCTTTATCCTTTGACATATTTTGTATCTCCCATGTGTCAATTCATATCCCACACATCACCTATTAAAAAATTATATTGGCATCTTATTTTGGACACATTCCTATGTTTTTTTGTACACCGATCGTCTCATATAGAATATTTATAAACCTTCCACCTACAACTATCTCCGAGGCTGATCTCTTCGAGCCTCGACATGAATTATTGGTTTGATGCATCCTTCAGTTTATTTAGTGATGGTAGAAAATATTTCTTCCATTGTTATATTATTCATTAATAGTGGATATTTGTTTAACAAATAGCATATTCTTCATGGGTGGATCATTTATTCACTAGTAGATTATTTCATTCACCAATAGATCCATGATCACTAGTAAATCTCTCTCACTTTTAGTTTACTTCATCGGCCTTCAGTGAATGCACTTGAATCACCATTGATCATCTACATATCACTTTCTATTATTTGTTCTTTCACTAATAGATTTATTTTTTCACTGGTTGGTTGAATATCAATGGTAGATAATTCAACCACCATTATGTTTATTTTTTCACCGATATATTAAACTACACCGGTAGGTCATTCATCAAATAGTAGTTCTTTTTATCACAAAATGGTAGAACATTTTTTCTTATTTCACCAAAATATCTTGGTTAATTAGTGTAATGTAAGTATCATTATTATCATTGGAAACTATTAGTTTATGCTTCTTAGAAGAAGGATAGATATCTCTCTTCTTTGAAATGGTAGATAAATTTTTAAAAAGTAGAGACTCACTCTATAACTCATTATTTTTCAATGATAGATAAATTTTACACTAATAGAAGAATGAATATAGTGCTCACTTTTTTGAAATTGTTGGTAAATTTTCCATTGGTATAAGAATCAAGTTACTGCACTCTATTTCAATGGTGGATCTTTACAACTGATAGATAAATCCAATGCAAGTTTTTTTAATCTATATTTAGTTAAAATAAATCGTTTTTAAAAATTTGATTCATTATTTTTTTATGTGGTTAAATAAAATATTTTGTTAAAATGTTTGTTAAATTTTGTTGAAATATAATTGTATGTTGTGAAAAAAAATTAATCATTTTTTATATACACATATACACATAGTTTGAAATTCTTATGATGCTCTATTTTACAATATTTAATTATCTCCTTAAACTGGGTATGCATCCTTTTTATTTTCAATTTTTATTTTATTCTGAATTTTTTAAAATTGTTACACATAAAATTTAAAATCATTTCATTTAATATATCACTAAGAAATAAAATTTCTTAATTGGTACGTGGTATTCCGCGTGACTTTTATAGACAAATGTAATGGTTATATTATTTTATTTTTATAACCTAAAATGTTCAATGTAGTTATTGGACATGGACATGCTCGTATAAGATCGTTCCATTAATGATAAGAGATATATTTTCTAGGAATAGAAAAGTTATTGTTCATTTCATTTGAGTGATTATTTTTTGATACAACCTGAAAACAATATTTTCTTATTTCCTTTTGTTCAAGAAACTTTGGAAACGTCTATACTCTAGTTGTGATCATTGAAGTAATTAAACTTTCAATAATGTTTCTTTCATGAGACCAATGATCATAGAGCTTAAACGTATTTGAAAATTCTAACCATCTTCTAATATTTATGTATTTTTCTTCATGTAATATTTATTCTTTTGTTTTAATATCTTTGATTTTGGTTTATTCTTTTACCAATAAGAAGAAATTCTAGCATAATATGATTATTCCACCTTAAAAAATAATTCATGAGTTGTGACACCCTATAAGAAGTCAGGTAAATAGACTACATTGTGTATATTGTAAAATACTAGGTTGTGCCTCTAGGTTCCTGCAAAAAGGATATGTTTTTAGAAAGGTTCTCACACTATTAAAAGTGAGGTTCTTAGTGTCTACTATTCTTCTCAGGTAGTATAGAATTTTGAGGAGTTGAGTAGTATCATTTTAATCTTAGTCATTGTAAATCATGGTGTTTTTTCAATGTATTTATATTGAAATTCATTTTAAAAACTCTTCACAAACTACAAGTCTATATAATCTATGAATTTTTTTATTAAAATATAATAAAAATTCACACCCTATTAATGATTTCATTCAATATCGTTAAAAAAATTAGTATCAAAGTAAATTCTCTAATATATTATCTTTTCAAATTTCATTAGTATGATACCATATATTTGGTATGATAGACAAGTCTCTGGTATGATAGCCTAGATGATTATATCTATTATTTATTTTTATCTCTATAATGAACTAGTATCCTAGACTAAACAGTCTAAGGAATAAAAAAAAGTTAATTTTTGGTGAAGACATAAATGTGAATGGTGGATGGATTCCCCAAAAACCCCATTCATTTATTGAAGTGAACATGTTAACAGTCTAGGATACTATTGGGTAATGACATGGTAGAATATTTTTTGAATTACAATGTAAAAAATATTTTATATTTTTCTACAAGTAAAAGTTTCTATAAATATTTTTCATCTTATAAGACAGTCCACTACATATAGAGGATAGGTTAAGTGATTCATTATGTGGATGAAAATTTCATCAATACTAAGCTAGGAATTCTCCGAACGGAATACCAGGACTTCAATATGGGAGATGAAAAATTTGTATACTAGATATTCCATTAGTTGACTAGTATAATTAATGGAATGAGTACTATTGTAGAATTTTTATAAACCACACCTCATGTTGAAAGAGTAACAATTTCTCTTATAGAAATATTTAATTGTAATCTAGTGGACATCGATGAGAGAAATAATTTTATGAATTATACGATAGATGAATTAATATTCTCCCTTATATAGTGTGAGTTAGACCTGAAAAATATTTCTGATGTGGATTATATAAAAAGAATGGATATTTCATTTAAATCTAATGTTATTGATATCCCTAATTCCTCTAAATCTGAGTTATATGAAATTGAAAAGGATATGGATCACATTATTAAATATTTATTCAAGTTCATAAAAAATGAGGAAATAATCAGTTCAAGAGGATGTCTATAAAAGAAAATACGAAAGGAAATATTAGTACCAATAATGATGTTTTAGAATTATCTTGTTATGAGTGTTGAAAGAAAGGTAAAATAATGACTGAATTACCTAAAATAGAATATCCAAATAAAAAATGAGAGACGAATAAAATAAAAACAATCCTTGTTGATTGGTTAGGACTCCTCATACAGTTATGACTCAAGCGCTGATTCTGGAAGTGATCAATAAATAGAGAATATTTCCCTGATCAGTATTCAATGTTGGGTAAATGATTCACTCTTTAATTAATTAATAACTCCTGAAATTTTTTATCATAATTCATTAAAATTAAATGAAATTAAAATCATTTTTTATTCAAGATCTTATTCTAATTCTTTATTTCCCAATATTTAGAAACTATTCAAAGAAAATGAAAAATAATAATAATGAATGATGGACTCTAGATAATTAGAAAGTATACAAATGTACAAGTTAAAAATAAGAAGTTTAATAAATAAAATGAGAACATGAATATGGAATTTGATAATATGAAAATATGTGTTTCCCATAATGATAAATCTAAAGAGGATTATGTTTCTAAGTTTCTAAAACTAAAAGTGGAAAATGAAATTGTTAAAAACATTCAGGAACAAAATGATAAAGATCAAGATATAAGTATTAATTTAAATGTGGATGATCTAAATAGTATAGAAAAATAATTTTCCAAATTAAATCAATAAGATAATAAATTATAAAACATTTTTTTTAGATCCAATGAAAAAAATCTATAAATATTTAGAAACTATTAAAAAAGAGAACATGGATTTGAATATTGATGTTTTTAATCTTAACAGTATTTATCTACTATTTTAAATAGTACAAAATAATATGATAAAAATATGTATTTAATGAAACTAAAAAAATAAAAATGATTTTGGATAAAAAATATTAATAAATATTTTAAATAAAATTATCCTTGTTAAAATGTTAAATTGAAGTGTTTCTAGTGTAACCTATTTTAAATATATATTGAAATGTAATTATGCCAATGAGTTTTCACTAAGATTTAATAATTTTTTGGGGAATAGAATTTTTTTTATTCCTATATATTTATTTTCTAATTAGTAGACTAATAAATTCTATAAATAAATCTGTGTTCCAATGTTTTATTCTTCTAATATAGTCTGACCCAATATAGACTTGGTACTGAAATAGTCTGTATGGTTTTCTAATATCATGAAATTTTCATTATAAGACTCTATTTCTCTTTCTAATTATATAGTGGCTAATCCAAACACCTAAAAAGTGATATTTCAAAATTTATATGTTTTAATTCATGTGATGGTGGCATTGTCACATTTGGAGAGAACTCTAAAGGCCTGATCAATGGTATTTGGGTATATGGTTTTTCTAGAATAAATATTATTTCAAAGTATAATATGTACATGGTTTAAAATATAATATAATAAGTATATCATTTTTTTAATGATTGGTTAAATATTATATTTCAAAATGATAAATGTATTGTATATAAAAATAAATTAGTTTCATTTTCATCAAATTGAATAGAAAATGTATAAACTATTGATTTATCTAATCTAACCAAACAAAATTTCAAGTGATTGAATGCTATAGAAGAAGATAAAATTTTTTGTCATAGGGGGATTGTGCATGAAAGCTTCATATTCTTGCAAAAACTGTCAAAGAGTGAATAGGTTCTATAACTTCCCAACTTACATACAATTATGTACTTCGTGTGTGATTCCTGTTTAAATGTTAAGAAAAACAAATAAATATTTAAATCTATAAATTAAGTTATTACTACTTGATGTTTGGAATTATTTCATATGTATTTTTTTAACCAGTAAAACCTATTAGTTTCAGTGGTAAGAAGAATATATTATTACTTTTGAACGACTGTATTAGATTCTTATATATTTATTTCTTATCCTGTATAAATGGATCTTTATTAAAATTTTGTTATTTCCATAAAAATATTCAATATTTAAAAAATTAATCAATAATATCAACTAGAAGTGATGTTTGTGTTGAATGTTTTAACATATAATTTGTTAAATTCATTGAAACAAATGGATATAAATATTATTTCTCATTGAATTGAACACCACAATAGAAAAGTGTGGTATAAAGAAAGAAAAAATCTATTCATGAAATTTCTATGTCTATGCCAATGGAATTTAGTGCACCTAAATACAATTTGGGTCGAAGTTGTAAAAAAATATTTCCATTTTATAAATAGGGTTTCAATTACACTTTTCATAAATAAGGCCTCTTAGGATCTCCTAAATGATTTTAAACCTAAAGTTGGGTATTTTAGTGTCTTTGGTTTTACTGTCTATATCTTAAATACAAAAGATAATTTGAAAAAATTTTGATTCTAAATGAGTTGATGGGATATTTTTTGGACATTCAAATTATAGTAACGCTTATAGATTTTTCAATATAGAAGCATTATTTATTGAAAAATATACACATGTTAATTTTATTGACAATATTTATAATAAGAAGGATTATAAATCAATCAAATAAAATGGTGGGTTTATATAATTTAAATTTAATGAAGATAATGACTAAGATAATGATAATGCATCAGTTGGGTGGGATCATATATGTTCTTAAACAGATCCAAAGGAATTTAAAATACTAATAAATCATCCTATTAAAAATGTATTTGGTAATATATAATCTCATATTCAAACAAGAAATTCGGTTTAACTTCACCATAAAAACTTATATTTTTTGATGACTTTGTTCCTATCAATGTTTAAAATTATTAAATTGATTCAAATTGGTAAAATTCAATGAATTAATAATTAAATAAATTTTAATGGAATACAAGTTTTATTTATTTTATTTTCCAAAAGATAAAATTTTTATTGGAAGTACATGGATTTTTCATTATAAACATGATGAAGTTGGAAAAATAGTTAAAAATAATGAAAGACTAATAGCTTAATGATATTCCCAAGAAGAGGGAATTGAATTTGAATAATATCTTTTTCCTTTCTCTAGAATGGAATAAATCATAATTCTATTATCCTTTTTTAGTGTTCAAAACACTAATTTATTTCAAATTCATGTACAAAGTTTCTTTTAAAATGGAATTATTTTAGAGGAAACTATTTAAATAACCAACCTTGAATTTGAAAATGATTAATTACCAAATCATGTATTTAAACATAATACATCCTTAAATGGTCTTAAGAATGCTCCAATAACTTGTTATGAAATACTAAAAAAATTATTATATAATGACTTTTTTAATGATAGGACTGACCCATCCTTTTTTATAAAAATAGTTTCAAATGATATACTGATTATATACTAATATGTTCATGATATATTTTTTTCAACAAACCATTCTCAATGTAATTATTTCTCTATTATTATAATAAGTGAATTTTTAATTTTCTAAATGGAAGGATAATAAGTTTTTCTTGGATAAAATATTAATCATAGGAATGGAGGTATTTTATTAAATCAAACTATGTATGCTAAAGAACATGTTACAATTTTTTAAGTTGATTATGGTAAATTTATGAAAAATCAATGTTTTCTAGTGATATGTTTTTTATTTACTATCATACGTTGATTCTGACATTTGAGTTTACAAAATTGGCCATAAATGAACTTTATTTATCATTCATTTTTGAGTAAAAAGTCTAATTTCATTGAGTTCTAAGAAACAAATCTCATTATCATTATCCATAGTTGAGGATGAATAGATTTATTCTACTAGTTATTGTTAATAGAGTATTAGGATAAAAACATTATGAATTTAAAATGAATTTGGAAAAAATTCTTGTATACTGTGATATTTCAAGTGCTATTTAAAATTTTAAAATCCTTTTTAATACTCTAGAATAAGAAAAATACATTTTATATTTCGTTTTCTTAGGGTTAAAATAAATAAAGGTGATATATGTTTATAAGTTTTTTTATTAAGAAACAGTGAGATAAAATTTTCACTACACTCTTAGATTCTATTGAATTTGAGAAACTGAGTTTTGAATTGGAAATGCTAGAATCTTATATTCTATTTTTAGTATATTCACTAATATTTAATGTAATTTTACAATTATTCTATAATTAATTGTTACTTATACTCTGATTAGATGATAATTAAATATTCCCTTTAAATGTTTTATTAAACTAAGTCTACTATAATTCTAATTTTAGTGAATACTATAAATATATGTTTTCTTTTCTTAAAATATACTACTCTATTAATTTTAAAGTAGTTTATTTTTTATTTAAAAGGATTTTATTTTACAGAATGAATTCTAAAATACTTTTTGATAAATTTCCAAAAGGGGAGATTCTTTTAAAAAAATTAATTAATGTTTTGATTTTTATGCTAAAAAAGTAGGAGTTTGTTAGTATTTTAATGTGGTTTTAACACATCAACATTGTTCTTTATTTCGATAAATTACTCTTTTAAAATTTTATTAAATTCAAAAAAATAAGCAATATATAATTAATGTTTACAATTTTAAAAAATATTTATGCAATTTTTTTTAAATTCTTTTAATATTTTAATATTTTTTATTTTTTATTTTATATAATGTTAGTTTAATTTTTTTAGTATTAAGTTAAAAAATTGGGCCATTTATTGTGATCTACAAAAGCTAGCCCTCAACTATACCAATAGGACCCAATGGGTCAACCCCTTGGTATGGCCTTCCATTGGTAGCCACAAAGAGGCACTGATCTTCTTGAACGTTCATAATATAGACATAATATTGGTGGGACCAGTGATAATTCATGTATAGTGTGCCTGAAAGTATCATTGGTTGGGATGGGAAAGACAACTGGGTTAAAACCTGTGTGTTAGAGTTGGGGTTTTCTAGTGATGATACACCACTGATAGATCAAGTGGGGGAATGTGAGGCTTGATTGACTTACCACTGGTTCCCCACATCCCATAATCTACGTAGTATTCAACTTTTAATACAGCATCCATACGATTTAAAAAACTTGGATATCAATCAACTATTTGATCAATATAATCTCCACTGTTCGATCTATTTTTTTCTCATGCATATTAAGCCTTATTTTATGCCTCTCTTATTCAAAAATTCTATCATCCTCTTCCTTATGTCACTATTATGTGTTCTTTATTATTTCATTCATCTCTTCTGGGATTTTTTGAATCCTTTAACCATCAAATAGCACATTCACTACTCACTTCAATCCTTAACATGAATTACTCTTTCCATGCATCCTAAGGTGGATTTATTAATGTTTGAACCTATTTCTTCTATAGGAATATTATTCTTCAATGGAAGAATATTTTTCCAATAATATATTATTCTCCAATAGTGGATAATTTGATCACTAATATTTTATTTCTACAACTAGTAAATCCATGTTCAATGGTACATCTATTCTCTTTAGTAGTTCAGTCATTTGGTCTTTAGTACATACGATGAGATCACCATCGCTTAATTGTGGATCATGGTCTATCAATGGTTCTTTCACTAACAGATATATTTGTTCACTAGCAAATTAAAAACCATTGGTATATTTTTCATCAACAGATAGTTATATTTTTTCACCAAAATATTAACCCCTACCAATAAAACTAGCATCCACCTTTAGTTATTTTTTTCAAAAAATGGTATCACTTCTTTCATGCTTCTCCAATGGAGTTTTTTAGTCAGTGGCATAGATCTAGCCTGATTCTTATTGAATCTTTTTATTTTATACTTATTAGGAGAAATTTATATCTCTCTCCATTATGAAATGGTACATCAATTTTTTACCATTAGAGGAGTCAATCTACCAATATTTGTTTTCCAATAGTAGGACAATTTTCCACTAGTAGAATAATCAATCTACCGCTCTCTATTTTACAATGGTGATTTAATTCTACACTAGAAGAATAATAAATCTATTACACTATGTTTCAATAGTGGATATTCACCACTGATAGATCAATCCACCTCCATTATTTTTAATCCACCATTATTAAAAAACTTATTTCTAAAATTTTTATTAATTATTTTTTATTTGATATAATTAAAATAAATATTTTGTAAAATTATTTATAATAATTTTTTAAAATATTATTTTATATTGTGTAAAAATAATTGTGAGAATTATTTTATGTATACATATACATGAGGTTTGAAATTTTTATGATTCTCTGTTTAATAAATTTTATTATCTAATTAAGAAATAAGTATATCATTTTTTAACTATTGTGTCATTTGATTTTTTTAAAATTCTTATACATAACATAGTAAAATTTCTATTCTAATATTTCATGAAGAAATAAAAGATCCTAATTTTTATGTGTTATTCAGTGAATTTTTTCACAAAATATCGTAATGGAAAATTTATTTTATTTTTATACTCTAACAAGTTTCATGATGTTATTTGACATGTACACTCCTAGAATATGCTTTACTTATTTATCCAAGAGAATTATTCAAGGAATAAAAATAATTCTAACATAGATCATTCGAGAGATTATTTTCTGATACAAATCTAATTCATTTTTTTGTACTCAATTTTTTTCAATAAACTTCTACAACTTCTGTACTTTTGGAGCTATCAAATAAGAATATCAACTTTTGAAATTGTTCCATTCAATTGATCAATTCTCATCCTGTTTCAACATCTCTAACATTTTTTTATCATTTGGTAATTTCCATTTATTATTCATAATGTAATAATTAATATTTTGTGTTTATTTATTTGAGTCCAATATATTATTTTACCAGTCAATAAAATATTTAATTATCTACTTATTACACCATTAAAAGGAAGTCTTTATTGTGACTCACGATCAAATTCAGGTAAACAGACTAGGTTGAGTCTCTAGAAAAATAATAGGTTGTGCCTTCAGGTTTTTATAAATGGAAGTGTCTATAAGAAGGTTATCACAACTTAAAAATTGAGGTTCTTAGTGGGTAGAACTCTTCTTGAGAAGTAAAGATAGATGAATTGTACTAGGATCTTCATGATATAAACCACTATTAATCATGGTGTTCTTTTATTTTATTTTAGTTATAGTTCATTTCAATAAATTTTCACTTACTGTAGATCCGTATATTATAATCTATTATTTTTTTCTTAAATTTTTAAAATGAAAATTCACCCCCCCACTATTCATAATTTCTTTCAATATCAATCCAACAATGGTAATCTACATACCCCAAGTTGTTGGATATTGTTAAAACTAGTTGAAATGATCTTGACCTAGTCTATGTATTATAGAATTCATATAATTAGTTTTTAGATGAAAAATATTTTTATTATTTGTGTCCCATGTTTCTTAATGTGTTTTTAGAATCACATATGGATTCACTACTTCTATATATACCATCCCACCAAGTTTCTTTAGATAAATTCTCATTTTTTTTCTTCTAAAAACCATAATTCTCACTATTAAAATTGGGATCTCTTACCATTAAAAAACCTTCTCTATTTTAAGTTATATAAGACTTAGTAAATATGATATTTCTTCTTAAAAATTTGAAATATAATAACCCAGAAGTCATAATCTACAATACCAATTGTTTTTCTAAGAGGGCCACACTGTGAATCAAGAGGTGGCGTGGGTGAATTCTATTCACTGAAAATTTTGTAGCATAAAATCCATCCCCTATAAGATAGTAAACTCATATCATGTTTTCGTGATAAGAGAAATTAGTGTAAATAAAATATTAATTAAAATATATTAGACATTGAAATTATAGTGGTTTAGGGAGCAGAAGTCCCCTAGTCCACTCTACTAATACTCTTCCCCATGATTTAAGTGATTTTTCAATAGACTAATCCATATTTTTGGGAATATAAGTCCTTTTTTCTAGGGATCAGATGACTGAGTAGAATTATTCTACACATGGTAGAATATTTGTATGATATTTCAACCAGGATAAAAAAAGGTTATATAAATTTATTTTCCAGAATGTTCATTTCACATTAACCATTACAATAAAACAGATTATAAGAACATTATTTACATATTAAGATCAATGTTATAAAATACAATAGATATAAGAGTATATATCTCTATAACTGATGATAAGAATATTATGGAATCATTGGGAGTCTTTTTAAATGACATCAATGATGATAAAGATGGTACCACTATCGATCTTGCAGAATCTACTTATTTTAGAGTAAAATGGAGTAACATACAAAGATATTTGAGAGTGATTTATAGATGACATATCATGTTATTATAATATTATATGTATATATTCATATCACATCATACCACATATAAATTAATGAATAATTTATATTTTAAAAGTATAGCAACTGATCTTTAAAATTTATGGTTAGAATATAAATTCCATATGTCCTTTTCATAGAAATACCTCGAAAAATGTAATGTTCATTAAATTATATGTGTACTTGTTTACCTTCTTAGTATATGCCTCTTATTATAATCATTTTTACTATAAGGAGGTAAATAAAAAATTAATAAATGAACAGTAACATTAAATCTCACTAAAACACTCGATAAGTAATAATAAATAGGCTGCAGAATGATATATCCTATTATCAATCACCACGTAGCTTAATTATACAGATTTGAATTAACATATCCAAATTAATCCATCGAGCCGTTATCCATTTAGCCGATTCATTGGCATATCCATATCTGTTTATTAATTCATCATATAACTAAATTTCTTCAAAAGGTTTGTTTACTCACATAGCAGATTTGTTATATAGATGAATTGAATTATGCAACCATTTGGAGTCAAGTTCCCAATTTCACCTTGTATCAAAATTACATAGCCAAATAATCTAGGTAACCAATTCACATAGAAATTTGATCTTCATATCCAACTAATCATGTAGTTGATTCATTGACATAGGTTTTTGATGTTTTCCCAAGATCGAAGTAGTTGTTTCTCCACCTAGAAAAATGCCTCACATTTCCAATGTTATAGACATAAGAAAATATCATCCAAAACATCCATTATTTTATTATTAAATTATCTAACAATAAAAAGGACTAAAATAATGAAAAAACATGATGGAGCCACCTAAAAACAAAAATTTCATGAATATATAAAGTGTAATTGATATCATCAAAACCTAAAGTGCATGGGATGTGTTTGAAAAACACTAGAAGTCAAAGACATGTTATCTTATGTTTAATGAACCTTAATTATTACATATATATCATATATACTCATTATTTCCATCTTTATAACCATCCATGTAAATTGGTGATGACTAACGAATTATATCGCTATGTAGAGACAACAAGCCATATGTACACATGAGCAATGTTTTTTCTTTCCATATTATTGAAAATAGCTGCAAAATGGTTTTCCCAAAATCCAAATAACATCTTAGTATGTTGATTATTCCATATGTGTAACACCCCTTGATTTCATGATTCATTTTTTTTAAATAAATTCAAGAGCTTGTGTTATATGAAACACTGAGTTTGAGGGCAACACCATCAATTAACCTGGCCATTTAAATAGTGGTTATGAATAATATTGAAAACATTATAAAATTTATCTATATTATATATAATTTTAATATCCATCATATGTGTTTCCTGGACAATTATATAAGAAATAATCCAATTTTATAAAAACAAACTATATTTTTTTAATGGGGAATTTTACCAAATTTTAATGGTGTACCGTTTTTAAAACTAATTTTTATATTTTTTTTATATTTTAATTTTCCAAATAGAATCAATTTTTTAATTCAAAATCTCAAAATTAACTTATGGGGAATTATTAGTTTTTTGTTGAGAGGTTTTATTTTAGATGAATAATGAAAAATATTGCATTGTATTCAAAAAAATTGTTTTTCATTTAAATAACTATTACAATTTAAATTTATTTTTAAAGTAATAATTGATAAAAAAATACATATATTAATCCAATTTAGTTCGTTGGAATAATTTTCTATTGAAAATATATTTAAAAACTTATTGAACTTTTGAATGTTTATTTTACCCATCGTCTCACCACATCTGTTGGATTCATGTTAAAATTAATTTAGCCACTTTGTTGATATAATTTTGAAAGATTAACCAATACAGTTATAACTAGTATGATTTGTACATTCTAATAAGATCAACTAAATTTTTTAGATATTTTGAATAGAAACATTAGTAAATTTTTTGCTTACCACAGTTAAGGGTAAATAGGTTAATTAAATGTCAAAATAATATTAAAATATTATAATGATACCCTAACACTTGTCCTATTTTCATGAGATGAGTGGGTTTCGACCAAAACCAACCTTCGGAAAAAATTATAACCTTTTTAAGCCACTTGGGTAAGAATATGACATTTATAATATATTATTTAAAGATAAACTAAAAATGATATACTCATATTTTTAATAACTATACCATTTTTATTATAGGGTTATAAAAAAGATATATTCAACTATAAATATTAATTTTAAAGATAAGAATTTTATATGCATTATTATAATTTATTTATATTTTTTATGAGAAAATAATTAACATAAATAGAAACACAATGGTGATGAAATAATTGTTTAAATAATGTAATAATCAAATAAATAATGTTAAAAATGTTAATGTAAATATAATTTCAGTTATTTAATGTCATCCACATTTTTTTGATGAATTTGACATGTTAGTAATGTTTTACAATTCTTTTTTTTGAGTTTATCGTGTTAGTTTTGTTTTTATATAAGATGAAATAATTAATAGTTTCAAAATTGACAAATAAGATATTTGAAAATAAATAATATTTTATTAAAAGATATAAAATAAAAAAAAGAAGTATAATTTGGGGAAAAAATGGAATAAGTCTTAAAATATGATCAATAACTCCATTAGTGGTCTTTTTTCATTTTAAATTAATTATATTAAATAGTTATGTATAGATTATATGATATCTTAGTAATAGTTAAAAGTGTTAAATAAGAGTTAAAACAAAATGATAAATATTCAAACAAATAAAAAAATACCATAAAAATATTGGATGAATAATGTTATACCCTTATCGCATTATGATTGATTTTGAATTTTTTAATGGACACTTATCTAATAAAAAATTATAATATTTAAATCAAAAATAGTTGCATAATGTCACTCTCTTGGTTTTTAATAACTTTTATCTATCAACATAGGAAAAAATTCAGATATAAACACACATAAATGTCAATTTTTATCATAATGATATTACTGTCATTATTTATTTTTATTTTTATTTTTTAGAAATTTTAGTATTGCCTTTAATGCTTCTTTAATGATAAAAATAGTATTTATTTAATTAACAAAAAAAATTAAATAATTGCGATTAAGAATATTAATTATGATATATGTTTATGAGTTAATGTGTGTACTTTATTTCATAGATCTATAAGATATATTATGGATATGTAAAAGAATTATATTTGAATTCTCAATTGTTTTAATGTATTTAAAGTCAAATTAAATGAATATTATCACATTTGACAATAATAATATTTTATCGAATTAATATATAATTAAATTATTAAAAAATAAAAAAATGTAAAATTATAGAAAAGGGGATAATATATGGTCAAAAACGTCATACCCCATTCAGTTATATCTCATTTGGAATTTTTTGTCTCCATAATATCTTTTTTTATATTTTAATATTTTGAAGATTTCTAAAGGTGCCCCTTACCTCAATTATAAAAGGAAACCTCCTCCCTCACTCCCTCACAACACTTTGATCCTTTTATCTCAACCATCCCATGATCATTTAACTTTTAAATCTCCCTAGTAATATTATAGAGGTTTTTGCTTCAAAAAAGACCAACTCTGGTGTCATTAATAAGAGATCTGGAGGGAGACTGTCGAAGAAGAGGTAATCTCCTTACTAACTCTTTCAAAATTGTTTCTTATTCTACTTACACTTCATGTGTTGATTTCATTTTAAATTAATAACTCCAATAAAACCTATATAATTATATTATATTATGATTATGGAACAACCTTATTACACATTTATTAATCCTATGAAAAATGATGGTACCATGCATTCATACCTACGACATAGCATCTCCACTTCGTGTTGTAATATTTTTTTCATCAACACTTCACTTACATGAGTATAATTATGTAAATAATAATTATATATTATTATAACATGATATTTATTTTGGGAAAAATATATACTATCCACTTCCTTAATGTCTCACAATTAAAGAGAATGATATCATCACTTATGCGTATGTATATTCTACCATCTCCACGAAGTGATGATATTTATTATCCAAGTTAACCATTGAATAATGATTATAAATTTTTTTTAAAGAGTAAATATAATATATATGAACTTAATATCATTATTCATATTTTGTATCTATATCATATTCAAAATAACCTAGACATTGATAACAAAAGATTAATAAGAAAATGAAGCAACTAACATCCGAAAAAAAGTGTAATAATGAAATATTATTAACAAATAGATAATAATAAAATATAAGAGGATCATATATGTTGTTATAAATATATTTATGGTTATTTTATAAGTTAATAAATTGTTAAAAACCATTATAATGGATGTTAAAATATGTTCACCTAAAAGGAAATGCAAGGTAAAGGACATCGTCTCAGTCTTCTTTTATTGAGGCATTGTTTGATATTATACACCCAACTTTATTTATAAGGAGTATATACAAACCTATGAATTATCATAAAATTAAAGTATTTATTATCAATTTATTTAAATTTTTGATAAAAAAAATTCTTTCATTGGATTTACGATTTAAATTTCCAAAGTGGTATGAGACTCATTGAATGTTTATAGAATTACTCTTGTCTCCATTTCAATATTATTGATATCATTTTTCATATTTATTTATTGTGATATAAAATATTTATAAATGAAATTTTATGTCTATTTTTTAGATCATTCAAATTTTTTCAAATGGAATCTTTCTATGTTTTTTTGTAATGATTAATTTCTCAATCTCATTATTATCGGGGATTGTTTATACGTATGTACTTACTGGGGCATATTTTTCATCAATGTCCATGTTTATTACAAATTTATTTCAACATATTATTAGTATTAATATACTATTTTTAATTTCATTTTTACCAATGTATGAGTTTTTATAATTTTTTTTGAATGGAATCTTTTTGGGGTTTTTGAAAGAGGTACTTTATGACCTTATCAAGAAAATATAGAAGGAATGTTGTTTTTTAATTTATATGGAATAAGAAAAGATTCCATTTCAAGATTATAATATTATTTTCATAGAAAAAGTTTTCTTCTAAAATTTCATACCCCTTTAAAAATAATTCCAATATAAGAAGGTTTATTTCTCAAAAGAAGTATTTAATGATTTCATTATACTACTTTCATTTATGTCAACATCCTTTGTTGGATTTTAAGCTTAATTGATTTTGGTATCTTAAGATACCATCAACCATATTTCATTGAAAGGTTTTGTGATATGCTTTATTGTGGATATGATATTTTGATACCATTCATGTTTTACAGTTAATGTATTAACATTTCATATTCTATTTTTAATACAAATTTTGATATTGTTTATGTTTCACCCTTTTCCTACTAGGAATACATTAGAGTTAGTATGTGATTGTAGGGGCCAAATATAGTCCATCGATGAATAGATACGTCTCATGAGAAAAACTAATTTGGGCAATACATAAAATCTTAACCATTTTTTTTATAGTTTTGTGACTACAACCTTGATGATATGTTTATGATTTCTGACATTATATATTCCCTCATTATGAGATTATTTATAGATATTACATGTGATTATTCGAGTATTAGAATACCCATGTGAATATTTATATGGAATTATATGATTTATTCTTTTCATATTATGATCAATATTATGTTTAAAAGTCTTGTGTTTCAAATATAAAACATTCCATAAAATTTTATTTATGATATCTTCTACTGTATTTTTTACCCTTAATGTGCATATGAGCTCACTCCTTATGTTTTATTTTCATAGGATGTGATTATTTGTATTATAATTGATATGAACACTTAATATTTGATAATAATTGAATTTTAAAAGTATTATATATATTTTATTTTATGTTTTGAATTATAATATATGGTTCATGTATGTAATATATTTTCTAAGACTGATAAACCGATTGGTCCTTTAGGATTTCACACTTGTGACAACGTAACAATGTTATGAAATAGATCCAAGAAGCTGGGGACGAGGTCATTACAGTTGGTATAATAGGAATCATAGAAACAAAATTGGAAATTATATTTTAAATACATATATTTTGGAACATAACCATAAAATTTACATTGAGGACAAGTATATAAGAACGAACTAAATTTTTGATAAAGTAGATATAATGTGGATCTTCCTATAAATACATCCTATTTGGATAATACAAGTGTACATGGTTCTAGAGACGTTGTACCTAAGATAAACAACTCTAACAAGGTGTGTCATGCTAAACTCGGTGTAAACTAGTATATGATAACAGGCCTTACTATGCACTTAATTTGACACTCCTAGGGGATATACTTAGGATAATTCACATTTTCTCTAATACCCAATATTATTGATTTAGTATATATGACCCCAAAGAAACCATATTTATGATTATAAAATTATATATGAATAAATTTTTAAACTTATGTTATGTATTTTAAGACTTTTATGATTACACATTATGATATGATCTGGCCTATTATATGCCTTTATTTGGAAATTGTGGATAGTATAAGGAACGTGAACCTCACCGATGCACATGATCCAAAGAGTAATAATGGTAAAATCTTTTATGGTCTTGGGGAAATATTTCCAAGGGAATTAGACTCCCAATCATTCTAATCATTTGACGATATATTATCATTTTATAAAGGGATAAGTAATGTGAACTCTATGTGTTATAGAATCAGAGGGAAGCATGAGAATACAAGGACAACTATGAAAAATATAGATAAAGGGAAGAAGGGAATGAAGTATTTTCCCACAACAAATATTTGTGAAAATAATTACCTTGTTACATGCATAAAAAGGAATGTTAGTTTGTTACAAGTGTGGAGAGAAAGACCCTCGTGCATGGGATTTCAAGGATATGAAAAATGTTTCTAGTGTACAATGATTCAATTACAAAGAGAAAAGATAGTACACAAATCAATGTATCATGAATCAAATAAATATACCCAAAAAGAGGCTAGTTGATGATGTTCAATATTTTGCTACAACCAAAGTTTAACAGGAATGATTACTGTGATTATATTTGGAATAAAAAATTATGTAATTTCAGTATTTTATCAATGATGTACTGGTTATATGAATTATGTAATATATAATTATTGTACCGTAGTACTTATTCTTTAATGACATAGAAGCATGGAAATTTTCATTATGGTTTTTAATAGTGATAAAGGTATTCATATATTTGGTATGTGAAAGTTAGATATACAATATTTTGTTTTTTTGAATTTAATGCTTAGTTGATTATGTAAATTTAGTGACCATCCTTGTAAATAGTTTATCTTTGAATTTGGATAAATGTATTGTGGATGAGTATTATAGTATGTAATTATGGAATAGATGATTTTAAAAATGGGATATTATTATTTGAGGTTAAATTATGATTTTTCATAATGTATAAAATGTGGTAACCACTTTGGTTTCAATAAATATTTAGAATCCAATGGAATTACTCGGTAATCTAATGATTCCAAAAAGTTCTTTAGGAATGTAAAATTCATCTTGAAAAATGATGTGAAAATAGATCAAAGCATAAGAAATATATGTGATAATGACATGGAATGTAGTTAAGTATGTTTATTTTCTAATGTAATTATCCAAATACTAATGGAATCACTGAACTATTGGAAAAGAATTTCTGAATCAAAAACATTATCCATTTACTTTTCTTTCTAAGAAATCAAAGGCCTCTTTAACCTATCACATATATAGCGTTTTGTGATGGTTTAAATTCTAAGGAAAATGTTGACTATCATTATATATGTGAATTTTATTGTTTTATTTCTCTTCCAAATATTAGTTTTCACTTCACACTAATGTTATACTATTCAAAATATGAATGTTGTGGTGAGATTAATATTTCTCACTCTCTATTATTAAGAGAATGTTTTATTAACCCGATTTCCAATGTGGGTTTTCTAAAAAGGTTTTTTCTAGTATAAACCATTTATTTTTGAGGTGTAATTAATATTGTGAGGATGGAATTTATTAAAGGATGTGAGAATGAACCACCCCAAGATTTAACTGTACGTTTCTTAAAAAAAATTCAATATCTTGCGATGCATGCAACTTAATTGTTGGCACCAGAAAACACATCCATGTAATTAACCTAATGTATCCAAATAGGATATCAGAGTATAGATCATCTCGAAAGATTTTATTTGACTGGTTGGGCAGCCCAAACAATGTAACGGATCTGAAGTTCTGGCCATTCAAAGTTAGAATACTAAAAATGGGCATCCATGACGATTTTGGGGCAAAGTATATTTTTGCACACAAGAATGTAAATTTGGAATGAAATAATGGATTATTTGCGTGAAAGAATAGAATATTTCATGTAACAATAACATATTTCATGCAACCTATCACTCTAAACTTTTATGTTTCCAATACTATGTCACCTTCTGCCCCCGGCCACCCAAAAAACATCTATGTAAGGTGCGTGTAGGTTTCAAGATGTGCAAGAAAGGTCGACATCTGTATGGAAGATTGTTACATGCCCAATGTGGTGTATGGAAGGAATATTCCTCAATGTCTAGGGAAAATTCCTAAGGATGGTGAATGCATGCTTTGAGATCTGCGCATAAGTTTCGAGATGTGTGCACAAGATTAGAATCCTCATGCAAGACTCTTGCGCCCAATGTGACTTCAAACACCCATTTGTGAACACACCTACCACAAGTCAAATTAGATATTTCGTCCACACCTGGAATTTTATGTTTCACCACTCAAGGTTTCTCCATTAAATATAAGTGCACCCCCACCCCTCGGGGTAACTGTTTAGAGGTCAGCTGCTGCTCTGTTGCATATAAGACCACCTCTTCCATTCCTGCACAGAATAATGGAACCCTCTATTTGAGATCTTTTGAAAAAGGTCCCATATGGGTTTTCCTTCGCATGGTCCCATAGTTTTTTGATCCTCATACGATCTCTTTTCTGCCTATGTCATGTGCATGCAAGATTTCTTCTTATGTGAATGATTCCATTCTTGCATGAAAAACTCCCAATATTGTGTGCAAGACATTAAGCATGTGCATAATAGTTTCATGGTTCCCAATCATACATGCAAATGTTCCACGTAGTCCAATCTTCCACGCATCCCATCCTTCATTTAGCTCATCTTTTGTGCAATAGTATCCAAGCTTGTTCCTGCTATTCCATACCACGGGGGCTACGCCACCACACCCCTACTCATGATCAGTTTCAGGCTACGGTCCCATCCCTCCACGTCATTCCCTTAACTACTATCACTAACCCCCATGAAAAATGGAGAGTAGCACGGTGAACTTTTCGGTTCGGGTCACTGACCTTTTACATTTCACCCTTATGCACACCCACATTCCACCTATAGAATACCATTATTTGAGATACTCCTCTAAACTCCTTGAAACACCTAGAGTCGGCATATTCCTCTTGGTAAATTTCCTATGTCGTGAGTTGAGATCCTTATCTTGGATTACCTCAGTGCCTCAAGTTGAACTATTCCTCAAAAAACTCCTCCAAACCCCATCACCTGACTCCCATTCTTGGTTCAACCAGAAAGTGCCACTCTTGCGCAAGTCCTACACAAGCCATTTCTAGGAACCTTGTGCCTAATAGTCCTCACTTCAGGAACTTAAATTATAGTACACCTTATATGAAAAACATAGGATGCCTCTTGTTCTGAATAAGAGATGTCTTATGTGCTAGGCATGAGATGCCAATAGTCTTCACTACATGAATTTAAACTGTAGTATACCTTATCATTCAAGAATATGATGTCTTATGCATCAAGAATAAGATGCCTCATCATGATACAGATAGAAACAACATGTTGGGGATCCTAAATAGGTTTAAGATCCAACCATACCCCTCAACCCATCTACAAGTCAAGATGCCCCCATGGCCTCACATGAGGAAGGCATCATGATCAGCTCATTGCATAATCCTCACACGACTCATCCATTCACGGTACGTTAAACTAAATCCTTACCCATTGAAATTAACATGGGATTCCCTCATGACCTGACATGAGGAAGGTATCACAGGAAGATTCCACATGTAGGCCCCATCCATCATGTCCACTCCTTAGCAGTACCTGGGCAGCTTCTACGCAGAATCCCCATTCACCATTCCCTGTGTGCATTCCTTCTATGACATGTTTTTCTATTCTGCTACATCCACTTGTTTCTCACACAGATCTTGAATGACATTATCTTAGATTGTATAAGAATCAATGACATACACTTTGGGTCACCTTATCATGTAAGCCTCAAACCCTTCATTACCGAACTACGTGGAATTATATTCCCTACCACTGGGATATATAAGAATCGTCCCTAAGGTTCAAGACCATCAACCAATCGGTCCCGACCACTTGACATCAATTTACCCTCATCCTGGATAATGTTAAACTATATGCTTTTTAAATACATGGGTTTTGATCTCTGCCTCCTAGATAGGGTACATAGGAAGCTTCACTAAGGATCGACCCCTAACATGGGTAAACTATAGTGTACCCACCGCTGGGACCCACATTCATGGTCCACCCCTTAGTGGTGTTAGACCAGTTCTCATGAAGCTAACCACGCGTAAGTACCACATTCAATCCATACTCCTCCAACCAAGATATTCCTTCCTGTGATGGGATGCTAACCACACATAATCTCCATCAATTCTTCGGGTTGATGTCCTTTGTGTACACCATGATTCTATTCCCCATCCTGAACTATGTGGACTTTTATTACACACCAGATGGATACATCAGAATCCTCTCTAATCCTCAATCCCATCTTCCATGTCCCATCCTATTATCTCCCTCAAGCCTTTGGGTTTCAGGAAGATCATGCCTCAACTCGGATGTTATACTCTCTTTGGATCCCACCCATGCATCCATTCTCATGAGCCACATCCTCAGGTGACTCATCACCCCATATTATAACTATGTGTACTTTTATTCCTTGTCACAAGGATATGTAGGAAAACTCACTGATATTCAATCCCAACATCTTTATCTTTATGTCAATTCCACCCCTTTATTTTCAACGACTTCATTCAAATCCTCAATCATCCAACCTAATTCTTAATTAGGCCACCACATCTCGGTGAGATCATGAAATCCACTTCGTTGCTACATCTAGAAACACCTAGGTAGCTAACCATGCTTAAGACCCATAGATCTGTATCATCCAACCAAGAGTGCCCCTATTTTTAAGGGAATCTAACCACCTGTAATCCCCAAACCACCCCTTTGAACTACATGGGTTTTGATCCATGTAATCTACACAAGGTATGTAGGAAGCCTCCCTGAGTTTAACTCCAAGTAAATGGTAAACCTTGGTGTCTCCTTTGTAGTGACCCACCATCCTCTGATATACCCTTTGTGGCGTCCAAATCGGCCTTCTCGGTGTGACATCTTCCTTTCTTGGGACACACCACCCTTGGTCTGCTCTTTTTGGGCATTCTGATCCATCCATATGGTGTTAATTTTTGTGATAACCCTCAAAGTGTGATATATTACCTTTTTGGGACACACTATCCCGGTTCCACTCATTTTGGGAATTATAATCCATCCATATTGTGATCCTTTTTCGAGATACAACCTCACAGTGTGATATCATTCCTTTTTGGGACACACCACCCTGGGTACGCTGTTTTTGGGAATCTGAATCCATCCATCTAGTAAACATTTCTAGTGATCCCTCCTAGGGATGTACCAATCTGATCCCTCACTATGCAGTGTTATGATCACTATCATTCCATCTCCACAAGACATTAAACTCGCAGCCTACCCCATGTTAAACAAGGGATGTCTGAGGAAAACCTCATAGATTATTCCTTCAGCATAACTATCTCTGCAATATGATAATCTCATGTCATGCCTTTTTTTAAGGAATACAAGGAAAACCTTAGTGGAATTCCACTAGCATCATATACCCCACAATCGACATGGTATTCCTTAGGATACACACCCTAAAGAAGCCCTCCTATGAGGAAGAATTAATGTGACTTATGTTCACGCATCCAGAGATGCCCCAACATGCTTGATGTTTCCATATACTCTGACTCAAGGTTGTTACCATGTCAATAACCCTTGGAATATTTTAAAAAAAAGAAGCTTAATTAACCAAAATCCATAAATATATGCCACTGGGAATGATATTCATGAACAATGACTCAAATCTATGAGGGAGACTTAGACTAGGAGACGAGTTCTTAGGAGGAATCCATGGATGGAGAAACCAACATCCCATCATCCCAATTCGATCAAGGAGAACACATCACTAAAGAAGTGATGGATTCTTACCATCTTTGAAATGTGGTAATGTGGGGCAGACAGAAGTGTGTCCCCACTGATGGCACGCAACCCCGATGAAAAGTGTCAGAAATAACCGTGTTTGGGTGCACCACGATCGATTAACCTAGATGTTTAAATAGAGGTTATAAATATTATTAAACATATTATTAAATTTATGTATATTATATATAATTTTACCATTGATATTATATGTTTCTTGGACAATTATATAAGAAGGAATCCGATTTTACGGCTAAAAACTATATTTTTTAAAGGGGAATTCTACACTCTTTTAATGGGTTGCCTACTTTAAAACTAAATTTTGAAAATTTTGAAAATTTTATTTTTCAAAATACATTTTATTTTATAATTTTGAATTTTAAAATTAACTTAGTGTGTTCATTTTTGTTTTTTATTGAGTAGTTCGATTTTTTGATGGATAATGAAAAATTATGCATTGTAGTTAAATACTTCATTTTTCATTTAAAAAAATATTATACATTATGTAACACCCCATGCATTTTTTGGTATGCTTCTATTAAATACATTTTATTCATCACTATGTTCCTTTGAAACAACACTAGGTTATTTAGGAGATAGTCAAAACCTAGCCATTAAATATAAATATTCCTCTTCTATGTTTTTAATTTCAACAAATGGTCATCTAGAGTTGTGTCCAGTAAGTCATTTGGAGTCTGACAGAACAAACTATATTTTTGGTGAATAGTAACATAACCTTATGAATAGTAATATGACCCTTATGAATAGTAAATAATAATATTATTTTATTTTCTTAAGGCAATAATATAATCAGATCTTAATTAGTTTTTCAATGAGAAATAAAACTAACTGCACTTTAAGATTGTTATTTTTTGAATTAACTATGACTTTATTTAAAAATTAAATTACAAATATTTAGAAAATTATTTTTGAAAAATGGATTTCACTTTTTAATTATACACGTCGTAAAATGTTAGGGGTGAATTTTAGAGATTTTTCTAAAATTTTAGAATTTTTGATGAATAGTGAAATACGATAAAATACCGTATATACAAATTATCAGTTAAATACACTATTCATGACATCACAAGTGATGCAAGACCAGTTGGTTCAAACTCACATGCACTTATTACTATTATGGGTCACATAAAACAACACTATAGGTTGTATTGAGGGAAAAATAAAATAATGAAATAAATATTCAAAATTTACCCCTCTCCTCCACTATAAAAACACCTCACCACTCACTCTTCTCTTCACTCCTATAAGCTTTGAAGCTCGTAAACGTTCTACCAATTACCCTTCCCTAGTCTCTACCCACTTCTATGATGCTTCTGGTCTTTCAAAAAGACCAGAACCCCTTCCCTTATGGAGTTTCTCAAGGAGGTTATTTCAAGAGGTAAAACACCCTTCTTTTTCAATTGGTTTCATCTCATTTTATCTACTTTTGATATCCTCTCCTCACCTCCTCTGTCCAAAAGATCATGATAACTCCATTATCATCTATCTACTAGAATTATATCATGTGAATGGAAGAACCATCATAAATATTCTTACTCCCTCCCTTTTATTTTTATAAATGAAATCAATGTCCATGATGTTCCAATTTATAACCTTCGCGGACGACGAAGTTTTGTTCTTCAATTTCTTCTTAATTACTGGTCATCAAACCATATTTATGGTTGAATCAGACTATAATATATTTATTATAATGTTATTAATATTTAGGAACCAGAATATGTACATATGATTAAGTTATATGACAAAACTAGTTAATAATAATCAAAATACCGCCGAATATTCAAAGTGGTTGTCATCGAATGATTCATCCTAATTCTATGTAACCAAATGATAGAAATTACCAATAAAAATTCTTTATGTTAATAAATAATATATAATTCCAATCTTGGAGATTTATAACAATTCCACATGAACTCCATTACTTAAAAACAAGTGAACTGATTATGAAAATAAAGAAAACGAACACCCCGGAACAACGAAATTCAATATAATAACTTAGCATTAGGGGTATAGATGAACTAAAAAATTATGATAAACTAAATACATATAAAATATGTTATGAAATAATTTATTAATAATTATAATTTCATATTCCAGGAGCTTAAGTTCAAGAGAGGAACACGTTTAGAGTTAAGCTAAGGGTTTCTTCATCTCACTTCCATTTTCGTGTGATTTTCCATATTCACTATTAATACTTATGTATGGTCTATGTATACTGAACATTTATTTCACATATCATTAATATATTTAACTTAATGGTATTAAATCTATCATTTTTATGTTATTAATTTTTGGGCATACGAATAATTTGATTACAAAGTGTAAGGGTTTTCCACCCGAACATCCATTTTTATTCGGGTTACTTTTATTGTCTAACTTCCTGAATAAAATTATTATGTATTGTTATGTACTCCTCATAAATTCTGTGTGTGTATTATATATATGTACACCAACCAGAATCCTTCCCTATTTTTTGGATAGTTACATGTTTTAAAAATAAATCTCTCAAAACTGTTTCCAAAAATACGAGCACAATACAAGGGAATTTCTCAAATTCATATCTATTTTCAAGGGAAATATATAATCTATTTTTGGAAACCATTATTAATCTAAAAATAGTAGTTTTATTATGAATATACTATATTACTTCACTTCTGTTTTTATAAAAATATTTTTCAAAAAGAACTCTTCTTTTCAAAATAATAGAGTATTTATCTCAAAATTTCTTAATGATTTTATAAGAGTGTTTTCGTCTAATTCAAAACTCTTGTTGATTCCATGGTATCATTGGTTTTAATAATTTATGAAGTCATCTACCATATTTTATTTAATGGTATATGACTAACTCTATTGTGGATGATCTATCCTAAAACCATTCACCATATTTTTCTGAATGGTTAGTGTATTATGTTTAATGATTGGGTAAAGTTAGTTACATTTCATATGATAGTTTTAATATGAATATATATGTTGTTTATGTTTATCCCCGCTCATAATAGGAATTCATTAGACTTATTATGAGATGGGTGGGGCCCACTACATCCCCTCAATGCATCGGTAGGTCTCATGAGACAACTAGATGTGGAATTGGCCGAGGCCTTTCCCAATGTGATATGGATTTTGGCTAAGGCCTTAATCATTAGACATCTTAGCCGAGGCCATGAAAAAATGTTTCAGAATATCCAGCATATGCACAACCCTCATTATGAAGCTATTAATTGAACTTAATGTGGTTATTCGACTAGTATAATACCCATGATTAAGTTTTATTATGGAAATATGTACTCATCTCACATTCATGCCATAATATGTTCAAGTTTATTATTAAAGGCATGTGTTTTCAATTACTCACCATGTCTAATGTTTATATTATCTTCTGCCGTATTTCTTACCCTTACTAAGAATTTGATCTCACCCATTTGTTATGTTTCATTTTCTTAGGGAAAGAAGAATTCTATTATGAATGACGTGCTGAAATAACCAAGGAGTTATGGAAGATGTCTAAGGAGTTTCTTTGTTGTATTTCATTTCAATTTGTAATGATGAACTGATGTATGTATCTTGTTTCTAGTAATAATAAACTAATCAGTCCTTCGGGATTTTTATTCCTTGTGTGTACGCCAACATAATCAAATAAGGCACCAGCTCCAGGCAACTAAGGTTGGGTCCTTACAGTTAGTATCAGAAGAAGTTTAGTAGAATACTTGGAAACTAGATTTATAAAACGTAGAATTAGGGAAGAGTCCCTAAGTTAGTCTTTGATGATATACATACAATAATGTCCTGGTATTTTGGTAAGGAATAGATTATGTGGAATATTTATATCAAATAAATATTTGTCTGGATACGAGCAGGTAGAGGTAGCTCTAGCACAGACTTATCTAGGGGTAAAACCCAAAAACACCGCTTTGAGCTAGACTCGAACGGAAACTGGTACACAACAATGGGCCCTGCAGCACTCTTGGTTATGGAATTCCCAGGGGATATGCTTAGGATAATAAAATTTTTCCTTACTAGCCATTATGAGGGTGTTTAATGTAAATTTTCCTCATAGGAATTGGTTTGGATAACTCTGGAAACTAGAACAGAACAATTAAAAACATACTTAAACAATACTAAGAGCGTTTTCTTCTTAATTTTCAGATGGAAAACCAAGTTACTTGTATTTTGTCTCTTCCAATAGAAGTATTAGAGACCATAGTGGGAAAATCATGTGTAGAAAACTATGAGACTTTTGAAAATATTCTTTTATCATGAAAAACCCTCTACCGAGTATCCAACTCCCCTCAAGTACTCCAACTTCACCATGGAGCAGGTTTCATCTATTACCTCATGATGAGCGCACAATTCCCATTCTATGTATGAAAAGGGAAATACTTCACGTATATCTTTAAATGGTTTACCCTAGCCAATAATTTCTTTTCTCTTAAGGAATTTGAGGAGGCTACACAAGGGGGCGACCTCCGGGAAGCATATCTATGTAAGATTTTGACCCATGGACTATGTGGTCGAGTTGTGGACTTTGAAGCTCTTGAGAATGAGGCTACCCATTTTCATTATTAGCATCAATTTCATACTGATGTTACTCTACTTGATACCTGACATGATTCTCTCAATATAAATTCTAGATGTCCACACGCAGTTGACCCCAGTTGCACACGTTGCATCTGGACCAAGGAGATGGAGGAATTTGGAATTTCTTTAGGGATCCATTTGTATGAAAACTGGGGAAATCCCAAACATCGGTGGTATCTATTAGGAGTCATCTTAGAGGACATCAGGAAGTCCATACTAGTGTTTCGTGAAAGGGATCAAGTGATTGTGTAATTTCTTGAGTTTTATAATGCTTGTCTAAATTAATTCTCTATTTTTATATGTTTTTATATAAAACAATAACTTCGTTTAAAATGGATTTTCTATACTGAATGTTGATTTAATAAAACTTATTAGATTGAAGATATGAGTCAACTAACCAATATTTTATCACTACCTACCAAGTTGTTAGAGGCTATAATTGTCAAGATATGCTCCGAAGAGGACCAGTCCTATGCCAACTTACGTCTGACTTGTAAACTACTCTATCAGGTATCGAATCATCCAAACAATCTCTATCTTTACCAAGGAAGAAATCTGGTCTATTACCATATTGAATATTCACAATTTTCTACTTATAGGATAAGATAGAAGTATCATGATGCTATTTTTCTATGTTTCACTCTGGCTGATAACTACCGAGCTGTGGGTAAATTTTTGGAAGCTGGTTTGGATGGTGACCATCGAGCAGCCTACCTATTCTAGATTCTGAGTTTTAGTATGTAAGGAGAACTTTACGATATCAATATCTTCGATAATGACGTGGTGCATGAGAATTATATGGATTTAGTCCACACTGAAATTTCTGACCTCCACACTTCTCGTTCCTCTCTATGGAATCTTGAGTGCTTTAAGCACAGAATCGACCCTAGCTGTCTGCAATGCTTTTGGGCTAAAGAAATTGAGTAGCTAAATACTACCTTAGGAATCCACCTAAGGTCGTCAGCACCCTAGAATCGGTTGTGTGCCCAGTAAAGGGACTTAGGGAGTAACATGTGTCTGTTTTTTCATATGATTCTGGGATATTGAAATCTTTGAACTCGTTTAGGGATTCGTGTATTAGGGGACTGAGGAAACTATTAACTCTGTTTTACTTTTTGAACAAGTTGTTTTATAAGAATATAACTTGTTGTATCATTTTTTTGTTATCCTTTCATCAGTTATACTTTTGAATGGGTTTCACTAAGTGAACTTTCATAATAAATTTTCAGATGGAAGGAAAAACCCATATGTTATCTCTTCCTATGGAGGTACTGATGATTATTGCGATCAAAACCTGTGAAGAGGAGTACCTACCTATCGCAAACTTGTGAAAGAAGTGTAAACAACTATATGAAGTGAAAAACAGTCCAGATATTCTCCTCACTAACAAGGGAATGCTTCCACTTACTACCGCATAGCCACGACATAATTGGTTGTGTACAGGCGAAGAGGAAAATACCACGAAGGGCTTTTCCTATGTTTCACCCTAGGCCGGAACTACATGACCAAGTTATGTTTTCAAGAGGCTACTTTGGAGGGAACCCTTTGTGTGGCCTACATGTACCAAATACTCATTTTTATCCTGTACAATAATGTCTACAACTTAGATGTCCTCAGTCGAGACATAGTTCGGCGAGTTCTTCGTGTGTTGGTTTATTCAGACGTTTCCAAACTTTGCACCATTCGAACCTCCCTCTGGAAGCCTGAGTGTTCGGTGCAAGAGTTCAACACCTTCAGTCCGAGGTGTGTTTGGGTCAGAGAACAAGAGGAGTTGAGCATCAATTTTGGTTTTCTGTTGAACTTTCCTGATGATCTTCTATGATGGGAGATATGGTAAGAACATCAGAGAGCATTCTTTTGTGATTATGAAATGAATTGTGAGGACACAATTCTTCGAAAGAGGGAATAATGTAACACCCCAAACATTTTATGGTAAGCGTCTATTAAATAAATTCAATTCATCACTCTATTCCTTTGAAACAACACAAGGTTATTTATGAGATAGTCAAAACCAAGCCATTAAATATAAATTTTCCTCTTTATGTTTTGAATTTCAAAAAATGGTCATCTAGAGTTGTGTCCAGTAAGTCATTTGGAGTCTAATAGAACAAACATGATTTTTGTGAATAGTAACATACCCTTATGAATAGTAATATGAATAGTAATATAACCCTTATGAATAGTAAATAATAATATTATTTTATTTTCTTAAGGCAATATGATAATGAGATCTTAATTAGTTTTTCAATGAGAAATAAAACTAACTGCACTTTAAGATTGTTATTTTTCGAATTAATTATGACTTTATTTAAAAATTAAATTAATAATATTTAGAAAATAATTTTTGAAAAATCGATTTCAATTTTTAATTCTATACATCAATAAATGTTAAGGGTGAATTTTTTTGATTTTTCTAAAATACTAGAATTTTGTATGAATAGTGAAATACGATAAAATACCGTATATACAAATTATCAGTTAAATACACTCTTCATGATATCACAAGGGATGAAAGGCCACTTGGTTTGAACTCACATGCACTTATTACTATTAGGGGTCACATGAAACAACACTATTGGTTGTCTTGATGGAAATAATAAAATAATTAATTAAATATTCAAAATTTACCCCTCTCCTCCACTATAAAAACCCTTCACCACTCACTCTTCTCTTCACTCCTCTATGCCTTAAAGCTCCTCAAATTTCTGCCAATTACCCTTCCCTAGTCTCTCCCCACATCCAAGAAGCTTATGGTCTTGCCAAAAGACTAAAACCCCTTCCTTTTAAGAGTTTCTCAAGGAGGTTATTTTAAGAGGTAAAGCACCCTTCTTTTTCATTTTGTTTAATTTCATTTTATCTTATTTTTCTATCCTCTCCTCACCTCCTCTGTCCAAATGATCTTGATGAATCTAGTATCATATATGTACTGGAATTATATCCTGTGAATGGAATAACCATCATAAATATTCTTACTCCCTCCTTTTTATTTTTATAAACGAAATCAACGTCCATGAGGTTCCAATTTATAGCCTTCGTGGATGACGAAGTTTTGTTCTTCAATTTCTTCTTTATTAATGGTCTTGAAACTATATTTCCGGTTGAACCAGACTATTATATATGTCTTATAACATAATTAATATTCAGGAACCAGAATATGTACATATAATTAAGTTATATGACAAAACTAGTTAATAATAATCTAAATACTGTCGAATAATCGAAGTGGTTTTCATATAATGATTCATCCTCATTCCAAGTAACCAAATGATAGAAATGACCAATACCAATTCTGTATATTCATAAATAATATATAATTCCAACATTGGAGATTTATAACCATTCCTCATGAACTCCATTACTTAAAAACAAGTGAACCGATTATAAAAATAAAGAAAACAAACACCCTGGAACAACTAAATTCAATATAATAACTTAGAAATAAGGGTTTAAATGAACTACAAAGAATTATGATAAACTAAATACAAATCTAATGGGTTCTTAAATAAGTTATTAATAAGTATAATTTCATATTCTAGGAGCTTAAGTTCAAGAGTGGAACACGTTTGGAGTTAAGCTAAGGGTTTATTCATCTCACTTCCATTTTCGTGAGATTTTCCATATTCACTAGTAATACTTTTTTATGGTGTAGGTATACTGACCATTGACGTCACATATCATTAATATATTTATCTTCATGGTATTAAATCTATAATTTTTATTTTATTAATTTTTTTGGCATATAAATCATTTGATTACAAAGTGTAAGGGTTTTCCACCCGAACTTCCATTTTCATTCGGGTTACATTTATTGTCTAATTACCTCAATGAAATTCTTATGTATTGTTATTTATTCCTCATAAATTATGTGTGGGTATTCTATATATGTAAACCAACCATAATCCTTCCCTATTTTCGGGATAGTTACATGTTTTAAAAAAATCTCGCAAAACTGTTTCCAAAAATATGAGCCTGATACAAGGGAATTTCTCAAATTCATATCTATTTTCAAGGGAAATCTATAATCTATTTTTCAAAACCATTATTCTACTAAAAACAGTAGTTTTATTATGAATATACTATCTTACTTCACTTCTTGTATTATAAAAATATTTTTCCAAAAGAACTCTTCTTTTCGAAATAAAAGAGTATTTATCTCAAGAATTGATTAATGATTTTATAAGAGTGTTTTCGTCTAATTCAACACTCTTGTTGATTCCATGGTATTATTGGGTTTAATCATTTATGAAGTCATCTACCATATTTTATTTAATTTTTTATGACTAACTCTATTGTGGATGATCTATCCTAAAACCATTCACCATATTTTTTCAAATGGTTAGTGTATTATGTTTAATGATTGGAGAAATTTAGTTACATTTCATATGATAGTTTCAATATAAATGTATATGTTGTTTATGTTGATCCCCGCTCATATGAGGAATTCATCGGTCTTATTATGTGACATTTGGGGCTCGTTATAGCCCCTCGATGCATCAGTAGGTCTCATGAGAAAACTAGACGTGGAATTAGACGAGGCCTTTCCCAATGTCATGTGGATTTTGGTCGAGGCCTTAATCACTAGACGTCTTGGCTGAGGCCATGAAAAAATGTTTCATAATGTCCGACATATGCACTTCCCTCATTTTGAAGCTAGTAATTGAATGTTCATGTGGTTATTCGACTAGTAGAATACCCATGATTATGTTTTATTATGGAAATATTTACTCAGCTCACATTCCTTCCATAATGTGTTCAAGTTTATTATTAAAGGCATGTGTTTTCAATTATTCACCATGTATAATTTTATATTATCTTCCATTATACTGCTTACCATTACTGAGCATTTGAGCTCACCCCTTTATTATGTTTCATTTTCTCAGGGGAAGAATGATTCTAATATGAATGACATGCTGAAATAACATAGGAGTTATAGAAGTTGTCTAAGGAGTTTCTATGTTTTTTTTCATTTAATGTTGTAATGATGAACTTATGTATGTATTATGTTTCCAATAATACTAAACTACTAGATCCTTCGGGATTCATATACTTGTATGTACGCCAGCATAATCAAATAAGTCACCGGCTCCGGGCAACTGGGGTCGGGTCCTTACACATTAAATTAATTTTTATATTAAAAATTTATCAATAATACATATATTAATCTAAAGTAGTTCATTGTTTCATTTTATATTTAAATTAGATATAAAAATGTATTAAACTTTTGAATGTCTCTTTTACCTACCTTCTCCCCACATCTTTGGGATTATTGTTAAACTAAATTTTTTCACTTTTATGAATTGACTTTAGGAAAAAAGATAGAGAAAATTCTAATAAATAAGATATTTATATTATAGTAGTATGAACTTAATTTTGTGGATATTGTGAATAGTAACTCCAGTAAATTTTTATTTACCACATTTAGGTGTAAATCGGGTAATTAAAGGTAAAAAATAATATTATAATATTATAAATATAACCTAATACTTGTCTAAATTTCATTGGATAGGTGGGTTTCGACCAAAATCATATGTATGAAGATATTATAACATTTTTAGGAAACTCGGGTTAGAATATGAAATTTTTAATATTTTATTTATAGATAAGATAAAAATGTCAAACTAAGATTTTTAATAATTTTAACATTTTTCTTGTAGGGATAAAAAAATATAAATTTGAAAATAAATAGAAATTTTACAGATAAAATTTTTACCTATGTAATGAAAATTTATTTATAATTTTTAATGATAAAATAATTAACTTAAATAGTGACACAATGATGATGCAACAACTGATTAAATAATAGAAGAATAAATTAAATGATATTAAAAATATTAATATAAATATATTTTTGGTGCGTTAATGTTATCCAATAATTTAATTAATGAATTTGAAAATATATTAATGTTTTTTAAGTCTTGGATTGAATTTATCTTGTTGGTTTTATTTTTTCTACAAGACAATATATTTAACAGTGTCAAAATTGACGGGTAAGATATTTTTAATTAAATATTATTTTATTAAATGATATAAAATATAAAAAAACTAAAATTTTGGAAAATAAGTGGAATAAGTCTTAAAGTTTCATCAATTAATCATTTAGTAGTCATTTGTAAATTTATATTAGTTATATTAAACTATAATGTATAAATTATATGATATCATAGTAGTGGTTGAAGGGGTTAAATTAGGGTTAAAATAGAAAGATAATAATTAAAATAATAATAAAATATTTTCAAAAAATTATAGGATGAATAATATTATAAACTTATCACATTATTATTGATTTTTTGTTGTTTAATGAAGTGTTTTCGATGAAAATAAATTATATATTATTCAAATCAAATATAGTTACAAAAAATCACTCTTGTAGTTTTTAATATCATTTTATGTACGTATAAGGAAAATATAAAGATATGAATGAAAATTAATGTTTCTTTTTATCATAAATATATTTTTGTCATTATAAAATTTTATTTTTAATTTTTATAAATTATACAACTACATTAAAATATTATCTGATGTTGAAAATGTATTTATTTAATCAATAGAAAAACAAAATAATTTATTTTAAAATAATTAAGTTTGATATATTTTGAGGTGTGAATGCGTATAAAGAATTTAATATATCTAGAAGATATATTATATATTTTTTAAATTGTTATATTTGAATTATAACTTTTTCTTAATGTATTTGAATTCAAATAAAGTAATAGTATCAAATTTCACAATAATGATATTTTATTGAATTAATATATTTTAAAATTATTTAAAAATCAATAAAAATATAAAATAATCATAAACATGATATGATATAGTCTAAAATGGCTTCCTCCATTAATTTATATATCGTTTGAATGTTTTTGGCTATATAATAGCCTTGTTTAATTTAAATATTTTGAGGATTTTCAAAAGTGCACCTAACCTAAATTATAAAAGGGCACATCATCACTCAGTTTCTCACGCCACATTATGAATTTTATATCCACCATAACCTGTCCATTTAACATATAAACTTCCCTAATACCCTTAAATAGGTTATCACTACTGGAAAATGTACCTATCCCCACGGTTTTCACCAAAACCGTGGGGATAGACCCCCCTATACCCACGGTTTTGGAAAACCGTGGGTATAGGTGAATTTTCATGACCTATACCCACGGTTTGCCAAAACCGTGGGTATAGGGGGCTCTATCCCCACGGTTTTGGCAAACCGTGGGGATAGGTCCTGAAAAGTCACCTATACCCACGGTTTCCCAAAACCGTGGGTATAGGGGGGGTCTATCCCCACGGTTTTGGTGAAAACCGTGGGGATAGGTCAGGGATAAAATACCTATACCCACGGTTATGAAAAACTGTGGGTATAGGTCAATTTTGTGTGCGCGGGAAATTTTTTTTCCGCGGGAAGGAATTTTTTTTTTTGGCGAGAACCCTATACCCACGGTTCTTCCCTCTATACCCACGGTTTTTATAACTATATTTAACTAAATATATATATATATATATACATATACGTGAAGTTAGGGTAGTGGTTAGACGCGCTGTTTACAACGAAGAGGTTGCGGGATCGAAACTCGGCGCCTGCATTTTTTTTAGGACCTATACCCACGGTTTTGAAACCGTGGGTATAGGTCGTTGACACCGTGGAAATTGTCTATGTTTCGGTGACATGGTGGCAGGACACCTATACCCACGGTTTTCCAAAACCGTGGGTATAGGCTGGGGACCTATACCGACGGCGTTCCAGCCCACGGTTCCCAAAACCGTGGGTATAGGCTATACCCACGGTTTTGGGGGCTATACACACGGTTTTGAACCGTGGGTATAGGCCGTTTTTCCAGTAGTGTATATTATTCAATAAAGACTAACTATGGTTTCCCTAAGAGGATATCTGGAGGGATATCATCGAAGAAGAGGTAATCTCCTTACCAACTCTTTCAAAATTGTTTCTTCTTATACTTACTCTTCATGTATTGATTACATTATAAAGTAATAAATCCAGTATAACCTATATTATGATATTATCATATTTTTATTAAACGAAAATATTTCACTTTTTAATCATCATACAAAAAACAAAATTACTACACGTGCGTACGTACGACTTACCATCTCCACATCATGGTGTAATATGTTTTTCATCACCAATTTACATGTATGAGTATAAATATGGAAATAATGAATATATATGATGATTATTACATGATATTGATTTTTTTACACAATATATACAATCATATTCCATACCTTTTCAAAATTAATGGAATTATATCATCACTTGTGTGTAAGTAGGACCTATCATCTCCATGATGCGATGATATTAATTCTCCACATTCACCATTAATGAAGGATTATTGTCACGACCCGACCCTACCCGGGCTTGAGCTGCAACTACCCCAAGCCCGCCTCCATAGGCCAGGGGCTGGGGACCAGCGCCGAAGGCACAACAACTCGGGGATGCCTTTGCCTAAGTACCTTTACACACACACAGCACACTCAATGCAACAGTGCAGAGTAAAAGAAAAAGACAAGCAGAGTAGAAGAGAAACTGCTATATATATACCACAAATGTGCATCGACCTCTAAATAGTACAAGTAAAGTGTTGAAAAAGAAAAAAGGGGCAAAACACGCGCCCCACCAGAAAAGGTGCCACAACCTGGGAGTAGGTGAACAAAAGAAAACAGCTGGAAGGGTCCCCCACCTGGAACCCGACTACAACCACCGCACGCGGTCCAAGCTCCTGAACTCCTGTGCTCCACTGAAGTCACGACCAACCTGTCCATCGTCTTCAAGGACACACCAAGTGTGGGAAAAGCCCAAGAAAGGGTGAGTATAAAAAATCTCAGTAGGATACCCAAAAGGCTCGAGGGAGCAAAAAAGGAGGTACCGAAGGGTGAGCAGTGGAGCGAATAGGAAAAGTAAAGGAGTACAAAAGAGAGTGCAGTAAAGAGTCCATCTCAACCCAACAAGAGAAAGGAAGTAGACTCGTCCAGACACAAGGAGATGGAAACGGTGAGAAGATGAACTTCTCGTCGAGTCTTCACTACCTATAGCAGGAGAGTAGACTCGTCCAACCACGAGAAGATAGACACATAAAGCACGTGGCATACCCCGCACGTCTTCGCCTCACCTGGAAGGAGGGTATCCAAGCCCAAGAAGTGGGTACCAGAAAAAGGTATATACAAAATACATATGCTCAAACAAGAAGCCCAAACAAGATCGTAAGGGGATCTCCATCCCGTATCTCATCCCAAGAAGAGTGACTCGCCAACAGTCCTAGAAGAAAACACCATCGATGAACAGCATCCCGCACGTCTGCCCCAAACCGCAAGCCAAGGGCTCAATCACCGCACCTCGACACTATCCGCTTTGGGAGGCACTGACTCGCCCACACGGTTTTAAGTCGCGTCAAAAGAACAGGTATCGGTGGGGAAAGCGCCTCTCGTACTTGAGAGTTCTAGGGAAATTAAAACCACACCTCGTCACTGCCCTGCAGTCGATAGGTCTCCTCAAAGTCAAACTGTCACAACTCTGACCCGTATACCCAATGGTCCCACTCCGGTAATCACGGAGGAAAGCCACAGGCTAACCTAGTAGAAAGGACTGAGCCTGGAATGCCAACAGGTGTCCCACTGCCCAGCCCTACTGGAGGGTAATTCTTAACCAGATATCAGGTGACCCACTGCCCAGCCCTGCTAAAGGGTAAACCATAAGACATCATCAGGCAACCCACTGCCCAGCCCCTCTAGAGGGTAGACCTTAACACATCATCAGGCAACCCACTGCCCAGCCCCGCTGGAGGGTAGACCTTAACACATCATCAAGCGACCCACTGCCCAGCCCCGTTGGAGGGTAGACCTGGAATAAGTCGACAGGTGACCCATTGCCCAGCCGTGCTGGAGGGTAGACCTGGAATAAGTCGATAGGCGACCCACTGCCCAGTCGTGATGGAGGGTAGACCTGGAACTAGACGCCGGGCGACCCACTGCCCAGCCCTGCTGGAGGGTAGACCCTAAGAGGTCGTCGGGTGACTCACTGCCCTGTCTCTACTGGAGGGTAGACCCTAATAGTGTCGGGTGACCCACTGCCTAGTCTCTGCTAGAGGGTAGACCCTAATAGCGTCAGGTGACCCACTGCCCCGTCTCTGCTGGAGGGTAGACGCTAAAAGTTGATGAGTAACCCACTGCCCATCCCCGCTGGAGGGTAAAACTCAGAACTGCTCTGGCCATATCCACTGGAGGGTACAACATTGGCCAACCGAACACAGAGTGGGTATCGCGCAACCACCCAACTCCAGAACAACTCACCCAAAATAGGTTCAACGTCTGTTCCATCACGGGGTGCCACTAGCACCGCTACTGGCTGATCCATCAATAACAAAACCCGGGGGAGACCACTCAACCCTGCTGGTCAAACAAACGAGCACAAAGCCAGGGGAAAACTCCACCCTGCTTGTCAAATAAACGAGCACTGAGGGACCCTCTACGTCGCAAGAGGTCAAAGTACGTAAAGAATATCACGACATGAACGTGGGGCCCACAAGACGTGTGGCCCCAAGTCAACCCCAACTGAGTGCACAAACGTTCTCAGGTACAAACCAGACGTACCTCCAAGCGCTCCCGTATACTCCCAGAGTATACCTCATTCAACCCAAAGGCTATCGTGCACATGGCACCCAGCATCAACGCGAAGGCGTGATGTAACAACTCCACCTCAAAGGCCCAGGAATGGCCAACCACATCTCATGAATCATTTATATCACTCTCCAAAGAGTGTGCAATCACACACCAAGGGTCCGCTACAAACAAGGTAGGGCGAACCACCACTGGAGCACCTTTCATTCTTCCACATTTAATAAGATCACGCAAGAGGCACTGCATGACCAAACAGATCACACCATTGTAATAATTGCGGAAAAAACATGTGAGATCGACTACTTACTCACCTCAAACGGATATCCGACGGAAAAGTCACCAACACTGCCTGACGCCCAAACGGCGTCCCGTGATCCCGATCCTCGGCCTCGAAAATAGTCGGGCACATCGCACCAATGTGATACCCTCGGGAAAACACATCAAAATCACTACTCACTTGAGTGCAAAAGATATCCAGAGAAAAAGATACATCCCGGTGCACCGCACATGAGAGGTGCTTCGTGGGACCCGAAACCTAGTCCCAAAACTCCACGAAAGGATCACACCTTTGCGATCCTCTCGAAAAAGTACACTAAATGGACTATTCACTTGTCCAAAATTGACGCCCGGTGATAAAGATGGGAAAATCACCGTCGACGCCCAAACAGACCTCATGGACCCCACACCATCGTGCGGAATTACAGCGGGAAGACTGTACCAACGCGATGCCCTCGGAAAAATACCCAACATCGATTGCTCGCACGCCCCGAACGGACGTCTGAGGAAAAAGCCGCTAAAAGCTACACGCAGCTCAAAAGACGGGTCGTGGGGCCCATGCCTCAACTTCGGCCTCAATGCCTAAAACCACCTTGGAAAGCTCTGCCTCGATTCAAGGGTCCCAATGCCACTGACGGCACTCAAAACGGACGTCGGATGTGTCTGCGCTGCTCAAAACAAGATTCCTGGAATGACGTCAATTCGCTTAAAGACGCGTCGCGCCTCCGAGGCCTATCATTTAGGGAATTAAAAATTCCTGAAACCATCTCAAAATATTCTCTTTGCCCCAAAGAACGCGTCGCCGCTGACATCGCGCGAATCCGACACCCAGGCTGACATTTACAGCCATTAAAAAAAACGGAAATTAGTGGGCCAGACCGATTCAGTCGGCCCACTCTCTCGAACCAGCCCACAGTCGCGGGCCGACCTTCCACGCCCGGACCAGCAGCAAGCCGGTCCATCTTTCTTTTCTCCCACAAATACCCGCAATGTGAGGGTCTTGTCTGCCGTGGGGTCCCAAGGACCCTGCCCCCGTTGTCGCCGCGTCAACACGGCCAGGAGGGTCGGGGCCTCGTCGCCCGCGCGCCGCGCTTTGCTGGCGCCCGTTGGACACCCAACCAGCCTCCGTGTCTGCCCTCCCGTGCCCCTGCGGGTGCTCCACTGCTGCACGATCCCACCGGCCGACACCCACCCAAAGCGCCTCGACCGAGCCGCGCCGCCGCCTCCGCCGAACCGGGCCGCCCCAAAAACCGCCGGAAACCCCTATCAACACCCGATCTTCGACGATCGATTGCGGTTCACTCGTAACTCAGATTTCAAATCTGTAAAATGCGACGGATATCCCATAGCACGAACTAATAGGGTATGGGATTTTCTGAAAAATAACTCAGCATTTAGAGAACCAAAATTTTGGGCGAAAGGGTGAGGGAATACCAAAATCGAGCAAGATCCTACCTCGCGGGGCTTCGCCCGAAGCTTCGCGACGATCTGTCGGCCGCCACACCTTGGAGATGATGGAGGAGGCCTTGGTTGAGACTCCTTCCACTACGAGGAAGAAACAAGGGAGGAGGGGAGGGGTTTACTTAAATAGAAATTAAATAAATTTTAATTAATTTAATTTCAAAACACCCCAAATTAACACGTAACCAAAACTCCCGACTGGGTCAAGGTTAAGCCTCCCCTAGGGTAAACAACACCTCCCGAGAACAATGGTGGTCTTATAATTTGATTATGAGATTCCGTTTTGAAGTTATAAAATTTAACGTCTGAAGCCGCTAAATTACGAAAACGCCCCTGGCGGCATTTTTCACAGACGGCCCGCGCCCACAAAACTTATACCCCTCCTAGGGTAAACGGCACATTCGGAACTCAATGGTGCCATCAGTTTTTCAATATGAGCCATTGTTTATAAGATACTTGAGTTTCAACATCAAAGGAATAAAATAATTAATTAATTTATCCGTTTAACCTTCCGAAAGCGAGCGAGGGGTCCAAACATCCCGCACCGACATGTTTTATGACGTTTTTAGGGTAAAAACCCCATTCCATACCCATCCGTACACTCAGATCTCTGATCTGAAGCACCGTTTAGGATTTATCCCATTTATTTGGCGTTTCCAGTGTGAAGGCACTGAAAACTCAATTCCGGCCACACCGGGGCTCAGAATCGCACGCCGTCTGAAGGAGCTGCTCTGGAATATCATCAAGAATATTCCAAAATCTTTCACAGAAAAACCTGAGTTCTTACATCATTCCCTCCTTCATGCTTTTCATCCCAAAAAAGAAAAACTATGGAGCAACACAGGGTACTAAGCCCACTCCTGGCTTTCCCATACCCAGAAGAACCCACGCACAGCTCTGCGTCACCGCACACAGACCAAAGGATTGATCCGTCCACGCGAGGTCGGCCATTGCCGATGTCGTGCATAGGAGCACGCACACTCCTTCTCGGGTGAGTCACGTGGGAGACGTCGCGCACCCACATAAGACTTTGGGGCTAGGGCAAGCCGGTAGGGCACCTCTCCATCCCTTTGCACGGTCTCAAACGGCCCGAAGGCTCTTCGGGGTAGCTCACCTCCCCGGTAAGACCTCTACGTCGCACGCCGTGACAGGAATCACCACTTGGGCATGGAACATGGCCTGGTGATTCCCTCTTTCAGAATATCCATATGGTGAAGCACCCAAGGATATCTGGTCACGCAATATTTCACAGTCGATTCTCTCTTACACACTCAAAAATTGAAGGATTCGACACCATCGACTAACGAAAAAGGTCCCATGCCTTTTACTTTACCAACACAAGGTTACACTGACGCCCCGCATCACCCAGGTAACACCTCAATCAAGGAGCAGGGAGGAAAACAGTTCACACACAGAGTCTAACAATTCTACTACAAAAAGCTAGAAGAGCTGTAGAGCATACCTCTTATCACCTCATGCTCTACAGGATCGTAGTCATCCAAAGCACGCGGCTGCCCGCGGTCCCAACTGTCATCTCCCGGAGCCTGACGTGGACCAACTAGTGGTGATGGGAAGACCTCGTAACGTCGTCCCCCACCTCCAGCTCCTCCTGCTCCTCTGCTAGCACCACCTCTATAAGAACTACTTTGATCACGGCGCTGCCGCTACCGTGGTGGTGCGCCTGCTACCTGCCCGAAGCTCTCAGCAACTCGGGTCGGGCAGTCTTGTGCCAAGTGACCTCACCCGTCACAAGCATAGCACCGACTCTCTCTGGCCTGCACTGGTGCCCTCCGGCGCCACTGTGGTGTACGACCACACCCCTGAGTCTGGTTGTCAGTAAGCCACCTGCGTCGAGGTTCTTCTTGCCGATGCCCACTAGCTGCGGCAGACATCTCGTCTCCAACGTGCCTGCTGCCGTCACGAACAGTAGAACGCGACAGGAAGCTCTCTGTCACCAGCACCTGCTCTAGCACCCCGACATATATGGAAGTGCCCAAGGGTACTATGAAAGCACGAATCTCTCAGCGGAGACCCTGCTCAAACTTCCGCGCTAGGATGTTGTCATCATGGACCAAGTCCGGGTAAAAGAGTGCACGGTCTGCAAAACTAGCCGCGTACTCAGCCACCGTCATCCCTCCCTGATGAAACTACAGGATCTCCTGAATCCAAACGGAGTGCAAGAAGGAGGGGAAAAACTCCTCTTGAAACGACAACTGAAATTTGTCCCACGAAAGTGAAGACTCGTCAAGAAGATAATTCACCAGTATCCACCAACGCCGAGCTGCTCCACGAAAAAGGGTGGCTTCCAAAGCCACTCTCTGATCTGCCGACATCTGCACAAGCCTGAAAAGGCTAATCACTGCCTCAAGCCAAACCTCTGCTGCCTAAGGGTCTGGCTCACCACTGAACCTCAGCGGTCTCTACCGCTGGAACTCACGAAGCGCACTCAACCTGTGCTCAAACTCAGCCTGCTCGGCTGAACCTGCCTGCTGCTCAACAGGTGGGGGTGCTGCTACCGGCCCACTCGGAGAAAGGGGCTCGCATGATGGGTCCTGAACTGTGGCCTCGTAGCTCATAGGTTCGTCATCACGAACCAAAGCTGATATCCTGGCCGGTTGTCCTCGCGGAGACATCATGAAAATTATCAAGGAGTGTCGTGGTCAAATGACCATATATGTATATACCAACAACAACAACGATGGGGAGTTGACTCAAGAAGGAAAGTCAAAGACTCGATCCGATGTAATGCACAAACCAAATTTCCCTTCAACAAGTGTCTCAGCATGCCGAGTCAACAAGCGGGTTGTCAAGTTCCTGGTGAATGGTTACGTCAGCTGCCGCACCATCACTGGACTCCCTGGCCTGAGAGCCGCTCTCGAGACACATCAACACTGTTTCTCTATATCCCAACCAGTTCCTCTTTTAGGGATGTCCGCACAATGTCCCAAGGAACGAACCACCTCTGATACCACATTGTCGCGACCCGACCCTACCCGGGCTCGAGCCGCAACTACCCCATGCCCGCCTCCATAGAGCAGGGGCTGGCGACCAGTACCGAAGGCACAACAACTCAGGGAGGCCTTTTCCTAAGTACCTGTACACACACACGCAACACACTCAATGCAACAATGCAAAGTAAAAGAAAATACAAACAGAGTAGAAGAGAAACTTCTATATATATACCACAAATGTTCATCGACCTCTAAACAGTACAAGTAAAGTGCTGAAAAAGGAAAAAGGGGAAAAACACGCGCCCAACTAGAAAAGGAGCCACAACCCGGCAATAGGTGAACAAAAGAAAACAGCTGGAAGGGTCTCCCACCTGGAACAAGACTACGACCACCGCACGCGGTCCAACCTCCCGAACTCATGTGCTCCACTGAACTCACGACCAACTTGTTTGTCGTCTGCACGGACACACCAAGTGCGGTCAAACCCCAAGTAGGCATGAGTATAAAAATACTCATTAGGATACCCCAAAGGCCCAAGGGAGAAAAAAAGGAGGTACTGAAGGGTGATCAGTGGAGTGGACAAGAAAAGTAAAGGAGTACAACAGAGAGTGCAGTAAAGAGTACAACTCAACCCAACAAGAGAAAGGAAGTAGACTCGTCCAGACACAAGGAGCTGAAAACGGTGAGAATATGAACATCTCGTCAAGTCTTCGCTACATATAGCAGGAGAGTAGACTCGTCCAACCACGAGAAGCTAGACACGGAATGTAACGCCCCGACCCCAGTTACCCAGAGTCGGTGCCTTATTACATAACATTGGCATGATCACAAGAAAGATCAAATCTCGAAAGACCGATTGGTTTAATAGCCTTGCAAACACTAGATATATTCATAAAGTTTTACATTACATCATAAAGTGAAAAACTACTACAACAACATAAATGTCTCCACATTCCACACTATTATCCCCTCATAATATACCTACAAGTCATTCATAACTTACTTCTTCACATCTTGGGAAAAATAAAACATAGAAAAGGGGTGAGCTCAAATGCCCAGTAAGGATAACAATATAGCGGAAACCTTCAAAAATAAGAATAAACATTTAAGGCAATGTATAACCAAAACAAAAGCCTTTTAAACTTGAACTTCAACATATTATGATAAAAGTAAAATGAAATAATGCCATTTACTTATTCAAATGGATATTCTACTAATCGAATAATCACATGCAATATCAATAACCACTTTCATAATGATGGAATGCATAATGCAAGACTATCATAACCACATAGCCAAGGCCTCGTGCCAAGACTACAAATAAGATTTTGCCAAAGCCTTATGCCAAGAAACTAGTTTGTCTCATGAGACCTACCGATGCATCGAGGAGCTATAGCGGGCTCCACCCGTCACATATTAAGTCCAATGCATTCCCATATGAAATGGTTTAAACATAACATAAACATTCGTATTAAAACTAGCATATGAAATGTCAATACTTTCACCATAAACTATGAATTGTATAAAAATAGCACATCCACAGTCAAACATATCACAAAACCTTCAATACAATATAGAAGTATTGTATCATAATAAATCAACTTCAAATAAGTGTAAAATCCATCAATGGATGTTGACATAGAATAAATCAAAACTCTTTGAGAGAAATATCTCTTTTTTTGAAATCATTTAAAAGTCACACATTTATAAAGGAAGTAATTAAAACAGATTTTTGAATCAAAGTGTCCCATACCACATTGAAACTTTTGAAAGGAATTAACATTTTAAAAACATTCATGTCCATATAAATAAATCCTTAAAAACCATTTTGAAGACATGGACATTAATTAAAAAGATTTAGAAAGATAAATCTTTAAAACATTTAAAATTCTGATTTTGATAAAGAGTACCTTTCCGAAATTCTAAAAATATTCATTTTGAAGTCATTTAAAAGTCACATAATTATAAAATAAAACATTTTCTTTGAAAATATTTTTATAAGCTTGTAAGGGAAGCTTTGAAAATTTTATAACGGCGGTAAATAGTCGCACCCGCCGTATAAGGTAAAAAAACATTCTTACCTTAATTTTGTCGAAATGGTTAAAAAGCACCTTGTTTGGAAAACGAAGGAAATATTCCTTTATAAACCTCTTATAAAATGTCAAACAAGGGTATAAATGACTTTAAACCATATTATGGTAAATAGTAAAAATGTTTTGAAATTCATTTTTAAGAAATATGGATGTGGATGATAAAGAGATCCTAGTAGATTATTATGTATAAACAACCTCGGATAATAAAGAGATTGTGAAATAACCCTTACCTTGTACTTTTCCTTGGTTGGGGTAGGTTAACCTCCTGTATAATAGTGAAATAATTGTTATTAAATTATAAAATAATCATATACATTCATATGATATCATATATGATCTTTTAACATTGCTTTGTTAATAATATCTTAGTATTATCGTTGTTTCGGGTGTTAACTTACTTGTTTTCTTTTATATGTTTTGTTACGTAAGCCATGTTTGTAATGGATAGGTTGTATATTAATCATATATAGAATGATATCAAGTCCTTAGATACTATTATTAACCATCAAATGAGACTTATACTTGAATGGATACGATGGAGAATTAATCTCATCGCGTTCGTGGAGACGGTAGTCCGTACGTACGCACGAGCGACAATATCATTCTTTTGATATTAAAATATGTCACATACATAGATAATTTTAAATGTATTTTTATTTTAATTTCCATTAATTCTTTGTTTTGGGGGTTTCCAAAGGTTTTATGGAGAATATGTGAGTTTTCATGAATTGGGTCAAACTGTGGACCCAATTCCAGAATTAAAAATAAATTTTATTACTTTTATAACTTTTTAATTTTTTAATATTTTTCACTCATTACAACTCCTATATGTCCTCCCCTGATATATTAACACCTCAATTAAAATTTGGAGCCTTTTGAAATCCATAACCATGGTTTATGTTGGTTTTTATTTAAGGGATTGGGCCTGCCCGAAAGCCCTATTCCAGTTTTAAAAATACAATTTGATTAATTAATAACTTATTCATTTTTAAGTATTTTTCGGTGATTCAAAGCCTCAAATGCGCCTCTTGAACACAGCCGCGCGACCAAGCTCTCTCTCCCCTCTTTGGAGCTCTTATGCATCGCGAGTTAGTACTGAACTTATTGGGGTTTCTAAAATCAGGCAGATTTGGAGAGGTAAATTGATCCTTTCATAACTCCTTCATTTTGCATCCTTTTCCCCCCATTTCAGTCCCCACCTGACCTAATATAAATTCTTCGAACCTCCATAACAGTTTTGGGTACTTGGTGATTCATTATTTGGTGGATTGGGGCCGATTCCTTCAAAATATTTCAAGTAAGGGAATTCCTTCTTGGTTCCTTCCATCCTCTCTTAGTTTTATTTCCTTTTTCTTGAAGTTACTCATGTCCAAAAGTTGGGGTTCGATCCTAATGTCTGATTTGGTGTCTTTTTGGTAAATTATTGTGGTTTAGGTCTGGATTTATATTCCTTTTGGTGCAACGGTGGTGCGCTTAAGGTTTCGCACAAAAGTTTGAGGGTTTCGACTCAAAAGGGTAGGTGATTCCATGTGTAGCCATTTTATGATGAGTTAGCTTGCATGGATTATTAATTTAGAAAGTTTATAATCTGTTTTATGTGCTTTGAAAACAGTTTTTATGGATTTGGTTAAACATTTAATTTGTAGTTGCATTATAGCTTGAAATTGGGTACTTTTCATGTGTGACTCTTGGGGTAATGATTGAGTTTAGTTTATAACATATGAAAGTGATTTATTAGTCTTGAAAGGGGGTGCCAATTCTGGTTTGTTAATTTATTATAGTCATGTTGGCCTTGAAAGTAGGTTTTTTTAATGAGTTTAAGGTGTAAAAACCTGTTGTACTTCTTGAAGGTAATTTATGAAAACATGTGTTTTTCATGTGTATCTTTGTGGTATTATTTGATGTATTTTTAAACATTTGGGGGTGGTTTAATAATTGTTTTAGGGATGAAAGATTCTGTTTTGGATTGGTATTGGTATGATTTTGCTTTTAAATGAGGGTTTTGAAATGGGTTTAGTGTGCAAACAATGGTTATACCTCTTGGGTTTGTTTTATAAAAATTGCAAATGTTTTATTTGGTTAAACAAAGTTGGGAAAGGGTGTATATGTACTGTTTGAGTGAGTGTGTTCACCTAATGTGGGTTTTTGAATGGTAATGTGGTGATTTGAGATGTTACACATTTTTAGAATTTTTTTATAAATTGTTGAAATGTTTTACTAAATTTTGTTTTGTGTGCGAAACACGGGTGTGGGATATTTCATGTGAGTTTATTTATAAAATGAATTGTGAAGGTGAGAAGGGTATTGTGTGACATGTGTGTGGGCTGTTATGTGAGTTGAATATCTTTTAATGGTTTTATAAAATTGTTTAATGGATTTGTGGAAGTGTTAAAGAAATTTGAAAAGTGTTGTAGGCAATTTGGAGTGAGTTTGATTTCAAAATGCATTTGAATGAAAAGTGGAATTTTTGACTTGCGTGATGTACATGGGGCTGTTTGGTTAATTTGTGATGTGGAAGTGATATTTTCATGTGAAAACTATACTTCTTGGATTGCTGAACTTGTTTGAGCACAAAGGGAAAACCCGGGTATCTAGGTGGGTGGACGTGTACTAGTATGCTAGTGAATCCGTGGGGTTTGGCCTCAGTTTCACATAGCAAGATTGACGCTTACAACTCTAACTAAACTATGATGATGATGATTGGGGACCAATAGGTTATGGGTATGTTCCCTACTAGTGGCTCGTGCACGAGAATGGATATTTGTGATGGTTACTCTCACCGAGATACGAGGTACCTGGGACCCACAGCTAGCTAGTGCCTAGGGGTTATTTCCCGTTGATTGTGCTCACTGGATACTTTTTTCTTACCATCGGTATACGGTATGAGAGGATGGAAAATTAAGTAGCTATGGTATTTATTTTAAATGTTTTTATTCTTTAAATTAGCCCACCTGAAAACTGTTTTTATTTAATGTTGCATCTTTTAGAAATTTTAACTAGCATCTCATGTCTTTGAAAACTTGCATGATTTTTGCCATTAAATGTTTATCACATGGAATCTATTAGTGGTGGTATCCTACTGGGCTTTCACTCACACCCTACTTACACCTTTGGGTGTAAGTAGATTTGCTTCTTTTATGTCACAGGTTTGGGTACAGGATTTATGCCATTGATTCATGTTTTTAGTTGTCCATTGGGATACAGTGTCGTGGAGATAGCTTGAGGGGGGTTCCTCTTTCCTTGTGAAGGTTCTTGGGCTGTCCTTATTTGGTTATGTACCATTTTAATGGTCTTTAAACATAGTTTTAACTTATGTATTTCAGTTCTGAAATTTTGTAAAAGACGGTTTTAGTTTAAAAATCCAGATTTGTTCTATTGAGTTTGTTTGTGGTTTAATGTTTATAAAATCGGGTAAATCGTTCCCAATCATCATGATATGATACCTGGGCACTTGTGCCAGCCCGTGGGGATCGGGAACGCCCTTCATGACTTGCCATGGACCGGGTCGGGTTCCGATTTTGAAGGCGACCAGATTCGGTTCGTGACAAAATGGTATCAGAGGAGGTTCGCTCCATTTGAGTCATGTTATTTGGGAAATAGTTGGGATAGTATAGAGTTATGAGTGTTGGGGCATGGAATTCTGGTTATGGGTAGTGTGCTTGAACACCACACCTCATTTCAGGATTCAAGTCGCCAGGGGAAGTTGGGATTTGTCTATGTCTTTTGGTTTTCTTGGTTTGATGATGATTAGGGGAAATGAAAAGAGAGTTGGGTTAATGGTCTCAATGAGTTCGCAGGGTCTGGAAAGCCATGTGGAGCTAGGGATATTCCCTAGAACACTCTCTGTGACAGTGAAGTGACTGGAATATGGCCGCCAACCATATGTCCAAGTCACACACTGAAACTAGTTTCCTCTCGCATTGTCTTGTGTTCTTTAGTTTTGAAATCTTGGAACTTTGGTTTTAAAGTGACTTGGTTTTAAGAAGTGTAATGTTTTTGTAAAATGATTTTCAAATAAAGATGGAATGGTATGATTTATGAAATTTTGGAACTAAATATTCAGAATTATTTTGAAATAGAAAATGGTGTGATTACACCTCTTTTGAAGGTAGAAACTGTATTGAAGTTGGTTTTGAAAAGTGTTTCCAATAGAGTTTTCTAAACAATCAGAGTGTGTTTTAATGGGATGAGATGTTTTGAAATTGATGTGAATATCTTGAATGTGATTTATTTTCTAAATGGTTGTGACTTTCTAAAATTTTTTGTAAGATGTGAGTTGGGATTTTGATCTCGTGGTTAGCGGTTATGAGAAAAAAAGGATGCGTTGGTTGACCATTTTGGTTTTGAAAAGTGGAAAGAATTTTTGTTTTAACCTTTGGTATTTCCATTAGTGACCACATGCATGGGATTATATGGGATGATGGATGGTTTATGGCACAACTGGATGAGTGCCGGGACGGATATGAGGTGGGTGTCTGGTGTGGCACAAAAACATGCATGTGTGAGGCCCATGGGGTACCATTGGTCGATACTCTTACCGCTGAACCGCTTGTTTTCAAAGAAATGGTTTTAAATAAAATCATGATGTCTTGATGAATAGTTTTGGGATGGTTTGTATTATGGGTCTTTGAAGATGTTTTTTTTGTGGGATGTTTTTTTTAGTCCAATAACCCCTCCTATTTGAACTGTGTTTTGGGATTATGTTTGGTCGGTAAGCTAGGTAGAAGGACTGGTTAGTAGTCTCCTCTGAGATATGTTTCGGGACACCTTTATGGTGGTTACCTTCATTTGTTTGGATCTGGTTTATGGTTTTTTTAACCAATAGACCATCTTGGTTGGGTCCTTGTGTTCTCCCGTTGGATAAGGTACGCCCCCATTTAGGGTTAGTGCACAACAGAAGTGCAACCCGTATTGTTTATCCATTGAAAAATTCTCCAGTTGATCAATATAAGGAATATTTTATAGATCATTGTTGATTGAGTCTACAACCATTAATTTAGTTGATTTTTATATCCTCTTGTAGTGGGATAGTTCTTGTGGAAGGTTGAAAGAGTCCTTGGTTTCTTAAGTTTCATGATTCATTGAAGGTGGAAGTGTTCTTTGGTTGTTAGTGTGGATGAGTGTCATGATGGTGTCTAAGAGGGCCTCTGGGTTCTTCATAGTTTCCTTGAAGCAATAGTTATTATTAAACAACCAATTTTGAGATTTTGGTCCTGATAGGATATTGTGTCCACTTTTTGGACTTGTCTGTTTTTAGGGACTTGGAATATGGTCATGTTCCATGTATTGTTTCTATCAATCACAAGGGTCATGTTCAGTGACGCATTGTGAGGTTGTGTTCTCTTTTGACTATAAAGGTCAAGGTCACACAATCCTCTTAGGTTCTCTGTTATGTTGGGAGTATGTATCCCTTGGGAAAAAAAATCAAATCCTCTATCTTAGAGGATGGTGTTTATACGTGTCCTACCCTTCTGTTGTTTATCACCCAAAGAAACAAGGTGCGATGTGTGTGATTATTCTAATCCCTTGTTTCAGTGAAATGTCTGGTTTTGGTAAAGTTAGTTATGGAGTGTGTTATGTCTTGATGAACCCATCAGGGTATGCGGTGTAGTTGTTTGTGGCACCGAAAGAAGAAGTTCCACATAGGGGTTTCAACAGCCAAACTACGTGGCCGAAGATGCTTCAATATTTTAAGCTCCAGCCATAGGTCCCAGAGAGAAGTTGGCGCGTAGTCAGGGGAAACCCCAGTGTTGTTTAAACCCTTTTACGAAGTCCTATCCTTAGTATGAAAGATAGGAAGAGTTTAAACCTATGGTGTCATTATATTTCTTCTTTTGTTCCCGTTCGGTGGAAATAGGTGGAGGGTTTTGTACCCATGTCATCACACAACGTTATTCCCTCCCCCTTTGGTTTCCATTGAGTCTTTGGAGAATGATTGGAAATTTGGTTAGAGAAGTTGAGCACAAAGTTTTCACATGGATAGTTCTAACCATGAACAAAAAAAATAACCATGCAGATATAAGGATCCACATAGTTATCACACAGTTTCTCAAACTGTGCAGACTAACCATGTGATCGTCCCAACTCCTTAATTTTGGGGTCTTTTCATGTCGGCCCACGCCTGTCGGTTAAGATGGTTGGTTCTTGTGGTGGGAAGACCCACCATGGGTATCGTGCATATTATTTTGTAATTTTCTAATGGATGTATACCCCTTGTACTAGGGATTCTGTTGGGACTTCCCCTATTAGTGTCTTGATTCTGTCTCGGGAAAAAAAATTAAGTTGTCTCTTATGGGGGGGAGCCCATTTGTGTCTCTTCATACAAGTAACTCATGTTTTTTCCTTGGTATTGTATGGGAAGTAGGTAATATCATTTGGTGATATCTAACTACTTACATCTTCCTTGGGTAAACTTTGGGACTAGAGAGTGCCCTATGTATTAGTTAAAGTAAGGTAAGTGTACCCTTGTTCAATGTTATTGTTCGTTTGGGTGAATTGCTTGAGTCTTGTTCGGATAGTGTTTGAGGAGTTTTATTTTGGGATCAATTATGAATGTGATTTATTATTTCAGGAAAGTGGTGTAAGTTTTTTTTGTGAGATTAATCCTTCATTAATTGATCACTGGAGGTGTTTTGGCCTTTGGGGGAGAAACCTGACAAGGGAGTACCTCTTGGTTTCTCAGTTGGATTTGGTTGTTACTTTGGCCTTGCTGTGACTTTCCGGGGCGGAAAGTTTTCATGGTGGGGAGAATTCTCACATACATAGATAATTTTAAATGTATTTTTATTTTAATTTCCATTAATTCATTGTTTTGGGGGTTTCTAAAGGTTTTATGGAGAATATGTGAGTTTTCATGAATTGGGTCAAACCGTGGACCCAATTCCAGAATTAAAAATAAATTTTATTTCTTTTATAACTTTTTAATTTTTTAATATTTTTCACTCATTACAACTCCTATATGTCCTCCCCTGATATATTAACACCTCAATTAAAATTTGGAGCCTTTTGAAATCCATAACCAAGGTTTATGTTGGTTTTTATTTAAGGGATTGGGCCTGCCCGAAAGCCCTATTCCAGGTTTAAAAATAAAATTTGATTAATTAATAACTTATTCATTTTTAAGTATTTTTCGGTGATTCAAAGCCTCAAATGCGCCTCTTGAACACAGCCGCGCGACCAAGCTCTCTCTCCCCTATTTGGAGCTCTTATGCATCGCGATTTAGTACTGAACTTATTAGGGTTTCTAAAATCCGGAAGATTTGGAGAGGTAAATTGATCCTTTCATAACTCCTTCATTTTGCATCCTTTTCCCCCCATTTCAGTCCCCACCTGACCTAATATGAATCCTTACAACCTCCATAACAGTTTTGGGTACTTGGTGATTCATTATTTGGTGGATTGGGGCCGATTCCTTCAAGATAGTTCAAGTAAGGGAATTCCTTCTTGGTTCCTTCCATCCTCTCTTAGTTTTATTTCCTTTTTCTTGAAGTTACCCATGTCCAGAAGTTGGGGTTCGATCCTAATGTCTGATTTGGTGTCGTTTTGGTAAATTATTATGGTTTAGGTCTGGATTTATATTCCTTTTGGTGCAACGGTGGTGCGCTTAAGGTTTCGCACCAAGTTTTGAGGGTTTCGACTCAAAAGGGTAGGTGATTCCATGTGTAGCCATTTTATGATGACTTAGCTTGCATGGATTATTAATTTAGAATGTTTATAATCTGTTTTATGTGTTGTGAAAACAGTTTTTATGGATTTGGTTAAACATTTAATTTGTAGTTGCATTATAACTTGAAATTGGGTACTTTTCATGTGTGACTCTTGGGGTAATGTTTGGGTTTAGTTTATAACATATGAAAGTGATTTATTAGTCTTGAAAGGGGGTGCCAATTCTGGTTTTTTAATTTATTATAGTCATGTTGGCCTTCAAAGTAGGTTTTTTTAATGAGTTTAAGGTGTAAAAACCTGTTGTACTTCTTGAAGGTAATTTATGAAAACATGTGTTTTTCATGTGTATCTTTGTGGTATTATTTGATGTAATTTTATAACATTTGGGGGTGGTTTAATAATTTTTTTAGGGATGAAAGATTCTGTTTTGGATTGGTATTGGTATGATTTTGCTTTTAAATGAGTGTTTTGAAATGGGTTTAGTGTGCAAACAATGGTTATACCTCTTGGTTTTGTTTTATAAAAATTGCAAATGTTTTATTTGGTTAAACAAAGTTGGGAAAGGGTGTATATGTACTGTTTGGGTGAGTGTGTTCACCTAATGTGGGTTTTTGAATGGTAATGTGGTGATTTGAGATGTTAAACATTTTTAGAATTTTTTTATAAATTTTTGAAATGTTTTACTAAATTTTGTTTTGTGTGCGAAACACGGGTGTGGGATATTTCATGTGAGTTTATTTATAAAATGAATTGTGAAGGTGAGAAGGGTATTGTGTGACATGTGTGTGGGATTTTATGTGAGTTGAATATCTTTTAATGGTTTTATAAAATTGTTTAATGGAATTGTGGAAGTGTTAAAGAAATTTGAAAAGTGTTGTAGGCAATTTGGAGTGAGTTTGATTTCAAAATGCATTTGAATGAAAAGTGGAATTTTTGACTTGCGTGATGTACATGGGGCTGTTTGGTTAATTTGTGATGTGGAAGTGATATTTTCATGTGAAAACTATACTTCTTGGATTGCTGAACTTGTTTGAGCACAAAGGGAAAACACGGGTATCTAGGTGGGTGGACGTGTACTAGTATGCTAGTGAATCCGTGGGGTTTGGCCTCAGTTTCACTTAGCAAGATTGACGCTTACAACTCTAACTAAACTATGATGATGATGATTGGGGACCACTAGGTTATGGGTATGTTCCCTACTAGTGGCTCGTGCACGAGAATGGATATTTGTGATGGTTACTCTCACCGAGATACGAGGTACCTGGGACCCACAGCTAGCTAGTGCCTAGGGGTTATTTCCCGTTGATTGTGCTCACTGGATACTTTTTTCTTACCATCGGTATACGGTATGAGAGGATGGAAAATTCAGTAGCTATGGTATTTATTTTAAATGTTTTTATTCTTTAAATTAGCCCACCTGAAAACTGTTTTTATTTAATGTTGCATCTTTTAGAAATTTTAACTAGCATCTCATGTCTTTGAAAACTTGCATGCTTTTTGCCATTAAATGTTTATCACATGGAATCTATTAGTGGTGGTATCCTACTGGGATTTCTCTCACACCCTACTTACACCTTTGGGTGTAAGTAGATTTGCTTCTTTTATGTCACGGGTTTGGGTACACGATTTATGCCATTGATTCAGGTTTTTAGTTGTCCATTGGGATACAATGTCGTGGAGATAGCTTGAGGGCGGTGCCTCTTTCCTTGTGGAGGTTCTTGGGCTGTCCTTATTTCGTTATGTACCATTGTAATGGTCTTTAAACATAGTTTTAACTTATGTATTTCAGTTCTGAAATTTTGTAAAAGACGGTTTTAGTTGAAAAATCCAGATTTGTTCTATTGAGTTTGTTTGTTGTTTAATGTTTATAAAATCGGGTAAATCATTCCCAATCATCATGATATGATACCTGGGCACTTGTGCTAGCCCGTGGGGATCGGGAACGCCCTTCGGGACTTGCCATGGACCGGGTCGGGTGCCGATTTTGAAGGCGACCAGATTCAGTTCGTGACAAAATAATATATAAATGGATGTTATATCATATATACAGAATCATTAACAAGTTATATTTATTATTTAAATGAGTTACACATCATTATTATACCCATCCAAATAATAATATATTGAATAACAATTACACCACGACGTGGAGACGGTAAGCCGTACGTACGCACGTATGGTGACATGTTATTCAAAGGGTGGATAGAATACTGATTATGGTTGTACAATATTCATAATAACATCACAGTATATATATGATAATGGATTTATTATTTTATAATGGTAATAACAAAGAAAGAAGAAGTGGAAGAAGAAAGGAACTTGGAAAAGGGTGGTGAAATCATTACCTCTTCTTCGAGTTCTTCCTTTTGATTTGATCAAAAGGGCTCCTTAGGTTGGCTTTCTGATCAAACTAAAGCCTCTAGGTTATAGTGAGGTAAGTTGGGAGAGTATTTGGGTAGAGTTTTTCCGAACCAAAATGTTTTGAAGGTGTGAGTAAATGAGAAGAAGGAGTTCCTTTTTATAAGAGGGGTGAGGGGCACCTTTGGAAAAGCTAGAAATATTAATTTATATTAAATTCATATTCGGTTTCTAATGGCTCCAAAGTTGATTATTTAAATTTTAAGATGGGGATGGGTCGAAAACAACTCAACCAATAGAATTTATACAGGTTTGTGTCATTATATTAACCTTATCTTTAAGTATTAACTCTTAGTTAATTAGTTTCACTTTTACAATGTCTCTTTGTATTTTTATATAATATGGTTAATAAACTTACTATATACATCCAAGAGACCCCCAAGTGGTCCACTAATGATACAAATATCATGATATAAGTCTCTTGGCCGAACCTTATATTTTTTAGGACTTTAATATCAATTAATAATATAATATTTCTTTTAAAAACTCTTTTATGTCAATTTTGACACTATTCAATAGTTGATTTTTTTGAAACTCATAACAGAATGATTACTTCGAAAAAATTTAATTAAATCATTTATAACATGTCATATGAACTTATAAAATTATTTTAATTCATAAAAAGTCTCAAATTCTATTTATTTGTGTATTTATAATATCAATTATTTTAATTTTTCACTATTATGGTAATTACTGCATCATCATTGTGTCATAGATAAATTAAATTATTTAATGTCTAAAAATTATAAATAAAATATTATTATGTAGGAAATCGTTTTAGCTTTCTAATTAATATTTATAGTCGAAAGTCCAACATATGTAACCCTATTTAAAAATTGTTTTGGTAAAAGATATATGCTTGTGTCATTTTTTGTATTCATTTTAACTTAATTAAAATAAAGTGTCCATGTCACCTAAAAGTGGCTCTATGGGGTCCCAAAATCGACCCAAAGATGAATATGGTCGAACATGTATCAACAAATAAGGTTAGGACACGTTTTAGGGTAATTTAGTATTATTATAATATTATTTTTTATCCCTTATTTACCGGATTTACCCTTAACCATGGTAAATAAAATATTTACCGCAGTAATTATTCGAAATGTCTAAAAATAAAAGTTACCTATTCACACAATATGAAAATCCTGATTCCAAATTTGGAATCCAATTTTCCAAATTCAAAACACAGAAGTGGCAGAAATTAATTTAAAAATAATTTCTGATGTTAAAACAAAAAGCGTGTTTTTAAGATATAAAAACTATCAAACGATTGATACTTGTTTATGTTCGGTTTAATTGTAAAATTATGTCCAATGACCAAAATTGTATTGAATGGTAAAAATATATTCAAAATATACTTTAAAACCACTCAAATTCATAATTTATCACTATTAATTATTTTGATTAAAAAAGTTGTTTTTAATTAAAATTTAGTAATTTTCACTATTCATCAAAATATTAAATTTATCCAAAAAGTACCCAAATTTCACCTTAGGCTAAATTCGATATTCTGAATCCAAAAATGAAGTCCATTTTGAGAGATAAAATTTCAAAAAGTAGGTATTACTATTCATAACGGCTAGTTTGATCGGTTGTGGTGTGTGTTAAAACTCAAAGTTACGTACAACACACGCTACTGTATTATTCAAAGGAAAGCATACCGTGGAAGCTTGGTATGTTTCATTTTAAATTTTTGATGTCCCCATTTAGTCAAAAAGTTTAAAATATTGTATTTAAAAAGGGTTCACTATTAAAATTTGGTAAAAGTGCAATACTGAAAATGAATTTGTTCTTACATTGTGTCTAAGAAACTGATAATATAGATTCTAAAATTATAAGGATTATATAAAGTTTAAAATTTAGTTAATACTATTCATAACCTCTTTTGAACGGCTTGTTTGGTAAGTCATGGTGCGTTTGAACCCAAGGTTGCGTGTAGTGCCAGTTATTAAATTATTTTGAAGAAATAACACACTATGAAATCTTGGGGTGTTACATTCTCCCCTCCTTCAATAAATTGCATCCTCGCAATTTGAAATTGTTCTTCGAAAATAAAAGGTTGAAAACAGATAATATATTTGTGGGAAAACCCACATCAGAAATTGATTTACTAAAATTTAGTCTTAATATGAGGAAAAGAGAAATGAAAGGGTCACCACCAAATTATGATCTCGATTATGAGAACATTGGTGGCAATTAGAGAAATATAATTGGAGGAAAAACGTAAATATTTATAGGTAGTGATTGAGGTCATCAATCAAAAACAAGTATAAAATTGAGGTCCTTAAATTCATCAATCTATGATGATTTGAAATACCATCGGTTCAACAAAACATAAGGTATTAGGATAACACATTTTTGACGTTTCAAAATATCTTAGTTGAAATCTCACATCGAAAAATGAATTAATGAGGCCTCTATTTAAAATAAAGAGTGGAAAGTATGAAAATTACCAAAAAATAACACATACTAGGGTTCCATGTAGGAAAATATGGATATGGAAGAGAAATATAACCATCAATTATCTGATGGAGAGTGGCAGAGAACATGGCTATGAAAAGGCCAACAATCCCAAAGCCATAAATTAGTGATGATTTAAGGTACCATCTAGGAAAACATTTTTGTTCTATGTTTCTTTTCTTAATGTTGATAAATTTATTTATGAGATTTGCTAAGATCATAAGGAGATATACTTACTTTATAATCAGAGTTTTATCCATTAATAAATTTCTACCACAAACTCATCTTTCACACTAAAAGAAAATAGAACATAAAAAAATTCTATTTATACTATTCGTACAGGGTTCCAAAATAAACAAATTTATAATTCATCTACCAGATCTTTTAATAAAAACTACATTATTTAATCCATGACATCTCATGGGCCAGTGGTAGGTGATACACCCTTTTTTCCCTTCGGTTGTGGGTTCATGTCTCACGGTCTTGCCGGACGCGACAGGTTGTCGCCCGACCTCCGGGTTGTCCTTTTATGGCAATCCAAAATAATCCAAACTACAAATATCCAAAATACTTCTGTCCAAACTCACAGTCCAACATTTATAAGGAAAGTAAACATAATGTAGATCCTTTTTACCCCGTAATAGAATATTAATACCTTCATCATGTATTCTTTTAAAACACTGAAACATCCTGAATTACCATAATCCTTATTGATTACATTCATGCTCCCTTATTCTATATAGAATGTTGGATATGCTTCATCAATCCAAAAATGTTTTAAACCCAAAAAATGGTGGAATATACAAATCATTAATCAACTTCAAGGTAGTCAATAATATCCAATATATTTATCCAAATCAATCATGTATTATTCTAAAATCACTACCTAAGTATTAGAACCATATTATGGTTTATCTTTCTCTCAACCATATATTTTCCTAAAAATTAACCTGCTATTGAGTCACTTTTCTTTGTTCCACACAATCTCAAGTCCTTAATGAAATAGTACTGCAGTAAAATCCTTATATACTCCATAATTATTATAACAAGTACATTGTTGATACAACACTCAAATGACATAATCAACATAAGAACTCTAATCATTACTCTTCATCTGTGGTAGTATCATAACTTGATTATTATCCAATATCATCATTTACGGCATAGTCTGATGACTGGGACATAGGTTCGTGTAGTGTCCAAACTCCTTGCAAATGAATCATTGTACATTTGAAACCATTTTCTTACCCTTGCAGTCACATACTTTGTGCCCTTTTCCTCCACACTTATAACAAACTCCCATTCCTTTCAGGAAAGTTCTAGGGTGTTTCTTTCCACAGTTATCACATATGGAAAAATTCTTCATTGAACTCTTCCCTTTATCCATCTTTCTCTCTTCCATCCTTTTCTTCTCTTGCTTCCCTTCAAATCCACAGGACTCAGTAAACTCTTTACTTATCTTATCAACACATGATATTATTTCTTCATATGATGATAATACATGCAAGACTATTTCTCTTGTAAATTCTAGCTTAAGACCATGAAAGATATGATCCTTCCTTCTCGTTGGATCATGTTCATTACTGGAGTTCTCATTCCTTCTACTGGGTGTCATTTCTAAACAATGGTATACACTAGATTAGTTTATGAATAACAATACCTAATCCCAAACTTGTAAAACACGTAACATAAATTAAATATTTTATGGATATAATCCATAATCATAAAAATGTCTCCTTTGAGGAAGTATATACTAATAAAACCTTCTTAATGGTTTGTAAAGAAAATGAGAATTATCCTAAGCATATCCCCCGGGAGTTTCGTAACCAAGAGTGCAGCAAGGCCCATTGTCGTGCACCAGTTCCCGTTCGAGTCTAGCTCAAAGCGGTGTTTTCAGGTTTTACCCCTAGGTACATCTGTGCCAGAGCCGCCTCTACCTGCTCGTATCCAGACATGGATGTATTGCTCAGAAAACTCACAAAATCTCTACAATACCAAAATTCTAGGAAGTTCTTCTATACTAATCCTCAAATTCCATCTTAAATCTATGTGCTCTAATCAGAGTTTATCTAAATCTAGCTTCCAAGGTTTGTACTAAACTTCCTATGATACCAACTATAACGCCCCGACCCCAGTTACCCAGAGTCGGTGCATTATTACATAACATTGGCATGATCACAAGAAAGATGAAATCTCAAAAGACTGATTTGTTTAGTAGCCTTGGAAACACTAGATATATTTATAAAGTTTTACATTACAGCATAAAGTGAAAAACTACTACAACAACATAAATGTCTCCATATTCCACACTATTATCCCCTCATAATATCCCTACAGGTCATTCATAACCTACTTCTTCACATCCTAGGGAAAATAAAACATAGAAAAGGGGTGAGATCAAATGCCCAGTAAGGATAAAAATATAGCGGATACTTTCAAAAATAAGCATAAACATTTAAGGCAATGTATAACCAAAACAAAAGCCTTTTAAACTTGAACTTCAACATATTATGGTAAAAGTAAAATGAAATAATGTCATTTACTTATTCACATGCATATTCTACTAATCGAATAATCACATGAAATATCAATAACCACTTTCATAATGATGGAATGCATAATTCCAGACTATCATAACCACATAGCCAAGGCCTCGTGCCAAGACTACAAATAAGATTTTCCCAAGGCCTTATGCCAAGACACTAGTTTGTCTCATGAGACCTACCGATGCATCGAGGAGCTATAGCGGGCTCCAACCATCACATATTAAGTCCAATGCATTCCCATATGAAATGGTTTAAACATAACATAATCATTCGTATTAAAACTAGCATACGAAATGTCAATACTTTCACCATAAACTATGAATTGTATAAAAATAGCACATCCGCAGTAAAACATATCACAAACCCTTAAATACAATATAGAAGTATTGTATCATAATAAATCAACTTCAAATAAGCATAAAATTCTATCAATGGATGTTGACATAGATGAAATCAAAACTATTTGAGAGAAATATCTCTTTTTTTGAAATCATTTAAAAGTCACACATTTATAAAGGAAGTAATTAAAAAGAGATTTTTGAATCAAAGTGTCGCATACCACTTTGAAACTTATGAAAGGAATTAACATTTTAAAAACATTCATGTCCATATAAATAAATCCTTAAAAACCATTTTGAAGACATGGACATTAATTAAAAAGATTTAGAAAGATAAATATTTAAAACATTTAAAATTCTGATTTTGATAAAGAGCACCTTTCAAAAATTCTAAAAATAATCATTTTGAAGTCATTCAAAAGTCACATAATTATAAAATAAAACTTTTCTTTGAAAACCTTCTTATAAGCTTGTAAGGGAATCTTTGAAAATTTTATAATGGCGGTAAATAGCCGCACCCGCCGTATAAGGTAAAAAAACATTCTTACCTTAATTTTGTCGAAAAGATTAAAAAGCACCTTGTTTGGAAAACGACGAAAAGATTCCTTTATAAACCTCTTATAAAAAGTAAAACAAGGGTATAAATGAATTTAACCCATATTCTGGTAAATAGTAAAAATGTTTTGAAATTCATTTTTAAGAAACATGGATGTGGATGATAGAGAGATCCCAATAGATTATTACGTATAAACAACCTCAGATAATGAAGAGATTGTGAAATAACCCTTACCTTGTACATTTCCTTGGTTGGGGTAGGTTAAACTCCTGTATAATAGTGAAATAATTGTTATTAAATTATATAATAATCATATACATTCATATGATATCATATATGATCTTTTAACATTGCTTTGTTAATAATATCTTAGTATTATCGTTGTTTCGGGTGTTAACTTACTTGTTTTCTTTTATATGTTTTGTTACTTAAGCCATGTTTGTAATGGATAGGTTGTATCTTAATCATATATATAATTATATCAAGTCCTTAGATACTATTATTAACCATCAAATGAGACTTATACTTGAATGGATACGATGGAGAATGAATCTCATCGCGTTCGTGGAGACGGTAGTCCGTACGTACGCACGAGCGACAATATCATTATTTTGATATTAAAATAATATATAAATGGATGTTATATCATAAATAAAGAATCATTAACATGTTATATTTGTTATTTACATGAGTTACACATCATTATTATACCCATCCAAATAATAATATATTGAATAACAATTACACCACGACGTGGAGACGGTAAGCCGTACGTACGCACGTATGGTGACATGTTATTCAAAGGGTGGATAGAATACTGATTAGGGTTGTACCATATTTATAATAACATTACATTATATATATGATACTGGAGTTATTATTTTAGAATGGTAATAACAATGAAAGAAGAAGTGGAAGAAGAAAGGAACTTGGAAAATGGTGGTGAAATCATTACCTCTTCTTCGAGTTCTTCCTTTTCATTTGATCAAAAGGGCTCCGTAGGTTGGATTTCTGATCAAACTAATGCCTCTAGGTTGTAGTGAGGGAAGTTGATAGAGTATTTGGGCAGAGTTTTTCCAAACCAAAATGCTTTGAAGGTGTGATTAAATGATAAGGAGGAGTGCCTTTTTATAAGAGGGGTGAGGGGCACCTTTGGAAAAGCTAGAAATATTAATTTATAATAAATTCATATTCGGTTTCTAATGGCTCCAAAGTTTATTATTTAATGTTAATATGGGGATGGGTCTAAAACAACTCAACCAATAGAATTTATACAAGTTTGGGTCATTATATTAACCTTATCTTTAAGTATTAACTCTTAGTTAATTAGTTTCACATTTACAGTGTCTCTTTGTATTTTTATATAATATGGTTAATAAACTTCCTATATACATCCAAGAGACCCCCTAGTGGTCCACTAATGACACAAATATCATTATATAAGTCTCTAGTCAGAACCTTATATTTTTTTGAATTTAATATCAATTAATAATATAATATTTGTTTTAAAAACTCTTTTATGTCAATTTTGACACTATTCAGCAGTTGATTTTTGTGAAACTCATAACAGAATGATTACTTCGAAAAAATTTAATTAAATCCTTCCTAACATGTCATATTAACTTATAAAATTAGTTTAATTCATAAAAAGTCTCAAATTCTATTTATTTATGTATTTATAATATCAAATATTTTAATTTTTCACTATTATGGTAATTAATGCATCATCATTGTGTCATAGATAAATTAAATTCTTTAATGTGTAAAAATTATAAATAAAATATTATTATGTAGTAAATCTTTTTATCTTTCTAATGAATATTTATTGTCGAAAGTCCAACATATATAACCCTATTTAAAAATTGTTTTTGGTAAAAGATATATGATTGTGTCATTTTAACTTAATTAAAATAAAGTGTCCCTATCACCTACAAGTGGCTCTATGGGGTCTCAAAATCGACCCAAAGATGCCTATGGTCGAACATGTATCAATAAATAAGGTTAGGACACGTTTTAGGGTAATTTAGTATTATTATAATATTATTTTTTAACCCTTATTTACCGGATTTACCCTTAATCATGGTAAATAAAATATTTACCGCAGTAATTATTCAAAATGTCTAAAAATAAAAGTTACCTATTCACACAATATGAAAATAATGATTCCAAATATGGAATCCATTTTTCCAAATTCAAAACACAGAAGTGGCAGAAATTAATTTAAAAATAATTCTCGCTGTTAAAACAAAAAGCGTGTTTTTAAGATATAAAAACTATCAAAAGATTGATACTTGTTTATGTTCGGTTTAATTGTGAAATTATGTCCAATGACCAACATTGTATTGAATGGTAAAAATATATTCTAAATATACTTTAAAACCACTCAAATTCATAATTTATCACTATTAATTATTTTTATTAAAAAAGTTGTTTTTAATTAAAATTTAGTAATTTTCACTATTCATCAAAATATTAAAGTTATCCAAAAAGTACCAAAATTTCACCTTAGGCTAAATTCGATATTATGAATCCAAAAATGAAGTCCATTTTGAGAGATAAAATTTCAAAGAGTAGGTATTACTATTCATAACGGCTAGTTTGATCGGTTGTGGTCTGTGTTAAAACTCGAAGTTACGTACAACACACGCTACTGTATTATTCAAAGGAAAGCGTACCGTGGAAGCTTGGTATGTTTCATTTTAAATTTTTGATGTCCCCATTTAGTCAAAAAGTTTAAAATATTGTATTTAAAAAGGTTTCACTATTAAAAGTTGGTAAAAGTGCAATACTGAAAATGAATTTGTTCTTACATTATGTCTAAGAAACTTATAATATAGATTCTAAAATTATAAGGATTATATAAAGTTTAAAATTTAGTTAATACTATTCATAAGCTCTTTTGAACGGCTTGTTTGGTAAGTCATGGTGCTCTTGAACCCAAGGTTGCATGTAGTGCCAGTTATTAAATTATTTTGAAGAAATAACACACTATGAAATCTTGGGGTGTTACACAGAAAGCACGTGGCATACCCCGCGCGTCTTTGCCTCACCTGGAAAGAGAGTATCCAAGCCAAAGAAGTGGGTACCATAACACGGTATATACAAAATACATATGATCAAACAAGAATACCAAACAAGATCGTAAGGGGATCTCCATCCCGTAGCTCAGCCCAAGAAGAGTGAGTCACCAACAGTCCTAGAAGAAAACACCATCGATGCCCAGCATCCCGCACGTCTACCCCAAACCGCAAGCCAAGGGCTCAATCACCGCACCTCGACACTATCCACTTTGAGTGGAACTGACTCGCCCACACAGTTTTATGTCGCGTCACAAGAACGCGTCTCGGTGGGGAAAGTGCCCCTCGTACTTGAGAGTTCTAGGGAAAGTCAAACCACACCTTGTCACTGCCCTTCAGTCGAGAGGTCTCCTCAAAGTCAAACTGTCACTACTCTGACCCGTATACCCAAGGGTCCCGCTCCGGTAATCATGGAGGAAAGTCACATGATAGCCTAGTAGAAATGACTGAGCCTAGAATGCCAACAGGTGTCCCACTGCCCAACCCTGCTGGAGGGTAATTCATAACCAGATATCGGGTTACCCACTGCCCATCCCTGCTGTAGGGTAAACCATAAGACATCACCAAGCGACCCACTGCCCAGCCCCGCTGGAGGGTAGACCTTAACACATCATCAGGAGACCCACTGCCCAGCCCCGTTGGAGGGTAGACCTTAACACATCATCAGGCGACCCACTACCTAGCCCCGCTGGAGGGTAGACCTTAACACATCATCAGGAAACCCACTGCCTAGCCCCGCTGGAGGGTAGACCTGGAATAAGTCGACAGGCGACCCACTGCTCAGCCGTGCTAGAGGGTAGACATGGAATAAGTCGACAGGCAACCCACTGCCTAGCCGTGCTGGAGGGTAGACCTGGAACTAGACGACAAGCGACCCACTACCCAACCCTGCTGGAGGGTAGACCCTAAGAGGTCGTCGGGTGACCTACTACCCAGTCTATGCTAGAGGGTAGACCCTAATAGTGTCGAGTGACCTGCTTCCCAGTCTCTACTGGAGGGTAGACCCTAAAAGTTGAGGAGTAACCCACTGCCCAGCCCCGTTGGAAGGTAAAACTCAGAACTACTCTGGCCATCTCCACTGGAGGGTACAACATTGGCCAACCGAACACAGAGTGGGTATCACGCAACCACCCAACTCCAAAACAACTCACCCAAAAGATGTTCACCATTTGTTCCATCACGGGGTGCCACTAGCACCGCTACTGGATGATCCATTGGGAACGAAACCCGGGGGAGACCACTCAACCCTGCTGGTCAAACAAACGAGCATAAAGGTAGGGGAAAACTCCACCCTGCTGGTAAAACAAATGAGCACTGAGGGACCCTCTACGTCATGAGAGGTCAAAGTACGTAAAGCAGATCACGGCACGCACGTGGGGCCCACACGACGTGTGGCCCCAAGTCAACCCCAACTGAGCGCACAAACATTCTCTGGTACAAACCACACGTACCTCCAATCGCTCTTGTTTACTCCTAGAGTATACCTCGTTCCAGCCCAAAGGCTATCGTGCACATGGCACCCAGCGTCAACGCGAAGGCGTGATGTAACAACTCCACCTCAAAGGCCTAGGCACGTCCAACCACATCTCGTGAATCATTTATATCACTCTCCAAAGAGTGTGCGATCACACGCCAAGGGTCCGCTACAAACAAGGTAGCGTGAACCACCACTGGAGCACCTTTCAAACTTACACATTTAATAAGATCATGCAAGAGGCTCTGCATGACCAAACGGATCACACCGTTGTAATACTCGTGGAAAAGCACGCGAGATCGACTACTTACTCACCTCAAACGGATATCCGACGGAAAAGTCACCAACACCGCCTCACGCCCGAACGACGTCCCGTGATCCTGAGCCTCGGCCCCGAAAACAGTCGGTCACATAACACCAATGGGATCCCCTCAGGAAAACATGTCAAAAGCACTACTCACTTGAGTGAAACAGATATCCGGAGAAAAAGATACATCCCGGCGCACCGCAAACGAGCGGTGAATCGTGGGACCCGCAACCCGGTACCGAAACTCCATGAACAGATCGCACCGTTGCGATCCTCTCGAAAAAGTACACGAAATAGACTATTCACTTGTCCAAAACGGTCGCCCGGTGATAAAGATGGGAAAATCACCGTCGACGCCCAAACGACCCTCGTGGGCCCCGCACCATCGTGCGGAATTACAGCGGGAAGATTGCGTCAATGCGATGCCCTCGGAAAAACACCCAACATCGACTGCTCGCACGCCCCGAACAGACGTCCGAGGAAAAAACCGCTAAAAGCTGCACGCAGCTCAAAAGACGGGCCATGGGGCCTATGCCTCAACTTCGGCCTCAATGCCTGAAACCACCCTGGGAAGCTCTGCCTCGATGCTAGGGTCCCAAAACCACAAACGGCGCTCAAAACTTACGTCGGATGTGTCCGCGCTGCTGAAAACAAGATTCCTGGAATGACGTCAATTCTCTTAAAGATGTGTCACGCCTCCGAGGCCTATCGTTTCAGGAATTAAATTTTTTCAAAATCATCTCAAAATATTATCTTCGTCCCAAGGAACGTGTCGCCTCTGACGGTGTGCGAATCCGACACCCGGGCTGACATTTATAGCCGTTTTAAAAAAAACGGACATCAGTGGGCCAGGTCGGTTCGGCCGGCCCACTCTCCTGAACCGGCCCGCGGTCGCGGGCCGACTTTCCACGCCCGGACCGGCAGCAAGCCGGTCCATCTTGCTTTTCTCCTAAAAAGACCCGCTGCGTGTGGGTCTTGTCTGTCACGGGGTCCCGAGGACCCCGCCCCCGTTGTCGCCGCGTCAACCCGGCCAAGAGGGCTGGGGCCTCGTCGCCCGCGCACCGCGCTTCGCCGGCGCCCGCTGGACACCCACCCGGCCTCAGCGTCTGCCCCACCGTTCCCCCGCGGGTTCTCCCCTTCTGCATGCTCCCACCGGCCGAAACCCGCCTGAAGTGCCTCGACCGAGCCGCGTCGCCGCCTCCGCCGAGCCGGGCCGCCCCAAAAACCGCCGGAAACCCCCTTCAACACCCGATCTTCGACGATCAATTTCGGTTTGCTCGTAACTCAGATTTCGAATCCGTAAAATGCAACGGAAAGATCATAGCACGAACTACTGGGGTAAGGGATTTTTTCGAAAATAACTCAGCATTTAGACAACCAAAATTTTGGGCGAAAGGGTGTGGGAAAACCATAATCAAGCAGGATCCTACCTCGCGGGGCTTCACCCGAAGCTTCGTGAAGATCCGCCGGCCGCCACGCCTTGGAGAGGATGGAGGAGTCTTTGGTTGAGACTCCTTCCGCTAGGAGGAAGAAACATGGGAGGAGGGGAGGGGTTTACTTAAATAGAAATTAAAAAAAATTTAATTAATTTAATTTCAAAACACCCCAAATTAATCGGTAACCAAAACTCCCGACTGGGTCAAGGTTAAGCCTCCCATAGGGTAAACACCACCTCCCGAGCACAACGGTGGTCTCAGAATTTGATTCCGAGCATCCGTTTTGAAGTTATAAAATTTAACGTCTGAAGCCGCTAAATTACAAAAACGCCCCTGGTGGCATTTTTCACAGACGGCCAGCGCCCGCAAAACTTATACCCCTCATAGGGTAAACGGAACATTCCGAACTCAACGGTGCCATCAGTTTTCCAATCTGAGCCACTGTTTAGAAGATACTTCAGTTTCAACATCAAACGAATAAATTAATTAATTAATTTATCCGTTTCACCTTCCGAAAGAGAGCGAGGGGTCCAAACATCCCGCGCCAAAATGTTTTATGTCGTTCCTAGGGTAAACAGTCCATTCTGGACCCATCCGTACACTCAAATCTCTGATCTAATGCACCGTTTAGGAGTTATCCCATTTATTTGGCGTTTCCAGTGTGAACGCACTGAAAACTCAATTCCGGCCACACCGGGGCTTGGAAACGCACGCCGTCCGAAGGCGCTGCTCTGGAATATCATCAAGAATATTCCAAAGTCTTTTGCAGCAAAACCCGAGTTCTTACAATTATAAAAATTAATATAATTATTAAATATAATATATATAAACTTAATATCATTATAGATATGTTTTATCTATATCCTATTAAAAATAACCAAGAAAATCATTACAAAACATTAATTGGAAAAGGAAGAAGCTAACAATCAAAACAAGGGTAATAACGAAATATTATTAACAAATGGGTGATAAGATAATATAAGAGGATCATATATGTTAATATAAATATAATTATGGTTCTATTATAGGTTAATAAAATGTTTAAATCCATTGTATAGGCAGTCAAAAGACATTCATGTAAAAGGAAACACATTATAAAGGACTTCACCTCAATCTTCTATTATTAAGGCATAGTTAGATATTATACATCCACCTTCTTTTATGAGGTGTATATACATACCCTTTTTATTTCAATATAATTAATATATTTATTATCAACTTATTTAATTCTTTGATATATTTTATTCTTTAATTGTTTTTTATTTAAATGTTCAAAGTTCTATAGGATTCTTTGAATTTTGAAAGAATTAATTCTTTCACCGTTTCAATATTCTTGATATTATTTTACATATTTATTTATATAGATATAAAAGGATTATATCATAAATTTAAGGGATATTTTTAATTTCGTTCCAATTTTATGAAAATGAATATTTTATGGTTTTATGTAAGTATTAATTTACCAATCTCTTCATTATTTGGGATTGTTTATATATAAGTATATACAAGGAAATATTTTTCAATCATATCCATGATTCATAGAAATATATTTCAAATTTTTTTTACTATTAATATAAAAAAAATAGAGTCTTATTTAACCATTTTTTACTTTTATTAATCATTTTTAAATGAATCTTTTTTTCATTTACCAAACATGCTACTTTATGACCTTTTTGACAAAATATGGAAGGAATGTTCTTTTCTTAACTTATCCAACATGAGAAGATCTTCCTTTACAAGAATACAAGATTATTTTCACTGAAACATTTTTCTTTTAAAATTTTACACCCCTTTTAAAATAATTTCAAAATAAATGTTGTATTACACTCATGAGGTTTTTCATTGTTTTATTAGTCTACTTTCATCTTTATCAACATCCTTTTTGGTATTTTTTGGTTAATTGTGGCCGGTCCCTAAATATACCATATTCAAAAAAATTTAAAGTGATTATGATATGGTTGAATTTAGATGTTCTATTTTTATACAATTAATGGTTTTTGGTTTATATATTAACATTTCGTATTCTAGTTTTAATACGATAGTTTAGGTTGCTTATGTTTAAACATTTTCATATAAGGAATGAATTAGACTTAGTAAGTAATGGGTGGGGTCTTAAATATCCCCATAATGCATGAGAAGCTCTCATGAGACAAACTATTTTGGGTATTGGATAACGTATTACCTATTTATGTATGGTGTATTGGTCGAATCCTTGACGGTATGTTTATGATGTCCTGCATTATGCATTCCCACATTATGAGATTAGTTATTGAAATCATATGTGATTATTCAACTAGTAAAATATCCATGTTAATGTTTATGTGGTATTATTTGATTTTTTATTGCCATATTATTCTCAATATTTTGTTTAGAAGTCTTGTGATTAAATTGTACACTATTCCTTATAAGTTTATTTATTATATCTTTCGCTATTTTATTTACCCTTAATGAGCATTCGAGCTCACCCCATTGTTATATTTTATTTTCCTATGATTCTAAGATGTATATTACGATTGATATTCAGGGTAAACCTAGTAGAATAATGGTGTTATAAAAGGATTTTCTATATATATTTTTTTGTTTTTAATTGTAATGTAATCCTTATGTTTATAATATATTTTCCAATACTCCATAACTGATCAGTCCTTTGGGATATGACACTTGTATTTGTGCTAACATAATAAAGTGATGCACTAGCTCTGGGCTACTAGGTGTGGGGTCATTAAAGGATATATTATTTTAGGATTTCTAAATTAGATTTCAAGGAACTAGAAAAAGAAATAAACTTGAAAGCATACCTAAGGGAGATTTCCACATTTTCAGTAGACTTCCTTTAGATCCCTTCATGAGGACCCTTGGAATTGCCTTTTATGAATTCAAACCCCTATATATTTGACCAAAAGATGATGAGAAGATAATTGTATAGGTTTTGGTCAGGTAGGGTTGCTCAAAGTGGTGTCCAGAAATCAATATAGTGGTGACATTTTATATGTGGGTGAGAGGATACACATGGAATTAATTAAAATATTTAAATATATTAAATTTATTATTATGTGAACGTTGTACCATGTTTCCATAATTGAAAAAATATGATATTATATGGTTTAAAAACCTTCAACCAAAATAATTTGGACATATTAAGTTATATTTAATCACTATCTTTTGGTCTAGTCTCTTCTTTAAATATTTTAATCCATAAACGTTGTAATGAATCTTTTAATATTAAAGGTTTATTATTTTAATTATAAAGTAAACATTGGATCATAAATGGACACATGATAATATTTTCGAACATTTTGAATCCTACTTCTTAAAATATTTGTTTTTATAAAATATCAATAATGTCATTTCTTAAATTATTAAATTAATTTGTCTTTAAATACATAAATAAAAATATGTAATTCGAATCTAATCCATTTATCTATAAATAATAAATTATTATTAACTATAAAATTCATCTTTAACCATAATTAATCATAAAAAAAATACATTTAGTGTATTAAAAATTATTTACATTGATTTTTTCACTTATTCTGAAAACACTATATTTTCATTGTGTAAAAATTTAAGCTTATTATACTATCAATAAAAATTTAAAACAAATATCCACAATAAAAAAATTAATTATAATAAACATTTAGATTCATTCATAACATCTTCTTATACATGTTTGAAACATATATATGGAATTAATGTAAAGAGAGTGGCATTCAAGATATTCAAATATTATATGAGGAAGAATAAACATAGCTTACCCAATTATAATAAATAAGGAATTAGATAAATTTTTATTGACATTTCACATTATTTGTTGTCTTAATTACCTAATTTACCCTTATCGAGGTCATATATTTTCCTGTAGTTATTATTCATAGTTACTAAAAAAGAGACCAATATACCAAATTGGAACATAATGATTATAAATATGGAATATATTTTATGAAATTAAATCTTTATAAATGGAACATATACATTTAAAAAAAAAATTAAAACTTAATGGAAAATAGTTTTTAGAAAAAATATGTTTTAAGCATAAAAATTATCTTATATTAAAATCATGATTATTGGTGATTCAAATTGAATTTAATATATTGTTATAAGTCAAAAGGATCATATATAACTTTAATACCAAATAAAAAATAGAATAGGAATTTTAAATTACCTTATTTATTGAATATAAATGAAAAGTATTTTTGAAATCAGTTTTATTCACTATTCACTAAAAAATCAATCATTTCAGAAAAATCCAAAAAATTTACAATAATTTATATCTTATATTCATAGTTAAATAATCATTTTAATTTTATAAAGAATAATCACTAATTGTTTTACAAATTAATTATAATTTCATTAAAAAAAGTTTGATAAAATCATTTTTGATGAAATGTTTTTTCAATGAATAAAATGACTTCACTAAAAATTAACTACATATTTTCTAAGAATTTATCAATAAACTTGTTTTGAGTTGGGCTATAATAAATTTATTTAATAGTGGTTATTCATACTAATTAGCACTAATTTAACGGCTATGTTATAATAGTAACATTTAAACAATAATATTTTTATAACATTTCACACTTCTCTAATTTATCATTATTGTGTCTTATGAAAACTATAAAGTTTGTAATCATTTAAAAAATAATTATGTTACACATTCCACACATTTCATATCGATAATTGGATCAATGATATGGAACCCTTGGATATTCATCCATCATTATACAAAAATAAAATCAATTAATAAGTATGTATTTACCAGACAATCATTTTCTATCAAATAAAAAATTATTCACAATCAGGACTTCATGGTCATCTATATGGAACATTTCCACCCATTGCCAAAAAGAATTATTTAAAAATTATCCTATTTCATGAAGGATATATCAATTTCACAATGATAAAATTTAAGTTCACATAACATCATTTTTCAAAAATACATTACAATTCCATTTTACAATATAAGATATTTCCATACCATGTCCTAATAATATTTATATTACAATGAATCATTTTATTGTTCAACAAAAAAATAGGTCCAATAAAATTCTTTCATTATAAAGTATAGGTTCAATGAGAATTTCCATCCATTTCACACTGGTATTACGAAGCTTTAAACTTAGTTTTATTATTTTTAAATTTTCATTCCATTCCATTAACAACATATCTACAAACGTGTTAATAATTTTCAATATCTCATATACCATTACATTAGGTCTAATTCGAGGATAATTTTTATTTAACAATATCAATGGTTGGGAAATCCCATTTCACAACCATAAATTCATCCTAAAATCCACGTAAAACCACTTACAAAATTTAGGCATTTATTTAAATAAAGAATATTCAAGTTTAATTCAGCCACTAATGAATGCCACATTTGAATTTATATTTCTTATAGTTAAATATATGTTTAATTGGGAATTTTTATAATAAAATTATCAAGAAACCTAAAATCTATTGATTTTCCAAACTGGAGAAGGATGACATGGTCACACATTTTCAAAACTTGTCAAAAATAGTACAAATATAGTTCAGGACTAGGGACCACTTACCTTATACATAGAGGATACCACTCATTTATTATTAGCTATTATTTTTTCTTAAACCGGAGGAAAGTGAGAAATTAGAAAAAATCCGTAATAAGAGGGAATATTACATATAATAGTTGACAGTTCTTATGGAAGTGTATGAGAAAAATAATGAATGGAATCATGTATGTATAATTACCTAAGGCACTCTATTGTACCAAAAAATAGACAAAATGTATCAATGGTGCAAGAGATCAATCATGAACTTCGAAGGAGGAGAGGAGAGTGTGGGAGAGTGTTGTTGGAAAAACGGGGGAGGAGAACCTGAGTATGTTGATGAAGGGTGGCCTATGGGAAATTATTGGACTGACCTTTATTATAATTCTTCCAAATAGGCCACTAGTTGTCCAGTGGCTCTAGGCCAGAATGTGGGTTCAGTCATTAGATAATGTTTAGCCATTGGTACTGCAACATCATATTGCAACACTGACTCTATGTATTGAAACACCAAAATACTCCAAGGGATCCATCTTCCCTTGAAAATGAATCGATCAGGGTTAACCACATGAGGTTCTAAAAACTATTAAATGGTTTGTATGTCAGTGAAGGGAAGATTCTTACACTATGCTCTTCTTTCTGATCATACATTAACCATTCCAAAATAGAAGGGTTTTCTATATGAATAATTTTCAATATAATTTAATTACATCATTTCTTAATGGATCATTCCCTAAAAATTATATTTTTTATGATTCATTATCCTTTTGACATAATTAATTTGGTACCTTGTTTTTTTAAATATATGATAATTTATTGTGAAATCATAATACTTTATCAATTAAAAGCATCACTGATGTCTTCTGTTTAATTATTTTTGAGTGAATATACACATCATGATTTTTTTATTTGTACATATATCACATTTTATCTCATATTAATGATTCATTTATATTTCTTAAGAGAAAATTTCTATTGAATTCACAACATATTTTGTTGGAGAATTATTGTCAAGGGGTTCCAATATCTTTGATTTATAATAAATTACCTGATCATTATCCATTAAAATCCAATCAATACCCGTTGATAAAGCATAGATATATGTATAAAATTAAGTATTTTTTATAGAAAGGGTAATATTATATAATTAACCAATCTTGTTTTTAAATATAAAAAACATTCATTGCATTCATTTGACAAAAAAATTAATAACATTCCATGATAACATTGTTAATTTGAAAACTAACTATTTAAGGGTTCAAATTCTGTAATAACATTCTAAAAAATATAACTACAAATCTATAAGATATTAGTTAATAATTTCCATTCATGCACCAATTCATTTTTTTTTCAGGATCCTTTATTATACCATCTTAAGTTACAATATACCAAAGGAATGAAATTTCCGAAAAAGATCATAGTTATTATCTTTTTTATATAACATATTTTCTCAGAAAATAGGGTGAAAATTTCTCAAATATTTCTCATTATACTGATAATACTTATAATATACTATAATATAATAAATTAATACCAAAAAAATACAATTAATCTAAAAATAATGTACTCATTAAATCAATAAATACAATATCTGAATCCATTAACCAAAAGGTAATAACTACAAACTCATAATGGACATACCAAATATGAAATATTTTCCTTGGAATAAAATCTTTATTTATATTAAAATGATGACTTCCTGACCAAAGGTAAAATTTTTAAATGTATTAAGCTTTATATAGATGAATAAAAAATTCATTAATATAAGGAAAACAATACTAGTCATTATTAATAATGTGGTTGAGTTCCCTATATTCAATGAAATGTCTTATAGATATATATTTTTTATTAGGAAAACAAATTTGAGAACCCCAAGATGATGTTATATTATGAATTAAACCCTTTTCAAGAATTATTGTAATAAATTTTTCTATTCATTGATCTCCTCTAGAGAAATTTCATAAGGGTGTTTTTGAAATTATCTTAGTATCAAAAACTAATTAAACAGTTAATTTGACCTCTCGATCAGGAATAAAACAAATAAATTATTAATAAATACATCCAAATATTCATTTATAACTAGAACATAATTATGTTTTTATAAATTTCATCATATCAATTATATGACATAGAAAATTTTCACCTCCAACATTTGTCAATTTATCATCTTTGTGATATTTTCTTACTAGTATGAACTCATCATAAAATAAAAATGAAAACTCATTCTAAAAATTAAATATAACAACTTTTACTATATAATATATCTTAGCATGAGAAAATTTAAGGAAAATCATACCAAAAGATGACATCGTTTTGTAATATATGTAAGAGAATATGATTTAAAGGAAACATAATGGAATAGATAATTATAGGGAGACTCATATAAGGCCTTGATTATTTAATATATTTATGATTATTTTTTAAAAGAAAAAACAATTTTCATCTTCAAAATTTCTTATGTTGATATTTCCTAAATTCTAGATAATTTCAAATGGAGAGAATAATATATTTCTCTAGAGTCAACAATGATATTAAAATAATTTGAGTAAATTAGTAAGGTACTTGTCACCACTTCATTTAAGGGACCCAAATCAATATTATTATTAATAATATACTTTTACAATCCTTTTATCTTAAGATCATGATGTTTCTACCTTTCATAATTATATTTAGACAAATATTTTCATATATTTTCATCCCATTATAATTAAAACATATCATTTCTATGTGACCATCATTATTCATAATATTGCACATTTTTTCAATCATGATCCATATATCAAAATTTAATTCATCAATCAAATTATCCAAATCTCATAAGACACTCCCTCAAAATAATTTTAGCACAATTGGTACATGAGTAAAATGGAATCGAATTTCCTCAAGATTTATTTATTAGTTCTTCCCCATTATATTCCACCTTGATTTTTTATTATCCTTTATGTTGTGAAATTAAGAAGTGTCAAAAAACCTCATCACACCATTTAAACATATCAAATAAAATTATTATAAAATTAACATTATTGATTAAAAAAACCATTCATATAAATGGTTTTAGTCCTATATAATATCTATTTGTTTTAATTTAATGGTGTAAAATAATGTTCAGAGAAAAACCGTCCATTTTTCCAAAATTTTCTTCATTACAAACTCTTGATTCATCTTCCATAAAAATAAAATCTATAATTTTATTTCTTACAACTACAATCACTATAGAAAAATATCTTAATATAAAATTCACAACCTGTTTTTCTTCACATTTTATCTTTGTATTTTTAAGTAGATAGCATCAGTAGTTTTTTTTAAGGTTGGGGCTGAACCCTAAATTTATTATTTAAAGCAATGACCTCTTTAGACTGGGTAGAGGGAGACCCATTACATAGCTCGAAGGCCCAAGGCCAAGTGGCCTGAATACAAGGCATGAAAACCCATTTTTTGGCCCAAAGGACCCCTCAGTGAAGAGTACTACTATAGTACCCGTGCTTCTATAGTACCTACTACAGTACAGTCCGTTGTTGCTATAGTGCCCTGCTACAGTACCCCAAAAATTCGCCCCTGCCTGGATTTGATCCTGGGTCTTTTGGATACCAAGAAAGAGCCTATAACACTAGGGTATAGGCTGGTTGGCCATGATAGCATCCGTATTTGAATTATCCATGAAGATGATATACTAAAATAGTTTCTATATAATACACTTTACAACCCAATACTATAAATATATTCTCTAAATAATTAATACATCCTTTAGTTACCAATGGGTCAAATGTCCCACCAAATGTTAGAGGATGTTTTCACATGTGTAACAACCTGATAACCACACACATGGATCCTCTATTAGAAAAACTTTTATATACATTTTATTTATATATAATATAACAAAAACTATATTGTTTTTTTACATACCATAGGATCTTCTATGATCTAGGTTTTGGATGATTAGATAAATTCCTTAGATAATATTATTGTTTACTATTATTAAATAACTAATTTTCTTGACTCATGTTATCTCCTTAATTTAAACAAAACAATTATGATAATTTTAAGGACCCTGTGAAATAATATTTTTAAAAACATAGGGTGCACGTCAATTTTCCGAGTAAGGGGTTTTAAAACAATGTTTAAATTACTTTTAAATGCATTTAAATTCCATTGAAAACATTTTATATTAAATAATAAATATTTGATGTGATATATAATATTCAAAAATAATAATATATGGTTTTTATGAAATAATTTCAAAACATTTTAAAATATATACATAATTCATTGAAAATTCATTTATTTAAAAATAAGTATCCATTGAAATTACACATGGATTTCACCTTTAAAAATCTTTTGAAAATAAAAAATATTTTATGGATTAAAATGATATTTGGAAAAAATTAAGAAAACCACAAAACCATGAATAGTATCACTTTAAGGAAAAAACTCCACGAGATCATGAGAGAAACATGTTCCTCCACAACTCATTTGATACCCAAGTACCAAGTTTTATTTTGGTAAAACAGTTTTTATAAGTTCTTAATTTCTTATTTATAAACATTTTAAAACCAAGAAATAATTTAAATAAATCATATTCATAGAATAAAATAAATTTATATCCTTTAAAACTATATAGAATGATTTTTTTCCACAAAACAACATATGGGTTTGGAGAAATACATAAATTTAAATGAATTTCATAAAGTAAATGGATGTACACATAATCACATTGGAAATTAAACTTAGAAAAATTACTGAAATTAATATGGACAAAATATTAATGATAATTATAGTAAATTGACATATTTAATATTATAAATTTTATTTAAATAAATAAAAATAATAATGTGAAGACTTAAATGGAACTCTTTTAAACGGATAAATAGTAACGCGTATCTTACATCCCACATCATAAGTTATCTTGGTTTTGTAATCCATTATTAAATAACAAGTATCATTTACTTGACAAATGTGTGTGATGGTTTCTACTCCTGGATTTAGCATGCTACCAACCAGTGACATGACCCAATTGTCATTTTATCCCTTATTCTTTCCACCTTGTGCATTTACTATTCCCAATCCTATCTTTGGGATTATACACAACCCACTATAAATGTAGGTGCCTTGGTCCCTTATATACCACCGTGGAATGGATTGACCAATCTAATTAACAACCTAAGTCATTTTGTTTTGGTCCTTGGCTATAAAATGGATTTAGGTTATTTATAAAACTAATATTAATGTAACATAAATATTTTTCAATTATATAGATGAAGTTTAAAACATAATTAAATTTATAATGAAAATGTATAATTTCTTTATACATAATTTCATTTTCTGTTAAATAAATATTTACCTTAAAAAATATATAATTTGAATTCATTAAATTAATATATATTCAAAAAAATCCAAACATGTTTCAATAAAATTACTTACTTCCATAAATATTCATATTAAAAAATTTCTTTATTAGTTTTAAATTATATACAATGTATGTAGTAAAAATTTATTAAAAAAAGAATATAACCCAAATTACTGGTATGTCACATTCTATATGACTCCCCTTTAAGGAATTCTTCCATCACAATTCATTCTCCATTCTTAAGGAATATTTCATTAAAATCTTTAAAATTAAGAAAAACTAGGGTTTGAAAATCATATACTCCTAAAAATATAAAACATGAAAGGATACCTATGAGTCCTAAATTATCCACAAAGGAGAATGTACTAATCTTCAAATTTATCTAAACCATTTCTCAGACACCACTATAATAGATTAAAACCCACAATTGTCGATATGATGTTAGAACAATATAAATATAGTTTTTATCTAAAAAATAACTACAAATTTACAGTTGTTTATATTCATGAGGATCTTTTCTAGCCTATGATTTTGCGGATTATGAAAATTACATATATATAATAAGTGTTTATAATTAAATAATAAATTTATTTATTTACTCATGATATAACCGTAATTTAAGACAAACATTATTCATACTTTTATGGACCCTGTGATAAATAATTTTATAAACATATGGGGTGCATAATATTTCCCAGTATAGGGTTTTATAACTAGGGTGAAAAATCTTTTTAAGTAATTTTAAATTTCTTTACAAACTTTTTATATCAAATACATAATATTTTATGTGATATATAATTATCCAAATTAAAAATCTACGGTTTTCAAGAAATACTTTAAAAAACATTAAATATAAAAAACATACTACGTTAAAAACAAATTTATTTCAATATAAGTATCCTTTAAAATTAAACATGGATTTATACATTAAAAATAATTTCAAAATAATAATTCATTTATGGATTAAGATGATACATGGTGGAAAATAAGAAATACAAATGGACTCAAGTTGTATCACATTGAGTAAAACGTCCCATTGAGGCCATGAGATAACCTCATTCATCATTAACTCATTAAATAACCATGTTCTGAGTTTTATTTTTAGAAAATAAAATTATCTGATCTACTTTTCTATTTTATAACCCATCAAAAAGTTTTCAAAAACATTCATTACTTATTTTCAAATAATAAAATAATTTTATGTCCTTTAAAACATTATGAAAATATTTTTTCACAAAACATCATATGGGTTAGGAGGAATCTATAATTTTAGAATAATTTCATAAATTCAAGGGAAGTATATATAATTTTTTTTTTAAATTGATCTTAATAAAAATAATTTTATTAATTTGTATACAATATGAATGATAATTATAGTATATCTAAATATATACTATTATGAGTGACATTTATTGAAATAATATATCATTTTAAACATAAAATGAATGATTCTGTGAAAACATTCATTCAATTATTCATGGGGGTTTTAATGAAATCAAATAACATTCAGAACAATGGTTTTTAAAATTAAAAAATAGAAAAAAAATTCTTTGTTACTATGTTAAAAATTATTTTTGAAATATATTATAGAATGAAATTTTCGGAAAAACATAAAATCATTTTTTAAGATAGTAAATTCATATTTTGAAATCAAATACGTCATATAATAATCTATAAAATAGTTTTTTTGAAAATTATATTACCCATTAATTTTATAAAAATAAATAACCCTTAGATATATATAATTTTTTAATATATTTATCCCTTGTTAGAATATAACATTGAAAATATTAAACTATAAAATTAAATACATTCCATACATAGAATTTTAAAACATAAAGTCATAAATTCTATTATAAAATAGTCCCTTATAAAATAGTTTTGAAAAATAGAGGCTTTGTAAAAATAAATATGATGTGTCCCTTACCTCTAATATGGAATATGGTATTCTCCTTAATAGTCCAGAATCTCTCTTAATCTCCCACTTCTCTATCTATCTCATTTTCTCTCTTATTTTACAATATTTATAAATTGTATTCACAACGTGATTCAAAGGGTAAGCTCTTTATATGGAAGATTCACTAGAATTTATATATGTATAATACTAAAATAAAATTCTAGTATATTATTGTTTATGAAATTACACACACACACACACACACATATATATATAGCCAAATCCATTGTAAAATTTCATAAATCCCATTATTGTGAAAATTAAACAATATTTCAACATTAAAAGTTTAAGGAATTAACGTTTATATTGGATAGATAGGAATTTTGGGGGTTCAATCAATTGATATTTTAATTTGGTTGGATCAAACATCTTTTTTGGAAGCTTCTTTAGAAGCAGACAAAATGATTTAGGATTGATTATTACAATAAGTATTAAAGTATGATTTTACATACTATAAAATGAGAGAAAAATGGTGAAATATTTTTTTGGTGATGGTACACCAAGAGGTATTCACGTGGGAAGTGGGAGATGACGCTTTTTTAGAAGAAAATTATATTTATCAATGAAGGAGGATTAATGTGTGAATTTGTTTCAAGTTTTCCTTTCATGTTTTCAAGTTTCAGGGACATACCACAACAAAAATAATAATAAGAAGAAGATTTTGAGGGTTTTTTGGTGTGTCTTAAGATTAATGATCAATAATGAATGATCATATTCGTTGAATTAGAACAATCAAATGATGAATACTTAAACAAAACACTTTTAAATAGGTGAATAGTGAAAAGAAACATGCATCCCATATCAGAAGTTATCTTGGTTTAAATTTCATTTATTAATTAACTAACCCATTTACTCAACATATACGAGTAACAGGGTCCACTCTCGGCTTCATAGAGCTTCTGACCCACAACATGGAACACTGGTTATTGTATCCCTCATTGTGAACATATTGGTTGGGCACTATTCTCACTCCTATATGTGGGATTAAATATGGCCCACCACATATCTAGGTGACTTCATCCCTTTTATGCTACCATTTCTTGGCTAGTCCGGCCGAATTTCCCACCTAAGTAGTGGTTCGTAGGTCTTTAGCAAGCCAATGGTTTAATGTTTTTTTAAAAAAATAACCGAAATAATTCTATATTGAATATTTTATGTTTAAAATGTTATAAAATTTAAAATACAAATTTATCACTACTTTGTACTTACATGTATTTTCCATTAAACATATATTTACCAAAAAATTTATATAATTTTTATACTTTTTCATGTTCGACATTAAATACATTGAAATGTTATTTTGATAAAATTAACTATTACCATAAAATATTATATTTAGTAATTTTTTATTGGTTTTAAATTATAAAAAAAATATTAATTAATCATTAATTGAAATAAAAATTTACTCAAAATGAATGGGATGTTAATGCATGAAATGCTCCACTATTGATGTATTTCTTAATGGAGACATTGGATTATCTCGTGCATTGGTACCATAATCTATGGCCTATTTAATTGAGTTAACATAAACAGAAAATGGTCATCTAAAACTTAAACCATTCTAGGTAGCTAATTAAAAAGGTCATGCTCCTCTTGTTTTTATCCTATATCACTCACCATGTTACCTCTTCAGAAAAACATTCTAATATAGAAATATATGAGATGAAGAAACCTATAAATACATAAAATAATCAAAAACTATGCCATGAAAATATAAAAATAAATTAACATGTTAACCCCATAAAAACCACTTTTCCATACCCAAATTTAATTTCCATCATTTCTATATTAGCATCAGACCCATAAATTAATCAAAACTATACTTTTATTCAAACTATAACAAATCAAACATATTAAATCTCCAATTACATGATTTATAGAAAATATTTTAATACAAACAACCCTATAAACTTTTAGAATTTTATTTTTTTGGATTAGGAATCCCATTATAATAAAAAATATATGCATTCCCTATGTGTAAATTATTTACACTCACAAAAGTTCTTAAAATGAAAAAATTTCTTTGTTTAAGATAAATCTACATATCCAGAACACGACTTCATTATTATTCATACTAATCCATAAACCCAGTAAAATTCTTTCAAAGAATAATATTTGAAATTAATTCTCATTAAGAGGTGTAAAATGAAATAAAACCTATTAGTCCACTGAAAAACGAGAAAAACCATGAAAATTGTCATAAAGAAATAATCAGCATTGAGCTTAGAAAAAATCTCATTCACTAAAAAATAAATTGTTTATCATAATAGATAAGATAAAAAATATTAAAAATAATAATAATAGAATAATGAATAAGCATGAATGTTTCTTGGGATGTCATATAAATAATCACTCTTAAAAAACCCCTTACTATCACCCATACAACAAAGCTGTCTATTTAAGTATCTTGACATACATTCCCTGGAGAATAAATAATTACTAAATGTATTGGAAGGATATATCAAACCCACCAATCATAAAATATAATATTTAGGAACTTTCATAAGAATAAAATACATCAGATCTTACATTACACCATAAAACCCATATAAACATACTTTTAGACCCTTAAGCACAAAAATAATAAATCTTTCCAAAAAAAATAAAACCAGTACCTGTTAAACTTTTATCACATTTAATTTAAATGAATTTTTTTATAAAACAATAATATTATAAATTAACTTTTACAATAATTAATTATTGGATAGAATGATTCATAAGGATAACTGATGAAAATAGATGGAAGATTTATTCAATCAAAAATAATTTAATATGATATTCGTTTCACATGATTTAAAATAATGAAAAATAACCCATTTAGAGAATGTAAAGAGTGATTCATTTTATTTTTTATTATATTATTTCAAAGCTATCATAATATAAAAACAAGAAATCATAAAATTATATAGAATTATATTTATAACACAAAACCATTGTCATTCACTTAGGTCGAGTAAAACCAATAAGGTCAACAATGTTTTTAAAAAGAGATTAAGAGGAGTGAGAAATAGATATATATTTTATTATTATTATAGAATGATAAAATAATAAAGATAATATTTTACAATTCACATTAAATATTATTTATTTTATTTAAAATAGTTAGAGTATGTGATGACTGATTCCCTATTATTGCAGGTAAACACCAGGTCCTAAACAATCACACAATGCACACTCAAAATAGTCTCTACTCATGAGTATATTTAAAATAATATTTTATAAATGTTATAAAATCATTTTAATAAAATAAAATTCAATTTTTAATTCATAATAAATATATTATCTCGTGGATAAAGTTTTTTTATGAAAATATTTATTTTTATGTGAATAGTTAAAATATCATATTTTAGAAAACTTGACTTTTATGGAATCAAAATGATGTATGAACAAACTAAAACATGATAAAATATTATTTTTAATAAATATATGTTTTATAAGTAATAGTATTGAATTTAAAATATTATGATTTATTTATAATTTTATATTTTATATTTAAAAACATCATTCATATTTTGAACTAAAAAGTTTTTAATGCATTATACATTTACTATTTTAAAATTCACATTCATAAATTGTATAAATTTTTCCTTATTAAGTGGATATAAAATTTGTAATTTTAATTTCCAAATTTTTTAAAAGGAAAATATTATTTTTAGTCATAAAGGATAAATTGTTATGGGAAAATCTAGTTACAATGGTAAAATTTAAAATTATAATTATGGAAAATCTAATGATAAAGAGTAAAGAACTTGTTTAAAATGTTTAAAATTTAATGGTAGTGGATTAATTAGAATTATATATTTCACACTATATTATTTATAAATTTTGGTGCCACTTCCCTTGATAGTTACTTATGATTGTTTTAATGTTATGAGATTTTTAAAAAATATCATCATTTTTCATTTATAAAAGGAGCCTATGTATACCCCTTTAATGCCACAACTTAGATTTTGATTCAAATTGAAACCCATACATTTTTTCATCCCCTATAATCTAATATTTCTTCTATTCACTTTTAGTGATAAGATTCTAGCCTAATCCATCCTTTCCCAGGTAATCATCCAAGGAAATCTCAATTTTATCAATTTGTGTAATTCATTCTCACTATACTTATTTCCTTTCTATATTACCTTTGAAATTAAAATTTTATCATCCATATATGGAAATATTAGTACTAGTTATATATTAAATTTAATTATATTAAGGGAATTCTTCTTAACTATAGTTCCTCTTTTTTTTAAGGCAAATAGAAACATGATCCACAGGCATGTGCATATTAATTCCTCCATGGAGAAAAGTGTTTCATTTTCCTTCATCTCCTAACATGATTAATATATAAGGTTAAAATAAAAATTAATTATGATATATATATATTGAATTTTTAAATTTCTATTTTATTAAATCATATTACTCATTTCCTTTATTAGAGGGAAAACAAAATCGTTATCTCTGCATTCGTGCAGACTACCACCTCCATGAAACAGTGTATTCTATTTTTTTTATTACCAATAATCATAGAGGGGATTATTATTGGGTTTAAAGGATAAAAATGATTTTCATTTCACTATTATTTTAATTTTAAAACAAATCAGATAAACTATAAATGATATATATGATAAAGAATTGTTATAAAATTGGCTATATTAAATATAAATATTTTGATGAATATTTATTCATTCATATTTTGTAACATTTTCATCTCCCATAATTACTATAGAGTTACTTCTAATTATAATATTTTAAAATAATAAAAACCAAGTAATATCATGAAATTTTTGGTATAATGGTTTTGAAACTCAACCGCATCATAATCTTTCCATAAATCAACGTATATTCATGTTTGGGTTGGTTTGACCACATACTTGATGAATTATATGAATATATATCATGAATGAATCTTTGAACATAATTTATAGTGTAATATGATATCAATGAATCATTTTTTGTTATAGGGATGCTATATTAATAAATAGTTAATTTTTTTAGAAAACACACTTCAATCCTAAAGGTTCACTAAAGCATATTTTTTATCAATTTCATATTCAATGATAATGACTAAAAAATTCATGAAATTAATTTGATACATTATAAATTATTATAAATAATCTCTAAATTCTACCTTAATGAACTAGAAAGGATGTATTTTTATGAATAATTAATATGAACACCTTAATTACGAAACTTGTACAAACGATCAAACTATAAACACTCAATACGAGAAAATTTGTGATAATTGACTAGAATTATTATATAGAATGAATATATATTAAGATTGTAAATGAAAATGAATATAATTATGGATTTGAATTAACTTTTTAAGTTTGTTTTTCTTTTGATAAATTAGGTTAATGTTTGTTCTTGGAATTCATGATTAGAGGTAAGTATTTTCCATATCAAATACCCCTCTTTGAGATATATTTTGTATCATAGTCATAATATCCTCTATAAAATTAATATACATTTAATTTTAGATTTATATATCTTGAAATTTATTTCATCCACGGTATTTGAGGATCAATTTTAATCTATATCTTTCAAAATATCATGATTGAAATTCTACTTCAGCTATAAGTGGGGTGTTCATTCTCAGTTTTCATTCTTTAGGACTCATTCTATGTACAAAACATATTTTCTTTTGTAGGGTTCATAAATTACCCTAGAAGTATTTTATTATATTTCTCATTATTTTAATGGATTAAAATGTATATTTTTATCCATCCCTCATATTATATTTATTTACTAGTTACCAAAAATGTTGTAAAACTCAAAATCATCAATAGTATAAAAACCATCCTAAGTTATATTAATATAAAAGAATGTATTTTTTCCTAGAAAGTACATATATATCTCAACATAGGAAAGTGGACGAGGCTTTATCACAGATAGACCTAGGGGTAATCCCCCTAACAATGATCATTTGAGCATTAACTCAATCATCACAGTAGTTTGCGATGAGTGGTCCTAAGATTGAACAACCAAAAAGATATTACTAGGGGATAATATTTGAAATATTCTAATAATATATATATATATACTATGATAAAGAATATTTTTCCTACCATATCCTTGGTCTCCATCTGTTTCATGATATTGAACCAAATTACTTTTTTCTGTGGATAAAGTAACACATTTAATGTAACTTACCACTATATTCCCTTAATAAGTTCACATCCTTTAAATTTAATGATACCCCATAACCTCTATATTGATTTAGAGATTCTATCATAGACATCCACCATATTCCATTTAATGAGGATGTATTTGTTTTCTGCATATCTCATTACATGCAATGATATGGTTTAATTCAGCTATAGGTTCATTAGAAAATTGTATGAAATTATCTATTGACCCTTATAGTAAATTCATTGGACTTAATTATGTGATTGGTAGGGATCAATATTATATATCCCATTGATGCATTGAAAGGTATCATGATACAAAAAAAATCTTGGTTATGGTGTATACCACTCCTCGTATCAGTATAGTGTCATGGAATAAGTCTTTTAAAAGATGTTTTTATGTATGGAATTATTAATTCCATATCTATGAAATCATTTATTATTGTTATCTATATTTTAATTTAATTTCATGGATAAAGAAAACTATCAATTTTATTTGATTATGAATTTACGTAGTTTATTTTTTTGTTCCACGTCACTTGTTCAATGATTATGTAATGATAAGATTTTCTCTATGCTACCACTTACTGAGAATCTTATCTCAAGTTTATTTATTTTAATTTCCCTAAAAAACTAGATGAAATCTATGTGTAATTTTTTCAAATTTGATGGATGGTATAATAACATTCTCGCATTGTGTTTGTGTTATATCTTATGTTTTCAAATGTAATATATTTGTATATATTTTCTTTCAATACTACTATATTGTTGAATCCTAGTAGAACTCTTTTATTTTATACAAATGATGTAATATATGTACAACTCCAGGTTTATAGAGTTTTAATTGTTATAGTTGGTATAATAATTTTCTTAGCAGTAACCTTTTTGAATATATTTAGAGGTACCTAGTTCGATTGAACATGTACTATGATAAAACCTCATGATTTTTTGGGAAAACTCATGAAAAATAAATAAGAATTGTATTTTAGTTTTTTATATCCTGATATAATTATGTGTATTCTAATATAATACACATAAAATTATCAATTATCATAAAAGGGGATAAATGTACTTGGGATACAAAAGGATTCCCAATTTCAAGGTGGAAAGAAGAAGTGGAGGACAAGAGAATCACCCATGATAACAGTAGAACTACCCATGAGGAGGGACCCCAGTGAGACGTACTCCATGAGAGGGATATCATGGGAGGCATGGGAGGCCATGAAATCTGCTACATGGTTACCTTCTTGCAATGTATAAAGAAAATCTATCTCATTAGAAAGAAGTGCCTTGCATTTTCAACCCAGATAGGTAATCTATCAGGGGGTGGATGTGGTAATATTAAGGGAGCTCCGGAGAATCATGTAGTCAGTCTCCACAGAGGATAGAGGGATTTGAAGAGAATGGAAAAGATTAAGACCACTCATAAAATACTTTTATTTAGCCTATAAGGAGATACACATCCAATAGAACACGATAAAGGCATACATCACCGATATATTGGAGTCTTGGACCCCGCATGCCAGACTAAAGAGTGTCATTGTGCCACACATGATTCTGAGATTGCCAAATAGACTAGAATCCAACTGCAAGGATGAAGGCGCAATCCTTCTCCTCATGAGCGTTCTTTGTGCAAGTCCTCCACAGCCGTCACAATCTATGGGGATGAAATTAATTCCCCCAGGACGCACCAAACCATACCCTCCCAATCACTAAGGAAGAAGATTAAGACCACTCAACAAAGACTTTTCTTCAGCCAACAATGATTTACCCATCCAAAATAAAATGCTAAAGGCATACATCACAAATCCCTTGGAGTCCTGGACCCCCCCCCCCCACCATACATATCCCCATGCCTGTATACACCGTCATTATTGAGTTTTAGTTCTTGGGAAGGTCGAGACCAGCTCACCCAATAACTATGAGATGTGTGCCTGGGATATTCGAGGGGGGGGGGGGGGTCATGGGATATTTATCGCCTAAGGGAGGGGACATCAAGATAGGGATTTAGGAGACCCACAAAATCATCCATGAGGGATACGACCTTCACCACCAGCATCCTTCCAGACCAAGGAGTGTCATTATGTCGTGCATGATTCTAAGCCTTCCAAATAGAACAGCATCCAACCGCAAGGAGGATGGCACGAGCCTTCTCCTCATGAGAATTCTTGGAGGAATTCCTCCACATAAATCAAAATCCCTTGGGATAAAATGCATTCCCACAAATCGAGACAACCCCTACTCTCCCAATCATTGAGGAAGAAGACGTGCAAGGAGGAATCTTCCTTTGGGGATGAAATGCATTCCCCTAGGTTGAGATAGCCCCTACTCACCCAATCACTGAGGAAGAAGATGTTCAATGAGGACTCTTCCATTGGGGTCGAACAATAGAAGAATTGAGATGCATGGGGGACACCAAATCTCTCCACATCTGCGTCCGTAGAAATGGCGTGATTAAAAATTCCCCACACTAAAAAGTTAAACATGGTTGGAATGGAATTACACTAGAGTTTGGGCCCCCTGGGGTCACTTGCAGGCTCTAATTTCACCAACTTCCTATAGTATTTAAAAGTTATATGGCATGTTGAGGAGCCAATAAATATTCACTGGTCCGGAATATTTTTCATGATGATGTCATCAAATTCTTTTTTCTGAGAGGTGTTGAGAACATCCCGGATAAAGGTTGGATAGTCATAGGACTACTTGAAAGTCAGTTCTAGAATGGGGTAGTTGGGGAAGCCTAAGATCTCTCCCATGCATATTCACTCCTAGTAATTGATATCTCCATTATGAATGATCCACTGAGAGTTGTTTTGGAGGGTAGAGATTTGATGCCGCAAGGAGTTCCAAAAAGGGGAGGGATGCCTGCTGCCTTATCTGAACCCATTCACATATATTCCTCTAATGAACCCCTTCTATAGAGATCTTCCCTAAATGACATCCCAAGCCAATTTTACCTATATAAAGTACATCACATCACCAATATTCCTCGCATTAATACCTCTATGGTTTACCATTTTAGACAGCTTATACCACGAGGACTAGTGATACCCACCTTCCCCTTGTGCATCCCAGATGAAGGAATTCAGTAGTCGATCAATTTCTTTAGGGGTTGACTTAGGAACGTTAAGAAATGAAATGATGTGCATGAGGATGGAAGATAAAACACTAATGATGTGGGTAATTCTCACGCCAAAAGAGAGAATATGGGTCTTCATGTTTTTGGTGTGATTGGTGATTTTGGTGATTAAGCTTTCAAGGTGCCTCACACAAACCCTTCTAGGCACAATGGGATCCCCAAAATACTCCATTGGAAATCTCATCCATGGATATCCAAAATAGATTTGATGTTATTCCATCTCCTGGCTGAGAATTTATAGGAAAAGAAGATGTGACATTTTTCCTTATTAATGATTTTCCCTCTCTATTTATTATAGTCCTCTATCATGAAGTTGAATACCCTGATTGAGGAGTTCTAACCATTGATGAAAAAGATTATTTCATCCACATAAAGAATTTGAGAAATCATGGGGAGGTGTCCACCATGGTGATAGGGATTGACCCATCGTTGTTGTTTGAAAGAGGTAACATGTCTCCAAAGGACATCTTGAATCAGGATAAAAATAGAGGGGGATAGGGGGGGCTATGGCCCCTGACAGACTTCATAAAGTCACAGTTTCTCCCTTTGAAAACAATGTTAATCAACGGTAAACTATAACAACGGATTAATAAGTCAATGGGACATTTTGAAAATACCATGCATCTCATGACCTGAAGGATAAAGCTCCACCACATTTAGTCATGGGCCTTGTCCATGTCCACCTTAATTATGAGGTTAGAACCAAACACATTCCTATTTATATCCCCATACATCTCTTGAGAAATCTCTATATTCCATGGATAGTTCTCCCCTAGATGAAATTGTGTTGTTCCTCTGTAACCCAAGAAGGAATGAACTGATCCAACCTCCTGATGATGATGGAATCCAAAAATTTATATGCAATGTTTCACATTCATATCAGGAGAAAGTGAGTAATATATGAGATATCCTTCACTTTAGATATATGGATCAAAGTGGCGTCACAGACAATATGGGGAAGCAGACCCCCACAAAAGAAATCATGTATGACAACAACAAGATCTCTCTTGATGATACTCCAGGAACTTAAATAAAAAGTGTTCAGTAATCTGTCAGTACATGGTACACTATCCTGGTTGAGTGAGCTAATGACATCCCAAATCTCCTTAATGGGACCCTCACTAGTAACATAATTGTCCTGGACAGTGACCACCCTTGGAATCGAGTTGAAAAGATCCCCTTGACTTGTTGGATAGCCACCATTCATTTGGGGGTTGGGACCACACAACAAAGAGTTAAAATGAGCATAAACCATCCCCAATCTCCTCCAAGTCACTTGTGAACGATCCATCAGGATGCTGAATATTGGGGACGCCAAACCATTGTTTCTCCTTCAAACATGTGTTGAAATAGTCCATGTGGCAGTCACATTCTTTAATCTATGTGAATCAGGACCTTTCATGAAGACACCTCTCTCGAGACAGGAGAATATCATTGAACTATTATTTTTAAGCACTGAGGGAAGGAACCAGGATTTCATCCCATGAATCTTCAAATATTAATTCCGAATATTCAATTTCTTGTTGAGTGGTTTCCAGGTTTCACTACTACAAAAATGGGCAAGGGAAGCGCCACCCTTTTATCAGTGCTAAAAAAAGCGTTGATAAAGGGGATCCCTTTATCAGTGCTTTTTTTAGTAGTGCTGATAAAGGGGGGATTTATCATCGCCTTTTCCTACCGGTGATAAATTTTATGTTTCAAAAAGAATCATGAAAAATAAATTATAGTTATATAAGTATATTTATATTTATATAAATATAATATATAATTTTTAAATATGTTTTAGATACGTATAAATAAACTATTAAATTTAATATATAAGAAATTTAGTGAAAATGGATTTAAAATATTTAAAAATATATTATTAATTAATAATTTTCTACTTATTATCGATTAAAAATCATTCACTAAAAATTTGAAGACACAAAAAATCAAAACAATTAATAAAAGATCTAAAATAATTTGAAAATGTAACTCAAACTTCAAAAGACCATAAATTTTGTTACAAGTGTCCATTTGAGCTTTACAGCATATCAAATCGAAGCCTACAATGAGCTCTACACGCTAGTGAGCCAAGTGAGGTTTCTGTCAGATTTGTTGAGGCCAAAAAAGTACCAGAAGTCCTCCAAAACTGAGTTTTTAGTTGGGATAAACCGATTTGTTAACATTCAAACAGGTATAACGTCTGATCCGGATGTCTATTTTTCCTGTACCACATATCATATCGAAAATTATTTCATTTTCTTCGATTTGACTAGTTGTGGAGTAGAAAAGGACTTCTAGATTATATGTTATGACCGTTTTAACATTATATGGCTTTTCAAATACATATATATATATATATGTATTTATTTGTAATTATAGATGCGCATGTGTCTATGTGTCTGTGTGTGTCTCTGTTGGATATATGTATGTATGTATTTATTTATTTAATTATAAAGACACATAAACAACATATTTCATAAATGTATTTAAAACTAATCTTATTAATATATATTAATATACAAATAAATAAACACATAAAGAATTATAACAAAATATATATATATATATATATATTAATATACGAATGAAAAAATATATATTAATATATAAATAAATATATTTTTATTAATATGAATCTACATCAATATATGAATAAATATAACTATATATATATATACAGATATATATCATTAAATAGAGAAAAAATGAAATAGATTAGTGATAAAGTTGCAGCCACGAAAGGGGTAGGTTGCAGGTTTGACTTCGGGTTGAAGAAAAGGGGTGCACGCGTGCGAGGATGCACGGGAGACCTCCAAGCACTGATAAGGGGGGTCAAGCGCTGTTAAAATCTCTCCCCTCATTATTAATTCTTTTTTAATTTTTTTAATTTTTTTTACTTTTATCAGTGCTTTTTTTATCGCTGATAAAAGGGGCTTTATCATCACTTTTTGGAGTACGGAAAAAAGGGACCCCCTATATTAGCGCTGAGCTTTACAACGCTTTTTTAGCGCTGTTAAAGCCTATTTAGAGCACTAATGTATGACATTTTTGTAGTAGTGTTTGTATAGACTGGGGGAGATTTGGCCTAGTACCTAAGATTGTGTTTCAACCACCAGAGTTTATTATGAAACAAGCTCCACCCTTCTCCCTGGGCAGGCTCTTCCCAAGAGAGTTGCACTATTCAGAGGAAATCAGGATGTAGTGTCCACCATTCTGAGAAGAAAAATTGTTGGCCCTTATCAGTGCATGTCTCCAATTGAAGAAGAAGCGGGGAATTTTCCAACAAGGCCTACATGAGATGTGTAACCCTCACATTCGGGAAAGATGAGATTGCAAGGAGGTTTCCAAACCAATGGTCGAGTCTGCACCACATCTCTCTTTTTTTATTGTTGCACCAGGTGAACCTATCACATGCGAAGCCCGGATCCATGAGGCCTTCCTAACAAAATTTTATAGGAATCCAATCTATCACTATGCAGAGAGGAGTCGCATCCTTTATTTTCCAAATAGTCCATAGTCATGTTGAAACCTCCACCCATAATCCATGCTACATCGCTCGGATTAAAGGACTTTAGATCCATCCAGAGCTGCTCCTGAAGGTTTTCCTCACATTTGGAATAAAGGAAAGAAAAGAAACAATGAGATCTTGCAAATTCTACCTTGACTGAAATATGTTTGTCCGAAGACCTCGAGCATTACATTTTAACAAGAAAATCATTGAAAGGGTGGGTGCTTTGAGCTGGCCCCAGGAACTGAAAGTCACTTAACCTGCACTCTTGAAGAAGACGCCTCTCTGAACATTGATCTCATGTAATCCCAACTTGAGGAAGCACATGGGGAAGCTGAGAGCCTCCGATCCACCGTTGTAGATTGGGAGCTGGAATGGCCACCTCTGGGAGGAAGAAAATTATGGGAAGACACATCTGGTGCATCCGGTAATGCACTGTAGCTGTTGGAGAGAAAAAATGAGGGGGGAGCCTCCAAGGGCTGAGGGAAAGCAGACTACTGGTGGAAAGTAACCTGATTTATTTATCTATCTTTGGATCTCCGAGGAGCAAGGGCAAGGGGAGATGGGAATGGAGGAAAGCCAGGAGGGTCTGGAGGTAGAGGGGAGAAGGAGAAGATGGCTTTTCTTGGGGAGGGGGAAGAAAGGTGAAACACCAGGGGTATGCACAAGGAGATAAGGGGGGAAGGAGGGACCGATGGCGCAAGGGTAGCAGCAGCTGTGCAGGGAATCAAAGCTTTATAGGTTGGTGGTGTTGGGACTGTAATTGATTAGACCACGGTGCAGCAATAATCATGAGATAAAAATAAAGTGCAAATGCGGAAATAAATGGGACACCAGATGTAACGTGGAAAAACCCCCAAAATGAAAGTGGTAAAAAACCATGGGAAGATAGAAGGATCACTATGGAGTAAAAGTGGGTACACACTCTCTCACTATTACAAGGAGAAAACTGTCGTAATATTCTCTCTTGAATAAAGGGGAAACTGCCTCACAAAACTGCTCAAAATAGGATCTATCGGTGATGGGAAACCGGATACAAGTGATGATGGGATGTGAATGATGATCTTTGGAAGAGGGGAGAGCCTCCTTTTATAGGCATCCTCACCCCTTCCCTTTCCTTCTCCCGTTGGAAGATTTGGTGGGGGTTGGCCACCCACCATCTACCACCACCAGCCCCCTTTGACAATTGGGGGAGGCGGCACCGTCCTTCCAACACATCTCCCACTTGGAGATTTTATTGAGAACCAATCACATCTCCACATTCTTTCTATCTACCAAACATGCTGCTCAAGTCTCTATGAGGCCGCTCGGGGATCTACACCATCTGAAATTATCAGAGTTAATCGCCTTAGTCAGGAAATCTGCCAGATTTTCTTTAGTATGAATCTTCTGCATATCCACACTTCCTTCCTCCGACACATCTTGGACAAAGTGATATTTTACCCCAATGTGCTTCATCCTGGAATGAAAAGATGGATTCCTTGCAATGTGCAAGGTGCTCTGACAGTCACAAAACAATGGAACTTGTGTCTGTCTGTGCCCGAGCTCCTCCAACAACCTTCTCATCCAAATCGCCTCTTTGCAAGCCTGTATAGGTGCCATGTACTCTGCCTCCGTCGTGGATAAAGCCACAACTGACTGTAACTTCAAAATCCAGCTCATAGATCCTCCTACAAAAGTCAACACATAACCAGTAGTGGATTTCCTCCGGTCAGAATCACCTGCAAAATCTGAATCAACATATCCTCTGACAGTAAAATCTGATCCTCCATAACATAATGTTGCATTTGAGGTCTCCTTTATGTATCTCAGGATTCTCTTCACTGTGTTCCAATGCTCCCGTCCTGGACTCTCCATGTACTGACTAACTGCTCCCACTTCATGTGTAATATCTGGTCTAGTACAAACCATAGGAAACATTAGACTACCCACCTCTGATGCATACGATACTCGAGACATTTCCATCCTCTCTGCTTAACTTCTAGGACTAATCATGGAGGATAACTTGAAATTAACAGGAAGAGGGGTAGATATTGGCTTACAGTCTTTCATGTTGAAGCGTTTCAAGACCCTCTGTAAGTAACTCTTCTGTGATAGCCAAATCATCCCATTATTTCTGTCTTGGTGAATCTGCATCCCAAGAATCTAGTTTGATGGTCCCAAATCCTTCATATCAAACTCCCTAGCCAACTGTGCATTTGTCTCCTGGATCTGATCATTGTTGGGGCCTTCAACCAACATGTCATCCACATACAACAGAATAATGATGAAATCATTACCATCCAAACCCTTGAAATATGCACAAGGATCTGAATGAAGTCTGTCGTATCCAAGGCTCATGATATAGGAATCAAATATCTTGTACCAACACCTCGGCACCTGTTTGAGACCGTACACAGATTTGTTCAACCTGAAAACCAAGTTCTCTTTACCTTCTTCTGAAAAACCTTATGGTTGGAGCATATAGATCTCTTCATCAAGATCACCATGGAGAAAACTAGGTTTCACATCTAACTGCTCTAGATGTGAGCTGTATGTAGCACACATCGCCAGAACTATCCGAACAGTCGTCGGTCTAACAACAAGAGAAAATATTTCATTGAAATCAATACCTTCCTTCTAAGCAAATCCTTTGACCACCAATCTTGCACGATATATTTCCACCTGGTCTTTCCCATCCCGCTTGATCTTAAATACCCATTTGTTTCTGATAGCCTTCCTTCCATGAGGTAATGGAACAAGATCGCAAGACTTGTTCCTATGCAGGGCTTCAAGTTACTCCTGCATCACCACCATCCATGAGGAAACATTTGGACTCTGGGACTCCTCCACAAAAGAAGATGGCTCTCCATCCTCTGTCAATAAGTATTATGGAATATTGCTATCAGTGACATAGTCTGAGTGTCATACTAGTGCTCTTTTCTCCCGAGTTGACCATCGTGGTCCAGACTCAACCGGTACTTGATCATCATGCTCTGGTAATGCCTCAGAGGAAACTGGTTCTTCCGTGGACTTGTCCTCTACTTCGAATGTTGTAGTTTTTGTATTCTTCTTCTCCATGTCTTGATCAGTTGTCATTTGCACTTTGTCTTCTGAAAAAATGAAATCTCTGCTGATGATAAATTTGTGGGCAGTGGAATCCCACAAACGATACCCCTTCACACCATCAACGTACCCCAAGAAGATACATTTTCTGGATCTCAAATCCAACTTCGATCTTTCCGGGTCATTAAACATTGCATATACAGGACTTCCAAAAGTTTGTAACCGAGAATATTCAGTGGGTTTACCAGTCAACATCTCCATTGGTGTCTCCAGCTCAATCTCCATTGAAGGAGATCGAGTAAAATGTATTTCTTTGAGAGACTCGGAGGTAGAGGCGGAGCTGATGGACCAGAGATTCAGGCATCAGTCACAACAGAAGGCTCCGATGGAGGGCGGTCTGAGGGATCCAGAACCCCCCGCGAGGGTAAAACCGCCGCAACGGTTAGCCAGGCCTGAGGCACATGTGGCACATTCAAAAGTGATGATTTGAATCCATCCCTTATGACATTGAACATAATGGGAGGAATGAGAATTTTAGCGATATATGTAGTCAATGTAGGTATGCTCCCCCTAAAAAGCAAAACAAAGTAGGAGATGTGGTTAAAAGGATCATAAAAATATTAGAAAAGTTAACCTAGGTTATGGAAAATAATATTTCCTGTATATTGAAAATTCTTGAACAACGATATGGTGTTACTATCTTTTACCACTCTTTCTTAAAAAAAACTCCACCATTCAGTGTAACTACTAATCCATTGATAGTTGAATAATTGATCAATTTTCAAGAGAATACATTTCTCTCCTTGGGCAGTAGTGAAACGAAAAATTCCATCATGGAAATATATCATCGTAAGGGGGATTTTGACCAATTTTGGTCTCTAATTCAAAACAAAACAGAGGAAAATTAAGATTTATCTATGGATAATGATGATATACTAATAATAGAGTATGTATATATGGTACAAAAATTCATTTACGATATTCCAAAAATAATTACATACATATCCACATAAGCAAGAAGTTGATTTCTCTATTGAACTTATTCATGATGAATGTTATATATCTAAAACTCCTTATAGAATAGAACTAGAGAAGTATGTGAAGTTTAAGAAAAGGTGTAGAAAATTTCTCATTAAGGATTTATATGCCCAATTGATTCACTGTGGAGAGCCCCTATTTTATTTTTGTAAAATAAGGATGTGTGTTTGAGGTTATGTATTTATTACAAGGAGATAAATTCCATTTCTATAATAAATAATTATCCTTTACCAACCACTTATGATTTATTTGTTCCACTACAAGGATCCCAATACCATTCAATGATTTCTGTTCACTATGGTTATCATCAACTAAAGGTAAATATGGATAATATACCTTTGAAAACATTTCTAATAAGGATGACTTATTTGTTCCACATTAAGGATCCTAATACCATTCAATGATTGATGTTTAATATGGAAATCACAAGATAAGGGTAAAGAAGGAAAATATACCTTTGATGACATTTCTAACAAGGTATAGACATTTTGAGTATATTGTATTTCCCATTGAATTTACTAATGCACATTATAGATTTGTGGATATGATAAATATATTATTCAAGAATTATCTTGATATCTTTATGGTGGTTTTCATTGAAGATATCTTGATAAAATCTAAGAGCTATGAAGTGCAAGAGAGTATTCTATAAATAATTATTGAGACCCTCAAAAAAATAATTTTATTAGAAATGTAGTAACTGTGAATTTTGGATGAATAATTTTTTTTGGTCATATTGTATCTAATGATATAATAATTATAGACCCTTGAATAATAATGGTAGTCAAATAATGGCCTATAATGATGAACATAACTAGGAATCAATGTTGTCTAGTTTTAGTAGGTTATTATTAGCAGTTTCTGTTAGGGTGGTATGTGACCAAGTATAATATACTCTTTATACCAAACATAGGATCGGATAAGTAAAATGAGATAAAAATAAAAGAGGGGGTGAATTGTATTATTAAAAAATCTCTTAGGAAATTTTGGATAACCAAAATTCAAAACACCTCTAAGTTCTAATGACTTACTTTATTCTAGAAAAAATGGTTCTAGAAATGAAACATAACAGAAGTTTACAACAGATAAGATTATATCATAAAGCATATAGAATCTAACTAAATCAGAGTACAAATATGAGGAAGTATAAGAGAGTTTTACTTTCCTCAATCAATACAAAAGCAGTGGAAGAAAAACTAGTAAAACTACAAGTAACAAGTATAAACTCTTTTAACCCAAATAGGAGGGTATCCAACAACCCTGGATAAAAGTTCCCTTGATTTATACTTTTAAGAAAGTCTGTCTTACCCAAACCCAGGTAAGCCCTCAATTCAAAGATCAGTATTTGTCTTGATATCCCCGCAAGCCCTCGATTTGTAAGGAAATCGGCACCTCTGACTTCGCAACACGAAGTCTTTAATTTTAATGTAATCGAACCTCTGCACAAAGAAAATCTGCACGTAGAAAAGTTTGAACAAGCCATTCAATCTTTCTGCATGAATCTTGATAGTTGAAAAGAGCCTCTCTATCTAGAAATCACTTCAATAGCATGTAGTCACAGTTGTCAAAGTTCTGTGTTCGTTGTGCCGACTTTCAAATGAGCTCTTATTTATAAGAAAAGCTCCAATGGTCGGCTCCCTCCTCCAATGGTCATATTTTTCCGTGAATTTCTAAGGGACCTGTACACGTGTCACTCAAACAATGGTTAGTTAATAACTAAAGGAACGACATAATTTTATAAAAGAACACGTGAAAGCATAACCAAAAACTGATATTCAGAATGGAGAAAATGAAAGTTCGGAATGTAGGAAAAAATGAATTCAGAGTCTGTAGTACTAAGATATTCGGATTCTTTTTTGTAGGAATTCGGAACATGAATTTTGTAAAATTCTACAGTCTGAATTTTAAGGAAATTTGGAATCTTGTATTTACCAGAATTCGGAACCAGAACTTACAAGGTTTGGAGTCAGAGTTCATGAGAATTAGGAGTCATAACTCATAGGAGTTCAGAGTCTGAATTCAGATTAATCAGAGTCAGAACATAGAAAAGTTTGTAACTAGAATTCAGAGTCGAACATTACATAAGTTCGTATCCAGAATTCGGAGTTGAACTTCATGAGAGTTCGTATCCATAATTCGGAGTTGAACTTCATGAGAGTTCATATACATAATTTGGAGTTAAACTTTACATAAGTTCGTATCTAGAATTCAGAGTTGAACTTCATGAGAGTTCGTATCCATAATTAGGAGTTGAACTTCATGAGAGTTCGTATCCATAATTTAGAGTTGATCTTTACATAAGTTCGTATCCAGAATTCAGAGTTGAACTTCATGAGAGTTAGTATCCATAATTTAGAGTTGAAATTCATGAGAGTTCGTATCCATAATTCTTAGTCTTAAACAGAATACCTCATATCTAAGTATTATATGATTCCTAGGTTTTTGGTTTCAATCTGAGTTTTATACTTAGAATATTTATAATATGAATAATAAAATCTTAGAAAGGGTAAATTTCCTTGGGGAAGGAAATTTTCCATATAGAAGTAAAACAGGGTTAAAATAGGATTTTCCTTAAAATAAGGTGTTTGTGATTTTCACAACAAGAGGAATGGTAAAGTCATAAGAAAATCCTTAATGACTTAATAATCTCCCCCTTGAATGAAGGAATGGAAAAATCCATAAGGAAAACCTTATTGACTCAAAAATCACTCCCTTTTTGGAAAGCACAAACATCCTTATGAAAAAGTATGTAAGAACATAGAATAAATTTCTAGACTTTTAAATTAAAAGTTATCTCCCTTTGTTTATGGACAATGATGAATACGACTAACTCCCCCATAGGCTTTGGACCTCTAAAGTTCATATTCTAGATTTCCGGAATGAGAAATTTTATTTGAATGTAGAAATATTCATAATGAGAACTCCCCCTTAGATAGACTCCCCTTTACATAGGGATAGTTCTTCTTTACTTAGAAATTTTTCTTCTCCCTTATAGATTTTCCCTTCTCACCTTTGAGTTCTTTTTCCTTATCCCCCTTTGTGATTTTCAAAATGATTTTGAGGGAATGGAAAAGAAATATGATACCTGAAATATTAATGTAGACAACCAAACACACAACAATAATTCTATTATGATTGAAAGTATTAGTACAAGGGAAAATAAAACAAAAGACAAGAGTGGCCTATTTTGTTTCTTTTTCCTTAGGCATTATCATCTTGAAAGTGGTCTTTAACTTCTTCAGCTCTTTGTGATCTTCCTCATCTTGCTTTTCTAATGCCTTGCTCCTGTCTTCCCGAGATTTCATGGCCTCTTCCTAAACCTTCAGCAATTCATCCTGCTTTACAAGCTTCTCTTCGATCTCAATCCGGAGATCTCTTCCCCCCTTCCAGCTTTGATCAATAGAGTTAAGCTTCCCATTCAGATCCTTCACCTGTTGATTCCGATTATTTTTCTCTATGGTTATCTTATCCTGAAAGTTGTCTGAAAGATTTTTCATTTTGGAATCCTCAGTACCGAAGGCCTCCATAACATATTCTTGGAACTGATCAAGCTATTACATATCTTCAACAATATTCTTATACCATTTGGTCATTTTCATCCAGGAACTTCGGTGAGCTTCATAATTGAGCATGAAATTTTTGAAATCTTCCTCAATCTTCACACATTTTTCCATGACCATGGATACAGATTCTGATTTCTGATTCATACTGTGCTAAAGCATCTGGCATCTAGACTCAATTGCTGGAAAGATCGGAATGGTATCCACCAGCTTCTTTAGGGACTGGACAAAAAAAATCATGTCCCAATGCAGATGACTCTGAATCAGAAAACTTTCTAGGATATTATTCTTCTTCTATTTCCACTAGCTTCCTTTTAGAAGAACCTCCAACTTCCTTCTTCCTTATAATATCTTTCATTGGAGTGTCAAAAATCACTTTCTTACCTTTATCAACTTTCGTTACTACTTCCTCATCAGGAAATTCCTTCTCACTTCCAGATAATTGTACAATCATGTCTTCATCAACTTTTTCCTTCTCAACTCTAGCTTCAATATCCTTAGGAAGAATAAAGTCATGATTGTGACTCTCTTCCTCAGAAGTCTTATTGACTTCCTCTTCACCCTTCTCATCATCTCTCGGTGTAAAAATATTTGAAGATCCGGATTGCGAAGTCCAGAGTGAAAAAATTTCTGAAGCATTATCCTTGTCATGATAGTCTTCAACTTTCTGGATTACATCCACAAAGCCATCACTGCTCTCAGCTTCTTGTACTTCTTTTATAGCTTCCTTCTCTTCCACAACCTTCTCTTGTGGTTTTTCCGAAGGGAATAAATTCTTCCCCAGAGTCTCAGGTAATGATTCCACCAAAAAGGTTTTCGGTATGGGGATTTGTTCGGATGCAACCTCAGTAGCCTTCAAAGGATATTGGACAATCACTGCCTTAGAAATTTTCTTCTTTTCCCTTTTTTCCTTTGCTTGCCTCTCAAGCTCTTGAGCAACTATTTCTTTCAAGACCATAGCTTTAGTAGGATCCAAACCGAACTGTGGCTCCCCTTCTTTTCTAGTCTTTTTATCTTCCCTCCAATTTGAAAATACTTCATCAGGATACGCTTTCTACTTCTTTAGTTTATAGGTTTTGTCTTCAACTTCTACTTCTTTCATCATCCTCTTCTTGTCAGCCTACTTTGAAGGTTCAGTCTTTTCTACATTTTCCAAAATGGGTTCTGCCTCCTCCTCTGATATATCATAGAATTCACCTGACTCCTTTGAAAAATTTACTTTCATTCTCATCAGGGTGTCATCACTGATCAGCATCACCTTGCAATTTCTCAACTTGGAGATGCATGGAATTTTGAAGGACTCAAGACAAAGAACTATCAACTTTGAAAGAAATGCTGGATACATAATGATATGAGCTCTAAGATTTCCATTCTTGATGTTCTGAATCGTAATGAGGATATGTCTCATGAGATTCACCTTCCTTAGGTTTACCAAAAAATCTAGAATATACATGTCGCTCTTCTTAAGGGTATCCTTATCACCCTTCCTCGGTACGATAAACCCTTATACCCAAAGCTGAAGAATACGACTGTTGGTTGAAAGAGTGGTGATCTTCTTTGCAGTGTTGATATGAGAAAGACCAAGGCACTCCCTAGCCTTTTCTTTAATAAAACTACCCTGAACTTCTGGAAACTTATGAGAGCAAAATTATGCCTCTCCTTTATAGGATATTCCAACCAAGCTAGCCTCCTTGGTATAAGATAAAGCATACGTCTTTATATAGCTTTTGAAGTAGAACTTCTCCCTTCCATATTCCTTGAAAAAACTGGAGGACTCATAAAACTCTATGAACAAGTCCAGATACACCACATCTTGAGCTCGAGTTTTAGAAATGGCTATATCTTCCCATCCATTGAGCTTGATGTTCGTGGAAATAAGAGAGTCGTACTTATTGAAGAAGTTTGGGCATACCAACCTCTCCCTATATATCTTCCACTCCGATATCGTCTTGAATGAAGACATATCCTGAGAAGGGGCTTCTGCAGACATTCAGACTGAGCACTTCTGATGATTTAGGAATAGGATTTTGTAGAGGAGCAGGGATTCAGCACTCACAAGCTTGATAATCGATGTGGGACAACCATCGGGGGTCCACATTATATAGGTGATGGAAGTGACCATTCATCTTCCAAAACCAATCTAACGGTTAGGAAATGATCTGATATGATCTGATGGTTGATATAATTTCCACAAGGAAAATTTGGGTGATTCCGATCTTTTTAGGTTTTAAAAAAACTTATTTGAGAAGAAATTTTAAAATCAAAAGAAACTAACAACAAAGAAATAATGACTACGAAAATCTTAAGAAAGAGATCATACCTTTCAGATTTCTAAGAAGGTTATTCAAAATAGGTGATATTATTCTTGAAAAAACAAATTTGTCTACGAAAACCTTATTATGAAAAATCCACTATGAAAATTTTTAGTGTGAGAACTTTCATTTCGAAAATTCCGAGTACGAAAAATTATGAAAATCTCAGTCCCGAAAATTTCCATTATGAAAATTTCCATTACGCTAATTTCTATTACAAAAATTTCCATTACAAAAATTCAAGGTACAAAGATTCTCATTATGAAAACTTCAGTTCTAAAAATTTCATTACGAAAACTTCAGGTCCGAAGAATTTCATTACGAAAACTTCAGGTCCAAAGATATTCATTACGAACACTTGGGAAAAAAATGACTACAAAATTTTTCATTATGAAAATTTTGAAAAATCAATAATGAATTTTTTTTGAAAACTTTATTACGATTTTATTTATGAAAAACCAACTACAAAAAACGGGCTACGAAAAACCGACTACGAAAATTTTCATTACGAAATTTTTTGAAAATCTAACTAAGAAAATTTTCAAAAACATTAATAACAGGTGTACTCCCCCTATGAAAAGGAGTTTATTACTGTAAGGATATTGGTTGAACAGAAAGTTATTGGAGGAATATTACCTCATGATTATCATTCCTAACTTCTATTTAATGTATTCAAATATATTAGAGGGTAATGATTTTTGTGAGAATATCAGCAAGTTGATCTTGCATTCCAATAAATTGAAGAACGATATCTCCTTTTAGTGTGTGATCCCTTAGAAAGTGATGTCTAATATCTATGTGCTTTGCACGAGAGTGATGTGCAAGGTTTTTACTAAGGGCAATGGAACTTGTGTTATCACACAAAATTTGAGTCTTAGTAAAACTCAAGCCATAGTATGTGAGTGTGTGTTGCATCCACAACACTTGAGCACAACAACTTATAGCTACTACATATTCAGCTTCAGCAGTGGAAAGTGCTATAGAATGTTGCTTCTTGCAAGACCAAGAAACTAATGAATCTCCTACGAAATGACAAGTTCTGGATGTACTCTTTCTATCCATTCTACATCCACCAAAGTCAACATCTGAAAAACTTTTTAAGACAAAATAATTTCCAGAAGTATAAAATAGTCCTAAATCCATGGTTCCCTTTAAATAGAAAAAAATTATTTTCAATTCCTTTAAATGAGATTCCTTGGGATTGGATTGATATCTTGCACATAAGAATACTGAAAACATTAAGTCTAGATGAAAAGCTCTCAAGTAAAGTAGAATTCCTATCATGCCTATAAAAGATGTTTGATTTTTTGGTTTCCCAGCTTCATCAAGATCAAGTGTGTTTGAGGTACCGATGTGAGTACTTATACTCTTAGTGTTTTCATATCCATACTTTTTAAGAAGATCTTTAATATACTTATGTTGGGATGTGTAGATTCCTTCTAGTTTTTGAGAAATTTGAAAACCTAGGAAAAATGTTAACTCACCCATCATACTCATTTCAAACTCAGATTTCATTAGATCTGCAAAGGAATCACTTAAAGATTGCTGATTTGAACCAAATATAATGTCATCAACATAAATTTGAGCAATCAAAACATTTTTCTTATCTTTCTTTATAAAAGGGTTGGATCTACATTTCCCTTAACATAGTTATTTTGAAGCAAAAATCCAATAAGTCTATCATACCAAGCTCGAGGGGATTATTTAAGGCCATACAAAGCTTTAGTAAGTCTAAAAAAATGATCATGATGTTTTGGATCTTCAAATCCAGGAGGTTGTTTAACAAAGACTTCCTCTTGAACATAACCATTAATAAAAGCACATTTCACATCCATTTGAAAAAGTTCGAAATTGAAGAATGCTGCAAAGGTAAGTAAAATTAAAATAGATTCAAGTCTAGATACTAGAGCATAGGTTTATTCATAGTATATTCCTTCTTGTTGATTATAGACTTTAATAACTAATATAGCTTTATTTCTAACAATGATTCAATTTTCATCACACATATTTCTGAAGATGCATTTTACTCCAATAACAGAAGTTTCCTTAGGTCTTTCAACCAAGGTCCAGACTTTATTCCTTTCAAATTCATTTAGTTCATCTTGCATGACTTTTATCCAATCATCATCACCTAAAGCTTCATCAGTGCTTTTTGGTTCTAATTGGGAATGGAATGCTAGATGTTCTACTTAATTTCTTAAGGAATGTCTTGTCCTTACTAGTTGATTTACATCACAAATGATACTATCACTAGGATGATTCTTAAGAAATGACTGATTTGGGTTTTGAAAAACCTGTTCATCAACATATGGTAGGAAGTCTTCTGGGGTGAATATTTTAGAAGTATCTTCTTGAACATTTTCCTTGTCAGAAGGATTTTCTATCAAAGGTTGATAATCAGTTTTTGAAAACACATATGAGGATGTAGGTTGAGGTGGTTTAAAAACAAAGGGATTAGTTTCATCAAATTTTACATGTACTGTCTTTTCAACAGTACAAGTGTTTTTGTTGAAAACACTATATGCCTTAGAAGTTGTGGAGTAGCCTAAGAAAATTCCTTCATCAGATTTTGGTGTGAATTTGTGTAAATTATATTTATTATTCAGAATGAATACCTTGAAACCAAAAACCTTAAAGTAGGAAAGTCTAGGTTTTCTACCATTACATAACTCATAATGAGTTTTATTAAGAAAAGGTCTAATCAAAACACGATTTATAGTATAACAAGCAGTACTTACAGCTTCAGCCCAAAAATGTTTGGCTAAAGAATACTCACTCAACATGGTTCAAGTTATCTGTTGAAGAATTATATTTCTTCTTTCAACAACACCATTCTGTTGAGGTGTTTTGGGTGCTGAAAATTTATGAGTAATGCCTTTTCTACTACAAAAAGTTTCAAAATCAGAATTTTGAAATTCTCCTCCATGATCACTATGAATAGGTTTCAATGGAATGATTTTCTCATTTTTTACTTGGGCTCTAAAACTTTTGAAATAAGAGAAATCTTTAGAATTATTGGCTAGAAAATAGACCCACGTATATCTAGTGTAATCATCAACCAAAACAAATACATATTATTTCCCCCAATGCTTCAAGTTTGTGTTGGACCAAAAAAATTTATATGCACTAGCTGTAATGCATCAGTAGTTGAGACTTCAATAACTGATTTAAAACTTGATTTATGTTACTTTCCATATTGAAAAGTATCACAAACTTTTGAAGAATCAAATCTATGTTCTGGTAGATCCTTAACTACTCATTTCTTAGAAAATCCTAACCTTCTATGTCATTACCAAGAGTGATCTTCCATTACACTAAGACAAGGTAAGTCTTGGCTCCTAAGATCTTCTATATTTAATGTGTAAATATTCTCTTGCCTATTGGCAGAAAGAATAAATTCTTCATTGGAATTGTGTACTAAACACTTATCATTCCTAAAATTCACAATGTAGCCTTCATCACATAATTGGGTTATGCTAATGAGGTTGTGCTTAAGACCCTTAACAAATAAAATATTTGAAATCAATGTTTTTCCAAGAAGAACGATGTTACCTATACCAATAATTTCTTCCTGAGCATTATCTCTGAAAGTTACTTTTCCTCCTTTCGTCTTGATAATCTTTTCAAAAGAGTTTCTGTTACCAGTCATATGTCGGGAACATCCACTATCTATGTACCACGTATTGCTATTGGTACCTTCTTTATTTTCCTGAAAACAAAATAGTTAGACATTCAGAATCCAAAATTTCTTGGATCCGAAATTGTTATAAAACAAAATTTTGGGTATCCACATTTGTTTAGAAAAATAAGCTTTATCAAACCCAAGAGATTGAACTCTATTCAAGGAGAAATTTTTCTTCCAATGCCCACCACTTTGACACAGTGAAAAAAGGTTCTCTAGAAGGAACAAAATAGTTGTTTTTGAAAACTGGTTTTTGATGAGTATAACCTACTCTAGTAGTGTTTCCTTGAGGTTTAATTTGAGAATACATCTTGTCAAAATTTTCCTTCCGAGAGGTAAATTTTTCAAGAATCTTTTTAAGAGAAAATATTTCAGGTTTTAGTCTGATGACTAAATTCTTATCCTTAGGAATCATTTCCTTAGAGTTTTATTTTTGATCAAAAACATTTATCTTTAATATAGAATTCTTAAGATCTTTAGAAAGTTCTTCTTTAACAGAATTTTATTTCTCAAGGTCTTTAGAATGTTTTTCTAAAATCTCTTCTTTATTTCTAAGATCTCTAAAAAGATCTGAAATCTCTTTTGTAAGAATTTCTTCCCTAGTATTGGCCTTGTCTAATTTCTTAGAAATTTTACAATTTTTTTCTTCATGTAACTTGTAAAATCTAGATACTTCTTCATATGAAGGTTATTCATTTTTTGGGGATGAAGTATCTTCATTAGAAGTAATATATTAGGAATAGTAATTCTTATCAAGAGATAATTTTTTTAAAGCCTCGGTAGAGCGTACCTTGGCCATAAGACATGTATTAGTGAATAAAGTAGTAGAAATGAATCCCATATTATTCTGTGCTGATGAATCATATTCATAAGATTCACTTTCTGAAGAGTCTCCATAGCTAGCACTCCAATTATCATTAGCTTTAATACTTTTCTTGTGCTTTGATCTATAGAATTTCTTCTTGTTTCCCTCTGAATTCCTTTCCTTCTTTTCCTTATTCTTAAAAAAGGATAATCAGGTGTGATATGAAATGTCATTATACATTAATAACAAGTAACTTCTCCATCTTTCTTATCTCTATAGTCTTTCTTCTTGTATTTATTATGATGGTTCTTCTGAGCTACAATCTTGTTCATTCTCCGAGTAAGATTAGCTAATTCATTCTCTGACTTTTCTGTATCACTAGATTCTGACTGAATAATGACTTTCTTAGATTTAGATCCAGTCAGACTTTTTGGGGTCTTGGATTTCATATGTTTAGAAGTGGTTGTAAAGGAAAGTCCTCCATTCCCATTCTTCTTCTTAACATTTTCAGTATCTCTCTTCATTCTGGTTTCATGCTGAAGAAGAGTTCAAAACAACTCATTTAAGGAAATCTGAGTGGCTTTCCTGTTCTCATCAATAGCTGTCCTCTTAGACTCCCATTCATTTGGCAGGATATCTATGATCTTATCCATAAGATCCTCATCATCCAAACCTTTTTCTCCAATATATTTTAAGCTATTCACAATAGTCATAAACCTTTGTTGTACTTTTCTTATAGGTTCTCCATAAGGAAAATTAAAACCATGGTATTCTGCTCTCAACATAGCTCTTCTTGTCTCTATGACTTTGGATGTACCAAAATGTGTAACTTCAAGTTTCTTCCAGATACTGTTTGTAGCTTCACATGATGATATTTTACTATAGATTTTCCTAGTCATGGAACACAACAAAGTATTTCTAACTCTGAAGTTTTATTGATATTCTGATTTCTCCTGATTCGTAAAGGTTCTCAATTCCTTATCAAGAATATTATAATCTCCAGTCAGAATTAGATAGTTATCAACTCCAGTATTCATAAAAAAATTCTTCATCCTATCTCTCTAGAACTCATAATCATTTCCATCAAAAATAGGAGATCTGGTAGGATTTAGGTTATCAATAGATCCAACATTTAAACATGCCATTCTTAAGAGAATCTTTGGAACACAAACTTGTAAGTAGTACGAGTTTGTAAACTAGATGAAATATCCTAAGAAAGTAATTAGATATTGTATCTATAAGAAAGAGTGAATCCGAACTATATGAGTTCGAATTTTTGAATCGAAAAAAAATATGAATCCGAACAACAGATTCCGGAAAATATGAATCCGGAAAATGTAATTATGAGAAATCCCTTCTGAATCTAATCATGAGATTAATTCATATTGAACCAATTCCTATGATACCAATTGTTAGTATTGTGTGTGACTGAGTATGATATACTCTATAATACCAAATGTAGGATCAAATAAGAAAAATGAGATAAAATACAAGAGGGGTGAATTGTATTCTTAAAAAATTCCCTTAGGAAAATTTGGATAGCCAAAATTCACAACACCTCTAAGTTCTAATGACTTACTTGATTTCAAAAAAAAATTGTTCCAGAAATGAAACTTAACAGAATTTTACAACAGATAAGATTCTACCATAAATAATATAGAATCTAACTAAATCAGAGTACAAATATGAGGAATTATAAGAGAGTTTTACTTTCCTCAATCAATACAAAAGTAGAGGAAAAAGTAGTAAAACTAAAATTAACGAGTATAAACTCTTTTAACCCAAAGAGGAGGGTATCCAACAAACCTGGATAAGAGGTCCATTGATTTATACTTTCAAGAAATTTTGTCTTACCCAAACCCGGGTAAGCCCTCAATCCGAAGATCGGTATCTGTCTTGCTATCCCTGCAAGCCCTCGATTTGTAAGGAAATCGGCACCTCTGACTTCGCAACCTGAAATCTCTGATTTTTAAGGTAATCGAACCTCTGCACGAAGAAAATATGCACGAAGAAAAGTTTGAACAATCCTTTCAAACTTTCTGTACAAATCTTGAGAGTTTATAAGAGACCCTCTCTCTATAAATAACTTCAACAGCATGTAAGCATAGTTTTCAAAGTTCTGTGTTCATTGTGTCGACTTTCAAATGAGCTCCTATTTATAGGCAAATCTCTAATGGTCATCTCCCTCCTCCAACGGTCATATTCTTCCTTGAATTTTGGAGGGACCTGTACATGTGTCACTCAGACAACGGTTAGTTAATAACTGAAGGCACGACATCATTTTATAATAGAAAAAGTGAAAGCATAACCAAAAACTGATATTCGGAATGGAGAAAATGAATGTTCATAATGTAGGCAAAAATGAATTCAGAGTCTGTAGTACTAAGATATTAGGATTCGGTTTTGTAGGAATTCGGAACCTGAATTCCGTAAAATTTTAAAGTCTAAATTTCAAAGAAATTCAGAATCTTAGATTCACCAGAATTTAGAAACAGAACATACAAGGTTTGGAGTCAGGGTTCATGAGAATTCAGAGTCAGCACTCATAGGAGTTCGTAGTTTGAATTCAGAGTACTCAGAGTCAGAACTTAGAAAAGTTCGTAAATAGAATTCGAAGTTGAAATTTACATAAGTTCATATCCAAAATTCGGAGTTGAACTTCACGAGTGTTTGTATCCATAATTCAGATTTGAACTTCATGAGAGTTCGTATCCATAATTTGGAGTTGAACTTTACTTAAGTTCGTATCCAGAATTTGGAGTTATACTTAATGAGATTTCGTATCCATAATTCGGAGTTGAACTTCATGAGAGTTCGTATCCATAATTTGGAGTTGAACTTTACATAAGTTCATATCCAGAATTCGGAGTTGAACTTCATGAGAGTTCGTATCCATAATTCAGAGTTGAACTTCATGAGAGTTCGTATCCATAATTCGGATTCTTAAATAGAATACCTCATATATAAGTATTATATGACTCCAAGGTTTTTGGTTTCAATATGAGTTTTGTACTTAGAATATTTATGATATGAATAATAAAATCTAGGCAAGGGTAAATTTCCTTGGGGAAGGAAATTTTCCTTATAGAAGTAAAATAGGGGTAAAATAGGATTTTCATTAAAATAAGGTGTTTGTGATTTTCAAAACAAGAGGACTGGTAATGTCATAAGGAAAGCCTTAATGACTTAACAATCATCCCCTTGAATGAAGGAATGGAAAAAGTCATAAGGAAAACCTTATTGACTCAATAGTTTCCTCAAGACTTCACATAGTTTTACAGTATGTTAACCAACTTAACATGTAAATGGGTAAATGTAACATGATCAATGGAATGCGGGGAATGATTTGAAGTGAAAAATAAGATATTAATTTTTTATCCTTTATTAACACTATCATCTGGTAAGGATGTATTTTTAATATATTGTGAGGAATCAAAACAAATACATGGATGTTTCTTTATGCATAATGATATGGTGTCTATCTTTGAATCAATAAAATTAAAATTCCATAAAAAACATTCCAACTCATGACCTTGAACTAATACCACAATAATTTCATTGAAAATAATGAATGACTACATATGTGTGGGATTATGTGACTTATATATATACCAAAATATCTTGAATTATATCTTCTCTTAGGATATCAAAATTGAAAAAATAATATTTTTGTAACTACTCAAGGACAATGATTTCTTGATACACTACCAACATATGAATAAAAACAAGGTGGATGGTGCATTAAGTATTAGGGGCCATGAATTTATGACCCTGATGAGGATTATCAATGATCATATATACAACAATATAGTAAACATAGATATAGTTATTTTTATAAAAGGGAATCCTTCATTACTTTCCCACGAAATTGTTAAACCATCCCATGGAGAAAATATAGATAAGTCCCAACTAGATGAAGAGGAATTATAAAGAAACATTCAAGTATAAAATGATGGAAAATTCAAAAAATTCATCTATAAAGATGGATTTCATATGTTTGGAAATAAATTATGTGATCCATACACAATAGAGTTAAAGAGGGAACTACTAGATGAAGCACATAACATATATTTCTATCTACACTATGTTAACAAAATGATATATAGGGGTTTAAGAGATTATTTCTAGTAGGATAGTATGATGCATGAAATGGTGAGCTATGTGTCTATATGTTTAGATTCCAATATCGTTATAAAAATTTAAAAGTGTAAAATAAAAGAAAAAATATTTTTTATTGATAATTCAAAAATATTACACACACAAACATAAAGAAATCAAAAGTAGAGGAAGATGATCAGAACCTACTTGTTAGATATCCTTTCATAAAGGCTTTCTTCGTAAAAATTATTATAGGGATATAGTAGAACAAATTTCTTCAGCCACAGATCCCAAAATCCTCTTCAATCATCCTATAGTGTGGAAATATCATTTAAACATAGTGTGGAATGGATTGGGTATGAAAAGTCATTAAGGGAACATGCAGAATTATGTCTTCAAAAGTTACTCCACATTGAGCTATATGTTCTACCACCTTACCATGAGAACTCAATGTTACTCTAAGTAAATTAATGTTACAAAATTGAGTCCTTTAACACATAAAAAAATTTCATCACACTAAAATTAATTATGAAAACGTTATGTTTGAATTTGGTAGGATGGGAACATTATGCCAAATCTAATCTATCTTTGAATTCATAAAAATTTCCTTCCCCTCAATCATGGGATAGATCTTGCAAGATCATAAAACAAAATAAAGGTTAATTACCCAAACCTATTTTACTGACATGAATGGGGTAATATTAATTATTTATAACCCTACCTAAGACTAGTTTAGTGGTGAGTGGGGGCCAATCCATAGGTAATGACTTGCTAAATGTGTTTTTTTGTCCAATAGACAAATAAAACTGAAAAAATGGACCAATGTAACAATCATAGAAGCAAGTGATGGTGGTGATGGTATTTTATGAGTGTAAGTGAAATGCATTTTTGATAAAAATTAAACAACTGAACAATCAAAGGAGAGAAAAAATATCAATGAAAAACAACAACCAAACAAATAATGGGATTGAGGAATTCAATTGGATGGTTTTAATTATATAATCACTCATTAATGAATCAAAAAAATGATTTCTATATTTATTAAATTAGGTTAACATACTATGTTATAATGTCAACATGTAACTTAATAAATCATATAGTTCATTAACTATATAACTCAATCAATCACATACTAGCGGATCAGTTTTCACTAGGTTTACACAATTATCAAACTTAGTGAGTTAATACCAATATTTATATCTATGATGAAATCATATATTTCATCTACTTGGATCTATTCCAATTTTTATTATCTCTTGATAATTTGGAATGTGATTTCAATGGAATGTGGGGGATAAAGAAACCTATATAATTGAAATCATGAATTGAGTAAAAATTATTACCAGTGAAATATCATTCCGTAAATGAAATGTAGCTGGTCATGTTTTTAAATTCATAGTTAAAGAAGTTCATTAAAAAACCATTAAACAGAGAAGCATTATGAAGATGAAAAGATGAATATATTCTCTATCATGAAGTTATAATTCTTTCTCCATATGCATAGTGCTCAATTTTACAGTACTAAAATATTTTTCTCTAATATAAATTGCAATATCAAAATTAATTTCTCCATATCTTCTCCATGTCATCCACATGGAATGTTAGTTACTTTAAATATTCCTTAAAGATGATTTTCAAAAAATACCTTTTAATGGAACAAATTCCTCTATACACTATTTAATCTCTAGAATATTCTTCCATGAACAAGTTTTATCTCCATGTAACCATCACAAAGTGATCCCCATATTGTCTAAATAACCTTAATCATTCTTATCATTATATATATTCTTCTAGTGAATTCCCAAATTTTATACTCTTTCCTAGTATTTTAATTGTGAAATTTGGGTTCTGTAAAAATAAATAAATTTTCTATACCTCTTTATAATAGTCTTTGATGGAGTGTAGGGATATGGGTCTAACACAATTCCATAACTAGAGTATACTTTTTAATTATAATTAGACATATACATTTATAGACTAAAACGTCGTCTATCATCTACTTCATGTTTGGGTGAGTTTCATTAACTAAACCAGTTTAACATATGACTTTTTTATTTTTTATTAAATAATATTAATCAACTTCATATTGGAACATTCCAGTTTGAACTCAGTTTTCAACCTCTTTGAATCTAAAAGACGATATTCTTATTCCAAGGATCACTATACAGATTTATTTAATTAGGACTTTCATTGTTATTCATTGTGGAATTTTATAGTGAATGTTAATTGAACCAATATTCATCCCTATAACCGAATTAATAAATAATGAATAGATCACATATATGTACATGTAATCATTCATGTAAATTAAAACCATTTAAATTGAAAAATTGGGAGCATCTTAACTCCTTGGTATGGGATTATCCTTTTTATATCGATCATCTTCTCCATAAAAGACTTAGATAACTTTGGATAAATTAAATGATTAATTAGAAATTATTATTTTAAATATATATAGAATTAAACAAAAGAATAATTAATCAGTTAAACATAAAATATAAATTTTTTATTTGGAATTGGTGGATTTAATGTTTGGAACTAGTTTCATCCTATATCAAGTCTATGGATTCAAATGGGATTCAAAAAACTCTATGTATACATCAATCAAACCCAAATGGATTGGAAAATGATTTTTTGGCTTGATCAAAGTGAAAATGATCCTCATATTCTTCCTCTTTTCAATTTCACATAATAAGATCAAATGTTTGTAATATTTGTTCATTATCGTTATCTAAAAAATTAGTGTTTACTTTTGTAATTGAATTCAGCATTCTGTCTCCGTTGATCCCAATTCTACTTTGAGAATACAAAGTTCATCATTTTCATCAACTCCCATAGATCGTAGTTCATCTATGAAATATATGAGATCAAATCATGCTTGAAATAGTTTCTAGAGTAAATATCATCTTTATCACTCATTTTGTTTCTTCAGGAAGATCATCTAGGTCTTTGGTTTCATGTATTGATATTTATATTTGAACAACTTCAAACTGAGAAAACGTTGAGATCGAGTATAGCTTGACCTCCATAGTCAATCATACGAGGGAACAATAAATCATATAAAATAATGTTTTGTCACACATACCATTATGTTTGGGGAGAAATGATACCATCATTGGTTCTATCTAATGGAATAGGTTTGTGTCGATTGACCAAGTCAACATGGTCGATGAACTATATGTGTGGTTGATGAGGAGTAAATTTATCCTCTTGGATCAGTTGTAATAATTATACAGTTAATGTATTACTTTTCTAAAAAACATTATTACCTCAGTCACTTCAACATATCATGTGGTCGATCATTAGGTATTTCCAAATCTTAATTTCCTTTCCTATAATATAACCTCAAATTTTTTCCTTAGGGTGGCTCCATCCCCAACATGAGGTCACCCTATCAATTTTCCAAAATTTCAAGATTGTAGCATGAAAATATACACATTATCAGTTCAAACCTTTGAATGAAAAAATTATACATGTCTTAAACAAATGAAACATAATTTAGAATTATTTAAAAATTATCATTTCATTAAAACACCATCGATACATATGAGACATTAAAATTTTCCCTAAAATTTAATTCTAATAATAACTATTGAAAATGTAAATTTTGAAAAAAAGAATGAATTTCCCTAGAAAATAACTTTGGATAAATTAAATGATTAATTAGAAATTATTATTTTAAATATATATAGAATTAAACAAAAGAATAATTAATCAGTTAAACATAAAATATAAATTTTTTAAATAATATTCAATGAATATAAAATTAAACATCAATTTACCCAAAATATCAATGTTTCCAAAAATCGATATATTTCATCCATTAAAACATCAAAAAGACACTAATAGATGTTGAAAAATGTATAAAAAACAATATAAAATAAACTCACCCAAACATATCAATTTTCATATCCTCAGGTAATACATATTATATATTTTTAAATAGAAAATATGATTTCACAATTAGCAGAAAATGAAGCAAGTTGAAACATTGATTTAAAAGGAGATACATATTGATATGGTTAAGGTTTTATAAGAATTCCAACAGTAGGTCCCTAATTTATTGAAACATTGATATTAAAAAAACAATAGAATATAGGAAAACAAAGACTTGTAATCATTGAAAATTTCATGCCTTCCATATGGAATCCCAGACAACCCTAATTTATTCTAAATTGAAGTTTTAATTTTTAAAGTGATGACTGATCAGATTTAAGTAGAATTAAAACCATTATAAGAGTCACCTTCACTTATAACTCCCCTATAGGTTCTAAAATTAAAATATTTTTTTTCTAATTTAGTAAAGAAACTCAAATAATTATTTGACAATTCAATTTTATCCTTCTTTATATTGGTTCATTATTCCCCTATTATTAGTTAACTACTTTTTAAAAAATGAAATTTATATCATTTTTATTACTATGATTTTTTTTGTCACTATGAAAAGAACATATTGATTTTTGTTTTCATTTAATTACAAATCACTCAAGTAACTACTTTCTCAGAGGTTCACTGTGGGATCTTAATTTCCCATTTTACTCTAGATTCAAAGGAATTAAATTATTATAATTTGATTTTACTCCCAGGGGATCTTTATTTTAAATACGGCATATAATCTATGTTCATGTTCACATATTTAGTTTACAAAATTTCTAATTCTAACAATAAAATGATATATTTGATCACACCCAGTTTACTAGTTTTAATAAGTGAATCTCTATAAAAAATAGTGGGTATCATCACTCAGAATTTATATAGCACAAATAATTTTTTAATAAATAAAAAACCAAGTAAAAAATAATGAGTTATCCCTTAAGTAGGAATCATGGAAGTACATGAATATTCCTAAAATATCCTCTTTTTAAAAAAATGAAATATTTTGAATTTTTTTAATAGATTAGGGGTTTTTTAATATATTCATAATAATGAAAATTATAATAATAATAAATACCACATTCCCACAAAATTAATACAAAAAAAATTCACCAATATTTATTCCTATAGTGGTGAAAAAAATTAGGTCAATGTGGTCCCAAAAAGATTTACAATTTTAGTAGTCCCTGAAACATTTGGTGGGTTCACAAGAAAGATAAAAAATAATATTTCCAGAAAACACATGCAATTTTCCAAACCATATTTTTTTATGTTCATGATTTTAATTATTATAAATAGACACAAGAATTCAAAATTCATCTAAAACATTAGAATGCCAATCACTATTGAGGAATGCAAGCATCATGATGAATCCCATGTAATTCCATGGTTGCAATCATGGTTTAAAAATAAACTTCAATTTGATTTTCAATTTCTTATACCTACACATTTCATAAAACCAACCATAAATTTTTTTTTACCAAACTCAATTAAAAATAATGGGAATTTAACCACACTTAGTTCCTAGAATAATTATCAGTAGAAAATAAGAAAAAAAATTATAAAACATGGAGTAATACTTCCCTGATGAAGAATATTTTATCATTTCAGTGTGAATGTATCCTCCCTTGTTATATTTTAGTATGATAATTGATTGTTGGGATCTATTTCCTAAAAAATATATATTTATCAATATTAAATATAATAATATTAATTATTTTGGTGAATTGAAACAAAAAATTGAGTTTAGGAGGGTAAGTCTAGAATATTTATATTACATATTTTTCTTACGTCGGCGTTAGAACTTGGATAGATTTCCCAATTCTTAAAATTAGAAATGTATCTCGATTGTGATTTCATTTTTTCATGATAAATGAAATAATATGAATCATTTTTTAGAGGAATAATTATATGAAAATAAAACAATTATAGGACCATGGGTTAGTTCCCATAAAATATTTTACTTATAGACCATACATAGAATTAATGAAAGACTAGCTTACATTTAAATAAATGGAGGCCATTCCCTATAGATTCCCATCAATGTAATGTTTTATTCTCTGACCATTGACCATAAATGGTAATTTCTACCCTCCAAATATCTCATTATACCCATTTACAGGAACTTATTTAATGTTAAAGGTTCCATATTAATTAGTTTTGAGTTCCCACCTAATAAGATTTATATTATAATTAAATAGCATGACCCTTTGAACACACATATAATATTTATTATAAATTATTTAATCATGAAATTATTTTGTTCATAGATCCTAAATTTATGTATTTTCATTTTATTTCATCATAATTCCCTCTAACTCACTCAAGTTGAGAAACATCCTCTAATTAGTAGACTTAAAATCATATTTCATGTCCATAAATTACAAAAATGATTTGTGATGATGTTCTACAGGAAGATGAACCTTCATCCAAAATAGTATATTATAAGGGTAAATCCATATATAAGTCTTATAATAAATTATATAAGCCCAAAAATATTCATCCAACTTCATAGAAAAATATTTTTCTTAACTTTATAGTGTCTTTTCATGATTTTTTTATTTATGATAAAAATTTCATCCTAACTAAGGGACTGTGGGTGATATATGGTTCAATTTTTGTGAGTGGGAAAATATTTTTCCATTACCACCATGAAATTTTATTTCTAGATAGTAGTTCTATTTTCTATGTTTAATTCCTTGGTAACTCCAAAAATTGAAAATATATTCTTCTTATTGAACATAAACACATTAAAAGAATGGTTATTGGAAAGAAACAATGACTCAACCCAATTTAACACAAACTCCATATCCACAAGTATATACACATTACCATAAGAATATAGAAATGGTCTTATGAAGTCCACACATCAAAAATTTCAAACTCTAGAATTTCTTTTTGTGGGAGCTCCTACCTTTTCTAAGTATATCCCAACCTCTAACGCTTATCACAACTAATTTCAATACATTTATCATCCTTGAACATTATTTTCCAATGTAAACAATCATGTAATAATTTATGGGTAGTTCTTCCACCTTCATGGAGTCCTCCACAATGTGAATAATGATAGATATAATGTATGGACAAAATTAAATTCTCACACACACACCTCCTCAAAATAAAATCAAATCATATCTTAAAAAGAATAGTATCATACCAAATTTTTTACATAAATTAAAATGTTAACTTATACCTCTAGATTAATTAAATATCCATATTAATGAATCATAAAATGAGAAAATTAGAATAATCTAGAAACTAAGTATATTTCCACAATAAATAAAAATAAAATTTTCCATATAGAAAGGAGGTGTTGATTTATTTTTGTTTTTAGATTTTGGTGTTGGTCAAATAGGGAAACAATTCTAAAACAAATCCCCTAATTTTATCCTTTATTTTAAAATTTTAATTCCTACTACTAATGTGTCCATCTCATTTGGCATGGTTTGGGTTGTTTAATAGTTAATAGAAACTTAAGTGATGAGTTATCTATTAAAATGATATCAATGCACCTTATTTTTTTTAGATTTATCTATGGAAACATTACAGTCTCTAACACTTTTTTTAGTTGTGGGATAATTCTCTTAGGAATAATATAGCATCTTAAAAGTATAATAAAAAACATGAACCCTCTTATCATTCCTTTCCCCCAAAAAACCTATAGAAACAACACAAACATCACACATGACATGGATATATAAGTTCTAATTAGCACCTATGCTACTGGGTGCTAATGAGAGATTCACTTTAAGTAGGTTCAATGACTCTATGAAGTTATCATTAAACACAATGAGTATATCCTTAACAAGTAGTTAACATAATTTCCTAGGGATTTTGAAAACAAATATCATCGATGAAACTCTTATAGAATCCATCATGGCCAAAAAATATTCTTATCCACTTGAAGTTCCCATGTTGTGGTAGATTATTGAATACATATATTTTATAAATTTAAAATTTTATCCCCCTCCTTAAAGCCTTATTAATAAAAAAATTCCTTTAGTGACCATAAACTAACAATTGTCCTAATTTAAGACAACATTTATCTCATAAAAATCTTACAAATCTATTTTGAGATTTTATATGATGTTTTCAAAACCACTTAAAACTATTGAGGAATCATCCATAAAATCATTAATTAACCTCAATATCATTTTTGAGAACTTTTTCATCATATATCTTGTAAAATATATTGGGGAACATATCAATAAAAAGTAAATTTTTGATATGAATGTAACCTAAATGGATAGGTGAAAGTGGTCTTACCTAGGTCTTATGGAGCTATAAAATCCTATCTATAACCTGGATAGACATCAGGAATGTAGATGAAATAATTATCAGCTATCCTTCCAAGCATCTGATCCAGAAATGGAATTGAGGATTTGTATTTCCTAGTGGTAACATTGTGCTTCCTATATTATATGAAAATCCACTATTTATTTTCTATCCTAACATGAACTTATTCATTTTTTCCATTTTTAATACTATGACACCATTATTTTTTGGGAAAACCTTAATGATACTTCCCTATGTGGTATCTGAGATTTTAAGAATTATTATACAACAAAGAAATAATATTACCTCATTTCTCAAAAATATCCTTCTTGTATGAGTTAAGTCTTATCTTCCCATCAATTGTTGGTTTATTTTATAGTTACCTAGAAATTTTATACATTCAATGAGCTTGATTTAACACCATAATATCATATCTAGTTTATCCAATGAAATAAATAAATTTCCTCAATACATTAGTAATACTCTCTAATTTATTTTCTTCCATCTGGGATGACATAATAATATGAAGGATTAGAGAAACTTATAAAAATGAATACTTTAGATGACATGGATTTTATTTGATCTTAAACTATGGTTATTTCTCACTTTAAGGTTGAAAATTTGGTCTAGAATGCCTAAGGTAGTCAATATATTTCTTAATTTTTTTGTAAAATATAGATTGTTCCTGAAAATCAAAACCATAATTGTATTTTTCCTCAACACTGTTGAATGTGGATAGTAAGCTACATTGACTATCATTGTATGGTTTTAGAAACACATACTCAAAAAAATGATCAATGTATTGCAATACTTCTCCCTTATACATAAAAAGGGTTCTTCATCCATTGTTAAATAGAGAAAGGAACCCTTACGGTATCTAAATAATTCCCTTATCTCAGAAACAAAATATTCATCATCAAAAATTTCCATCCAATGGGAACAAAATTGGCTTCTGGAGATGGGTTTTTATGTTATATTACCAAATGGGTGTTGCAAATCATGTGTTTTTACTTGGTTCATTTTCATTATTATCAATTGAGAATTCAAAATCCATAATCTCAAATCGTGAATATTTTCCCTCTAAAGTGGGTTCCTTAATATATTTAAAGAAATTAAATTCATTTATTTTTCCCCAAGATTAAAAAAAATCCACCCCTTTAACATATTAATGAAAACTCCCCCGGTAACACCCCAAGCTTCCACCATACATTTCCCTTTTAATAATGCAATAGCTTGCATTGTACGCAACTTTGAGATTCTAACACACCCCAACCAATCAAAGTAGCCGTTATGAATAGTATTACCCACTTTTTTAAATTTTATAAATTTTATCTTTCAAAATGGACTTCATTTTTAGATTTATATTATCGAAATTAGCCTAAGGTGAATTTTTTATATTTTTCTGAAAATGTTCAATTTTTTATGAATAGTGAAAAACACTGAGTTAGAGTTTAAAACCGAATTTTTATTTGAATAATTATTTATTTTATTTAAATTTATTTTAGGTCAAAATAGACACATAATACCTATATAAGTTTAGTTTAATTCATTGGAGTCAATTTATAATAATTTTAGATATATAAAAATTTTATTGAACTTTTCACCGTCTTTTAACCACCTCCTAGGAGAATTTGCAAATACACATAAAACATAATTTTACCGCTTCTGTGAGTGGAATTTCAAAAATCCAAGAGACACGGTTAATATCAAGGATTAAAATTTGGTTCAATAAGATAAAAATAATTTTTGGTGAATAGTAACTTTTTACTTTTATTTACCACGATTAAAAGTAAATAGGGTAACTAAGGGTAAAAATGATATTATTATTACCTTAAAACATGTCCTAATTATATTGGATAAATATAGTTAGACCAAAAACAACTTTAGTTATAAAATATGAAGCTATTTGTTCCACTTGTATTAGATTAAGACACTTATTATTATTTCATTTAAAGAAGAGATAAAAGAGTTAAAATCAAATTTTAATAATTAAAAAAAATTTAATATAGGGTTACACATAAGATAAATTAGACTATAAATATTAATTATAAATCTAAAAATATTTCCTATATAATGGTATTTTATTTATATTTTTTAGACATTAAATAATCTAATTTATTTATGACACAATAGTGATGCAGTAATTACCTAATTAATGAAATATTAAAATAAATGATATTATAAATATCCAAATAAATGTAATTTGAGACTTTTTATGAATTCCACTAATTTTCTAGATTAATATGACATATTAGGGCTGGTTAGACAAAACAATTTCGAAGTAATAATGCTGTTATGAATTTAGAAAAAACAAAATACCAAATAGTGTCAAAATTTACATAAAAGAGTTTTTAAAACAAATATTATATTATTAATTGATATTCTATTCCAAAAAATATAAGGTTAGGAAAAAGGACTTCGATAATGATATTTTTATCATTAATGAACCACTTTGGGCCTCTAGAAAGTATATATTATGTTTATTAACCATATAATATAAAAATACAAAGAGACATTGTAAATTTCAAACTATTTAACAAAGAGTTAAATCTAGAAGTTAAGGTTAATATAGTTACCCAAACCTGTCTAAAACCTATTTTTGGGCGGTTTTTGACCCATCCCCACCTTATCCTTTAAATTATCCATTTTTTAGCCATTAAAAACCGAAAATGATTTTATTATAAAATAATATTTCTAGATTTTCCTAAGGTGCCCCACACCCCTCTTATAAAAGGGCACTCCCCCTTCTCTCTAATTCACACCTTCAAATCCATTTGGATTTTTTCCTAATTAAGCTCTCTCAACTATCCTCCATTAATCCTAGATGCTTTAATTTGGTCATAAAGCCAACCTAAGGAGTCCTTTTAATTAAATCAAAAAGAAGAACCCGAGGAAGAGGTAAAAATCTCACCACCTCTTTCAAGTTCCTTTCTTATTCCACTTCCTTTTTCTTTGTTGTTTCCATTATAAAATAATAACTCAAGTGTAATCTATATACTGTGATGTTATTATAAATATGGTACAACCAAATTCATTATTCTATCCATCCTTTTAATGACATGTCACCATACGTGCGTACGTATGACTTACCATCTCCACGTCATGGTGTAATTGTTATTCAATACATTATTATTTGGATGGGTATAATAATGATGTTTAATTGATGTAAATAATATATATAACATTATAATTATTATGTATATATGATATAACATCCAATTATATATTATTTTAATAACAAAAGAATGATATTGTCACTCGTACGTACGTATGAATTACCGTCTCCACAAACGTGATAAGATTCATTCCCCATTGTATCCATTCAAGACTAATTTTCATTATAAGATTAAAAATAATGTTTACAGACTTAATATAATTCTGGATATGAATAATATGCATCCCATCCATACCAATTATGACTCACATAACAACGAATATAAAGGAAAATGAATCTGTTTACACCCAAAACAACGATAATACAACGATATTATTAACAAAGAAATGTTAAAAGATCATATATGATATCATATTAATGTATATGATTCTTGTATAATTTTAAAAAAATTACTTCACTATTATACAAGAGTTTAACCTACCCTCAACCACGGAAAAGTACAAGGTAAGGGTTAATTTCACAATCTCTTTATTATCTAAGGTTGTTTTTACGTAAGTATCTACTGGGACCTATTTATCATCTGTATCCATGTTTCTTAAAAAAGTATTTTCTAAACATTCTTAATATATTATAGACTATGGGTTAAAGTAATTTATACCATTTTTTGACTTTTTATAAGATGTTTATAAAGGAATCTTTCTTTCATTTTCCAAACAAGGTCCTTTTTAACCTTTTTGACAAAATTAAGGTAAGAATGTCTTTTTTAACTTATACAGCGGGTGCAGCTATTTTATGCCGTTATAAAATCGTCGAAGATTCCATTGCAATATTATAAGAATATTTTCAATGTAAATGTTTTATTTTATAAAAATGTGACTTTTAAATGATTTCAAAAAGGGATATTTTTCTCAAATAGTTTTGATTTCATCTATGTCAACATCCTTTGATGGATTTTAAGCTTATTTGAAGTTGATTGGTTATGATACAAAAACTAAATATTGTATTGAATGTTTTGTGATATGTTTGAATGTGGATGTGTTATTTTTATACCATTCATGGTTTATATATAAAGTATTGACATTCCGTATGCTAGTTTTAATATGAATGTTTATGTTATGTTTAAACATGTTCATATGAGGAATGCATTGGACTTAGTAAGTGACGAGTGGAACCCGCTATAGATCCACGATGCATCGATAGGAATCATGATACAAACTAGTTTCTTGGCACAAGGCCTTGAAAAAATCTTATTTGTGGTCTTGGAACAAGGCCTTGACTATGTGGTTATGATAGTCTGGCATTATGCATTCCATCATTATGAAAGTGGTTATTGGTATTGCATGTGATTATTTGACTAATAGAATATCCATGTGAATAAGTAAATGGAATTATTTCAATTTATTTTTTCCATGTTATGCTTAAATTAAGGTTTAAAAGGCTTTTTTTAGTTATACATTACCTTAAATGTTTATGATTGTTTATGAAAGTTTATGTTATATTGTTATCCTTACTGAGCATCTGAGCTCACCCATTTCTATGTTTTATTTTTTTCCAAGGATGTGAAGAAATATTTTATGACTGACCTACAGGGATAGTCTGAGGGGATATCAGTGTGGACTATGGAGACTATGTTGTTGCTGTTTTCCATTTTATCATGTAATTTAGGACTTATGAATATATGTAGTGTTTCCAAGTCTACTAAACTAATCGGTCTTTCGAGGCTTGATCTTTTGTGATCATGCCAATGTTATGTAATAATGCACCGACTCTTGGTAACTAGGTTCGGGGCCTTACAGTTGGTATCAAAAGAAGTTTTGTACAATCCTTGAAATCTAGATTTATATAAACTCTGATTAGAGCACAGTTCCCTAAGATAGTCTTTGAGTATTAGTATAGAATAACTTCCTAAAATTTTGGTATTGTAAATATTTTTTGATTTTTCCAAGTAATACATCCTTGTCTGGATACGAGCAGGTAGAGGCGGCTCTAGCACAGATGTACTTAGGGGTAAAACCTGAAAACACCACTTTGAGCTAAACTCGAATGGGAACTGGTTCACGTCAACGGGCCTTGGTGCACTCTTGATTACGACACTCCCAGGGGATATTCTTAGGATAATTCTCATTTTATTTACGAACCATTATGAAGGTTTTATGATTATATACTTCATCAAAGAAAACATTTTTATGATTATGGATTATATCCATAGAATTTTCAATTTATGTTAAGTATTTTACAAGTTTGGATTTATGTATTGATATTCATAAACTAATATAGTATATTCCATTGTTTAGAAATGGTGCCTAGTGGAAGGAATGGAAACCGTATCAATGCATGCACTCCATGTAGAGATTTAGCTCCTGATGAAGACAATTATAGTGGAGCTGGTGATACAACTGGTACTGATCAGTTTATCACTATACTGGGACAACTCACTCAGGTTATGAATAATAACCTTACCCGTATGGAGCACCCAGATCCACAACGTGGAGGTTCAATGTTAAATCGATTCATGAGGAAACAGCCACCAATATTCAATGGGGGTACATATCCACTAGTAGGTGAGCAATGGTTAAATTCCTTATATAAAATATTTTATGCCTTGGTGAGTAGATAAAGGGAAAAAGTTGTCATGGCAGTTTACTGCCTCACTGGAGATGCTGATCAATGGGGTTCATTGATTCAAAACACAAAGGAATATGATGAAGTATCAAATATGTTATAGAGGGAGTTTAAAGAGATTTTCTTAGAAAAATACTTTCCTCGTGAGCATCAAGAAGACATGAAAAGGCAATTTCTGAGTCTAAGGAAAAAGGAGGATGAGAATGTCGCAAATTATGAGGCTACCTTTACAAGGTTAGTGAGGTATGTTGCAGATTATATACATAACCCAAGAAGTAATATTGATCATTTATTCGATGGGTTAAAACCATTTCTCCTCCAAGTATTAGTCTCACAATCCTCTCGTCGTAAGAAGATATTGTCTCATGTGATATCAGGATATAAAAAGAATTCTCTAAGTCTTACGAATTTAAAGAAAAGAAAGATAAGAAGTGCTCTGCTGATCACTCTGGAAATGGAAATAAGGAGAAGAAGGGAAAAGTTGAATATCCATCCTACAATAAATGTGAGAAGAAACACCCTGGTACTTTCCTGAAGTGAATGGGTGTCTGTTACAAGTGTGGGGAAAAAGGCCACCAAGCTCGTGATTGCAAGGGGAAGAAATAACCTAAAAATGTTCAATGCTACAACTACAAGAAGATGGGACATTATGTGAATGAGTTTCCTAAGCGTCAGGGGAACATACCTCAGAAAAGACCAAGGGATCAAGGTCAAGCTTATTCTATCACTACTGCTGAGGTTGAAGCTCTAAAAGACATGGTGGAAGGTAATTTAATAGTTTCCTCAAGTTTAGCCAATGATTTATTTGATTCTGGATTATCACATTGTTTTATATCTTCCAAGTTTTCTAATAAAATTAGATATTTTCAATTTTATTTAACAAGGTATTTGTCAGTAAAAACTCCTAAGGGAAGTATCATTGCAACAAATTTTTGTGAATCAGTTCCTATTAGAGAATATAAATGTTCTTTATCTGTTGATCTCATCGTCATACCCATAATTGGATTTGATATAATCCTCGGTATGGATTGGATTTCGGACCATGATGTGAAGATTTATTGTAAGAATAAAGAGGTTACGATTTTTGATGATGATGATAAAGAACACCTTATCTTTAGAGAAGAATCGTCACCACCTGATTCTTATCTAGATCCACCCCTAGTAGCTCAACTATATTCAATTATTGGGGAGGAATGTAATGAAATAAATGTGGGTGAGAAAAGGAATGTTCGAATAGAGGATGTACCTATTGTGAAATAATATGTTGATGTTTTTCCAGAGGATTTACCTGGACATCCTCCAGAACGGGAAATTGAGTTTTCCATTAACTTAATTCCTGGTTCAAGGCCCATATTGAAGACCCCTTATAGAATGGCCACTGTGGAATTAGTGGAACTAAAGAAACAACTAGAGGAATTGAGTAATAAGGGATTTATTCGACCTAATGTTTCTCCATGGGGAGCCCATGTGCTTTTTGTTAAGAAGAAAGATGGATCTAGGAGGTTATGTATCGACTACAGGGAGATCAATGCTATAACAATAAAGAAAAAGTATCCCCTACCTCACATTAATGATTTATTTGACCAACTGCATGGATCTAAATACTTTTCAATGATTGACCTTCGATTTGGATACCATCAGTTGTGTGTAAAGAAGAAAAACATTCCAAACACAGCATTTCAAACCAGGTACGGGCATTATGAGTTTACAATAATTCCTTTATGATTGACTAATGCACCCTCTTTCTTTATGGATCAAATGAATAGAGTTTTGAAGGAATATCTTGATGACTTTATAGTGGTATTTATTGATGATATCTTGGTATACTCCAAAATCTACAAAGATCATGAAAATCACTTGCGCATTATCCTGAAGACTATGATAAGACATGAATTATATGGGAAGTTTAGAAAGTGTGAATTCTGGATTCAGGAGATTTCTTTTCTTGGATATATTTTCTCTAAGGATGGAATCTTCATTGATCCTCCAAAGACCAATGAAATCCAATAATGTCAACCACCAATGAGTATAATTGATGTATGTAGTTTTATTGGTTTAGCAGGTTATTATCGATTTTTCATCCATAATTTTTCCCAATTGGCTAACCCATTAAAAAATCTCACACGAAAAGGGGTTAAATTTGTTTGGACAAAAGAGTGTGAAAAATGATTTGAAGAACTGAAGAGAAGATTATTCAATGCTCCTATATTGACTCTACCATCGGGGAATGATGGGTTTGTTATTTATAGTGATGCATCAAAGAAAGGACTTGGTTGTGTCCTTATGAAGAATGATAGGTTTATTGCCTATGCATCACGCCAGCTGGAAATTCATGAGAAAAACTATCCTACTCATGATCTTGAGTTAGCAGCTATAATATTTTCTTTGAATATTTGGAGACACTATATCTATGGTGAAAACTGTGAGATTTATACAGATCACAAGAGTTTGAAGTATATTTTCTCACAGAAAGAACTCAACATGAGGAAAAGGAGATGGCTTGAACTACTCAAGGATTATGATTGCATGATACACTACCACTCGAGAAAAGAAAATAAGGTGGAAGATGCTTTGAGTAGAAAAGATCATGGAGTTTTGAACAAGATGAGAGTTGAAAGGGATCCTATTTTCATGGATCTAGTAAAGATGGATATGGGAATCACCATGGAAGGTGAGACATCAATACTTTTTCAAATGTTTGTCAAACCATCTTTACTAGAAAGGATAAAGTGTTCTCAGACTGATGATGAAGAATTTTAAAAGAAGATTAATGTTGTGAATGATGGGAGATTGATTGAATTTGTATATGAAAATGGGATTTTGAAATTCGGGAAGAGAATTTGTGTTCCTAATATACCTGATCTAAAAAGAGAATTGTTGGATGATGCTCATAGTTCCAATTTCTCTATACACCCTCGTAGCACTAAAATGTATAGAGATTTGTAGGAACATTTTTGGTGGGATAACATGAAGAGGGAGATTGCTGATTTTGTGTCAATATGTATGGTTTGTCAACAAGTTAAAGCTTGAAGGAAACAGCCTGGAGGAGTCATGCAACCTCTTTCCATACCTGATTAGAAATGGGATAATATTATGATGGACTTTGTCATGGGACTACCAAAGACTCCTAGAAGGAACGATGAAATATGGGTCATTGTTGATTATCTTAATAAGTTAGCAAATTTTCTTACTATAAGAGAAGATTTACCACATGAATGTTTAGCAAGACTATATATTAATGAAGTTTTAATACTTCATAGAGTACCACTATCGTTTGTTTCGGATCGTGATCCATGTTTTACTTCAAGATTCTGGAAAAGTCTTTAGAAATTCCTAGATACTGAACTTCATTTGAGCACTTCCTACCACCCTCAAACAGATGGAAAATCATAACTAACTATTCAAACCTCAGAAGATATGTTGAGATCCTGATCACTTGACTTTTAGGGTATGTGGGATCAATATTTACCTTTGGTAGAATTTTCCTATAATAATAGCTTCCATTCAAGTATTCAGATGGCACCATATGAAGCATTATATGAAAAGAGATGTCGCACACCAACTTGTTGGGATGATGTTGGTGAAAGAAAACTCATAGGCCCAGATCTTGTGGAGGAAATGATGTAAAAGGTAAAGGTAATCCAAACCAACATCAAAGTAGCTAAAAGTAGGTAGGAGATCTATGCCAATAACTGAAGGAAGGATTTGTAATTTCAGGTAGGAGATCATGTTTTCTTTAAGGTATCTCCATGGAAGGGTGTTACACATTTCGGTAAAAAGGGATAATTGAGTCCCAAGTACATTGGAACTTTCGAAATTCTAGAACAAATTGGGGATTTAGCTTACCGTCTGGAAATGCCACCAAGTCTTTCCAAAGTTCACGATGTGTTCCACATATCACTATTGAGAAAATACATGCCTGACCCAACGCATGTACTCACCTATGAGAAATTAGAACTGGAACCCGATCTGTCTTATTTCTAAGAGCCTATAAATATTCTTGATACAATAGAACAAGTGCTGAGAAACTGGACGACTCGTCTGGTAAAAGTTCTATGGAGAAACCATAAGATGGAAGAAGAAACATGGGAACCTGAGGAACATAGGATAAAGAACCACCTGAGTCTTTTTATATGGTAGGATTTTAGAAATTTCGAGGATGAAATTATTTTAAGGAGGGGAGAATGTAACACCCCAAGCTTCCACGGTATGTTTCCCTTTGAATAATGAAATAGCTTGCATTGTACGCAACTTCGAGATTCTAACACACGACAACCAATCAAAGTAGCCGTTATGAATAGTAATACCCACTTTTTGAAATTTTATAAATTTTATCTTTCAAAATGGACTTCATTTTTGGATTCATAATATCGAAATTATCCTAGGGTGAATTTTTGGTATTTTTCTGAAAAAGGTCAATTTTTGATAAATAGTGAAAAACACTAAGTTATAGTTTAAAACCGATTTTTTATTTAAATAATTATTTTTTTATTTAAATTTATTTTAGGTCAAAATAGACACATAATACCTATATATGTTCAATGTAATTCATTGGAGTCAATTTATAATAATTTTAGATATATAAAAAATTTATTGAACTTTTCACCGTCTCTTACCCACCTCCTAGGAGAATTTTCAAATTCACATAAAACTTAATTTTACCACTTCTCTAAGTGGACTTTCGAAAATCTGAGAGGCATTGTTAATATCAATGAGTAAAATGTGGTTCAATAAGATAAAAATAATTTTTTGTGAATAGTAACTTTTACTTTTATTTACCTCGATTAAAAGTAAATAGGGTAATTAAGGGTAAAAATGATATTATTATTACCATAAAACAAGACCAAATTATATTGGATAAATATAGTTAGACCAAAAACAACCTTAGGAATAAAATATGAACCTCTTTGGTCTACTTGGATTAGATTAAGACAGTTATTATTATTTTATTTAAAGAAGAGTTAAAAGAGTTAAAATAAAATTTTAATAATTAAAACATTTTTAATAAAAGGTTACACATAAGATAAATTAGACTATAAATATTAATTAGAAATATAAAAATATTTGCTATATAATGGTATTTTATTTATATTTTTTAGACATTATATAAGTTAATTTATTTATGACACAATGGTGATATAGTAATTACCTAATTAATGAAATATTAAAATAATTGATATTATAAATATCCAAATAAATGCAATTTGAGACTTTTTATGAATTCCACTAATTTTCAAGATTAATATTAAATATTATTGTTGGTGAGATGAATTTTTTTCTATGTAATAATTTTGTTATTAATTTAGTGAAAACAAAATACCAAATAGTGTCAAAATTGACATAAAAGAATTTTTAAAACAAATATTATATTATTAATTGATATTCTATTCCTAAAAATATAGGTTTCATCCAAAAGACTTATATAATGATAGTTGTATCATTAATTAACCACTTGGGGTTCTATTGGAAGTATATAGTAAGTTTATTAACCATATAATATAAAAATACAAAGAGACATGGTAAATGTCAAACTATTTAACTAAGAGTTAAATCTAAAAGTTAAGGCTAATATAGTGACACAAGCCTATATAAAACCTATTGTATGGGTGGTTTTTAATCCATACCCACCTTATCCTTTAAATAATACATTTTTCATCCATTAGAGACTGAAAATTATTCTATTATAAAATAACATTTCTAGCTTTTCCTAAGATTCCCCTCACCACTCTTATAAAAGGGCACTCCCCCTTCTCTCTAATTCACACCTTAAAATCCATTTGGCTCTGCCAAACTCATCCCAAATTCCCTCTCCACTATCCTAACTTAATCATAGATGCCTTCCATTGTTCATAAAGCCAACCTAAGGAGTCCTTTTAATCAAATCAAAAGGAAGAACATGAGGAAGAGTTAAAAATCTCACCACCTCTTTCAAGTTCCTTTCTTCTTCCACTTCACTTTTCTTTGTTGTTTCCATTCTAAAATAATAAATCAAGTATCATATATATACTTTGATGTTATTTTAAATATTTTACAACCAAATTAATTATTCTATCCATCCTTTGAATGACATGTCACCATACGTGCGTACGTACGACTTACCGTCTCCACGTCGTGGTGTAATTGTTATTCAATACATTATTATTTGGATGGGTATAATAATGATGTGTCATTGATGTAAATAATAAATATAACCTGATAATGATTCTGTATATATGATATACCATCCAATTATATATTATTTTAATAACAAAATAATGATATTGTCTCTCGTGTGTACGTACAAATTCCCTTCTCCACGAACGCGATAAAATTCATTTCCCATCGTATCAATTCAAGAATAATTTTCATTAGGATATAAAAAATAATTTTTAAAGACTTGATATAATTATGTATATGAATACGATACATCCCATCCATAACAAATATTACTCACATAACAAATAATATAAAGGAAAATGAATCCGTTAACACTCGAAACAACGATAATACAAAGATTTTATTAACAAAGCAATGTTAAAAGATCATATATGATATCATATTAATGTATATGATTATTTTATAATTTAATAAAAATTATTTAACCATTATACAGGAGGTTAACCCACCCTCTACCAAGAAAAATTACAAGGTAAGGGTTAATTTCACAATCTCTTTATTATTTGAGGTTGTTTTTACGTAAGTATCGTCTGGGACCTCTTTATCCCCCACATCCATGTTTCTTAAAAATGTATTTCAAAAAAATTTTAATATATAATATAATATGGGTTAAAGTCATTTATACCCTTGTTTTAAATTTTATAAGATGTTTATAACGTAATCTTTCCGTCATTTTCCAAACAAGTTCCTTTTTAACCTTTTCGACAGCATTAAGGTAAGAATGTCTTTTTTAACATATACAGCGGGTGCGGCTATTTTCCACAATTATAAAATTGTTGAAGATTCCCTTATATGCTTATAAGAATATTCTCAAAGTAAATGTTTTCTTTTACAATTATTTGACTTTAAAATGATTTCATAAAAAGAAACATTTCTCTTAAATAGTTTTGATTTCATCTATGTCAACATCCTTTGATGGATTTTAAGCGTATTTAAAGTTGATTTATTATGATACAAAACTTCCATATTGTATTGAAGGTTTTGTAATATGTTTGACTGTGGATGTGTTATTTTTATACCATTCATGGTTTATGGAGAAATTATTGACATTTCGTATGCTAGTTTTAATACGAATGTTTATGTTATGTTTAAACCTGTTCATATGAGGAATGCATTGGACTTAGTAAGTGATTAGTGGTGCCCAATATAGCTCCTCGATGTATCGATAGGTCTCATGATACAAACTAGTGTCTTGGTACAAGGCCTTGACAAAATCTTATTTGTATTCTTAGCAGAAGGGCTTGACTATGTGGTTATGATAGTCTGAAATTATGCATTCCATCATTATGAAAGTGGTTATTGATATTACATGTGATTATTAGACTAGTATAATATCCATGTGAATAAGTAAATGGAATTATTTCATTTTATTTTTTCCATTTTATTCTGAAGTACATGATTAAAATGCTTTTGTTTTAGTTAAACATTGCCTTAAATGTTTATGCTTGTTTATGAATGTTTTTGTTATATTGTTATCCTTACTGAGCATCGTAGCTCACCCCTTTATATGTTTTATTTTTTTACAGGATGTGAAGAAGTGTTTTATGACTGACCTACAGGGATAGTCTGAGGGGATATGAGTGTGGACTATGAATACTATGCTATTTTAGTTTTCCATTTTTATCATGTAATGTAAGACTTATGAAGGTATCTAGTGTTTCCAAGGCTACTAAACTAATCGGTCTTTCGAGACTTGATCTTTTGTGATCATGAAAATCTTATGTAATAATGCACTGACTTTGGGTAACTAGGGTCGGGGCGTTACACCCCCAGCTTCTATGAACAACCTACCTAGAATTATTGGTACATTCATGTCACACTCCATATAAAAAACTATAATTTCAGGGGGTAGAAATAGTTTTCAGACCCCAAATACAGGGATATCAACTACCATGATATGGATGGTAGGATAATTGTAAGTTAATACAAGGATAACTCTGATGGGATGTATTTATCATAAAATCACTATTTAAATACATAGTAAGGAATAAAATTTATTCTAGAAAATATATCAAAACAAAAATTATATAAGAAAAGAAATACTAAGTGAAATGGTATGAAACAGGTTTCTATGACTTGTATCATAGAATGTATCATGTTTTAGAAGATATCACTACACCCCTATATGTGATTTTATGTTACATATTCTTACCATATATTTTTATTTGAATATATTTTATTTAGTTATTTAAAATAAGATGGAACACGAATTAAACCCAAAATGATGTTAATGTTGATTTCTTGTTTACTGAAAATCCTAATAAAAGTAAGCAGTTATACTTTGTGATTCTTCTTATTAGTTCTCTCTAGAAGATGAATTACTGGGTAAATGTTATCATAATTAATTTTATTTCCTCAATATATTCCTCAAGATTTTCTTCCCTAAATTATAATTGTTTTTCATCTCTATTTCCATTTTGAATTTTATTAGGTTTATTATGTTTCAATGGTATTCCAGTAGGGATTCCAATATTTCTAGTTCATGGTTTCCCTGATTTGGTGTTTCATGTTCATCCAGGATTTCAGTGTGAGATGATTCTGGATCTTTTATAACATCCTGATATGCATGAAGACCAATTCTAATAAATAATTCAGTTACATTATACCTATTTTTTCATTTATTATTTCACAGTAACCTTGATTTTTTCCCTTGAGTATGATACCTTTCTTAGTTGTCCCATTTTTTATTCAAATTTATGCATCCTATAATCTCTCTAGGATCTATCAACATAATATTGGGAATTTTTTTATCAATTATAATCTTAATTATTTTATGTTGATATTTTATTATTTATAAAATATTATATATCATAGAAGATACATTCCCATCAAAATTCTCATTAGAATTAGAAGATTTTCCTACAGGTTAGGATGGAAAATGTATCTAAGGCTATTGATGACTTGGGGTTCAAGAAGGTTTCAACATGCCCTTATCTCTCCAAAAAAGATTTGGATGTTTTTAATAGACTAGGTTGTTTTTTTTTTGAGAATGGTCTCTCCATAGGTTTCATTAGAGGATAATACCCAACACAAAATTCATTTTTTGAAACCTAGTTATGAATATAAAAATTTGGATAACAAGAATGTGTATTCCCAAACATGACACAATGGTTAAATTTATCCCAAATATTTTTTTGTATATTTTCATTATAGAACCATGTAGATCAATTCTCAACTATTGGAAAGGAAAAGTTTCTTTTTAAAAATAATTTATATAGTTATTTTTTTTATGTGTGTTGATTTTTTATTTTTGTTCCTACGAAGTTTTACCATATAAGTCTTATTTGGAGGACTGGTCAATCAGAGTTTGGTGATATGGAGCGATACTATTGTAAAATTTATTTATGAAAAATTTTGTAGTTCATTGATGATTTCGTAACTACCTAATTATCCCCTTTAATCTTCCCCATGGTTCCAAAAATACCTCACCCTCATCTTGAATAAATTCCTTTATTTGGTGCCTAATCTCAAATTTCATCCTCTCATGGTGATATTAAAGGAAAAAATAATTATAAAAACTTTCCAATGTATCAAATATTTCTTTAACCGCATGTTATAATGATGTTTTTGAATCTCCCATATTGAATAATGGGAAGACTCTCAGTTATAGAGAATATTCACTCAGCCCCCTTAGTGGTAGTTACTAAACAGTACAATTGAAGTACCAAATGAATATTAGTGATTCTTCATTATGTAATCCATGGTATGATGGCAGAATGTAAAATTAGTATTACTTGATCTCATAGTTTTTAAAACTAGGGTTTTGTTTAATGCATGATGGGTTATTTTACATGGTAGTTGGTTCAAATTTTATAATAAAAATAGTATCTATTATCTAATTTCTAGGTTATGGTGCATTGATATTTCCACCCCTATTGTTATTAAAATATTGATCCTCTGTATTATCTTAAATTTAAATTTTCCTATTATTCTTTTTTAGATAACATATCTTAATGTTGTGATCATGAATGAATGGATCAATGTTTTCGAATAATGGCCTTGGTTTTATCCCCAAACATCCTCTATAGTTTTTTTTATAATTTTATATATATATATAAATATATATTTTAATTTTTTCACATATATATATATATGTATGAAAGTTTTATATCAACATTGTCACACATGATATACAAAGGAATGACTCAAAATTAGAAATTCTCGAAACCTGGGTTGTTTACATGGATAGGGTTAGATTAATAGTTTATAACCCAACTAAATACTTGTTTAGTGGGTAGAATTGGTTGATCCACCTAGATGGACTCATAGAATGAGTTTTTGTTTGAAAAAGATACAAAATAAAAGTCAAAATAATAATGGATCACTGGAACAATTTTTGATGAATTTTTTGGTGGTGATGTAGATATGTGTTTGTAAGTGATAACAGTGTTTGATAAAAATTAAATATATGAATAATCAGTGTGTAGAAAATTGATCAGGGAATAGGTATGGAAAACAATATTCAGATTGTGGGATTTTCTTGACTAATTTTAAATAAATTTTCCTTCATTCACACATTCTAATATTTTTTTGGACTAATTTAAGGAGTATAAATTAATTTTTTCGAAGCTCAACTTGTGTCATAATTAATCCTAGAGTTATTAAAATGTATACATCTCTTAATTAAAAAATGTTGAATCATTATTCACTATGTATAAACTATTATTTAACTTAGTGTGCTTATCTCATGATATATCTCCTGGTTGAAAATATGGATTTGATTTACTTTTATAGAGTGCATTTTTTATTAACAGACATTATTTTTGAAATTGAGTTCATAAAAATTTAGTTGAGATAGAATCATCCAGAATTGAATGCAATAGTGAAGTAAAAATGGTTACTAGTGAACTCCCATTCCCCACTTGAAATTTTTCTTATCGGATTTGTAACTCCATAATTAAAGAATAACAATATATATGTATCCATTAAACAATTAAATAAGATAAAAAATAATGGATGAAGATCTTCTATGTGAGATAGATCCAAATCCTCTTCCCTAAGATTAGTTCTCATATTTTTTGATAATTATAGAATTTTCTCCGCTCCCTTACCCATGCTTGGATTTTGAATCTCTATATCTCCAATTTTGGCTTCCAATACCCTCCTTAAATCTTTTGAGTTTCCTCTGTTCAATAGAAATCTCTACACAAATCTAAATTTTGTGATCACATACACTACTCCATATCTTTTCTATATCTTCCACATGGAACATATGTCACTCTACATCATTATCAAAAATGATTCTAGAAAATATGATTGAACTGAATGCGTTACTCTTTACATTGTGAAATCTAAGAAATATTCTTCCATGAAGAAAATTCATCTCAATGTGACAATCACATATTAATGAACATCATGGATAAACCTCTTTGGTTATTCCTATAAATATCTATATTCTTCCATTGAATACCCAACTCCACCCCTCATATATAGGTTAGTAATTGAAAAATTTCTGTATTTGTAAAAATAAATAAACTATTTATACCTTTTCTTACTAGGCTTAGACACAGTATGTGGATATGGACCTGATTTAAGACTGTAAAAAGAGTTTACATTTCAATTGGAATTCAACATATTCATTTGGAGACTATAACATGTTCCATCATCAGCTTCAAGCCTAGATGATTTTTGTTATATAAAAATTTTAAAATATGATTAAAATTTAATTCTTCCAAAATTTGTACTGACTTCTTGATGAAATTTCAATTTAGAACATTGTTTCAAAAATAATAAATTATTTAGCTTAAATTAATCAGCACCTGCTTCATCCTTCATTTTTGAATTTCGTCAAGTATGTTTGTTACACTCATGTTTATCCCTGTAATCTAATTCATCATGAATGAAGAGGTTCCCTTAATCATCATTGAATCACAACTACATACATAAAATCACATCATTCAAAAATTAAAGAATAGATTAGATAATTAAGAATAGATTATCCTTTATTTATTTTCCATAGTCTACACAAAAGTCATATCAAAATATCTTCACTGATATTTGTAGACTGACTTCATCTCTTTCAGAAATTTCCTTCATCAATTTTCCACATCATTGGTAAACATCATGCCTGATATCAGCGTCTACCTAAAGTAGTTATATATCTTCAAATGTGAATTGATCAATTATATTCCTTTATAATTCCAACTCGAATGAACTCAACAATGGTTTATTAGATTATAAAATGTGTGATTGTTCCTCAATATTATCCTTGATTTTATTTCACATACCCATATCTAATGTTTGGAATATTAGTTCATCACTGTCATCTCTTGAATTAGCATTCAGTTTTTGACTTTAATTCACCTTTTAATCTCCCTTTGAGGTCAATCCTACTCTGAGTGAACTTGGTTCATCATTTTTTTCTGGCTCCCATATATACCAGTTCTTCTATGAGATATTCTTCCTCGTATGATGCACAAAATAAATGATCATATTTTCATCGTCTTCATCACTCAATTTTTTTCTTCAAGAAGATTAGCCAGGTCTCATCTTGTATCTTCTCAGGTTTAATTTTTGAGCATATTCAATTTAAGTATAAAATTATATCTGGTTAATAATTAACTCCATGGTTGATCATTCCAATGCACGGTTCATCATTTTAATGAATGGTTAATCCTTCATTCCAATTCATGTGGGGATAAATGAGTTAGTCATAAGTTAATTATACTAGAAAATATCAGTTGTGATTGATCATGTCAACCCAATTGATTAATTATAAGTTCACTCAATGAAGAGTAAATTCTCGTCACCTGTATTGACCACAATCAAAGTATGGTCATTTAATTACTTTTTCAAATGATAATAAATACCAAAATTACTCCCACTACTTATATGGTTCATTTATAGCTCATGCTAGATGGTAATTTCATTTTCCATAATATTCTCACAAATGTTTCCCTAAACGTTTCTCAAACCCCTTCTTCTAGTCACATCAGAAGTTTTTCAAAGTTTTATCATGGAAGCTTCATTATCAATGCATGATCACATCAAATTTTGTGAAATATTTTTCAGCATATCATAAAACAATGATACATAATTCAAAATTAATTAATAATTATAAATTTAGGAAAATAGATTCCACACAATTGAGATAATAAAATTATCTTTTAAAAAGGACTATAACTAAAAAAATTTGTAAATAAAAATTTGGTAAAAAATGAAAGAATCAATCCAATAAATTATTTTTAAAAATTAAATTATTAATAATAAAAATAAATAAATAAAATGAAACCCAAGAATAATTCATTAATATTACCACAAAAATATAAATATTTAACAAATATTCAATGAATATAATATTAAAAATCAAATTACAAATAATTTCATAATTTCACTTAACCAAAATATTTCATCCATTAAAACCTTAATAGAACACAAAATATATTTGAAAAATGCGTAAAACTTAGTACACATCAGTATAAAAGTGATTTTATATTTAGTTAAAATAATTAAAATTCCATATGATCACATAATAAATATTATAATAAAAACACTTGGGTCAACATAAATTATTAAAAATTAAATTTTTATGGACTTTCCAAATTTAAGATCAAAATACAAATTTTCATTAAATACTAACATAAATTTCAATGTAATAAATTTCATAAATAATGATCAATAAATTTTTCTTCATCAATTCCCCCGTACTTACCATATTGTACCATGGGGAAAATTTCAAGTCATGATTGTTAGAAAATTATGAATTTTTTCATTTCTTTATCCATGAAAGAAATTTAAGCATAGAATGAATCACCAAAAAATAATTAAATCTCAACGAAACTGGAATTAATTATATCCTAAATTATATCAAAACACAATCTAATGAGATCAATGATAATAATAATGTGGAAACATGTTATGAGTCAAATATTCTACAAAATACCATTGTATATGTGTTCCCAAATAATTAAATCTTATCCTTCCACCAATTACAAGTATAATCAAGTCATGAGAAATCATTCTACCTTTGTTTATTAACTTCCATTTAACTTTTCCTACAAATTTTTCAATAAAATTACAAATCCCACTCACTTAATTATTCCTATAAGTCAAACCATATGACATCTTCCCAGATATCCCCATATTTTTTTCATTTCATCACTTCCCTTATTATTGTAAAAATATATTCTTTATATTTTAATTTTTAAGAGAATTCAATTATGAAATATCAGGTATACACACATTGTTAAATATGATACAATAATGAAATTTATTTTAATTATAATTAATGTATAAAAAACCATTGGTGGAAGTAGAAAAAAATTTATTCAACTTGATTACAGCTTTAATAAGGTAATAACAAGATACAATATGTGATTATATGATATGTTTTTTCATGAGTTAAAATGACAAAATTTCCCATAAAATACATATAGTGAATGGTGTTTAAATCCCACAGGTTTCATGAAGATGCAAACAACCATATCATCAAACAACTTCTATTTTAACTAAAATCAAGCTCCAAATATGATAATATCCCCATTTTCAAAATTCATCCAATGATATTTGAAAAATAAAACATATATCTTAAATTGGTTCAATTTAACCAATTATGTGAAATGGTTTTCATTTTTTAAAAAAATTAACAACAATTATCTGGGAGAAACATAAATAAAAAAATCCTAAAGAAGCTACCACAAATTTCATCTTCTCCCTCACACATAAAATGTTACATTGTCCTTAAAGAAACTCAATAATCATTTAAGTAACATTTTTTTAAAATAATAATACATTAACAAGATGAGTATGATGTATGTAAACAACCTGATTATTATCACCAACATTATAAAATCTATGCACATAGGGAGTCCAAAATAAATATACGAAAAATATTAACTTAAATTACTAGTAAAATATAATATAATTAATTACTAAAATGATACATAAAAAAGAAATGAAAATTGTGTTGTATCCATAGAATCCTTACATTTAAACTATTTATAGGTATATAGTTGTTGTAATTAATCTCAAATATGAAGAGGTATTCTTGTAACTCTCCATTTTGAAGAGGATAGATGCATTGAATGAATAATATTTAACCAGATTCATGAAATAAAAATACTAGGGAAGAGTCACTCTACTTTAGTAAAAAAATCATAGTGTCTCATCAAACTCATGTTCATAAATCAAAACAAAGAACATCCACTGGCGCAATTCATATATCCAAACATGCACTTACTATGTGCCCATATGACACATGATAATTTCACCAATGTGCACCACTAGCATGCCATAATACCTTCACCCACGGTAATTAATTTTATAACAAATATGACTCTTTGAATTATTATTTTACACCTTTCTAAAAGATAAAGACATGAAGCAATGGTTTTCTCACCCCAAGTATTTCTCCTAGGACTCTTAATCCCTTCGGTTAGCTTATTTAAGCGTAAAAACAATTAAAAATAGCCAAGGGAGATCCTAATATAATTTCTTAGTGGACTGAAATACCTAAATACCTGTGAGGAACCTCTTATTACCTAGTTCATCAAGACTAGTTTAAAGCCACCTTATTTAAAAAAACATGTGTGCTACTAATTGAAAGGAATATGTGGATATTTGCTACTACTAAGGTGAAGTTTCTCCCATGTTCTATTTCTTATATTATCATCTCTCCCCAGTACAACTACACCCCCACATAACCAATAAATTAATTTAGTGATTACTTATAGCCTCCCACACTAGGGTGAACCTTTTTATTCCCCCCAAGAATGTAAAATCATTTTACTCTTCTTAATATCACCAAGGTGTCACCTTTCCAAAGTGTACATTAAATAAAACATCCTCCTTAACCTTAATATGACATTCCATTCATTCACCCTAGTATCAAATTGGTGAATCCATTTCAAGAACTACACTAGGTAAAACCCACCTCTTCCACTCCTACAATAAGGAATCATGAAAACCTAGATTTCAATGGGAGAGTATCCCTTCACCCAAGTCTCCAAAATGGATATCTAATTACTAAAACCTCCTCTAAAGTCCCATAATATATCTGAACATTAAATTAACACCAGTATAAACCCATTAGATCATGTATTCCATTGAAAAAAATGTGAATCCGTGTTTTTTAGAAAGGGAACAACCCTTAGGGTGACCACAATCATTAATTAACTTGAAAATGAGGGTCCAAATCTTGAAAATTATAGATTGGTTTCCACCAATATAATAAAAAAATAGTTGGTAACCCAAAAGTTAACTTTATCATATTGGGTGGTTAATAGACACTTGGGTTAAATCAATGATCTAGGAAACCAAAACCAGTGAAATCCCTATATCTACCCTTATTATTCCTACACTAGGAACGAGACTCATTCTTCTCCTAATATAATAATAGGATTAATGATAGGAGAAAAGGGAACCCCCATAAAGTAAGACATAATAATTTATTTTAGTATTTATTATATCTTCTTTATATATACCCCACATTGTCCTACCAATAGGTAGAAATATGTGAGAGAGAAAGAACACAAGGAAGATAAAGTTCATGAGTCTTATCTAGATCTAATTATTGTCTCTCGTAAAATATACCTGGTCATCTATCATCTATTTTTTCTCACACCGATCATGACTCACATGGACATATATTTTTTTCATGTCATTATTATAATTAAAATACCTCCATTTTGGGACTCCTCCTTAGGTTTAATACTAATAAATATTAATATGGTCCTCCAACTAGGTGTAAGATCCTACATGTCTCATGGTAATATCCAATTTGTAATCCCTACTTGATTCTCTGTTGTTGAAATTGGAACAACACAGACACCCCTGTAGTATGATGTCTAACTATTTGGCCAACATCCAAGTCTCTCGATATCAAAATTCATGACAATATCACTACTACATCACAATAACATACATGGTATGGTCTCATTATATTACCATAAAAAATGTACATTGAACTATGTGGTCAGTATTTTTAGTTTAAACATGTAGCATATGAAACCACTATAAGGCTCAAAATAATCAACATAATATTTTCATTTCGGTCATCTAGGATCCATATTCCTTAGTATTCCCCTTCTGTACTTCCCTAAACTGTATATGTTTTTATAAACCGTAATGTCTCTTTCTACAGGTTCATATCCCTTTGAAAGATCGATTTATTCATCCATATTCAAAATACCATCATCCCCCATATGAAATTCTATAATCCTTCCATGTTTCTATCATATCATTATAATCGAATACATGTCAATAGTTAGAGTAAATTTTCCATGTAGGGACACATTCCATCATATTCCTAAAATATTACTCGTTTTTCCATATTCCATTCAAGGTAATTTAAGAAGGTATGCTCATTTATAATTCCCACACCCATCAATGCAATGAATATTCACACTAAATATCCTCACTTAACTATGTTAAACTACATGGATGGGTACTTTTTAGATGTCCTTAAAAGGAATGAGTTTTCCTAATTTTGTGTCAAAAAAATATATGGTTTATGATTCCAACAAAATATGGTTCATAGCCTAACCCCAGAAGAGAATCTATAAGATGATATCACCTAGGGTAAAAAATGAACAAGGAAAAGGAACATATTTTTAAACTGATCGAAATTGATGTATTAAAGTACCTATTATACTTTTTCAAGGTGGTGCCATATTTTAAACACTTCTCGTCAAAATGTGGGAGCTTCTTTAACCCATGTACGTCCTCCTCAAGATACTCTAATCTTTAGATGTGGATTCTATCCCCAGAATTCAGGTAAATTAGGTCCTTACCTTCTCAATTAGACCTTAATAACACCTTTGTATTGGGATCCACTAAAAGGTTTAGGGTAATCCATGACCATGGTTTCAATATCCACCTATACTATATCAGCAACATCAATAGAAGGATACACTCCTCTCTCTGATAAATTATGTGAGAATCTACTAATATTGTTGGATTTAGTTAATGATATCTCCCCTAGGGATGATAAATATTGAATATAAATGTGGAAATAAATTTCCAAAAATAACTAATTTTCTATGTTTCAATCAATAATAACTCATTGATATGATATCCTAGAGGTGTTAAAGGATAAAATCTTTCTCGACCTACTTTATAACATATGGGAGACCCTATAGTAGATAAATTCCAAATACATCCCTTATCTTGTGTATCATGACCATCTCTATATGGTGAATAAATATTATTTTTAAATCAACTATATTATTTTCTTCATAGCTCAAATTATTATTTTAAGGAAACACTATGATGAAAGGTAATGTACTTGTGTCAATAGTCTAATGGAATAATGGAAGATCATTATAGATTCCCTATCTAACATTCATATCTTGGGATGGGGAGAGTATAAATCATTGAAATTCACTCCACCCACTACCTAGAAGAGTACCCCAAAGAATGAATCCTATAATTACATTATTGTATGAGTGGTAATGAGAATAATTAATATATTCACTACTTGGTTTATAAAAAAACCCTCCCAAATATAATCATAATAGTGCCACAACTAGAGAGTGTGTGTCATTTATAATCTCCTTATCAAAGCCTCTCAAAACCTCATGCATGAATCCCTATAGAGAATGAAAAATTATCCTTTATGGTAAAAAATTATATTTAAATGTATTACCATTTTAATCAGGCCTTACACATGAAAAATTCTTGAGTGAAGGAATCCCAAATTAATAAGATTCAATTTGAAACCATTATGGTTTTCATTCTAGAGAAATCCCATCCCATGGGGCTAGGATCATTTTTTACCACCTCTACCCCTAGTTTTATCTATCCCATAATGAATCTAGGATATACTAGTGGCAGGACCAATTCATCCATACCCTTTTCGCATGGGAGCATTATTACCATCTCCTCTAACAACGTGTATCTTTTATAGGATAGGATATAACCTCTCATACTCAATACCCCATAATTCCTCCCACTATGAGAAAAAACCAAATCATTCTAGGTAATCTTGACAAAAAAGGTCATGGAATACTTCGTGATCACTATCCACAAATCAATGTTAGGAGAACATTTGTGGAAGGAGATCCAACCCCATTTTTGATGAAACACGAAATGATTTACCAAGAAAGGAGATCAAGATGAGGTCATTGGTTAACCCTTTGATGATGATATGGGAAATGAAAAACAATTTATTATTTAGATTATAACAAACTTATCCCTACATATGGATATAAATCAATGAATAGTGTCACTATTAATTTGGTATATTATATATAATTATTCATATATACTGAGGCATGTGAGGAATAAATAGTCTCCTGTAATATTTCACATACCAAAACACATTTCAACTATGTGTGCACCAAAAATTAGAGGTAGACTAAGTGAATTATAGATCTAACTAATCAGTTTATACACCCTATAATCCCTTTATATAAACACAATAAAAAGGAGTGATTTTAGTATACTTGTCATAATAAGATATTTATTTTCTCTCTATAAAATAGAAATTGGCCTAGTGTGAGGTTGGTACTAACAATTTTAAATAAATCGATACTGAATTACTTAGGGGAACTATTCTTACTGAGTGTAACCCTAATGGGAACTAAATATTTATTATTCCACTAACCAGGAAGGGCTTAGTTAGCCTATGGGTTCATATTCTTATTGTAAAGACCCATAAAATTCAAGGGAATTTTTTTTTTAATTTTTTTTGGGATTTTACAAGAACGCAGTTTTTGACGGCACCTAATTCTAAGGCCCGGTGTGCCTGGAATCAATTTCTCAAGTTTAGCTCGGGTACGTTCACTGAACGAACGAGTGGGTTTTCCTAAATTTTGAACTGGTGCTCGGAATTGAAATCCGAGAGCACCAATGAAACTGAAGCACCAGTAATTTCTTAATAACACCTTTTTTGGAGTTGTGTTTGCTCGAGTGAGGTTTTAATTAAATGGGTTAACTCAAGAATAAAAAAAAATATTGTGCTACAAATTTTATTTCTATTCTAGGTAGTTTAAACCTATGCTTGGTGGTAGGAGTGGGACCCACTAATATCCTAACTCTACTGGGTAGGATATTAATGAAGTGGGGCCCACATGAGCCCCACCCCTTCAAACCCCTTTTAAACCTCCCTCTTGTGCATTTAATTTGTAACTCACCCGCACCCCGAATTAATGGCAAGTCAACCCTCAAAATTAATTTGAATATTAAACACTCTTCAAATAATTAAATAAATTGAATGTGATCTAATTGATTTTCAAATTAGTGGCTTGTGTGTGTGTTAATAAAATGAGACAAGACTTATTTTATTAGGGGTGGATTCGTTGTACGAAAGGAAGGGGGGACTTTTGCGCTCTTGAGGAATATTTTCTTCCTCCTTGAAGAACGCGAAGAACACACCGTCACTGACAAAGAACGCCAACCTCCGATGAAGGACGACGAATAATGTTGATTCCTTGGAGATCAACGACATGGTGCCATGTACCGCGATACTGATGGTCCTCTTCTCCGCGACGCTGTGTACCGCAACACCGACGATCCTCCTTCCGCGGCGCTGTCTTCCATGACGTCCCTTTCCTGCGACAAACCTCGTTCAACGACTTCATCGAGGTAGGGGTTTGGAATTTTGTTCGTGATTATTCTTGTCGTTCTTCGTCTTTATTTTATGGCCGCTTGTTAGTGGATTAACGGGAGGAGGTCGGACCGCATAAACACAGCCGACCCTCCTCCCCCTTTGATGATGTGTTTGTCATGGCACGAACAAAGGTAGCGCAGTGCAACATCATCGGGCAGAAACAAAGAAGAACGGGCGAAGATGAGCGGCGCCATCGCACCGCGCCATTGAGGCCAAACGAAACCGAGGCTGGAGTCGGGGCCACAGAGGTGATTCTAAGACTCTGCAGATTGTTTATTTGACGTGCGGATCGACGGGTGGCAATAGAATGGGCCGTAGAGGCGATTTGATGATTCCGCAGTAATGTACGGGACTCGAGATGAACACTGGCGCAAATAGAATAAAAAACGGACCACCAGAGCAACTCCAGTGGCCCGCGGACATCACCGGAAGTACGGGTCACCGGCGCGGCGGAGCCGGCGGCGGGAGGTGGCGGCCGGCACCGTCTGGCCGCCCGGAGGCGGCGGCGCCCCGGCGCGCCGCCAGGAGAAATGGTCGTGGCTGCAGCCGCGGCAGCAGGCGGCTGGATCCCGTGACCACGTGGGATCCAGGGGAGCAGGACGCGGCACTCGCCATGTCCGCGGAGCGCGAAGGCCACGGGGGACCGCGTCCCACACTCGGCTCGCTGTCAGGGCCAGCGTGCCACCAGGCCGGGCCGGGCCAGCTTGCGCGGATAGGTCTAGGCCGCGCCCAGTCGGGCCGGGATGTGCCCAGCCGGGTCGGACCCGGACCCGGGTCGGGTCGACCCGGTTCGGGCCGACCTAGGGGGGTTGGGCCGGGTCAGACCGGGCCCGGACCCCCCATTTTCGGATCACTTCCGGTCTTTTTCCATATCTTGGGCTACAGACCTTTTATCGACGCACCATCAGTTGCGTAGCGATCCTTGGATCAAGACACTCGTTTCGGTATACTACACTCAATGTTTTGGAGAAATTTGGGTATGGATGGGTTGGTTCAAACACGAAACCAACTGGGCCCTCGGAGTGGAAACGCTTATAACATGATCTCCGGATGTCTCATTGATGTTACGGCGACTTTGTTGGATTCCTCTTAGTGAGACGGACCTTTTGGCTTACTCTGCTCGAGGTTTGGACACAGTTGGAGTGCGGTCGGGTTGGTATTGACATAAAAACCAACCAGCCCCCTGGAACGAAAAAGCCAATAACTCTCAGTCCGGGCGTCCGATTGACGCGCCGTTTGTCGCGTTGAGTTACTTTTGTTGAGACATAAATTTGGGATACATCCACTCTGGACTACGTGTCAGTTGATGTATCGACCCCCCTTTTTTCTTTTGGAGCGGACCCTCCCAGAAACGAGTATGCTGAGTTCAGGAACCCTAGAGCTGGCTGCGACTGTGAAGACTGTACTGAAATCCTCTGTGGGTTCGACGGCGATGAAGACTGCACTGAAATCCTCCATGGGTTCGGCAGTGATGAAGATCGTACTGAAATCCTTCGAGGGTCCGATGATGATGAATACTACACTGAAATCCTTCATGGGTTCGGCAATGATGAAGACCATACTAAAATCCTCCGTGGGTTCGACGGTGATGAAGACTGCACTGAAATCCTCCATTGGTTCGGCAACAATGAAGACCGTACTGAAATCCTCCGTGGGTTCGACGGTGATGACTTTGTTCTTGCTATCCTACGTGGGTCTGGTAGAGTAGCTGGTCTGTACCCTATGTGGGTCTGATAGCTTATCTGGTTTAGTATCCTATGTGGGTCCCAGCTTAGATGAATCAGTGGCTATATCTGATCATCTCTATCACCTTACTAAGAAGTATACCTGTGTGAGTTGAGTCTTGACCTTCAATCAATATCTTCGATATGATTGACATGATTTCCTATGTGGATTGTGTTGTGATTTCTTGTGTGGATTGGGTTGCACTCCTCTGTGGACGTGATCGAACTTGGGTTCGGATGTTGGAGCCGAACTGGAATTGATGACTTAGGTATATGTATGGGCATATACCTAAGTAGTGTTGGTTGTTACATTGTGAGTGTATCTTTCCTTTGTGGATTATCCTTTGTGGATTCTGGGAGACCTTCGGGGGTCTCGGGGTCCCTACTGAGTAGCGTATACTCACCCCTACACGGGCTATGCCTGCACAATGTTGTGTTGGATGCAGACGAAGGACAGCGCTGATCGTGGTTGAGACTTGTAGAGCATGTCAGTACCTAGAGGTGGACCACTGGGTGGGACGTACACGGGGCATACGGCTGGACCCGAGGAGCTGAGGTGGCTATCTGTACCCACCCTTCAGGTGGGACATCCAGTGGATAGCTTGACATTGCTGCTTTACTTTTAGTTCTTGTACTTTCTTTCTAGTTGTACTTTACTTTCAGTTTGGGTTTGTATTCTGGCCCATTTACTTTCCGCACTTACTATTGTTCCCAGTTTTACTTAGTATTACTTCTGCTTGCTTACTCTGTGGGGTTTGTTTTCTTTATAAGGCAATGCCTTCCCCCTTTTGTCGGTTTTACGCCTTGGTGCTAGTCTCCAGCCCCTGGCCTATTGGAGGCAGGCTTGGGGTAGTCACGGCACGGGTCCCAAGGACGGGTCGTGACAAATTGGTATCAGAGGAGTTCAGTTCTACCACAGAACTTAGGACTCTGATATTTATTCTATGAAGGAATAGTGTTAAGGGTATTGAGTGTGGTTATCAGTCCAGGGAGTCCAGTGTTGATGCGGCGGTCAACGTATCCGTACACCAGGACCCTGAATTCTGATTTCCGACTAAATGCACGAAAACATTGATTGCATGTGTGTTTCAAAAGTTTTCTTTGTGATTACTTTTTGTCAGCTCACCAGGTATACTATTTTGACAGTGGCACACCTATTTCTTTTCAGGATGGCCCCACGATGGTAGCCAGCTAGGGTTCCGAGCTTTGTGTGAGATGAAATCCCACCGAGTGATGAGGCCTCGGTCTAGGGCCCTTTCTCAATGGAGGCTCCAGCGGTACAACTATCCGCTGAGCCACCGATGTTGTCATCCCCAGCCGCTGAGAGTGCGCGTCGCCTTAATGAACTGCATGAGTTTCAGCATCAGAGACCGCCCAGGTTCCGCAGGGAGATGGACCCTCAGGCATCCGAGGATTGGCTGGATGCGGTTGTGCGAGTTTTCAGGTAAGTGGGGACACCACCGGACCGCATGGTGATCCTTGCAGCAAGCCTCCTGCATGTGGCAGCAGGCAGATGGTGGAGCTTGATGCTCCAGATGCACGAGAAGGCATCCCTCTTCTAGACGGACATTGAGATCCTATTTCTCTCAAAGTTCGTCCCAGCCACCCTCTGTGCGGTGCGCATTCAGGAGCTTCTACAGCTGCGGTAGGGCAGCAAGACGATCACCCAGTACTTGGCATGATTTACAGATCTCTCGTGCTATTTGACAGACATGGTACGAGACCCATTCTTCTAGACCTGGACCTTCGAGCAGGGACTAAGGCATGAGATCAGGGCATCGATGATCTCCCTCAGCATTCCGACACAGGCAGGAGTACTAGAGTGAGCCCTTCTCATAGAGAGCTTTCTTGCTGAGCCTACACCAGCAGCGAGACCTACCACAGGGAGGCATTTAGCAGAGTCATCTGCAGCTGGCAGTCGACGGACGTCACAGGGGTCCAGGCGGACCAGACCATCAGGAGGACGACATCAGGACACTGGCTCAGAGGTGCGGGGCACCCGGTGTAGAGCCAGCCTTCTGAGAGGCAGACAGTGCTATGCATGCGGTGGGAAGGGCCACATGGCTCGTGACTGCCCGACCCGCCGTGCAGAGGAGCATCAGACGGTTGAGGGGCCACCCAGGCAAAGGCAGAGGGTCGACCGTGGCAGTCTACTGAGAGCAGGAAGATGAGGCAGGGGAGCTGGCTGAGCAACAGGTGGTGGTAGATGCTTCGTGGCTTTACCACCACCACCACTAGGAGGTCCACCTCGACCACAGGGAGCTGGCGGGCAGAGACAAGCTCAGCTTCAGGCAGCGGAGGCCTATGACCACGGCGCTCCAGAGATGATTCGAGGTACTTTCTATGTCTACTCCACTCTTGCTGAAATTCTTATAGACACAGGAGTGAGTCATTCTTTTATTGTCGTTGCCCTTATTCGGAGCTCGGAGATTCCGACAGAGTCGTTGGCTCGATCCTTACGGCTAGAGACTCCTACGAGAGAAGACTCTACGATTACGCACTGGTGTCGGCAGTGTGAGCTTACTCTAGGAGGTGAGAGCTTTGGCTGGGATCTTCTTGTAGCAGCGTCGAGGCCTTACGACATCATCTTGGGCATGAATTGGTTATCTACAGTCCATGCTCAGATCGACTGTATTAGGCGCAAGGTGCGGTGTATACGCACCGATGGGAGCAGGTTCACCTTCACCGATGAGAAGGGAGCCTTTTCAGTATAGGATGGACTCACGTAGAGGAGAGGATAGCCCATCACTCATCAGTTGGCTAGCCTCATCCTAGGAGCAGTTGACATGCGAAGTCCGAGTTTTCCTGTAGTAGTGGATCAGTATGCAGATGTTTTCCCCAACGACATTCCAGGACTACCTCCTCGTAGAGAGGTCGACTTTTATATTGACCTATACCCTGGGATAGACCTGATATCCACTCCAGCATATCGGATGGCCCCCGGTGAGCTTTGAGAGCTATGGGTACAGGTGGAGGACTTGTAGGGTAAGGGATTCATCCGACCGAGTGTTTCACCCTGGGCTTCCCCGATTTTGTTCGCCAAGAAGGCAGACGGGAGCTTTCCATTGTGTGTATATTATCGTCGCCTGAACCAGGTGACAATGAGGAACATGTATCCGCTACCTAGGATTGACGACCTCTTCGGTCAGCTCAAAGGAGCACGGTGGTTCTCGAAGATAGACCTTAGATCAGGCTATCATCAGCTTAGAGTTCGGGATGAGGACGTGCAGAATACGGCCTTCAGATGTCGGTATGGCCACTACGAGTTCTTGGTTATGCCCTTCGGCGTAACCAATGCTCCAGCAGTGTTCATGAGTCTCATGAATAGGATCATTCAGCCATACCTCGATCTATTTTTCGTGGTATTCATCGATGACATTTTGATATACTCGACCACTGAGGAGGAGCACACCTACCACTTACGGGTTGTACTGGACACACTCCGGGAGCACCAGCATTATGGAAATCTCTCAAAGTTTCAGTTCTGATCACGTGAGGTTCACTTCTTAGGACATGTCATCTCTGAGGTGGGAGTTGCGGTGGATCCTGCGAAGATCAAGGCAGTGCTAGCTTGGGAGCCAGTCAGGATCCTGACGGAGGTGCGGAGTTTCTTGGGGCTAGCTGGGTACTACCAGAGGTTTTTTCCAGACTTATCCAGAGTTACGGCACCACTCTCAGCTTTTACGAAGAAGGGGAAACCCTTCATGTGGTCAGACAGATGTCAGCAGATCTTCCAGAAGATGAGACAGAGATTGGCCAGCACACCTATCATGAGGCTACCAGAGGAGGGAGTAGGGTACGTAGTCTACTGCGATGCATCAGGGACTGGAATCAGATGTGTCCTGATGCAGGAGAAAGCATTGATCACCTATGGATCACGATTGTTGAGGCAGCATGAGCAGAACTATGCTACCCATGACCTAGAGTTAGCAGTAGTGGTCTTCGCTCTAAAGATGTGGCGACACTATCTGATGGGCCAGCGCTTTATAGTCTACTCTGACCACCAGAGTCTCAGGTACATCTTCTCGTAGAAGGACTTGAACCTAAGACAGCGGCGATGGCTCGAGTTCCTCCATGACTATGACTTTGAGATATTCTATACTCCTGGAAAGGGGAACGTAGTAGATGATGCTCTCAGCAAGAGGACGGGCATTCAGCTACTTGGAGAGGCGACGGAGTAGCTAGCCGCTTTTCAGATATCCTTCATGGATAGAGATGGAGTAGCCTTTCTTCAGTCACTCATAGTCACTCCTTCACTACTACAGTGGTTCAGAGAGGCACAGCGTGGGGACGTTAACTGTGAGAGGTAGTGTGCACAGATATCCTCAGTATAGGCACCTGATGGATTCTCTGTGGGAGGGGAGCACGTTGTCCTTTTCAGAGGACGTACCATGGTACTAGATACTTTACAGGAGGAGGTGCTGAGGGAGTTTCACACTTCCCCTTTAGCTGTACATCCAGGAGTGGCAAAGATGTACCAGGATCTCAGACGACAGCACTGGTGGCTGGGTATGAAGAAGGTTGTGGCAGAGTTCATTTCTCGATGCCTCACCTGCTAGTAGGTGAAGGCGGAGAACTAGGTAATAGCAGGCTTGGTACATCCCTTGGAGGTCCCGGAGTGGAAGTGGGACGAGATATCTATGGATTTTGTGACTGGACTTCCACGCACTTCCAGAGGTCACAACTCCATTTGGGTGATTTTCGAACGACTCACCAAGTCGGCCCACTTCTTACCCATCAAAGAGCAGGGCTCAGTAGAGATTTTGAGACGTCTCTACGTTCAAGAGATTGTACGACTTCATGGTGTGCCATCATCTATCGTATCCGATCAAGATGCTCGCTTTACTTTCCGGCTTTGGAAGGGGTTGCAGGAGGCATTCGGGACGCAGCTACATCTGAGCACCACCTTTCACCCTCATACGGATGGTCAGATGGAGAGGACCATTCAGACTCTTGAGGACATGCTCTGTACATGTGTCATCGAATTTGGTCATAGCTGGTAGGACCACCTACCCTTGGTGGAGTTCGCGTACAACAACAGCTACCACTCCACTATCTGGATGGCACCATACGAGGCATTGTACAACCAGCCTTGCAGATCACCTCTATGCTGGACAAACCCTGGGGAGTCAGCACTTGTGGGACCAGAGATCGTCCAGGACATGATAGAGATGGTCCAGGTCATCCAGGAGCGGATGAGGACAACTCAGAGCCGGCAGAAGTCTTATACTGGCAGAAGGTGGAGGCCACTAGAGTTAGAGGATGGCGACCATGTTTTCTTGTGGGTCTCACCTCAACGTGGATTACAAAGATTTAGCCAGGGTGGAAAGTTATCTCCTCGCTTCATTGGACCATTCCAGGTCCACATCAGGGTAGGAGAGGTGGCTTACCTCCTAGCTCTACCACCTCAGTTGCACCGAGTGCATGACGTCTACACGTATCTCAGTTGAGGAGATACGTGCACGACCCGACACATATCATCAACCATGGGGAGCTAGACCTTGAAGATGGGGTGACCTTTGAGGAAGTCCCGGTGGAGATCGAGGATTGACAGGAGCAGGTCCTACATGGGTGATCGATTCCTCTAGTGTGCATCAGATGGCAGCACAGGAACCTCACGGAGATCACTTGGGAGTGGGAGGCTCAGATGCATGCTCAGTACCAATATTTGTTCCCCTAGATTATGATGTATCTTTATGGGGACGTAAATCCCTGTGGTGGGAGTAATGTAAAGACCTATAAAATTCAATGGAATTTTTTTTTAAATTTTCTTTTGGATTTTACAAGAACGCAGTTTCTGACGGCACTTGATTCTGAGGCCCGATGTTCCCGGAATCAATTTTTGAAGTTTAGCTCGGGTACGTTCAGTGAACGAACAAGGGGGTTTTCCTAACTTTTGAAACAGTGCTCGGAATCGAAATCTGAGGGCACCAATGAAACTGCAGAGCCGGTAATTTCTTAAGAATACCTTTTCCGGAGTTGCATTTTCTCGAGTGAGGTTTTAATTAAATGGGTTAACTAAAGAATAAAATAAAATATTGTGCTACAAATTTTATTTCTATTCTAGGTTGTTTAAACCTATTCTTGGTGGTTGGACTGGGACCCACTAATATCCTAACTCCACTGGGTAAGATATTAGTGAAGTGGGTCCCACACGAGCCCCACCTCTTCAAACCCCTTTTAAACCTCCCTCTCATGCATTTAATTTGTAACTCACCCGCACCCTGAATTAATGGCAAGTAAAACCTCAAAATTAATTTGAATATTAAACGCTCCTCAATTAATTCAATTAATTGAATGTGATCTATTTGATTTTCAAATTAATGGCTTATGTGTGTGTTAATAAAATAAGACAAGACTTATTTTATTAGGGGTGGATTTGTTGTGCGAGGACGGGAGGACTCTTGCACTCTTAAGGAATATCTTCTTCCTCCTTGAAGAATGCGAAGAACACACCGTCACTGACAAAGAACGCTGACCTCCGATGAAGGATGATGAATAACGTTGATTCCTCGGAGATCGATGACGCGGCGCCGTGTACTACGACGCCGACAGTCCTCTTCTCCGCGACGTCGTGTACCGCGACACCGACAATCCTCCTTCTGTGGAACCGTCTTCCACGATGTCCCTTTCCTGTGACAAACCCCGTTCGACGACTTCATTGAGGTAGGGGTTTGGAATTTTGTTCGTGATTATTCTTGTCATTCTTCATCTTTATTTTATGGCCGCCTGTTATCGGATTAACGAGAGGAGGTCGGACTGCACGAACACGACCAACCCTCCTCCCCCTTTGATGATGTGTTTGTCGCGGGACGAACAAAGGTAGTTCGGTGCAACGGCACCGCGCGGAAACAAAGAAGAACGAGCGAAGAAGTGTGGTGTCGTCGAGCCACGCCGTTGAGGCCAAACGAAACCGCAGCTAGATTCGGGGTCGTAGAGGCGATTCGAAGACTCCACAGATTGTTTATTTGACATGCGGATCGACGGGCGGTGACGGAACGGGCCGTAGAGGCGATTTGATGATTCTGCAGTAAAGTACGGGACCTGAGATGAACACCAACATAGACAGAATTAAAAACGGACCACAGGAGAAACTCTGGTGGCCTACGAACATCACAAGCGGTGCGGGTCACCGGCGCGGCGGCGCTGGCGGCCGGAGGTGGCGGCCGGCACCGGCCGACCGCCCAGAGGCGGCGGCGCCCCAGCACACTGCCAAGAGGAACTTCCGCGGCGGCAGGTGGCTGGATCTCGTGGCCGCGCGGGATCCGGGGGATCAGGACGCGGCGCTCACCGTGTCCGCGGAGCGTGAAGGCCGCGAGGGACCGTGTCCCCCGCTCGGCTCGCTGGCCGGGCCAGTGTGCCCCCCGTCCGGGCCGGGCTGGCTAGCGTGGACCGGGCCAGGCCGCGCCCAGCCGGGTCGGACCCAGACCCGGGTCGGGTCGCCCGGTTCAGGCCAACCCCGGGGGGGTTGGGCCGGGTCAGACTGGGCCCAAACCCCCAGTTTTCGGATCACTTCCGGTATTTTGCCCATATCATAAGCTACGGACCTCTAATCGACGCACCGTCAGTTGTGTAGATATCCTTGGATTGAGAAGATCGTTTCGGTATATTACACTCAAGGTTTTATAGAATTTTACGTATGGTCGGGTTGGTTCGAACACGAAACCAACCAGGCCTTCGGAGCGGAAACGCTTATAACTTGAGCTCCGGACGTCCGATTGACGTGCCGTCGACTTTTTTGGATTCCTATTAGTGAGACGGACCTTTTGGATTACTATTCTCGAGGTTTGGATGCAGTTGGAGTGTGGTCGGGTTGGTTTTGACATAAAAACCAACCGGGCCCCTGGAATGAGAAAGCCAATAACTCTCAGACCGGGCGTCCGATTGACGAGCCGTCTATCGCGTTGAGTTCCTTTTGTTGAGACAGAACTTTGGGATACATCCTCTCTAGACTACGTGTCAGTTGATGTATCGACCCCCCCCCTTTTGGCTCGTGGAGCGGACCCTCCCGGAAACGAGCATGCTGAGTGCGGGAACCCTGGAGCTGGTTGCGACTGTGAAGACCGTACTGAAATCCTCTGTGGGTTTGACGGCAATGAAGACTGTACTGAAATCCTCCGTGGTTTCGGCAGTGATGAAGACCGTACTGAAATCCTCTGTGGGTTCGGCAGTGATGAAGACTGCACTGAAATCCTTCGTGGGTTCGGTAGTGATGAAGACCGTATTGAAATCCTCCGTGGGTTCGACGGCGATGAAGACTGTACTGAAATCCTCCGTGGGTTCGGCAGCAAGGAAGACCGTACTGAAATCTTTCATGGGTTCGACAGCAATGACTCTGTTCTTGCTATCCTACATGGGTCTGGTAGAGTAGCTAGTCTGTATCCTATATGGGTCTGACAGCTTAGCTGGTTTAATATCCTACATGGGTCCCAGCTTAGATGAATCAGTGGCTATATCTGATCATATCTATTTCCTTATGAAGAAGTATACCTGTGTGAGCTGAGTCTTGACCTTCAATCAATATCTTCGATATGATTGACTTTCTTTCCTATGTGGATTGTGTTGTGCTTTCTTGTGTTGATTGGGTTGTACTCCTACATGGACGTGATCAAACTTGGGCTCGGATGTTAGAGCCGAACTGGAATTGATGACTTAGGTATATGTATGAGAATATACCTAAGTAGTGTTGGTTGTTACTTCGTGAATGTATCTTTCCTTTGTGGATTATCCTTTGTAGATTATGGGAGACCTTCGGGGGTCTCGGGGTCCCTACTGAGTAGCGTATACTCACCCCTGCAGGGCCTATGCCTGCACTACGTTGTGTTGGATGCAGACGATGGACAGCACTGATCGTGGTTGAGACTTGTGGAGCAGGTTGGTACCTGGAGGTGGACCACTGGGCGAGACATACACGGGGTGGACAATTGGACCTGAGGAGCTGAGGTGGCTATCTATACCCACCCTTCATGTCAGACTTCCAGTGGACGGCTCGACGTTGCTGCTTTACTTTCAGTTACTGTACTTTCTTTCCAGTTGTACTTTACTTTCAGTTTCGGTTTGTATTCTGGCCCATTTGCTTTCCGCACTTACTATTGTACCCAGTTTTACTTAGTGTTACTTCTGCTTGCTTACTCTGTGGTGTTTGTTTACTTTATAAGATAATGTCTTCCCCTTTTTCTCGGTTTTAGGCCTTGGTGCTAGTCGCCAGCCCCTGGCCTATGGGAGGTGGGCTTGGGGTAGTCGCGGCACGGGTCCCGAGGACGGGTCGTGACACTTATCATCAGGTTATCCTATTATCAAGGCCTCTAATGAACTCAAACCCAATGACCTCAGATGACCAAAAACATACTCCATTGTGATGGCGACCTCCCTTATTCTAGTAGAAGTCTCTTAGGACCAAACCAAACTAGGAATCACTGGTCAATGTTAGAAATAGTAACACATAGATATTATCCATTTATATATGTACATTGAATGGTTTAGGCAACTCTACATCTTGAACTTCTGAGTTTTTTCAAGTCTCTCTCTGCTCTAATAAAATTTATAGATGATTGGTTAATCCCTGTGTATCCCGGGAGGGAATCATACCCTTGATGGGAATATTATACTCTTCCTGCACCTAACATCTAGAATCATATATTCCCATCCTTCTATAGAACTAGATATTAGGATAATCATCTGTTACATTTTGTGCCCTAGTGTGGCCCCGTGATGCGATCACCCAATCCGCTGGAGGAAGTGAAACATATATGATTCGTATTGAACCTAATGGGACCAACCTTAATTTGGTATAGTCTCTTTATATATAGATTTATCATAGGATATGAATACCTTATTATCAATTCCTTTATCATTTTAGCTCCATGTTAAGGATTATGATTATTTTTGACCACACAAACTACAAAAAAAATGAAAATTAGAGGGTCTATGATTTCATTTATAGATGAGAATACTTGACATACTCACTTAGAATTTTCATCCCATAAAAAAGGTAATATATAATTATATAGAGAGACTCTATAAAGATATGTTACTACCATTGATATTAATGAAATACTTGGGTAATTTTTTGTACTTTTCATAGATGGTGAAATGTTTGGGGGTTTCCATTAAATAAACCAAATCCAACTCTAGGCCTATGCCTACTACTTTGGAAAAAATGTATATTAAATAAGAAACCAACACATACAAACTTAATCCAATTTTGGATATTTCTACTCCACCCAAACAAGATCAATATCACCTAACACATCCCCAAGAGAGATATTATCAATTGAATTGCTTCTTAATAATGGAATGGAATGATCAAGGTCTCTCTTGATATGAAGAATGGAAGAGAAAAACAAATTAAATTAAAAAATAAAATTGTCTTAGATAATTACTCATATCCATGGAAAATAATCTTTTCAAGCTACCCTAGTATAAGAAAATCGATAAATTCAGCCTCAAATATAATCCTAGCTACTATCTTTATCACAAGATATTGGATCAAAAACCATTACTATTTTTATATAAGGATAACCTCTAAAAATATTTGATTTTAGATATGTGATATTAGGAAAATATAAAGTGTTATTAGTCCATGTTTAAACTTTCTAGTTATAAGGAATAAGGATACTGATAGGAATTCCTAGAAAAACTCAAATTAATGTTCAATAAATGGATGTCTCTGAAGAGAGTTTATTGAGATCATTCAAATATCTTTGAAAAACTCAATCAAATGGTTTTGGTCTTAAACCCCACTGATTCATCCAATGTTAAACCATTGAACCCATCCTTTGGATCCATGTGTAATAGAAAAAAAATAATAGGTAATATAAAGTGGAATTTTAGCCAACTCCTAAATAAGTCCAAACCCTCAAGGATTCCCTCCCCACATTATTCATAACATAGAAACCTAAACACCAAATAGAATTCTTACTAGAAAAATAATAACTTTTTATCTTTTTTGATGTCATTCAATTAGGTTATACCTTTGATAAAATGTATGAAAATAAATCATAGTTCCCAAAATATAATAATAGATAATAGTTAAAAGAAATAGAATCCAAGGGAACATGGGGTGACAATATCATATCTGAATTTAAAATTCTAGTCATGTACCCACCCAATCCAGATATTTGGAAAAAACCTTATAGAAATCCTTTAGGGAGAGCAATGGATCATGGAGACACCCACAAATACTCCATGAATCATCAAAAATATTATATTCTTAGTGGACCATATGGATGATGTATGACTAGTTGACTAATAAAAAAATGGGTATACTATATCAATCCAAAACATTGGAAAAAGACATGCCATTATATTCTACCCATACACCATCATCAATAACACTGAAATCCTCAGACTCTAACCCTTAGGGAAAATAGAATATCTCTATTTGGATTATTCAACCCCTGGTTTAGAAGTTGGAAATATTGAAACATATGGATTTTATCCCATCCAAGCACTCAATAACTAATTCTCTTCACTTCTCAAATAGATCATAGTGATTCAAATTTCAAGGCTCCTCATAAACCCCAAGAATTTAAGATAGAAGTTTCCACAAATGAGATGTATTTCATAGATATTACTTTAGTAAAATATCATATAATAGTCTGATACGCATAACAGGACAACGAAGTGATTTTACAAGGATATATATGTTGTTTTTATATCATAGGAAATCTTGAAATGTTTTATCATTCATCAATATTTGAGTGAAAAAATCTCTGATATCAACTGTATCCTATCCCAATCACAACAACTCTTTGGTGAAAGGGAAGATACAATTTCAACATCAAAATTAACCATCCATGGGTCTGATAAGTGTGAGAAAATTCACCTTGGAAGGATTTAATTCAATAACTAGTTCAAAGATTTTATATATGAAAACAAATTCATGGTAATAAAACAAGATATTGTATATAAGGTTCTATTGGAAAGACCATTCCTTCATAGTCCAACAAGAGAAATGTCATCCGACTATGAATTCATAAAATACTATATCAGTGGAAATATTAGAGTAGTATATGGTAATAATTATCCCTTTTTATCTTGTGATTGACTATATATAGTGGTAGGCTTTCAAAAGAGATAAGGGAATTAGCTGATTACATAATACGATACCTGGGTCATTGCTCCCAACAGTTGGAGAGCTTCCCCTATGAACATATTATCCCTAAACAACAATGATTAAATCTTTAATATAAACGTGATATGAGAAATATATCAATACCCATATATTTTCTATAGTTTAGAGCCCTCAATTTTCCTTATATATGTAGTAATATTAGGGTCATCCAGGAAAAAATTTCTGGAAGAAATAGAGTAACCCATGAGGATATTGACACCACATGTTCTAATACCCAAGTCAAGAATTCTCCTTGGCCATCCTAAAATTCCCATGATTTCCATGAATCAAAATATAAATAAAAAAACTCCCACTCATCATTAGAATAAATTGAAAATTACCCTATAATATCTCCTTAACATAAGTATGTCAATGCTTTATTTTCTTGAGTGATAATTGGTGAGGGAGAATTAATATATAGAATTACCATCATAATAATTTCAATTATTTCACAATCTCATGACATAGAAGTTCCTCCCTATCATAGAGTATAAAAATTTCCATGTGTTGTCTTCTAGTCCCAAGAGTATCTCATCTTCACTCATATAAATTATTATATAAGAAGAAGAATAATATGATGACCTTATAAATCCCCCTCAATAATTTATGGAAGGCATTTTTACTTCAATTTATGGCCTAAAAAATTTAAATCTAGGCATCATGGAGGAAAGAAGTCCCACGTTGATATCTATTAAAATTTCTATGAAAGAACATGATATGTTCATCTTGTTCTTGAAGCACCATCATTATGTGTTCACCTATAATTATACAAATATTATAATGATTTATTCTGATGTGTCCTCCCATTAATTTTTTTATTTCCATATGATCATTGTGGTTTCAATACAGAATATAGAAAGATAGAACCATAACATTATGCTAAGGTTGAAGCTGAATTTGATAGGATGATTACATCAAACATCATTTGGGTAATCCAATACCTAAAAGGGAAATAAAATAATCCCCATTAAAAAAATGAGGATGAGGTTATGCATTATCATTAGGGACCTCAACTAATACTACTTGAAGGAATAATTCATTTTATCAGTCATAAAAGACCTGAGTTATTTAACAATAAATTTTTGATCCCTTTAATTCATAGACGAGTGCTTAGTATAAAATTAAATCAAGATGATCCCTGAAGATAAGGATCCCAAAACATTTAGATATGTGATGTGTTTTCTAATACCTAGGTATGACATTCACTTTAATTAAATATAGATCCACCTGCTAATACTTAATTTACTATATAATCAAGCCCTTTCTGGGTAGAATCATAGAATTCTATGTTAACATTCTAGTGGCTAAATAATGGAAACATTGGGAACATCTTAACAACCTCCAATCAGTCTTTGGAAAAATAAAGTAGAACATCTTGAATATGAAAATCCTAAAGTAATGTTTTTGGCATGACATCAGGGAAGTTCGTTGGCTTTGTTGTATGCTAGTAAGGAATTTATTACAATAATGAGAATAATAGTGTAATCCCTTAAATTTATCCTCCATGAACCCACGTATATTTTTAAGGGATTTCGATATGTGTAGTTTATATAAGGAATTTCATATCTAATCTAGAAAGAAAATAACTCCACTTCATGTTGATAATGAAGACTATAGTCACTTGACAATGGGAATAAGACTATCATGTATCCTTAAAACATCTCAAGTGATATCTATTACACCAAATGATATTGATCCCAACTGTAGAAAGGAGGTTACTAATTATATATGTGTCCAAAATTGAGTAATATCTTGATAAATTACACATATGAAGATATAATTTAGGGAAACAATAGTATCTACTACCTCAGTGGAATAATTCTGGATATAGTGACACAATATTCTGAAATTGAGAATAATTACATGGAATTTATTTTGATAAAAAAATCTAGGAATTGAATTAAAAACCATGAGGCCCACCAGTTCAATCAAATTTATTACCTTAAAAACACCCCCAACCTTCCAATGCTGACCTGGTGTTTGGATTGATTTAATATTCTCTTATAATAGTTAAATATCCAATTCTTATCAAATAAGGAAATTAAAGGTTTGGAAATATCAAATTTTATTATAGTGCATCCAAGTCCAAAAAGAATACATTTGAATATAAATATCTATAGTTAAGAGGTTTTATTTAACCATGATTGTCCACAAATGTTTGAGATTTACTTTGTTGGTGCCTCCCACAGTCTAATTGGGAAACAAAAGATAGAACTGAAGCTCAATCAAGATTGACTAGGTATTGAATCTATGTCTCCATACAAGGTGATTCCATGCTATTATTTCAATCTATCCTAAACATAAACCAATAAAAATGTATAAAACCAAGGTCTCTACATATTCATGGAGTTAGCCGTCTCAATCTAACATTCCCATTTTAATGTTAAAGGTGATTTAGAGTTGATGATCATGTATATTAATGGGGAATTAGAAATTAATATGTCTGGTTTGACTCCAATCAGCTAATATATAATGATATTTATATAGGAAATCTCATTTTACCTAATTCAGATGCATATCAATCACTTAGAGAATACCTATGTTGATGGGATGTTGAATGCAGCCAAAGCTTTGGCTGGTCATAGTTAGCATGATATAGTTTTCCTTATCACACACTTCATGGCGGTCTCTCTTTTCACAGTCTATGAAATGGATGAAATCAATGAAATAAAGGTTACCTTACAAAATTATGGAAATAACATTACTAGATCTATTATCCTCATAATGAGTATATCTAATGTAGGTTCCTTACATCAGATCTATCTAAAAAGGAACATATTAGATGCTAGGTATAGAATTTCATCCTTTTTGATGGCCTGAATTAAAATAATATTCTTAAAAATAAATTTCTTCATAGGATTAACCGAGATTCATTTTATGTTGTTAAAATACAATAATTATATATGAACTACATATAAGATCATATAACCCATGTCAGTTAGGAATCATGATCTAACATCAAATTTAGAGATACAACTATTTTTTATGAAGATAATATTGGAATATTTTTAATTTAATGTTTATTTTTAGGTTTATAAGATACATTATAACTTCATCATTCATCCAACCAATGCTAGTTCCTACCAAAAAATAAGTCTTATCATTTTTTGTATGGGTAATGGATGTCATATATCCATATCCCCTAACGATAGTCAAGAAGTTCAAGCAAAACCATGTTAACCCAAATTTCTTATCCAAGTGGGATACAGTGATACCCCTCAAAGAATCTGGAAAAAATTGTATCATCGACATCATGTATAATATCATTATCACAAAATTCATCTTTCCTTAAACAAAATTGATGGTCTATAACACCGTTTTCTACTCTTATGATTTGAAAAATCTATTTCTAGAGTCTTGAATCATGTATAAGAACACATACCTCTATCATGCCTTGGAATATGGATATTTTGAGTCCTTAAAAAATAAATTTTAGAAAAAATACTATAGAATATGTAATAAAAGTAAAATGAATCATTGATAGACAAACCATATCATTCTATGTGGGATTATCACACCAAGAATCTCATTGATACTCATGAGACATCATATTTGTTCATCAATGAAATAGAGGTAGTTTCACCTATTAATTTTCATCATACCTAGATCATAATTGGTATCTTTGGTCATCCCTAAGAATATGAACAATTCCATAAGTGGCTAAATGAGCTATAGTGAATTGATGAGATAAGTTTGTTCACAATTTACAACATATAACTCCATTATAATTGCTTTGTGTAATCCTTAAATAAGAGAGATTCTATATGAACATTCATTCAAAGAGAGATCACATTGGTTCTAATAAAACTTATGATACCTAGGAAGAAGAAACCAAAGTCATAACCAAAATCAGTGGGTCCTTACATTGTACAGAATTTATACTCTAACATAACCTATTCCATGATCATGATGAGTGGATGAATCGTCATGCCTTTTACCAATTCAAGATATCTCAAGACATAAAATTCATGATCCTCACTTCATTTAAACATTATCCTAGTCAAATGATGCAAAACATTATTACAATTTACTTTCCAAATGATGTTAAAATATTATGTTCACATTTGAACTGTAAGATCTTAAACCTCAAAGCCCCAAGTTACCATATCACATGATCATAACTTTCACTACCCCTGAGTCATCGTAGTAATATATTAAGCTGTATAACACCCATGGTCCATTAAATATTTCCTTAAACTATGTTCCTTAAACATTTATCTTATATGTCACTAAATTTATCAGACCATCTCACCTTTTGTGGGCCTTATTTCCCTATATGAGAGTTTGTTCCATGTAGGATTCTCTTGGTGTATAGTTGTATTCTTTCACAATCCTAAACCAATACCAATAGCCTATTTACTTTATATGAGATCAATATAAATAATTAACCCTATAAGTACTACTTTTGTATTGATTCTTTATGCCATTAGGAAACATAAAGATGTTTGGATCTCCTATATCAGGCTTAGCTACTATAAAATTACTTCCTCCTTGAATGTAATTTATATATGTGTGGGGAATATATATCCATTTAAGAAATATATATGGATTTATTCCCATTACAATATGATATGTAGTGATTCATGGACCCCCTTTACAAGGGCCATCCCCAAGTTTGAAAATACCCTCATTCCCTATATATGATTCATGTATGTGTAGTTAATTCATTCATAACAAAACTAGGTGTTCCCTAATTCAAATTCCATTGAGATACTTAGTGATATAAATAGATTCTATCCTGGTCCTAGATATAAGAAAAAAATGAAATAAATTCACCCTTTTTCCTACTTAGGAACTGAAGTTGCGTTAGGGATAAATATATAAGAACTATGTATATCGTGATTCCCATTCTAGTGGGATATATAGTGATTTATGGGTCTCTTATTCCGTGAACATCCAAAATTTCCAAGAATATCCCTTGTTCCCAATTATGAGTCAGATTTGTTTTTGGAATATACCCATTTAAGAACTATGTGTTTCTAGATTCCCATTCCAATGGGATATGTAGTGATGCCCGAATATCCTATCCTTCACCCAGTCATAATTTACAAAATAATAGAATCTAGGGAAATGATTCAAACTCATGTAGGAAATTACACCATATAAGAAGTCAATATGTATTGAATCCCATTCCATTAGGATATGTAGTGGAAGTAAGATATTCTATATTTTTCCTAGTATAAATTAAAAAATGTCCCCTTCTAGGAATATGAGTTATATTTTCATATAGAATTTATCATCAAAAAGTATATGAGGGTTTATTTTCATTTCATTAGTTTTTTAATGATATATAGATCTCCATTCCAAGGACCAAGAACAAATTAAAAACAATACCCATTTTCCTTTAATTGGAGTGAGATTTTTAAGGGCTATTTATCTCTATGAACTAGATATGGAATTATTACATCCCTATAGGATACATAGTGATGTGGGAATGTCATATCCTATCCCAAATCATAGTTTACATAAAACAAGAATTCCCCTTTCCTCTATCCCAGTGTCTATCAATCCCTGATTATTTTTTGAGATATTTTCATTTCCATGCAATAGGGAATTATCTAATTCCTTATACGGGAGTTTGATCTATGCATAAGATTCCCCACAATAGGAGTGTGTATATTAATGAAGTGATTCGTGATCTATGCATAAGCTATATCTATAAGGGATCCTTTGGAATAGATAATGGAATGAATCTATGACTAGGAAATTGATCTTATCATGCAGTTTGAGTCACCTCTATTCATGATGAGTCTCCTATTAGACAGTACACTTAACCAATAGGGTTCTGGTAACCCCCCTTAAATAGCCTAGAATAGTGAATAGTGATTGATGCACCAATAACACCATTAAAGGTACTCAAGTCTTGGCTACAAGACATTAGACTACATGGACTTCTATGTATATAATTTCGACCCTCAATCATCATCCCTTAAGGAAAATTATACTTCTCCATGAAAGAGATTAATATCCATATAAGACTACTAATACATGTTTTGTCTCAACCTATTGGTTGAAACTGAGGACAAAATAACCCTCTTTGTACCCTCAAAACAACATTACACTTGATATGGGTGTCTACATTTGTATAAGAGTTAGAACTATGTAGGGGAACATGATATATTAGATTCTATTTCAGGATAAAATTCCCCCTTGTATAATATAAGTTACATAAGATGATTCCACTTGGTTGTAAACTTCATGACCCTCAAGTCCATGTGTCATGATGTTAAATTGTGTAACACTCAAATCCTTGTATGATGATATTAAACTGTGTAACCCATTTTCTATTTTCAGTCATTTACAGAGGACCCAAATGACCTAATCATTGTCAACTAAGTCTTGGAATTAATCTTCCATATTTTTTATCACCAATTTAATTTAATCACATTTTTTATCATTAGTAACTAGTATTACCATAAACCCTTCATGGATACCAGGAAGGGTAATTCCCAACATTAAGGTATACCAACACATAGAAATTCATACATGCACAGATTTTCATACTGCATTTTTGCCCCCAATTTGGCCTTCCAAATAGAGGATTATCTATCCCAATAAACTTTTATGCTAATATCTATGTTACCTTGAATCATCATAGAAGAGTTTATCATTTTAATACATTCATTTGTCATCCCTTTTTTTCTTGTACCATATCATCACTCATAATATATGGACCATGAGGCTTGATTTATAACATATTCATTATCTATAAAAAAATATGTTAGAGTATTCTTGGTCATTGAACCCTAATTGGGTTATTGGGTTTCACTTCCCCTTCATTTTCTTATAAAACACCTCATGTTATTAATATATTCACACTTTGATCCAATATGCATGACCTTAAACTCTATCCCTTGATAGTAAAAAAATGAATCTAAATAGCTATCGAAAAAGACAGAAAACATGCCTAGATGAAAACCTGAAAAGGAGAGAGTGATCCAAAGTCAAGTCATCACTTTCTAAACCCCTAGTATCAGGGTCTAGAAAAAAATATAGAAAATTAATAAAAATGAAAAATGAATGTGGGGAACATAATATGGTCCTAGGAAAACCCTAAATATACCCACTGAACCCATGGTTCATGAATAATCAAGAATAATAATGTTCCAAATATTCACCTTGATATTGTTTTCCATATATAAAAACATGATATTTAGGGCACTATAACCCCCATTGAATTTATATATGCCCTAAACATAATTTAGTTCATGTATATTTGAATCCCTGAAAAACTTCCACAAATATTGGTAATGATATTTTTTTGAATATAAGGGACACCTATCCATGGTTATTCATACATTAGCCAATGTTTCTCCTTCACATATTCCCCCATTCTAGACTATCATCCCAACACATATATGTAAAAATTAGATTCCATATAATCATTATATTCCATATAACAAATGTAGTAAAATCAGTCATTAAAACAATATCATCTATAATACCTGGTATGTGTACCCCATCTCACCATCATTGATTCAAAATTCTAGAGTTATGATTTAGCTATTTTGTAATCCAATCATTTAAGTTGATATTACACCTTCGTGCATCACACCCTTTTTTGAAGCAAGCATGTGATACCTCATTCTTAAAATATTTCATAATTATTGAGAAATTAAACCCTATGACACAATGCAATGAGATTCATGACTATAAACTAAATTTCCTTAATGCATGATATTTCCCATTAGTGGTAGTAGGACTTACCGATTCATGTTAGGTTTTGGTCTTGCCTATGTTTCCATGTTAACTGACTCATCATTCATTTAATGTTTCCCATTCACAAACATTAGCCACATTGGTCCTAGAATAATCTTAATGATTCCAAAGAAAAATAAATTGAAAATAATAGGTTGAAAATCCATGAATAGTAAACTCAAAAATGTCAACACTTTACTTAGTAGATATGTATCTCAAGTGTTCTAGGAAAAAAATTGATTTTTTCATTTTGAAATGGAATAACTCTTGTATGTTTCAAATCACACAATGGGTGATCGAGATATTTTTTTGGAAATTTTCCACCAAGACTTTCTATTATAATGATTAGAAATTTTTTTTGGAAACATAATAAAAGAATAAAATATTTTGGATCCATAATGTTTCCCAAATAGAATTCTTGTTTTGATCTCTATTCCACATAGCCAAATAAAGACATAGATAATCCATCTTATCCTTCATCACATGCATATCATCCTAGAAGATCCACACAAAAGGTGTAAAGAATTATCATTGGAATATTTGAATCATTTTGAACATAAAAATCCTTTTTCAATGTTTCCCCTTCATGAACTATGTCACATTGACTAGTTTAATTCAAAATAATTGAAAATTCTAGAGTTATAGTGATGATAGTGATGAATATATGAATCCATAATCCATGGCCAAGAGAAAACAATTCATTCGAATACAAAAATTATAGTGTTATGGTTATGGTAGTTATGCACATACCCATTCACGAGTCATTAAAATGAGGAAACAAATCATTAAAATAAACCAATTTTCGTGAAATTATGATGTTAGTTATACAATTACCCATATATGATCCATGCCTAGGTGGAAAACATTCATCCAAGTAGACCAACTCTAGTATTATGGTAGAAGTAGATAAGAATATAACCATCTATGAGAATTGAATAATGGGGATAAATTTATCCAAACATACCAATTCTACCATCATGGGGATGGTACTTTATCCTATAACAATTTTTTAGAAATTACCAGGTTGAAATCATTCATACTCAAGTGTTAAAGGAAAATGATTGATGTTGTTAATTGTATACAGTATTCAAATGTATTTATTCTCTATCAATATTTCCTTCTGATAATTCATAAGGTATTATTATATTATAGAGGGAGTAAAAAATAAGGAATTTAGAACAATAAAATATTTCATTCATTAATCAGATAATGGATAAATATATACATATTGGAGTCTCTCTTTAAAATAATGACATATTAAAAAATACTAAATACATATGTTTGTACTTCACCAATAGAAATATGTTCCTCTTTAATGTTTCTGTGGAGTTTGGTAAGCCTTGTAATTTTTATCTCTTAAATAAGAAATTGAACCTTTTCTTTATTAACCACCCTTCTCCCATCAATCTTGTATTTTTATTAGAGCTTTTTGTAAAATTCCATATCATTCCTGATCGATTTGAACTCTTAAGACAACGTGTGTGTGTGTGGACATTTCATTATCTATGAATCAATATTCCAAGACTACTATTATATATTGGTATTTATATTTATTTTTTTAGCTCAGAGTTCAGTTTAATGATAATTGTATTAAACCTATAGAAGATCCACCTATTCAATACCTTCTTACTCCCATTATTTGATGTCATCATGGTTTTATTATAATGTTTTTTATAATGAAATTCATAAATTGTGTATTTGATGTTGCTACCTAGGTATATCAATAGTTGGAGTCCCGTTAAATTATTTCCCATATTATTTAACAAGTGTGATACAAAGAAGTACAAGTGAATTTCATTGATCTGTCTTCTAGTTCAGTGTCACTATAAAAATGTGATACATATTTTGGGATGAATTCACTAAGGGAAATAAATCTGGATAAAATTCCCTATATTATTCCTTACATGATTTATTATACACGAATAGAACCACCCTTTGTATGATTCGACTACTAGGGTGATATATTTGGAACCACCATGGATTTAATACTCTCTTATAGAAGAAGTTCTACAAGTAACATGAAGAGATAAAATCTCATTAGAGATATTCTAATGATTCTAAAAGGAGACATGAATATTTAATATTTTTTTATGAGATGATGGAATCTTTTTTGGTTTAAATCTATTATAAAAACCATTGGATCAATATTACAAATAGTTTATTTTTGAATGGTATTGTTGAAACCATAAAATTTTGACATGATCTTAATCACGTTTACCATGGGAGATTCATCCTTTCCCTACATATCTAAGTCACTCACAAGACCTACATTAGCAATCATAATGGTTTATAACTCATCATTTTTTATATTAATATCCAAGTGAGTAAGGACTTTGAGAGGAGGATTAGGGATTACTCTAAGAGTAACTGATTCTTATACCACTCCTTCAGGGATGGTAAAGTTTTATAATTATCTATGTACACCATCTTAAGGTAACCTGATTCTTAGATGAAAACTTTAGGAATATTTAAAGATTTATCTATTTACAAGGATTCTATGAGATATTCCAATGTATATGACTATTATAATAATGTATAGTTACCTACTAAAGGAATTGAATCAGTGTTCATTATATGTAATCAAGATTTTATTTATCCATTATTCATGAATCTCCTCATTTAATTTCATTGATACAAGAAATAATTTTTGGTATATTTTTCTCAAGGGGTGCATCTTCATCATTAGCTACTGGGATTCACATGGGGAATCTATTTCTATACCCTGAAAACCGATAATAGATCCCTTAAGGGGAGAGAGTGAGAGATAGATTATATATCTAAAAAATTTCTAATATTAGTATATAAATGAATACCTTTATATAAAAAACAAAATATGAATGATTTTCAGACCTAACCAAATGATATATAAATTTGAGTAGATACATTTCCCTCCAAAAATGTTTCTTTTTTAGGGAAAGTGGATGATATATGTTTCCTAAAACTAAAATATCAGTGTGGAGAGGTGAGAATGGCCACCCTATATGTTAAATTTCATGATTTTGAAGTCTGTAGGTAAATTCCCAACATATGGTGGATATTGTCTCTCTTTTTGATGGGTTATCTAGTAGTAGTGTATCATGGTGACTCCCTTAGTGGTAAATATACCACCTCTATATACAAAATAGGATGATGAGTATAATTATAAATTTTTTCATTTACCATAAAAAATTATTCATTTTTGGGACTCACATCCTTGATATAAATAAATTCATGCCTCTAGCTTATTAATAAGTCAACCATTACTTTGTTGATTCCCCATCCCAGTATGTCCTTCACCCAATTTATGTTGGGGATCTTGATTTCAATGGAATATAAAATATTCTCTATCTCTTGAATTCATTTTCTAATTCCCCAGGGTTGGTGTCTCAATGATATGTAGGATTCCCTCCTATATGATTGACCCAACATCATAATGACTAACTATCTTTATAGAAGATGATAAATTATAGAGCGCCCAAATATGTGGATGGAAACTAATGCATTGATAATGATAAAAGCATAACAAGGAATAATTTTTAAATGTAAAAGAGACACATTGATATAGAGTTTCTAATACATAAAAATTCTCACATTAATGGATTTTTTAATTAAAATAATCAAAATTAATTCAAGATAAAAACTAATGTTTAAAATAGGGGTAACCAATACCATCCTAGGAATTTGGGAAGGATTCAAGAACCTAACTTAAATAAATTAGAGATTTCCATAGTATGAAATAATTCCCACTAACCTAGTTTGATTATCCTGACCTCCCATCCTCTCAACCAATAAAATTTTCAAATATTCACTAATATAAAAAAAAGTGACCTCCTAAAATTTGAAATCTAGCCATAAATAATGATTTTTTCATGGATATGAGATCGATCAAGATTTTTTGTTTCCCAAAACCAACTCTTATAAGGGCCTATCAAAATGATGATTTGGTATTTTTATCTTGAATCCCAACCTGTTATATTTCTTAATATCCATCACTAGATTAGATGAGTAGGTAATCTAAAATAAAATGAAAATAAATTTAAAACCCACGAGAGATAAGATAGAGAGAAATGAAAATTCAATGTGGGAGGGGAGAGAATATAGAGGGGATCATTGTCAATATTTATTCTATATCCATCCACAATAATTCAATTACGGATTAGTGGGTGTATAAATTTATTTCAAGGTTAATATATCTTCTCATCATCATATGGAATTTCATTATCCAGTTGGTGTTGAATGAAAATTCAATGATGTCAACCTTCTCCCAAATTCGATTAATTGATGTATTCCACATGATTTTTTGAGTCCTCTACATCTCTAACAAGTGTATAACTAAATATCATATAGAGTTCCACTATATTTTTTTCAAAATAACCACACTTTCTATTCTCTCTTCTTTTTCATATATAGCATGAAATAAATTTATCAAAACTATCAATTTAAAAATAAGGAATATATATTTCCATTTTAGTATATGGAATTTCAGTATTTTTGTTTCAATATGTGTGAAATATTAAAAGGATATATAGTGAGGTTTTTGTATCCAAATATTTCTCAAAATACAAAATTTATTCATCACATAGTTGAAATACAATGTATTATTCATCATCCTTCTATAGTTCTTGTGGTTTACTTTGTATTTATCTCATGAAATCACAGAAGGATGTGGTTATCTTAGTAATTTTCTTCATTAAACCCTTACTCCAAAGGTCCACACCTAGGATGAAAATGGATAAAGAAATATGATTACCCCTGAGTCTCACTTCCAAAAGGCCTCAGAATAGAGACTATCATGGAGGGTAAAAAAATCACAATTATGGGAGGTATTACCATAAACAAAAAGAAAATTAGGATCCATATATTGGATAACAACCACTAAATTTATCCATAACATAAAAAAGTTAAATCAACTATATCCAAAATTTATGTAATTACATATGAATTTAATGAAAGTCCCCAACTAAATTATCAAATATAATATTATGGATATAACTCGACAACATCACTAATTACAAAGTTAGTAATGTGTAGATCAGTCCATGATATCCCCCTAGAAACCCAAAAAATAGGTTATATATTCATAGGGTGAGAATAAATGAATCCTCAATATGATCATATGGAAATTATCTCATACACAAGGTAAAAGAACATACAAATGAACTAGTGAAAAAATTGCAAAACTAACATCACCTAAAATGGTCAAATAACTAATTTTTTCCTCATCAAGGCATGCTCTCCAAAATTTGTGTCCATATATAGTAACAAAATACTAATATTATAAATAAAAGGGTACCATTAACACTTTTCTATTAGTGTTCCTCTACCACTCCCAAATATTACACATCATGGAACGCTAATATCATTGATATTGAAATCCTTCCTAAGGACAGCTAGTCCATCACATAAAATCTCACCCAATGAAACATGGGACATCACATAACATATGATCCAAAACACATGGTATATCTCATCACATCTAATTTTAAAACAAATATCAGAAAACAAATCATCCTAATATGCCTGGTCAATCACATCACATCTCCCTATAATTTAACTAGAATAGTAGGGTGCTATGAACATGAAATAAATCAACCTTATGCCCTCCCCCATATATTTATGTCCCCACTGTGAACCACATAATATTGCCACCAAACATCACAATAAATATACTAAAATATTCATGTCATCATAGACCGCTCATATAAAACCATCCATGAAGAGAGAGTGGAGGAGAGGTGATAGCCATCCATCCATCCTCACCATCGAGATGTTGAGAAAAAAACCACCTTAAACCTTTGCGTGTCAAAATATAGAACATAAATATTGTGGATGATGAAGATCCCTATTTCATGTTACAACTAGATGGATGAAGAAGGATCCACTACTTTAATTTTCTCCTAAATAGAAACTTATCCAAGGAATAGTGGAGATATATTGTTCTACCTTACCTAGAAATTTTAAAGGAAGAGTTCCCATAATCTATTAAGGATTGAAGACCTAGCTAAATGGTTTTAGGGTCATATTTATAAGTTAAAAATTTAAAAAAAATGATAAGGGTTTGTTTATTCTAAAATATCATCTATGTGTAAACTATTATAGAATTGTTAAAACCCTCATTAAATTTTCCTAATTATTTTTCTATAATACTTAATTATAGATTGAGCCAACTAATAAAAAAGGTGTTATAAAATTTTAATCGAGATAATGGAATTTATTTAATATATTTTTTTATTTCAAAAATCACTGAAACATGATCCATGAGTGCTGAAAATTGAATGGAAGACCAGAACACTAAAAAAGTAACAAATGTTTACCCATATCTAGGAGACAAATGTTTTATAATAGTAACTTGTTCTATACTTACACAGTGCTTAGGAAATTCTGATGAAAGCATAACTTGAGATTACCCCTATATATGATTTAGATAACCCATTCGACCCTTACATGATTACACTTATATATCCTTTTGGATTTCAATGCTACACTTACATGACCCTTAGATAGGCCAGGGTACCGTTACATGATATTTGGTTCACCCTTATTTATTATTTTTAATCTATAGATTGCAGTTATCAGAGTAGGGGACTACCCTTATGTTGGGTAAAATTTCCCTTATGTAAATAGGAGAATTCATGGGTTAACCTTATGTAGGAAGAGAGACACCTTTACAAAACATTTAACACCAGCGTCAAACCATATGAAACCTAAGGGAACTCCTGATTACCTTTATACAACTAGGGGTACCATTATGTAGTTTGTGATATTTCTAGTATATCCTTATGAAAATATTTACCTCACACAAGACATTATAACCCACCATTAACCTTACACAGCTTAAATTCCATGTATAAGGGAAAAAATTCAATTTAAAATATTAAATTTCATTTAAAATAATTATTTAAATGTGTAAAAATGGTTTATTATCATTACTAAAATACCAATAATACTTATATAATATAAAAAACAATCAAAAAATCAAAATTAATTTTCAAAACTAAACTTTTAAAACACGAAACCACTTCAATAAGTTTCAAATTATTTCAAAAACTACAATACAAATTAAATAATAATTTTTAAATAGCTTCTAGAATTTATGAGATTTATCCCACACCACCAAACAGCCCATAATGACAAATGAATGATTTGGAATACTATAAACCATTGCAGTTTGGCTTTTCAGTTCTGTAATTTTTATTTTGGGGTTAATTAATTTTTTAAATCCCCCCACAAACTCCCATAACAATCCATTAATACATAGTTAGGGTTATGCATATACATATTGAAATTGAAATTGTATGTTCACATATTGGTACATCATCCATGAATCATGTAGTTGGATGCACTATAATAATTTCTTGGGAAATCGTCCCATATTCAATAGAAATTTTTTAACTATGGGGGTCAATATATTTTTGTGGTATTTTCCAAATAACTCATCCTAAAAAAAATTGAGAAAAAATATTCTCCTCTCCAGTAACGATGCTAATTTAATGAGTGTTATAGTGCTCTCAAAATATTTTATGTTTTTATTAATTCAAGGATTGAGTATGATGTAGGTATCATCTCTTGAGTTGGAAGTGAATTAAACAACTCCTAGTATGTTTAAATATTCAATGAAAATAAATAAAAAATGGGAATAAAAAATTGGGGGTCTGTTTGAGTGATTTTATAAAAAAATGAAACAAATGAGAAAATAACTGTTTTTGAAAACAATAATATCATTTAATTTGATCAAAATAATAAAACCATTAATTACGAAATAATAATTTCTACTTATGTTTAAAACCATTCTAATATTATTATTTAATTTGATATCTCATTAAACCTTTGTAAAAAAAATTTACCATACCCTTCGAAACAATTAAATCATAAATTAACTTTGGGATATCAAATCACTGGACCATGATTTTATTATTAACCAAAATAAAAAAAAATTTATACTCTAAAATTATTTTAGCATATCCAATATAGAAATATAAATAGTTTATGGTTTTTATATTATATTCAAACCTTATGAATCAATCCCAAGATTACCAGATTTGAAAACTAACGTATTTCTCTCGCAAACCATACATGATAAGAATCACATGAAATGTGTGAATAATTTGAGTGATTGAATCAAAATATTGTTAATTAATAATATTTTTAATAATTTTAGATATTATTAGGATTAAAAATAATAAAATAAGGTGGTAATAATTAAATCTACAAAAAAAAGTAATTACACACTCATGGGTGGAATTACCATCATAGAGGTGATTTTTATAAGAAAAAATGGAATATTTTATAACCCAATATCATATATTCTCAAGGATTTAATCACCAATAAAAATATCAAAATGAGGAAAATTTAATAACAATGGATTTTATAGATTATTCAAAAATATTTCAATCAATAACACAATGAAACACAATGTCGTAGATAGCGAGGAGGAGTGACTTCTTGTAACAGATCTTTGTATAAAGCCTTACTTTATCTATAATGTCAAAGAGGTGGAATATAACTAATATATTCAGTCACAACTATAAAATCCTATTCAAACATCTCAATGTGTGTAACCTAAATTTAATGGAGTTTTAGAGGGAGAGGGTTTGAAATTTGAATAAGATAACATATATAATTGTATCTCCAAAAGTTACCATGCCTTGATATATATTCTAGACTTCCTTCCCATGAAAACTAGCTGTTAAATCAGTTGAATCATATTCTATGAATTTATTACATTAATATTAACAAAATAAACCAAATACATGTAATAATGAAATTGAAATTTATTTTCTTGTGAGGAGGTTCAATTCTACTCAATCCAATCTATCTCTGACTTCATGTCCATTTTATACCCTACAAACATGGAATATTTTTTTATTGTTCAACATAAAAAATATAAGAAAAATAATTTTATAATTCGTCAAAAAATTTTAAAGTCAAAATTTATCACACAATAAATTTTATAATAATAAAATATGTTTCCACATTAATTAGTAAAAATATAATTTTTCTATGATTTGAAAATTCAAGATCGAAAAAACTTTATTGTTAAATCATAAAATCATTCACAATGTGTGGAAATTATTTTAATAATTATAAATATATATTAAAAATATCTATTTTATCGATGACATGAATTATGATGTTGACCCTGTGATGGTTAGTTGGGTGATTGGTTTTTAGGTATAATCATTATTGCGTAATATATGAGACATGTTGACTGGAGAATTGTGAAAGAATATATTTGAATTTGAGATCGCGATAGAGTGTTATAATTGTTAGTACTATGATTTTATAGGTTTATGTAAAGTGGTTATAACATTTCTATGATGGGTATTATTATTTTGATATTGATTAAATTAATATATTATTCATGGAGATATGAGATATAGTTTTTATTCACCTAGATAAGATAGGGGAGTAATTTTTGTTTCTTGATTTGTCATTCCGGATTTTAGGAAGTACTTTCTATGCAGATAATTGTGGGTAGACCAGCTTGACTGGTCTATGGAGTGTGATATGAATAGAATAGAGAAATAATATTGATAAGTTCCCATGGAATGAAAAAAGTGGCTCAGGTGGGTTAGAGTTCAATGAATTTATTCAACTCATATGATTTTGAGATTCAACCAATTTATGAATATAAAAGTAGATGTGAAAATTGAAGGATTTGATTGAAAAATTATTTCTTAGAGTCTGTGCATCTTTCATGAAGTGGGGCCTCTCAATAATTATGATATGTACAGGTTAGATCATCGAAATTTTCAATTATAAATTCATGACTTCTATATAGTCATTGATTATGATAAAGGAATAATATCATCTCATCTTCCATAGAATTCCACAGTAACTGAAATAATATAATTTATTATATTGTAGTATAGAGTTTGTAGTATGAATATGTGTGAGTTTCATATTATCACAAATAAAATAAACTATTTATATTTATATTCATTGGTACACTCATTTTGTAGTAATAAATATTTTTTGGTAGAATAGAGTACCATCATTCTATAAAGTGATATAAATTTTTTGAGGAAGATGTACAAGAAAAGAATGAATCATAAAAAGTGGTTTGTAGTTGTTTATGAAATATGTATAGGAATGTTTACACTGATAAATTAAATTAGAAATTCAATAGTGGGTAGAACACCATCAATTCCTTGATGGAATGGCCCTTAACATTAGTAAATTATAATGAATATCAGGGATGGCATGTATGGAGAACCCAAACCATTAGAAATTGAGATTCCATTTTGGTACACAAATACTAGTAGAAGTATTTTATATTGGTAGTGTGAATGTATCATACCTTAGAATAAAAATAGTACCATTTAGTTTGAATTAGTATACTTAGTGACATAAATTGGTAGATTTTACCCAAAAGAAAGGTTTGATATTTAATATTATTGAATATTTGTTAATACAAGGGCATTGATCTAACATAATAAAATACATATTTTTGAGTTGGTTTTAGTCTTAAGTATGATTAAATGAGTCTTTAGTGTGATTTATCTAAATATACATGGATTCTACTCCCATACGTTGGTGGTTTTTTTGTGATAGTGATTAAAACCATCAAGGTTTGATTCCGTTGTGAAGATATTTTATGGATATCACCTACATAGGTGTATCATTCTTGAATAATTGTAACTATTTTGAATTTTATTTATAGTCTATTGACTATTTGATATACATTGGGTAATGGGAGTACTATATGACATTTTTTATATGAAATTGATTAGATAAAAGATAAATTTGTTCAGGTAAGTCATTTAGAGATTGAAAAATATGGATGACGGATCAATGTGAGGTATTACTTAAATCATGATGTTCTTATAGTTTAGGATTGGTATTACCATGACCATAGCCATTAAGAAAACCATATATGAAAAATAAAACTATAGATCTCACTGGACAACATATTTTATTTATAAATTTTTATAAATCTTTTGTTTTATATTTCTCTCAATCTAGAGAACACATGGGGTGTGGGGATGCACTTTCTTCCAAAAATTCATGTTGTGAAGTGGTTTACGTCCATGGAATGGTCAAGAATCCTCCAGAGTGGTGGTCAATATCTCTCCATTCATTCTTTCCAAATGTGGGATGCCCCTACCACCATGGCTGGTGATGATAACTTTATTATCAAAATAAAAGGATGTAATTTTTGTAAATTCTTTAATGGATTTCTCCATAGAGGTAATTTCCATGTTCGAGTCTACCTGAAAAATTTATTTCATGTTCATCAAGCTCATTCCTATCAAAATATTGAGAGGGGATCCATTTAATTATGATTCTTATGTCGTTAAAAAGGGGATACCAATGTTTATATGTAATGATAATGTTGTACAATTCTAGAAATAAATGGATGTTTGGTGTGTCGGGAACCTATAATGTCTTCCTCTTTCGGTAGGGGGGTTCCGTGTGTAAGTATTATTGGGTGTGTAACCCAAGGCATCCCATATCATCCATAGTGTAATTTTCACATTGGGTGTAAGGAATACAAGGTCTGTTTTCTCATTCATCACATGTTTATCTCACAATGTAGATATTTTTATGAATTTTGTGGGGGTCACAAGTTTAGGATCTTATAGGGACACAGTTAGAATTATAGAGTCATGTGGGGACATGGTTATAAGTTTAATGTATTGGTTTTTTAGTTTAGTCATATTTTAAAGGTGTTATGGGGATATGTTGGTTACATGATTGATGTCTTGTTGGGGTAGGTTGGACAAAGGTTTAATTTATTATGGGGATAGGTTGTTCACATGTTTAATGTATGGTGGGGACATGTTGGTCTTAGTCTTAACATCATGTGGGGATAGGTTGGTCATAGTTTTCATATCTTGTGTGGAACACTTGATCATAGTAATAACATATTATGGGGATAGGTTGGTAGTTGAGCGTGTCACAGGAGGAGATGATCACACATCATAGTTTCCACATTTTAGAGGGAAGAAATGAAAATTTAATAGAGATGTTTGGGGATGGGATTGAACCTCATTGATGTATACTACATGTGCTAGGATTGGGCCTCTATGGGATGTCCAATAAACCCTATAAGGAGACAGGGATAAAAACCCATGTAGTTAATGTGCGTAGTTTCATGTCACATGACCATATCAGTATATGAAATTTATCATCTTCAAGTATGGACGTTCATGTTATGGAAGTGGTGACAGTGATATATAACATGGTTCAAAAACATATAGCTAGACTAATATTATAGGTATCATCCCATACGATTCATCCATGGGGAATCCTATGTCCATCATATAGGGTAAGGGGATCATCCCATGATGGAATAAGATATATGTCATCCCATATCAGTTATACACATGGAATACTTTGTTTGTTTCATAAGGTAAGGTAACAGTTTAACATAAACTATTGGGAATTTTTTCATTCAGTTTAATGTCATATAACTGGGATGTCATGCATGAGTGGGGGTTATGCAACCTAGATTCCCAGAAGATGCTGAAATCAAGGATGGTATGATTGGAGAAAATATAGCAGGGATTACCAGGTGATGTTATTGTGTAGAGATGTTATTAACCAGGAGTAAATTTCTGGACTACTCCGGTTCCACAATAAGTAGTAATGGTATTGTCAAGTCTTACACATGGAACCATCCCAGGTTCCTGTAGGATTAGCGATGATATAAATAGAGATTACACAGTTAGTATTTCTACGATTTGATAGGATCAATGATGGTATAAATTGGAATTATACATGATTGATTCTAAGGTGCCTCTACGAGCTATGATGATATGATTTGGGAATACACATCATGGATACTAGGGTTTCTCTAGGAGTAGCGATGGTATGATTGGGGATTACATGTGGATGCTTCCAAGGTGCTACTTGGAGCAGTGATGGTGTGTTCAGGGCTTTTTCCGGGAATATTCTTGGGTGCCTTCATGATAAATGCTAGTTTGTATGAGGATTACATGTCAAATATATACAAGTTATGTTAGGAGGAGTGATGGTATGATTGGGTCTTACACAGCTAGAATGCCTAGGTGCCACTAGGAATAGTAATGGAATGGTCTTGTCTTATGCGTGGAAGCTACTCGGGTGCCGCTAGGAGCAGCCATGATTTAAATAGGGGTTATATAGTTATCCTTCCCGGTGGATGGGGTATCATAACATGAATATCACATGAATAATATTATTATCATCACACAAGGAATCATGAAAATTTTACACAGATCACCATTGTTTGTTTCATAGGTTATGAACACATTGGAATGTCATGTACATGGACTATGTGTGCATGTCTTGCAAATTGAGATACCCATTCTTTAATTCTCTTATCATTTCATGAGGGAAACATGATCTGATGATGTGTTAGGGATATTATTTGGGATTAAACCTGGGGAGGAGGAATATGGTGGTTGTTTCAGCGTATAAGGGATATATGTGGGGATTTCACTCTAAGTATTCTCATTCATCTTCCTCATGTCATGTCATGGAGGCCTCTTGCCATATTAGTGAGTCAAGGAATATGATTTAGGGTTAAACATAAGGAGGATTCCCTTGAAGACCACTTGATTCAAATATAGATACATCTAGGGAATGCGTGCTTGGGTTTCCCATTATTTCCAACTCATGTTAGGTCACAAGGGTATCTCGACCTTCTCGTGGATCTAGGAATATGATTGGGGCTTACACCTGATGATTAGGCCCATGGGGGATATTTATGGGTCATCTCATGATCATTACATGAGGAAAATTATTATTGATGCATTATAAATATCATGTTTGTAAAAATAGGAATATTATTCTTTTCATTTTAACAACCTAAGCTTTTAAAAAAGGAATATGTGCTCGATATCGTACAAGACACACAACACCAAGCTAAAATGAACTATAAAATAATATTATTTTAAATAAAACCTATATAACACAAATATTAAATTGGTGGGAAAAAATTATTAACTAATTTTTTATATAAATATATAACATTACTAATCAATATATATTTATTAATGAATTCTTATCAAATAATCAATCATTTTTTGTTAATATAATTTTATTCTTAAAATATATACTTTCATCAAAAACATTTTTTATATAATTTTTTAGAAACTATTATAATTATTTTATATAAATTTTAGAAAATTTATATGATAAAATTATTTTTTTAAAATATTCATATCAAATTTATCTTTGGGTGAAATTTTGGTATTTTCAAAAAATATTATTCTTTCTATGAATAGTGAAAAATAATCTTTTTTTTAAATAGTCATTTATTTCCAATAAATTATTTAATTTAAATTTCATACTATATATTGAATTTTATTTCATTTAACAAACATATTATTTATTTATATGTAATATAATAAAGAAAATTTTATTCATCATTATTAAGGGTTTTATTATAAGTTTATCTTTAGGTTTAAAAACAGTTTTTTTATAAAATAACTTTTAAAATGAATAATGTTTGTCAATTTTATTTAATTAAAAAAAACACCTAATTAATAATGATTTAAATTAAATTTATATATCATATATATATATTAAATTAAATTTTAATTCATATAATGATTATTAATAGTCATAGAGTTAACTTAAAACCATCATTTTCATGTAAAATACACTTCTTGGAAAACCTCTTTGTGATCATATCCAAATGTTTTATTTTAGGTTAAGTTACTCCACTTATGTGAATTGAAACTGAAAAAATGGATTCTATATTTGGAATCATAATTATATATATTATATACTAAGGTCAAATTAATTTTTGGTCATAATGAATAGTGACAATAGTAAAAAAATTACCATGGTTAAGATGAAAATTTGTTTACCATGGGTTAAAATGAAATGATAAGTGTTAAAATGTCCTAAAAACATGTATAGAATCTATTTTCTCAACATTTTTAAACCATACTATTTAATTTTATTTATAATGGGACATTTTTTTTATTTTCTTCATTTGAAAAAATTTGGTACACCTCTTTATTTTCAAAAATTAGAAGTGTGTCACTCACCTCACTTATAAAAGAACATCACCATTCCTATACTCTTAAAACCATAAATGTACTATTATTAAGATAATACATGCCAAAATAACTTCCATAATTCCCTCTCAAATACTTATATCTTAATTTTAGTTCATAAATACATCCTATTAATGATTTCACTATTAACTTAATGAGGTATTCCAAAGAAGAGGAAGCATGCTTAAACGAGTGTTTTTGAATTATTTCTTCATCCACATCCTTAAGATATTATTCAATTATTATGATATAATAAAATAATTGTATCCAATATAATGATATGTTATAATGATAATTTATCAACCTAAATATATCATCTCTTACATAAAAGGAGAAACAAAAATAGTATTTGTGTGTATGATGGACTACAAACTCGTGAACAGATATAATTAATTTTTCATCATCGCCTTTAACTGTTTGTTATAATCATGGATAATATATATATATATATATATTTGATATATAATTATACTCAAATACTTGTGATATCATATATACCTTTTTTACTTTCATTTTATGGGGTATACAATAATGTCGCTTGTTTGTATGATAGAGAACCTGCTCACGAAGCAATGTGATTCGTATTTCAGTAAAACTTTTTATATACATAATAATGAAGAATTTAATTAATATATATGATATTAATGAAATATTTATCATTCGTAAAATATTATATATCATGTTCTTTCAAACATTTCCACCGAATGAAATCTCATAATGTCGTTTGTGTGTACATATGGATTGTGCCTCCACAAAGAGTTATAATCCCTTTTTCATCACCACATCACATTGATAATATATATATATTTATATTTTAGGAAATAATATGGTATTTATGATATTATGATCATTTTTAAGGAAAAAATAATACTTAACTTCTCTCTACAATGATTGTTAAAAAGTGGAAACATTACTAAAGATTGTATATGACTTACAATATCTATGATTGTAGTGTTGTTCATTTTTCAAAACCATCCTGAATTATTTAATATCAATTTATAAATTATGTATAAATATAAATAATATTTCATTTTTATTATTATGGAGATGATAGATCCATGGACCCTTTTACCACAGTCAACACACCAAAGCTGTTTTGAAAAAATTATCTGAACATCCTCAAAACACTCTATGTGGACTTAACTGATTATATATTTAAATATTTCATTAAAATAAAATAAATAAATGGTTAAAAAATAGGGTATCAAAACTGAAAAATATTTATTAGGAAATAAAAAAAATTATATATTCTTATTATATATGAGTTAATTGACATACATGGAATGCCTAGATTTGGGGTAAGAGATTTCATCTCAATTTAATTTCATTGAGACATATTTTTTGTTGTTATGAACCTAATATATTTTATATTTTGTATATACTAACCTTTTTACATTTAATATCATTAATAATTCAAAAATAATGGTATTTTATGTTTTAATTTCAATTATTTCATCTAAGGGGATCTGACATGAGAGATACCAAGTGGTAAATAATTTTATAACTCAATTTCTTTTTAATGTGTTATATTACTTATTAATTTTCATTAATAGTATAAAATTATAAGTGTAATTAGTTTTTATTATCTTATGTTTTATTTAAACATGATTATATGAGTTCATATTTGACACATATAATTGACTCATTGAATAATCCTCACTTTAATTTTATTATAATTTAGAGGGTATCTTATATCATATTGTCTTGTTTTGGACATATATTATGTTATAGAGCTATAATATTTTATGAGGTGGGTCTAATTAACATTTTGATGTTTTATTTGATTAATATCATTATGTTCATGATATTAAATGATTGTGTTATTTAATAATTTTATGAGTCCCAATATTCATGAGTTACTAATGTTGCAATGGATTTATGATAAAATCTTATTTCCTTTTATGATTTTTTATGTTGACGGTTCATTGGTAGGAAATAAAATGATATAATTTTAATAAGATAAATAATTCTTCTATCATCTATTTATTTATGATATTTTCTTTTAATAGTACTATTTTACTCTTATTGTTACATAACATTGGCGAGAAAATGTTTTCAACAAAAACCTTCATCATTTCCTTCTTTAGTCGAAAATCCTTTATCATCCAAATCTATGTTTTCTAAAAAGGTTTTCAAAAAGGTTTTACATTGATTATTTAAATTAATTTTTACCCATAATTCTGTGTCTACAAAATACTATATTGAATATTCCTATCATTTTCTACACTTTATAAATTTTACAAAAAATGTTAAAGGAATATTTATTTTAACATACTTGACATGAAGATAATTTTCCTCCATCATGATCACTCAATATTTTAAATATTAATTTTTTATTTTTCAAAGGGTATTTTCAATGAAAAAAATTCATTTATTTTTGAGAAAGTGTTATATTTTATATAAGTTCTTTAATAATGTAAATGATGTTTTACCCAAGAAATTTTTCATGTGATCATTCAAAATAATTTTCCATATTAGATGAAAACATTTTTTATTCAGTGGGAAAAGGTTTTTTTCAACAATTATGCTTTTACAAATATTTTAATAGTATTTCCATTCATAAACGTAAAAAAACATGATTTTACTTACACTAAATAGGGTATATTTTATATTGATACCATATTTATTTTTTCATTGGAATGATTATAATATTAACATGGATCCTATTTCTTTTCCAAGAGTTAATAAAAATATAAAATAAAATTAATTATTGTTATGATTTTAAGGTAAATTAATCTAAATATTTTATTCATGAATGGTACTCGGTCGTTATTCATGATGAATGGGTAAGCCTCATACATCTTATATTATGGATCAAGCCTTATTATAGCTCACAGGTGAGATCGATATTACTTATAAAATGGGTGCTCATAGATAGCTTCAGGTGAGTGCGGTATGGATTTTATGATCGGTATACCTAGACAACACTCAAATTCCATGGGTAATGTTTTTGTTCTTTATAGGGATGAAGGATGTAGTTACTATAGGTTTTATTCAATGGATTTAAATGTGATTCATTTTTTTCTAACATGAGATTAAAACGGGTTATGAATATGATGACCCAAGATACCAACAAATTTATTATAATATTATTATGGGTTTTAAATGTTTCCTTTGCTAAAGATTGAAATCACATGGATCATGATTGTTGATACTCATTAATAATGAATTTTTGTAATTCATTATTTTAGGCCTCATGTTTAATTATCCATGTTTCATGATTATGAGTTCCCTTATGTTATGATCAGGAACCCTGATAATGTCAGTATACCATTATTCTCTTCATAGTCTCTCTAATAACATTCAGTTCTTAATAATTATGATTACCATTACTGATAATTTTATCCCCCTTGTTATTTTTAATTTTCCTCAATTTATCAATATTTATATTAAATTATTTATTTCTAAAAGGTTTTTATATGGATAATGATAATTAATTAATGTGAAATAAGAAAATATTGGATGAGAGGGAGGAACAATAACTTGAAAACATGGGTATTCTTTTTCTAATATTTTGTCCTAAATCTCTAACCCAACAAACATAAAAGTTCATTGGGTATGTAAGTGGTTAAAATATTAATTTTAATTGTGTATGGTTTTTATAGAAAAAATTGGTTCTCATTTATTGGTATCAAAGCTCGAAATGTAAGGATCATTTTTTTACCACCAGATCTAAGAGCATAGGTTCAGGGCTGTTATAGTTTGTTTCATAGAAGGGGTTAGATTAAATTGGTGATATAGATATTTTCATGTGATATTATATTAATATTTATGGATAACATCATGAGTTTTTTGGATTAAGTTTGATCCTATGTTTGATATCATAGAAACCCATTTTAATGTTTTAAGTGATTTGATATTAATGTTATTAATTACAGTTCAGGAAATGTCATATTAGGTTGATGTATATATAAATCTTTGTTTTAATGTGTCTTATCTTTTTAAATTTTATAGAAATATTTTTTCTGTTTTTAATAACCGTTAAGGATTATATTATCTTGGATATTGAGGTAATTATGGGAATAAATTTTTTATAAAATAGTTGGAAATTTGATTGAAAATTGATTAGGTGACCAAGTGATAAATTTTATTTCAAATAATGATAGATATATTTGTTTTCTTATAAGCTGAAAGGTATGAGATAACCTTATAGGCTAAAAAACTCTTTAATTTTGAGTTTATTGCTGTTATTTAGTATATATGGTCATTTATATATGGAATGTTTTAGGTTCAGTATTTTGTATTATGAGTGAATTTTTGAGATTAATGTATTATTTTATCAAAAGATGGTTTATTCATTTTTTGAATTAACTTAAATTTTTCTAACCATTTTGGTTTTATTAATATATACAGGTAGTAGTAATATATTTTTATCCTTTTTATGGTGATGTGATCTATTAAAATTTGACTTTAGTTCTATGAGCCTTAAAAATTCATTTTTAATGCTCATAATTTGGAAAAAAAGATGAAATTGAAGTGGAAATTTATTAAAGGATGAAATCCAAAAAATCATGTAATTATATTTACTTATTTTATTTTTATATATAGTAAGGGACATATAAACATTAGGAAACGGATATTGAAAAAGAAAATTTAATCTTATTACATTTTATTCCAATGAAATGATTGTCTTTTTCACATATATTTGATTTATTATTTTTTTATTGACTTTATCTTGATCATTTACTATTTTGTGATTAATAATATCTTACATCCTCCACATTAATTTTGGAATATTTTTATTCCATGTATATATCTTTACATCCCACCAATGTCCTCCTATTTGGAATCCTAATATGGTTTATTCTAGATGACCTTCATACTTCCCTTTCGTCCTTATCAATAGGATGATTTATTAAACCTTTTAACATTGTGGGTTTCCAAAAAAATTATTTTAATAAGTACAAAAGTTTATTACTAAGATAAAATTAAAATTTTTAGTGGAAATTTATTAATGGGGGATAATTTAATTTCTAAAAATTTTAAAAAATTATGTTTTCTCGATAACAGACAAGACAAGAAATACTGATTATAAACAAACCATGGAAAACTATTATTAAATAAAACGATTATAATATAGCTCTTAAATTGGATGGTATAAATAATATTAAATTATTTATGGAAAAAATATATTAATTAACTAATAAATATAAATTTATATATAAATTTTTGTTAAATAATAAATCAGTTTTTAGTAACATAATTTTATTCCTAAAAAATATTTTTTCTTCCAAAATTGGTTTTTATTTTTATTTAAGAAATATTACAATTAATTTATTTGAATTGTAGTAAATTTATATCATAATATGAAATTAATTTTTTTAATATTAATTTATAAATTAACTTATGGTGGTATTAATGTATTTTTCATAAAATTTTGATTTTCTAATAAATAGTGAAAAATTCTAATTTTTTTAAAACTATCATATATTTCCAATAAATTAATTAGTATAAAAGTAGAATTATTACTAGATATTGATTTTAAGTAACATAAGTATTATTTATTTATAGTTAATAAAATAAATTAAATCATAATAATATTCATAATTGATTTTAGTATAAGTGTATGTTTGGGTTTAAAGGCGTGTTTTTTTTCAGAATGCCATTTAAAGTGCATATTTATTATTAAATTAAATTAATTAAAAACACATAATATATAAGAATTTAGATCCAATTTATATATAATATGTCTATTATTATTAATTTAAATTAATATAATGATTATTAATATTCATTAACTTAATATAAAATCATATTTCTCTTCATAAATACACTTCTTGAAAACATGATTTTTCCTCACATATGTGGGTTTCATTTTTAATAAAATTATAATACATATGTGAATTGAATTTTATAAAATGGATTCCATATTTTTAATCATAAAAATTAATATTATATAATAAATTTGACATATATTTTCATAATTAATAGTAAAAATTGTAAAAAATGTTATTCATGGTTGAAGTTAAAATGGATTTATCAGTTATTAAAATAAAAATATAAGGGTTAAAATGACCAAAAAACTTTTATAAAATATATTAGATGGATGTATTTAAAAATTATCGTGTACTATAAACTATAATGGTTCATTTTCATTACATGTGGCATATAAATAACACTGATATCCATTTTTCTTTTCAAACATTACAAGTGTTCCACTCAACACACTTATAAAAGGACACTAACTCCCCTCACCTATTAAACAAATAAAATACCTTTTTCTCGGAATATACCTAACCAAATACAATCCATAAATCACTCTAAATGAACTAGGTTCCTGGGTTTTATCATAATTGCTACTTTTGAAGGTTGTTGGTCCAAACCTATGGAGTTTGTTCGAATACGATGTGACATTAATAAGCAAGAATTTTTTTATTATTTCATGTTTCAACTCCTTAAAATACTATTAAATTATGAATATATAATAACACTTGTTTCTGATGTATACTGATTAATTTTTTTAATTTCTTTTTTTAAATCCATCTTCTCTTCTATCAAATAAGAAATGAATCCATCATTCAGGTGTACAGTGGACTACCACCTCACAAACCAATGTAATTTATTTTTTCATCATCGTCTCTCATGGTTTGTTATAATGATGGATTTAATATATATATATATATATGTTATTTTCAATTTAACTTTACTATATTAACTATAATACAAAATATTGTTTTTTAATCTCCATTTCGTGGGAGATATGATAACTTCTCTCGTGTGTACAGAGGACTACTACCTCACAAAGAAATGTGATTTTTTTTCAATTACATTTTTCATGGAAGGTAATAATGTTAATTTTAAATAAAATATAAAATATATATTACATAATTATCATATTCAAGAAATATTTATCATTCTATAAATATAATATATCATTTTGTTTCTTATCTTTCCACTCACTAAAAAATAATGACATAGTTCATGCGTACGTGTGGACTGCCGCATCCATGAAGTGATGTGATTATTTTTTTCATCACAACATCAAATGGATAACTTATATATATATATATATATATATATATATATTTAAAGAAATAATTTGATATTTATAATATGATTATCATTTTTGGATGATAAAATAATACTTAACTTCTTTCCACAATGATCCTCGAAATATGGGAATGTTACTCATGTGTACGTACAGACTACTGTCTCTATGATTGTAATGTATTTCATTATTCATAACCATAAATAAGCATTGATTTTAAAAGAATAAATTATTTATAAAATTATTATTATTTATTGATTATTATTCTATATATGATGGAATAATTACCCCTTTGACTATGCCAAACAATCCAATATCATTTTTTAAAAATAAACACAACATCCTATAAACACCCGACGTAGACATAATAGATGAAGTATTTAAATATTTAATTATAATAAATGATTTTTTATAAGAAATTAAACCTCTAAAATTATTATTTAGAAAAAAATGTTTAATATAATATTATTATATAGGATTTAATGGACATGCATGGAAAGTCTGTACTCACGGTAAGGGATTTCATGATAATTTACATTCATTGAGGAATATATTATTATTATGAATCTATTTTTTTAATATGGTTTATATAATCCCATTTTTACATGTAATATATTTAATAATTTATAAATAATGGTATCATATGTCTCAATTTGATTTATTTCCTAAAAGGTTATTTGGCATGAATGCTTCCAAGTCATAAAGAATTACATAACACCATTTATTTTTATTAGGTTTTATAACTTATTAATTTTAATTGAGATTTTAAGATTATGTGTATAATTAATTTTGATAATATTATATTGTATTTTTAATATTTTAGGTATATTTAAATGTGAAACACAAAATTGATTCATTTATTAATTATCACTTTGATGTTATGATCCTTGTAAGGGTTGGTTGTCCCAAGTTTTCTTCTTTGGGACATATGTTATGTTATATACCTATCTTCTTTTATGAAGTGTATCTAATGGACCTTTTGATATTTTATATCAAGAATCTTCTTATTTTCATCATATTTAATGTTTATTTGATTTTATTCATTCATGAGGCTTTTGATTTATGATTTACCAAAGTGGAAAATGATTTATTATATAATCTTCATTATTTTCAAGATTATTAATGTCGAAGTTAATTATAGATGAAATAATATATCTCATATTCTGAAAACACATCACATTTCTTCTCATATGGTTATTTATTAATTTTTCATATAATAGTACCATTTAACTCTGTTTGGTACTTAAAATTATAGATAAAATGTTTGTATAAAAGTTTGACTTCTTTTATCTTTTCCGTTAAAAATCAATTTTCTAACAAAACCATGATTCCAACATAAAAAGAAAAAATGATTTAGTGTGATTTTTTTAAATCAATTTTCAAAAATAATTGTACTCTATTTTTTTTTAAAGGAGTCATTATTTTTTTAGAACCCCTAGTTTCATGTAATTATCCCTCTATTTATTTATTTTAAGTATATAGTGTAATTGGGTTATGTTTGGGAAGGTTTGGATAAGTTTTCTAATGTATTTTCGGCCTTTAAAGAGGTACACCATTTCAAAATAGATATCATAAAACATGAAACACCTCCATGAAATTATGAGAAAGGAAACAGTGGTCTCTGGGTAGGTTCAAGGTTTGGCACACAGTTTTTTAAACCTATGTGGCAACCCATGAGTAATCGTACAATGTGGAACAAATGGGATGAGAACAGTTGTCACATGGGTTGTCTAACTGTAACTCTCTAACCCCAATTTCCCAGATCTAGTGCATTATTTTAATAAATCGGCATGATTATAAGGAATCATGTCCTGAAGGACCAATTAGTTTACTAGTCTTGGAAAATAGATTACATACAAGAACATTACATTACAATTTCTAACAAAAAACACACCATAAATAATCCTTTGAGAATTCCATTATTCCCCTAGATTAACCGTACATATCAATCATAAAATACTTCTTGGCATCCTGGTAAAATAAAACATAAGTAAGGGGTGACCTAAAATTCTCAATAAGGATAATCAATATAGAGGAAGCTATCATAAATAGGCATAAACGTTTAAATAAGGGTATAAATATAAAACACAATCCTTTTAAAACATTATCATCAGTATAATATGGAAAGAATATATCAAATAATTTCATTTAAACATTCACAAGGATATTCTACTAGTTGAATAATCACATGTAAAATCAATAACTAATCTCATAACATGGGAATGCATAATGTCAGACATCGTAACCACTACATCAATTCCTCATGCCAATACCATACACAAATATTATGTCATGTCCTTGTTCCAAGACACTAGTTTGTCTCATTAGACCTACCGATGCATTGAGGGGCTATAGTAGCCCCCACCCGTCACTTACTAAGTCCAATACATTCCTCATTTGAAAGGGTTGAAACATAACATAGTCATTCATATTAAAACTAGGAGATAAAACGTTAATACTTTAACCATAAACCATGAATGGTATAAAAATAGCACATCCATAGTCAAACATATCATAACTCATTCAATACAATATGGAATATTTTATTATAATAAATCAACCTCAATCAAGAATAATATACAGTAAAGGAATTTGATATAGTTGAAAAGTATTAGTAAAAATCCTTGAGAGAAATATCCCTTTTTCAGGAAATCATTTAGAAGTCACACAATAAATAAAAGAAGTCATTTAAAATATATTTTTGAATAAAATTTTCTCATACCACTTTGAATCTTTTTAAACTAATTAACATTTTAAAAAAATCATGTCTATATAAATAAATACTTGAAACCATTTTAAAAAAACATTGACATTAATTAAATAGATTTAGAAAAATAAATTGTTAAAACATTTAAAATGATGATCTAGTTAAATATACCCTTATATAAATAATTAAAAGATTCATTTTTTAAAAAAAATTATGAAACAAGGACATGGATGATAAATATTCCCCAAAACATACTTACATATAAACAATATTGGATAATAATGAGATTGAGAAATTAACCCTTACCTTAGGTATGATACTCTCTGTACATGTCCGAAACTAATTTATAATGTTTTTAAACATATTATTAACTTATATCATAATCATAATAAAATTTATGATATCATATATTATTCTTTTATGAAATTATATGGCCCGTTTATTAACAATTCCAAGTTAATGCAAAGTTTCGGGTAATAATCGCTTTGTTTATCGTACATGTTTTGAATTTCAATTCTCGATAATATTACTTAGATCATGATTTAATTTATTCTAGAATGTATAATATGATTTTTATATCATATATATTCATAATATAAATATATATAATAGATATATTTTTGAAATGGAATACACCATTCATGGAGACGGTAGCCCATACGTACGCATGAACGTTGTTTCCGTTTTCTTATCGTATTGAATGGAAGTAAGTGAATGATATATATGTACACACACACACACACGCATATATATATATAATTACATTTGACTTATTATTTCATATATTTCATAATTACTAATAATATATATATATATATATATATATATTATAATCATTCTTGGATGGTGAACATGGAAGATGAGTCTCATCGCGTCCTGGAGACGGTAATCCATACGTATGCACAAGTGACGATATCATTTACTTAATGATTAAATGGTTTTGAATTAGATGGAATTTTAATTCTAAATAAAAAATATATAATTATATTTATTATTTAAGTCCATTATATTCGTCATTATACCCATGTAAATAAAGTGTACATGAAAAACAATTTACACCACAGCTTGGAGACAATAAGTCGTACATACGCACCCATGGTGATATTGCTTTTTATAGGATGGGTAAAAGGAGGAATATGGTTGTCCCATAATTATAATGAAATATAAGCAAGTGTAAGTTAATATAGGTATTATTTTTTCGTGGAAAAAATGTAGAAATGGGAAGTAGAAGAAGAAAAGAACTTTGAAAGAAGGGATAAAACAATTACCTCTTCTTTGGGTGTCTCTATTTTATTTGCACAAAAGGACTTTATAGGGTGGTTTTATGCACAAATTATATCCTATATAATGAAGTAAGGGTGGTAGGTTGGATAAATTGGAAGGGTTTGGCATATCCAAAGGGCTTTGGAGGTGTGAATTAAAGATAAAGGGAGGTTCCCTTTTATAAGAGAGGTGAGGGGCACTTTAAGAAAAATCTTGAAATTTTAATTTATTATAAAATGATTTTAAATTTATAATAGATCAAAATTGATTTATTTCTAGTAATTATTATTATTAGTACGAATTCTCTCAACCAATTGGTTTTAGACATGTTTAGGTCATAAAATTAACCTTATCTTTTAGATTTAACCCTTAGTTAAAGAGATTAACTCTTACTGTGTCTTCTTGTATTTCTATACAAAGGGTTAACTAAGTTACTATAAAATTACATGATAACCTCAACTGTATCATTAATTACATTTTTAACATCATATACGTCATTTGGAAAAATTTTATATTTTTATAATTTTTATATCATGTAATAAAATAATATTTGTTTTAAAAACTCATTTATGTCAATTTTGACACTATTTGGTAATTGATTTTTGTTAAAGTCATAAAAAATTATTCCTTAAAAAAATTCATTAAATCAAATATAACATGTCATATAATCCAAAAAATTCTTGGATGGAAATAAAACATCAAAATTAGATTTATTTTAATATTTAATATATCATTTATTTGATTCTTTCATTAATAAGGAAAATACTCCATCATTATTGTGTCATAATTAAATTCAATTATTTCATTTATAAAAATTAAAATTAAAATAACATGATGTAGAAATAATTTTATATTTCTAATTACTATTTATAGTGGAAATTATCACTTATATAACTCGAATTAAAATGGTTTTTGCAAAATATACATGTTTATGTTATATTTCTCTTTACTTTAAATTACTTCTTATAACATGTCATTATCACACCCAAGTGGCTCTGTGGGTCCCAAAATCGAACCAAGGATGAACAAGGTTGGATATATATCATCTAATAGGATTATTACACATGTTAGGGTAGTTTTATATTATTATAATTTTATTTTTTACCCTTATTTACCTGATTTACCCTTTAACCATGGTAAATAAAAACAATTACTAAAGTTACTATTTATAATATATAAAAATAAAAGTTACCTATTTACAAAAAATTTACCTTCTGAATCAAAATATGCAATCCATTTTTTCAAATTCAAAACAAAAAATTTTCAATAGTTAATTTAAAATTAATTCATGTTGTCAAAACAAGAAAGCGAGTTCTTAAGAAGTAAAAACTATCAAAATATTGACATGTGTTTATGTTCAATTTAAATGTGAAATTACGTCTAATGACCTCCATCATGTTAAATGATAATAATAAAATATAATTATACTTTAAAACCACTTAAATTTATAATTTAAAACTATAAATTATTTCGATTAAAAAAGTTGTTTTTAATTAAAATTTAGTATATTTCATTATTCATTAAAATATTAATGTTATTAGAAAAGTACCAAAAATTAATGAAAACTAAATTTTTATGTCTTTCTTATAAAGAAGAATTTAATTTCATAAAATTGAATATATAAAAGTTTCAAATATTCGATTTAAAAGGGGTTCACGATTAAAAGGTGGAAAAAATAATTGTTTTTTTGAAAAATACTTCTTTTATCTAAAAATCTGAATTTGTCCATATATTTTTTCTAAGAAACACAAAATATGAATTTTAAAATTAGATGAGATATATAAAATAAAAAAAAAATTTGTCAATATTCATAACTTCTTTTTAGACGACTAGTTTGATAGGTCGTGGTGTGCGTGAACTCGATGTTGCGTACGTTGCACACTATTGAATTTTTAAAAAAGGAAGCGTACTGTGGAAGCTTGGTGTGTTACATTATACCCTCCTTCAATATATTGCATCCTCAAAATTTAAACTCAGGATTGAAAACTAGGTGTTTGACATTTCAAAATATCTTAGTTGAAATCCCACATTGAAAAATGGATTAATGAGGCCTCTATTTTAAAATAAAGAAAGGTAAGTATGAAGGTTACAAAAAATAACACATACCAGGGTTCCATGTAGGAAAACATGGATATATAATATAAATATAACCCTAATTTTTTCATAGAGAGTGATATATAATATTACTTGGAGAAAGTTAACAATCTAAAAGCCATAAATCTGCAATGATCCAAGGGACCATTTGATTCATCACAAAGAAAGTACTAGGAATGAATTTTTGGTTTTAAATATAATTTCCCTAAATTTCAAGAAAATGAGAATAAATTATTACTTGATTTTAATAAAATCTTACCTTTGTTCATGATTGAGATATTTCTAATCCATATCTTGTTCAAGGAAATTAATTTGAATTTAACATTTCTAATGTGTTATAAGATCATGCAATCCCTAAATAGAATGATTGGTCATTCCATCTATCAAAAAATAGTTATCATGGGTTATCACATGTTCATAAGTCCACCTATAGTGAGATAATACATTAATCAAACAAACTTCAACTGAAGTATAACTTATATTATCCATAAATGGATAACCTTACAATCCTCCCAAAAAACTGAAAATATACAACTTTAGAAAGAGGTGAACCAATTCGGCTTAGAATTTATGTCCCATATCACATAGGTAAGTTGTCCTTATTAAAAACATGCATGTTTTCTTGTTCCAAAACATAGTGTATTTTTCCTTATGTCCGAAAAATCTATAAACTTCATCCATGATATCATAACACTCTTGTCAACAAAACCAAAATCAGTTCTCAAGAAAATAGCACCATCCGGTTTACTTATTGAAATACAATATATCTTTTTCCAAACATTATTATCTTAACATAAGGAATATATTAAAGGTTATATTTACCTTATCATATGTTATCCAAATATAATCTCACCCTTAAATAAATTTTCTTGTCCATTATAACTATTCACCATAATCTTGAAAATCCTTAGTGAAAAACATAAACTAAATACCCTTTATAGAATTCACTTATTCATAATTCTTGGATCCAAATACATAAATACTTTAATCCTTCCAATTTAATGGTTTTCATGGAATAGGAACTACCTTGGTTTAGTGGTATATTCTTATGTATGGGAATTGAGTTAGGTAATATCCATGATTTCCACAGATGAGATAATAAACTTCATAATAATTTTTCACTCTATGATCCTTTTTCCTATAGAGATTACATCTTCCCCTCCATTTGAGGTATTCCTCATGGTTCGTTTTCCCTTCCTCTTGACATGTAGGAAGCTAAATCTTCTTTCATATATGTTTCTTAGAACTTGAACATTTATAAACATTTATCTTCATCTTATACAATGTGTTCGGAAATTCATCAATGATCCCATTGTTAATCATATATCGTGATAACTGATACGACATAATCACAATATCTTTATCTCTAGTCATTATCCAACTTTGTTTCTCAACATCACCATATTTTCCATCAAACTCAATTTTAGTCCAATTCCTTATAGTGTCATACATTAACTAATTTGAGAAAGCACAGGGTGAGAAACACATCTCATTAACGAAAACTACATAATCATGGGAAGGTACTTTCAATTTATAACACCTTAGGTTTAGTACTAAGTTATCTGTGATCATTACCAAAATTATAGTGGGTTCTTCTATACTTATCCTCAAAGTATATCTTAGGGTCATGATCCCAAATCTATGTTTTCTAAATCTATTTCCATGGTTGTTACTAAAATTCCTATGATACCAACTGTAACGCCCTAACCCCAATGTCCCAAAGTTGGTGCATTATATTAATACTTTGGTATTATTACAAGGAATCAAGTCCCTACAAACCGATCAGTTTAGCAGTCTTGGAAAATATATTACATAAAAGAACATTACAGTACAATTTCTAACATAAAACACAACATAAATAATCATTTGAGAACGCCATTTTTCCCCTAGTTTGACCATGCATATCAATCATAAAACACTTCTTAGCATCCTAGGAAAATAAAACATAAGAAATGGGTGAGCTCAAATTCTTAGTAAGGATAAACAATATAGAATAAGACATCATAAATAGGCATAAAATTTTAAGTTTGGGTACAAATCTAAAACACAAGACTTTTAAAATATTATTATCAGTATAATATGTCATGAATAAATCAAATAATTCCATTTAAACATTCATATGGATATTCTACTAGTCGAATAATCAAATGTAAAATCAAAAACTAATCTTATAACGAGGGAATGCATAATGATTGAAATATTAACCACTATATCAAGGCCTCATGAAAAGAACATACAAAAATATTCTATCAAGCCCTTATGCCAAGACACTAGTTTTTCTCATGAGACCTACCGATGCATCAAGGGGATATAGCGGGACCCTCCCGCCACATACTAAGTCTAGTGCATTCCTCATATTAATGGTTTGAAACATAACATAATCATTCATATTAAAACTAGCATATGAAATGTCAATACTTTAACCATAAACCATGAATGAAATAAAAATAGCACATTTATAGTAAAACATATCATAACTCATTCAATACAACATGGAAGTTTATATTATAATAAATCAACATCAATCAAGAATAATATCCATTAAATGATGTTGACATAATTGAAAATGATCAGTAAAAATCTTTGAGAGAAATATCACTTTTTCATGAAATCATTTAAAAGTTACACAATATATAAAGGAAGTCATTTAGAAGTTATTTCTAAATCAAAGTGTCACATACCACTTTGAAACATTTGAAATAAATTAACATCTTAATGAAATCATGTCCATATAAATAAATCCTTAAAACCATTTTAAAAAACATGGACATTAATTAAATTGATTTAGAAAAATAAATCTTTAAAACATTTAATATGATGATATAGTTAAAGAGAGACTTACATAAAAGATTAAAATATTCCTTTTGAATTTATTTTATGAAAAATGTACATGGATGATAAATATGTCCCAATAAATACTTACACTTAAACAATCTCAGATAATAATGGGATTGATGAATTAATTCTTACTTTAGGTCTGATACTCTTTGTACGTGTCCAAAACTCCGATATAATGTATTTAAACATATTATTAACTTATATCAGAATCATAATAATATTTATGATGTCATATATTATTCTTTTATGACTTTATATTACCCATTTATTAACAATTCCAAGTTAATGCAATGTTTTGGGTAATAATCTATTGTTTATCATATGTGTTTTGACTTGTTATTCATGATCATATTACTTAGATCGTGATTTAATTAATTCCAGAATGTATAATATTATTTTTATATAATATATATTCATAATATTAATATATATATATATATATATTTATGAAATTCAATACACCATTCATAGAGACGGTAGACCATACGTCCACATGAACACTGTTTCTGTTTTCTTACCGTATTGAATGGAAGTGAATGAAATATATGTACATATATATATATATATATATCATTAAAGTATAATTTTAATTTCACATATTTCATAATTATGAATAATATATATATTTTTATAATCATTCTTGGATACTGAACATGGAAGATGAGTCTCATCGCGTCGTGGAGATGGTAAGCCGTACGTATGCACGAGTGACAGTATCATCTCTTTAATGGTTAAATGGGTAGGAATTTGATGGAATATAAATTTTACAGAAAAAATATCATGTTATATTGATTATTAAAATCCATTATATTCATCATTATACCCATATAAATAAATGTTACATGAAAAACAATTTACACCACGACGTGCAGACGGTAAGCCGTACGTACGCATGCATGGTGGTAGTGTTTTTCATAGGATGGGTAACATGAGTAATATGGTTATCCCATAATTATAATAAAATATCATAATTTTTAATGTACTAGAGTTATTATTTTGTTTTGTAAACAATAGATAGAGAGGAATTAGACGAAGAAAAGAACTTTGAATAAAGGGATAAAACGATTACCTCTTCTTTGGATGTTTCCTTTTGATTTGTGAAAAAGGACACCTTAGGATGGATTTATTCTCTAAGTGTATCCTATATAATGAAATTATGGTGTTTTAGAGGATAAATGGGAATGGTTTGGCTGAGACTAAGGGATTTTGAGGTGTGAATTCAAGAGAAAGGGAGGTTCCCTTTTATAAGAGAGGTGAGGGTCACTTTAGGGAAAATCTGGAAATATCAATTTATTATAAAAGGATTTTAGGTTTCTAATAGCTAAAAATTGATTTATTTCTAGGATAATATGATTATGGGTATAAATAATCTCAACCAATATATTTTATAAATTTTTAGGTCATAAAATCATCCTTATCTTTTAGATTTTATCCTTAGTTAAACAGTTTAACTCTTACTGTGTCTTCTGGTATTTCTATACTATATGATTAATTTAGTTACTATAAATTTCCAAGAGAACCCTAAGTGAATCATTAATGAAATTTATAACATTATATAAGTCATTATTCTGAATATTATATTTTTAGGATTTTTATATCATTTAATAAAATAGTATTTGTTTTAAAAACTCATTTATGTCAATTTTAAAACTATTTAGTAATTGATTTTTTTAAAGACCTAACAACTTTATTAATTAGAACCAAATGTAATTAATCAAATATAATATTTAATATTAATAGATAAATTATTTTATTTCTATAAAACATTCAAATTATATTTATTTTAATATTTATAATATCATTTATTTTATTCTTTCGCTTATAAGGAAAACACTGCACCATTATTGTGTAATAATAAAATTTAATTATATAATTTTTAAAAATTAAAAATTAAATACCATGATGTATAAAATATTTTTATCTTTATAATTAATTTTTATAGTTTATAGTATCACTTATATAACATGAATTATTATTTTTAGTAATAGATACATGTTTATGTTATACTTTTATTTTATTTAAATTAATTCTTATGAGATGTCATTATCAAACCCAAGTGCCTCCATTGGGTCCCAAAATAAACCCAAGGATGCCCATTGTCAGACATATATAATCCAATAGTATTAGGACATCTGTTAGGGTAGTTTTATATTATTATAATATTATTTTTTACCATTATTTACCTGATTTACCCTTTAACCATGGTAAATAAAAATAATTTCTGAAGTTACTATTCGTATTGCCAAAAAATAAAAGGTACCTATTTAAAAAATTTGGACCTTATAATTATAAATTGGGAATACATTTTTACAAATTCAAAATAATGAAGTTTTAGTAATTAATTAAAAATTAATTCTCGTTGTTAAAACCAGAAAGCAGGTTTTTAAGAAGTAAAAACTATCAAAAGATTGACTTCTGTTTATCTTCAATTTAAAAGTTAAATTACTTAAATTGAGATAAATTATATTAAATGATAAAAATATAGTCCAATTATACTTTAAAATCACTCAAATTTATAATTTAACACTATAAATTATTTCGATTAAAAAGTGGTTTTCAATTAAAATTCAGTATTTTTCAATATTCATCAAAATATATAAGTTGTCAAAAAAGTACCAAAAATTATTTCCAAATAAATTTTCATGTACATCCTTTAAATAATAACTTAATTTCATCAAATTTAATATATAAAAGTGTAAAATATTATATTTGAAAAGGGTTATCCATTAAAAGGCGGAAAACTGCATTTTTTAAAAAATATTTCTTTTATTTGAAAACATTAATTTGTCTTTATGTTATATCTAAGAAACAAAAAATATTAAAAATATATGGGATATATAAAATTTAAAATGTGGTTAATACTATTCATAATCTCTTTTAAACGTCTAGTTTGATAGTTCGTGGTGCGTTTGAACTCGGTGTTGTGTACGTCACACACTATTGAATTATTTAAAAAGGAAGAGTACTATGGAATATTGGAGTGTTACACTAACCATTCAAGAAAACCATGTGAGGGGTGTTTTGAGGTAGTGGATGGTGCACAGTTTTCCTAAAAGTTCACCTGAACTGGGCAGTGTCAAAATTTAGATTTGGATTTTGTGGATCTAATCTGGATTAGCCCCTTAAACAATATTTTTTTCCTCTAAGATGACACTAATTTGATTTTATCTCCAAGTGACGGCTATAAAGACCCTTCCCTTTGATCTGAGAGCGGTCCTTTGGTAAATTATGGTGCATTGAAGTCTCGGTTCCTTGGTGTGTCTCCATTCTTAGTTGTTATCCATGCATATCTTCTTATTCCTTATCCTAGATTCATAGATCTAGAACGTTGGGGATAAATATTAGTTATTTGATTACAATAATGATGTGATGTGTCTTTTTTGATTATATGGAATGATATTTGAGGCGTTTTATTAGAGCTTCTACCATTTTTGTTGGATAATTCTTTTTGTTATTCATTTTCTCCTAGATTCGTAAGGTTGGTGGATTCACTCTCCAAGACACATATTACAACTTGAAGACTTTGTTTGAAATTGTTTGAATTTCATGAAATTTATTGTGAAAGTGATGTGAAATGTTTGGTGAAAACCCTATTTAGTGATAGTTTTGAAACTTATGTAAATTGGTTATTGTGAAAAGTGATGTGTTTTGTATTTTTAAAATGATTTTTTAAAATTATTATTATGTTTGATTCATGGGAATGGTCTGAATTAAATGTTTTCAATAAAAGTTATATTTTCTTGAAATGTATTGAATTGGTTGGTTTGGTAAGGTTTCTTCATACATGATTTGGTGTAATTTCATGCTTTCGATGTGAACTTCAATAAGCGGAATGTACCATTGAGGTACAAGGGATGTGACCCTAGAAAAGGGGTATGTTCCATTTGGGAACAATGTTAATGGACACTTAGTGAAGATTTAGTGGATGTATAGGAGAACAATCATGAGTATGGAATTTTCAATAGATAATTCATGTATTGGTGTGTGTGTGTGTGTGTGTGAATCAATGAAATGGGTCTACGAAATGGAATTGTGAAATTTTTGAAATTCATGTTTGGTTGCATTCATTGGACTTGGTTTTGGGTTTGGAAAAAAATTCTTGGTAAGAAAACTATTTTTCATGAAAATTGATTGTCTTTTATATAAAATGTTTAATTTTTTTTATTAAAGTTATTTTACATAAATTTTCTAAAATTTTCTATCCTAGTGTCACGAGTAGGGAAGTCATTTGGTAAAAATCTAAAGCATTTAATTACTCAACTCTTACTTGATAACTTTGGTGAAATTGTTGATATTTTTTATTAAGACACGAGTAAAGGAAAATTAATTCATTTCTCTTGTGATGAATCATGATACATTGGTAATGGCTTATAGAGTTGGACCTTAAAGCTTGTTGGATTCTGTGGAGTTAGTGTCTTTGGATACATTGAGTTTTGATGGTTTTTTCTTCCACTTTATACATTGATAATCATTTTTTGTTTCTATATTTTAATATATTATGTTTTTTTTGTTTTGGTCACTTGAGAGGTATGAAATTTTTATCATGCATCATGTAGTGGTTTTTTCATTATGGTTTTCTTGGTAGTGGTTGTTTTATTTTAATAGGGAAATTTCCCCCCAATTTTATTTAATTAGTCTGCATTTATTTAGAGATTTGGTGTATTGGGGATGTCACATAAGGCCACGTAATATCTTATCACCTTACCAATCCAATGAGAAGGGATATGATGTTACAAATGGTGTCATTCTTGGCTGGTCCATATTTTGTTTTGGGCTAAATGGTCTTGTTCTCTCTTGGAATTTAAAATTCATTTAGGTTTAGTCGTTTAGTCGGGATGTTAGAATGAATATAGGATCATACGAACATAAAATATAGGGAATAAAATGTTTTAGCTAACCTATTTATGGTTAACCTCATGTCACCAGGTAGTTGGGTACATAATTTTTCTGAGACACACATAGGAGTTATAATATCATTTTCAAGGGTTTTTCAAATGAAAAGAGCATGGAATGCATTATACAAATGACTTCCCACTAGGAGTACATATTTACTTTTGAGTAATAATTTATGAATGGGTGAAAAATATTTTTTTTAAACGAAATTAACTTGTTTTCAAATGTGACATTTTGAAAAAAAACATGGTAGTGGTGTTCTGAGAATGGTATGATTTTAAAAATATTGGTGGAATTATCAAAGATATTAAGAAAAGTAAATGTTGAATTTTAGAAAAAATATTATAGGATTTGTGATGTGGTAAATTTTGAAATTACTAAGCCTTCAATTGAAATAGAGTGAGACTTAATGGAATCTGATTTCATTATAGAAAATTTCACCCAATAGGCATAGAAGAAACTGACTTGATGATACTTCCTAGGATTTTGTTGCACCTGATCCACAAGTGAACCAATAGATGGTTCAAATTTTTTTACAGGAATTTCAAGCTGTGGATAGAGGGAATATATGGTATTAACCAATACAAGTGGATATTTCCATTTAGTTTTGGAGGCAATATCCACCCATAATTCATGGTGATTTTGAACCATAAGATGAAGCGGTGTTGCCAAATATGATGGAATTGAATCTTTGATTTCCTATGCATAATGGGTGAGCTAAAAGTTAAGTTGAGAAAGTATATGATATAGGATGATGAATTCCCATGGTGGGATTTATCACTTCATGATAAATTATACTAATTCATTGCATTGGATTATTTTTAAGAACTTTTCCACAATCATTTATGTCCTCATACATTCAAGATTTCATGAGTGATGGAATTTTTAATCTTGAAGTAGGAGAATCTCTTGGTGATAGAGTATGCGGATCAAATTATGAATTTAGTCTACTTTGCATCTGAATTTCATGCTACTGCATCCTTGAAGGAACGTGTTTATTAATTGGAGATGATGAAAGAAACTCTCTAAAAGATTTATATGAATTATATAACGGATTATATTGAGATGGTCATCAGAGAAATGGTTGTAGAAAGAGACATATCAGGGTCTATGGGTGGAGGAATAATGTTGATAGTTATGGGAAATGGTGGGAACTCTAAGAATGGAAATAACCAGAAATGGGACACCTATTTCCAAGATACTGTAATGACTCCGAATTAGACAACAATATCAGTGAATCTTCCTCCTAACTGAAGAGAAAGCCTAGATTTTCTTAGTGTGGATATTTTGATCACATGAAATGATACTGTATGGAATAGCCTAGATCATTCCACAATTGTAACCAAATGGGGCATCTTCAGAGCTATTCTCACAGTGCTCCAAGTTCGAGAGCTTGGGACACATATCATGTATTGTATACATCTTATAATTAGAGGGGATGTGGACATCAAAATACCTATCATCAGTAGAAATGAGTAATCCATGGTGATTCTATAAATACCATGTCTTCCCAAATAGTGAGATCATAGCATGGAACAAAAGAACAAAGTGTAGTGATTAATACATTATATGGATCTGAGAAAGTGATTTTGGGTGATCAATCTAGTCTATAAATTTAGATATGTTTTTCCTTTTCTTGTAATACTTTGAAATATTTCTATATATATTTTTAGAGCTAGGAACTCATCCAACGTTCAATTCTGGGACCTAGTGTGACCAGGATTAATTTTATAAAAATATTAAAAATATTTTATATCATGCGTGTAGGGTTTCTAAAATAAAATGTGATAAACCATAAAATGAACCTTATATCATAAATATGATTCCATGTTTGAGTCAATAATGACTTTTTTACTCGATTCATGACCTAAAATAGGTCAGATCATTGACTTAAAACATCATAAACATTGGTGGTACATCTAGTGGATTATTTAATTTACAAAATTAATTAATTCATTCATTCAAACTAAACATTTTTTCTAAAAAAATATTCATAGTGATGTACTTTAGATTAGAATCATAATACTATCATCTATAATTATTTTCTTCCTCTCCTTCCATTGGAGAATCACATTAGAGTATGAAGAAACACTATATCATAGAAGATTGGGATGTATTGAATGCACACCGGCCTATGATTGTTGGAGAGTGTGTTCTGTGACGAGGTATGATTCTATATCCCATATGGACTCATCAATTTGTTATTTATTCCATTTTTGATTTAATTGATTTATAAGATCAATCACTATCTTGGATCTACACCAATTTCATCATTTTCATGCATCAGAGTATCAATTAAATTTATTGAAAATGGGACGTAGAATGACAGTAGAATAGTATACATGGTGTAGATACAAAAAAAATAGATCAGACCAATAAAGAGAAATATTATTCTATTACCAACACAGGGGGATATATACAGAGAGTGGAAAAACAACACATCAATTATTTTCAACCCATATCCGGAGAGTAGACTCATCCAACCATGAGAATTTAAATATGGAAAGTGCATGTCATACTCCATTTATCTTTTCATATCATGGAGAGATAGTAACCAATTAAAAATATATGTACATGGATTCATATATTTTTATATATATACATATATATATATATATATTCAGACAAACAATAACAAATTAGAGAGTAAGGGGATCACCATATCATTGATTAGCCTAAGAAGAAGAGTCCTCAATAGTTCCAAAATCCTATCAGCGATGCCCAATATCTCACACATCTTCCAAGAAGAAACCATCCATTTCAATCCATGCCTCATAAATATGCAACACCCATTACCTGGATCTTAAAGAGGGTTCCAGTATGATGGTATAAGACCCAATTCCCAGTATAGATGGAGGGTTCCACTCTAGAAGTCCTTGAGGACCCACTACTCATCTCTACTGGAAGGTACCACTTCGAAGTCGTCAAGGACCCACTGAGAATCTCTACTAGAAGGTGCCACATAGTAGTCATCGAGGACCCACTTCCTGGATCTACTTGAGAGTACCACTATGTAGTCATCAATGACCCAATACCCACCTCTACTATAGGGTACCCCTCGGTAGTCATTGAGGACCCACTACCCAGCTTTACTGGAGGGTTCCACTTTGTATTCATCAAGGCCCCACTAACCATCTCAACAAGAGGGTACCACTTAGTAGTTGTAGAGGGCCCACTTCCAATCTCTACTAAAGGGAACCACTTGATAGTTATCAAAGACCCACTTACCAAATCTACTAGAGGGTACCACTCACTAGTCTTGGAGGAACCAATACCCCACTCTAATGGAGGATACCACTTGGTAGTTTTTGAGTACCCATTGGCCTGTTCTTTTGGAGGGTACTACTCAGATGTCGTCAGGTGATCCTGCACGATCAATGTTGTAATCAAGCATCTCCTAATCAAGATTCATTTCTAGAATAATCCACATCATATCCTATAATTCACAATCAAGGGAACCATCACATTATAAATGAAAAAAATACCCAGGATATGAAACTTGAGTGGAAAAAAATGAGTTCAAATGAAGGAGATACGAAACCTAGAAATTTCCTAAAAAGGAACCATAGGGTACATGATGTGTGAGGGGAACCACACGGTGTGTATTCACACACCACCTATAGGACATGTCCATTACTAGGACATGGTTACTGACCCATTTATTAGTACATGTTGTGAAGGTGGACAGCACGGCATGTCCAGACTAACTAGGATCGGGACGTGTCCTTCTGGTTGTGTCTGTGTACTCCAGTATACGGTTGTTTACTCCCAAATGGGATTATGTCTGTGTGATCTGAAACATGGATTGGTTATCTGTGGATGATGTACAAGTCATGTGAGAGGGTTATACATCATAAAATCCTTATAATTTCATAAAACCCTATCCAATGCAGCTAGGGGGATACATGTAGTGTGTTCATCCCTATAGACAGTGTGTAGTTAGTGTTTTTTCAAAATTCTAGATCCACAATCTGCACATTGAATCAGTACGATCCTCCACATTACCCACCTCGATTCAACCCAATACTATAGAATCTTGGATCCACTCCTCATTTCCATCTACCATTCACTAGAAATCAGATATTGTCGAGCCACGATAGTTTTATCGTGAGTTACTCACAATGTAGTGACTTCCATCAACATTGATTCATTCAATTATCATCAATAAGACATCCATGTCTCAAAAAAATCTCATATTTTTGCCTAATTCTCTCATTCACTCCTTGAACAATATTGTTTTGTGGTTTTGATGGTCCAATCAGGCTCAGTACTGCCTGATAAAGTTTATCCATAACTGCAGGGTTAAACTAGTAAGGAATGAAAATAAATCATGGGGAAAGGCACAGGGAAAAAAGTTTAATTTTTTTTCACTATATTTCTTTTCCATTGAACAATAATTAGGACTCAGGGTTAGAAAAAAATTTAAATAATCAAATTAGATGATACTTGGGTGCATGAAAATGCTGTAATTGGCATATATCCAAGAACAAAGATCATTCTTCTCATTCTTCTTTATCAAAGAGGGAGTAATGAAAAAATTGATGATTCCTACCTAGATATTGGATCATTATTATTCAAACAAAGCACAGGGAAACTATCAAAGGAAGTAATTGCATTTGATTCATCTTGATCAACTATAATAGAAAGTTACATCATTGTCTGAGGTGATTCATTGGAAGAAGGAGGATGGAGAATCTCTCCAAAGTTACCATGATTATGAGGCTAATCATGGTTGAATATTAGTGGTTTTATATTAATAAACTTTTCATTTAGGTAAAAAACAATCGAACAAATTAATTAATTATTGATTCCATTAAACATACTGCACACTAGCGAGGTGTTCAAATTCCCCACGCCAACCTATTTAAGGTAATTACTAGGTTATACTACATGTTATAGAATAAAAGGTGGTCTCTGATTTATGATATGTGATTACATTTAATAGTTATTCAGTTTTATTTAAGAAATTGTGCATTATCAATATAAAACATATTTAATATTTTTATAAAATTAATTCTAGGAACACAAGGACTCAAAATTGCACACCGTCTTAGTGCCTAGCTATAAAAATATATGTAGAAGTATTTAAAAATATTAAGATAAAATAATCTAGTCTCTACATAATTCCTTACATAATGATTTTAATCCCCAAAAATTAAAAAAAACATCTCAGTATACTGAGCCCATATCTTCTCTCCAGCTTCCAAGAGATCTCCTAAAAATTCTCGTGCACCCACAACATGCGAACCAAAGGGATGGTGCATCCATGCATGGTCCTCTATTTTCAATCATAGATCACCAAAGGGTGATCCAAAATGTTGGATCCATCCTAAATGTATATCTCTCCCCATTCAATGAATTGTGTTTTGGTCATGCACATATCTTATTAGGTATGACACATAGAACACATTGTGCACCTGATCCAAATGTGGCAGTACAATGAGGCATTAAGAATCCTCATGACCCTCTGTATGATCTCGAATATCTTGAAGAACCTCAGGGATATATTGCATCCCTATTTCAACCAATTGAGTACTCATCCTGGGGAGACTCTCAGGATATCATGGACTCCCTCCTCGAACTCCAAGGGCCCACGAGGTGATTTGCATAATATTTATGTCTGCTCTGGGCCTTCCTCATTTGCTAATAGATGGCCTGAACCTTAATTGTAATCTCCTATAACATCTCTAGGCCTACAAAAAATGTCTTACGTATCTATTTATAGATCATGACTAATCTATAGTGTCTCTCATAGAAGTCCTCCAAAGGTTCTATGTTGATGGTAGAGTGGTATTTGTTGTTCCATGCAAACTATACCTAGGGAAAGTCCTCCTCCTAACACTAGAAAAAGTATAACATGAAATCCATCACCTTATACTCCCACACATAGATTATGTGATCAATATTCCTGTCTATTTAGGGAAGAATGGTTGTACTCATCCTAATGTGGTTCCTAAATGCCTCATTCATGCCTCTCCACAATCATGGCATAAACCATGCATCACGATCAAGGACAATAATAGAGGGTACCCCATGAAGTAAAATTATCTCCTGTATGTACAACTTCTCAAAAATATCAACTTAAAAATTCTTCATAACATCAATGAAGTGTGATGACATTGTGATTTGATCAACTATATCCTAGTTGGTGTCATTACGCTTCGATGTCTATGGAATACCAGTCACTAAGTCCATAGATATTCCATCCCACATCCATTTTGGGTTCTCATGTGGTTTCAAAAAACCAACTAGATCTTGGTTATTATCCTTAACCTATTGACAGGTAATGTGATAAGATATTATTGGTCTCAAGAGTTGATACTCATGTATCCCAACATCCAACAGTTTCTCCATTAGGAGTACTACCCCTCCTTTTTTGTGCTTAGTTTGGATTTGGGAGTATCTTCAGCTGAAATAGGGAGGGATAGCAATGGAAAAGTATACAATAAGGTTTAAAGATCTTACACATTACTTTCCTAATGTTGTCTATGAGTGATACTTCCAAGCATGGATGTTTGATAAGGGAATCTGCATAAGGATATTTTCTATCATGGTTCCCCTGTGCACCCCACCTATGTTGGGGTGATGAAGAGGATTATAGTGATAGAGAGATTTATATTGAAGGTACTCTAAGAATCTAGAGATGGTATTTGGTGTCACCAAGATAATTCGTCTACAGTAGCTAACAGGACCAATCAACAAGGTCTCAATATTGGAGGTAAATTTACAATAATACTCAGGCATGTGTTCATACAGTATAGAGATAGTCCAGAGAATTATGGAATCATGGAGTGTTTTGGTGCTCTTATTGTGATATTCATGGTTTCATTTGATGTGACTAACTGACCAGACATGCCGAGGATCACATTATGGTAGATGATGGAATGCTATGGCATCGGTAGTGCCATGATTAGGGATCTACCTAGTGAGGAGAAGGTGTTCCATAGGGAGGTGGATCTAGAATATGAGAAGAAGGATCTATGGGTGGTGGATAATTCTAAGAGATCTTTCCACCACCACCACAACCACCAGGTGACCTACATCAGGCTTAGGGAGCTCGCTAGAAGGGTTTCAAATAGTTGTAGGCTTTGGAGTTTAAGGAACCTATAGCACATGATATGATCAGAGTTATGATATTTGATTATTCTACTCTTTCTTTAGTATTAGTATAATCGTATTCCATTAATTCATTCATATCTTTTCATCACATGCGAGAGCTGGAGCTCCTGATTGAGGTGTTAATGCAACAGCTTCACCTTGAGGTTCCTATTAGGAACACTTATAATTTATCTTTTAACTTTCTAAAGTGTGAACTATCGCTTAGCAGTTAGAGGTTCACAAGGGACCTTTGGGTCATAAAAATGGAACCCTATTATTTCATATTGGGTATGGATTGATTACCCATTGACCGATCCCATATTGACTGTCACCATAGATGATTTGGATGCCAACACACAAATGGGATAATATTCTCCTTTACTGGAAAGAGATATATCATAGTAGGATGAGTAGATTCTATGAGAAGGTGGTTGCATACCATCACCCATTAGTTAGTGAGTATAACCCTGGGTGTGCCATGATCTTCAGGCATCCAGATTCCTTCAGTTGTAGAGTATTATATATACTTCTTACCTAAGTACATTTAGGGACTAACTATGAGGTGGGATATGGATTTTCACATCAACTTACATCCATACACCACTCTGATATCTTATTCAACATATCAGATGACCCGACTGAGCTCAAGGAGATGTGGTTACAGTTTGAGGACCATTGAGAGAAGGATTTAATCAAGACCAATGTGTCCCCCTGGGAAGATCTAGTGTTTTTCGTGAAAATTGTGGATGGGATATTGTGGATTTACATTGATTATCATTTCCTAAACCAGGCCATGATAAAGAAAGAGTATCCCTTATAGAGGATTAATGACCTCTTTAACCATTGGTGAGGAATGAATTTTTTTCTCAAAGATCAATCAGAAGTCCATCTACCACTAATTGAGTGTTTATTATGCTAACATTATAATGTTTTCATTCTGATTTCACTATAGAAACAATGAGTTCCTAGTGATTCCCTTTGGTTTGATTAATTCCCCCAGCATGGTTATGGATTCGGTGATCCAATTTTTTATACATTCAAGGACAAGTTTGTTTTTATTCATTGATGACATACTCATCTAATCTACATCAGAATTGGATCATGCAGAGAAATTGTGGATGGTTATAGAATTTCTTCAAGAGCATCAATAGAATGGGAGGCTCTCAAAGTGCTAGTTGTGGATTCATGATGTCGAATTTCTAGGGAATTTCATTTCTATGAATGTTTTTTTGATGGACCCAGCGATGATCGATGTAGTTATTCCTTGGGATCCACCTAGGATCATGTCAAAGGTGAAAAGATTTCTTGTCTTGGTGGGGTACTATATGAGATTTGTGGCATAATTATCTTAAATTGAATCCCATTTGACCACCCTAATGTATAAAGGGAAACTGTTTACCTGATCTAAACTATTCCAAAAGGCCTTATCGGAGTTGAGGATGATGATGATGAGTGCCGCTATGTTGAGACTACTAGAGGAGGGCATGGAGTGTGTATATTATTAAGATTCCTCAGGATATGGTCTTGGCTATGTGTTGATTTAGTGAAATGCAGTTATTGTATATGGGTCAAGGAAGTTGAGAGACCATAATAATAACAACATGACTCACAACCTAGAGATGTTAGTGGTAGTATTCCCTTTGAGAATGTGGAGGTAAAACATTTTGGGGGAGTGCTTTGGGGTTTACTGAAACCATCAGAGTCTCAGATACGTTTTCACACTATGGGACCTAAACTTGAGACAATTTCCCTAGTTGGAGTTATTAGAGGACTATGACTCTAAGATAATATACACTCTGGGGAAGGGAAACATTATAGGTGATTCTAATAGTGGTAAGTCGTAGGCTCTCTAGGTGTATGAGGATTCATAGCAGTTACCATGCTTTCTGCTATCCCTGATGGAGTAGGAGGGTATATCTATTCTATAGTCGATGGGGTTGACTCTACTTCTCAAGTGTGTGAGTGATTCCAAGATGGGATAAATCGATTATGAGGTCTTTCTTGACTAGATATGCATGGTGGTTTAAGATGATGGATATTATTAAGGAGTTAATCAAATCATGTTTTTCCAGGGATGGTTGGTGGTTCCAGTCATGATGAGGGAGGATGAGATGTGCGAGTTGCCTACTTCTCTCCTAGTTGTTCATCCCATTATTTGGAATATGTACAATGACCTTCAGTGGAAATTTTTGTGGTCCTGCATGAGATATAGAATAGATCAGTTCATCTCTTAGTTCCTCACCTATCTGATGGTGATGGATGAGAACCAAGTTCTTTAAGGTTTTTTGTTGCCACTTCAGATCCTAGAATGGATGTGGGATAGAATATCCTTGGACAAAGTGGTTGGACGTCCATGGAAAAAGAAGGGCCATGATTGGTTGAGGATGGACCATAGTAGAAAAAAATCATACACAAATAACCATCTTATGATCTTGGAGTTCGATAGGGGAGAAAAAATGTTCCTTAGATACTCCCCATGATAATTATTGTGGAGTCTCATCCAGTTAGGAAAGTTATCCCAAAGGTTCACCAAGCCATTCAAGATTCTGAATAGGGTTGGAGATATAGATTTCCATCTATCACTACCCCAAAAGATCAATCAGGTTCATAACATATTCTCCATGTTTTAGTTGACTAGATACACACATGATCCCATGCATGTAATTTACTGGGGATAGCTGAACATTGAGGATGGAGTCACCTCTGTGGATCACTAGGTGGTAAATTGAGGATTAAGAAGAGAGAATCCTATGTGGATGGAAAAACCATTTGGTTTGTGGGTTGTCTCAGCAATGACGTGCATCCTTTTCATGAGGATGGTCAAGTTTACATTTATAAAGACCCAAGACATAGCACAATGGCTAACCTCAGGGTCGCTCTTAAGGAAGCAGCGTCAAATGACTAAGTGGTATTCCGAAAATCATTTTGTGTTTTTTTATATTTTTAAAACAGGAAAACACAACTCCTAAGGAAACAATAATCAGTGCTGAAAATCACATTAGAGAGAGAAATAGTGATGGAAAAGTGCAGAAACATAGGGACACAGGACAAAACCAAGAAAAGAAAGCAAGCACAGACACACCACAAGGTACAGAACAAACAAATGACACCAAGACACAGAAGATAAAAGTTAGTGTGAACAAGGTCGGACCATGGTTAATCCGCCCTATATTCCCTATCCTAGATCAACATAAGAAATTAATCAACAATTCTAAACTTCGCCCAGTGCATGACTGATGTCTCAGATCACACACCAATCTCTCTTAGAAATTAAACACTCAAGCATCAGAGTTCTTCAATACTCAAGCGTTTCTCCAATCATGCAACGTGATTCACTCAGTAAAGTCATTCCAGCCAAATATTGCACTAGGTGAAATTATCCTGCTGAGATTGTCAAATTGGACAACCAATCTTTATTCTTAGTTTGAGAAATCAAGAGAGGAAGGGGAGAAGAATTGAGACTAGAGAGTAGCACCCCAATCCAGTGCAAGGATGTTCTCTCACGCACTCCAAATCACTTTTAGAGTTTACTAAGGCTAAGAATAAAATAGTGATCGCATTGATGCTTAGATCTCCAGACTGCATCAGGTTCCTTAACATGGATCAAGCCCTACAAATTAGATCTCCATTTCTAGAGATTTGAGATCACAGACACAAAACGAAGAGAAGAAAAATGAACAACACATCATAAACGAAACAAAGATCACAATTCGAATTACAAAACATGCAACAAATGTATTTATAGACACAACAGAAAACACCAAAAAAAGCAGTGGAGGAGAGGCAGAGAATGGAGGAGCAGGTCCCATCTCTAAGTTGAAGTTGGTCCGTGTAACGACCCAAAATTTTGAATAAATCTGGTTTCCTAATTTTATGTGTTATTTTATTTTTATAATCAAAAAAAATGTTTCATTTGATAACATGAGTACAATTAAAATGATACCGTTGGGTTTTGACTGTTATATTACCATTATTCAATAGGACCCCTAGAAACTAAATGTTTTGATTATTGTCTCTAAATACAAGTCATCATGGTTAATTATTATAGAAAGAAGATTCGATGGCCTCACCCAGTAGTCTTGGACTGATCGAATCCCATCTAACAGAACTTGGGAAGGAGGTAGCACCACTGGGCTTTACTTTGGACCAAACCCAAGCCGAACTTCATCGTGTGAAGCTAGAACAAAATCGCTTTTGCGAGAAGTTAAAACTGATAGAAATTACTACTTGTGCGATGTTGTCCGAGCCTCCCTCAGATTCTCTCACCTTATCACACCTTACACTTAGGTCCTATGCTGGTGTGATAAGGGGCTATGTAAGGAGACCATAACTGCCTTGTGTAACCCTTTGTTTTAAATAAAAATTTTGATTTCTTCTTATGATGATGTTTATGAATTTTCAAATGTCCGGATAAATATAGTATGCATATTTTTGATGAATTTTAGAAAAAGGATATTTTAAAAATTTTTAGGTAAACCTTAAATAATTAAAAATGTGTAATGATTTTGAAAAAATGGTCTTCTACAATTATGTCCAGTACGAAATTTAAAGACTAATAAGATCAACTTGATTTTTGATGAATAGTAAATTATGAATAGTGATTTTACGCTTAGGATTAGTAATGTGACAAAATGGATTAGTAATTTCACTCAAAGAAAGTTATAATATAATTTAGACACCTAGATTAAGTAATGTGATTCGATAAAATGGGTAAATAGCGGTTTCATAAATTATTAGCCAAGTATTAGTTTTTTTAGGTGAATAGTGTTTTTTTAATTAAAAATTTAATTAAAAATAATTAGAGAATTATTTTTATAAAAAGGGCTTTATTTTTGAACTCAGAGCATCGATATTATGTTATGGTAATTTTTGGGGATTTTTCTGAAAAAAATGAATTCTCGGTGAATAGTGTTCTTATTTAAAAATTAAATTAAAATTATTTAGAAAATTATTTTTATAAAATGGAGTTCATAAATGTAATTAGACATCGATATTTGGTTAAGGTGAAATTTTGAGATTTTTCTGAGAAAGATGAATTTTTCAGTGAATAGTAAAAATGCAGTTTTAGGGTTTCGATATGTTTAATGACATCATAACTGTGTCATGATGATTCCATGAGATATTTTAAGGTTTGGCCGGCCAAGGGTGATGAATTATTGTTTTGGGGGCCCCATGTGGCCTAACTCCATGGTAAATGCCAAGGGAGAGCACATGGATTTGAGAAAAGCACTTGTGAGGTGTCCCTTGGCCCTTAATGCCTTGTCCCCTCACTTTCCCTATAAATACCCACCCTTTCCTCCTTTAGTTTTCACTCCCAAATCTCCCCAAACGAAGTTCTGGTCTCCTTACCTCCCAAGGAGTCCTTCCAAGTTTCCCCCAAGCCCTCAAGGTCCAAAACCTTTGAGTTTTAAGAGTTACGTTTTAAGGTAAGGGATCCGACCTCTCTCTTTGTTTTCATGTATTCTCTTTTATGTCATTCCTTTTATGCTCCATGTTATTATGTGAGAGGATGATCTTTTATATTCCTCTTACTTCCCTTTTTATGGTCATATGATGAGAGACCCCCTCTTACGCTCATTATTTCATTTTATGAATGTTTAAGTGGCGTCGTTAGGCTGCCGAAATTTTTGTAACGGATTCTTTCACCCTTCTCATTTTCAAGTTCTATTTTCTTGTCAAGTCTTTCAAGTTAATTTTTATTATGTTGGGTTATGATCTCTATATCTATCATACTGGAACTCTTATTTTCATATGATTAGAGACCCTATTTGATCTTTTCAATTCATTTTTTGAAGCTTAAGTGACGCCGTTAGGCTGCCGAATTTTTAAGGGGATTCTTTCACCCTTCTCATTCTTTTCAAAGTTCTACTTTCATGTCAAGTCTTTCAAATTTCTTCTTTTATGTTGGGGTATGATCTCTATATCTATCATACTGAACTATTATGTTCACATGATTAGAGACCCGATTTTATCTTTTCAAATCATTTTTGTTGAAGTTTAAGTGACGTCGTTAGGCTGCTGAATTTTCATAAGAGAAATCTAATTTTTGTCTTCCTTCCATGTTTTTCATTTCAAATGGTATGTCCATAAAATTCCATTACCATGTTCATATATCCTTATTATTCTGCCCCTCTACTGTTTTATGGGTCATTATGAATGTTTGACCCATGTCCCCTCTCTTTCAATGTTTTCTAAAACCCCGAAACGTAGTCGTTATGCTGCAGGATTTTCGTCTTAAAATGCCTCTCTCTTTTCTCAAAATTTTTTTATGTTATAAAGTGAATACTCAAAGATCTTATTTCTATAGGTTTATTCACATATATATCAAAATGTTATATTTTAAATTCTGGGATTTACATACATGAAACCCGCTTTCCCTTTTCGTGGGATTAAAGTGACATAAAGATCATGTCTTTAAAGTAGTTTTTAAAACGTTATGATTATGTAATGAAACCCATTTATTTTATGTTATATGGGTTGTTTATGAAATGATTGATTATTATATATGTGGATCACATGATAATAAAGACATGTCAAGGGTATGCCCAGATAGCGCTCCAATGCATTGGGTAAAGACTTAATCTCTAGATATGACCATTTTTAACGACGCCTTGGTGAATAACCTTGGTAATTTTTAATGACACCTTGGGGATGGACCTTGGTGAAACGAAACGATTTTCAATATTAAATGTTGTAGACAAATATTCAAGTTATGAAAAATGTTATTTTTATTATGATATATCTCATGATCTATTTCTCATGCCTTAAAGTTCTTTTCATGACCTTATTGAAGTATCTCAAGTTCAAATGTAAAATGTTTCTCTTGTTTCCCTTACTGGGCCTTCTACTCACCCTTTATTTTGATGTATGTCCCCAGGTTATGAGATGTAGTAATGAATCTAGGATGAACATGAGGAGAAGCCTTTCAAGTGTTTAAGAAGAATGTTTTATGTTTTCATGTTTTAAGTTCTCGGTTTCCAAGACACTAAACCATAAAGATCCTCAGTTTTGTAAAATGTAATGAAAGTTTATGTGATAAAAAGGAGGGATGCTATAGTTGGTATCAAAGGATGGTTTAGTTATTTGTGGAAATTAGGATATAAAAACAATAGGAATAAGCCTATATAAAATTTTATATATAGGAAATCTTCCTGGTATTTTGGTAAGTATTGAGTAATGGGTTGCCAAGAAAATACATCCCTGTCTGGATACGAGTAGGTAGAGGTGGATCTAGCACAGATGTACATAGGGGTAATACCCGAAAGCACCTCTTTGAGCTAGACTCAAACGGGAACTAGTACACGACAACGAGCCTTGCTTAACTCTTGGTTACGACACTCTCGGGGGATATGCTTTGGTAAATTCATAAGCTTAGTATGAACCATTGTTAAAGGAACAAAGATAAAATAAAATAAAGATTCACATAATAATATATGATCATGGATAACATATATGTGAACCTATGGGATCACGAGTTAGGGTAAAATTTTCTTCTAAAAGTTATCCTTATATGATTTAAGTTCCTTTTCATGATTATTAGCTAAGTATTCAAGCCCCTAATTGTACTTTCTTTTCGTAGTTAATGGCGGGAAATGGAAGAACATGTCCCAACAACCAATTTGATAGGAAATCTGATGATTTACATATTAATATGATAGACATGATTAGGGGATTAAAAGATGATTATTATTTTGGAAGAAGTTCACTATTTTCGGGACCCTATATGATCGAGGTAAATAGATTACTACGATATTTTCATTGAGAAGTAAGGTTAACTTATATTTTGAAGAATCTATGAATTTAAGGTGGACTTATAGTAATTTAGGTTACTTATGGGAATGATTAACCTATCTTAGCTAAAATATGTTTAGGTTAGCCACTTTTGTTATAAGATGTTAGGAGTGGTTGATGTTGTTTGGAGATGAACAATGAAGTTTATTTTGGAAGACTATGTTATCAAATCCCTCTTGTATTTGGGTTTCAATCTTAGTTTGGTTTATTTTGAGGAATCTTAAGGACCGTTATTTATGGGATGGTCTATGATGAACTTTCGGCAGTACCCTGGAATATTGAAGATTTAAAAGTAGTTTCCATTCCTATGGGATTATTTCTTTTTGAAGAGTTGTTTTACCTTACCCTTTCTGTTTTTGGGATAATGTTTAAAGATAGATGAAATAGATAGTTAATATTTTTTGGATTATGTGATTCTCTAGAAGATGATTCTTGTGTTTTGATGAGACCATGTAGTTTTGAATGCTCATCGTTTGGAGAAAAGATTAGTTTTGGTAGAAACTTATTAAAGGATCAAACTCTAAATGAAGGTAGGTATATTTTCTTATGTTTTTTTCTATGTAGTAAATGAATTCCTTAAAATTATGAAATGGAACGTAAAACAAAAATGTTGTTGGTTTACGTTTCCTTCTAGGTAATCAAAGACTATTTACACACATCAAAAGTTTGGGATTTTCATATGGTTAACTTTCTCCTAATCATGTTTTATATCACTCTACCTCAGAACTTGACCCTTTGTTTTCTCCTCCATTTCCATGTTTTCCTACATAGAATCCTAGTGTGGGCTAACTCGGGTGACCTTTGTACTTCCCTTTATTTCTTTTAAAGTAATAGTTTTACTAAATCCTTTTCCGATGTGGGACTTTCAATTAAATTTCAAAACCCAATTTTAAAAATTGCGAGGACGCAATTTCTTAAGGAGGGAAGATTGTAACGACCCAAAATTTTCAATAAATCTTGTTTCCTAATTTTATGTGTTATTTTATTTATATACTCAACAAAAATGTTTCATTTGATAACATGAGTACAGTTAAAATGAGACCGTTGGGTTTTGACTGTTATATTACCATTGTTCAATATGATCCCTAGAAACTAAACGTTTTGATTATTTTCTCTAAATACAAGTAATCTTGGTTAATTATTATAGAAAGAATATTTGATGGCCTCACCCAGTAGTCTTGGACCGATCGAAGCCCATCTAACAGAACTTGGGAAGGAGGTAGCACCACTGGGCATTGCTTTGGACCAAACCCAATCCGAACTTCATCGTGTGAAGTTAGAACGGGATCGCCTTTTCGAGAAGTTCAAACTGATAGAAATTACTACTCATGCGATGTTGGCTGAGCCTCCCTTGGATTCTCTCACCTTAGCACACCTTACACCTAGGTCCTATGCTGGTGTGATAAGGGGCTATGTAAGGAGACCGTAACTGCCTTGTGTAACCCTTTGTTTTAAATAAAAATTTTGATTTCTTCTTATGATGAAGTTTATGAATTTTCAAATGTCCGGATAAATATAGTATGCATATTTTTTATGAATTTTAGAAAAAGGATATTTTAAAAATGTTTAGGTAAACCTTAAATAATTAAAAATGTATAATGATTTTCAAAAAATGGTCTTCTACAATTATGTCCAGTACAAAATTTAGAGACTAATAAGATCAACATGATTTTTGATGAATAGTAAATTATGAATAGTGATTTTACCATTAGGATTAGTAATGTGACCAAATTGTTTAGTAATTTCACTCAAAGAAAGTTTTAATATAATTTAGACACCTAGATTAAGTAATGTGATTCGATAAAATGGGTAAATAACGGTTTCTTAAATTATTAGCCAAGTATTAGTTTTTTCGGGTGAATAATGTTTTTTTAATTAAAAATTTAATTAAAAATAATTAGAGAATTATTTTTATAAAAAGGACATTATTTTTGAACTCAAAGCATCGATATTATGTTATGGTAATTTTTGGGGATTTTTCTGAAAAAAATGAATTCTCGATGAATAGTGTTCTTATTTAAAAATTAAATTAAAATTATTTAGAAAATTATTTTTATAAAATGGAGTTCATAAATGTAATTAGAGCATCGATATTTGGTTAAGGTGAAATTTTGAGATTTTTCTGAGAAAGATGAATTTTTTAGTGAATAGTAAAAATGCAGTTTTAGGGTTTCGGTATGTTTAATGACATCATAACTGTGTCATGATGATTCCATGAGATATTTTAAGGGTTGTCCGGCAAAGGGTGATGAATTATTGTTTTGGGGGCCCTATGTGGCCCAACTCCATGGTAAATTCCAAGGGAGAGCACATGGTTTTGAGAAAAACACTTGTGGGGTGTCCCTTGGCCATTAATGCCTTGTCCCCTCACTTTCCCTATAAATACCCACCCTTTACTCCTTTAGTTTTCACTACCACCTCTCCCCCAACGAATTTCTGGTCTCCTTACCTCCCAAGGAGTCCTCCCAAGGTGCCCCCAAGCCCTCAAGGTCCAAAACCTTTGAGTTTTAAGAGTTACGTTTTAAGGTAAGGGATCTGACCTCTCTCTTTCTTTTCATGTAATCTCTTTTATGTCATTCCATTTATGCTCCATGTTATTATGTGAGAGGATGTTATTTTATATTCCTCTTACTACCCTTTTTATGTTAATATGATGAGAGACCACCTATTACTCTCATCATTTCATTTTATGAACGTTTAAGTGGCGCCGTTAGGCTGCCGAAATTTTTGTAACAGATTCTTTCACCCTTCTCATTATCAAGTTCTATTTTCTTGTCAAGTCTTTCAAGTTAATTTTTATTATGTTGGGGTATGATCTCTATATCTATCATACTGAACTATTATTTTCATATGATGATATAACCTATTTGATCTTGTCAATTCATTTTTTGAAGCTTAAGTGACGCTGTTAGGCTGCCGAATTTTTAAGGGGATTCTTTCACCCTTCTCATTCTTTTCAAAGTTCTACTTTCATGTCAAGTCTTTCAAATTCCTTTTTTTATGTTGGGGTATGATATCTATATCTATCATACTGAACTCTTATGTTTACATGATGATAGACCCTATTTTATCTTTTCAAATCATTTTTGTTGAAGTTTAAGTGACGTCGTTAGGCTGCCGATTTTTCATAAGAGAAATCTAATTTTTTTCTTCCTTCCATGTTTTTCATTTCAAATAGTATGTCCTTAAAATTTCATTACCATGTTCATATATCCTTGTTATTATACCCCTCTACTGTTTTATGGTTCATTATGAATGTTTGACCCATGTCCCCTCTCTTTCAATGTTTTCTAAAACCCCGAAATGTAGCCGTTATGCTGCAGGATTTTCGTCTCAAAATGTGTCTCTCTTTTCTCAAAATTGTTTTATGTTATTAAGTGAATACTCAAAGATCTTATTTCTACAGGGGTATTCACATATATATCAAAATTTTATATTTTAAATTCTGGGATTTACATACATGAAACCCGCTTTCACTTTTCGTGGGATTAAAGTGACATAAAGATCATGTCTTTAAAGCAGTTTTTAAAACGTTATGATTATGAAATGAAACCCATTTATTTTATGCTATATGGGTTGTTTATGAAATGATTAATGATTATATATGTGGCTCACATGATAATAAATACATGTCAATGGTGCGCCCAGATAGCGCTCCAATGCATTGGGTAAAGACTTAATCTCTAGAGATGACCATTTTTAACGATGCCTTGGTGAATAACCTTGGTAATTTTTAACGACACCTTGGGGATGGACCTTGGTGAAACGAAACGATTGTCAATATTAAATGTTGTAGCCACATCTTCAAGTTATGAAAAATGTTATTTTTATTATGATATATCTCATGATCTATTTCTCATGCCTTAAAGTTCTTTTCATGACCTTATTGAAGTATCACAAGTTCAAATGTAAAATGTTTCTCTTGTTTCCCTTACGGGGCCTTCTGCTCACCCTTTCTTTTGATGTATGTCCCCAGGTTATGAGATGCAGTAATGAATCTAGGATGAACATGAGGAGAACCTTTCAAGTGTTTAAGAAGAATGTTTTATGTTTTCATGTTTTAAGTTCCCGGTTTCCAAGACACTAAACCTTAAAGATCCTCGGTTTTGTAAAATGTAATGAAAGTTTATGTGATAAAAAGGCGGGATGCTATAGTCCCAGTCCCTGAGATGTGGATAGAATGGATGGTGATTGGTGGTGAAGTCTCCTCCACCACTTCTATGGAATGATGCCCCCCGGGGCTGGTCTATGTCTGGAAGATAGGAGTTGGGGTCCTTCTATTCGAAAAAACTCAATTAAAAACAGAGGCAAACTGGCAAGCAGTAAATCCACATGGCACGTCTTGAGCATGCTTGTCACCAGATCCGAGTGAACTTCTAGTGATTGTAAACAATTCCCCTGCAACTACATCACGAATATTCTTGCATCTTTCCCACAAAAAATTTCCTTTATCTCTGCTTCTACCAGTAGCTCCCCCTGCACGAAACAATAGAAAACCGGAAAAATACACGTGAGTCAAATAAAAATAAAATGAAACTATTATATACCATATATTATATAACTACTAAAAAATACTTATAAAAAAATATATTTTATAATATATAATATTATTATTACTAGTATATGTTATCATAACTATTTTAATTAATTAATACATATATTATTTTTGATATATAAAAGCTTATATATTATTATTAATGTATATTATATATTACATAATATCTATATATATATATATATATATTATTGTATGTTATAATAAACTAAAAATGAAAACTAAACTAAAAAAAAAAGAAAAGACAAAATTGGGGGTTGGGTTTTGGAGAGGTGAGGATGAGAGGGTGGCGGGTTCGCGTGGAGGAGGGCGAGGCGAGGGTAATTTAGCCCGTAGGGTTTTTTTTAGTTTAATGGGTTAGGGTTTTTTTTAATTTGGGAAATGGGTTTGTTCAGTGCCACTTGAAGTGGCGCTTTGACCCCACACCACCCCCAACCCCCATTTATATATATATATATATATATATATATATATATTTATAAATATAAGAAATTTATTTATTTATAATAAATACATGAATAAATAAATTATAATAAATTATATTTTTTATAATAAATTTATTTATTTATATTTATTATAAATATAACACATACATTAATTATAATATATTAATTATAATTATATATTTATTCTATTTATAACTATACATTTATTATAATTCTATATTTATTATATTTATAATTATGTAATTATTATAATTAAAATTATGGAATTATAATAAATTTATAATGATAAAAATAATAACTATAATAAATATATAATTATGATAAATATATAATAGTACTAAATAAATAAATATAATAAATATACAATTATAATAATTAGAGAAATATAAATATAATAAATACAAAAATATAATAATTATATAATTATTGTAAATATTAATTATAATAAATATTTAATTATAATAAATGTATAATAAAATAAATACAATAAATATATAATAATATTTATAATTAATTATACATTTATTTAATAAATGTATTGTATTTATAATAAATTTATATTATATTTATCAAATACATTTATTTAAATATATTGTATTTGTAATAAATGTATTTTTAATAAATGTATATTTAATAAATGTATATTTATATTTAATAAATGTATTGTATTTATAATAAATTTATATTATATTTATCAAATACATTTATTTAATAATATTTTATTTGTAATAAATGTATATTTAATAAATGTATTATATTTATTAAATACACTTATTATAATAAATGTATTATAATAAATGTATATTTATTATATGTATTGTATTAATAACAAAAGTCTATTTATTAAATGTATTATATTGTATTTATAATAAATGTATATTTATTAAATGTATTATATTTATTAAATACAATTATTAAATGTATTGTATTTATAATAAATGTATATTTATTAAATATATTTATAAATATAGTTCATTTATTAAATAAATGTATTTAGTAAGTGTATTTTATAAATGCATTATAATAAATGTATTTAATAAGTTTATTTTTTATAATAAATGTATATTTATTAAATGTATTTCAATACATTTATTATTATATTTATAAATGTAATACAATTATTATAAATATACATTTATTAAATATATTTATAAATACAATACATTTTATAAATATATATTTATTAATTTATATTTATAATAAATGTATTATATTCATGAATATTTATTTATAAATAAATTTAAATTATATTCATATAATTATATTTATTTATAATTATTATTATAAATATATTTATTAATATAAATATATATATATAAATAATGAATATATTTATAAATAAATATAATTATATGATTATATTTATAAATACATTTAAATAAATATATTTATTTATATAAATATATATTATAAATAATGAATATATTTATAAATATTATATTTTTAAAGGTATAATAAATTCAAAATATATATTTATAAATTTATATAAATATATATATATAAATAATGAATATATTTATAAATAAATATAATTATATGAATATATTTATAAATATTATATTTTTAAAGGTATAATAAATTCAAAAAATATATTTATAAATTTAATTATAAATATAAATATAAATAAACATATTTTAAAAAATATATTCATTAATTATAAATATTATAATTATAAATATACATTTATTAATAATACTTATTTATTATAATAAATGTATAAAATATATGTAGATTTATTATAATAAATAAATATATATTTATTATAAATATTAATATAAATGTATTATAAATATTTATTATAAATTTATTATAATAAATATTATAATAATATTTATTATAATAATATTTATATAAATGTATATTAATTATAATAAATAAATATATATTACATTTATAAATAATTACATATTTATTATAATAAATAAATGTATATTTATAATTATATAATTATAGTATATAATTATTCATAGATATGATAATTATACAATAAAGATATATAATTACATATTACATTTATTATATTATAATTAAAAAATAAATTTATTGTAATATTTATTATACATTTATTATACGTATTTATTATAATAAATGTATAAAAAAATGTAGATTTATTATCATAAATAAATTTATAATTATTATAAATATTAATATAAATGTATATTTATTATAATTAAATATTATAATATTTATTATAATAAATATACATTTATAATAAATTTATCATAAATATTTATTATAAATTTATTATAATAAATATTATAATAATATTTATTAAAATAGATATTATAAATGTATATTTATTATAATAATATTCATTATACAATTATTAGATATTTATTATTATAAATATTATTATATTTAATTATAATAAGTATTTATTATAAATATAAATGTATTATAAATATTTATTATACATTTATTATACATTTATTGTGCATTTATTATAATAGTATTTATTAAAACATTTGTTAGATATTTATTATAATTAATATTATAATATTATAACATTATAATATTTGTTATAAATTTATAATAAATGTATAAAAACTGTATATTTATTATAATAATATTATAATATTTATTAGATATTTATTATAAATAAGTAAATTTATTATAATTTTTGTATTTATTATAAAAAAATATAATTATGTATTTTTTGTATATTTTTATATTTATTATAATAAATAAATTTATTATATATATATATATATCGGGTTTGGGGGGTGTGGGGTCAAAGCGCCACTTCATGTGGCGCTTTGCCCTTTTTTTGTGGAGCACCTCTTCATTTGGCGCTGGACAACCCCATTTCCCCAAATATTTTAAAACCTACCCCATAAAACAAAAACAAAAAAAACCCCTACGCCTAAAATCGCCGTGAGGAGACTTTGGGATGAAGCAAAGTGGCACTGACAGTGAGAAGTGGGGAACAGCAGCGGTCTCTTAAGCGAGTTAGGAGATAGGCGGATGCGGGTTGGATGGGTCGTGACTGTTCGGCGTGGGACAGGAGGTGGAAGCGAGGGCCGAGGCTAAAGGCAGAGCAAGAGGGGGTGCTTCGTGCGACGACTCAGATGTGGTTCATGGAGATTGGGAGCGGCGCCGGCGGTGGAGACAAGCTGCTCGGCTTGAGGGAAAAGAGGGGCGGTGCCACCAGTGTGGAACACGGTGGTTCTTCATTTGGATCATGGCGAGAAGGGAACGACGGGCGGGTGGCTTCGGCAGCGCTGTGTATGGCACGGGTTGCGATTTTTGGCACAGAGTAGAGAATAAGGTGTGAAGCGGCTTCGGTTTCTGCTGGAAGGGGAGGTGAGGCCGCGACGAGGGCTTGCGGTGGGTAGTGGTGGAGAGTAGATGGGTAAAAAAGGAAATTTTGATACGCTGTTCTACAATATTTCATTTGTTCTTGCACGAATTTATTCCGAAAATGCTGTGATTCTGATTTTATGATGCTGTAATTTTGGATCAGATCTTGCTATTGCAGTTTTATTACGGTTCGATTCTGAAATCTACTGTGTATTCTTCGTGTTGTGCTTCATGGTTGATTGGTTGTTGCTGTGTGGTTTGTTTGTTGTGATGTTGTGGTGGTGTGTGGATGGGGTTGGGAGCTGAGGGCAGGACGGTGGCACCATTTCTGAAATAGGAGAAGTGACGGTGTGTGGGTAGTGGTGGCACCGTGAGTAGAAAAGAAACTATGGGATAGTAAAAATGGATAAGGATGACACCGTGTGGAGAAACAGTGCTAGGATGAATTGTGACCGGGATGGAGGACTGTGGCACTGTGAGTGCTACTCACGGTCTCACCGTTAACTGGGACATCAAGGAATGAAAACGGTGACACCATGACAAGGTGCCACCGAAACACCTTCAAAATAAAATGAAAATTAAATTAATTAAAAATCTAATACAACTTAAAATTAATCAATTAAATTAAATAGAATATAAAAAACCAAGTAACTAAAAAACGCTTAAATAATAAGATTTAGAATGCTTTATTTAAGAGATTGAATTTAGTAAATATTATAAACAATTTAATTTAAGAATAATTTAATGTAATTACAATTACATGCTTTAACCAATTAATTAATTGTAGAACTCATTAAATTAAAGAATAAAATTATTAATTGAATAATATTAAAACGTTAAAACTAAATAAATTCTTAAACGAATGAAAAACTAAAATTAGTTATTTATTTAAAAATTAAAGAATAAAGAATTAATTAATTTAATTAATGAATTAAAATTTATTGAAACTAATAATAAAAATAATCAATTAAATGAAATTAAAATAACAAATTAATATTATTATTGAAAAACAATAAAAAAATAAACAAAAATAATATTTTAATACATAAACATATTTTTTTTATAATGTAATTTTCCAAATACAACAATTGATAAATATTACACAAAATACATTGGTTTAATATTAAAAAGTAATCAGAAATATAAAAAGGGATGTGGAAAAGGGCATGAAAACACTTCCACATCAAACTCTCCCACAATTAAAACTTTGTTTATCCTCAAACAAGTGCATCTCCATGACTTTAAAACAGAAAGATAATTTGTGAGTTTCAGTTCAAAACGTGCATGATTAACCATTAATAGCCAAAGGAACTCTAACAAACAGTGGGTCAGGATTTTCAATGGTGTTCAAAAAATGATGTCCTTCCTAGCTTCAAAAACTCACTGAAACTCAATAGCCTGACAAATTCATACACTGTCAAGTATGTCATGCCTCCTATGTGTACTCCTTAATTGTCCTACTTCACATTCCAATTCAAGTTCTAATTCAAGGAGTGTTGACAGGTTAGATGAAGTGAAATTTAAAACTTAACCAAGGGAACCATTCATTCTTATCTCCCCCCATGTTCCAAAAATTAAAGTCCATTAATTTTTTCACTTTACTAATTTAACTCAAATGAACATTAAACAAGTCAATTGCTCCCATCTTCATCTGGGTTCAAAATTCCCCTCACCTTAATGGTTTCATTTTTGACAAGGGCACATTATTTTATTCATTACTACCCATATTCCATGTGCAAAGCATTGTGCATAACACTTACTAAGATTGAAATTGGATTTATTTATTCACAGAAACTCACCCAACACACCTTGTCTCATATACTCACCGTGGGATCCCATTTTCCCATTTTAATCGAGTTACAAATGACATAATTAATAATCAGTCGAGTTGACTTCCTAAAGTGATTGAATATTATTATTTCTAAAGAATTGAGAGTCCCCTAGGTTCCAGTGAGAACTTATAGTTACCCTAAGTCATGATCATTATCCCACAAAGCCTATCCGGTCACATTGATATTCTCAGTTCCTAAATAGAAAGGTTCATAGAGACAGTGAACAATTCCACTCAACAATCACTCATGCTTAATAATTTCTGACAAAATGTCACTCTCAACAACTAGGAATCAGTTATCCACTAAACATAACATAATTGACGTACCAGTGAACCTCCAAGGACCATAAAGTGATGAAAGAATTTGAATGTTTTTGAAGGAATTCTGAACAATTTTTGAAAACAAATTGACCATTTTTTATAAACTCTAGGGTTTAAGAAGTAGGAATTTGACATGATGGTAGAATGACCCCTCTCCCCTATACTCATAACCCACCATTGTCCCGAATGTTGAATTCTAAGGTGGGAGACAGTCCATGTTCAAAACAGATAGACATTTCAGGTGAAAAAGGATATGGAGGGGTAGTAATGAGGTTCAAAAATTTTCTTTTCCACACAAAAAGTGAAAGAAAATAAAAACAAAAACAAACAAAAACATAATAATATAACCCCACCAACCATCACCTGCAACAAATTCAGTGCTATTCCCTTTTGAAAAGTTCATGCTTTGAATTTTTAAGAGCAGAAAAATGATTACTCAATATACTTCAAATAGTAGCATGATTAGCAGTGATGTGCAACAATAGTATAATGAAATTGAAAGCAGTGGGTGCAAGCATGTATCACAAATCAGCTCAAAAATAAATTTTTTTCAACTAAGTAGATATTATAAATCTAACACCCAAGCAAGAAACACAGTTCAAAAGTTTCAAAAATCAGTGGAAAGAACCCCACCCTTAATTCACAACAACATGAAAAATGAAAGACTTAACAATAAATAATTAAAATAAGCACTTCCTTGAGCAACTTTTCATATTCACAAATGCCTCCCTTTAATTACTTTCCGCATGATCTCTGGATGCTCTAGTTTGGAACCTACATGATGAAACAATTCGACATTAGACTTTAATATTTCAATTTCAAATAAAAAGCAGCTTCAAAGTGTGAGTTAAGGAGTTTTATCCATTAATCCAGGGAGCTGGCCCCCTGGAACTTAAATGATAGCCACGTGGAATCTATTGCTTGTTTATTTTCCTAAGAAAACAAAACTCAAATTAAAAACAACATGAAAAAAGAAACTAAAGAAGGAAATGAAAAGGGATAATCCTAGGATAACCCCTCAGGGGGTGCTATAGTTTGACTGTCCAAAATTGGAAAGTCCTCGGATCAACCCCAGTAAGATGGGGGATTTAGTTTCTTTCTTAAGAACCGCCAGATGTGATTCCTTCCAACTTTATTGCTTTGCCATATTTGGAGTACCCCATGTGCAACATTAATCATATTCCACTCCTTAGTAGTGAAGTAATTCATGTTGTGTTATGAAGGGGAATACAAAAGGAAGGGGTAATTCCCCTCTTCTTTTGCTTCTTGAGGTTGAGTGTGCACAAGTTGTAATGTTAGAGAACATAGATGTGTCTTATCTTCAGGTTGAATCCAATAAAACATTTCCTCTTGGAGAGAAATTAATGTGTCATCATCTACTTCTGTTCTAGTGCACAACTCTAATAATTATTCCTAAAAAATAACTCTCAAACTACAAGTGTCATCAAGAATTGGAAGTTCCATTAACTCTTAAATAGATACAACCTCAAATTCCTCACTCTTCATGAAATCACAAAGGTGAGATGCATATTCAATACCTGCACAGGGAGCAACACAATTAAAATCATCTTCGATGTAATCCAAGTTGAATAAAAAATATGACTTCTTCAATAAAATTGTCAACTCTATTTATCAATGTTGTTTGTTCCTCCCTGTGAAGGAATAATGATCTTGGGAGAGGGTCCGGGGCAAGAGTGAGGTAGTCAACCTCCTCCAACCTCTTTTCAAAACACACCACCTCACTTGATGAATCTTCTAAGGAGAGTGATATGATATCATGTGTTGTCTCCACCTGTTGAAGCATTAAAAAATCATTAAAATAGTTATTGTAAGAAAAATCATTAGAATGGAAATCAGGGAAAAATGATCATCAAAGAAATGTACAGCATCATGAATCTTTGCAATTTCCATCTCCTGCCAACCCTTGAAAACCTCATCAGAAATTGGTTCTAGAATTTCCAGCTATGAATCCAGGGGAAAATACATATCAAAGTTCGGAAACTCTAACTTTTTCATTCTTATATTTCTTTTTTCTTTCCTTCTCAACGAATTTCCAGAATATTGAGCTTCAGTGGGAGGTGGTGGTACTACACTATCTTTTCGGTTACCCTTGACCTTATCCATGCCTTGTTGCATCAACTACATGATCTCATGAGAATATGGTTTCTCCTCATCAGTAAGGTCTTGATGTTATCTTTCATGCATACAACTTTGAAATTCAGCAACAGCCTCCTCAAGCTCTTGAACGAGGTCAAACAGTGACACTGTATGAAATTCGTTAGATTTCATCACTATTGTGTGTGAGGACTTTTTTTATGATTTTTTATATGTTTTTTTGTTTTAAAATAATAGAAAAATTGGAAAAACCACTAAAACAATCGTTGCTTCCCCATCAACGATGCCAAAATCTGACGTGTGTCCTTGTTGTGAGGATGGTCAAGTTTACATTTATAAAGATCCAAGATATAGCACAGTGATAAACCTCGGGGTCGCTCTCAAGGAAGCAGTGTTGAATGACTAAGTGGTCGTTCCAAAAATATTTTTGTGTTTTCTTATAATTTGAAAATAGAAAAACACAACTCCTAAAGAAACACTAATCAGTGTGGAAAAGCACAGTGGAGAGAGAAATAGTGATGAAAAATTGCAAAAACATAGAGACAGATGAAAAAACCAAGAAAATAAAGCAGGTGCAGACACAACACAAGGAACATCACAAACAAATGACACCAAGACACAGAAGATAAAAGTTAGTGTGAACAAGGATATAACGAGGTTAATCCTCCCTCTACTCGCTATCCTAGATCAACTTAAGAAATTAGTCAACAATTCTAAACTTTTCTTAGTGCATGACCGATGTCTTGGATTACACACCAATCTCACCAAGAAATTAAACACTCAAAAAACTAAGTTCTTTAATACTCAAGTGTTCATCCGAACTGCAAGGTGATTCACTCAGAAAAGTCATTCCAGCCAAAGATTTTCACTAGGAGAAATGATCTTGCTAATATCATCAAATTGCACAACCAATCTTGATTCTCAGTTCGAGAAATCAAGATAGGAAGGGGAGAATAATTGAGACCATAGAGTAGCACCCCGATCCATCGCAAGGATATGCTCTCACACACCCAAATTCACATTCACAGTTTACTAAGGCGATGAATAAAATAGTGATTGCATTGATGCTAGAATCTCCAGATTGTATCAGGTTCCTTAAACTGGATCAAGCCCCGAAAATTAGATCTCCATTTCTGGAGATTTGTGATCACAACACAAAACGATGAGAAGAAAAATGAGCTACACATCACAAATTAAATAAACATCACAATTCTAATTATAAAACATGCAACACAAGTATTTACAGACAAAATATAAAACACCAAAAATAGAGAAGTGGAGGAGAGGAAGAGAATGGAGGAGAAGGTTCCGTCTCCAAGTTGAATACGGTCCTAGTCCGTGAGATGTGGATGGAATGGATGGTGATTGGTGATGGAGTCTCCTCCACTACTATTGTGTAATGATGAACCCTTGGGGCTGTTCTACGTCTGGAAGAGAGGAATTGGGGTCCTCTTATTCGGAAAAACTCAACTAAAAATAGAAGCAAACTGACAAGCAAGAAATCCACGTGGAACTTCTTCAGCATGCTAGTCACCAGATCCGAGTGAACTCCTAGTGATTGTAAACAATTACCTTTCAACTACCTCACAAATATTCTTGCGCCTTTCCCACAAACAATTTCTTTTATCTCTGTATCTACCAGTAACTCCCCTTGCACGAAACAATAGAAAACCTAAAAAATGCACGAGTCAAATTAAAATAAAATGAAACTATTATATACCTTATATTATATAACTACTTAAAAATACTTATAAAAATATATATTTTTTATAATATATAATATTATTAGTATTAATATAAGTTATCATAACTATTTTATTTAAACAATACATATATTATTATGATATATAAAATCTTATATACTTTTATTAATGTATAGTATATATTACACAATATATAAATATATATATAGATATAGATATATATATTTTATATTTTATATTATAAAAAAATAAAAATGAAAACTAAACTAAAAAAAGAAAAGACGAAATGGGGGGTCGGGTTTTGGAGAGGTGAGGAAGACACGGTCTCACCGTTAGGTGGGACAAGAAGGAATTAAAACGGTGGCACTATGACAAGGTTCCACCATAACACCTCCAAAATAAAATGAAAATTAAATAAATTAAAACCCCAATACAACTAAAATTTAATCAATTAAATTAAATAGAATATAAAAAACTAAATAACAAAAACAAGCTAAATAATAAGATTAAGAATGCTTTATTTAAGAGAGAGAATTTATTAAATTTTACAAACATTTTAATTTAAGAACAATTTAATGTAATTACAGTTACAGGCTTTAACCAATTAATTAACTAAAGAAATAATTAAATTAAAGAATAAATGTATTAATTGGATAATATTACAATGTTACAACTAATTAAATTCTTAAAATAATTAAAAACTAAAATGAGTTATTTATTTACAAATTAGAGAATAAATAATTAATTAATTCAATTAATGAATTAAAAAATTATTGAAACTAATAACAAAAAGAATTAATTAAATGAAATTAAAATAACAACTTAATATTATTATTGAATAAAATTAAAAAATAAACAACAAAAACGCACTTTTAATACATAAACACATTTTTTATTATGTAATTTACCAAATAAAACAGTTGATAAATATTACACAAAATACAATGGTTTAATATTAAAAAGTAAACAAAAACATAAAAAGGGATGTGGCAAAGAGCATGAAAAACTTCCACATCAATTAACAAGAGAGAAGCCTATGTGGATGGACCACCCCTTTGGTTTGCGGGTTGTCTCAACATTGGAACGTGTAGGATAACTATTGCGATCAGGGGATCCAGATATGAGCTCTGTACCAAGAGTTGTGTTTCTAGTTTTTCATTTTTGGTATGAAAATAATAAAGGATGAAATGATGTAGAGACATAGATTTTTCCTTGAAAAACTTTGGAAAATCTATATATATATACATTTAGATCCAAGCATTGAGAAGATGTGAAATTTCGAGACCCAGTGTTCCCAGAATTAATTTAATAATAATATTAAATATATTTTATATTTGGAGGGTAGATTTTTGTAAATAAAACATGATAAATCTTAAATAGAATCATCGATCTGAAATCTAAGACAAAGGTTGACTCTATAATACATTTTATACCCCAAGACCTACCTAAAACAGGTCAATGTGGGACATTTGTATATCTCACCCATTGGCACTATGTTCAGTGGATTAATTAATTTATTAAATAAATTAAGTCATTTATTCGAGAAATATTTTTTTCCTATGAATACATCATCATAGGGAACTTCCCAGTATTAGCCTCATAATCATTGAATTCCCAATGATGCTTTTCCACTCCTTCTATTGGTGTATAACATCTTACAACAATGTAATTCTAGATCAGAGTAGATCAGGATGCATCAAATGCAATGACTTCCTTCAATAATTGGAATGTGTGTTCTATGATGAAGAACAATCCAATCTCCAGGAAGAAATTTTTAATTTTAGGTTTACGCCCTTTCTTATTAAGTTTATTTATCAGATCAATCTCTATCTTTGATCTATTCCAATTGTAGATTTTTCATGCACCCAAGTAATGATTAAATTGATTTATTTCAGTTGTTTTCTAACCCTAGATCCCCGTTCTTCATCTATGCCTAATAATTATTTCCCGATTAATTTGAAACATCTTTTACTTTTATTTTCTATACAAATTTCATTGCATTATTCACCAGTTTGACCCCATAGTCTCTACTTGACATTGTCAGGAAGCACCAAGCCTGATTGGACCTCTAGAATCATGGAAGTTTCATGAAAAAGGGGTGGTCTGAGGAAGTTTGGATATGTCTAGATTTTTGTGGGATATTGAATATCTTTTCAATTATCAATGACCAAATCGTCATCTACCGAAGGTGTGGTGCATATGGGTAATTAAAAAAAAAACACCAAGGACCACCAGAACCCTATTTCTGATGAATGATAGCCGGAAGCAATGAACAAAAACTATATCCACTGATTTAGGGTCTAAACAGGGCATGATCTATGGTGAAATGGGTTGAATCAAATAATGGGAAGCAGATATACAAGTAGTTAAAAATATTGACTACACACCGTGTATCAACATGAACACACAACGTGTAGACCCCCAGATGTGGCAGGTACGGTTTAAGATGTTTATATATATGGAACAACATGCTTTTATACTACACACAATGTACCTCATCCCTAGGTGGATGATCCATGTGATATACCATATGGGTATGAATCCATGTGGGAGTACACAGCCAGGAACATGGCCATGTACCGATGTAAATGGACACAGGGTCATGGACATTAACATGAAGTCATGCACATGAAAATTTCCAGAAGGACACGACCCAACCCCAGATAGTCTGGACACACTATTTGGGGAACTTACATGGCATGAAATCCTACATGAATTAGGAGACATAAACTACCATGATGCACAGCTAGGAGGTGGAGTGGGAACACATTCCATGTGGGTCCCATCACATGTAGTGTACCCCTTGAATCCTTTTGAGTAAACATAGAAGTTTCATATCTCACTTATTTTGAACATGTATTTTTTCCACCAAGTATCCTTTACTATGTTTATTCCACATAGAATATGATGGTTCCCTCTGTTGTGGCTTCCGAAACAGGATGTTTATTTTTATGGTCAAGACTCTTGATTATCCAATGCTCGATGATGGAAGATCACATAGTATCATCAGAGGATTTCTGAGTGGTACCCTCCATTAGAGATGGGTAGTGGTTCCTCGTTGACTACCAAGTGGTACCGTCCAGTAGAGTTGGGCCATAGGTCCTTGAAAAATACCAAGTTGTACCCTCTATTAAAGCTGGGTAGTGGGTCCCCAATGATATCTAGAGTGGTACCCTCTAGCTAGGCTAGGCAGTGGGTCCTCTTCCATCATAGTGGAACCCTCTTATTGTACCATGACATGCATCCTCTACCTAGAGTTGTCATTCCCTCAACTGTAAAGCACAGTGATGAGGCATGTCTTGACATGGCCTATTACTTCTAGTAAGATGTGTGAGATACTAGGCATCATTGATATACTTTTGAAACTATTGGATAATATTATTCTTAGGATGATCTATGATATGGAGATCCCCTTACTCTCTCATTTTGGATTATTTTGACAAATAATATATATATATATATATTCCCATGTATCCATACATTTGGATATGGTTACTCTTTTTCAATGAGATTCAAACATGTGTGGGGCATGCCACATGATTTCTATGTTTAGATTTTCATTTTTGGATGATCTTACTCTCCTACTATAGGTGGAAAAGGCTTGATGTGTATTTCTTCTATACACCGTGTTTGTCCTCCTATATTTGGACGAGGTTAACCTTTCTCATTTTTGGGTTGAACTATTATCTTTCACCATATTTGAATCATTTTTACTATTTTATTGTCTTTCTACTTACTATTTTATCTCTTACTACCCCATTCAACTTTTAGGTCATCATACTTTGTATGTATATACTCCCCTATGAATGGGATTTCCCCCCATCTGTCATGTCTTATGCAGATGGTGGACAGGCTAGCAGTGACTTCAAAGGAGCTTTGGGATTACTGGTAATTTGGACCATGTATGATGTTCACATCTTTGAGATTATGATTTGGGCTCTCTTGAAAGTTTTATTTTATTGTATTGTTAGTTTGGGACATATTTATAGTTGAGTTTGTATTTTTTCACTTCACTTTTCAGTTTTTAGGGCCATATTATTTTTTTTAAAGGTTGTGGTCAAAGCCTCATTTTTATTAATAAAGCAAAGAAAAGACCTCTTTTAACTGGGTAGAGGGAGACCCATTACATAGCCTGAAGGCCTAGTGGGCTTGTAGACCATTACATAGCCCGTAGGCCCAAATTTGTGACCCAATTCCCATTCTTTGAATAGTAACCCAGCTGCTACAGTACCTGCACAGTACCGTGGCCACTACAGTGCCCTACCGCTGCTACAGTACCTGCCGATCAACAGTACCACCGCTGCTACAGTAACCTGCGCCCAATGGGTTTTGAACCCCCATTTTTCATGTAGTATTATAGGGTGCTTACCACTAAGACAAACCCCCACAAAAACCATACTATTGTACAACCTATAGGTTTTACATGATTGGTTTGCTTACTAGGTATTTTATCTTTTTATTATTATTCCATTGCACTTCCACATTGAGATGATTGGGTGTGTGTATACAGGTACATAGTAAAAGGCCTCCCATTTAGGATATGTCTTTCAAAGCTTGTCTCCAACCCCGGTACTATAGAGGCGAGCTTGGGGTAGTTTAAATTTGATTCCCAACTTGCATCGGGTCATTAAAATCAAAGTTGGGATGTATGGTTCTTTTGAATTATACCCTTATGGATGATTTTTTTGATACAGGTGCATCTTATTCATTTATATCTTCTATTTTTTTATCTTCTGGGTATGCATGTGGAGACAATGCCTTCTATTTTGAAATATAAAACTCCTCTTCAACAAAGAGAATGTCAAGACTTTATATAAAAATCATGTTCTATAATAAATATGGGAGTTGAGAAGATATGGGATTTCTCTATTATTGATAAAGATTTCAGTGAAAAAATCATGTGTATGAATTGGTTGAAAATCATTAATTCTCACATCGATTATTATTCCATAAGGGTCAATTTTATGGCTTCTGAAGGAATCAATCATCTCATTAGGTGAGACAAAAAATAGAAAGGCAGGTGATATGTGATTGTTTCACCAGTATTTGGAATGATCTCATATAAATTGGAATATTTGACCTCGCAATCAGTATATGATATAAAATATAGCAGTTTTCTAGAAATTTGGATCAGTTCCATTTTTTTTTTTTTTGAAAATTTATCAGGGTATCCACATACAAAAGAAGTGGATTTTATGGTTTATCCCTTACCAGGGACCAATACAATATCACTTCCATCATATCAAATGGGACAAATAGAATTTATGAAACTTAAATTTCATTTTAGAGAGATAGAAATAAAATGATTCATTTTGCCTAGTACGTCTTTGTTGGCATCATAAGTTTTTTTTTAAAAATGTTGATGGAACTCTTTCGATTTGGGTGTATTAATATAAACTTAACAAAAATATGATAATGAATAATTATCCTTATCCATTAATTGATGATATATTTTATCAATTTAGGGGAAATCAACAGTTCTTTAAAATTTTCCTCCATTTAGGGTATCACCACTTACAAGTTCAAAAGGAGGATATTTCAAAGACAGCCTTCAGAAGTAGATATGGAATTTATGATTATGTGGTTATGCATTATGGTCTTACGAATGAACCATAATTATTTCTGTAATTGACGAATCATATATTTAAAAGAGATATATATATTATTTTTGTGATTTTTTTGTGGATGAAATATTGGTGTATTAAAGGAAAAGGCCTGAGCATGAGAAACACTTCGTGTTAGTGTTGGGATTTTTGAGAGTTCATAATTTGTATGCTAAACTTTAAAAGTGTGATTTTTGGAAACAAGATGTTTGTTTCCTTGTCCATGTAATCTCTTAAAGAGGTGTTTCATTGGATCCAAAAAAGATAGAGTATTTTATCTATTGGAAATAGGAAAATAATTTCTTTGAGATGCATAGTTTCTTTAGTCTTGTTGGTTATTACTGACACTTTGTTCATGAATTTTCATGACTATCTTAATCAATGAAATATTTTAAAAGGAATAATTTTCCATTCGAATGGAACGAGGAATGTAAAATGTTTCATGTAGATCATAATGTTCACCTTACATCAAAATCGATCAAGATTTTTCTAGAATCATGGAAATGGTACATGGTGTATTGTGAATCTTCTATAGCTGGGTTGGGATTTGTTCTCATGTAGGGAGATCGTACTGTTGATTTTGGCTCATGACAGTTATGATTTAATGAGAAGAACTACCCAAAACCTGATTTGGAGTTAGCTAATGTAGTCCATGCTTTGAATATATGGCATACTTACCTATTTGGTAATAAATTTACATTGTTTATAGATCATAATAAAATAAAACATATATTATCACAAATGTGTTTGAATCTGAGAAAACTCTGATGGATGGAGTTTCTTAAAATGTTATACTTTTACTTCATTTATACATTTGTTATGGATCGTTTGGTGGTAGATTCACTATGTAGAATGTCATATGGTTAGTTAGAAAATGAATCATTAAATGAGTGGTTGTTGATATTGGTGATAGCTAACACGAACATTGATTATGAAGACTGATGTAGTGCTATGATTTTCAATCAAGTTTCTTTGGTTCCTATTATTGTGAATATGGTTAAAGTAGAAAACACATCTAATTCAGAATGTGTTTCTATGAGGTAAAAACTCAATATTAGGGATACCATTGAGGTATGAAAGCTAGATGAGAGTTCATCTTTGTGGTATTGAGATCTCATCATCATACCATAATTTTTTAGGAACATCTTCTTCATGAATTACACTATTTGAGATGGGATATTCATCCTGGAATACAAAATATGTATAAGGAAGTGAAATAAATGTTTTGGTGGGTTGAGATGACAAGAATGGTGTATGAGTCTAATTCAAGATGTCTGAACTATCATAAGTTTATTAAAGAGAATCAATGGAAATTGAGTATGATGCAATCCATACCTATTTATGTATAAAAATGGGGGAATATATCTATGTATTTATTGATGAGTCTCAATAATATTTTATAAAAAATAATTCAAATGGATAGTAGTGGATCATCTCGAAAAGTCGGCCAATTTTATCCCTATTCATGAATCTCATATAGTGGCAGACTTGTCTAAAATCTATATATGAGAAATATTAAAGAGGCATGGATTACTAGTTTTGATAGTATCAGATCGAGATCTAGGACTTACATCTCATTTCTATAAATCCTTACAAAAAACTACTGGGATTCAGTTGACTATATGAATGATGTGTCATCCACATATGGATAGAAAATATAAAAGGATGTTTCTAACATTAAAAGACACGTTATCTTCTTGTGTGATGCATTTTTTTTGGCTCATGGAAGGATAAAATACCTTTAGTGGAGTTATCATATAACAACAGTTTTATTGCATCAATATATATGGATCATTTTGAATCATTGAATGGGGGTCCTTATCATTTTACAGTTTGTTGGGTTGAAATAGTTTAGACTTCCCTGGTTGGGTTGTGCCCTATCCAATAGACAATAGAGTTGAATAAGTTGATCAAGAAAAGGATGGAGACATATCAGAGTTCTCAGAGATCATATCTTGATCATCATCACTAGTTTTTTTCCATTCAAGGTGATTTATTATATGTTCTAGAGAATATCTCCGAGTCTTGGGCATCATCCTTTTGGGATGTAGGGCATGTTATGTCCTCAATAAGTAGACACTTTGGAGATACTTGAATTGGTTTGTGAGGTGGATTATTTTTTTTCTTTTCCACCATGGTTTAGTTCAAAAAATAACATGTTTCATGTATCTCAGTTGAAGAAGTATCATCCTTATCCTAACCATGTGATATGATGGGATCACATTGACCTAGAGTCAGATGCTTCGTTTGTGAACTATTATGGATTGTGGATAGGAAATTGAATTTCTTGCATGAAAAAGTAATCATTCTTATGTAGGTTATGTGTAAACATGGTCAAATTTAGGAATAATATTTGGAACAAGATAAGAAACTGATTTTTCTATAGCCCAATATCTTTTAGGTTATTGGTGGTTTTTTAATTTTTTATGATGGAACGGTGAATTGTGGGTAGAGTTCAGTTCCTTTAGTTTCAATTAAGTAACCCTTTATTTATGTATTTTATGTATATAAAGTAATCTGGTAATTTTTAGGATGGTTTGAAAGTGTTTAGGAATGTTTTGGGGCTCTTATGAAGGTTTATGGTCTGATCATGTTTAGTAGAAACCATGAAACACCTCCAAAAAAGCATGAAAAGGAATAGAGTGGTATTTGGGTATCCTTACAATTAGAATCATTATTTGGAAATGTTGTGAGGACACCCATGAGTAATTATAAACAATGGTATATATGGAATGAGCAAAGTTGGAAAATGGTTTGTCTAACCATGTGAGGTAACCTTACAAGGGGTGTTTGGAGGGAGTGTATAATGGACAGTTTCCACATGGTCTACTTAACAATGAACCTAAACCATGCAATGTAGAATCGAGATCCATATTTCGTGGATCTATTCCAAATTAGCACATTAAAAAATCTTTTTTCCCTCTAATATGACTGTATGTAGATTTTATCCCCTCCCATATATTTTGGAGGCCCTTCCCTTTGATCCGGTATAGATCTGTTGGAAAATCACAGTGCATTGAAGTCTATATTCATTAGAAAGTCTGTGTTCATGGTTGTTTTCCTTAGATCTATTCTTATTCCATCTCTTATATTCATCGATCCAGCTCATTCAGGATATATCTATGTTACTTTATTCCAATCATGATGGGTTATGACTATGTTGATTATAGTTAATCAGATCTAAGGAGGTTTCTTGTTGTTTCAACCAGCTTTGTTGAAGAATTATTTCTATTCATTTTTCCTATATTTGTGAGGTAGGTGACTTCACTATCGACTCCTCCTATTAGAATATGAATTCTTGGTTTCAAATTTTATTAATTTATTGAAATCAATTATGAAATTGATGTTCAACATTTGGTAGAAACCCTCAATAGTGATTTCTTCGATAATTTCGGAAATTGGATGTCGTGAAGGTTTTTTTCATGATTTTAAAATTACATTTTAAAATATATATTGTTTTTTATTTTTGGAAAATTTTTAACTAAAATGTATTAAAAAGAGTGAGGTTTTAATTAAATGTGTTTAAATGGTTGGTTTGTAATGTTTTTGGAATACATGAGTTGTTGTGATTTCAGGATTTTGACGTGGCCATGAATAAAGGGAATATACCATTAGTGTACAAGGGATGTGTCCCTGGATAAGGGGTGTGTTCCATTACAGAAGAAGATGATTTACTGCTTAGTAAATACTTGTTTGATGGATAAGAAAACAATCATGATTATAGAACTTTCATAGGATCATGAATGTGTGGGTGTGTTTGTGAATCATGTAATGGGTATACCTAATGAAATTTTAAAATGATTTAAAGAATTGTTTCGTTTTTTTCCTAGGACATATTTTTGGGGTAAGAAAACTATTTTTGTATGAAAACTATTTTTCATAGAAATGGTTTGGATTTTACATTAAATTTTTAAATAGGTTCATATTAGTTTTTTATATAAATGTACTAACATGTTTTGTCCTAGTGGAGTCTGTAGAGAAGACATTCGAGGAAACCCTATTGATTTTCATTACTCACTAAATTCTTGGGTACATTTGTGTGTTTATATATATTTTTAATTGAGACACTGGTAAAAGAAAATTATTGAATTTATTTTGCAATGAATCATGATACGTTCGGCATGGATCACATATTTAGATCTTCGAGCATGTTGGGATCAGTGGGGTAAGTATCCTTGGAGATTTTGGTTTTGTTAGTTTTTCCCTCCACATTATACTCTGATATGGGTTATAGTTTTCATGTTGTACTCTGGTATAGTTTGTATTTGGTTTGGTCACTTGATTTGTATTACATTTTCTTCATCTATCATGTCGTGGTTATTTTTATGGTATTCCTGGTTGTTATCGTCTTATTTGCTAATGGAAAATCATCTTGTAATTATATTGAATCTAATGGTATTTATTTCCAAACATTATTGTGTTTGAGGATTTCACCATGACCAATTATTATCCTCCCTCCCTATCAAGACAATGAGGAGGGGATGGATATTACACTATCATTTTCAAAATTAGGGTTTTTTTTAATTTTACCATGAATGTGGAAAGATTCTTTATTTTAACATACTCAATATGAACAACAATTTCTGCCATCATGACCACTCAATGTTTTAATTCATACTTTTTCATTTTTAATGATTCTTTTCAAAGTAAAATTTTTCTTTAAGTTTGGAGAATATCTTGATATTTTAAATATGTGTTTTCAAAATGGAATGAATTTTTTATTCAAGAAATTTCATAGGTGATATTTCAAAATATTTTTCAAAGTAAGAGAACATCCATTGATGTTACTCAATGTGAAAAGGTTATTTTCCTCAAGAATTTTTCTATTGTTATTAAAATGGTAATTTAATTTGACAACGTCAACATTCCTTAATTATTATTACACTCTACTAGGGATATTTTCTATTGATAGCACTTATTTGGATGGATTTTGATATTTTCATGGAAGTCATTTGTTTTCCACATATTAATCAATCATTGAAAGAACATTAATTATTTATATTATTTAAAAGTGAAGGGATCTAAAATTTGTATTAGTGAATTGTACTTGTAAATTATTTATGATGAAAAATTTATCCTGATACAACTTATACAAAGGGTTAGTCCCCATTATAGATTATGAGTGATCCTAATATAACTTATATGATTGGTGTCCCAGATAGCACTGTCCAAACCGAATATATATTATACGATGGGTGTGCCCAGATAGAACTCTATTTCAGTGAATCACGTTCACATTCTATAGTGGAATAAAGGGATAGTTATTAGAGGGTTTCTCTAATTAGATTAACTAGGCTAAAATTATTTATATCATGGGTTTAAAATGGGTTAGGAAGATAATGTTCCTTGATACCAATTTTTTTTATTGTTTTCCATGGGGTTTAAATGTTTCCTTTGATCAATATGGGTATCACATTATTCTTGATTATTGATTCCCATAACAATAGACATTGTTATATCTTTATTCCATACCACATGTTTAATGATCTAGGTTTTATGGGTGTGAGTTATCTTATGTTATGTTCAAGAACTTTAATTCTCATATAATAAAATTATTCTCATCTTATTCTCACTGATAAAATTAAATTGTTAATACTTATGCATACAATTACCTTCTCAGAGCTATTTCATGAGTTCCATCTGATGGTGTGTTGGAGGGTTCTGGTGGATGGCCAACTTAGTCAAGCAGTCACCAATGTTTCTGTTTCTCAAGGATGATGGTGATGGTCACATTAGCATGTGCTTCTCGGGGAGACTTGATTTGGGGTTTTATTTCTTTAGATTATTTTTCCTCTTACTGTGTACCCCTAGTTCAAGGCCTCCCTGGTGGTGGCATGTTGTGTTCTTCTCTGATGAAGAAGATGGAGATGACTGTCATGACTCGTCCCCCGGGGCCCATGTCGTGACTACCCCAAGACCGTCTTCCATAGTCCAGGGGCTTGTGACTTGCACCAAAAGGCATATACCAAAAATAATGAAAGGCATTTAATTTAAATATGTACACACACACACCTTCAATACTATAGAAATTAAAGCTGAAACTGGGATACCAACGACAAGTATATCATACAAGGAAGAAACCACACAAGTAAAGGTGCAACTGAAAGGAAAAAGGGGGCCAGAATACTAACCCAGATAAAAAGGAAAGTATAGTAAAAGGATGTACAAGATCTAGGTGTTGTCTAGAAAGGTTCCTACCTGAAGGGTTGGTGTATATCACTGTTGAATGTTGAAAAATTATACTATTCCTGTAGATACACCTTCGATTAACACCTAGCCCTGGCTCCCCAAGATCCCAGTCAAAGATGTCAGTCATCTGCACAAGATACAATAGGTGCGGGCAGAGCCCGTGCAGGGGTGAAAATAACAATACTCAGTAGGGACCCTGAAACAAAATCAGGTCTCATATAAATCCGCAATGTAAATCACAAAAGAATGAAAAAATATTAGAGGCACTAGAGTCTTCTCGTCACAGGTAGAACCTAATGTTTTGGTAGAAAAAACCAAGGTTTGCGAACACTGAACATCAATCACTGCAAAGTCACTTGTCCCTGATGAGTCATTTAGGATAGCTAGGTCTTCTAGAACAATCTAGTAGTTGAGTCGTGAATCCTCACTGGTTATCTGAGTCACAGAGCCTTGCTAAAAACTGATTCACAAAGACTCATTGGGTAGCTGAGTCATGGAGTCTCGCTGATAGCTGAGTCACGAAGTCTCACTAGGTAGCTAATTCATGAAGTATCACTAATAGATGATTCACAGGGTCTCGTTGGGTAGCTGATTCATGACATATTTTTGGGTATCTAATCCATGGAGTCTCGCTGATAGTTGAGTGACAGAGTCTTGCTGGGTAGCTGAGTCGTAAAGTATCGCTGATAGATAAGTCCCAAAGTCTCACTAGGTAGATGAGTCACGAAGAATCTCTGGGTCAACTTAAATTAAATCTTACATATAGTATTTCATAGAGACCTCCCTGTCAAGTGGGTCCCAACGTCATAGACGACGCTTCAATCAGACGCATGGTCTGGGAGATACGTCCCTTTTTGTAAATAGGGGCGGTTGCATTCGGGCCCAGTACGATTGGATCAGACTCACCCGACCAACTCAATATGGGGTCTCACATAACCCAATACTCTTTATTTATCCCATCGTCTTGGCCCATTGGGCCTCACTAGACCCAGTCGAGGTTGGCTATGGGTCCCGTCTGCTTGGTCACCCAGTGACCCGAATTTATCCGACCCAACCCACACTTACGGGCCAGTCTCTTTTCATATCACGGGATGCCTCATGGCCAGTCAGATGGCCAACCCCCGTGGTTAGCACACGAACCATATAGAGTGGGCCACTCTTCTTATGAGGTTCCACACTGGCACCACGTCCAGCCAACCACCACGGATGATGGGCCAAGCCATGCGCTGGGCGCGCCACCTCCACCGGTGAGGGCCTGCTGCTTCATCCCGCACAGGGCACCAATTGGCGCCGCCTCACTCCTACGGCTATCTCCATAGGTCTCCGTTGCCGGTCGGTGGGGCCACCACAATGGGGGTGCTACACCAGCGACATCTTCTGTGGGCCACCGGGTCTGCTCCGATGGTCCAATCTCAAATCCACCTTTTCCCTCAGGCCTCTCAAGTCATCGTGATCACTACCACGACCTCATATCCAAATTTCCACCATTTCTAGGATTTGACCATAATGAATGCACTAGCAAAGGGGATCATGCCTTGTTCGCGTCGGCCCATGCCCTCCATGTTAGATGTTTAATAACATGGGAGGCTTGGGGTCATAGGTTTATCCGATAATCATCAATCCCAGTGCAAAAACCCCAGGGTAAACACCCTCCCACAAGAACACACAATCCAAGGATCAACCTATTCATGGGTTGATCCATGTTCGTTGTTTTAGAAGAAGGATGGAGAAAAATTAAAACAATTAAACCCATACTTGGTTTGAGGATCCATTGCTGACAAGGGATGAAGCTCTGAGCCGTTGTCGATCCTCGATCCATTTTCATTCGTCGCCATTCTTCTTCTCTTGAATCCATCCCACTGACATTTGTCAATCCTTGATTCAATGGTGTTTTTAGATTGCGTTCATCATCAGAGATATATATATATATATATATCTCATTCGTTAGAGAATTTCACAACATTGTTTTTTAAACTATGGATCCCTGTTTAATTAAAGGAAGGAGACACATTTTCCATCGCTACACTGTCTCATCAATGAGGTTCATTAATGATTAAGATCGCCTCATCACTGCACCACAACGCTGACTAGTCATTTTGTGGAGCAGAAATAGTTTGAATAAAATAGAAATTGAATTTATTTTAATTTTATTGAATTTTTTTCACTAAATATATGGAATTTATCTTTTTTAGTTTACTAGTGATAGGTCGAGGTTAGGCCCTTCTTAGGCGATTACCAACATTATGAATTCAGTAGTGCTCTTGGATTTTTTTGATCTAGGAACCAGTTCAAATTTTAGAACAACCCGCTCTCAAAAGTACTTAACGTACTTTAAAAAATTTCTAAAATACTTTCCGGCCTCTCTGTGAATCGAAATCACATGCCATCTTTGATCTTGGTTTCAAAATAATTCCATGTAATTAATAAAGAAATTTAAATAGAAATTTTGGGACATTACATTACTCCCCAATTTTTGGGATTCACATCCTCTTAATCCAAAACAAGGCTAAAAAAATTGGGGTACTGAGCATGAATCTGAGCCTCCCAATCCTATTTTCTCTCCTAGAGGTTCCCGTGGTGCCACAGAATGTGTACTAGAGGAATTGACCATCCATGAAGGACATGCTCCTATCGATCCTCTCTCTCCACTGAAAACTGTGGAAAGATCGCCCCATCGTTAATGTCTAGCTCGCCCCAGTTGATGATGTGAAAGGGATCATGCACATACCTCCTCAGCTATAACATGTGGAAAACACCATGCACCTAGTGCATCTATGGGGGAAGATCTAAGTGGTATTCCACATCGACAACTCTGATCATAATTTGAAAAGGTCTGATAAACCTTGGAGATAACTTGCCGCCACAGAAAATCTCCACAATCCCTATCAGGGTGAGACCTGAAGGAAAACATGGTATCCCTCCTAAAACTCCAAAGGTATCCGTATTCTATCAGTATATGATTTATTTCTACTATGTGTAGTCCTCATCTACTCCTGGATGATTTGCACCTTCTCAGGGGTATCCCATACCAACTTCAGACCCATGAGTGCTAACTCCCCTAGGTCTGCCCGACATAAAGGGGATCTGCAAGGATGACCATACAAGGCCTCAAATGGTGCCATCATAAAGGTGGATTGGTAGTTGTTGTATGCAAACTTCACCAGTGGTAGGTTTTACTCCCAACTACATCCAAAATGCAAGACACAAGCACGAAGCATGTCCTCCATGGTTTGAATGGTCCGCTCTATCTGGCCATCCATTTGGTGGTGAAAGGTTGTGCTGAAGTACATCTGAGTCCCAAAAGCCTCTTGCAATCAATTCTACATCCAAGATGTAAGTCACACATCATAGTTTGAGATGATCATTGAAGGCACCCCATGTAGCAGCACTATCTCCTGGAAATGGAGGCATCTTGATCCCTCAACTGATCCCTGCTCTTGGATGGGTAGGAAGTGAGCCGAGTTGATGAGTTGGTTGACGAACACCCAAATAGAATCATGGCCCTTGGACATTCATGGTAACCCCATCATGAAGCCCATCGAGATACCATCCCATTTCCACTCTAGTACCTCAAGTGGCTATACCAAGCCTAATGAGACCTGATGCTCATCCTTCACTTGCTGAGAAGTGAGGAATTGTGAAACGAACTCTACTACTACTTTATTCATCCTTGGACACTAGTAATGACATTAATGGTCCTGGTACAGCTTCACAACACCACAATTTACCACTAAAGGGGATATGTGAATGTAACACCCCGAGATTTTATGAAAAATATTCTTTTTAATTTCATTAATGTCTTGTGTTATACGCTACACCAAAAGAATTTTTCACAACACACATCTATGACCTGTCTAGAATTACACGCAATCACGACCTTCCACGATAGCGTGTGTTGTACGCAACACCAAGATTCGCTAAACAACGATATGCTATTAAAATATTATTAAAACTAGCCTTTATGAATAGTAATAACCACTTTTTGAAATTTTGTAAATTTTATTTTTCAAAATGGAATTCATTTTTGGATTCATAATATTGAAATTATCTTAGGTTGAAATTTTGGTGATTTTCGGATAACTTTCATATTTTGATGAATAGTGAAAATTACTAAATTTTAATTAAAAACAACTTTTTCAATCGAAATAATTAATAGTGATAAATTATTAATTTGAGTGGTTTTAAAGTATATTTAGAATATATTTTTACAATTTAATACAATGTTTGTCATTGGATGTAATTTCACATTTAAACCAGACATAAACAAGTGTCAATCTTTTGATAGTTATTATCTCTTAAGAACACACTATTTGTTTTGACGACGAGAATGAATTTTTAAATTAATTAATGAAACTGATATGTTTTGAATTTGGTAAAATAGAAATCATTTTTGAGTTCATAATATCAAATATAGCTTAGGCCTAATTTTTGGTATTTTTATGAAAACTTTCAATTTTTGATGAATAGCGAAACCACTAAGTGGTAGTTAAAAAACTGAATTGTTCATAAAACTTAATTTTACCGCTTCTGTGAGTGGAATTTCAAAAATCCGAGAGACACAGTTGATGTCAGTAAGTAAAATGTGGTTCAATGAGATGAAAATAATTTTTTGGTGAATAGTAACTTTTTACTTTTTTTTACCACGGTTAAAAGTAATTAGGGTAATTAAGGGTAGAAATGATATTATTATTACCCTAACACATATCCTAATTATATTGGACAAGTGCAATTCGACCAAAAACAATCTTAGGAATAAAAAATGACCATTTAGGGCCACTTGAATTAGATTAGGACATTTATTATTATTTAATTCAAAGAAGAGTTAAAAGAGTTAAAATCAAAGTTTATTTAATAAAACATTTTTAATATAGGGTTATACATAAGATAAATTCGACTATAAATATTAATTAGAAATCTAAAAAGATTTTCTACATAATTATATTTTATTTGTAATTTTTAGACATTAAATAATTTAATTTATTTACGACACAACGATGATGCCGTAATTATCTTATTAATGAAATATTGACATAATTGATGTTATAAATACTCAAATAAATATAATTTGAGAATTTTTATGAATTACACTAATTTTCTAGGTTAATATGACATGTTAGTATTGATTTAATTAACATTGTTCTAACTTATAATTCTGTTAGGATTTTCAAAAAAATCAATTACTAAATATTGTCAAAATTGACATAAAATAGTTTTTAAAAACAAATATTATATTATTAATTGTTATTTTATTCCTAAAAATCTAAGGTTCGTCCAAATGACTTATATAAGGTTATATATATTAATAATAAACAACTTGGGGGTTCTTTTGGCTTGATATAGTAAGTTTATTAACCTTATAGTATAAGAACCCAAGAAGACACGGTAAAAGTAAAATTATTTAACTTAATGTTAAATCTAAATGATAAGGTTAAAATAGGAACCTAAACTTGTCTAAATTCTATTTTATGAGAGGATTTCGACCCATTCCCACCTTAGCTTCGAAATATATCAATTTGGAGCTATTTAAAACCGAACTTGACTTTATAATAAAATAATAGTTTTAGTTATTCCAAAGGTGCCCCTCTCCTCCCTTATAAAAGGACACCTCCTCCCTCTCTTCCTCACACAACATTGAGCCTTCAAGCTCGGCCAACCCCTGACAGATTCTCTTCTCCACTTCCCTAGAAACATCCTTGAGGTTCTGGTCTTCCTCAAAGACCAATCTTAGTGCCCTAAGAGGAGGTCTCAAAGAGGCGCTTCAAAGAAGAGGTAATTTCCGTTACCAATTCTTTCACCTTTATTTCGTCTTCCACTTCTTCTTCTTAGGTTGTTTCATTATGAAGTAATTACATTAGTATCAATCATATACTGATATGTTATTATAAGTATGAATCAATCCTAATTCACCATCTATCCATCCTACGGAAAACGAAATCACCACGCGTGCGTACATACGGAATACCGTCTCCACGTCGTGGTGTAATCTGTTTTTCCACCAACACCTTACATGGATGGGTATTATGATGTAAAGAATAACTATACATAGTTATTATAACATCATAATGATTCTGATATATTGTATCATCCACTCCAATTCAATTCAATAATTATGGAAATGATATCATCGCTCGTGCATACGTACGGACTACCGTCTCCACGACGCGATGAGATTCATTCTCCATGTTAACCATTTAAGAATGATTATAAAGTATATATAAGAAATAATAATGAAATATATGACATTATAAAGCTACTGGATTTATGTGTATGTATATTTATTTCATCTACTTAATTTCGTTCAACTCAATAAGGAAACGAAAACAGCGTTCATGCGTACGTACGGCCTACCGTCTCCATGAACGGTGTATTTCTTTCCATTTACTGATTTATTATATATATGTATATTCTGAATATATATATAAATCATGTTTTATATTCTGTAATTAAGTAATCATGATTTAAGTAATCATATGAATAATTACAAGTCAAAACACGGACGACAAATGAAACAATTTTACCCAAAACACTCTTTAACATGGAATTTACAAAAGAACGGGTAATATAAAGTCATAAGTGAACCATATATGATATCATAACAATGAATATGATTCTGTAATAAGTCAATGACATTATTTAAATCATTATACAGGAGCTTCGTACACTTACGAAGCAAATCGGACCTAAGGTAAGGGAAATATCACAATCTCATTTTTATTCGAGATTGTTTATACGTTGGTATTTACTAGGGTGTATTTTATCATCCACATCTATGTTTCCTCAATATGTAATGTTATTTCCATCCACCTACAATTGTTTAAATCCAATTTTACCCTTTTCTGAGTTTTTAGTAAAAGATATTAAAGGAATCTTTTGTCGTTTTTCGTACGAGGTACTTTTTGACTTTTCCGACAAAAGTACGAGATGAATGTTTTTTTTAACTTATACGGCATGAACGGATTTTTATAGTTTTATAAAGCCTTATTTTCATGAAGCTTCCTCCAAAAGATTTCATGACTATTTTCAATAAAATCTCTTTCTTTTAAATATTCATGACGTTTTGTGAAAAGAAATTGATTTTGAAGAAGAAAGGATATTTTTCTCAAGAATTCATTTCAAGTGTTTTATCAAAATTATTTTCCATCTAAGATAATAAAGGGTTCTGTTTTTATCCATATTATTACATTGATTTTATTATGTTGTAATGGAATTATATTTTTATGAATTCTTTTATCTTATATGAATGGTTTTATGATGTCATGATGTTTAAGATTCCCATTTTTATTACATGGGTTATGAAATGATGTATGATTTATGATCTTGTGGAACACATAAGAATGGTATCATTATGAGATGGGTGGGACCTATATCTCCCTCCAATGCATTGGGTAAATATTTTATATCTCATGAGATAGACATGGCTGGAATGGTAGGTTATACCGGTTCAGTGAAACAGGACTGAAACAAGGGTGACTTGGTTCAGAAAGGGACTTTGTCCACTAAGATAGTCTTGGCAATGAGTCTTGACTAACAAGAAATGATTCTCTATGATTATTTGTGTATTCCACAATGTTTCATGTTTTAATTTATGATTATTGGGATTTCATTTTACTACTATGATTTATCCCATGTTATGAAATTATGCTCTCTTTTGCAGGTTAAGATTTCCAAAATGTTATGTTCTTATGAATATGATGTGATTGATATTTCTTTTGTTTACCCTTAATGAGCATTTGAGCTCACCCTTTTAAATTTAATTTTCCCCAGGATATAAAGAAAGGTTTTAGGTATAAAAAAAAGGAAGATCTTTATGGGAGATGTTGAAGATCTTTCACCAGGATTAGAAGATTATACTCCAAGTTTCCAAAGACACTAAACTATTGCGATCCTTGTGTGTGTGTTTTTTTTATGTACTAAGTATTCCGCTAATGTAATGTAATGTCAATGTACATCAAGCTTCGGGTCTCTTTACAGTTGGTATCAGAGGAAAGGTTTAGTAAACCTTTGGAAACTAGGATGCGAGAACTTTAGTGAGATCCCTAGAGATATTTCGAAGGTATGTCTAGGGATGTCTCTATGGTTAAGTATACGTATAGGTTATAGTCCTAGAATTTCACTAACGATCTTCAAATTTAACCTAAGATGTTAGATATTGAGGGTAATCCCCCTTTATTATGTTGTTTTCCCTAGCATGATTTTTGCCTCTCACACTATTCTTTTTGGGTTTTAGAAAATGGATGGAAACAAGATGATTCACGATAATGAAGGATATGATTGACAATGGAATGATATTCTTCATGAGAAACCAAATGAAATGGGATTTGGAAGTCCAAAAATCATTATTATTCTGAATCATAAATCTCATAATATGATCAATAAAGTTAAATTTGGTATGTTTCCGGACTCGGCTAATAAGAGAAAGATGGAGTTTCATGATGATCATAGAGGAAAGAAAGTTCAATTTCCCCTATGTAAATCATGTGGGAAGAGGCATCAAGGAGAATGTTTCAAAGGAACTGGAAGATGCTTTGGGTGTGGAAAAGAAGGACACAAAGCCATTAAGTGCAAAGGAAAAGGTTCAGTTAACACCAGGGATGAGGATAATGGTATTGCTACGACATCAACAATGGTTAAATGTTTTAAATGTGGAATGGACGGGCATTATGCAAACCAATTCCATAAGGGAAAGTCTCATGAAGAGAATCAGTATGGTCGTATGGGTAGTATTTATGTTAATGATGATGAAGAGACTACAAATGATATGTGAGATGAAAGAATTGTTGAAGCTTGGTCAATGGTTTAAGAATGTAGTGGAATGATTACATGTTTATCATGTGTAATGTTGTATAAGAAATCTCATGGTACTATGGAATAAAGATACATCTAAGGATTGTTACACTGTTGTCTTTCCTTGAGTTTTGAAAGTGTATGATTAATGGTACCACTAACCATGAAAGGTTATTCATATATTTTTGGAATGTATATGATATGCGCATAATAAAGGGATAAAGAGAAAATTAAATGTTTAACAATATTCATGAGATCATGATTGATATAAGGACTAAGTGATATCATGGTTTGAGTATATAGAATTTTGAGGATTTTTGTATGTGGAATGTGTTAACATTTAACTGCATTCATGTTTTCAATAAGGTTCAATGGGTATTCAAGAGAATACATGATTAAGGCCTTTGAATGTTTAGAATGTGTCCAACAAGACATATCTTATGATATATGGGGATCAACGATGGTATTAAATCTCTGGTAATCGTTTTCACTATATTATGAGAGTGGACTGAAGTATTATGGATAAGCCTAAAGATTGGAATGGATTATGTTGGACATAAATTAGTATTGTTTAAGGATAGAAGTTTTTTCGATATTATTGATGGGATGTTATAGTAATATAGTTTTAGAAAAAGGACAACATGCTGGACGAGCGACAGCCCATCGCGTCGGACAAGGCCATGGGAATCGAACCCACAACTGAAGTGTGACTGGCCTTTATCGCCTACCACTGGCCTATAGGAAGTCCCTGTTTAGTAGAAACTAGTTTTATTTTATGATATATGAAGTATAATTCCATTTTAGGAACCATATATGATTAATCTCACTAAATAATGACTTATGTATATTTAATAACTTTTGATAACCTTTTGTTTGAGACAGATGGAATGACCTGTCATACTAACACTTCACGAATAACAAATTCAACATCATTTATTTAAGAGATGAAGTAGAAATTGTTCAAGGCACGAACAACAGTGAGATTGTACCAAAATAAAGTAAGTATTTATTCTAATTCAAATTCTTCAACTTTAGGGAAACGATCTTGAAAACCAAAAATGTTGTCCTAGTGCTCTTATATCTGATTAATCAGATGGTACCTTAGATCTTCAAAAATTTATGGATTTGTGATTGCTAGCTTTTCCATAGCCATGTTCTCTACCACACTCCATCAGAACATGATGGTTAGATTTCTCTTCCATATCCATATTTTCACATATGTGGAAACACAGTGATTAGTTTATTTGGGTAACCGTTACGTTTCATACATTTGTTTTTAAAGATTGGTTTTGGTATTCCTTTTTACGATGTGTGTTTCTATTAAAGAAACTTTCGAATAGTAAACCATTTATAACCCCGACGAATTTCGAGGGCGAAATTCATTTTAAGGGGGGTAGAATGTAACACCCTGAGATTTTATGAAAAATATTCTTTTTAATTTCATTAATGTCTTGTGTTATACGCTACACCAAAAGAAGTTTTCACAACACACATCTCTGACCTGTCTTGAATTACACTCAATCGCGACCTTCCACGATAGCGTCTGTTGTACGCAACACCAAGTTTCGCTAAACAACGATATGCTATAAAAATATTATTAAAACTAGCCGTTATGAATAGTAATAACCACTTTTTAAAATTTTGTAAATTTTTTTTTTCAAAATGGAATTCATTTTTGGATTCTTAATATCGAAATTATCTTAGGGTGAAATTTTGGTGATTTTCGAATAACTTTCATATTTTGATGAATAGTGAAAATTACTAAATTTTAATTAAAAACAACTTTTTCAATCGAAATAATTAATAGTGATAAATTATTAATTTGAGTGGTTTTAAAGTATATTTAGAATATATTTTTACAATTTAATACAATGTTGGTCATTGGATGTAATTTCACAATTAAACCAGACATAAACAAGTGTCAATCTTTTGATAATTATTATCTATTTAGAACACGCTATTTGTTTTGACGACGGGAATTAATGTTTAAATTAATTAATGCAACTGATATGTTATGAATTTGGTAAAATATAAATCATTTTTGAGTTCATAATATCAAATATATCTTAGGACTAATTTTTGGTATTTTTCTGAAAACTTTCAATTTTTGATGAATAGTGAAACCACTAAGTGGTAGTTAAAAAAACTGAATTGTTCATAAAACTTAATTTTACCGCTTCTGTGAGTGGAATTTCAAAAATCCGAGAGACATGGTTGATGTAAATAAGTAAAATGTGGTTCAATGAGATGAAAATAATTTTTTGGTGAATAATAACTTTTTACTTTTTTTTACCACGGTTAAAAGTAAATAGGGTAATTAAGGGTAGAAATGATATTATTATTACCCTAAAACATGTCTTAATTCTATTGGACAAGTGTAATTCGACCAAAAACAAACTTAGGAATAAAATATGACCATTTAGGCCCACTTGAATTAGATTAGGACATTTATTATTATTTAATTCAAAGAAGAGTTAAAAGAGTTAAAATCAAAGTTTATTTAATAAAACATTTTTAATATAGGGTTATACATAAGATAAATTCGACTATAAATATTAATTAGAAAGATAAAAATATTGAATACATAATGTTATTTTATTTGTAATTTTTAGACATTAAATAATTTAATTTATTTATGACACAACGATGGTGCAGTAATTATCTTATTAATGAAATATTGACATAATTGATGTTATAAATACTCAAATAACTATAATTTGAGACTTTTTATGAATTCCACTAATTTTCTAGGTTAATATGACATGTTAGTATTGATTTTATTAACTTTTTAGAACTTATCATTCTGTTAGGATTTTCACAAAAATCAATTACTAAATATTGTCAAAATTGGCATAAAATAGTTTTTAAAAACAAATATTATATTATTAATTGTTATTTTATTCTTAAAAATCTAAGGTTCGTCCAAATTACTTAGATAAGGTTATATATATTAATAATAAACAACTTGGGGTTATTTTGGCTTGATATAGTAAGTTTATTAACCTTATAGTATAAGAACACAAGAAGACAAGGTAAAAGTAAAATTATTTAACTTAATGTTAAATCTAAATGATAAGGTTAAAATAGGAACCTAAACTTGTCTAAATTCTATTGGATGAGAGTATTTCGACCCATCCCCACCTTAGATTCTAAATATATTAATTTGGAGCTATTTAAAACCGAACATGACTTTATAATAAAATAACAGTTTTAGTTATTCCAAAGGTGCCCCTCTCCTCCCTTATAAAAGGACACCTCCTCCCTCTCTTCCTCACACAACTTTGAGCATTCAATCTCGGCCAAACCCTGAAAAATTCTCTTCTCCACTTCCCTAGAAACATCCTAGAGGTTCTGGTCTTCCTCAAAGACCAATCTTAGTGCCCTAAGAGGAGGTCTCAAAGAGGTGCTTCAAAGAAGAGGTAATTTCCGTTACCAATTCTTTCACCTTTATTTCTTCTTCCACTTCTTCTTCTTAGGTTGTTTCATTATGAAGTAATAACATCAGTATCACTCATATAATGATATGTTATTATAATAATGAAACAATCCTAATTCACCATCTATCCATCCTACAGAAAATGAAATCACCACGCGTGCGTACGTACGGAATACCGTCTCCACGCCGTGGTGTAATCTCTTTTTCCACCAACACCTTACATGGATGGGTATTATGGTGTAAAGAATAACTATACATAGTTATTATAACATCATAATGATTCTGATATTTTGTATCATCCACTCCAATTCAATTCAATAATTATGGAAATGATATCATCGCTCATGCGTACGTACGGACTACCGTCTCCACGACGCGATGAGATTCATTCTCCATGTTAACCATTTAAGAATGATTATAAAGTATATATAAGCAATAATAATGAAATATATGACATTATAAAGCTACTGGATTTATGTGTATGTATATGTATTTCATCTACTTAATTCCGTTCAACTCAATAAGGAAACGAAAACAGCGTTCATGCGTACGTACGGCCTACTGTCTCCATGAACGGTGTATTTCATTCCATTTACTGATTTATTATATATATGTATATTATGAATATATCTATAAATCATGTTTTATATTATGGAATTACATAATCATGATCTAAGTAATCATATGAATAATTACAAGTCAAAACACAGACGACAAATGAAACAATTTTACCCAAAACGCTCTTTAACATGGAATTTACAAAAGAACGGGTAATATAAAGTCATAAGTGAACCATATATGATATCATAACAATGAATATGATTCTGTAATAAGTCAATGACATTATTTAAATTATTATACAGGAGGTTCGTACACTTACGAAGCAAATCGGACCTAAGGTAAGGGAAATATCACAATCTCATTTTTATTCGAGATTGTTTATACGTTGGTATTTACTGGGGTGTATTTTATCATCCACATCTATGATTCCTCAATTTGTAATGTTATTTCCATCCAAATACAATTGTTTAAATCCAATTTTACCCTTTGGTGAGTTTTTAGTAAAAGATATGAAAGGAATCTTTTGTCGTTTTTCGTACGAGGTACTTTTTGACTTTTCTGACAAAAGTACGAGAAGAATGTTTTTTTAACTCATATGGCATGAATGGATTTTTACAGTTTTATAAAGCCTTATTTTCATGAAGCTTCCTCCAAAATATTTCATGACTATTTTCAATAAAATCTCGTTCTTTTAAAATTTGCATGACGTTTTGAGAAAAGAAATTGATTTTGAAGAAGAAAGGATATTTTTCTCAAGAATTCATTTCAAGTGTTTTATCAAAATTATTTTCCATCTAAGATAATAAAGGGTTCTGTTTTTATCCCTATTATTACATTGATTTGATTATGTAGTGATGGAATTATATTTTTATGAATTCCTTTATCTTATATGAATTGTTTTATGATGTCACGATGTTTAAGATTCCCATTTTTATTACATGGGTTATGAAATGATGTATGATTTATGATTTTGGGGCACACATAATAATGGTATCATTATGGGATGGGTGGGACCTATATCTCCCTCCAATGCATTGGGTAAAGATTTTATATCTCATGAGATAGACATGGCTGGAATGGTAGGTTATACCGGTTCAGTGAAACAGGACTGAAACGAGGGTGACTCGGTTCAGAAAGGGATTTTGTCCACCAAGATAGTCTTGGCAATGAGTCTTGACTAACAAGAAATGATTATCTATGATTATGTGTGTATGACACAATGTTTCATGTTTTATGTTATGATTATTTGGATTTCATTTCACTACTACGATTTATCCCATGTTATGAAATTATGCTCTCTTTTGCAGATTAAGATTTCCAAAATGTTATGTTCTTATGAATATGATGTGATTGATATTTCTTTTGTTTACCCTTACTGAGCATTTGAGCTCACCCTTTTATGTTTACTTTTCCCCAGGATATAATGAAAGGTTTTAGGTATAAAAAAAAGGAAGATCTTTATGGGAGATGTTGAAGATCTTTCACCAGGATTAGAAGATTATACTCCGAGTTTCCGAAGACACTAAACTATTACAATCCTTGTGTGTGTGTTTTTGTTATGTACTGAGTATTCCGCTAATATAATGTAATGTTAATGTACGTCAAGCTTCAGGTCTCTACAGTGAAACTCTCTCAACACCTCCTCTCACAACTTCATTGGTACTATGGTGTGTCCTCGGAAAAGGATGATATGCTCCCCCCTATTGAAAATCCATCAGGATCTTTTCTTGAGGACAACATAGAATGTAAGTAATCGCAGTCAACATCCAAAAGTTGTGCCTCACCGAATCGATATAAGAGTGGATGAGTGATATTCATAGACTGAAGGTAAGCTACTCCACCATCATCTATAATGGATATATGCATCGTGGCTAGCTGCTCTGTCGCCTCACTCAGCAGCTATAAACTAGACCTCTTGTTGAGCATGTCTTCCACCCCTTTCCACTTCCAAGGAGTATAGACTATCTCAAAGTCATAGTCTTGAGGGAACTCTGGCCATCAGTACTAGCTCAAGTTCAGTTACTTATGTGAGAATTTATACCTGAGGATCTTTTGGTTGGAGTTGATGGTGAATTGTTCACCCATAAAGTACTGCTTCCAAATCTTCAAGGAAAAGACCACTAATACTAAATCTTGGTCATGGGTCACCTAGTTTTACTCATGATTCCTGAACTTCCATGAGCCATAGGCATTCACTACTTAATCTTACATCAGGACACAACCCAGTCAGGTCCCTGATACATCGTATAAAACTACATACCCAACGCCCTATTCTAGTAGTCTCAAGATATGGGAACTCGCCAGTTGCCGCCTCAGATTCTAGACACATTTCTAGAAATTATCCATCCACATGAAGGGTTTTACCTTTTGTTTCAAGGATGATAAAGGTTCTGCTACTCTGGAAAACTCATGAATGAACCTTTGGTAGTATCCAGCCAACCCTATGAAACTCCGCACCACTATCACACTCCTAGGTATCTCCCAAGCAAGCATTGCCTCTATCTTTGCCAGATCCACTACAACTCCATCCTATGAGATGTTGTGTCCTAGAATGTGGACCTTCCGAATCCAGAACAAGAAATTCAAGAGATTATAGTAAAGCTGGTGCTCTCAGAGTGTATCAAGGACTATCTGTAGGCATGTAGTGTGCTCATCCTCCGACACTAGGTACCCCAGTATTTCATCAATTAATACAATGATGAACCATTCAAGGTAAGGATGGAATATCCTATTCATGATTCCCATGAAAACTGATAGGGAATTGTTCATGTCGAAAGGCATCACCAAAAAGTCATAGTGACCATACCAGAATCTAAAGCATGTCTTCAGTATGTCCTCATCCCATACCCGAAGTTGATGATAGCCAAATCTGAGGCTGATATTCTAGAAATACCTTGTTCCCTTCAACTAGTTAAAGAGGTCATCAATCCTCGGCAGTGGATGCTTATTATTCATGGTAACTTGGTTTAGGCACTGTAAGTCCATGTATAGCCTCAAGATCTCATATTCCTTATTGGGAAGCAATACATGGGATTCCCATGGTGAAACACTGGGCCTCACAAATCCCTTCTCCTGCAAGTCCTCTAATAGTTACCTCAACTGACTTAGCTCCACAGGGGCTATTTGATATGCTGGTGTGGATATCAGTGTCATTCTAGGGTACAGGTCGATGCCAAAGTCTACCTACCTCTGAGAAGGTGGTCCCAAAACATACTCAGTAAAGATATCCTCATAATCATCCACCACTAAAGGAATGTTTGGACTCCTCTCATCCTCTACACCAAGTGTGAGGCTCTCCAACTAGTGAGTGATCGACTGCACCCTCCTATGAGACAGTTAGTCCTGTGCTGAAAATGTTCCCATCTTACTGGTGAAGGAAAACCTAGTCCCATACTTTTGGACACACAACACAATAAGCCTAATACAGTCGATCTGAGGATGGACTCAAGATAAATATTCTATATCCAAGAAATGGTTGTAAGGACTCGACGCTGCTACTAAGAGATCCCAGCTGAATCTATCTCTTCCTAGAGTAATCTCACACTACCAGAACCAATGTGTAATCATTGAATCTACTCCCATTGGAGTATCTAATCATAAGGACCGAGCCAACGACTCCACCAAAATCTCTGAGTCTCGAATGAGGTCTGTGGAAAGTAAATAGTGACCAGAACCTGTGTTTATAAGAACATTATAAAAAGTGTAGTAGACACAGATCACACATATAATCATCTCTGGAGTTCCATGGTCGTAGGCCCCCATCACCAAAAGATGGCCCTGCCCCTGTCCACCAGTTCCTAGAGCTCCTGGTGGACCACCTGGTGGTTGTGGTGGAAGTACCTTGTATCTCCTCCCACCGTATACCACTCTACATGCTCCCCTTCCATGTTCGCCTCTCTATAGACCTCCCTATTCAACTCTCTACCTCTACCTTGGCGGTCCCTCGACCACCTGCTGATCATCAGTATGACAGGTTGGGTAGTCTCGAGCTATGTGCCCATTCCCACCACACGTGAAGAACAACCTATTCCTTTGCTGGTGTCCACTACCTGTAGGGCCTCACAATGCGGATGCAGTATCATAGGGTCATCCCCTGGAGGGTTTGGTCCTCTTGGACCCCTATGTTATCTATATGTTGAATTTTATAGAGGACATATCTACCTATCATCCAGTGGTAGTTCTCACTGTGGGTGCAGGTTCTGCAAGGATGTTCTCCACTATAAGTGCTCTCTCAAGCTCCACAGCCTAAAAAGGGATGCTGAGAGAGATCATTGATGCTCTGATATACCATATGAGCCCCCTATCAATGGTTTGGGCCTTAAATAAAGGGTCCCACACCATATCATAAGAGTATAGGGAGAGGTCTGTGAACCTCGCAGAGCACTTAGCCATGGTCAGGCTGCACTGTAGTAAGTGAAGAAGCTCCTGTATGCGTACTCAGCGCAAAGTCACATGGAAGAAATCCTCCCTGAAAGGGTGCTTAAAGTATGCCTAAGTGATGGTCACCTCCTCATGCGTCTGTAGTGTCAAGATACACAATATCCCTACCAAACCCTATAGAAGGATAGTGTCTAGAAGCACAATCTGGTCTGAAGGTGTCTTTATAAGGTGAAAAAAATGTGTCACCACCTCCGGTAAATCCTAAGCTACCTGAGGTTATGTCTCAACTCAAATAGTTAGAGGCCTATACCATTGGAACTCATGCAACACTCTCACTCGGTGTGCATCCTATACTGGTAAGGCTAGTGGAAACTGTTGCTCGACGGGTGATGGTGCCTCTGGTACACCACCCGGGGGTGCCATCTCAGGAACCAATCTCTGCATCGTTGCCTCATCACTTGGTGGACCATTGTCATGATACTTTATTAAGATCCTGGCTATATGTCTATGTGGAGGTATATTGAGAGAAATCAAGATGAACCACAGTTAGTTAATTATACCTGGTGAGCTGACTCTGATTCAAAGAGATCATGAATAAAATTTTAATGTCATAAGAAACCAATGTTTTCATGCACTGTTTCGAAAAGCAGAATTTAGGGTCCTGGTGTATGGATACGTAAGCGGCCACACTAACACTATACTCACTGAATCTGAAAGTAGAAATCGACACATTTAACACTGTTTCCAAAAAAACAAAACAACCGACTCTCGGTCTTTGAGGTAGAACTGACCACCTCTAATACCACTCTGTCATGACCCGTACCCTAGGGCATGTGTCATGACTACCCCAAGCCCACCTTTTATAGGCCATCGGTTGGCGACTTGCACCAATAGGAATATCACCCAAAAATGAAGGCATTTCATTTAAACCTGTACACACAAACAACCCACACTACGGAAAGTAAAGCAGAAACTGGGATACCAAAAATAAGTATGTCACACAAGGAAGCAACCATACAAGTAAAGGTGAAACTGAAAGAAAAAAGGGGGAAAAATACAAAACCAACTAAAAAGGAAAGTAAAGTAAAATGAAGCACAATCTACAGAGGTCGTCCACGAAGGATCATACCTTAAGGGTATGTGTAGCTCACTATGAGATGTTGGTGAAGCTTACATCATCTATAGATCCACCTCTGAGTACCAACTGGCCCTGGGTCTCCAAGATCCCATTCAAAGCTGTCTGTCATCTGCACAAGACACACTAGGTGTGGGAAAAGACTGTGCAGGGGTGAGCATAACAATATTCAATAAGAACCCCGAAACCAACTCAGGTCTCACATAAATCCACAAAATTAATCACAAAATAATGAACAAAGACAAGAGTTTCTAGAGTCATCTCATCATAGGTATAACATAAATTATTGATAGAAAAACCAACAGATAAAAACAATAAATATCAATCACTACAAAGGAACTCATCCCCGATGAGTACATTAGTCTAGCTGGGTCTCCTATACCTATTTGGTAGCTAATTAATGAAGCCTCACTGGGTAGCTGAGTCAGGAAGCTGCACAGATAGCTGAGTCATAAAGCCTTGCTGGTGGCTGAGTCACGGAGTATCACTGATAGTTGAGTTATGAAGTCTCGCTGGGTATCTGAGTCACAAAGTCTCTATAATAGCTATGTCATGGAGTCTCATTTGGTAGTTGAGTCCCAAAGTCTCTCTAGGTAGCTGAGTCACCTAGTCTCACTGATAGATAAGGCATAGAGTATCACTGGGTAGTTAAGTCACGATGTCTTAATGATAGTTGAGTGACAGAGTGTAGATGGGTTGCTGAGTCATGAAGGATCACTGGGTAAACATCCGTAAAATCTTATATAGAAAATTTTAAATGGACCACCCCATAACATGGGTCCCAATGCCATAGACGACCCTTCAATCGGATGCATGGTCTGGGAGATAAGTACCACTCTTGTAAATAGGGGCCGGTTGCATCCGAGCCCAATACGACTGGTTCAGACTGACCTAAACAACCTGACCCAAGGTCCAACATGACTAGATTCTATCTTTCTGACCCATTAGGACTCACTGCACCAAGTCGAGGTTGGTCATGGGTCCAATCAGCTTGGTCACCTAGTGACCCAATTTTATCCGGCCTGGCCTGCACTAGCGGGCTGGTATCTTTTCCTAACTGGGGCTTCTACGAGGGCCAGATTTATCTCATCGGACCGGTCTACTAAAGAGGAAAAACTCGAATGTTTAACCGGGCTACTCGGGTGGCCCAATCGAGTTGCCCGAACCGGCCCAGTCCACTGGCCCAACCCAACCTGATCCGCTGGTCGGTCCAGTTGGGGCACACACAGCCGGTCATTCAGATTCCCCCCATGGTCAGCATGCAGCCCACATGCCGCGGTTTGATCCTCCTACATGGCGCCATGCTGGCACCGCATCAAGACAACCACTGTAGCCGACGAGACGCAACCCTCCTCCACCGCAGTGCACACCGGGCCCGCCGCATCTGCCAGTGCAGTCGGTGAGGGCCTGCCACTTTATACCTCACGTGGCGCTGGTTGGCACTGCCTACCATCTATGGCAACCACCACCACAACGGTGGTGCCACACCAGAGACATCTTCCACAGGCCACCTGGTCTATTCCAGAGGTCTGATCTCAAATCCACATGTACCCTTGGGCCTCTCGGGTCGCCGCTGTAACTTCCATGACCTCAGATCCACCTTGCCTCCATTTTGAGGTTGTGGCCACAAATAACACACAAGCGGAGGGGATTGGGTCTTATTCGTGTCTTCCCGCACCCTCCGCATTAGAAGTTTACAAATATGGGAGGTTTGAGATCATAGTTCTATCAGATAATCATCAATACCTATGAAAAAACCCCAAGGTAAACACTATCCTACAAGAACACACGATACTCAGATCGACCCGTTCGTGGGTTGATCCGTGTTTGATATTTTAGAACAGGGATGAGGAAAACATAAAATAATTAAAAAACTACTTGGATTGAGGATCCTTCATTGACGAGGGATGAAGATCTGAGCCATCGTCGAACATCGATCTGTTTGTGTTCGTCATCATTTTTCGTCTCTCAAATCGATCACACCAGCATTCATCAATCCCTAATTTGATGGCGTTCATCGATGGCATTCATCATCATCATTGTCGTCATCAGAGAGAGAGAGAGAGAAAGAGAGAGAGATAGATATTTCTCGTTCGTCAGAGAATTTCCCAGCGTTGTTTTTCAATGCTGGATCCCTATTTAATTAAATGAAGGAGACACATTGTGTGTAACCACACTATCTCATTAATGAGGTTCATTAATGATTCAACGTATCCTCCTTGCTGCACCATAGTGCTGTCTGGTTGTTGTGTCGCAGTGGAAACAATTTGAATAAAATAAAATTTGAAATTATTTTAAGTTTATATTATTTTTTTCACTAAAAGTCTGAAATTTATCTTTTTCGATTGAACCATTCCGGTCAAGGTTAGGCCCTTTCTCAGGTGAATTCTGGAATTCTAAATTCACTAATTCCATCATATTTTTTTGATCAGGGTACTAGTTCAAATTTTAGAAAAACCCTCTCGCACAATTACTTAACGCAATTTAATTTTTTTCTAAAATACATTCCGCCCTCTCTAGGCCTCAGAATCACATTCTGTATCTGAGTATGGTTTTGAAATAATTTCATGTAATTAAAAAAAATTTACATAGAAATTACAAGACATTACATTACAATTTATCTGGTGTTGGCAGTTGATAAAAAGTTGTCTGGATTATTCAAGTCTCAATGTTTAATGAAATATTGATGTGATTAGGGTTTTATGATGATAGAGGTGTTGGGATGTTCTCAAATGGTTTGTTCTCATCGGTGAGGTGGTGAATCATGAGGCGATGGATCAAACTTTTTCAAGGATGGTGATAACATGATAATGAATACTATGTTGTGATGATGATGGAGTCATAATCTTTACCTATGGTAGTGTGATTTATGGGATTTGGTTTCTACAGTGGTGCCTTTAGTTTATTGAATTTTTATTTGGGAATTACATTTAAATTTTGAATTTGTATGGTGTAATCAGTCATGTGTGGTGACCACTTTTCAATAAAATGGACTTTTTATGAAAATAAAATAAATTATTTGTAATAATATCATGAATAATGTTAAAATAATTTTTTCTAGAAGGGATTCATATGAATAATGATGATGACTTCATGTGAAATAAGAAAAACTTGGTTTAGTTGGAGGAGCACTCAATTCAATACACGTGTATTGTTTATGTAAGAGTTTTACATAATTCTATAAAATATTAATCTAAAAGGTATTTAGGCATGTAAGTGATCCAATATTTCCTATCGATGTTGTATGTTTTGGACAGAAAAAATTGGGTCACAATTTTTGGTATCAAATCTAGAAATATAAAGATCATGTTTTTAGCACCAGATATGGGAGTGTAGGTTCAATGATGTTACTGTAATATAAGGTATATTATAGTTTTACATGGTGTAGTGGTGACTAGTAAGTGAGAGATTCCTTGAAATGGATGGTATAGGAGTCAGTTGGTGGGATTTCTGAAAATTCTTCAGGAGAATTTTGATGCCTAGTATTTGGGGAAACAAAAAAGACTATCTTGAATTACAATTCAATGAATAGACCAAAAGGGATAACTCAACTGAATTTGTTATTGGGAGCCATGAAGAGTATGTCAACTCATGCTAATATCTTGGATGCAAGGTGGGGTTTTATACGTTGCAAGAGAAAATATCACTGACCTGGGCTAAGAAAATCAAAATGGGACTCTCCATTTGTCATGAGGGTCACTGATAGTAGTGAAGGGACCAAGAATTATGGTTGAGACCAAATCCCAACACTGATTTTTTTGTGGGGGTTCAGGTGAACATCCCCCATCACACAAACCTATGGGTGTGCATGTTTGAACACTGTTTCATGAATTTATGTGTTGAATTATGAAAATTTGTGGCTTTTGGTATAACTTGGTGTAGTGATAATATGTATTTATACAAGGCATGGCCTATAATCATGATTTTTAAAAATAAAATTTCATGAAACATTGATTTTTTATGAAAATATTGGTTCTAGAATGTTTTTACTTTTCAGGAAATAAGGTTCCAAATAGAGATCTCTGCACAAAAAATATCAAGTAATATCCCATGGGTTGATGGACATCACAATGTAATTTCAAAAAAGTTTTGAATTTTGGATTTTATAAATCATGGAACCTTGAGTTGTTCACTAGAGAGCTCTGCTACATGAATCATAGAGTTCCCCCCTGAAAAAGAATAGTTGATTCTATATTGATAAGTATTTTGGCTACCTTGTGTAACTTATCCTAGGTCATGTAACATTTGGTTGGGTCATTCATCTATATAGTGTTATGTGAACATAGATTTATTTTTAGAGGTAAACCCAGGTATACATGGAGAATATACATTTGGAATCACCTTCATCACAAAAAAATAGTTTTTTACCCTGAAGTGGGTTTCATGCACATTTTTAATTTTTCAAGAAATTCCAAAATCACTCTAGATGGTTGTTTTAAAATATCTGACTTCGAGTGGCCATAACCTTTTATGCATATTTTTGTTTGGGCTTAAAACTAGTCAAGTCGATGACTATTAAATAAAATAAATTCCTAGATCAATATTTATTCATTCATACCATACCATGAAACATATTTCATAGAAAAATAAATCCCCCATTAAATGTGGTCCAAAGAGAATGAGTATGGTGAGTCGGGATAGATTCTAAGGAAAACGCTAAGAAAATCACTCGGCATTGAGTTCCATTTTTTAATCATCTTGATAAAGTAATAATAAATAATATATAAGTATGTTTGATTCATTAATAGTGTGATATATATGAAAAAAAATATAATCATTCATATATACAATAGATTTGGACATACAATGAAGAATTAGGTTAAGAATGATCCATCGATTTTTTGGAGTTCATTATCTAAGAGTGAATTGGTTTGAAAGAATGAAACTTTGTTGCCAAATTTATTTCCCAATGTGAAATTGTGCATGAGTGGTGTAATACTTGGGGAATTGGATTATTCTATAAAAAATTGTATGATATAGGTAATGAGTCTATATTTTTAGGTTTAGAATACAAGGATAAGTCGCAGGCCGATAAGGGATAACTGATGTGCATGTTTGAATCATAGGTTCTACTGTCAAACTACAAATAGGTGGGCTAAAAAAATATTGGCCATCCATTTACCTTGTTTGAAATGTGGAAACCTTCAAAAAAAAATTGTCTTTAATCCTTCGAGGCATGTTACTAGGATGGGTGTTGTGACATTTTGTCCTGAAACCATATTAGTTAGGGAGATGTTTTTAGTGTCATTGATTATGGGGATCCAAATCATGGAGGACACAAAGTGTATGGGTGAACATGAGGGAATTTATAGATATATATAAATGGAAATGGGATTAATCCACCTTGGTTTTGAGTATAATGGAATGTTGTATCTATCTATTCAAGTGAAACATTCTCCTTCAAAGTGGTGATTTTCTGTGTTTTATATGTGACAGTCAATAAGCAGAGTGGTGTAGTTGGTGAATGAAACTGAATGGGGATATAATTCTCACAAGTGTGGGCCTAAAAATGTTTGTAGTTCCACTTCACGTAATGCAGATAAATGTCATAAATCCTAATTTTTTTTGGAAATTAAAATGAATGTGTAGTTTAATGTCATATGGTGAGGAAAAGGGATTTATTTATTTTATATTCATATAGCTTTGACCATGATGTCATATAATTTTACATCATATAGTTGGGACATGTGTAGAAGAGTTTAGCATATTGTGACTAGGATATGTGAACCATTGTAAATTAATGTCTACCCATTCAAGGTAGTGGGATATAAAAAAGGGAACACACGTGGTGATACCTCACATAAGATCTCCTGAAGTGGGGGGGGGGGGGGGGTGGGGTGTTGAGGTTTTTCTCTACCTATTGTGGAAACTAGAAGGTCTAGTGAGAATAACTAGGGAATTATAGGGGCTCAAAGGTGAGTCCCATTGGATTTTTACCTATTCCTCTGAGGTCCTCACATTTTCTAGAGCTTCACGGATGACTTGGAAATGAAAATTACAACTTTTTATAATATTTTCCCATTGGTTTTTCAGCTAGAAAAACATTCGCGCCCCTTTCCTTGGGATGTTTAATGTCATTCCAGTTGGACCATTGAAGTGAAAATTTAGGGTAGAATGTGAAGATAAATATATATGATTTCAGGTCATGATTCTTAGACCAAGGATATTATTTTAAGGTCATATTTCTTGGACCAGGACTATTTGGGGGATCTTCTATTATAGGGGCGGTATTATAAGTCCAATTTATAGAGAGGGTGGATAAAACCCAATGTTATACATGTTTTTTCAAAGTTTATGTTTATAATTAATAAACCAACTCTAAATGAGTGTCAAAACACCTATGTATTTGAAAAATATCTATGTCTCATCACAGGTACATGGGGGAGATAAAAAAAGGAATGAGTAGTGAGATGATTTTCATTTGTTCCCAATTTTGAAGATCTATACATAACTAAGTATCAAATTTAATGGGGAATCAAAACATTCTTAGTTCCCAAAAATTGTATGGATTGAGAATATTGATGGATGGAGGTAGTCCTACTTACTGAGGGTGCCGTGAAAGAGGTGTGAATTGGTTTGATGAAACACTAGAGTCAATTCCATCCAGATGTAGATTGGGGGATGCATGAGTCCAATATCACATAGTTTAAAGTCATTGTTCTTGGACCAAGGACGCTTTTTGTTTAATGTAAAATATCATAGAACATGTTGATATACTTTAAAGGGATTTGAGTAGTTCCATAGAGTTTAAAAACAGATATGAATTGGGGTTGTGGAGGCCATGTAACCAAAAAAATGGTCTTGGGGTAGGTTTCACACAAATTTGGTCACGTTTTTGGAAAAAGTTTTTTAAAAATAGTTTATGGTCGTGATGCTTGGGAAAAACGAGGTTATATATCATGGATGTTTATGTAGTACAAATTAGATGAAAACTGATATGAAAGGAGATTGAAAGAGGCCTAGTTTTATGTGAATAATCTATGAGACAAGTAGAATATAGTTTAATTCCACGATTCTTGGACCATAGGGAGATGAGTGAATTGGTTTTTAGCTTGCTAATGACAAAACTATCATAAACACAGGTATCAAGGGCTGAATGATAGTTAATATAGTCTCACCTAATTGGGTATTTATGTATTTTCTAGAGACAATGGGTGTAACACCCCAATATATTTTTATTTTTTTCAAATGAATTTAATGTTTTGAATTTTTTTGTTACACATAACACTGAGTTTATCTTGCATTACACGTAACATTGAGTATTAAAAAATGTGTTATAATATTAAAATGTTATTATATGATAGTTATCACCAAGACTTTGTAAAGTAGTTTATGAATATATTTAAATAAATTTTAAAAATATATGGTTACACATTTATATAAAGTTTGTTATTTTGTGAGCAATTAATGATAAATGAAAATGAAAACAATATGAAAATTATGAAAATATTTTTCTGAAATACTATTTCTTGGGAAAAAACAAATTTTACATTAATAAATAAAAAAGCCAACTAGTATTGAATGATTTTAATGAAGCATATATTGTATATATTCAATAATTACTTGACCATTTATCTTATGTGTTCTCTAGAAAATAGATCATAATAAATCCAATTTTACAATTAAAAATTGTATTTTTCTAAAAAATGGGTTTGTCAACTTTTTGTGAACGTATTTTTTAAAATAAATTTTTACCTCATTAAAAAATTTATTTTGAAGATTAAAATTAATTTTCCAAATCATCCTGTAAAATTTGTCTTTTTATATTTTTTGGTAATATTTAAAAAAGACTTAGTTTTGGATGAATAATGAATATTACTGAATTTTAATTGAATAATATATTTTAAATTGAGTTTTTTAAAATATAAACTTTATTTTTAATTGGTTTTAAAATAGTATTATCTAAAATATATATCAATTAATCCTCTTTATTTCATTGGAATCAGTTTCAAAATTATTATTTATATAAAAACATTGTAATCTTTTATATAAGTTCTCTTTGAAAAACAAATTTGTCATCTCATATGTGGGATTACTTTTAAATTAAAATTTCCCACTTCTGTGAATGGATTTTGAAAAATGGATTCCATATTTGTAATAATAATAATCTATATTATATAATAAGATGAAATTATTTTTTACCAAAATTAATATAGAAAAAAATATAGATTAATTATTGCAGTTAAGGTAAAAATTGGTTTTTTGAGGGTTAAACTAAGAAGATAAGGTTTAAAATGAAATATTAACATGTAAAACATATATATTTTGGCTATATTCGACCCTATAATGTCTATTTATCTGGATTAATCTTTTATTTACTATTTTTTAATGTTAAAAATATGGTATCACCTTTTTCTTTTCAAATTTATTTGTATACCACTCACCTTGCTTATAAAAGGCATACCCCTATCCTCCCAACACCTTATTAACCTTTTTATTTGGATAATACCTATTCAAATCACTTACAAGATTAATTCATTTAATCTTATAGTGATTTTTAGGATAAATCCAAGCTACGAAGGCATTTCGAAGAAACCTAACGGGGTTACTTGAAGAAGAGGTAACATACTTCAACATGCGCTCTTATTTTATTTATTCATCAATATCATTAAATTATTATTAAAACAAAATTATATGATAAATATAGTATCATATGTATACTCATATGTTTTTATTTTATATTTGTTACCTACAAGAATCTCCACTTCCATCAAATGGGTTACAAAATCAGTATTCATGTGTATAGAATAATCCCGCATCATGAACCAATGACATTCATTTTTTCATTACCACATATCATGGTTGGTTATGATGATTTATATACTGTATATATATGATATTTATAACATAATTATAACATTTTATTCATAATATAATATATAATTTTTTCAATTTCCATTATGCTGGGGATAGTATAACGCCGCTCGTGTGTACGACGGACAACCACCTCATGAAGCGATGTGATTCATTTTTTTAGAAATGATTTAAATGGAAGATAATAAGCAAAATTTTGATGAATATATGAAAATATATATTATAATTATGATATGAATGATATATTTATAAATTTAAAGTATAATATATCAATTTATTTCTTAACTTTTCACTCATTGAAAGATGATAATATTTTTCATGTATGTGTGGACTACCACCTTAATAAAGTGACGTGACTCTCTATTTTCATCACAACACAACATGGATGACATGTATAAATATATTTAGTATAATAATATTTTATTTATTATAATTCTATAATTTTATGAAGATAAAATATTACTTACCTCCAATCTATGCTGATCATTGAAAATTGGAAACATTACACATGCATATTTATGACCTACCATCTCTAGGATCGTAATGTACTTCATTAATCAAAACCATATTCCATAATTGTTAATAAATTAAAAATTGATATATAAATATTACAATAATATTATGATTATTAGTTAGGATATGATGGAACTATGGTCAATGTATGGGGACCAAAAATAAAAAAAAATACAAATAGAAAATCAGTTATTAACCAATACATGGATTTAACAATGAATATTTAATAAAAAAGAAATAAATTTTCATAAGTACATAATATATTATATTATATATTTATTTATGGTTCTGTAATATATTTATAATAAAATTATATTTATTATATATGAGGTTATAACATGTTTGGAGTAAGTTGATAGTTGAGGTGAGGGATTTCTAGTCTCTCTTATTTTTGGAATACATATGAAAATTCACCACCCATTTTATTGGTATATATACTGAAAATTTTACATGTTATATTATGATTACAATTATTTTAAAGATATTTAAATTTTATTTTTATTTTATACTTTATTAGTGATTATGAATCAAAAGGTAACTTAAGTGGTAAGGGATTTCTATTTCACTTTTATTTTTCTATGAGACAAGTGACATATTCTCTTCATATTTCATTTATGTGGTGTATATCATTCCCATGAATGCATTTTTTGATAATTATCACTAAAATAAATTTCAATTACTTATCAATTTGAGGATATATATTTCAATGGGTTTATGGTTCAAATGTTACCAAATCGGTAAGATATTTTTGATCTCAATTTGTTTTCTCTGAGACATATAACAGTGTTTAAATCTATCTACTTTACAAAGAGTATATAAAAACCCCATGATATTTAATATCACTAATTTATTTATCCTCATAATATATTATGTTTATTTTATGTATATTTCTTCCTGGGGATTACATTATAGTGATTCTAAAGTGGTAAATATTTTATGTTACAATTTCATCGTTTATCGATATTGTTTATTATCATTTTTATAATGAGAAAATATCTTTATACATATCTCAACAAACTTATGAATTTACTCTAATATAGTTATTTCATTAGAATAATTTTTTCCTTTAATTTACCTCTCTTCACATACCTGATTGTTCAAAATATTTATTTCATTAAAACTCATATTTTTAGTCAAAAAAACATTTTTATTCCGAAATCACATTTTATCAAAATGATTTAAAAACTGTTTCTAACAATATTAAAATTATTTATTAATGAAATTGTTACCAACAATTGAGTTTTTGCAAAAGTTTTTAAAAAATAATCTTCAAGTAATTTCCCAAATAAATTCTCTTTTGTCTTTTACTGAATATGTGAATAGAGTTTTGATTTTAATGTGTATGAAATGAATAAAATTTCCCGTGGACTTAAATATTATTTTATTTGACGATTAATTTTTATTTATTTCAAGGTTTTTATAAATAAAAATTATTTTTAATGTTTTTTATATTATAATTTTTTTAAAGTGGAAAATACATTTGACTCAAGAAATGTTTTAAAGGATTTTTTTAAATATTATTTTATAAGTTTCAAATGATATTTTCAATGAAAGTATATTTTACTAAATAAAAATTCCTAGTTTTTTTCAAAATAAAAATCATTTTTCATATAAGAAAAAATCCTTTGATGTTACTTATGAATCCCTAGGTATATGATCCTATGATACCATTCTTATTCTTTATCTGAATGGTTTATGATTATGTTCAAAACATTTTTATGAAACCTGTTTCTATTCCATGGGGTATACAATAATAAAATATTTAAAAACACCACTTATTTTTCAATGTTTATGATTTGAGGAAATGATAAAATAATTATGAAACCATTTATTTTTAGTGGTTATTATATGATGAAATTTTTATGATATTTTAGAATATATATGTATGATTTTCATCATGTGATTATTGGGACATATATCGCCCTCAATTACATTGGGAATTGATGAATGTTATATGTGCTAAAAGGGTACATGGGAGGTTATCCAAAGACCAAAAGATAGTACATGGGAGGATATCACTATCCTAAAAGAGGGTACATGGGATGTTATCCCAATCCTGAATTAAGTACAAGAGTGGTTAGACCTATCCTAACATGTTAACAATATCTTAGTGGGTATACTTAACATATGATTTCCTATAATTATGTATATGACACATTGTTTTTTATAATACAGAATTAATTCTATGATGGATCGTATTCATTGATATTCTTATGATTTATATCTTTTGAAATCCCAATTCCTATTCCATGACACAATATTATGATATTTAATGTGATGGTTTTGATTTTTCAAATATTATGACCATATTCTCAATCACTTATTATCATATTATTTTAAAATATCTCTCTTTTTTACCCTTACTGAGTATCTTAGCTCACCCTTTCTTATGTTTCCTTTACCCAGATCATGAAAAAATTATTTAAGTAGGGTATTAATCGGAAGTGTACATAATGGGAAGATAATTGTGGGATACATTGGATATATTTCATGTATTAAGATGATTTTTACCTCGTTTCCAAAGATAATAAACTATTGTAGTACCCAAGTGTTTTTTTGTGTAATTTAATGAATATACATCTAAAAATATATAATATACAATACCGAGGTATGAAATTCTTGGGTATCTACTATTGGTATCAATTGAAAGGTTTACTTAACCCCTTGAATCTAGGATGAGAAAACATTAGTGTGATCCATGGGTATATTTCTATGGATATATCTAGGGATGCATCTCAGGATTATTATAAAGATTATTCAATTTACAGGAAAATTTCCTAGAAATTTGCTGAAGGATAGATAAAGTGGATTCCATGAAATTACATCCATGTCTCGATAATAAAAGTCGATTTTTCATGGTAGAGAGGCACCTCAGGGTGATAACATTTAAATATGTGCATTGAGTTAGACTCAATCATCACCTGGTTTACGCTAAATAGCCTTTATTCACACCAGGTTTGAAACTCCATGGGGATATTATATTGAAAATAACAAACACATTCCAATCCATCTGAAGGATAGAAATTGGTGATAAAAATTAATAAACTAGTATAAACTTATGGTTTCATAAATTTAAAATAACATGTCATAATTCATATGTACTATAAGTTATTTTATTCAGGATTTTGTGGTTTTCCACTATGAATAGTTCTTCTCAAATAATTATTTTCAGTTTTATATAATGGAAGAAACCATAAGGAATTGGGTTAACATTTAATGTGATAGATAATTTTCTAATGAGCATCCAATAGAGATAATTTCAGGAGTGAAGGTTTTTTTATTATTCCTTCTCAGTTTTCACGTAACATTATTAACGAGATGTAGCTTAACAAACTCAAAAACTCTCCAACTAAGAGAATGAGAGAATTCACTAAGATTTTGGGTAGTGATTACCATGGAGGATAACTTATTTAATTTTCCATTTTTTCAGAATACTGGAAGAAGAAATCAAGGGAATGTATCATAGGGGTGATAAGATGTTTTTGTGATTGGAAAATAAGGAAACAGGCCATGTAAAAATAAAGGAAAATTGAAATTTTTGGTTAAAATAGTTTATGTGAATGATGGTCAACCTAAAGTATCTTTTATAGATGGATGTTTTAAATGTGGATGTTATGAGAATTATGAAAGTATATTTCCTAAGTATAAATATCATGAAGAGAAATCACATTTTTATGGTTAATGATTCTTCTATTGATGATGAAGAGGCTAAATTTTATATTAGAAATGAAATAGGTATTAACGAGTAAGATGATTAATCCTATATAATGGTTTGAGAAGGAAGTGGGATAAATGAAGTATTTATGTATTAATATTAAAGGATTATATTATATGAATAATTAAATATATAAGCAATGTTTAGTATGTTTTATGATTTGATAAAATATATTAAATGGTACTCATGGACTAGAAAAGTGTTCTAATAACAATGTGATATTTTGACTAAAGTAATATAAACATTAATATATTCCAGATGTTGAGATAATGGTGTTGGGATTAATAGATGATGGATATGAATAAGTTAATTGGATATTATTGATAACCTTGGTAATCATTAATTATTTTTTGAAAAAGTGGTTTATTCTATTATTGAGGGTGTTTAAAATATGTTTTATTTCCTGAATTTATCCAATAATCTATTTTTTAAAAGTAATGGAGTATCATGTATGTTCTGGATAAGTTTTTATGGTAATATAGGCTATTCCCAAAGTTCAAGATAATACATGGTGAAGTTATAAACATGTTTGTTATGTGAAAATCAAGATCTAATTTTTGATATATGGGGGATAAATCTTAGGTTTAGTTTCATAAATTTAGTGACCTTTTTTTATAAATAATGATTTTTGGAAGGTTAAAAAGGTTGTCCAATTATAGAATGGTTTAAGTTTAATTTTAGATGAGGTTCTTGAAAATAATTAATTATTTAATCATATAAATATTTATCCTTATTGGATAACTTGTTATTGAAATTTTGGTTTTGATGAGAACTATAGATATATGGAATTACATAACATTATTTTATGGATCTTGTGATCCTCTAATACTTCATGAATTAAAAATATTTATCACTGTTTCTTTCTGTAATACATGAATCGGAAATTGATCAAGGCATAACCAATGGATGAGCTTTTCTTATAAAATAAAAATATCTCAATTAAGAAAATTTTTATATATTCTCAGTATAGATGTAAAATGAAATAAAAAAATTAGTTAAAGGACCATGAAATAAAATTTTGTCATGTTATAATAATTTTTGATGATATCAATGACCTTTTTTCACACCTATTTCTTCCATGGATGTGTGGTTGTAACTTTCTCGTAACCATGTTCTCTATCACTCTATATAATTATTTGGGTTTCAATTTTCTCTTATATGTCCATGTTTTAACTTCTAACATATGTTATCCTTTTTCAAAACCAACTATGTCTTATTCTAGATGAATTTTTATCTTCATATTCTATTTTATAAGAGGATTTTTTATTAAGAGTTTTGTTGATTTGGTTTTCTATGAAGGAATTTTAAATGTTAAACATTTGATTACTGAGAGGAATATTAAGGGATAATATCATTTTTTGGGGGTAAATTGTAACACCTCGAGATTTTGTGACATCTTTTTCATATTAATTAAATCATTTCATTTTTTTGGGTTACACATAAAACTTAGTTTACCTTGTGTTACACCAAACAATGAGTTTAAATGAAACATTTATTATTAATAAAACATTATTAAATGATAGTTATTAAAAACTAATTTTACTTGTAGTTACGAATATTGTTAAATAAATTATCTAAATATATGGTTTACACATATATACAGAATTAACTCTTTGGTGTTCAATTAATTAAAATTGATAATAAAATCTATTTAAAAATAAAGGAAATATTTTTTTGAAAATATTTTCTTATGAAAAAATATTTGTAAACTTAATACATTAAACAGTTTTTTTTGAAATAATTTAATAAAATTTATATAGTATATATTCAATAAACTATTTTAAATTCACATTGAATGTTTATATAAAATATTCATCAAATTTTAGACATTTTCTTTTTGTAAACTCACTTTCTCATCACATCTATGAGATATATTTTTAATGAAAATTTACCACTTATATAAATTAAATTTGGGAAAATGGATTATATTTTTGGAATCAGAATAATTTATATTATCTAATAATTTCAACAAATTTTTTTAACAGAATAAATATTGAAAACAAAAAAATTATTTACCACAACAAATGTATTTTTTCACATAGTGGTTAAACTAAAAGGATAATATGAAAATGACATGAAAACATCAATAAAATATATTTTATGACTATATTAATTACATATAATTTATAATTCTCAATAATAATACATTTTTAGCCTTTTTCCAGTAAGAAATGTGGGTACACCATTTTCTTTCCAAAAATTACAAGTATGCCACTCACCTATCTTATAAAAGAACACCACCTCTCATATCCTATCCACAAATTCAAAACCTTTTGGTTTGGAAAAAACAACCCCAATTCAATTCCAAAATTCCCTCATCTCATCATATATGTATTATTGCGGGAATAAATCCATTATATGATGGATTTTGGTGAAATCCTAAGGAGGTTACCCTTTTAAGAGGTAACATTATTCAAGGATCATTTTTATTTTATTTATTACTACACCTCCTTAAATTATTATTAAACCATACTGATATAATAACCTTAGTATTTTTCATATATTAAGATTTTATTTCTAGTAATTATGTGATCTACAACCATCTCCAATAACATCTAATGGGTTATAAAATTGTCATTCGTGTGTATGGCAGACTTCTACCTCACGAACTGATTCATTCATTGTTCCATTACCACCTCTAAAAGTTTGGTATAATGATGGATACAAAGTATATGTACTATATTTATAACATTATTATACCTATTTTGTAATTATATAATATATAAATTTCCATTGGATATATGGTAATGTTGCTCTTGTTTACGAAATACCACCTCCTCACAAAGCAGTGTGATTCGGTTTTTAGAAATAATTTACATAGAAGATTATAAGGATATATTTAATGATTTTTTGTGATATAAATGATATAAAAATTATATTAATGACATATTTGTCATTCAAAAATTAATGTATATCAATTTATTTCTTACCTTTTCACTCATTGAATTTTGATATTATCATTCATGTATGTGTGGACTACTGCCTTCACGAAGTGATGTGACTCTCTTTTTTCATCACCAAACCGCATCGATTATATGTATAACTATATTTAAATAAATAATATTCTATTTATGAATTTATAATAAATCTTGAAAAATAAAATGTTACTTACCTCATTTCCATAATGACCATTGAAAAAAATAAATGTTATACAAGCATATATATGCAATACTGACTCCATGATCGTAATGTACTTCATTTATAAAAAACATATCTCATTATTATTATTAAAATTACAATTGATATATAAATTTTATAATTATTTCATTATTATTGTTTGGGAGATGATTAATCCATTATCAAAGTAAGAGCACAGAAAATAAAAAAAATCAAAACAAACATGAAAAAACAAAGCAATAATTACCCAAAACATGATTTTAACAAGGAATTTTTAAGAAATTGGTAATAAATTGTTATAATTATATATCATATTATATTATTTATATATATATTTTTCAATAATAAATTTATTATAAACATATATTTATTATCTAGGAGGTATGAACATGTACAAATTAAGTTAATACTTACGGTAACAAATTTATAGTCTCTCTTTTATTTTTGGGAGACATATGAAAATTCACTAATGGTTTAATTTGTGTATTTTATATACTAAATTTTTTAAATTTTATACCATTAATATCATTATTTTAATGATATATAATGTTTCATTTTAATTTCTTCTTTATTTGGTCTTATAATTCATAAGATTACTAAAGTAGTAAGATATTTTCATCTCACTTTTCTTTTTTCGTGCGACACATTCCATATTCACCTCTTATTTAATTTATGTGGTGTATATAATTACCATGAATGTATTTTTTGATTAATAACTTAAAAATTATTGGTATTTAAATATCCATTTTATGATCTATATTTCATGGGGTTTATGGTTCAAATGTTACCAAACCGGTAATGGATTTTTGTCTCAATTTGTATTCTTCGAGACATTTGATTATGTTATGAACCTATATTATTTTATGAGTTTTATATACAACCCCTTTAACATGTAATATAATGAATATATTTATCATTATGATATTTTATTTTTCATTTAATTATATTCCCTTAGGGTTCTTATATTTCAATGTCACAAAAGTGGTAATGATTTTATGTCATAATCTCATCATTTAAGGGGAATGTTTATGATTATGTTTCCAATGATAAAATATTATGATTAATATCTCTAGAATATAATGAATTTTATTCACCACTAGTTAATTCATGAGAATAAAATTTTTTAACTCATTTTCCTCTCTTTATGTACACAAGAGTTGAACAATTGTTTTTAATAAAAACCGTGTCTTTGGTCGAAACCCCTATTTTTTTCCAAATGTGTATTTTCTTAAAATGTATTAATTTTTTTGAATTATTAAAATTATTTATTAATGAAATTTTTACCCATGTTATAAATATGAGAGAATTTTTTAAGAGGAATATTAATGTATTTTTTCAAAAAATTCCCATTTTATTACGAAAAAAGTGAATGATTATTTATCTAAAAGTGTATGGAAAGAATAAAATTTCCCACCATGATGAAAATTATTTTATTTTTATATTCCATTATAAGTTTTTCAATTTTATTTTAAATAAAATGATTTTGAATTTTTTTTATGTTTTAAATATTGATTGTTCATGTGAAAAAGGTTATTTTTCTTCAAGAAATGTTTCAAATGATTTTTTAAAGAATACTTTATAAGTTTTAATTGTTATTTTCAAATATAAGATATTTTACTTAAGAAAATTTCCATTTTATTTTACTTTAAAAATCATTTTACATCTACGATGACATCCTTTGATATTACTTATGGGTCAATGAGGATATTATCTAAAGTTACTATTATTATTCATTCTATGAATGGTTTATGTGTATGGTCATAAGAATTTTATGAGACTTATTTCACTTCCTTGGGTTATTACATGATAAATTGATTATGAAACCTGGTTCATTTTCCACGGGTTATGTTTTGAGGAAATGAAAAAATGAGTATGAAACCCATTTATTTTCATGGGATCTGATATGATGAAGGTTTTATGATCTTATGGTACACATATTTATGATTTTAATTATATGATTGGTGGGAAATGTATCTCCCTATAATGAATTTGTTAATAATTAATATTATATGATCTCAAAAGGTACATGCGAGGTTATCTGAATCCTGAAATAATGTACATGGGAGGTTATAAAAATCCTTAAATAGGGTATATAGGAGGCTATACCAAGCCCAAATCAGGTACACTAGAGATTCTCCCCAACCTAAAATGTTACTATTGTCTTAGTGGGTAGCCTCGACACAATATTTTCATTGATTATGCATATACCACCATTTTTTGTATTGTGCCAATTTTACGATATCATTAATAATTTCTTTTATTTACAAATGATTCATGTCTCATAAACTTCCAATATATTTACCATGACAAAATATCATGATCTTTGATATGCATGGTATGGTTTTCCAAATTTTATTCTCATGTTCACATACCCTTATGCTCATCTTATGCTTATGCATCTCCCTTATTTACAATTCTTGAACATTTAAGCCCAACATTTCTTATGACTCTTTTCACCAATTGAGGAATAAATGTTTTATGTACTGTATGTCTATGAATATTACTTAATTGGAATACCTTTTTATGATACATTAAAGATGTTTCATGAATTAATAAGCTTGTGTGCCTAGTCTCCATAGAAAAAATACTATTCTGGTCCACATATATGAGTTTATATAATATAATATATAATTCATCTAAAAAGATGTAATATCAATATATGAAAATATTGGATGGATACTAGTTGTCTATAAATCACTCTATATCCCACTATGTGGGGAATAAATGCACACATAGTTCTAGAACACATTGTGGTAGGAGAACAATACAAGAAGTAAAAGGGATATCCATGCAGCCAAGGATGACAATTTTACATGATAGTTTAGAGTTTCAAAATTAAAGACTCCATATATGAATTTTAATGTCATGAAGATATGATAAAAATGGTCTTTTACAATTTTAATGATATGGTGTATGTATTAGAGGTTTTCAAACTACTTTGGGTCATGATTATTAGACTATATGATAGTGTGTACCTTAGATAATATTCTATTCCATGGGAGAGAAGTTACTCTCAGTGAAGAGAGGCCTAAAATGAACCAATACTAGAAACATTTCCAAGACAATATATACACAATATAAGGTTATGATTCCATGAATAAGGATCCAAATTTCAAATCGTATTTTTTGAATAATATAGGTGGTGACATTCCATTTGGAGAATGCCTTCACGCCTCAACTATGATTGAGGAATGTTCCTCAATGAGTCCTAATACCACAAGTGAAATTACTGGTGTGAGAAACAAGGAGAGGTGTGGAGTCTCCAATGTTACAAGGGAGAGAGTGAATGGGAGAAGAATAATTCATATTTAGATGCCTCCAAAAATGATTAAATGATTAATCATTATATAGGAATGTAAGGGGGAATATGACCAATGTATTTGAAACTTGAACAGAACAAAGGGAGATGAAAAGGAAGGTAAATCATGACATTAATGATCTGGATTGTTAAAAGGACAACTGATGGTTTTATAATTAATTTCTTCTTATTTCAAAACACATGAAAAACAACCACACCAGTCATGTATGGGGTGAAAAAAACTATGGATTAACCATTTACCATGTTTGAAACATTGGATTTATCATCCATCACAAGCATTCCTTTAAGACGTTATCACATGATGTTAGGTGAGACAATATTTTTAGGAACCATTTCTGTCAAGGTGATTATCCATATTAAGAGAGTGATGGGGATCCAAACCGAGGAAGGTTTTAAGTGTAGAAGTGAAAACATTAGGAAACTAAAAGAGATTTGAACATTGTGGGAGCTAAGCCACCAACCTCTAAAGTGTGATGGATGAACATATCAGCAACCAAAGATTGATCATGTTTACAGAGGGGGAAATACCCCTTAATATGTTTCAATCAATCAAGAAGATGGATATGATATCTATATGATGCTACATATCCCATGAAACTAGGAATCTAGACACACATAGATATAGAACATGGTATGGTAGGTCGTCAACCCTATAGAGTATGGTTCCCTCTCAAGTGGGGGATAAAGTTATAACAAGGTTTCTCATCATGTTCTTGGGATTATAACAATTAATTTTAACATCATGCGGTAGTGAATTTAAATATATAGTTTAACATAGTACAGTGCGGATAGGTGGTTAATTTTTTTTATGTTCATGTAGCCTAGACTATGGTGAGATTGGGAAAAAGAACACCAATTCCTATTGAGAAGAAAGGATGGTATTATTGGGACTTATGCATGGAATTTTCCCATGGGTTGAGTCAGGATAATATGTCTAACATTGGATAATCACATTCCCAATAGATGAAGCATTCTTTGTTCTCTACATAGGGTAAACTGTAGTTTACCATCATTTGGAATTATGAAATGTTTGGGGATTACACATTGAACAACCTACTATTTCTTCCTTTGGTTTGGACACATGGGTATCTAGACCCAATGATGGTTCAAGTAGTATGATTGATTCTAACACCAACATGGGGTTTCATGGGATTAACTGGGACATATAGGGGGATTATTCACTAGGGAGACCTATTTTTTCCTCTTTGTGTTGTTCCATGATGGGATATCAGTCCACTGATAGGTGAGTGGAATATGATTGGGGATTAAACATCAATAAGAGGCCTTAGATGATTTATTGGGATTGTCCCATGATCATTACACAAGGAAAAATACACAAGAAACATAAGGAATATAATTCTTGATACATGGTGAATAATATTTAGGTCACATAGGATACATATTATTTTAACTTCATCCAACTAGGATGAATTCATGTAGTTTTAAATTTACTCTAATGTATGTTGTCTTGTATTTTTATGTTATGTAACTATGATATTGGGATTTTTACTTTAAATTAATACAACTTCAATTAAAGTACTTATTGTAACATACCTAGTAAATAAAGAATAAGACATATTTCATATTTATTAAAATTTGTGAATTAAATATTAATTTTACTTTAAAGGGGTTTCTAGGTTCGATAGCGTACCCGATACGCAACAACGTGTATCTTTGAAATCTTATGTTGTACACTAATAATATAATACTATTATTTTAAATGGTAGTTAACTCCTATCCGTTGTATTTGTGGGAGTGAACAAAAATATGTAAAATATGATTATACATGTTTTTTAAATGTATTTACATTTATCCAATAAAACTTTAGAGGATTAAAATAAGAATGAATCTAATTTTAAGCATAATTTACATTAAAAGGTTGATTTACAGCCTTTTAATAGAGAACCCTATTTAAATATAGTTTTGGTCATTTTTATTTGTTTTATTTGAAAAAATAAAATTCTTCTCTAGATTTGGGACATCAAATTTTACTTTGGTTAATTTTTTAGAATTTTGCTGATAAAGTTCATTTTTAATGAATAGTGAAAAATACTGTATTTTAATTTAAAATTGCCTTTTAATATAATTTATTTATATGGTTAGATTATATTTTTAATTGGTTTTAAAGTGTTATTAGAATATATTTTTACCATTTAATCCAATGTCGGTCATTGGAATTAATTTCACTTTGAATTTGGACATAAACAAGTGTCAATCTTTTGATAGTTATTGTTTCTTAAAAACACGCTATTTGTTCAACAACGAGAATTAATTTTAAAATTAATTAATTACACTACTATTTTTTTGAATTTTGAAGAATAGATATCATTTTTTAATTCATAATATCAAATATATCTTCGGCTGGTTTTTTTTATTTTTCTGAAAAACTTCAATTTTTGATGAATAGTGAAACCACTTAGTAGTAGTTAAAAAAATGAATTTTTCATTTAAATGAAAATTTACCACTTTTGTGAATTGAATTTTGAAACTACGACATACATGGTTGTTATTAGTATGTAAAATGTGGTTTAATAAGATGAAAATAATATTTGATGAATAGTAATTTTTGACTTATTTACCACGATTAAAGGTAAATAGGGTAATTCAAGGTAAAATGAATATTATAATAATTCAAAACTACCTTAAAACTTGTCATAAACTTATTTGGATGTGTAACATCTGACCATGGGAATCTTCGGGTTGATTTTGGGACCCCATGAAGCCACTTATGAATGATAATGAAACTTTAGATTAATTAATTTAAAGTAAAGGCAAAATGACATTAACAAAAATCTTTTAGTTGATTAATTTTTATATGGGGTTATATAAGTAATATTTTTGACTATACATTTTCATTGGAAAGATAAAAAGATTTCCTACATCATGGTATTTTCTTTTATAATTTTTAGACATCAAATAAATTAAATTATTTAGGACACAATAATGATGCAGTATTTACCTCATTAATAAATGATTTAAATAAATTAGATTATAAATATTAAAATAATATTCAAAACATGTCCAATTCTTATTTTATGATTTTATTTCTACCATGACTCATCTTATATTCGACTCTAATGAATTTTTGACCTTTAGAAACCGAATATCATTATATAATAAAATAATATTTTAACACTTTCCTAAAGAGCCCCTCCTATCCCTTATAAAATGAGACCACTTATAACCAATTACTCACACCTATAAAGACTATAGGATATTTAAAATCTACCCAATTAAGCTCCCTACATCCCTATCCTCCTACTAGAAGCCTTACCTTAGGCAGAAGGCACTTCAAGAAGTATTTTTGGTTCAAACCAAAGGAAGTTACCCAAATTAAAAGTAACCGTTTCTCTTAACTTCTTTTCTTTTATTTTACTTATCCAAACCCTAAACTATTTTTATTACTTTATTTTATAACAACAACACTATCCTCAATATACCAGGATGTTTTTATGAGGCGTTTTCAAACTACACTTACACACACCTCCATTTAATGGGTGAAGAACATACTGTTTCTGTGGATGGAAAACTAACGCCTCACGAAACGATGATTGTTCAATTATCTCCTACCACCTCTCATGGTGTCCATTATGATGGAACTGTATTTATATATGATATATATTATGTTTTTGTTTTCTTTATGCTTCTATATTTTTCATTTATATCATACCTTTATGGTTTCCATTATGGGTAAACACGATAATTTCATTTGATGAAATGCAGACTACCGCCCCCTCAAAGTGATATGACTCGTTAATGCCTTATGTGGGACGTATAAAGGATAGAGTTAATGATATTATATATGATATTATACTGGAATTATAATATACCTATGTAACATTATGTTTTGATTTTATTAAAGTATGAAATATAAATGAAAGTAGCGTTCATGCATACATATGACTTACCGTCTCCACGAACGGTGCATTTCATTTATTACCTCCAACTGGTATGTATTGTTATAAATATATATATATAATGGATATATATGACATATATGATATCTAAATAATTAATTTTATACTGGATATAGTGGACTATTGACCACATGGAAAACTTGTTAATATAAGATGTTCATTTTTGACTCAAGTACCAAATATCGACAAAACGAACATTACTAACTTGAATGATTACATAATGTTTATAACATGGTAATAAGTGATAAAAAATGAATAATAAACTTGAAATGGTTCTTAAGCAAGTAGAAATTAACTTTAGTTTATTATTCAGGAGATTAAAGAATGAACGGGTCAAGTCGAACATGAGGTAAGGGACTTCATCTCAATCTGCTTTCATTGAGACATATTTTGTTTTAATACTCGATTTTATTTTATATGTTGTATAAAAACCTTTGACATTTACTTTTATTCAAAAGGAATATTTTATCTATGATGATTTTTACTAAACAAAAAAAAAAGAATGTATCTTTTTAGCATATGCGGTGACAACAACCTTTCCGCCACCACGAGTATTATTTGATCTTTTGGCTTCCTTAACAAGACGTAATGTTATTAAAAAGAAAAATAAATATCATATACTATTTTTAAGTATTTTGTTATTGAAAATGGTTTTGATAATGTATTTTTTATGTCAATATATTTAAATGATATATTGTTATTGCAATGTGGGAATTTTATCTTTCATTTATGCTTATGTTATGTGTTATGATTATGTTATGGTTCTTGGGAATTGTTTTCATATATGGGTGGTTCAGTGATAAACCTAGGGCGGGTGAACCAGAGATATCTCTCTAATGCATTGGGTAACGCGACGGAGGTAAACGTGAATGTTTATCTTAAGAGATTTAGGGAATATACAGTGATGGGTATTCCAATGTAACTCCCTATGTAGCTGTGATAGCTACAATGTAAGTATGTTATTGATGCCACAAGTTACCTTTATGATTTATGATTTCTATGTGTTACTCATAAAATGTTATGATTTCATGAGGTAAGTAAAATTGTTTATGTTTTTTATGTATTTATGAACAAATGTTTCTTTCTTTTTTGTATAACCATTACTGATCTTTTTATGCTCATCCCAAGTTTTGAAATGTTTTCACAGGACTTAAAGATGAAAAAGGTCAAGGATGGGATCAAGGAAAAGTCGTATTGTCTAAAACATAGAACTGGACATGACTCATTTTTTCAAGAGTTTTTATTTTATGAAAAAATGAAAACTCTGTAGAAGTGTCTACTTTGTAATATTTTGAGATGTAATAGTTATGTCCTAATTCTCTAAAACTCTAATCCTAAAAAGATCTTCAATATGAATTATTCATTTAATTCAATATTATGTAATGTTTAAGGCCTATTTCTTTATATTTGGTATGAGATGTCGGTTTAGATAAATTTACGAGTTAGGGTATTGTTAAATTAAAATCCACAAAGTAATTTATGTTAATATTGAAATAATATAGCATTTATAGATTACCATGTTGCTTCGCCTAAAATATTTATGTGTTCAGAATGGTTTTCCGTAGAGGAAACATGGAAGCTATGTTGGGATGATATCAGGAGGAATACAACCTTCCTAATAAGAAACCTGAGATGGTCAGAATTGTAACTGAATAGTTTGTTGCAGTGATGGCACAATTGAATCAGGCTATAAATAGTGGTGCTATCCATGCACAAGATCAACCAAATCAACCGTAGAGGAACATGTTAGTAGTGGAGTATTTCATGAGGCAACATCCCCCATCATTCAAAGGATCATCTGATCCGGTTCTAGAAGAAGGGTGGATTAATTAACTAGAAAATATTTTTGATGTCATGGGTTGTTCAAAACATCAAAAGTTTAGTCTCATTGTTTACCATTTTGATGGTAAAGCTTATCAGTGGTGGTCGATGGTGAAAAATATCAGAGATAGTGATGATATTGATGCTCTCTATTGGGATCAATTCAAAGGTATGTTTCTTGAGAAATATTTTCCTAAGGTGGTTGATCTTAGAATGGAAAAACAATTCCCAGAATTGAGGCAGGAGGATGACTCAGTGGCTGCTTATGAAGAAAAATTCACTCGGCTGGAAAGGTATGCTCCAAATTTCATACGAGATATTGATAGTAAAATCAACATTATTTACTCAGAATTAAATCCAAAGTATCGAAGGGATTTAGCTTATCGTGAGTTCAAAAGCTATGAAAAAATTGTTCATTGTACAAATAAGGTGGAAATGGAGTTTGCTGATAATCATCTGTTCTTTGAAAAACAAAAGAATAATAGGTTAAGGTGATAGGAGAAATGGAAGAACTCTTCAAAAAAGTCTGATGGTAAGAAAATTAAGTTTATAGTTTGTGAAAATTATGGTAGAAAGCATGTTGGGGAACATCTTTTGAATTATGATAAGTGCTACTGATGTGGTAAAATGGGAAATAAGGATCGTAATTCCACTGAAAAAGATCAGGGAAATGGTAAGAAAAAATCTGATTTATAGTCAGAAAAATGTTTTAAGTGTAATGAAATGGGTCATTATGCAAATGAGTGTCCAAAAAAGAACTCAAGTGAAGAAAAACAGACATACTATAAGTAGAAAGGGGTGGTGAAATCATTTGAAACTACTTCAGCAGATGTTGGGCCATCAAATGAAGTTGTATCAGGTACACTGTTTGTTTTTTCATATTATACCAATGTGTTGTATGATTTAGATTCTACACACTCTTTCATTTCTGAGAAGTTTTCTAGTAAATTAGGAATTACATCTCAAGATATGAATACATAACTTATGGTAAAAACACATGGAGGAAATTTTGAGACAGAAATAAAACATAAGAACATTCGTGTCCTTGTGTGAGGAAAGAATCTACCTATGAACCTTATTCTTTTGCCTCTAGTAGAGTTTGATGTTATTTTGGGTATGGATTGGCTTTCTGTTGTTCATGCAATGATTGACTGTAGAGCTAAAGAGGTTTTTTTCAGAAAGATTTACAGTTTGTGCACAATAATGAACCCTTTCTTTTGATAACATACCAGGAAGATGAGAAACTAGTAAAATATGGAAATTAATGTTACCTTTCACATATTGTTGATAATAAAGGAACTATTTAGATTAATGAGGTTCCAGTGGTAAATGAGTATCTTGATGTTTTTCCTGATGAGTTTTCTGGTATTATACCTGATCAGAAAGTTGAATTTACTATTGACTTAGTTCCTCATGGTAAGCCAATTTCAAAACCCCCTTATCAAATGAATCAAATTGGAATTTTAGAGTTAAAGAAGAATTTGAAGGAGTTATTAGATAAAGGTTTCATTCAACCTAGCACATCACTATGGGGTGATCCTGTCTTGTTTGTTAAAAATAAAGATGGTTCAACAAGACGTTTCATTAATTGTAGAGCATTGAATAACATCACTATTAAGAACAAGTATCATTTTCCTCATATCAATGATTTGTTTGATCAGCTCCCAGGAGCTCAGTATTTTTCGAAGATTTACATGAGATTGGGGTACCATTAGTTGAAAGTGAAAGAAGTAGACATTCCAAAAACAGTGTTTCATACTAGATATGGACATTATGAATTTTTAGTTATGTCTACTGGTTTAACCAATGCTCCTGCTATATTCATGGATCTTATGAATATAATTTTCCATGAGTTCGTGGATAAGTTTGTGGTTGTGTTCATTGATGATATTTTGGATTATTCCAAAAGTAAAGGGGAACATGAAATTCATTTAAGGGTTTTCTTGCAAAACTTAAAATAAAAGAAACTGTATGGGAAATTCAGAAAGTGTGAGTTTTGGTTGCAACAAATTTATTTCCTTGGTCACATTGTTTCAAAAAATGGCATAACAGTTGATCTTGCTAAAACAAAAGTTGTTGAATAATGGCCAAGACCCACAAATATAACTGATATTCATTATTTTCTTTGTTTGGAAGGTTATTACTAGAGGTTTGTTGAAAAATTTTCACAGTTATCTAGTCCAATGAATAAGTTAACTCGAAAAGGTGTTAAGTTCATCTGAAAAAAAGAATGTGATGATTGTTTTCAGTAATTTAAAAGAAGATTGGTGAATGATCCAGTTTTGGAACTTCCATCCAGAAATGGTGAGTTTATTATCTACAATGATGCTTCGTTAAAAGGACTTGGTTGTGTCCTAATGCAGAATGATCAGGTAATTACTTATGCTTCACATCAGTTGCAACCACATGAGTTAAATTACCCTAAACATGATTTGGAATTAGCTGCTATTGTTTTTTCTTTAAAAATTCGGAGGCATCATTTGTATGGAGTAAAATGTGGAATATATACTAATCAAAAAAATTTAAAGTATATATTCACTCAGAATTAATTGAACATGAGACAGAGGATATGGCTGGAATTAATCAAGGATTATGATTGCATGATCCATTACCATCCGTGGAAAGAAAATAAAGTGGCTGATGATTTGAGTATAAAAAGTAATGCTTCATTAACCATGATATGTTTGGAATAAGATCATTTGGTTTTTGATTTGATAATCTTTGGCATAGAAGTTATTGGTGTATAAAATTCTTCTGTTTTGTATCAGGTGTCAGTGATATCATCTCTATCAGAAATAATAAAGGGCAGAAAAAAGATAGTGAGTTATAAAAAAAGGTAGAGTTGGTTCAAAGGTTAAGTTTCCTAATTTTAACATTGATAATGATTGTTTTTTGAGGTTTGGAATGAGATTATGCGTGCCTTGTGATTCCCAGTTGAAGAATGAGTTGTTATGTTAGGCTCATAGTTCCCCATTTTCAGTTTATCCTGACAGTACTAAGATATATAGAGATCTTCAGGAGTATTACTAGTGGGATGGAATGAAAAGAGATATTTCTGATTTTACTGTGAAGTGTTTGACTTGTCAGCAGGTTAAAGAAGAGTAGCAGTTACCGAAAGGGATGCTTCATCCTTTACCGATGCCAGAGTGGAAATGGGAAAATATATCCATGGACTTCGTTGTGGGATTACCGAAGATATCTTGAGGTAATAATGCAATCTGGGTTATTGTTGATCGATTGATTAAATATGCTCATTTACTTCCTATCCAAGATATATTGTCTCTAGATTAACTTTCTCAGTTTTATATTAAAGAGATTGTCAGGTTGCATGGAGTTCCCCTCTCCATTGTATCAGATCGTGATCCCATGTTTACTTCTAAATTTTGGAAAGGCCTTCAGAAGTCGTTGGGTACTGAATTAAATTTTAGTAAATATTTTCATCCTTAATCAGATGGGAAATCAGACTGAACAATTCAGACATTGGAGGATATGTTACATTCTTGCTCGATGGATTATCAGGGAATTTGGGACCAAAATCTTTATTTGGTTGAATTTTCATATAATAATAGTTTTCATTCCAGTATACAGATGGATCCATTTGAGTCATTATATGGAAAGCATTGTCGAACTCCATTTTTTTGGGGATGAAGTAGGTGAAAGGAAGATGATGGGACCAAAATTGGTAGAAGAGATGGCAGAGAAAGTTCAGTTGATTCAGAAGCACATGAGAATATCTCAGAGCAGACAGAAATGTTATGCAGATAACCGGAGGAAGGATCTTTCTTTTGAGGTAGGTGATCATGTCTTTATCAAAGTTTCTCCCTGGAAAAGTTTGATGCATTTTGGTAAGAAGGGAAAGTTGAGTATGAGGTTCATTGGACCTTATGAAATTCTAGAGAAAGTCGGATCAGCTGTGTACAGATTGGCTTTACCTCCATGTTCATCCCAGGTACACAATGTTTTTCATGTTTTGATATTGAGAAAGTATATACTAGATCCATCTCATGTTTTGAGCCCAGAGGTAGTTCAATTGGAAGAGAATCTCTCTTATGAAGAACAACCGGTTCAGATTCTTGACCATAGAGAGCAAGTGTTTCAAAATAAGGTAATTCACCAGGTAAAGGTTTTTTAGAAAAAGCATATGGTTGAAGAGGCAACGTGGGAATCTAAAAATGCTATGAGGGATAAATACCCCCACTTATTTTGATAAGTAAAATTGTGAGGACGCAATTCCAAAAAGGGGGGAAGGATGTAACATCCAAGGTAAATAAAGAATAAGACATATTTCATATTTATTAATATTTTTGAATTAAAAATTAATTTTACTTTAAAGGGGTTTCTATGTTAGATATCATACCTGATACGCAACAATGAGTTTCTTTGAAATCTTACGTTGCACAATAATAATATAATATTATTATTTTAAATAGTAGTTAACTCCTAGACATTGTATTTGATGGAATGAACAAAAATAACTACAACATGATTGTAAATGTTTTTTAAATGTATTTACATTTATCCAATAAAAAGTTAGAGTCTTAAAATATGAATGAATTTAATTTTAAGCATAATTTACAGCAAAAGGTCGATTTACCACCTTTTAATAGAGAACCCTATTTAAATCTAGTTTTGGTCATTTTTATATGTTCTATTTGACTAAAAAAAATTATTCTCTAGATCTGGGACATCAAATTTTACTTTGGGTAATTTTTTGGAATTTTTCCGATTCAGTTCATTTTTTTAATGAATAGTGAAAAATACTGTATTTTAATTCAAAAGTGCATTTTAATTTAATTTATTTATATGGTTAGATTATATTTTTAATTGGTTTTAATGTGTTATTAGAAAACATTTTTACCATTTAATAAAATGTTGGTCATTGGAATTAATTTCACTTTGAATTTGGACAAAAACAAGTGTCAATCTTGTGATAGTTATTATTTCTTAAAAACACGCTATTTGTTTTAACAATGGGAGTTATTTTAAAACTAATTAATGCCACTTCTATGTTTTGAATTTGGAAAAATAGAGATCATTTTTTAATTCAGAATATCAAATATATCTTAGGCTTATTTTTTGGTATTTTTTTAATAAACTTTAATTTTTGATGAATAGTGAAACCACTTAGTAGTAGTTAAAAAAACTGACTTTTTCATTTAAATGAAATTTTACCACTTCTGTGAATTTAATTTCAAAAATCAGTCATACATGATTGTTATTATTATGTAAATTTTGGTTCAATAAGATGAAAATAATTTTTGGTGAATAGTAAGTTTTGACTTTAATTTACTGCGATTAAAGGTAAATAGGGTAATTCAAGGTAAAAAGAATATTATAATAATTCAGAACTACCTTAACACTTGTCCTAACCTTATTTGATGAGTAATGGCCTACCATGAGCATCCCTGGGTCGATTTTGGGACCCCATGGAGCCACTTATGAATGATAATGACACTTTAGATTAATTAATTTAAAGTAAAGGAAAAATGACATAAACAAAAATCTTTTAGTAAATTAATTTTTATATTATTTTATATAAGTAATAATTTTGACTATAAATATTCATTGAAAATATAAAAATATTTTCTACATCATGGTATTTTTCTTTATAATTTTTATACATAAAATAAATTAAATTATTTATTCCACAATAATGATGCAATATTTACCTCATTAATAAATGATTTAAATAAATTAGATTATAAATATTAAAATAATATCCAAAACATGTCCAATTATTATTGGATGATTTTATTTTGACCATGAGTAATTTATATTCGACTCTAATGATTTGTGGACTTTTAGAAACCGAATATCATTATATATTAAAATAATATTTTCACACTTCCCTAAAGAGCCCCTCCTCTCCCTAACAAAAGGAGACCAATTCTAACCAATTCCTCACACCTCTCAAGCCTTTAGGCTCATCAAAACTCTGCCCAATTAATCTACCTACATTTCTCTCATCCTTTTAAAAGCCTTACCTTAGGCATAAGGTACTTCAAGAAGTCCTTTTAATTCAAACCAAAGGAAGTTACCCAAATTAAAGGTAACAGTTTCTCTTAACTTCTTTTATTTTATTTTACTTCTCCAACCCCTAAACATTGTTTATTACTATATTTTATAACAACACCAATATCCTCAATATACTTGGATGTTTTTATGAGATGTATTTGAACTACACTTACACACACCTCCATCTAATGGGTGAATAACATAATGTTTCTGTGGATGGAAAACTAACGCCTCACGAAATGATGAATATTCAATTATCTACTACCGCCTCTAATGGTGGCCATTATGATAAAACTGTATTTATATATGATATATATTATGTTTATTTTCTCTTTATGCTTCTGTATTTTTCATTTATATCATACCATTATGGTTTCCATTATGGGTAAATGTGATAATTTCATTTGAGGAAGTGCGTACTACCGCCCCCTCAATGTGATTTGACTCTTTAATGCCTTATGTGGGACGTAAAAAAGATGGAGTTAATGATATTATATATGATATTATACTGTAATTATAATATACCTATGTGAAATTATGTTTTAATTTCATTAATATAAGAAATAGAAATGAAAGTAGCGTTCATGCGTACGTACGGTTTATCGTCTCCATGAATAGTGCATTTCATTTCTTACCTTTAAATGATATGTACTATTATATATATATATAAATATAATGGATATATATGATATATATATGATATCTAAATAATGAATGTCATACTGGATATAATGGACTATTGACCACATGGACAACTTGTAAATATAAGGTGTTCATTTTTGACTCAAGTACCAAATATCGATAAAATGAACATTATTTACTTGAATGATTACATAATGTTTATAACATGGTAATAAGGGATATAAAATGAATAATAAACTTGAAAAAGGTTCTTAAGCATGTATAAATTAACTTTATTTTATTATTCCGGATATTAAATAATGAACGGGTCAAGTCGGACAGGAGGTAAGGGACTTCGTCTCAATATTCTTTCATTGAGGCATATTTTGTTTTAATACTTGATTTTATTTTATATGTTATATAAACACCTTTGAAATTTACTTTTATTCAAAAGGAATATTTTCTCTATGAATCATTTTACTAAATGACAAAAAATTAATGCTTTTTTTAGCATATGCGGTGACAACGAACTTTCCGCCGCCACGAGTATTATTTGATCTTTTCGCTTCCTTAATAAGCCGTGATGTTTTTAAAAAGGAAAATAAATACCAGATAATTTTTTTAAGTATTTTGGTATTAAAAATGGTTTTGATAATGGATTTTTTATGTCAATATATTTAAATGATATATTGTTATTGCAATGTGGGAATTTTATCTTTCCTTTATGCTTATGTTATGTGTTATGATTATGTTATGGTTCTTGGTAATTGTTTACGTATACAAGTGGTTATGTTATAAACCTAGGGCAGGTGATCCCAAGATCGCTCTCCAATGCATTGGGTAACATGACGGAGGTAAACATGAATGTTTCTCCTAAGATATTTAGGGAATATACTATGATGGGTATTCCAAAGTAACTTCTTATGTAGATGTGATTGCTACACTGTAAGTATGTTATGGATTCCACAAGTTACCTTTATGATTTATGATTTTTATGTGTTATTCATATAATCTTATGATTTCATGAGTTAAGTAAAAGAGTTCATGAGTTTTATGTATTTATGAACAAATGTTTCTTTCTTTTTTTTATAACCCTTACTGAGCTTTTTATGCTCATCCCATGTTTTGAAATTTTTTCAAAGGACTTAAAGATGAATAGGGTCAAGGATAGGATCAAGGAAAATTCATGCTGTCTAAAACATGGAACTGGACATGACTCTTTTTTTTCAAGAGTTTTTATTTTATGAAAAATGGAAACTTTGTAGAAGTTTCTTCTTTGTAATCTTTTGAGATGTAATAGTTATGTCTTAATTCCTTAAAACTTTAAACCTGAAAAGATCCTCAATGTGAATTATTCATTTAATTAAATATTATGTAATGTTTAAGGTCGGGTCCTTATACTTATTTTATTTCATGGTTTTCAAGATTAGACTATGAATCCTATCTTATGGTTATAAATATTCAACCAAACGGGGCTTAATACAGAATGGTTTATATTCTTATAAAAGGTTAAAACATGATAATAATTGAAGGAAAAGTTGAAATTTCACTGAACGACATAATATATTCTAAGTCACACATATTTTTTAGTTTTTATTCACCAACCAATATTGTTGGCAGCTCAACCACATGGGTAAAACCCTACCAAGACTCCAAATCCCACGTTAGCACTGATCAGTTTGGGAAACAATGAGTAGTGATAGGTTTTTCCTATCACATGGAAGAACACTTTTAGAGAAAGGAAAAGATATATTGAGAAGTTCCCAATGGCATCATCCTACAATCTCAAATTGAATTTATACATTAAGGGCTTATACTAATTGTGTATAAGTCCACCAAAACATATGTTGGTGGAAAGGGAATAAATCAGAAAATTCAGTAAGTGGTAAATTAAATGTAGGTGACTAAATTGAAAGGAAATACTATTGAACGCATTTGAAACAGAAGTACCAAAAAGACATCTGTCAAGGATGGGGAGTGAAAATGTATAATACAAACTTTCCACTATCAAAACACTCTAAATTTCCTCTTCTTCAATAGACCCATCAATGTGTATACACCAGGTGGGAGGTGAGTAATTTTGGCTATGCACCATCACTATTACAAGACCCATTCAAATTAGAAGTATGATGAGGATCCAAATCATGGAAGATTCGTTTTTTGGAGGTGAATATGGGAAATGTTCATGTGGAAATAAAAATTTCATATTCTATGCCACCGTGAATTTGATCACATAGAGGGGCCTATTGGTATGTTGTAGTCGAAACTATTCTCAAGGATTGAGGTACTGAGGTAGGTAAGTGACCAGGATGTAGCTAGATTGTAGGACCTGAGTGTCACTACATGTTCCATAAAACCAAGAAAAAATCAATATATAATTATAGATTATGGCATGGTAGGATACCAATGTCAAATGTGGGTAACACTCTCTAAAATAGTTGTGGAGTATCACACAGTTTTACATCATGTGATAGGGATGTAGAGCAGGTAGTTTAACCTCATTGGAAAGGATATTAAAATTTTTGTTTAAATTCATATGGTGAGGAAATATAGCTACTGTGGTTTAAGGTCGTATAACATTGACTATTGTTCCATTCAGTTTAACATCACATGGCCAAGATTTTTTCCTAAAATTTAATATCATGTGACCAAGATGACTTCGTATAGTTTTATGTCATATGACTAGGATGATGGGTGTAGTTTTACATTTCCCAACTGGGAAATTATCATGAAGTTTCACATTATGTGATTTTGACAATAGGTGTTCTTTTTATGGTCATATACATAGGACTAGTTATGCTATGTATTTTAACATTATGTGGGAAGGATGATGGATGTGCCTTCTATGTTTCTGAACATAGGACCAATGATGATACATGGGATAACATTGAATAGAAAGGATGATAGTTGTTGTTCAATTTTACATTTTGTGACTCGAATATTATAATATAGTTTTTTTCATGTGAATAGGGTGATTGTGGAATTATTCCATACATAATTACTCTAGATGGGGTAATGTCATACTGAGATGACTCATGATTCAAAATTGTTCTTATGTTTTATCTGTAACGCCCCGACCCTAGTTACCTAGAGTCGGTGCGTTATTACATAACATTGGCATGATCACGAGAAAGATCAAGTCTCGAATGACCGATTAGTTTAGTAGCCTTGGTATAAATAGATACATCCATAAATTTTTACATTACATCAAAAAAAACATCTTGTCTTCATATCCCCTCATACTATCCATGCAGGTCATTCATAAATTACTTCTTCATAATCCTGGGAAAAATAAAACATTGAAAGGGGTGAGCTCAGATGCTCAGTAAGGATAACATTATAGCAGAAGCTTTCATAAATAAGCTTACACACTTAAGGCAGTTTATAACTAAAACAAAAGCCTTTTAAACTTGAACTTCAGCATAAAATGGAAAAGATAAAATAAAATAATGCCATTTACTTACTCACATGGATATTCTACTAGTCGAATAATCATATGAAATATCAATAACCACTTTCATAATGTTGGAATGCATAATGCCAGACTATCATAACCACATAGCCAAGGCCTCGTGCCAAGACTACAAATAATATTTTTCCAAGGCCTTGTGCCAAGACACTAGTTTGTCTCATGAGACCTACCAATGCATCGAGGAGCTATAGCGGGATCCACCCGTCACTTATTAAGTCAAATTCATTCCTCATATGAACAGGTTTAAACATAACATAAACATTCGTATTAAAACTAGAATACAGAATGTCAATACTTTAAACACAAACCATGAATGGTATAAAAATAGCACATCCACAGTCAAACATAACTTATTCGATACAATATGGAAGATTTTATTGTATCACATTAACCTCAATCAATAATAATGAAGGATGTTGACATAGATGAAAATAATCATCAAAACTATTTGAGAGAAATATCTCCCTTTTTCTTGAAATCATTTAAAAGTCACACTATTTGTCCAAAAGCCATTTAAAAATAGATTTTTGAATCAAAGTGTCCCATACCACTTTGAAAATTTTTAAAAGGAGTTTTAATTTCTAAACATTAATGTCCATATAAATAAATCCTTAAAACCATTTTTAAAACCTGGACATTAATGAGAATGATTTAGATGAATAAGTCTATAAAACATTTAAAAATGGTATTTTAGTTAGAGTTTCTAACCAAAAGAGAGACACTTGAATACAAATAATTGAGGTAATAAAAACTTTGTAATATCATGAGAATAAAGGGATTCATGATATACTATGTCAAAGTACATTATATACACCACCTAAAAGTGATTTGGTGTATATCAACAAAGAAGTCTCAATGGAATGTAAATTGAGATGAAATCTATCATAAAGGCCGTATCCTTAGGTTAAAGATAAATCAATGACATAATTATGTGTGAAAAATATAAATACACTAAATATGATTGGATATTCAGTGTAAAACAATCAAAGGACATTCACACATATTCTTGTAAAATCAACACCAACGAATTGGATGTTTAACTCAACAAATGGAGAATGAGTTAAAATTTCTCTTATCAAATTAATATCAATGACATGAGAATTATCAATGGAGTGATTATGTGTATAAAAAGTATATCCATAGTAAGGGGAGTGGAAATTATGACAAAATCAAATGAATAGTGATTCCACACATAATCTTGGGGTAATATAATCAATGAAATATGCGTAAAGCCAAATGAGTGGAAATTGAAATCTCAAATTCCCTTATCGATTAGGTAACTTACGAAACATACACCCATGAAAGAAGTATCATACCATGATGATGTAAATATCCATAAATTAAAGTATATTACACAATGAATACGATCATGGGCAGTACACATACACCACATGCAATAATTAAGTGGTGATCAATGGAATTCTCACGGAATTAAAAGTGAGATAAGAAACACCTTACCACGTTAATCAAATGAGTCGTATGGAAAAAAGTTAATAACCACCAAATTATTTCCAGAATAAAATGAATATAAAGAGAATCATGATAATATATATCAAATGGTAGTACACAATACACCACTTTCAATAATTTAGTGGCGAACAATGGAAATCTCACGGAATTGAAAGTGAGATAAGAAAATCCCTTACTTTGTACTTTTTCCTTGGTCGACGGTAGGTTTACCTCCTTTATAATGGTGAAATAATTGTTATTGAATTATACAAGAATCATTTACTTTAATATGATATCATATATGATCTTTTAACATTGATTTGTTAAAAATATCTTAGAATTATCGTCATTTCGGGTGTTAACGGGTTCATTTTACTTTATATTCTTTGTTATGTGATCCATATTTATTAATGAGATGTATATTATTAATATCCAGAATTATATCAAGTCCTTAGATACTATTTTTAAATCATCAAATTATAATTATACTTGAATGGATATGATGGAGAATGAATCTCATCGCGTTCGTGGAGACGGTAGTCCGTACATACGCACGAGCGACAATATCATTCTTTTGATATTAAAATAATATATAATTGGATGTTCTATCATATATACAGAATCATTATAATGTTATATTTATTATTTACATGAGTTACACATCATTATTATACCCATCCAAATAATAATATATTGAATAACAATTACACCACGACGTGGAGACGGTAAGCCGTACGTACGCACGTATGGTGACATGTTATTCAAAGAATGGATAGAATACTGAATATGGTTGTACCATATTTATAATAACATCACAGTATATATATGATACTGGATTTATTATTTTATAATGGTAATAACAATGAAATAGGAAGTGGAAGAAGAAAGGAACTTGAAAAGGGGAGGTGAAAACATTACCTCTTCTTCGGGTTCTTCCTTTTGATTTGATCAAAAGGGATCCATAGGTTGGCTTTCTGATCAAACTAAGGCCTTTATTTTGTAGTGAGGGAAGTAGAGATAGTATTTGGGCAGGGTTTGGCCGAACCAAAGGTCTTTTAAGGTGTGAAGAAATGAGAAGGAGAAGTGCCCTTTTATAAGAGGGGTGAGGGGCACCTTTGGAAAAGCTAGAAATATTAATTTATAATAAATTCCTATTCTGTTTATAATGGCTCAAAAGTTTATTATTTAAATGTTATGGTGGGGATGGGTCTAAAACAACTCAACCAATAGAATTTAGACAGGTTTGGGTCATTATATTAACCTTGTCTTTAAGTATTAACTCTTAGTTAATTAGTTTCACTTTTACAATGTCTATTTGTATTTTTATATTATATGGTTAATAAACTTATTATATACATCCAAGAGACCCCCAAGTAGTCCATTAATGATGCAACTATCATGATATAAGTCTCTTGGCCGAACATTTGATTTTTAGGAATTTAATATCAATTAATAATATAATATTTGTTTTAAGAACTCTTTTATGTCAATTTTGACACTATTCAATAGTTGATTTTTGTGAAACTCATAAAAGAATGATTACTTCGAACAAAGTAAATTAAATCAATCCTAATATATCATATTATACTAGAAAATTATTTTAATTCCTTAAAAGTTTCATATTATATTTATTTGGGTATTTATAATATCAATTATTGTAATTTTTCACTATTAAAGTAATTAATTCATCATCATTGTGTCATAAATAAATTAAATTATATAATGTCTAAAAATTATAAATAAAATATAATTATGTATAAAATCTCATTATCTTTCTAATGAATATTTATTATCTAAAATACAACATATATAACCCTCTGTAATAATTGTTTTGTTAAACGATATATGCTTGTGTCATTTTTGTATTTATTTTAACTTAATTAAAATAAAGTGTCATTATCACTTACAAGTAGATCCATGGGGTCCCAAAATCGACCCAAAGATGCCCATGGTCGACCATGTATCAAAAAATAGGGTTAAGACACGTTTTAGGGTAATTTAGTATTATTATAATATTATTTTTAACCCTTGTTTACCGGATTTACCCTTTAACCATGGTAAATAAAATATTTACCGGAGTAATTATCCAAAATGTTTAAAAATAAAAGTTACCTATTTACACAATTTGAACATCGTGATTACAAATATGGAATCCATTTTTCCAAATTCAAAACACAGAAGTGGCAGAAATTAATTTAAAATTAATTTACGTTGTTTAAACAAAAAGCGTGTTTTTAGAGATAATAACTATCAAAAGATTGCCACTCGTTTAGGTCTGGTTTAAATGTGAAATTTTGTTCAATGACCCACATTGTATTATATGGTAAAAATATATTCTAAATATACTTTAAAACCACTCAAATTCATAATTTATCACTATTAATTATTTTGATTAAAAAAGTTGTTTTTAATTAAAATTTAGTAATTTTCACTATTCATCAAAATATGAAAGTTATCCGAAAAGTACCAAAATTTCACCCTAGGCTAATTTCGATATTCCGAATCCAAAAATGAAGTCCATTTTGAGAGATAGAATTTATAAAATTTCAAAAAGTAGGTGTTACTATTCATAACAGCTAGTTTGATTGGTTATGGTGTGTTAAAATCTCGAAGTTGCGTACAATGCACGTCATTGCATTATACGAAAGGATACATACCAAGGAATCTTGGGGTGTTACATTCTCCCCTCCTTCAATAAATTGCATCCTAGTAATTTTTTTAAAATTTTTCTTGGGAATATAATGGAAAGTCCCACATCGGAAAAATAGTCAATAAAACTATCACTTTAAAAGAAAGAGAGAGAGGTATAAGGGTCATCCAAGATAACCCATACTAGGATTCCATGTAGGAAAACATGGATATGGATGATAAACTAAGTGTCAAGTTCTGATGGAGAGGGATAGAAATCATGATCAGGAGAAAGTTAACAATAAGAAAACCACAAACTTGTGTTGGGACAAACGACCATTAGTCTCCTAGTAGGAAAGTAAACAGAAAACATTTTTTATGTTACATTACATAAGGACGAGGAATTCATTTATGATATTGACTAAGAACATTATGAGATATAATTACATTTTAAGTAGAGTTTCATTCATTAATAAATTTCCACCACTAACTCAATTTTTTTTAAACGATGAGTATTCAAGAAGACTTTGTCACACTGGAAGAGCTAGAATAAACTTCTATAGAATCACATGATCCATGCAGGATAAACTATATATTTACATTGTCTTTGAAGATTAATCAAAACAAAAATGGTTAGTGAATGATCTAATGATCCCCCAAAAGGATATTCCTTGAGATAAATATGCACTAATCTTAATTTATAAATTTGAACCAACAATACCCCAAAGTAAAATAAATACCATTCAATAATCAATTGTCCTTAAAATCCTCCAAAATAATATTGAAACCCAAAACATTGAATAATTTGATTATATAGTCTCCCATGTTTAATTGTATCTCCAAATGACATCAAATACTCTTAAAGTCACATACTTAAAAGTAATTAACATCATCACATATTCTCTGTTATAGGTTAATCATTTCCATAAATAACCCAAATCACTATAAATCCACAATAAAAACGTAGATAAAAATACACCATTACTCTACAAATGAAACCCCATTGTATTATATTTTCCTTGGGCATATAGTGTTCCCGACAAAGCGAACATCTTCCAAAATAACATTTATCACTTAATCACCAAATCATTTTTCTATACCAAGGGTATTCATTTGATAAGACATAAGAACCCAAATCATCTTATTATTGATCAATAAAATCATTTAATGAAAAAAATAGTCACACTAACCAGGGACTTCACGTAGTCCAGTGGTAGGCGATAAATCCCAATCGCACTTTGGTTGTGGGTTCGATTCCCACAGCTTTTTCCGACGCGACGGGTTGTCACATGGTCTACGTGTTGTCCTTTTTCAAAAACTATATTTTATAATATTACCAAAATGAGATAAATTCCTCAAAATAACATAATTTAACCACAAATGTTATATCATACCTTGCATTTTCATCCCAAATTATAATAACTTATACTTTTCTCAAACCCCAATGATCATATAAAACCAAATGGTTATTTATACATATATCCACAAGGGAAGAGACAATTCTTCCTCAAATATCATTCTCAAATGGAAAACTGCGGGGTTACAAATACAAGTGAAAATTATTCCAAAGTAAACCCATCAACAAGGAGTGATAATACTTTTTAAATTTTTCTCCAACCATTTATTTCCACATAGCTTCTTCTTTGACCAAGAAAATATCCTATAGAATAGGACATTCACTCGGGTAATGGCCAGGTCCCCTAAATTTACGGAAAATGACTGTAAATGGACTCTTGGGACCATTTTTATCTTCTTCCATAGTACTATTCATTTTTCTTCGGCAATTATTCACTTTATGTCCTTCCTTCCCGCACGTAAAACATTTCGTTGTCCCATTGAGACACTTTCCTGGGTGTCTCTTTCCACATTTCCTGCATGATGAAAATTGAGGGTTCTTTTCTCCATGGTCTCCATTGCTGGAGCTCTTATCATTTATCACCTTTCTCTTCCTTGTTGAGGATGGGATTTGGTTAATATATATGTTGTTGATCATATTTTTGGAAAACTGATTTGGTATAAAGACGGTATCTTTTACACCTATCAACATTCCATTTTGTTGCTCATTCCCACCATCCTTCCCACCTTGTACATCATTCTCAAAGTTACTATGACTTCCTTGGAATCCAGCCATTGACTAAAACCAGAAAGCATTGTGTGAGTAACAGTAGTCGTAAAATCATTTAGAGATTAAAATGTCACCATATTCTCAATTTGAAACATATTAGGATTAACCAAGGTCATTTACTCCCATCTTATATATTTATAACTTAAATCTGTTTTTAAAGAAAATGTAAATTATCCTAAGCATATCCCCCGGGAGTGTCGTAACCAAGAGTGCAGTAAGGCCCGTTGTCGTCCACCAGTTCCCGTTCGAGTCTAGCTCAAAGCGGTGTTTTCGGGTTTTACCCCTAGGTACATCTGTGCCAGAGCCGCCTCTACCTGCTCGTATCCAGATAGGGATGTATTGCTCGGAAAACTCATAAAATCTCTAAAATACCAAAATTCTAGGAAGTTCTTTTATATTAATCCTCAAAGTTCATCTTAGGTCTACGTGCTCTAATCAGAGTTTATCTAAATCTAGCTTCCAAGGTTTGTACTAAACTTCCTCCGATACCAACTGTAACGCCCCGAACCTAGTTACCTAGAGTCGGTGCATTATTACATAACATTGGCATGATCACGAGAAAGATCTAGTCTCGAAAGACCGATTAGTTTAGTACCCTTGGAATAACTAGATACATCCATAAATTTTTACATTACATCAAAAAAAACATATTGTCTTCATATCCCCTCATACTATCCCTGCAGGTCATTCATAAATTACTTCTTCATAATCCTGGGAAAAATAAAACATTGAAAGGGGTGAGCTCAGATGCTCAGTAAGGATAACATTATAGCAGAAGCTTTCATAAATAATCATACACACTTAAGGCAGTTTATAACTAAAACAAAAGCCTTTTAAACTTGAACTTCAGCATAAAATGGGAAAGATAAAATAAAATAATGCCATTTACATACTCACATGGATATTCTACTAGTCGAATAATCATATGCAATATCAATAACCACTTTCATAATGTTGGAATTCATAATGCCAGACTATCATAACCACATAGCCAAGGCCTCGTGCCAAGACTACAAATAAGATTTTGTCAAGGCCTTGTGCCAAGACACTAGTTTGTCTCATGAGACCTACCGATGCATCGAGGAGCTATAGCGGGCTCCACCCGTCACTTATTAAGTCCAATGCATTCCTCATATGAACAGGTTTAAACATAACATAAACATTCGTATTAAAACTAGAATACAGAATGTCAATACATTAACCACAAACCATGAATGGTATAAAAATAGCCCATCCACAGTCAAACATAACTCATTCGATACAATATGGACGATTTTATTGTATCACATTAACCTCAATCAATAATAATGAAGGATGTTGACATAGATGAAAATAATCATCAAAACTATTTGAGAGAAATATCTCCATTTTTCTTGAAATCATTTAAAAGTCACACTATTTGTCCAGAAGCCATTTAAAAATAGATTTTTGAATCAAAGTGTCCCATACCACTTTGAAATTTTTTAAAAGGAGTTTTAATTTCTAAACATTAATGTCCATATAAATATATCCTTAAAACCATTTTTAAAACCGGGACATTAATGAGAGTGATTTAGATGAACAAGTCTATAAAAAATTTAAAAATGGTATTTTAGTTAGAGTTTCTAACCAAAAGAGAGACACTTGAATACAAATAATTGAGGTAATCAAAACTTTGTAATATCATGAGAATAAATGGATTCATGATATACTATGTAAAAGTACATTATATACACCACCTAAAAGTGATTTGGTGTATATCAACAAAGAAGTCTCAATGGAATATAAATTGAGATGAAATCTATCATAAAGGCCGTATCCTTAGGTTAAGGATAAATCAACGACATAATTATGTGTGAAAAATATAAATACACTAAATATGATTGGATATTAATTGTAAAACAATCAAAGGACATTCACACATATTCCTGTAAAATCAACACCAACTGATTGGATGTTTAACTCAACAAATGGAGAATGAGTTAAAATTTATCTTATCAAATTAATATCAATGAATTGAGAATTATCAATGGAGTGATTATGTGTATCAAAAGTATATCCATAGGAAGGGGAGTGTAAATTATGACAAAATCAAATGAATAGTGATTCCACACATAATCTTGGGGTAATATAATCAATGAAATATGAGTAAAGCCAAATGAGTGGAAATTGAAATCTCAAATTCCCTTATAGATTAGGTAACTTACAAAACATACACCCATGAAATAAGTATCATACCATGATGATGTAAATACCCATAAATTAAAGTATATTACACAATGAATATGATCATGGGCAGTACACATACACCACAAGCAATAATTAAGTGGTGATCAATGGAATTCTCACGGAATTAAAAGTGAGATAAGAAACCCCTTACCACGTTAATCAACTGAGTCGTATGGACAAAAGCTAATAACCACCAAATGACTTCCAAAATAAAATGAATATAAATATAATAATGATAATATATATCAAATGGCAGTACACAATAAACCACTTTCAATAATTTAGTGGCGAACAATGGAAATCTCGTGGAATTGAAAGTGAGATAAGAAAATCCCTTACTTTGTACTTTTTCCTTGGTCGACGGTAGGTTTACCTCCTGTATAATGGTGAAATAATTGTTATTTAATTATACAATAATCATTTACTTTAATATGATATCATATATGATCTTTTAACATTGATTTGTGAATAATATCTTAGAATTATCGTCATTTCGGGTGTTAACGGGTTCATTTTACTTTATATTCTTTGTTATGTGATCCATATTTATTAATAAGATGTATATTATTAATATACAGAATTATATCAAGTCCTTAGATAATATTTTTAAATCATCAAATTATAATTATACTTGAATGGATATGATGGAGAATGAATCTCATCGCGTTCGTGGAGACGGTAGTCCGTACATACGCACGAGCGACAATATCATTCTTTTGATATTAAAATAATATATAATTGGATGTTATATCATATATAAAGAATCATTATCATGTTATGTTTATTATTTACATGAGTTACACATCATTATTATACCCATCCAAATAATAATATATTGAATAACAATTACACCACGACGTGGAGACGGTAAGCCGTACGTACGCACGTATGGTGACATGTTATTCAAAGAATGGATAGAATACTGAATATGGTTGTACCATATTTATAATAACATCACAGTATATATATGATACTAGAGTTATTATTTTATAATGGTAATAACAATGAAAGAGGAAGTGGAAGAAGAAAGGAACTTGAAAAGGGGTGGTGAAAACATTACCTCTTCTTCGGGTTCTTCCTTTTGATTTGATCAAAAGGGATCCATAGGTTAGATTTATGATCAAATTAAGGCCTTTAGGTTGTAGAGAGGGAAGTGGAGATAGTATTTGGGAAGGGTCTGTCCGAACCAAAGGTCTTTTAAGGTGTGAATAAATGAGAAGGAGAAGTGCCCTTTTATAAGAGGGGTGAGGGGCACCTTTGGAAAAGCTAGAAATATTAATTTATAATAAATTCATATTCGGTTTATAATGGATCCAAAGTTTATTATTTAAATTTTAAGGTAGGGATGGGTTGAAAAAAACTCAACCAATAGAATTTAGACAGGTTTGGGTCATTATATTAACCTTATCTTTAAGTATTAACTCTTAGTTAATTAGTTTCACTTTTACCATGTCTCTTTGTATTTTAATATTATATGGTTAATAAACATACTATATACATCCAAGAGACCCCCAAGTGGTCCATTAATGATGAACATATCATGATATAAGTCTCTTGGACGAACCTTAGATTTTTAGGAATTTAATATCAATTAATAATATAATATTTGTTTTAAGAACTCTTTTATGTCAATTTTGACACTATTCAATAGTTGATTTTTGTGAAACTCATAACAGAATGATTACATCGCAAAAAGTCAATTACATCAATACTAATATATCATATTATCCTAGAAAATTATTTTAATTCCTTAAAAGTTTCATATTATATTTATTTGGGTATTATAATATCAATTCTTTTAATTTTTCACTATTAAAGTAATTAATTCATCATCATTGTGTCATAAATAAATTAAATTATTTAATTTCTAAAAATTATAAATAAAATATCATTATGTAGGAAATCGTGTTATCTTTCTAATGAATATTTATTATCTAAAATACAATATATATAACCCTCTGTAATAATTGTTTTGTTAAAAGATATATGCTTGTGTCATTTTTGTATTTATTTTAACTTAATTAAAATAAAGTGTCATTATCACTTACAAGTGGCTCCATGGGGTCCCAAAATCGACCCAAAGATGCCCATGGTCGACCATGTATCAACCAATAGGGTTAAGACACGTTTTAGGGTAATTTAGTATTATTATAATATTAATTTTTAACCCTTGTTTACCGGATTTACCCTTTAACCATGGTAAATAAAATATTTACCGGAGTAATTATCCAAAATGTTTAAAAATAAAAGTTACCTATTTACACAATTTGAACATCCTGATTCCAAATATGGAATCCATTTTTACAAATTCAAAACACAGAAGTGGCAGAAATTAATTTAAAATTAATTCACGTTGTTTAAACAAAAAGCATGTTTTTTAGAGATAATAACAATCAAAAGATTGTCACTCGTTTATGTCTGGTTTAAATGTGAAATTTTGTTCAATGACCCACATTGTATTATATGGTAAAAATATATTCTAAATATACTTTAAAACCACTCAAATTCATAATTTATCACTGTTAATTATTTTGATTAAAAAAGTTGTTTTTAATTACAATTTAGTAATTTTCACTATTCATCAAAATATGAAAGTTATCCGAAAAGTACCAAAATTTCACCCTAGGCTAATTTTGATATTCCGAATCCAAAAATGAAGTCCATTTTGAGAGATAGAATTTATAAAATTTCAAAAAGTAGGTGTTACTATTCATAACGGCTAGTTTGATTGGTTATGGTGTGTTAAAATCTCGAAGTTGCATACAATGCACGCCATTGCATTATTCGAAAGGATACATACCAAGGAAGCTTGGGGTGTTACATTATCCTTTAAAATGAGCTCCCTCGAATGGTATGGAAACATTTGGAAAAGGGTTGTGGTTGAGGAGGAATGATAATATCCTCTAAAACAAGATGATTTGGGATTCATGTGGATTAGGGGGATAATCCCATATGATTCTTCAAAAATTCACCCATCATACGTGTGGATGTTCTACAGGAGTGATCTGGTATTGGTCACATAGAACATTCCATGAGCAGGTGTTGGTTTAAGTGGTAGGAACTCAACTGCCATTGTATCTCATGTGGAGGACCACCATAGTGGTTTATGATGACTAAAGAAGTAGGTGGATTGAACCCAATGTTTGTGGAAATGATTGGGTTCTCGATCCAAATAAAATGAACCAAAATCCTTGTATAATGGTTGGTATGATTGGGAGTTCCTCGATAGTGGAATGGGCCATATAAGATACTAGAGTGAGGTATCTTGTAGTATTGATGATAGTCCCCCTAAAAAGAAACCACTATGAAGAAAATGACTACTAGAGCATCCTATACATGAGTAAGGATGAACTACCCATGATGTAGGATTGTTTCTCCTAGTAAAATTACCCATAAGATATTTATAATGGAATACAATGAAATTATTCCCCAGTTCCAAAAAAATTCCCCTTGGAAAATTGGTTCAGGGTTTCAGAGATCTATTGAATCCTATCATTCCGTAAATACTTGGCGAGGGTACCCTATATCCATGGAAGCCTATCTCAATGGTTGCATGGGGATTAGGTTCCTAGGTGGTGTGGAATATTATCTCATTGGTTGGATTCTGTGAGGGAACTTGAGAGATATGGTAGTCAATCTCGTTGAAAAGAAGGTTGGGGGTACCTTACAGGTGTGGAATCATATCTCTCCAAATGGATGGGTGTGGGATCCTAAGGGGTGTAGAATACATTTCTCACTATATACATGATGTGAGGGAACCCAGGATGAATGGAATCCTATCACACTAGATGTAAGGGTATAGGGGTCATTAGTGGAATAGTATCTTATATTGTGGATTGGATAGGGCGAGGATTCATATGAGCCATGGAATCCTATCTCGAAAAATTAATAGGGCTTGGGTTCCTTGGAGGCATGGAATCTAATCTCATTGAATAGAAAGGGTTAGGATGACCGAAATCCAAGGAAGACTATCTGAATACATGGAAGGGGAAAGGGTTACAAGGGGGTGTGAAATCATATCTCAACAAATGTACATGGTGAGGGAATCTAGGATCCATGGAATCCTATCTCACCAGTTGTATGGGGAAAATGATCCCATGAGGTATGGATTCTTATCTCATAGGTTGGACAAGGTGATGGAACCAAGGCGGCATGGAATACTATCTCATCAAATGGATGGGGAGATAGTTCCCAAGTCCCATCAAATCATATCTCACCAGTTGGTCCTGGAGAGGGTTCCTAGAAGGAATAGAGTCCTATCCTTATGGTTGGTTTGGTGAGGGAACCCTGGAGGCACTGAGCTTCTATGGTTTTATGGATGGGGAAAGGGAACCCATGGGATGTGGATGCCTATCAGATTTATTAAATGGGGCGAGGGTTCCCAAGATCCATGGAAGACATTATTTTTGATTTGACAGGTAAATGGAACATAATAGACATTGAATCATATCTCAATAGTTTGATAGGGTGAGGTTTCCCAAGATTGGTGGAATCATATCTCACTGAATGGATGGGGTGAGGGTACCTAAAAGGCGTGGAAGCATATCTTGCTGAATGGATGAGATGAGGGATGTCAGGATGAGTGGATAATTATCTAAGTGTAATATCATCGAGAGATACTAGTTAACTTCCCCCATCATTGAAATTATGGATCAAAGATCAACACAAATATATTAGGGATATGATTGACTTACCCCAAGTTCGTGCATCATGGAACCCATACCCTAGAAATTAGAGTAAGGATATGATAAACCATCCCATAGTGTTAGGTTGAGGGGCCATATACTAGTGGCGATTTAGGTTAGTGGTTACCTACCATGGATACTCCCAAGTGGTAGCATGGGCTTCCATATTTTCAATATCACCTACCACCTTGTAAAAGGGGGAGTGTTTCTAGTGAATTTCTATAAAATTGTCCCATGTCTACTTGAAAGGGTTATGGGGGGATTTACTCATAGTTCTCTCCTACCACCTATGAAATTGATGTATCACCCTAGATTCTTGGTCATCACATGCTAAATTTTACTAATCCTCTCATGTTAAAGGAGATTGGATACATCCTAGTGATGCCTATATTTGGAAGCATCCGACATTGTACATATGATCACAATTCTTAGAGAAGATCATTATGTATGGTTCAAATTTTTTTTATGCTATTAATTTGGGGCATGAATTGGGTGTGGGGATGTTATATATTCCTTCCATACCTACCCTAATGTGGTTGGATTCCATATATTTCCTGTGCCTTCTCTAAGGTGGTTGGTCGATCACTATATATTCATGCCTTCCAAATACGGGTTGCCTCTACAACCATGGTATGTGATGTAGTATCTTTCATCAAAAACAGATCATGGATTATCAATTAAATCTTCCCTAGATTTCTCCTTGGATCTAATTTCCTTTATATATATCCCAAATATATTTTATTCATGTTAATCAAGATCGTTATTGGAACCATCTCATGGTGGATGCCGATTAATTATGTTTCATCTGTCATGAAAGATAAACTACATGTGGCCCGATCTGATGGTAATGTTAGACATGTATGGAATTCGTTCGTTTTTGGGAGTGTTATGAACTGGTAAAGTATTAATATTTCCAATTTGATGTCATCCCATGTATGAGGAATCTTGGGTGTGGAACCCTAGAAATCTCATGTTGGTCACACGGTAATTTTTTCCAGGAGAGTAAGGCATTCAATGATTTTTTTACTTCAAGAATCTCATGATCATCACACAAGGTACATAATCTGATGCATCAATTGGGTGTTATAGGTATAGGGTCTTATGGGTCAACTTTCATAGGTCTATATTCATGTGGGGAGATGGTAACATGTTTAAATTCTTGTGGGGACATGATTTTTTATAGTTTTACCATCTTGTGGGGATGGGTTGGTCACATGTTTAACACCTTTTGGGGATAGGCTGGTCACACAATTAATGCCTTTTGGGGATAAGTTAATTGTATTTTCAAATTCATGTGGGGATAGGTTGGTCATAGAGTTAATTTATTGTGGGAATAGTTTTGTAACTACTTTAACATCTTATGGGGAACATTTGGTCATATTTTAAACATCTTTTGGGGATAGGTTGTTAGTTGAGTGTGTTCCAGAGTGATATCACCATAGTCTAGAGTTTCCTACTTCTATGGGTAATAAATTAAGATTTAATGATGATATTAGGGGATGGGATTTAACATTAGGGAGGTATCATTTGAGTATTGAGATTGAGTGTTAGGGAGTTGTACTACATACCCTATTAGGGGAAAAATATCAAAACCCATATAGTTTGAGTGAACCGTTTAAGGTTGTATGATAGGACTGGTCCATACAGTTTATCATCATGTGGTAAGGATGATCATGTATTTTAAGGGAAGACAATGAAGGATATAATTGGTATTAGACATGGATAAATCCTGATAGTTGAGCTGTCATCCCATGTGAGTCATACACGAGGTATTTGATGTATATCTCACATGGTAGGGAGATCATACCATAATAGCATAGAAGGGGTTTCATCCCATACCGGTTATACAGAAGTAATTATGTGTTTATTTTACATGGTAGGATTATAGTTTTATATCATTAACTAGGGTCTTTTCCCTTTACATTAAAATCATAAAACTATGAAATCAAGTATAAACAAAAATCACATGGATGGACTCCCTGGGTGCTTCTATGGATGATCGATTGTATAAATGAGGCTTACACATATGGGTAACCCATGTGGTTCTATAATAATTGATGGTATTATTAGGGATTACAATAGGAGTCTTCCTAATTTCCACTATGAGTAGTGAATATATGAATAGGAATTATGCATATGGGATGTCTATGTGTTTCTAGGAGCAATGATGGTATGAATGGGGTTTACATGTCAAAGATTTCAAATTTAAACTAGGAGGAGTGATGATATGATAGGAGTGTATATATTAGGGTATTATAGGTAATTATATGAGAAATAATTGTGTATTTTGGGCCTACATATGTAAGTTTCTTAGGTTACTCTAGGAGTACTGACGGTTTGTTCAAGGCTTCAAATGGATGAATCTGAGGTTCCTCTAGGAGTAGGGATGATATGGTCAGGGATTTTGTGTGGAATCTACCTGTGTTACACTAATAGAAGAGATGTTATGGACATGCAATACATGTGTAAGCTTCCTATGTTTCTCTAATATATTTTATGGTATGGTTGAGGAAAACACACGAAACCTTCTCAAGATCCACTATGAGTAGTGATGGTATTATGATGGCTTATTGAATAGGGTTTCTCAAGTTCTATTAGGATCAATAATGGTATAGTCAGGTATTATGCATGGAAGATTCCAAGATTACTATAAGACTAGTGGTCAATGTAGTTTGTATTCCTAGGTTATGGGGTATTGTCTCATGAATATCGCACGATTTATTAATTATCGTCACTTGAGTCATCATAAACATTTTATATAGAGCACCCAACATTTATTTCAAAGGGTAAGGATGTAGATTAACATCATTTACAAGGAAATTGTTTGTGGGGACTAGGTATTGAGTTTCCCATTCCTTTATCCTCATGTAATTTCATGATGGAATATCGAATTAATGATGGTTTGGTGGATATAAAATGGGACTATACCAGAGGAGAAGGCCCTAGGGGAATGTTTGGAAGCATTAGTGAAGTATGAAGACATTTCACTATTGGGTTATTTTTTCTTCTTCTTCTTGAAAAATCATGAGGGTATCTCGACCCTTTAGTGGGTTGAAGAATATGATTTGGGCTTTACTATAATAAGGGGTCCCATGGGGATTACATGAGGTCAATTGGGACATATCTAGGGAATGCGTCTGAGGGATTCCCATTTTTTGCTCCCCCTGCGGAGTTATGAGGGAATCTCAACCTATTTGTGGGTAGAAAAATATGATTGGGTATTACACCTAATGAGAAGTCCCATGAGAACTATTTGGGGGTCATCTAATGACAATTACATTAGTAATATTACTCTTGATTCATAAGTAATATCCTATTTTTAAAAGGATCCATCCAATTCATATCATATATAGTTTACTACAATTTAATTTTTTATAGTGATGACCTGTTGGTGGGAGATTCCTAGAAATGGATGGTGTATGACTTAGAAAAAGAGTCCCTTTTTAGAGGAAACTATCATATGAGTTAATTGGTGGTGTTTTAATAATTTATTTAGGGTCATGTTGACTTAGGGTATTCATGGATACAATGAGGACAATCTCAACTCATAGAAAAGTGAACTTACCAAGAGTATTGAATCAACTATATGAGATTGGGTAGACATGTTGAGTATGTAAACTCATGATAATATGTGGTGTGGTATATTGGGGTGTATATATGAAAGCCCAAAATTCCAATGACTTGGTCCAACAATTTTATGGTGTGAGTCTCTAATTTTCCTTGGGTGTTAGTTATGGTATCTAATAAACCAAGCTAAAGGCCTCAGAACAAGACCTGAAAACTTTCATGATTAGGGGTGTGGGGGTGCATCCCCCATGGGATAGACTAATGGGTGCGAATTTCTAATAAATATTCTATGTAATGTTTTTTTTGGGTCGCAAAACTTAATTCCTTTCCATGAAACTTTTGTTGTTGAACAAAAATGTTCTTCTAAATGTAATGGCCTATGAGAAAGATTTTGAGAAACAATTTTTATTCAAATTTTATGCTAAGTGAAAAACATATGAGAAAAAATTTGTAATTAACATGAAATAAGGTTTCTAATGGAGATTTTTTTAAAGTTTCCACAAGTATAAGACCATGTTTTGAATGTCATCGTGATGTATGTTCACGAAGGATTTGATATTTTTGTTTGTGCGATACAAGAAGCCTTGATTTATACAGGTGACAGATCAGGAACATGAATCCCAGAGGTCCTACCCAAATATGAGGGGTTGATTCCATATTTATTTTCATTGTGTAAATTTCATGCAACATAGATTGTTTTATGCAACTTTAGGCGGGGTAGTGAAAGTTCATGGAGTTTCATGAATATAAAATTTTTATTGAGGTAGACTCATATATGTATGGAGATTTTTCATTCCACATCTGAATTTGTATACAACTCATTTTCATGTCATTAATATTATTTCACACACTTTTTAAAGATTCATGAAATTAAAACCATTACTCCAGAATCACCCCATATAGCTATTTTTAGATGTCTAGATTTGATAATCCATTAATTTTGATCTATCAGTATATTTGGTCTCCATGACCAATCACATCGAAGCTTGTGAAATGAACTATGCCCCTAGAATAGGGTTTCAACATTCAAACAATTATTTATTTCATTTTTCAGTTCCAAAACCTTCTGAAAGAATAAATATTTTATAAAGGAAATTTTGTAATGGACCATATTATTGGGTTCCATTGGAATTACGAGATAATATGTTCTTTTTGAGTGGAATCTTTTGGAAAATATAAATTTTGAAATCATATTCATATGGAAATCATTTTTTCAAGTATTAAAAGTTTAAATCGAGGTTTTTAATATTTCATTTTATATTGGAAAATTCCTAGAAGATATATATAACCATAACAAGGGTGTAATATTTTTTATCAGCAATAAAAAAAATCCTTCTCTAACTCTTATGGATGTATTATGAGGGAATAGTATGATAAAAAGGGGATGGTACCATTACCCAATCCATATAAAATTCAGTATCTTGACACTATGACACTATTGTCCCAAACATTTGGAATCGGTTTAATATGAGTTTGGGGGAAACCAGTACCCCCCATTTAGGGTGGTGTAATTTTTTCTAATTTTGGTAGTATTACTTAAAACTCTCAATTATGTACATTAGATAAAGATAAACTGTGAGGCAAGGGAGGCCTATCCACCACCCTTATATTTTCTCCTTTATTCATCTTCAATCTATGTAAATTGAGATATGTTTAATTACCCTAATATATGTTGATCCTCTTTATTTACTTCACTCGATATTGGTGAAATTTCTTAGATCAAAAGGGTATTTACATGTAGTAGTTAGAGGTGGATTATGAAAGATGGATGGCCATTTTTTCACATTATTTTAGTGGATTCATATCAATTAGTTTTTATATATCTCATTTTTAACATTTTTGAAAAAACAAATATATAAAATGAATATAGAATTTTTTTTATACACATATGAGGTTCAGAAGCATCAATGGACCATTAGAAAAACACTGGATTTGGTTTCTTAAATGTGGAGCCACTCTGTGACTATATTTATTTGAGGATTCCTATGAATTATTATTATAAATTGTTAATTAGTTAATTATTTTATATTTTTATTGTGATAGGGGGTCATTATAAAAAATAATGGATATAATAAAATTGGAAAAATTATAGAACACCTTACAGAAGGTGGTAAAAATTATTTTTTCATTATTTATATGTGTATTGCATATGTTGAGAGATATAGTAGTGTATTGAAAATACAGGAGAGTCCTAGGATAAAACTACGAGCATTAATATGTCTGAGAGATTGTATATGAATATTATATTGGTAGTAAAGGTTGTTCTACATGTGTCCTCTCAAATTTAAATTCATTCCATAACTTTACTAAAATTTTATTACATGGATATACAAGAAAATGGGACACATGGAGGGTGTATAGAATCAAAAGATAAATTTAGTGAACTATAATTTTCATTATTTGATATGTATACGATTAATCTAGATCACAGAGCTATTTATAAATCAATATTTATGTTACCTTAAGCATTTCAATGATAATTATGTCAATAAAAGGGGCTAATGAATGGTTTTGACTTGGGCCGATAAGGATCAAGTGTGTTGACAATATAGAACCGAACTTTTCCTACCATTACATGAGATAGATTTTACTATCCATTATTATTTAATATTTTGAAATATTTAAATCTTTGAGGATAACCATAGGGTTCTGTCTAATAATATGAATACCACGTGATGACGTGTTCATGGATAAAAGCATTGTGTGATAGGAATGACACATAGGTGATGTGTGTTTGAGTGGATAGTATTTTAATATAGGTTCCTCAAGTATGGATATTACTAAAATTAGAAATTATGTATCATGAAAAAATTTGATTCGCATATATTGAATTTATAGTCAAGTGATTATGCATGAGCTTAGGAATACTGAGATGTCGCTCATGATGATATAGATTGAATTTCTTTATAGGGTTTTATGAGATGGTATTTCTACTCATAAAGAGTATATTTTAAATAAAAGTGTCTACTATGTACCACTTTTAGAGTAATTATTTTTTATTCTATATTTTCATAGGGGTAGTAGAGTGAGTAGTTAAGTGATTTGAATGATACATATGATGACATGACCTACAATATCATTATTTTAAACATGATAAAGGTGACTAGTTTTTAGTAATAATCATTGACTAGTAATATGTGGGATAAGTTAATAAGATAATAATTAATTAATCTCTTGAAAATAAGATAGTATTATTGTCTAATGAATTTTTTTCCTCATCTTCTTAGAGTAAAGTCTTGGGGTTCCAAAGAGACTGTGATGGGTAATTTCATGAAGATAGAGATTAGTGTATGATATGATCTCATGGTGGTGTAATTAAAATTATCTTAACATAGATATGAATGGGGGAGTTAGGCCTTTACAACTATTTTCAAGTATGAGACTGATTCGAATGATCTCTAAGGACAATCATTTATAACCTGATTTGATGGGATTATTAAAATTATATATCATTATAGATATTGGAAAAATAATTATTATATTATCATGGGATTAAATTTATGTTCATAATGTATATATTTTAGTTAAACCATTAAACTATTTGGGTAAAAAAGTGACATCTTGATGAATTTTAAAGGTTTTATAACATTCCTTGACATCTATTTAATATTAATTGAAAAATGACTTAGTGAATGTTCTGATTACATTTTATCTATTTATAGTGATTTTTTTATTTGGGTATTCCCTTATTACATACAAATAAAAGTGATTGAACTATATTAGATCAAATGGTATAGAAAATTAAATGAACGTCTCAACCATTATAGTGTGGAACATCAATGAAAATTGATGGAATTATTGTAAGGAGGTGTAGAGGTTTTAGTATGTAGAAATATGAGAGTTATGTGTTCATGAATTATATCAAAAAAATATGTTATATATATCACTAAAAGTGGTTTTGGTGAAGAATCATTAGTGATATTTTTCAATGGTACTATGGATAACCATGATATCATGAGTCCCTAGGGAATGGATTCTGATTTAGTTGAAGTGGGTAAGAAAATACTAGTTCATGAGTGGTGGTATTTTAGTTTTGATGGAATATATGTTGGTATGTGATCTAGGGGTAATGTAAATGGAAACCTTATCATTGGTATAACACACATGATTAATTTAGGTTGAAACCCTACTTTAGATTAATTATAATGAATGTCACTGGTAACATGTATATTAAACCTGATTCATTAGAGTTATATGTTTTTATTTAGTAATTAAATGGACGTAGTTAAACTATGTTTAGTTAGTAAAAAATTCATATTTAGGAACTAGAATTATATTATTTATATTTAATAAGAACTTTTTGTGAATACCAAGTGAATAATTTTCATGACTAGATAGCTTAACATTTGGGGTTGGAGAATGTTTATACACATGAGGGGAGTGTGATGAAATATATAATTAATTATTGATTTTTTATTGATCAAGCCTCAAGAATGATACTGTGAATATTGTGTTTATAAGGATAGGGTGTTAGAAATCATTTCCTATAATTTTTGAAGAAGAAAGTATTGGAAGATGTATAATTTGATTATATATGTTTTGGTTTAACTTTAGTAAATGGTATCCAATTATATTAATGATTTAAACTCTAAAAAATGATTCAAATGATTAATAATTTTTTATAAACAAGTTATAGAACTCTTAAGAATATTTTACACTAATTTTAATTAAATATAATTTTTTTTGGGTGGTTTCAGTTGTATAAGGTATCACACCATAATTATTTTGAGCATATCTTAATTGTTTTATTAAGAAATTATATGGAAATTGGAAACCAATTATCACTCTACAATATTTATTCATTACATTGTAATTTATGGCTTGATATGATGATACCCAAGCTAGACTAAATGTAATGTGAAATTTTTTATAGAGATATGTAATGATTTATAGGATATGGTGTTTGTTATTACCATAAGGTTATTAAGTCATATTTTTTAAGTTGTGAATCTCAGAAAGCTATATATATAGTCATTAAAACTTATTATTATATCGAAATAATATTCTATAAAGAAAAGTATAGTTTTTATATTTATTATAGGGATATCATTAGGTCATGATAAATATAGATTAATTGGTGTAAAAATGAAATCACCTCATATTAAATTTCAAAATATCATAATGAATTTTTAGTAATGTTTATTTTAGGGGATATGGATATTAACTATTTAAAAACTATTCCCATTACATAGTTATTTAAGGAATTATTCATTGTGGTTTAACATATATATATATATATATATTTTTTATAATTTTATAGAATTTGTGAAAATGTGTTTTAGGGAGGTTTCTTAGTGGTTCAATGAAACTAATAAACAAGTGAGTTTTGTGAGTAAGATAAATATGTGTACACTGATAGGTGTTGAATCTAGTGATTCCTAATTAAAAAATTTTAAATGACTGTGTTTTACTCTTTATATAACAATTTTACATTATCTAAAAGAACTAGTTGAATCTTTCACTCATGATGGAAATATCACCCATACATGTAAAAATATATAGGACTGTGAATCATGCACATGATAAGGAGATTTTATTTGGTTCAACACAGTGATCTACTTCCTTGGCGCATATGTCAATTACATGTCAATGTAACAAAAACTAGTGTTCTACTCATTATTCTTTGCTGGATAAATGTTAGTTCATGTGATATCAATTCCGTGTCACACTACCTTTAAAAGTTATAGGTAAGTTATACAACCTCCCAATGATTACTTCATTTACTTCCTATCCACAAAAACTACATTAAAGAAGGAAAAAATACTTTATAGATATGAATGCCTCTCTAGGATTAGTATAGAAAGAAAAATTATTATTCATATCCAAGTCTAGGTTTATTCTCTATTTTCATCAAAAAAATTTACAATCTTATTTATTAGTTTTTTACGGTACCTACTCCTCATTTAACAAGGTGGATTAATATATTCCATAGAATCTACATAATAGAAATAAAATGCACCAGATGGAGAATAATTGTACTACTTGTTGTGTTCCTTAAACCACCTGATGTACCCATTAAACCCCATTTTCTTCTTCCACTTCTATTTTAGTGTATATTCCAATGAAACTCAATGAATTCTCATTTATCTCAAATAACTGAAAATGGAAATGTCACCATATCTTATTTCATTTTCCCCATAAATACTAAATAAATATAGAGTGAATTCCACTATGACATATAATAAATGGATAGGATATTACCAAGTTATAGTGTCATGTTCCATTACTATATTTATAGATAAATTATATTAATACTACCTTTATTATTTGATAAAATTATCTCATTAAAATAGTCTTATTTACTTCTAATAATGTATCTAGAAATATATTTTCAAATATTGTACCATAACAAGATCTCAAAGATTCCATATTAAACTAAAATATGGAATAATTATTTCCCTCTAAGTTAAGCCCTTATTTTCATTCAAATTAATAACCAATAACTAAATTATTATAAACAAATAAATCATGGTTGAATATATATCTATAAAATATGAATCTATATTTTATCTTTCCCTTTAAACCATTTAATATTTCTATTTTGGACATATATCCACCATAATCATTACTAAATAATTGATAAATATTTCCTTAGTAAAATTCAATAAGATATTTTCTATTATTAACATGGAAACTTCCAAGAATATCAACTTTTACTACCATAAATTAATTTTTATAAATTTAAATAAAAAATAAATATGAATTTCTGTAAAAAGATTCCATTTTTTGTCTCAATAAAACCATCATGAATCATAAATGTGGGTTTTTAAATAGTTTTAATATATTTTTATAAAATAAATTATAATTAATTAAATATATATATATAATTTAAAAAATATATTTTTTACTTAAATATACTTCTTTTTTACTTCACTGAAAATTTGGGTATAATATTTTCTTGAAATCATGAGAATTATTGACATGAATTTATCAAATAAATACCTCATTTTAAAACATCAAAAAAGGAAAAAAAATCAATCTATTTAATCCTATTTAAAAACTCTATTTAATTTTAAATGTAATTATCCATTTAATTATCTATTAAAATTTGTATTTAAATCATATAATTATTTTATTAATTTCTTCACAATACATGTTATCTCTGAAATTCACTATTATTAAAATGGGCATGTTATTCTAATATATTAAACTTTGTTTTAATATAACTCTTGAAACATTAAAATAATTTTACAAACCACATATAAAACTACAATAAAAAATAATTATTTCATTATAATAATCACGTGGTTAAATTTTCCTGAATTTTCCAAACAAATCTGAGTGGGATCAATATAAGTAAATGAAAAAAGAATTTTTTTCAAAAAAAAAATCCTCCCACAAAAATAAAATCCATTCTTAGAAAATTTTATTATGTGAGTTTTATTGTAAATGAATGATATCTTAGGTGATATTCATGAAATAAATTCCCCAACGTGCTGAGGTATCAAAAAAATATTATTATATGACTCTATGCGATTGTGAGAAATGATCAGTTTTTATAACTATGTATTATTATAGAAATACATGATTTCCTTGTATACATATCCAATTAATCTCACATTTTCCAAATAGTCTCCATAAAGTTTAATCCATCTACCATTTATCCCCAAATGCAAATAATTCCAATGGTTAATACCCTAGAAAAAAGGCACTCAAGTTGTACATTAAATGAATATGGGGAGGGGGAATTTCAGAACATTTTCAAGTTGAGGGAAATGGTTGAATAATTATTCTAAACTTTGTAAGGACCCAGACTTAAATATTTCATAATATTGAGTTAAGTTAAGAATATTACATTATTTTTAATTTAGTATCTTTAAATGTTTATAGCTTTAGATAATTAGGTCATAACTCATACATAATAAATACATAGAGTGAAAAAGTGGGAACTTCCAACCATATCTATTTCTTTTATAAAACAAAAACATTTAAAAAGAAACATGTTTTCTTTTCATGTTCAATAATCATAACTTTCCATTTATCCCACAATTGACTTTATTATCCCTTAAACCCTTTGAAAAACATTTCAAAATATTGGATTAGCACAAAATTCTTAGTATGGGATCCACAAATAAAGAAAACTGTTAGTCTTCAAAAAACATGTAATCCATGAATACGTTATCATAAAGTAATAATTTTCACCTTAATGAAGTAGTATATACATTTCATGTATTATAATCCCATATCTTAATTTTTTTAATAAAACTATTACCATAAAAATCATATAAAGAACATATAACACATAAATTTATCTTGGGACATAATCATAATTTAATGGAATAAACATATAGTCGACTTCTATACATATCACTCTTACAAATGGAATATTGTCATATGAATGACTTCCATACCCAATGCATTGGAGGTTATAAAGTAACCAAATATCTATGGTTAATCCCAAAACCACCCATCTTTGGTCTATCATTGAACCACCAGCATTTTTTTTATCACGCAACCAACCATTGAATGTCCAAGTACCATTGTATAATCATGACACATAATATATTGTAATTATCAATATTTCACACATAAAATTTTATTTTCAATTACAATAATTAATATCAAGATATTTAAGTAGTCAATAAATTTTCAAAACCAATTTCAATACCAAAATACCCAAAAAGGGGAATAAGGGGTTTATTTTCCCTTTTAAAATAAATAATTCTTATAGAGGATGCCAAATATCAAATAACAGTCACGGTAGAACAGAAGTCATTCTCACCGTATACATTAAAAAAATTCATTTTGTAATTATGTATAGAAAGAAAAACACATCGTGTAAAACTTCTTTTTTGAAAACCTTTTAATTAAAATAAAATTCAAAGGTATTGATTATAATCTTTATAAAAGAAGGTGGTGTATAACTTCAAAACATGCCTCAATGAATTTAGATTGAGACAAAGTCCATTACAAGTATTCCTTTATGAAATCGTTTGAGAGAAATTCAAAAGTTCTCATTTTAAAACATTCATTTCCATATAAATACATTCATAAAAACTATTTTGAAAACATGGACATAAAATAGAAATATTTATAAGATTAAATCATCATAACATTAAAAAGAGGTTTGAGTTAAAAAGTCCATTTCAAGGACCCCCTTTTGAAAACATTTGAGATAAAGTAAAAAATTACCATTTTAAAACATTAATATCCATATAAATATATTCATAAAACCAATTTTGAAAATATTGACATAAAATAGAAAAATTTATAATAATAAATAATCAAAACATTAAAAAGAGTTTTGGAGTTAAAAAGAATCTTAACTTGTGTTTGGATCATCAGGTACAATTATTCTCTTGATAAATAATAAGATTGGATTGATTTATAATTTATTAAGAAAAAATTTCATGTTTATTATTCCTGTTATATTACTTATTACCATATTAAGAAAAATTACATATTTGTTTAAGATCTTGTAGGGCGTTTTGTCGATATTCAGTACTTGAGTCAAAAATGAACTTTATATGATGTCAATAGTCAATTTAGTCATACATCCATCATCTCTAGAATAATATTCATGATATAATAGTCACTTTTATATATAAATTATACATTTTAAACCATTCACTAAATATGGATATTAAAAATTAAAAACGATACAATCATGGACATGGTAAGCCAAGGGTACGCATGAGTAATGTTTCCATTTTTCATTGATCATTATGGAAATAAGATAATTTTTATTTTATCATTCCATAATGATAAATTTTTTTAAAAATAATATTAATAATTTAAATATACTTATATAAATCATACATGTGATGTAGTGAATAAAAACTAATAACATCGCTTTGTGGAGGTGATAGTTAACACATATGCACAAACCACTTTATCATTTTTATGTTCATGGAAAGTAAGAATGTAATTGATATATTATTCTTATATAATGATAAATATTTCAAAAATATAACATATTTACATTAATTCCATCATTATAATCAGTCATGATATATTGTTATGGAAAATTAATAATATTAGTTTTTGGAGGTGATAGTTCACATGTATGCATGAACGATTAATTCCTTTACCATTTGATGGAAGTGGAGATTGATTTAGATGATGATATTAACACAATGAAATCTCAGTATAAATAGTATACTTCAGTTATTATCTCATAATGGTGGTATAATATATTGAAGGAAGTGTAAGAAGAAATAAAATTGAAACACTTGAATAAAAATTGTTACCTTTCCTTAAAACAATCATCTTTTCTTAACACCTTAACACATCTAAAAATGTTGTTCTTAAAAATATAAGGCCTCTAAAATGTGGGGAAGTATTCTAGAATTTTTTTTGGGATGTTTGTGTCTGAAATTTGTTTTCATGAAGTGTAATGAATAGAGAGGAGTGAGCTCACTTTTATAGGAGAGGGGAGGGTCTCTATTGAAATTATTAAAAGTATTAAATTAATATAAAGTAATTTTATATTACAAATGGGTACAAATTGATTTAGTTAGAAGATAAGATGAGTATGGGTTAAAATATAATCATCCAACAGAAATTAGAGAGGTTTGAATATTTTTGGTTCACTCTCTTGTTGTTTTAACCCTTTTAACTCTTAAAATTTTATCAAGTAATTTATTCTTTGGGAGTTAAAATAATTACCATAACATTTCAAGTGACCAATTCACAAGTTATTAATGATTGTTTTCGGCTAATATAAACTTTTCAGACAAATATTGTATTTTTATAAATATTATGACATTTAATAAAATATTTTATATTTTAAAATACTATTAGTCTTAATTTTGACACAATTCCTTAGTTGACTTTTTAAAAATATCATAACAGTAAGATAATTTTGAATAAACTCCATTAAATCGTCACCAAAATGTAAAATTAATCCAAAAAATTCATTAATGGAATTAGTTAGGTGAGATTATATTTATTTTAAAATTTATAATATCATTTATTTGATTCTTTCAATAATTAAGAAATTACTACACCATCATTGTATCACAATTTAATTTAATTATTTATTTCTTAAAAAATTATAAATAAATTAGGTAATATTTTTATCCGTATAAATACTATTTATAATATAAGTTATCACTTATATAAAACCATATTAAAATTTTTATTGTTATGAGATACATGATTATGATATCTTTCTCTTTTCATTAAATATAATGTTAGAAGTGTCATAATCACACCCAAGTGGCTACCAAAGGCCAAAATTTCAGCCAAATGATTTTATCAACCAACTATAAATCCTTTAATAAGATTAGTAAATGTTTTATGGTATTTTTACAATTATTATAATATTATTTTAAAATTTAATTACCTAATTTACCCTTAATTGTGATAAACAAATTTTTAATAATGTTACTATTGATAATGTCTAAAAATAAAATGGAAATATTTACATAATTTGAACCTTATGATTAAATATATGGGATAAATTTTTTCAAATTATTAACATATAATTTGAATTAATTATTTAAAAATTATTATCATTAACAGAATGAGAAAATAGGTTTTTAAACTAAAACGTTCAAATGTTCACATAGTCTTTAAATCCAATTTCAATATCAAATTGATTTCAATGACATACATTGGATTAAATGAAAAAAACTTAATCTAATTATACCTTAAAACCAATTAAAAGGATAATCTATCTATATAAATAAATAATACTAAAAATATTTTTCTACTACAATTTAGTAATTTTCACAATTAATTAAAAAATGAATATTATCCGAAAAATATTACAAATTTATCCAAAGTAAAATTTTATGTCCCTATTACAATTAAGAAGTTAATTGTTTCAAATATAATTTATAAAATTTAAAATACATAGATTTTAAATGGGTTATCCATCAAAATACATAACAAATTCCTTTTTTGAAAATACTTATTTTATTCTTAAAATAGGATTTGTTCATATATTAGGACTAGAAAATACATAAGATAAATTTTAAAAATTATATCTAATTTATATTTCATTAATATAATCCAACAAGAGTGATTATATTTTTTGTAAAGAAAAATATTTGTATTTAATTTTTTTTCATAATAATACAATCTTTATATTCAATTGGTTTTTATTTCCATTTATAATTAATTTGGTTATCAATGAATCGATATATAAAATTGTGTAAACCTTATTTTAATAATTTAGTTAATATTTTCCATTCCCTATATTCTATAATATATTTTATAATGGTAAAATTTAAATAATAATATTTAGTTGTGTATTTAAGCTTGATAAGGTGTGTCAAGTACTCCATCGAACAAAGTATTTCTTTTTTGAAAACTATAGATGTTACAAACATATTCTTCTCAAATATATATGTGTTTAAAATTATGAGGAAAATATAAACCTTTTAAATGATTCATATGCACATGTTTCAACTTAAAGATCAATTTTTTCAACATTATTTTTAATAAAATTATATTTTATCTCAACATTCTTAATACATGAGTTCTCTAATGTATTATTTTTTTAGCTAATTTCACTATTTGTTTCATAATGGGCGACTATGTACTGCTTCAGATCTTATCTATGACCCTATAGTTTTTATTCCATCCTTGATAATTAGGTATAATCCATTATCATTGAAATATATTATACTTTAGTTATTCATAGTGAATTACATTTATTTTTCTCTAAGATAAAAAACATACTTGATTCCAAAAATGAATTATATCATACTTGTGTATTTTCTATAAGAACACCTATAGAAAAATACACATCTAAATATTCATACAAGCATTTAAAATTTTAATAAAATTGAGTTAAAACATAAATTATTTTTCTTGAATATACCTAATGATCGGATGCACATCTGTAAGAGTTTACTTCATAAGAGAACATTGAAAATAGACTATTAAGATTATTACAGAGACTATGATTGACCTTTTCACAATAAGATACAACAACCTTCCAATAATCCTTCAATAACATTTGGGATCAATAGGATTCTTATATTTATGTTTTCTAAATTTTTCTCTAACTACAATGGTTGAATAAACTAGTTTTTTATCATATAATTAAAACTCCATTAGTAGTTCCCATTCATATACAAATTGGGAAACAATGGTGTATCCTCATATTTTGATTTACCTACAGCCTAGAAGAGTATTTAAGCTCCTCGTTCATTGAAATTTCAAACTCTAACTTCATTATCCAAGTAAAATCTTCTAATTATTTGAACTTTTTACCAAGAAATATGATTTCATTAACATAGAAAATAACCATAAGAAGATATTATATTGGTGATTTGACATACTTATTATACTATAAAAAACATAATCGAAATTATAACTTCTTCAATGTAAAATTTAATTGACTGTACTATTACCTACTCTCTTATATCAATCCATACTAATCCATTATCAACCTATAGACCTATGAATCATAATTACCAATCAAGAAACACATCGATTTACTATATATACCACCTTAGTAAAAAATCCATTCAAATATTCTTTGTTAAAATCCATTTGATAATTAATATAACTTCATTGAATGGATATACCTTTTATGATAATTATTAATTTGAGTCTCACCACCATTGTGAAAATTTCATTTACCTTATTGGCCACTACCGGCACATTTGGTTTTCACACAATTCACACCCTAATTTGTGTCACCATTCCAAGATCATCATATATTATTTTAACACACATTTTTTTCAATGATTATTTGATTTGTTTTCCACTTCACAAGATCCCAATTTTTATTTTTATCTATTATATTGATGTTACCCATCTTGAATTTCACCCATGATTCATCTCATTCAAATTCATCATGTAATTAATAATCATTCATTGATATTATAGAAGTGTTATCTATATTATTCATCCTTTGACATTTTATAGGAGTAAAGTTATCACCAATAATATTTTATTCATTGACATCGATATATCTATTTATCAATTACATTTCTAATCGATACTCTTCGACATATCCTTCATCAACAAACTATATTAAAGAATCATATTCCTCCACAAAATTATCTATTATAAAAAATTTAAATCGATTTAATTATATTCTACACAATATTCACTCTAATATTGAAATAGAAATCTAATTTTAGCTATTTCTTCAATGAAATTTGCATCATTTTGTTTAGACTTTTTATTAAATAACATGTACAATTTACTTTTGAATGAGTATCTCAATAATATCCCTTTATATGTTATATCTCTATATTTTCATTATTTATTTTCGATATGGGACTTACTCTAAAAATAATTAATGCATCTATATATTTTCCTCCTCCCAAACTACTTTCTAATTAATTCAACCCTATATGATCTTATGACAACTTAAACCACCATCATCCAACTCCAAATATAATTTATGAAGCCTTCAGGGGCCCTTATCTTAAAATGAGACTCCATGAAATATTAAATATAAAATACACTAGTTGGAATACAATTCTCCACCACAGTTCACACTAACAATTGTCTAAATCCATTATTAACTCCTTAAATTCTAGTATTTTTATAGATGTAACTTGATGCACTATTAACTTCATTGAAACAACCTCTCAATGTCCAAAAATTCCATTTATTGAATTACATTTTAATCCTTTTTTTCATTCCCCAAATCACTTACACTAAAATATTCATTCATTCAAATATTTATATGAGATTATTTACCATATAGAAATTTGTTATTAACCAATCCTCTAAGAATGATAATTCCAAACATAGTGTAGTACACAAGATCATAAAAAAAATGTATTTTGTTTTATTTCACCCACTTACATTCATAAATAATATGCAACTTTGATAATTAAATTGTTCAAATATTTAAATCGTTGATATAAACCACACTTACAGAAAAAAAAATTAAATAACATTTAATGTGAAAATTGTGTGAACCATACCACTATTCAATGATTCATAGTTAATATATTTGGAAAAAACATAGGGACCATCAATTTTAACATGTCCATGGAATTTCATATCTTCAATTATAAAAATTTCCCTATAAAAAATGTAATCTAAATTCAGCTATAAATAGATTTAAAACTACATCATTATACAAGAGGGTTCTCCTCTCATAATGAAAATTAATCTTCAGTGGTCAAAGATTATTTTACATGATAAAAAATAATGTTTATCATGAAAAAATATTAACATAATCCAACTCTATATTTCTATTACTTCTTTAATTATTCTATGATGATCATTCCTACTTCTATAACGAATTATTCCAACAGAAAAATTCCATGATACAATTTATTACTCCACAAAGTTTGGTTAATACTTACTTGAAACTCATAATAATATTTTGTCTCAAATTAATTGTAAATCAGGATCTATATACTTTTTAATTCATTATCTCAACATGTAATTATATAATTTTCATTAATATCCATTTTAGTTTCTTGAAACCACTTATTGATCCATTAATACCTTTTGTGATTTACTTGTCACAATTATTTCGATTAATTTCCCATTAGCATTATATTATATTAACAATTACAAATGATAATGTATATGTGGATAGAGGTACATCCTAAATATCAATAAGTTATGTAATGTGGTCAGTATTGATGAAATAACCCATTTTTTATAAATGAAATAAAATCCTTCCTAGTGGTTCTTATAATAATACCACTTATACATATTTCACCTTTTATAATTCCATAGATGTTCTCTAACTTCTTTGGCATGATATTATCTTATATTAGAAGAATAATAAAACATATAAATGATTCCTAATTTGAGGAATTAAAATTACATCTTTCTCCATGATTCCTCATTTGAGGAATTTACATTTCATCCTTCTCTACGATTTTTCTTTAATATGAGGGGTATTCCACTAGTTTTCACCTCTTAAATTATGGATTATTTTGTGAAGCCACTTTGTCATTTTTTGTGATTATTTTTATCAATTACCTTAAGAATCACTTAATATTAATTGTTTCTTGAATATTATTTCATAATATATTCATCCACTATTATCAGATTTTGGGAAGAATAATTTTTCCTCTATATATCTTCTTCTATTATATCCATGAATGATATTATGAGTAAACCACTAGATCGTCATAGTTCACTCTTCATTGAACTACATAATTACTTTTATCCAATGTAGCAATTCCATTTTCGAGTATAATAAATTTTATTTCAATGATACAATATTCATTTTTTTTCAAATTAATGGAATATTTCTATGTTAAACCATTAACTCATTTACTATTAAAATTTATATCCATATGTAAATGTTTAGTAGAAATAAAACAACTCCCCTTAAATTAAAACCTCATATAATTATTTTTTGAAACATATTTCTTCATAGAATATTTTCTTCAACCTCTGAGACTTTTGTTTTCTAGAAAAGAATCCATTATTTGTTTCATTAGTACATTTTAATATCACTGTAATCCCACAATTATTTGTGCAATGATTCATCATTATTTATAAAAAATATCCCATTTTCCATGTAATTATATATTTTAAACTTTTCATACTTCAATTATTGATGATTCTATTAGAATGGTCTTCTTTAACCCATATGACAATTTCAACATAATTCCAAGATATTTGACCTTATCTCCCTTCTTTTCTAATGTTTCATCCATTTCTTTAATATTTTTTTTGATTCCTCAACTGATTTTATCATCTCATCAAGTTTTTTATTTAGAGGGACAACATTTTCTTTCAACTCCTTCTCTATGAAAATTTTCTTCCATTTTGTGTGAATGATAAAGTAATCCACTTTAGTACTTATATTGTTTAAATCATTATTGTAATGGATTCATTCAAGAAAACATGTTCTTACTTAAAAAAAATTTCATCCAAAACAAGTTATGATATAAATTCTAGAATTAACTGCATTAAAAACCTTAAGTAGATTTACTCTTTCTTGTTAGGATGGAATATCATCATAGTTGTTCCAAATATTCTGTTATATTGAATACTAATTTTCATTTAAACTAATTTTATTGAATTACTATATATATAATTCCACTTTTAAGGAATAAAAATTTTCATATTTAAAAATTTATTCAAAAATAATGTCTCTACCATATTATCAAAAATACCGTTTATATATACCGTAATGGGTTTCTTATTATTTGAAATAGTCTTCCTTATTTTAATCTTTTCTTATTCCAATTTTACATATGGTAGTGTTAATCAACCATTAATGGAAATAACTCAAAATAATTTAATTTAATGGGTAAAATATAAATAAATTCAAATATATTTAAATTATTGAATAGAGTTATATAACGATTAGTTTTCTTATATACCTCATTTTTCTTCGACGAAAAAAATATTTTCTCTATCTCCAAATACCCAATTTTTTCAACCTTATTTATATAATTATAATTTCATCATATATACTCTTTGATATCCTTGATACAAACCTATAAGAAAATAAGAATCTATTTCTCCCTAACATCATATTTTTGTCCATTAAAATTTGGAGTCCAGATCATTGTTTACACAACTAAAATAAATAAAAAAATTTATTTTGGGATTAAAGACAATGCTAAAAACATTAATCACAAAGAAATATTATTGGGAAAAATTTTAATTTGTGAACCTTAATACATGATTTTAATTGGGGATTTTACTTATTAAAACTATTTACATAATCAGGTCATAACTTTATTAAATTAGGTTCCCTCATTTTATGGAATTTTATTAATATTTTTCACATGATTGAACTCTCACTAAAATGTACAGAAATATAAAGTAATTTAAAGAAATTAAAAAGTAGAAGAATTTTATTTGGTTCACGATACAGTTAAATATCAAATATTCATATTCTAACGAGGTTTCAATGCACCAAAAAACCACTATTTAACACAATATTCATCAGGGAATAAAATTTATGTTGTGAGAAATATATGAAAAACGTAAATACCATTATAAGATTTAGGGATAGAAAAATATCTCACAAGGATTAAATTATCCTCTTATCCTTCATTCACCATATAAAAGAAGGATTCATCAATTTTTATACATGAAGGTATCTCAATGATCAAAATAGAATTCATGATTATTTTTATATTTCAAGTATAGGTAGATGGTTTATTGATTTTTACATTATCTAAATTATTCATCATCAATATCTGATGGTATATGTTGTATAATTAATGAGTATGATCAATTTTATCCATGGAATCATAAAAGCATTGAGAAACTCCTCTAGAAGAAGAATAATAATGATATAATAATAATAATAATAATTTTATTTCTTTAGAAACATGATATATCAATGAAAACCCATATTCTTATTGATCTTGTAATGTGGTGGATATCTCAATAAAACACCATGAATTTTCTTTTTTAATAAATGATAAAAATGACCATTATGATTTCCATTTTTTAATTCATTTACAGATCCCATCAATAAATATAGAGTTTTTTTCAATCATTACCAATAATTAAGGGCTAAAATACTACAATTTCACTATGAAATGTGATATCTCTATAGTTAAATAGAAACTAAATTATCATTTACTCTATTATAGGAAAAAACATCTCATTAAAATATTCCCCTTCCCATCCAAAAATACCCTAATAAATATCTTGTAATACATTTTTCCATGAATAAATATCAGCGATTTCATTTGAAAATAAATATAGAAACATACTCTATCTCTCCTTGAAAAAATATAATTTCCATCCATATTAATATAAATGAATTTACATATTCTAACCAAATAAATTTTGGCAAATTATAAATCCATAAATTTGGATTCTATATTTTATCTTTTAACTTCCCTTAATACAAATATCAGTTCTGATCCTTATTAACCTTAGCCAACGCTTCATAATATACCATATTCTAATTATTAAATTGAGAATGATATTCTACATTATTAAAACAAAATCATTACAAGATATAAATTTTGAACTTATTCTTTTAATTTTGTTGGAATGTTTTCAAGATTTTATTTAGGAATACTCCCTGAGTTTATTTAATTCAAATTATCATTAGTTCAACAATAAATTAATCATTTAAATACAGAAAATAATTTTAATTAAACTTCAAATAAATATCTATAGGTATTTTTATGATTTCAAATCATACAAGATCTCAATTTACTGCTACAATATTCATCACCATGATATAATTGGAAACCTGGAAATAAAATTTCTATTAAATAATTATTGAATATCATTATAAATTTACCCCACAAGTTAATCACATAAAAATAAAATAATAAAATGAAGGAAATCTATTTAATTACCCAGAAAAAAATGATTTAATTTTACAAGTAATTATATACAAAATTCTCCACTGTGATCTTCAATCATTCTAATATATCTTTGAAATATATATAACAAAATAATAACTAATATTTACGACATCATAATCTTCCCCTATGATCCATTAGATCTGATCACCTATAGGTGGCTTGAAATCAATTTTTGTAACATGATGCCCCACAATACACCCCAAATAGTGGGTGAATTAGAGTTACTTGAAATTACATCTCATATTAAGTTAATTTAGATAACATATTTTGTTTTTCAATGTAATAGAAAAATATATCACAATGAAAACACATGAAAACTGAATATTGATATTTTTCATGAAACATACTTCAATAAAATTTTATTTTAATAGGAATCATATATAGTTCAACCCAAGGGTTGATATCTCAAGGAGCCTACTCACAAAAAATATTTTTATATGGCAAAGATTATAATAAAATAGTAAATATGAAAATTGAGGTTTTTATTAAATTCATGTAATTTTAATATATAAGTATAATAATTAAAAATAAAATTAAGAAAAAAAAATGATGTTAGAGGAAAGAAGATGTTTTTTATTGGATTTTATGGTGAAGTAAATCATTGTTATTTAAAATATTAATTCTCACTATTTTATCTAAGTAAAAAATAAAATATATCATTTAATACTGTCCTTTTTAATTTTTCTTATCTCACACTAACCCTATGCATTAAAAAAATCTCTATCACATCATCATAAGTATGATACACCAACACTATGAATGCATCATTATAATAATTATGGATTGGTAAATAGATAAATGAGAAGAAGAACAAAATATTTGAGATAGTAAGGTGAACTCTACACCAATACTAGTTTATCTACTTTATAAATTAATAAAATATAATAAATAAATTATGTAGAAGCACAATGAACTCAAGAATCCACCATTACCCCATAAATAAAGAGGTGAGGTTAGTTATCTATTTTAATGGAGTTTAAATGGGAACATATGAATAATGAGAAATGAAAAATTGATGGGAAGAGGAAGAGAAACCAATATATATAGAAAACAAAAATAACCAGTACATCATAAATAAACCTAATAAAACATTATTAAATTAATTATTAAAAATTAAATTCTTTAAATGGGAGATTAATTACATATTTATATGATAGGTAGTTGGATAAAAATTTCTTAAATTATATCAACTGAAAGATTGAAGTTTTTTATTTTTAAATGGTTGAATATAGACATTCTTTCATCTAGAATATTATTTTAAAATGTCTTATATTTTATCCCTTTGGATTTTATATGACATTTACACATATAGTAGATGTTATGGCTGGGTCATTTATAAGAATAATTATCTTTTTAAGGACTATCCTGATTCAATTTTCCAAATTTCGAATCAAAATTATAAATTTTAATGGCTAAATATTGGAGGTGGAATTCTGTGAATGTGTTCCCAAATGTCTTTTATGATCTCATCTAAATATACATATTTTTTTATTTATATTGAAGGATTTATGAACAAACCATTATGGATAATATTTTGATCCTAGAAAATTCATTGAACTTACATGAATTGACTTCACATCCATTTTAAACATGATAACTTGTGAACCAGATTATTCCTCAAATGGAATAAATGATAAAAATAATTTACTATAACATCATTAAGAATCTCCATCAACTCCATTTAATGTAGAATAATGTTATGGATACATTATTATTGTGGGAACCATCCATTTAGATCCACATCATTATTGAATTCATGGACATTTCTTCCCCATTAAATTGGGAATCCATCTTTTCTTTTATAAATGAAAAATATAGAAAAAATAGTGCTGAATATTCCCAATAGTTTTGATTAACATATTCTTTACATGAAATATTTTATGATAATAATACCATATTTCTATTAAAAGTGTAAAACCATAATCTCATTGAAAATTTCAACATTATACTCAAATTATATTTTTTTATTAAATATTCAAATAAAAAAATGATAGACAATTTATTAAATTATTATAAATGAATTATTCAACAAGATTTTACTTTATAAACTCCCAAAAACTTACAATTTTTTTAACTCATAGGAATAAATTATATAATTTTCATATTAGTTTGACATAACAATCAATAATGATAAATATTCCAGGATGTTTTCCATAATAAAAAGATTCATTCCTCATTTATGAAAAAAATGATTTCTTATTTTTATTATTATACATTTAAATTTATTCAACCCTTATGTATTCATCCATGATATAATCAAACATACCTCACATTGAGATTAAAATCACTCTTTACTCAAGAGGAATTAAATATTATGTTATGATCGTTGTTGGAAAACTGCATGTGTCACCATAAGGTTGTGAAAATTCTAATCTCTCCACATTGTGAGACATAAATATGTTATTAACCATGAGGAATGTTTCATGGTTAATCATACTTCTAGGGGTTGGTTGGTAAAAAAAATATAGTTCTTGAAGGCTGAAAAGAGGAGGATAAAACCTTGAATAACAATTCATTAAAATTCAACTAAAACACAGAAAAGATAAATCACTCAATTACCCTTCAATATGTAACTCAATAGCCCGTTTTTAAAATAACATGATTCAGAAGTCAATAAATTAATACAATTTATGAAATCATCATAATTATCCATTTCCTCGTTTTTTCTTTTTTTTTTATTTTTTCAAATGTTTCACTTACAACAAATCTTTCATCCACCACCTAATCCCATTTGATCTTAATACCGTTGGTCTAGTAATGGTTATTTCATACCTACCTATGAAACAAAAAATGTTTTTATTTATTTATTTTTTGGAAAATGGAATAACACAAATGAAATAAAATGAATATTGAAAATACTTTTTTTATCTCTCTCCACTAATGATAACAATGTCACATACCCACAAAAAACAAAATGATGAATTGAAACCCAAATAACACACATAACGTTCCCTTCCCAAACACTTATAAATTAAATAACCATGAGAGAATATAAAAATTTATTTTAGTTAAGGGAAAATTACCTTGTAATGTGTATTAAAACAACATGGAAATTTGTGGATTCAATAGGATAAAAAGGGTAATTATAAAATGTACGTCTCAAGATAAAAATGTTTTTTTTTTCAAAGAAATTCCTCAATTATATCATATACATTTTAGGAAATCCAAATGTTTGACATAGAATAATCACATGTCCTAGTTTGTAAACAAAAACCAAGTTTCCCTTAGGAAAATGCGGGTATTATGAAGAATAATTCAAAAGGTTTTAGAATACCATATAGGATAGAAAAAATTATATCAGTAAATGTTTTGTGGAAAATGAATTCAATAATTATAGAAACTTTTTAAAATTCATGAAAATAAAAATCCAAGAAATGTTTTTACACATAAATAGTTATTTAATTTCCATTTTAAGAAAAATCAAGAAAACTCCCTCAAAATAAATTCAATTTAAAAAAATGAAAGTGAATATTCATTAAATATAAAATTTCCTAATAAAGGAAAAAATTAAAAGACATAATGACTCATAAGAATGTTGAAACTACACTATACCAAAATTTCACTACCCTTTTATTTCATGAAAAAAACTGACATATAAGGGAAAAAACCAAAGGTAAGGAGGGTCATAACATAAGTTTATTTTCATATGGAAGTTATATTGATCCAAGATTAACATATATGGATATTACATCATTTTAGATTAATATTTAGCACATTATAAAAATTCATACCCGAGGACCATAATAGTTTAGTGTATTTGGAAACATAGAACCCATTGTTCTAGTTTGGTGAATGATTTTCAATATCTACCATACAAATATTCCCCTATAGTACTCCTACTTAGAAACATTTATTGATAGCTCAGGGAAAGGTAATATAAGAAATTGGTGAGATCGAATTCTAATTAAGGTTCAATAAGGAGATATGTAATTATAATCTTGATCATAAGGGTATGAGAACATGACCGTATAATTAGATGTTCATAAACTTCACATCAAAGATCATACTCAAGATTCATGGCATACTTATTGGTAGTAAATAATATATGAATCATAAGTTAATAAAGATCATAGGTGATGAAATCATAATATAGGAATATGAAATAGAATTGTGGAAGACATATAAAATGATTTCCCAAGTAGTAAAGGTCTATTTCCAAGACCATCAATGTGGAAAATGTTCATTACTGCACCCTGTTAACTCCCTTCTCCAACCCAGTTTTACTGAACCAAGTTCACTCCTCCTCCAAGACTTGTATTACTGAACCTATTTCACTCCTTATTCCAGACCTGTATTACTAAAACAGTTTTGTATCCCATTCTAGCCCTGTATTTCTAGACCTGTTTCCCTTTCCATTCTATCCCTATATTGTTGAACTTAGTTCAATCCTCATACCTACCCTTTAATACTAAAGTGAGTTCAATCCTCCTTCTACCCCAATCATACTAAACTGAATTCACTCCTTATTAAATCTATCTTATACTAAACCGAGTACACTACTCATTCCATCCCCATCATAATTATGGGATATAAATCATTACCCAATGAATTGGATGGAGATATAGGTCTCACCCATCACATAATGAAATATTAAAAACATGTTCTACATGATAATAATATATTCATCATATCCCGAAACATAAAAATAGATGGGTTTCATAAACATCATATCATAACCCATAGAGTTAAAAGGGTATCATAAAAATTTCATCATTTCGTAACCTATAGAAAATGAATAGGTTTCATAATAATTTCCTCATAGAATAACCCATGAAATTAAAACGGTTTCATAAGCACTTTGTCATTATAAAACTAATGTAAGAGAAATGGGTTTCATTGATACCTATTAATCTTAAACAAAACCCATTCAATGGAATAACAAGAATGGTTTCTTTGGATCATATCACTAATAATGAATAAAGTATATCAAATGATGAAATCATAGATGGAGAAAAATATTGAATAATTAGTTAGGGAATTTATAAAGGAAAATAACCTTTCATTATTAATACACTTTTAAGGAATAAAAATTCTTCAAAGTCCATTCATTCAAAAAATATTTTTAAAACTTATTAAATAATATTTAAAATCATTAAAAATATTTATTCGGTAAAACAACCTTTCTAATTCAAAAAACACTTTTTAAAGCATAAAACATTCTGATAAAACATTTTTTTTGAAAAAAATATTAAATAAATGTATTTTCATAATATTTAGAATTTTTTTGTTAAAATAAACATTGAAAATCTCAATGGATGCTTTTTGGAAAAGACGTCAGGTAAATCCATGCATACTAAACATTTTGTTTTCACCATAAAAAGTTTAGAAAAGTCCTTTGATCAGAAAATCACACGGAATATCCTTTTAAATCATTTTGTTATAAAAAATTTATAACAGGGTTAAAAATTCTTTTTAAACATAATAGTAATATATTTTAGAGTTTTTTTAGAAAACGTGGTTTTTGAATATAATAGACTCCCTATCAGAGGGATAAAAAAAGTCGTATTTTATTAAAAACATTTTATTATTAATTTCTAGCCACAAAGAGTTTTAAAATGGTATGATTAACTAAAAAAATAATTAAAAATGAGAGGATAATACAAGTCATTATATTTATTGAGATTTTTATCATAATATTTCATTAATGGAATCTCAATTCTAAACAATCTCGATAAATGAAGAGACTGTATCAATAAAGTCTTAATTTTTTTGAAACATTTAATCTTAATACCCATGAATTAATAACATTAAATTAAGGTTAAAATATAATTAAAATAAGTATATACATTATATGACATGTGAAATGGAATTATACACACCTTTTAATAAAATATTGTTTCATAACATAACTTCTGTCTCAAAGAATAAAAATTGAGACAAAATTACTTTACCAATTTTGGTAACTTTTGAACTAAAAACCCCATGAAAAAGATATTATCAAATGGATATGAAAATTTAATTTTTTTTAATTATATTAATCATATATTACATTAATGGGAAGTATATACACCACACAAAAATAAATGGTTAGTGAATAAGGCACAAGTCTCATGGAAATAAAAGTGAGACTAGAAATTCAATTATTACATGATTTAATTTTGAATTATAATTCCCATGAAAGAATAAAATCAACTGAAACGTTTAATATCATAAAATAAATATAATTTATGATATAAAATTTCATATGGAATTATATACAACCCATAACAAGAATAAGTGCTGAATATAGCATATATCTTACAAAAATCAAAGTTAGATGAGAAAACCCTTATCTTAAGTCTTCGCTTTATTCATACATATTAAAACCACCTATCTAATATGTATTAGTTTAATATTAATATACCATATAATAAAATTCTTATATATAATAACATTTATTATTTTATTATGTCTTTATATTATCCATTTATTAAAAATTCCATGTTAATGTTATGTTTGGTGTAATATTCACTTTGTTTTTAGTATATGTCTTAATTTTTTATTATTGATACTATGACATTGACCATAATTTACTTATTTCATGAAAGTAAAAAACTATGTTAATATCAAATATAATCAACATATAAATATTTATAATAATCTATAAAATATCTAAATATGAAATAGAATACACCATTCATGGAGACGGTAGGTCATACATACGCATGAACGATGTTTCCATTTTGTTGTCGTATTGAAAGAAAAAAAGTAAATGACATATATGTATATATATGGTATAAATATAGTATAATTACTATTTCATATATATCATATAAATTTACTAAACCCATCCATAATAGATTCCATGTTAATTGTGAATGAATCACATCTCTTTGAGGTGGCGAAAGTCCACTCATCCACAAATGAGGTTATCATATTTACACAAAATGGAAATCATGGAGGTATGATTTATAAAATAATTATTGAATTTTATATTCATAATAAATATAAAATATAAAATATAAAATATAATTTACATTGTTATTTCAAAACATGAATGCTGGCAATGGAAGAATGAGCGACATCGGTTCGCGAGGCGGTAGTCCGTTGTACACATGAATGAAGATTGCTTATCTCATTTGACCAAAGTGTGTATGATTGTAGGATTAACCCCTAACATATAAATATCTCAATATATTTATTATATTTATGGTTTAATAAAATCATTTAATTAAACTATTTGATGGTGTGGAGAAAGAAATAAATATAAAGTGCTTGTTGAAGAATGTTACATATTCTTTGAGTAACTCATTTTGGTTTTCACTAAAGGGATTCTCTTGAAGAATTTATACATAAAATGAGGATTATAGAATCAATTTACTTAATCTGGGAGCCCATTTGGGCATGTTTTTTATGGTCTAATATGTATTGATAGGTTTATGAGGTGAGGGGGTGAGTGCCCATTTATAGTGGAGGAGTGGCATTCTTGTAAACATAAAAAGGAAAAAATTATTAGGAGGTATCTCTTAAATTTTGTGACTCTAATATTTGTAATTTTTTGAACCAAGGGATTCAATGGTGTATTTATGTAAATAAAATGGATTTTATAAATTTTTATGGGGTATATGTTCCCTTTTGTTAATGTTTAACCACAAAGAAAACCCGTTTTACCTTAATCGCTATAATTAATTTTAATTACGTTCACTAAATGTTTCTGTCAAGAACTAATTTGGAATTATTATAAATTATAATTAATTATTATTCCAAATATGGAATATATTTTTCTAAATTATAATCATATATTTTTATAATTTAATTTAAAATTAATCCCATAGATGGGATGAGATGATAGGGTTTTAAAGTTAAAAAGTTTAAAAGATTTGATTTTTTTACATCCAATTTCAATGTGATATTTCTTCCACTAACCTAAATTGAATTTATTGATATACAATTTATCTAATTATACTTTCAATGAAAAATAACATATAATTTAACTATATAAAAAATTATATGAAAAATTATTTTTCAATTTAATTAATTGTTTTTCAATATGCATAAAAAATTAAACATCTTAGAAAAATACCAAAAATTCACACAATGTAGATTTTGAGATTACAAATTAAAAAATGAATTTTATTTTTTAAAATTAAAATTATAAAATTTTGAAAAATTATATTTAAAATAAGTTTTCCAGTAAAGAGTGGTATAATTACCTTTTACAAAAATACATCTTTTTATTCATAAAATTCAATTTATTCATATCTCTTATCAAGAAAACACATAAGTTGAAAGTTAAATAGTATTATGAATATTATATATAAATATATTTCATTAAAATTATTTATCAATAGTGTTTTAAATAATTTATTGAGGTAAAACATGATTTATTTCTTAAATATAGTTTTTTATTAAATAATTTCCTATATTTTCAAAAGGGTATTATTTTCATTTCTAGTTAATTGGTCACAACATTATTTTATATTACATTCACATGTAACCTATATTTTGAAAGTTTAATTAATATTATTCATAACCTCCATTACAATAGCTAGGTGAAAATTATAATAATATTTTAATAATATAATTAATAGTACACTACTGTTTAGTAAATCTTGTTCATGTTTTTCCACAAGTTATGTAATATACTAGGCATTGCATATAACACAAGATAATAATAGTGTTACATATAACACATGCTGATCTAAGTGTTTTTTATAGTAAATCATTGATATATAATTTTTTACAAATCAGGAATACTATGGTTCTTTCATATAACAAAATTTATATTCAGTGTTTTGTGAAATGAAAAATATCAAAAAGATTCAATTATTTCGAAATAAAATACATCACAAAATCTTATAGTGTTACATTCTACCCCCTTAAAATGAATTTCTTCCCAAAATTCATCTGAGTTTTCAAAGCATTAATATGTGACTGTTCCTTTCATATAAAGCCACATCATAAAAATAAATAAAAATTTTTCATTTAAAAAGAAAAGTTACGACCATAATGATTAACCGAAGTAACTCATAACTAGGTTTCCCCAAATGGGAACATAGATTGAAAGTGAAGACATGGATATGGAAGGGTAATATAACTATGACGTTCTAATAAAGAGTTATATAGAATATGGATATGAGAAATTTAATTGATCACAAATCCATATTCCAATAAAGCTTAAAAATTGCTCATTAATATGATAAAAAATGATGACAACATAAAAGAATTTTATTTCATGACACTTTTTCCAAAATTTGAATAATTTTCATGAAAATATATACTTAAATTATTTTAGGAAACACTCTCCCTTAATTATTCCTTGATCAATTTCATCTTCATCTCTTATTCTGTGAAATGACTGTGAATTTTTCATTCCTAAAGCATTAGCAGGTCATGAGATACATAATTAGAATGATAGGTCATTAAATCTGCCTTTATCAAAATAAAAAGTTTATAACAAGTTATCCAATATTAATTAATCCTCATATGGCGAGATAATACATTAATCTCTAAAATTTCATATGAATTTTAACATAATCCATCTCATAAATGGTCAACCTTATAACCCTCTCAAAAGATTAAAGTCACAAAATTTAGAAATAATGTCACTAAATTTACCAGAATGAAATTATCATCATTGCTGGAATTGAATTCTATACCAATTGTTCAAAACTATTTATATGGGCTGGAGAAGAATTGGTATAAAATATACCAATGGTTCTATAAACTATTGGATATGATGCCATTGGGAAAGGCATACACCAATAGTTCATAGTGAAACTTTTTTATAGGGTGATTAGAATTTCATTTTACCAATCATTCATGGTGAAATGTTAGGATAAGGGTAGGCCAATGGTTTGTAAACATTGGTAAATAGATTTACTAATGGTTAAAACTATTGGTATAACTGTATACCAATGGTTCAAAACTGATGGGAAAATACTCTATAACTGGTTCATAGTGAACCATTGGTATAGGGCGGTAAAAATATAGTTTTACAAATGGTTCTTAGTGAATGTTAGGATAGAGGTATTCCAATGGTTTAGAACAATTAGTAAAGATATTTACCAATATATTATACTATTTGGATAGCTCTATACCAGTAGTTCTGAACTGTTGGGATAGACCACCCAACTCCCCAACCAGCATCATTCGAACTGCCCCATGCACCTATGATCAAAATTTCAAAACATAACACAGAAAATAATGAAGCCAATAGAACAGTACACCTATAATAAATTTACCTATAATAAAAACAACATAGAGTATATAATAAAACCAACTACCCACTCCACCTGCAATAAAAATAGAACACTTACAATAAAAATAGAATATCTTCAACCTATAATGAAACCTATAGAACATACTTAATAAATAAAACCATTAATGAAACCAATAGAGAATCCTCAAATAGAAAAACACTTATATAGAAATAAAGATATTGATTAAATAAATTAATTCATTTAACCAATGATATCAAACATAAAAAATATCACATATATTCATTCACAACAAATCATCAAACAACAAATGTCATAAATATCTGTAAAAAAATGTAATGGATCAGTCTTTCACCCATCACCATTATCTTTAATCATCATCCTCATCCTAGAACTCTTCCTTGTAATCATCCTCATACTTGGTCTCATTATTGGCCCCATCCTTGCCCCCTCCACCATACTATCCCTCACTATCATCCTCACCCTCTTCCTTGCCATCATCCTCTCCCTCTTCCTTTCCATTATCCTCGCCATCTCCATCACCAGAAATGTCATTGTCTTGACCACCACTAGCATTATTACCTGGTAAACTATATAAGTTATGCATCATCAACATATATGCATCACAATATATGGTGTAATCTAGAATAATTTATGGATGTAAAACTTCCATAAGTTGCATAAATTCATCAGTTTACCTTTAATTCCATTCATGCTCCTCTGTGACCATTAATTCTGATTTTTCTGCCTTAGCCTCATCCTTTGTTACTAGTTCATTAGCTTCTTCCAACTCAGTTCTACTCCAACTAGCACCTGAAGTGTCTCAATACCTCAACAGGACAATACTATTCCCTAGTAAACAATATACCCTTTTATGATTCTCATCTCCCAAAACACGACATAAGTGATCATTAGTCCCAATGTTGTCAGCTTCTTGGGAATCAGGGGCCTCCGACACACACTATTATAATTATAGTCTATTATTTTACAAAAAAGATATTAATAACTTGAAACCAGCAATGTAAAAAATTCTATCTACTAATGTGTCAGTTTGTTGACCGTACTTCCATATTTTTTCTTTCTACTCAAGGAAAACAGTTTTCTTGTGGCATACATCCTTCAATATTCAAAATGTTCCTCTATAATTAAATTGATTATAGAAAAAAATAATTGAAAATATGTTACCAATAATGAATTGAATTAATAAAATCAATAGTATATTTATTTTAAATAAAGCTGAAAAGAGAACATATTGTATAAGAACCCACTATAATAAATGGCATTGATGTGTGGTGTGAGGTGTTCATTTAGCCCCCATACTACGGGTTTTAACCTGAGGAAAATGGGAGACACTCTGATGTACCCTTTCCCATTATAATATTTTATTTAGTTAATTTAATTATTTAATAATATAAGAAAGTTGTTGTATTTCAGGTAGAAATAAGTAGATATCACCCTATACTCATTGACCTCATCTCTTTTATAATATATATTTAATATACATATGGATTGTTTTTTTAGAAATCTATAATAGGGCTTTATAAAATGTTTTCTTATTATTCATTATGAGGATACTTTTATAGATATATCACTACTTATATATTAATCATCTTCTATTTATTATGTTAGAATATTTTAGTCAATTATGAATTAATATTATCAGATTTAAATAAGATTATAATATTTGACATGCAGGTTACTGCAAGTACAATGTAGGTGTTATTCATGCTTACTCACATGGTATATCATGGTAGTCAACCCCAATGTGTGAAATTATTTTTTGGTATCCCTGTTTTTCTTATTTCATCCAAACGATTCCTAAAAAACATAATTTCCAATAATAAAAAAGATTGTGTTGATGAAAATCATGGTAATTTTTATTTAAAACCCTAAAATTTTATTAAAACATGAACTTGTTACATGTCCAATGAGCAATAATTTCACGATAATAATCTACCGAACAACCATACATGATATGGGTGTCTTAAAAATCTATGCCAACTCTACCACAACAACGAGTATACAACTCATTCTTATATCCTCACCATAGATCACCTAATTCCACGAGTCATGTTTCCCTCATAAACTCAGCATCAGGGAAAATAAAACAAAGCAGGCATCGGAATATTAATTCATATAAATACAATAATAATATAACATTAAATCCAAGGAATTTGTTTTACAAATATCTATGCCTAATAACTATCCTTTAATATATTTGGATGGTGTCTTCAGGATAGGGGACTAACCGGAATGTTGTCAATGTATTTGGAAAGCATTGACAAAAAACCCCTATTCCTTCCATGTTTTTTCAATCATTTGGAATTCTTAATTGTACTCCACTATCATCTGCATGTGGCGGTTCCACACCACACACATGCACATATGACCACACAACTTATTGTCAGATAAAGCTTTTAATGAAGAAAAACAATATTATACCATTTTTTATACAATGAAAACAAGTTATGGTAAAAAATATTTACTAGGGTTCTATAAATATACCTGAGGCAGTCTAATATATGGGAATCCCTAGATCCCCATACACTAAAGGAAAATAAACTAGTATAGTTGGAGAGAGTCCTATAATATTCTCCCCAGGCTCAGAATGTATCGAATCAGAAGTCAGTGAAGTAGGAATATTAAATCTCAGGGAGAAGGAATTAGAAGGAAAAGAAAATAAAATAAATGGATATGAAAATTCATCATATGGATAAGGTGTGGGGACTGTCATCAGATAAGGTAATGTTGGGTGAGGAGGCTCAGATAAAAATAGTGGTGAAAACATGCATGGGGTAAATATCTCAGGTGTCTGATATGAAACTGCAGGATCACTAGGTGTGGAAGATGGTTTCTTATGTAGAGGGACAATGTGTGATCGGGTACGCCGACCTGAGCACCTAGATCTTATACCACCCCTTCTTGTATCTTCAACTTGAGTAGTGGAACTACTAGGATGGTCGGTGCATAATTGTAGCTTAGTTAGTGGATCCTAATTAAAAGTTAAAAACAAATTCAATCATGTAAAATTATATGTTATTGATATATATTTTTGAAATAAAATACTCATAACATGAAGTAATATAGGGAATCCCATCTCACTCAATCAATGATTATTTTCTTCCATCCATTTTCTTTTTATCTATCTAGTTTTTTTTATTTCATGGGATTGAAAAAAATGGAATTAATAAGAAATACACAACTACTATTTGACACAAACAATAATGGAAATGAGACATGAATTAATTAAGGAATAAAAATTCTAAAAGAAAATAAAAATTTTCATAGTGATATAACAAAATCATTTTATATATAATGGGATGAAATTAAAAACAAAAGACATGTCATTGAAAAAAATACATTCAAATTATCATGTTTATCATGGGGATGATATAATTTTATTCATTTTAAATTCGACCCAATTCAATTTTGGATTGGTCATTTAGTTCAATTTGGTTAATTTAATAGTTCATTTATCCAATCATATTTGTCTAAGTTTATTTGGTTTATCTTTTGGGTTAGTGGATTGTTTTTTGTTTTTTTTTGTTTTCATTATTTACAATGGTTTTTATTTTCATACAAACAAGTTTTGTATATCCAATTAAATTCATCTTGTTTTTTAAAACTAAATTTCTTCAATTTTCTTTGGTTTGATTTTTTTAATATAGTTTAATTCAGTATTAGAAAATATAACTCGAATAAAATAGAAATAAGTAAATTTTGAAAAGGCACATGAGTATCATGTTGGATATAAAATATTTATATTTATTGGAAAATAAACTTTTATAGCACCAACCTCAATAACCCAAGTCGAGCTAAACCAATATAAGTGAGAACACATATGGATGATTCTATATATTTCTAACCACATCATCAGGTTCACAATCAACTATGAAAATTAAAGTATTAGAATCATCATAAATAATAAATGGATAAGGGAAAATTGGAGTGGGGGTGGTGTCTATTCCATAATCCCCATAATCAAAAATATTTCTTGGGATTACTTCAATAATAACACCAAATTCAGATTGAAGAAGATATTTCACTTAACTTTTTTACATTGATACCAATATATATGGTTCATCGTTATCAAGAGTGTGTTTCATGTAAATAAATTCAAATCCAAAACCATCAATAAATGTACCATGCCTCATCATCTAATAAAACTACTAACATTTCATCATAGTGATACAACCATGAGACTAATAATCCAATATTAGTATTTTCTCAATGACTTAATAATAATAGACATTTTCAAATTGAGGTCTAATATCAGATTCACTGTAATAATATTCTGTCGTAGAAATTTCTATAACACCACCGTGTTGTGTGCTCATGTTAATTACTTATTTAGGTATTATAAATTAATACCCATTGATCACAATTTATGTGAAATCATAAACCAAGAATTAGGAAAAAAAGAAAAATTTCTCATTTCCTCAGATAGATTCAACAAAAAAACTAATTACCTGAAATATAAATGAATATTAAACTTAATAAAATATTTTTTATTAATTTATTATAGTAATATTTCTACCTTCAATTTCAACCAAGTAGATAAGTCTTTTCTATTCAAAGTCCCTCTTTTTATCAAAGATAATGAGTTATTCTTTCTACTTACCATTTATTTATTTTACCTAGAAAAAATAGAAATAGTTTTAAGAATATAAAAAAATTTAGTAGATTCCATAAGATATACATGTTCAATTTACATATATTAGGATGTCTTCCAAAAAATCATAGTTAATCATAAATATTCAATATTCCATATCTTTATCTCCATGGCTTAATGTGGATAATGTATATGATCCTAGAATTCCACCTATTTGGGGGAGTGATGGAAAACTGAGTTCAATTTTTACATACTATTTTTATTCAATTCTCATAGGTTTATTCCTTCTCGTAGTCATATCAGAAAAATACATTAAATTAAAATCCATACATTCATGATCCAAGTAAACTTTCTTGATAGAACCTTCATGATGAATTGTTTTATGGACATAATAATTCAATGTGAACATGTTTCAATTAGTTGGATACATCCAATGAAATGAAAAAAGTCCCCCAAGAAGTATTTAGTTAGAATATTGATTGTAAGGTTCAACATGCATGTGAAAAATGATAAAGTAAATATTTTCTTGAACTTAAAAAAAATTATCTTTCCCCTAAAAATATTATTTAAAATTAATACGTCAAAAAAATCACAGAATAAAAATCTCTAAATAAACGGAACAACCGAATAACTGAAACCCTTTGTTTATTTAATAGAAGATAACAAATTTCTATTAGAATAAACTCATGTAAAAGTATGTGATAATCATGAGTCTTCAATGATTTCAACTTCAACTGTTTGCTATTGACCCAATTTGATATGTTTCTTAAAGATCCAAAAGAAACCTTAGTAGTATATAGTACTTCAAAAAAATATTTCTTTTTATTTTCATGTGTAATCACATTAGAATCACACGAAACATTCCATTAATTTTCACCGACACACACATTATACAATTCTGGTTTGATTCCCCAATCCACCAAGTCACACAAGGATTGTAAATCTTCGTTTTTCATTCCCTTTTTATTTACAAGATTTGAAGGAAATATTTATCATATAATCTTTTCAATGTGCATTATATCTACGAAATGACATAAAAAATTGGTTGAAAAATTGGGAAACTCAAAAAATATACTTCTCTTCATCCAATTATAATTGGTTTAAGTGGAAATATTCTCCATATTTCGAGATTTCATCTGACCCTTTATGAATAAAAAACTAAAAAATTTAATTTATTAAGCACATAATTTCAATACACACCCTGGGGTGACTTTTGAATCTCCATAGTATTGTCAAATCAACAAATATTATTCCTATATGGAAGGTCTATTGGATAAAAATCATTCATGTACCATAAAACTGAAACAAAATAATATCTGAGTATTATAGATTCTGTATTATTCATACATATAAGACAAGATAATTTCCCTTTACTTTTACATCTCGACATCATTTCCTAAGTAGGAAAATCATTGATCATCCATATATATGTAACATATATCTTAAATGTGTCTTTTTAACATGAATCATATATTCTCACACTCACATTCCAAAGAAGTTTCAACACTTTTATTAATGGTTTCATGTATACATCTATATCATTATTAAGAATATAATATCCAGATATGAGTATACTCATGAAAGTCATCGGTTTTCTCATACACATCCATAGAGGAAGGTTACAAATGTGTATAAAAAATGGCTATGTGATGTGTGAAGTAAGAATCTAACCAAATGGAATAAAACATCACATGAATGAATCAACAATAATTTATGAAAGTTAGTTAGGAAATATGGATATGGGGCATCAAATGTCTTCTATGAAAATCCATATACATGGTGAACCAACTCATCTTTATTATTACTTCTCTCAGTATTATTCCATATGATATTTATTGATATTTAATCAGAAATAAAAATATTATGGAGTCTTCAGATCAATTGAACTTTCCACATTACTTTGTTTGGAATAATATATGGTGTTCCATCTATATTTAACTTCTATTGGAATGTTAAACATTTTTTATAATCATTCCATTCAGTAGTTTCCTCCCAGAATAAGCATAAATATTTCAGGAAATCATGAATTTTGTTTTTTTAAATCCATGTTCTTGGATTAACTCCCATGAAATATAATGGTTTGAGGAGATATTTTCATAATCTAGGATAGATTCCATAAAAAATGTAAGAATGCAATATATTTCTGTATTATAAATCCTCTATATTTTTCCCATGAAATAATTTAATTAAAAATAAAATCTTCTTCATTTCAACATAGATTAGTTATACTAGATTCATGGAAGAATAATTAAATTTTATCACTGATTCAACATTATCATTTTCATTACATTCATCATGTGTGCTCATATCGTAGTTTTCTTGGATAAAAAACCCTTCCTTCTCATGATGATGAATAATAAAAAATCGATTATATAATAAATTATCCAATCCATTATTCTCTTTTGGGTCACAAAAATATGGAAATTTTATTTTCTCCCCATTGTGGTACCACACATAGTAGATTCTTTGAAAAAAATATTTGGTTATATGGTAGCTAAATTATTCCCGACTCAACTAAAGAATTACATCATAATAATAAGATGGGTAGTATATGTGACCATTATCTAAAGCATTATTAAATGAGAGACATAAAAACCTATGCAATTTTTTTCAAAAATCAATTGAGATATGATCAGTTTAATATATCCAACTTTTATCCATTTGGTAAAAAAAATTATATGTCATATCAAAAAATGATCTCAAATCAGATTGAAGTTAAATAATAAATATATTTAGAGAAATGAAAATTGTTCACATTAGATGAAACCACAACTTACACACTATTATATATTATAATCATAATATAATAATAAAAAATTATATATATAAAAAAATTCTATAAATATAAAACTGTTCTATAGAATTTCATTATATCAATGAGTAATAATGTGCCAAATCCATTGAGGGTCATGGATTTAATTATGAATTTTTTATTATGGAATATAAATACCTAAGGGTGTTATTTAAATGATATTTTATGTATATAAGAACATTAATCAATACATTTAATGATAACTCATAGAAAACAGACTAGCTAATCCATCAAAAGATCTAAATTTAACCACTGAAACACCACACTCCACGTCCCTCACCTTCTCTTGGACATTTTTATTTCCTAGTACTCATATAAATGGAGGTTTACACATATTAGATATTAAAATAAATAATTTCTATGTAATATACCTAGAAAGAAGTCACCACATCATCACATAATACATGTTATACTATAATATTTTTGTGGAAACAATATAGTGATATAGGAGTAGAGACAACTATTTTTATCATTTTAAATCATAAATTTTGGATATATTTTTTATTGGTAACAAGTAACTCCCAGAGTAATGCTGGTATATAACTACATTACCTTCAATAAACCAACACATAAAATTTGAGAATATAAAAAAATAATTGATTTACAAAAGAATACCCAAACCATTATAGGGAAAAGGGAATTTTGAATCCATTTTTATTTATTTATTTTTCTCATTATCTTGGGAATAAGTTTAGGGGTATATGAAGTAGAAATGATTAATTTAAAACTAATACCATAATAAATTTCTAAATTATAGGTATTCTTATTACTAATTATTTACAGAAATACTCTCATGGATACATTTATAATCTAATTAGAATATATTATACGAGTCATTATGATAATTTTTGAAATCATTAAAACAATTAATAATTGAAAATAAAATTTATCTCATGTTAGATGGATTCATATGATATGTTGATATCCTTTTGAATCATTATGATCCATTATTAATGAATAATTCTAAAAAATAGATAAAGTGAAAAAAATGCATTTAAATAGAAGAAATGGAATGGTAACATGGAAAAAATATTTTTATCTAGTACAAAAATTAAAAGTATTGAAATCACATGAAGGTAAAAAAATTTATATTTGGAAACATATTAGTGAAAAAATATTCTTATACTTAGAAAATTTAAATTAATACATTACAGAAGAATATTAGAGAGATGGTGTTACCTACTATATTAAATGTTGATGTAACTTTTGAGGTAAAGGGGGAAAAAGTTAGTCTTCCAATAGATTATAGGAAATGATGTTATATAACTAAGAATTAAGTTATTAGCTTCAAAAAATAACGATGATAGATTAAAAAACCATATTCTAATATTTAATTATATAAGGCTAAAATATATCAATAGGCTCTTTGTAACTATATATATGTTAGAAAATAAGCTACTTCAATAATTTATTTTCTACACACAAACAACCATAACAGAGATATAAAATTCATATCATATCAATCCACAAGTTAAAAATATCACTCTCTATGAGCATTTTTTATGAATATAATTTTTTGTAAAAAATTATTTTTCGTCAAAATCAATAATAATAATAGAAAATAGAATTTATTATTTATTATTTTGAAAATATCATTTAATATGAAAATTAATACATCCATGAAAAAATATTTTATATCCAGATAATAAATTTTATAAAATCATGAAAATATTAAAAAATAAATGAGAATAATTAGATTAGGTAAAAACATAATATGCATTGAAGCTGCCTACATAGAAAAGTCGTTCTATAAGTCAAAAAAATTTGTAACCTAAGATCACACTTCTATTTGAATATATCAAATACTAATAAATATGAATGATGAATCTTAATCCACTACTAATAGGTAAAAAATCAAGCATTTATATAGTAATTCTGTTATGATTTCATATTGCAAGGGGATTTTACATACCTAATAATGTTTTAGCTTTACTAATTTTAAATAGAAATACATATATTAGACTAAACTCATTGGAACCGAAATGAAATAGAAAAAACAATAATAAACCAATCTAAAATTTAATAAAACAAATCCAAACCCAAATAGACTATTTTTAACTAACCCAAATATACATGAACGGAATATAATAATCCTAAATAAAACCCCAAGATAAAAATAAATTAAATTCCAACAAAAATAAGAATTTCTGATGGGCTTTTTGAACAAAAAATAAAAATGGATGGTTGATAGAATAACTCAATCATTAGGAGCCCACTGGTTGAATGATTAATATTAATGAAATGAAATCAAGTAGGGAGATCACTTGGCTGGTTGGTAAGATAGTCAAATGTCACTACTACTGGGGTTAATGATTAGATCTGGATGAGAGGAGGGGAGAGGTGCATTCCACTATTGGTTCTGGATTAAATCTGAATGGGAGTGATTCTAGCGATTCGATCTGGATGAGATTTCCACTAGGGTTAGGGAATCTGGATATGAGGAGAGTAGGTATCAAGTTTAGATCATGATGGGATGAGGGGAGGAATGGTCATGCCATGAATTTGTGGAAGATATTTCCAAATGGTTTTTACAAACATTTGGAATTGATGATCTTTCCCAACAGTTTAAAAAAAAGTTGGTAGAGCCGTGGAAAAATTATCCAATCCCAATGGTTTTTATAAACCATTGGGATATGGGTACTGGCATATATTTCAATTCCCATAGTGTATTGATCCCCCTTATATCATAAATTTTCTCTTGTTTTTCATTTACCAAAAAATTTGAATACCTTAATCATGTATTCTATTGAAATATGGTAATAACATGGATTACCATAAATCCTTAATAGAAAAATTCATGTTTCTTTCTTCTGAATTTTATTTTATATATTACTTTGAAATTCTGTAAACCGCATCCATTATAGCACAAAACACTTTTTTTAAAAATCCTTTTTCAGTAATGAGGTAATAAGTACCTTCCAATAAACTTATTCATATCCTATATATTTTTATCCAAACATCATTATCTCAACATCAAGAATATATTAAGAGTTATCTTCCCATTGTCAAAATTTCACCTTTCCATTAAATCAATTTTCTAGTCCATTAGAACCATTCGATATATTCTTGTAAATCTTTAGAAAAAGAACATAAACTAAACAATACTTATATATTTCATAATTATTGAATGAAAATAAATAAAAACATTAATTATTCTACTTCTTATTTTATACATATACCTCTTAACTTTTACATTTCACTTTTAGTATCATCATTAGTAGAAATATTACCATTACTCTTATAAGATTTATATTTATCTCTTGGAGCTTTCTACTTAAGACTTTGACTTTCATAATGGCCATTCATTTCACATTTAAAGTATTAAACCATCGATGCTACCTTAGGGACAAAATTATTCTCATTAATTATGATAACCAATATTTTCATTTTCCCTTTTCAATTACTTGATTTTTGAACTTCTTTTCCACAATCAAAAAATCAACATTTTCATTTAAGACATACACATGGTTGATTCACCCCACATTATAGACATGTAGGAAACAAGATCTTCTTTCCTCAGTGGTACCCATTACCTGAATTCTCAAAAAACTCTATTGTTATCTTATTCGATGAGTCTGAGAGTTTATTAAGGTACATGTTGTTAATAATATTCAATGAAAAATGGTTAGTCATGATACCAACTTCCTTTATTCATCATTCCATTTGAATTCTCATCAGAAAATTGTATGTCACATTCAATGTGAACCCAATTCATTTGAGTTCCCATAATTTAAAAAAACTATATATCATAGTGTGATAAACACATTTTATAGTATACAACAACATTATAATGAAACATCACTTGAAGTATGCTTAAATAATGACACATAAGTTTAAAACTATGACACCATAGGAATATCCTTAGAGAAATCCCATGACATAACCTTAGAAATATCCATGGGTATCTCACTAAAGTTTTCACATCCTAGTTTATAAAGGTTGATTTTTTTCATTGATACTAACTGTATAAGACTATTCTTAAAATACATGGAGATTACATAATTTTAGATGCATATTCAACACATTACCAAAATACAATGTCGTAAACACTAATAATTTAGTGTATTTGGAAACAAGGAATCCATTCTTCTTTTTTGGTAAAATATCTTAAAAATACCCAATAAAGATATTTCCCATTAGTAATTCTTCTAAAAAACATTCATTATAACATAGGAAAGGAAACATAAGAAAGGGGTGAGCATAAAAGCTCAGTAAGGGTAAACAAAGAGATATGTAAGCATAATATTGAGTATAAGGGTGTGAGAACTTGATCATAACATTAGATTATCATACCCTTCATGTCAAAGATCATAATCAAGGAGCATACAATATTGATTTCTAGTTCATAATACATGAATCATATGGTAATATAGAGCATAATACATGAAAGTATACAATAAAAATAAGGCATGGAATTATGGAAGACATATAAAACGATATATATAGTAGTAAAGGTTTACTTCAAAGACAATCTTTGTAGAAAAATTATGTTACTGAATCGTGTTCAATACCCATTAAATCCCTATATTACTAAACTAATTTCACTCCTCATTCCATCCATGTATTACAAAAATGAGATCACTAGTTGTTCGAAACATGTACTACTTAAATGGGTCCATATCCCATTCTAGAAATGTATTAATAAAACTGATTCACTTCCCATTCCATCCATTTATTAATAATCTAAGTTAACATCTTGTTCCAACCCTATCTTACTAGACCACATTCACTGCTCATTCCAGCACTGTCATACTAAACCGAGTTTGCTCCTCCTTCCAGCCCTGTCTTACTGAATTGAGTTCACTCCTCGTTTGAACCCAGTCATTCTAATGAGATATAAATCTTAACCCAATGAATTTGAGTTAGATATAGGTCACACCGATCACATAATGAAATCTTGCACACATACGACACAATATAATAAAACATTAATAATTTAATGACCCATAAAAAGAAATGGGTTTTATAAACGTCAAATCATAACTCATGGAATGAAAAGGGTATCATAAACATTTCATCATATCATAACTGATGGAAAAGATAGAGGTTTTATAATCAATTCATTATAGAATAACACATGAAATAAAGTGGGTTACATAAGTGTTTTATCATTATAAAACCTATGGAAGAGATATGGGTTTCCAAGTAAACTTTTCCTGTAAAACATAATCCATTTAAATAAATAATAGGAATTGTTTAATTGGATCACATCACTAATAATGTAAAATATATATCAAAGGATTTCATCATAAATGAAGAAGGATTTTGAAAGATAACTTGGATAATTTTAGTAGGAAAGTATCATTTCTTTGAAAACACCTTTTAAGAAATAAAAAATATTCAAAATCCATTTCTTATAAAAACGTTTTAGTACTTATAAATACATTCTTTAAAAATAATTAAGACATTTAATTAAGGAAATATCTTTTCCTCTTTGAAAAATTAATTTTAAAACATAACGACTTTTCAAAAACCAATTTCATTTATACACTTAAAAAATTTAAATAATATTAAGGAAACCATTTTATTGAAAAAAACCATTTAAACATTCCAAATAAACTTTAAGGTGATGCCGATTGGTAAATACATACATGCAGAACATTCCTTTTTCACTGTAAAATTTTTAGAAAAGTTCCATGATTGGAAAATTAAAAGTAGATTCAATTTTTAAAAATATATATTAAAAAGGTAAAACATGGGTAAAAATGTTTTTTACCAATTATAGTAAAAAAAAGTGAAAACACTTTTAGAAAACATTTTTTGTGAATAAAACATTTTTCTGAACAGAGAGACAAACAATGTTGGAATTTTTTTAATTTTTTTTAAAATATTAACTACCAAAGAAGGAAAATGGTACCAATACATGAAGAAATCATGAAAAATCAGAGAAAAATACAATTCATGAGATATATTGATATATGGATCATAATATTTCATCAGTGGAAGCATGATCTAACAAATCCTTATAAATGATGAGATTGTAGAAACAAGCTCTTACCACATTGGTAACGTTGAATCATAATCCCCAAAAAATAATAACATTACATGAAGATAAAAATATTGTGAAAATAAAGATATAAATGATATAACAAGTCAAAAGAAAGTATATACACATGGTAAAATATTACAGGTGCATAATATAACATATGTCTCACAAAAGGAAAATTGAGACAAAATTACCTTATTGGTTTGGAAACTTATAAATTGTAAACCCCATGAATGTGATATTATAAAATAAATATATAAATTACCATATAAAAATGATATTAATCATATAATAAATTTATGGTAAGTATTTACACAACACAAATGAAACAAGTGTCGAATAAGGCACAAGTCTCACCGAAATAAAAGTGAGACTAGAAATCCCCTTACTACTTGAGTAACTTTTAAATCATGATTCACATGAGATAATAAAATAAATTTGAAATTATAATATCATTAAATATAGTAAATTTATTATATAAAATTTAATATGGAATTTTATACACCACACAACAAAAATAAGTGGTGAACATATCATGTATCTCAAAGAAATAAAAGTTAGATGAGAAAACTCTTAACATATATCATGACATTCATTATACACATTAAAACCTAATGTATAATAAATATACTTTTATTATAAACATACCACAAAAACATATTATTATATCTAATATAATATATGATTTTATTAGGATTTTATATTACACTTTTATTAACAATTACATGTTAATGTTACGTTTCAGGTAAAATCTGATTTGTTTATCATATATGTTTTGAAATATTTAAATTGATCCTCTTAAATAGATCATTATTTACGTATTTAAAGGAAGTAAAAAAATTAATTAAACATACTATATATTCATGATATAAATATTAATAATAATATATAAATTATAGAAATTTGAAATGGAATACACAGTTCATAGAGATGGTAGGTCATACGTACGCATGAATGTTGTTTCCTAGAGAAATAAAGTAAATGAAATATATGTTTATATATATTTTCATTTCATTATAATTATTATTTCATATACATCATATATTTTTAATAAACCCATACCTAATACATTCCATGTAATTTGCGAATGAATCACATCGCTTTGAGGAGCTTGTAGTCCACACATCCACAAACGAAGTTATCATATTTATAAAAAATTTAAAGAAAAAAGGTATATTTTATATATCAATTAATGAAGCATAAAAAAATATTAAATATCATTTTTATCATATAAAAATATATTTTTTATAATTATTTCAAACCTTGAAAATTTTTAATGGAGGAATGACCGATATCAGTTCATGATGTGGTAGTTCATTATACACATGAATGATTATTGTGTATCCAATTTTCTAGAAGTGTGTGTGATTTTAGGTCAATATATTAAAATAAAAACATTTCATTATATTTATGATACATAAGGTATTATATTATTATATAATATTAATAATTGAGGGTGTAATTAATGTAAAAAAATGTTCTTGTTAATGGATAATACATCTTCTTTGAGTAACTCCTTTTAGATTTCAGTAATGGGATTCCTCAGGTGGATTTATGCCAAAATGGAGGATTATAATATAAAGAGAAATAATTTTGGAGAAAAATTAGGGAGGTTTTTTATGTTCTATAGTGTCTTGATATGTGTGAGTAGGTGACTGGGTTAGTGCCCTTTTATATTAGAGGATGAATGAAATTCTTGTAAATATAAAAAGGTAAACACTAATGTGGGGTCTCCCTTATACTATGTGGCTCAAATAATAATAAAATTTCAATGAAATAGAGGATATGGTCTAAATATGTTCATACAATGGATTTTGTACATGTGTCTTGGGTATTTTTCCATGTAAGTTATAGTTCAACCACTGAGTAAACTCATTTTTCCTTAATCACTATATTTCATTTTAATCACTTTCAATAATATTTCTGATAAAAAAATAATTTGACATTATTAGAAATTAAAATTATTATGATAGAAAACATGTAATAAATATTTTAAAATTATAATAACATATGTTTCTGACATTAATTTAAAATTAATCTTGCACACGTGATGAGATGACGAGTTTTAAAAGTGAAAAAGTTCAAAATTATGAATTATTTTTATATCAAATATCAATATAAAAATAGTTTCAATGACTTAACGTTAGTTTTATTTATGTAAAATTTAAATAATTATACTTTGAAAGCAAATTAAAAAATAAGCTAACTATTTCAATAAATTAGATGAAAAATCATATTTCAATTAAAATTCAGTGTTTTCACTATTAATTAAAAAATGAAACTTCTCAGAAAGATACCGAAAATTAACCTAATAGGAATATTGATATTTCTCATTCAAAATTATGGTTTATATTTTAAAATATAAAATTATAAAATTAAAAAAGAATTATATTTAAAATTAGGTTTCTTTTAAAATGTTTTAAAATTACCTTTTATAAAAATACATCATTTTATTCATAAAATTTGATTTTTTCTTACAAGTTTTCTAAAAAATGCATAAGAAGAGAGTTAAATAGTTTTATGAATAATATATATATATATATATATATATCACTATAATAAGTTTAAAAAAATCTTTTAATTAATTTATTAAGGTAAAAGGTGTTTGACTTCATTAATATATTTCCCAACATTTGATTTCCTATATTTTCAATAAGGGTTATATTTTCATTTATAGTTAATTGGTCACCAATTAAATATTATTATGTTCAAATGTAAACCATATTTTCATAATTTAATTAATATTATTCATAAAAACTATTTCAATGGTTAGGTGAAAATTATAATAAAAACAAAATAATACTAATAATAGTATGTTGTAGTTTGGTAAAACTATGTCATGTGTGTCAGGAAAGTTATTGAAGGACCATGGCATTGCCTATAAAATAATCCAAAAATATTTTTATGTGTATCAACATTTATTCTAAGTGTTTCATGTAGTGAAATATTTACTTTCCATTTCATTCAAATAATAAATGACCTGGTTCTTTCATTTAAAACAAGCTATATTCAGTGTTGCGTGAATTGAAAAATACCAAAATGATTTAATTAATTCAAATTTTTTTTTTAAAAAATCCCATAGTGTTACAAAAGACATGAGTTATGCTCTTGGATTTCACAAATTCAAAAAAAGAAATAAATATTTAAACAAAAAATATAACCTTTATTTATGTAAAATTAAATAAAAGAAAAGGGAAGAGAGGAATTAAGAGAAATATGGCTTAGCTTGGACCCAAAAATGATTACAAATTTTTGACTACCTCAAGTCAGGAGTTCCATATTTGACTCAAAATTATATAGTGGATTTGTTTTGTGTGATTGGAACCACCAAATCCTATTAAATTCAATTAAATGTACAATACATTGGTTTTATAATAATCCATGGGTAGTTTATTGCAGGAAAATCCCATTAAAAATGTAGTATAATTGGCATAGTGTGTGTAGGATATTTAATGGTCCTTCTCTTTCAGTTATGCCACAAATTGAGCTACATAATTGAAATTAACATCCAAGGATTCCTCTTCTGATATTGTTCCAATAAATTCCTAAAAGGGGAAGGCCAAAAACTATACAACATAAATATTATTAAAATATTAAGACTAAATAATATTTTTTTCCACCTCAAATAGGTCATCTTTTAAATTGAATTCGTATAGAAGTCTCACTGGTAACATGGTATCAACATGTGTATAATAATTATCTTCTCTCAAAGAAATAGGGAGGTGGATAGTTACAAATTTTTCATTATCATTGATGTGTTTATCACATACATTTTTCTTTAATGTTTTTTTATTTATGATATAACCTTAATGTTTCATTTCGATACGAGATGTAGATAGAATCATTATTTGGATTCATACTTCTTCAGGAATCATGGAAATTTTTTAATCAGTTTTTTTGAAATTGAACCATTATGGAAAAATCCATGAAAATATCAAATGTCTGAATTTCAACATGCCATCAATTATAAAAATGACTACAAAAATCCTTTTTTACCTAATAAATAAAAGTTATGAAATGAAGTTTTTTTTAAATATTGTTTTTTGATTTTATTGAAGAAAATGTGTTAAAGGGATTAAACTTAAAATAAATTGTGTCAGATTTATGTATGGGGCCATTCATGATGTAACACCCCAAGATTTCATAGTACGTTATTTTTTCAAAGTTATTCAATAACTTGCACTACACACAACACAGAGTTCAAGCGCACTACGACTTACCAATCTAGCTGTTCAAAAGAGGTTATGAATAGTATTAACATAATTTTGAATTTTATATACTCCATATAATTTTGTCATCCATATTATATGTTTCTTAGACATAATATAAGAACAAATTCAATTTTTTTAGATAAAGGAAGTATTTTTAAGAAAATGAATTTTTACCACCTTTTGATGGAGAACCCTATTTAAATTAAATATTTGACACTTTTATATATTTAATTTGAAAAAATAAACTTTTTATTTAGAATCATGACATAGAAATTTTGTTTTGATATATTTTTGGTTTTTTTCTGATAACTTTCATATTTTGGTCAATAATGAAAAATAATAAATTTTAATTAAAAACAATTTTTTTAAACGAAATAAATTATAGTGTTAAACAATGAATTTTATTGGTTTTGGAGTATAATTAGAATATATTTTTATCATTTAATAAAATTTAGGTCAATATAATTAATTTCACTTTGAAATTTGACATAAACAAGTGTCAATCTTTTGATAGATATTACTGCTTAAAAACACACTATTTGTTTTGACAATGAGAATTAATTTTAAATTAATTAATGAAACTTATTTTTTTTTAATTTGGTAAAATAGGAATCATTTTTGAATTCGGAATATCAAATATATCTTCGGCTTAATTTTTGGTATTTTTCAGAGAAACTTCAATTTTTGATGAATAGTTAAAAACGCTGAGTTATTGGATAAAACCGACTTTTTATTTAAATAATTATTTATTTTATTTAAATTTATTTTAGGTCAAAATAGATACATAATACCTATATAAGTTAAAAATAATTCATTGGATTCATTTTATAATAAGTTTAGATATATAAAAATTTTATTGAACTTTTTACCGTCTTTTACCTATCTCCTAGGAGTATTTGTAAATTTGCAAAAAACTTACTTTTACCACTTCTGTGAGTTGAATTTCTAAAATACAAGAGACACGGTTAGCCTCAGTAAGTAAAATGCGGTTCAATAAGATGAAAATAATTTTTTATGAATAGTAACTTTTGACTTTTATTCACCACAGTTAAAGGTAAATAGGGCAATTCAAGGTAAAAATAATATTATAATAATACAAAATTATCTTAACGCATGTCATAACCTTATTGTATGATTCATGGACAACCTTGTGCATCCTTGGGTAGATTTTGGGACCCCATGGAGCCATTTATGAATGATAATGACACTTTATTTTAATTAACTTAAAGTAAAGACAAAAATGACATAAATAAATATATTTTAGTAAATAAATTTTTACATAGGGTTATATAAGTCATGTTTTTGACTATAAATATTAATTGGAAATATAAAAATATTTCCTACATAATGGTATTTTATTTATAATTTTTTGACATTAAATAATAAAATTTATTTATGACACAATGATGATGTAGTAATTACCGTATTAATAAAATATTAAAATAATTGAGATTATAAATATCCAAATAAATGTAATTTGAGACTCTTATGAATTAAACTATTTGTATAGGTTAATATGACATGTTAGGTTTGGTTAGATGATTTTTTTTTGAAGTAATAATGCTGTTATAAATTTAGAAAAAAAAACAAAATACCAAATAGTGTCAAAATTGACATAAAAAAGTTTTAAAAAAATATATTATATTATTAATTGGTATTATATTCCTAAAAATATAAGGTTCATCCAGAAGACTTATATAATAATATATATGACATTATTGAACCAATTGGGGTTTTATTTGTATTTTATAGTAAGTTTATTAACCATATAATATAAAAATACAAAGAGACATGGTAAATGTCAAACTATTTAACTAAGAGTTAAATCTAAAAGCTAAGGTTAATATGGTGACCTAAACCTGTCTAAAACCTATTGGTTGACTGTTTTTTGACCCATAATCACTTTATCCTTTAAATAATTATTTTTTTAGGAATTATAAACCGAAAATGAATTTATTATAATATAATATTTAAGTTTTTCCTAAGGTGACCCTCACCCCTCTTATAAAAGGGAACTTCCCCTTCTCTCAAATTCACAACTCCAAAGCCATTTGGCTTGGAAAACCACTACCCCAATATCCACAAACATATCCTAACTTTATCCTAGAGGCCTTCCTTTGGCCAGAAAGCCAACCTAAGGAGCCATTTTGATCAAATCAAAAGGAAGAACCCGAAGAAGAGGAAATGATTTCACCACCCTCTTTCAAGTTCATTTATTCTTCAACTTACTCTTTCTTTGTTATTACCACACCAACATAATAATTCTAGTAACTTATATATATTGTGATGTTATTATGACTATGACATAACCATATTCATTATTCCGTCCATCCTATGAATAATAATGTCTCCTGCATGCGTACGTACGAATTACCGTCTCCATGCCGCGGTGTAATTTGTTATTCAACATTATGTTATTTGGATGGATATAGTGATGATTAATATGTATATTAATAATTAAAATAACATGATAATTTCTCTGTAAAATTAATATACCATCCAATTCCACACCTTTAAGTAAATGATATTGTCTCTCATGCGTACGTACGGATTACCGTCTCCACAATGTGATGAGATTCATTTCCACGTTCACCATTCATCGACGATTATAAAAATATATATTACAAAAAATTATGTAATATATGACATAGTAATGCTATTGTATATATATATATATATATATATATGTATTAATGTACTTACATATATATTATTCAGTTACTTCTGTTCAATACGATATGAAAACAGAAACAACGTTTATGCGTACATATAGTCTACCGTCACCATAAACGGTGTTTTACATTTAATATATATGTATATCTATTATAAATATATATATTCTAAATATATATTATATATTAATCATGTTTTGTATTATTTAAGTATTTAAATCATGATCTAAATGATACGATCAAGAATAATAAGTTAAAATACGTACGATAAAGAAAGCGATTATTACCCAAAATGTTAATTTAACATGAAAATCATTATTAAATAATTAGTATAAAGTCTTAAATGAATCATGTGTGATATAATAAATATGAATATAGTTCTGTTATAATCTAATAACATAAAATGGTCATTATAAAGAAGGTTAAACGTTCCCCTTACCAAAGTAAAGTGCAAGGTAAGAGTTAATTCCTCAATCTCATTATTATTCCAGATTGTTTATGGGTAAGTTTTTACTGGGACATATTTATTACCCATTTACTTGTTTCATAAAAGATTTTTCAATGGAATTATTTTAAGGGAATATTTTATTAAAACGTCATTTTAAATGTTTTAAATATTTATTCTTTTAAATCATTCTTATTAATAACCATGTTTTCAAAATGTTTTTTAAGGATTTATTTATATGGACAGGAATGTTTTTAAAATGTTAATTCCGTTAAAAAGTTTCAAAGTGGTATGTTACATTTTGATTCAAAAATGTCTTTAAATGTCTTCCTTTTTTAATTGTTTGACTTTTAAATGTTTTCATGAAAAAGGGATATTTCTCTCAATGATTTTTACAGTTCATTCTCATTTATGTCAATATCCTTTGATGGATTTTAAACTTGTTTGAAGTTGATTTATTATGATATAAATCTTCTATATTATATTGAATGTTTTGTGATATGTTTGACTATAGATGTGTTATTTTTATACCATTCATGGTTTATGGTTAAAGTATTGACATTTCATATGCTATTTTTAATAATAATGTTTATGTTATATTTCAACCTTTTCATATGAGGAATGTATTGGACTTAGTAAATGGCGGGTGGAGCCCGCTATAGCTTCTCGATGCATCAGTTGGTATCATGAAATAATTAGACATGGAATTGACCGAGGCCTTTCCCAATTTGATGTATTGTTTTGTCCGAGGCCTTGACAAAATGTTTTAGAATATCTGACATTATACATTCCCTCATTATGAAAATACTATTGATGGTTCATGTGGTTATTCGACTAGTAGAATACCCATGACTATGTTTTATTATAGAATTATTTAATCATCTCATATTTCTTCCATAAAGTGTTCATGTTTATTATTTGTAAAGGCATTTGTTTTCAATTATTCACCATGCCTATTGTTTATGGTATCTTATGCTAAATTATTTACCCTTACTGAGCATTTGAGCTCACCGATTTCTTATGTTATATTTTCCTAGGATCCCAAGAAGTGTTTTATGTTTGAGATGAAAGGTTAAGAAAATGGAACAATGGCATTCTCAAAAGGATTATTTTTGTTGTTTTATGTTAGAATGCATAATGTAACGTTCATATATGTGATCTATTTTCAAGGACTGCTAAATTTATCAGTCTTTCGGGACTTGATTCCATGTAATCATGACAATGTATTAAAATTATGCACCGACTCTGGGAATCTAGTTTTGGGGTGTTACAGTAGGTATCAAAGTAAGTTTAGCAATAAACTTGGAAACTAGATTTAGATAAACTCTGATTAGAGAACATTACCCTAAGATAGACATTTAGGATTATTACAGAAGAACTTTCTAGAATTTTGGTAATGTAGATATTTTGTGAGTTTTCAAAGAAAATACATCCATGTCTGGATACGAGTAGGTAGAGGCAGTTCTGGCACAAATGTACCTAGGGGTAAAACCTGAAAACACCACTTTGAGCTATACTCTAATGGGAACTAGTGCACGACAACATGCCTTGCTGCACTCTTGGTTACGACACTCACATGGGATATGTGTAGGATAATTCTAATTTTTATTACAAATCATTATGATGGATTTACGAGTATATACCTCCTCAAAGAAAATATTATTATAATTATTGATTATATCCATAAACTATTCAATTTACATTAGGAATTTTAAAAGTTTGTAATTATTCATTGGAATTCATAAACAGACCTAGTGTATGCCATTGTATAGAAATGGCACCCAGTAGAAGGAATGTGAACTCCAGCAATATGTATGATCCAATGAGTAAGAAGGATCATATCTTTCATGGTATTAAGCCAATATTTAGAAGGTAAATAGTCTCCCATGTATTCTAAACATATGAATAAATAGTATCATGTGTTAATAAGATAAGTAAATAATTATCTGAGTCTAATAGCTTTGTAGACAAGTAGGAGAAGAAAAAGATGGAAGAGAGAAAGATGGATAAAGGGAAGAGGGAAAAGAAGGATTTTCCCATATGTGATAACTGTGGAAAGAATCACCTTGGTAAATGCTTTATGGGAATGAGAGTTTTTTATAAGTGTGGAGAAAATGGACACCAAGTATGTGATTGAAAGGGCAAGAAAAAGGTTTCAAATTTACAATGCTTCTTCTCCAAGGCATTGGGAAACTATGTGAATCAATGTCCCAATCATCAGAGTATACTTTAAATGATTCTATTGGATAATAAACAAGTTATGATACTACCTTAGATGAAGAGGAATGACTAGTCTTCTTATGTTGTTATTATAGAATTATTTCATTTGATTGTTGTATCAACAATATAATGGTTATATGAATTATGGAGATAAATAAGGATTGTACTATAGAACTATTTTATTAAGGATTTGAGATTATATGTTTCTAAGAAAAGTGATTTAATAGTAATCTACACTTTTAGTAAAAATACAAGGTTAGAGGAAATGTAATCCTTAATATGGTCTTGATAACGAGGTAGTTATTTTGGAATAAGAGATGTTTGATTTGGATAAATTATATTGGATATTCTTAACTTCCTTGGAACTGATTAATAGTTTGTTTATTTCATCATTGTTGGAATATTCAATATTTTGGATATAAAGAATATATCTAGTATTATATAAAAGATAAGGGAGAATAAGTGTAATCAATAAGGTTTTATGGTAATTCAAGGTGTTACCATGTTTTAAAATAATACACGATGAAGGTGTTCAAATGTTATTATGTGAAAAAAAGGATCATCATTGTGTTTAACATCCTTATAAATTTGGGACAGTGAGTTTGGATAGATGTATTTTGGATTAGTATAATGGTTGGAATGTATTAATTTTGAAATTGGATACTATTTCTAAGGTTATTTTTGGATTTTTATAAAAAGGAAAACATAGAGACTGTGTGACAACTCGTCGCATCGGACAAAGCTGCGAGAATCAAACCCACACCCATAGTGCGATTGAGATTTATCACCTACCAGTAGACTACATGAAGTCCCTAGATTGTATAATGTAGTTTTTTTTTGAAAGGGTTTGATAGGTGAATTATAAATTTATTTTTTTGGAACCCTATACAAATAGAATAAATAGAATGTTTTTTTAAGTTCTATTATCTTTTAAAGTGAAAGATGAGTTTGTGGTAGAAATTAGTTAAAGGACAGAACTCTAATGGTCAAGTATATATTTTTTCTTCTCTTATTATATCAATAAATTAATTCTTAAACTTTAGGTAAGGGATATTGAAACTGAAAATGTGTTATCCTAATACATTATGTTTTGTTAAACCAAGGATATTTTAGATCATCATAGATTGATGGATTTTAGGCCCTAAATTCTACAATTGTTAGTGACTGATAAACTCAATCACTCCATATAAATATTTACATTTTCCCTCTAATTTTGTGTCTCTAATTGGCACCAATGTTCTCCTAATCGAGATCATAATTTGGTGGTAACGTTTTCATTTCCCTTTCCCTCATTTTAAGACTAAATTTTATTAACCCAATTTCCGATATTGGTTTTCCACAAAGGTATTTCTATATTTTTAACCTTTTATATTTGAAGAAAAATTTCAAATTGTGAGGAAGCAATTTATAGAAGGAGGGGAGAATGTAAAACCCCAAGATTTCATAGTACGATATGTCTTCAAAGTAATTCAATAACTTTCACTACACGCAACAACGAGTTCAAGCGCACCACGACTTACCAAACAAGCCGTTCAAAAGAGGTTATGAATAGTGTTAACTGCATTTTGAATTTTATATACTCCATATAATTATAACATCCATATTATGTATTTCATAAACATAATATAAGAACAAATTCAATTTTTTTTAGATAAAGGAAGTATTTTTCAGAAAATGAAATTTTACCACCTTTTAATGGAGAACCCTTTTTAAATACAATACATGACACATTTATATGTTGAATTCGACAAAATAAACTTCTTCTTTTGAATTGGGACATAAAATTTATGTTCTGATAAATTTTTTTTATTTTTCTTATAACTTTCATATTTTGGTGAATAGTGAACAATACTAAATTTTAATTAAAAACAAATTTTTAATCAAAATAAATAATAGTGTTAAATTATGCATTTGATTGCTTTTGAAGTATAATTAGATTATATTTTTATCATTTATTACAATTTAGTTCAATATAATTAATTTCACTTTGAAATTGGACATAAACAAGTGTCAATCTTTTTATAGATATTGTTGCTTAAAAACACGCTATATGTTTTGACAACAAGAATTAATTAAAATTAATTAATGAAACTTATTTGTTTTTAATTTGGTAAAATATAAATCATTTTTGAATTTGGAATATCAAATATAGCTTAGGTTGAATTTTTGGTATTTTTCTAAGAAACATCAATTTTTGATGAATAGTGAAAAACACTGAGTTATTGGTTAAAACCGACTTTTTATTTAACTAATTATTTATTTTATTTAAATTTATTTTAGGTAAAAATAGATAAATAATTCATATATAAGTTCAAAATAATTCATTAGAGTCATTTTATAATAAGTTTAGATATATAAAAATTTTATCAAACTTTTTACCGTCTTTTACCCACCTCCTAGGAGTATTTGCAAATTTGCCAAAAACTTATTTTTACTGCTTCTGTGAGTTGAATTTCAAAAATAAAAGAGACACAGTTAGCCTCAGTAAGTAAAATTTTGTTCAATAAGATGAAAATAATTTTTGGTCAATAGTAACTTTTGACTTTTATTTACCACGGTTAAAGGTAAATAGGGTAAATCAAGGTAAAAAGAATATTATAATAATAAAAAATTACCTTAAAATGTGTCCTAAACTTATTTTATGAGTAATGGAAAACCATGGACATACTTGGGTCATTTTTGGGACCCCATGGAGCCACTTATGAATGATAATGACACTTTATTTTAATTAACGTAAAGTAAAGGCAAAAATGACAAAAACAAATATCTTTTAGTAAATAAATTTTTATATGGGGTTATATAAGTCACATTTTCGACTATAAATATTAATTGGAAATATAAAAATATTTCCTAAATAATGGTAATTTATTCATAATTTTTAGACATTAAATAATAAAATTTATTTATGACACAATGATGATGCAGTAATTACCATATTAATGAATGATTAAAATAATTGATATTATAAATATCCAAATAAATGTAATTTGAGAATTTTTATGAATTACACTATTTTTATCGGTTAATATGAAATTTTAGGGTTAACTAGATGAATTATTTTTGAAGTAATAATGTTGTTATGAATTTAGAAAAAACAAAATACCAAATAGTGTCAAAATTGACATAAAAGAGTTTTTAAAACAAATATTATATTATGAATTGGTATTCTATTCATAAAAATATAGGGTTCATCAAAAATATTTATATAATAATATATATGAAATTTATTAACCAATTGGGGTTCGATTGGAATTTTATAGTAGGTTTATTAACCATATAATATAAAAATACAAAGAGACATGGTAAATGTCAAACTATTTAACTAAGAGTTAAATCTACAAGTTAAGGTTAATATGGTGACCAAAAACTATCTAAAACCTATTGGTTGAGTGGTTTTCGACCCATCCACACCATATAATTTACAGATTTCATTTTGGAGCCATTATAAACCGAAAATGAATTTATTATAAAATAATATTTTAAGTTTTTCCTAAGGTGCCCTTCACCCCTCTTATAAAAGGGAACTTTCCCTTCTCTCAAATTCACACCTCCAAAGAAATTTGGCTCAGCCAAACCTGACCCAAATATCCTCACAACTATCCTACCTTCATCTTAGAGGCCTTAATTTTGTCATAAATCTAACCTAATGAGTCCTTTTGATCAAATCAAAAGGAAGAACCCAAAGAAGAGGTAATGATTTTACCACACTCTTTCAATTTCATTTATTCTTCCACTTACTCTTTATTTGTTATTACCATACCAAAATATTAACTACAATAACTTATATATACTGTGATGTTATTATAACTATGGAATAACCATATTCATTATTCTATCCATCCTATGAATAATAATGTCACCATGCGGGCGTACGTACGACTTACCGTCTCCACGTTGTGGTTTAATTTGTTATTCAACACTATGTTATTTGGATGGATATAATGATGATTAATATTTATATAAATAATGAAAATAACATTCTAATGTATATTTAAAATTAATATACCATCCAATTCCACACATTTAAGGAAATGATATTGTCGCTCGTACGTACATACGGAGTACTGTCTCCACGACGCGATGAGATTCATTTCCTCGTTCACCATTAATCGACGAATATAAAATATATATATATTACTAAAAAGTATGTAATATATGAAAAATTAATTATACTTGATATATATATATATATATATGAATTTATTTACTTACATATATCTTATTCAGTTACTTCCATTCAAAACGATATGAAAACAGAAACAACGTTTATACGTACGTACGACCTACCATCTCCATAAATGATGTTTTCAATTTCATATATCTATATATTATAAATATTTATTTTCTAAATATATATGATATATGAATCAGTATTTGTATTCTGGAAGTATTTAAATCATGATCTAAATGATACGGTCAAGAATAACAAGTTAAAATACCTATGATAAAGAAAGCGATTATTAACTTAAATGTTGATTTAACATGAAAATCATTTTTAATTGGGTAGTATAAAGTCCTAAATGGATCATGTATGATCTAATAAATATTAATATGGTTCTGGTATAATCTAATAACATACAATGGTCATTATATAGGAGTTTAAACGTACCCTCGACCAAAGGAAAGTGCAAGGTAAGGGTTAATTCCTCAATCTCATTATTATTCTAGATTGTTTATGGGTAAGTTTTTACTTGGACATGTTTATTATCTGTGTCCATGTTTCATAAAAGAGTTTTCAATGGGATTATTTTAAGGGACTATTTTATTAAAATGTCATTTCAAATGTTTTAAATATTTATTCTTCTAAATCATTCTTATTAATGTCCATGTTTTCAAAATGTTTTTTAAGGATTTATTTATATGGACATGAATGTTTTTAAAATGTTAATTCCATTCAAGAGTTTTAAAGTTGTGTGGGAAACATTGACTAAAAAATGTCTTTAAATTTCTTCCTTTATTAATTGTGTGACTTTTAAATGTTTTCATGATAAGAGGATATTTCTCTCAAAGAGTTTTACAAATCATTCTCATATTTGTCAACATCATTTGATGGATTTTAAACTTATTTGAAGTTGATTTATTATGATAAAAATATTCCATATTGTATTTAAGGTTTTTTGATATGTTTGACTATAGATGTGTTATTTTTATACCATTCATGGTTTATGGATAATGTATTGACATTTGGTATGCTATTTTTAATATGAATGTTTATGTTATATTTCAACCTTTTCAGATGAGGAATGTATTAGACTTAGTAAGTGATGGGTGGAGCCCACTATAGATCATCGGTGAATCTGTAGGTCTCATGGGACAATTAGATTTTGAATTGGCCGAGGCCTTTCCCAATTTGATATATGGTTTTTGCCGATGGTTTAATCATTTTTAGATGTCTTGGCCGAGGCCTTGACCAAATGTTTCAGAATGTCTGGCATTATACATTCCCTCATTATGAAAATAATATTGATGGTTAATGTGGTTATTTGACTAGTATAATACCCATGACTATGTTTTATTATGGAATTATTTACTCATCTCATATTTCTTCCATAAAGTGATCATGTTTATTATTTGTGAAGGCATGTGTTTTCAATTATACACAATGCCTATTGTTTATGTTATCTTCTGCTAAATTATTTACCCTTACTGAGAATCTGAGCTCACCCCTTTCTTATGTTTTATTTTACCAGGATCCCAAGAAGTGTTTTTTGGTTGAGATGCAAGGTTGAGCTAAGGGAACAATGGTGTTCTCAAAAGGATTATTTTTTTGTTGTATTTTAGAAAGAATAATCTAACGTTCATGTATGTGATATATTTTCCAAGACTACTAAACTGATTAGTCTTTCAGGACTTGATTCCTTGAAATTATGCTAATGTATTAAAATAATGCACCGACTCTGGGAATCTAGGGTTGGGGCGTTACACATGAATCCCAAATTAATGGATATTTATTTTCCAATGAAATAAATAGGGTGAAACCCTAGTGTCAAACTCTCATGGTGGCCACTCACACACACTTTTTCCTATTTTCATGATTATATTTAAATAGAAACTATTAAAATAGTTTTTTCATAAAATTTGTGTGATATAAATATATAAGTATAATAATTAAATTTAAAACGAAGAACAAGAAATAAAATAAATGAACTTAGTGACATGATTTTTTTGTTCATATGAGTTCATTGTGAAGAAAATAATTGTTATTTAAAATGTTAGTTCTTAAAGGATTATCCAGTGTTAAAATATTCCCTATTTTCAAGACCCTCCTATTTTTTTTTATGTCACAATGACCCTATATGTTTGAGATAACCTACCTAAAATCATCAATAAAATGATACACTGACTGTATTCATGCATCATTATAATAGAAATAGAGATAAATATAAATGAATGAGAAGTAGAATCCAATATTAATGAAATTAGGGTAAACATTACACTAAAACCTATTTCAATACTATATAAATTCCTAGAATAAAATAAATAAAATATTTTAAAGTGAAATGAACTCAATATTCCACCACTTCCTCCTAGAACAAGAAGTGTGGCTAGTTTTTCATTTAAATTGATCTGATAAGGTTATAGAGGAATAATAAAGAAGATGAAATAGAAGATGAAGAGAAACTAATATATAATGAAAAAAATAAATATTATATCGAAAATACCCCAAAAAACCTAAAAATGGATTAGAAGAAAAATTCAATTATTTGATTGTGATAGGAATAATGTATTCATTGGAAAGGGATGTGGGAAAAAAACTCATCAATTATGTTCACTAAAATATTACATATTTTTTTACTATTAAATGGATTAATATGGACATTTTATCTTCAAAAATGTTTTCCACATATCCTCTCTTATCCATCAAAATTTTTACTTATTATTCTATGTATTGAGTATAGTATGTCTTGATCATCATAAAAAATAATTATATCCAGAAAGACTACCCAAAAAATATGTACAATATTTCCTATAGTTTTAGAATATTTTAACGACCAACTATTGGAGTTTATTTTTCTATGAACTTATTTCTATATGTCTTACCTATTTATTAAAATATTAATTCTTATTTGGTTTTATATTTTTATAGTCATTCTCGATCCAATTTTGATAATATTTTTAGCCTGGTTGATTCATTGAATCTATATTAATCGATTTCACATCAGTTTTTAACAATGCTAACTTGTAGAACAAATGTTTCTCCATTTTTATTATGAAATTATGAATGTAATTTTCTATAATATCTATCAAATTTTCATGTCACTCTATGTAATGGAAAAAATTTATTATGTCATTATTTTTGAAGGACACATCCAGTCTGATCCACATTACCATAGACTTCAGGGACATATCATGCCTGTTGGTTAGAGTGGAATCTCAAGAGGGGGGTTGAATTGAGTTCCAACATAAAATTTCTGTTTAAAAATTTTCTTATAAAGATCCCCCAAATTTGAAATGACCCAGTTAATTAAGGCAGTAGAGATGTAAATGTCTAGTTGGTCAACATGTTTCTCAAAGTGTGATTAGTCCTTAGTTAAATTAGTGTAAAATACTACTTCAACTTTTGAAACCAGTTTACAGAATTAAAGAAATACAAACACTAACCAAAACTAATAATCAAAGTGAATTAAAAGTAGTTTTATATTTTAGAAATTATAAGCAGCAAAAAATAGATAAAACAGAGTATAGAAAAATATAGTTCACATTAAAATTAAACAATAGGTTCATTCTTAATCCAAGACTTAATCCTCTTTATTTGGTGATCATCTTCCACCAAACAGTTTATACTAACAATAAAATTGATACATAGCTTTTATCGGGATTTATAATAGTTTTCACAAACTTTCCAGGGTTCACACCCTCGACCATAGTTCTTCATGGGAAAAAGAAATAGTATAGACCACACACGGTATCTTCCAATGTTATACATGGGGAAAAAATGTAAGTGAAGTTTGATGTGAGGATATTCAGTATCCTCTAGTTCAGGCACAAGAGATAGTGTGTGAAATAGAAAGACACACACTTCTCAGAAATGTAAAAATGAAAGGAACACAAAAGCGATAAGATTATAAGCTTGAGTTTAGAAAGATCTATGTGTTTGCAGTTCATCTCTTGACTCATTGAAGTGAAGAATTTTTAGTCTGATTCTTTCATTGAAAGTTTTCTCCAAAACAGAGTATCGCAACTCTAGGTTCTAGCATTGAGTGTTCTGCGTCTGGTGTTTATCAAGAGTTGATGAGGCATAGAAGGTAGAAGTGATTTTGTCCCGAAATGATCTTCGTGATGCTTGTGGATTCACAGTGTAAGTGTTGAACGGTTCTTCACTGATCTAGAAAGTAAGCTCCTTCATACACACAGACAAGCTTCATATGCCACACTACTTCACCCACACAATATTTCTTCCTCGATCTTGTCTTTTTGTATTTGAGGTTTGACAATAGGAATGAATAGATCATGTGCAATATTTCTCATACCTCGTACTTTCCCCAGATACGGTCTCCTAATATGTCTACAATTAGTATTAATTAATGTTAGAAGCATTTATTTTATCAAATATGATCGTTAGAATATTCTTAAGAATTTGAAAATGTGTGGAAGAGTGAGCATTAGTAGACTGGTAATGATAGCCTTCACATTGATAGGATTCAACAGTATGCACATCATTAACCTTCAACGGTGGTCTTCCATTGAAGACCTTTAGCGGTAGCCTTGCATCGATGACCTTGCATCGGTGACCTTTGCATCGGTGACCTTTGAATTAGTTACCTTGCATTAGTGACCATTGCATCGATGACCTTTCCTAAGTGACCTTGAATCAGTGACCTTTTCATCGGTGACCTTTTCATCGTTGAACTTTGCATCAGTGAACTTTGCATCGGTGAACTTTGCATTGGTGACCTTGAATCAGTGACCTTTGCATCAGTGATCTTGCATCGGTGACCTTCGTACATAGAAATTTTGAACTGTGAGCTTAAACAAGAGAGCAATGAGATTAAAAGTACATAATTTTTACTTTTATATAAACATAAATTTCACATAAGATATTATCCTGTAAGAGAAAAAATATGCTCTATATAAATAAAAAATGACTTGGGATTATCACAATAGGTGAGTCCAACAATCTCCACCTTTTTGATAATCACAAATTATGTTAGTATTTTCCGAATTAGGGTTAAGCACATTTTCTAATATCTTCAGATGTGTGTATAAGAGAATTTGAACCATTATTATTATTATTATATATATATATAAATATAGATATGAAAATTTAACTTAAAAAATTATCCTCTTTTTAGGTAGTTTAAAAACTTAAACTTAACTTGTAACCTGACATGTTTCTCCCCCTTTGTGATTAACAAAAAGAATGAACGACAAAAATAAACAGAATATGATTTTCCATTAAAGAAGAAATAGTAAAAAAATAAAAAAAAATTACAGAGATCCCTATAAACTAAGACATCCGACATTCAATCCACATCAGAGATTTCCAAGGGGGTTTTGTCTTCGGAAGTTGAGGAGGCAGGTTCTGAAGTTAGAGGGATCGGCCTAGGGATGGAAGTCAGTAGGGTAGGGGGAGATGAAATAGAGACATCAACAGACCTATAGGGAGTAGATCTCTGAGGAATAATAGGGGTCAAGATTTTGATGGCCTGTTCAGGAGTCATCAATAGAGTAGCACTGGCAGATCCTAAGGCAACCGAGGTCAAAGGCAAGGCTGGAGGAGTAACAATGGGAGTGTAGTCCATGTGGATGAAGGGAAAAAGAAGATTTCTGAAATCCATAATAATACTTCCTCTTATCTCAATGGATTAGATAATTTAATCTTTATTTTCCATAAATTTCTCTAAGGCAGGAGTCAACTCTCTGAGCCTCCTAACCTGATCCTTAAATTCCCGAGTGACAGGTGGAAACCTCAAGTTCTCCAACAACAACTTGAAGTGACCATCCATCTAATGTTTAGTATAAACCCTTTTGTATTATAAATCAACCTTCTCTTTGATGGATTTCTGATCTTGAGCACCTTCCATTAAAATGTTTCCCACAAGGTTATGAATTTCTCTGGTGGTAGAGATAACCTGAGTCATAGATTGAAGATCTAAGGTACTGGTACTAGAGAACTTCTCAACATATTCTCTAACAAACGACCTGAAGGTGTCTAGATCAACTGTAGGAGAAGCTGAAGATGAAGTAGATGCACATAGAGGTACCATAGTGAAAGATACTGTCTCCTTAAAAGATTTTTCTAGCCCACTGATCAGCTTCTTTACATTATCATCTTGGTCAGTCACATGTGTCTCCATAGACTTCTTAAATTCCTCAAACACAGTGACCAGTTTTTGAACCAAACTTTTAACATATCTAAGATCTCTGTCCACATCAGCCCTTGAACCTATATAGGTGTCTAATCGGGATATAGACTATTTCAAAGATTCCATAGAATCTTCCAAGGTTCTGATCTGATTTCGATAGTCCTTTACATCCACTAGTAGGATGAAGTGAGAAGTAGAAACAAGTATTTCCATTGTAGATGTGAAAAATTCTTGATTTTGAGTCATATCGATCTCTAACCCAACAAATCTCTCATCAAGGTGGCTCTTCAGATATGATTTTATTGATTCTAAATCTTCTTTCTTCACATAGTCTAGATGGAAAGAACCACTAGGTGCACAATAGTGGTTTCTGTAACTAAATGGGTTATAGGACTTCTGAGAGGGTGGTCATCATCAAAGTCTCTATAATCTAAACCCAACACCACAAATACAGGGTCTTATGACCAATATATTATTCCATGAGCAACAACAACTGAACCTATAGCAATAGCTTCCTCCCCCTCATTTGGATAATTATCCCGATTGAACACATTCAGCTCTGTTATGCCTCCTTGAGAAACTATATCAACAGAAGTATCCACTGCCACATCCTCCACATAATCTTCAACAAATTCCAACACAATTTTAACTTTAACTGAATCAGAAACCTCTTCATCTACACTTTCATCCATTTCTGTATGCCCTATCATAGGGCTGAGACTAAGACAATCTTCTTTACTCACATCACTAGCAGTCTCAAAGTCAGCATGACTAGACTCAGTGTCTTCATCATCATCTGAGGTTTCTCTAGTATATCTTAATACATTTTCATCCCCTTATTATTCACTAGTCTCTTCATCATCACTGTCCCTTAGGATTTTCTCCCATATATGAAATCTCTTTGGTGGGATAGGCTCACTAAAGGATACAATATTAGCATGAGGATTGGAGGGAAGATAAGGATCACTCTTATCATGTATATCAGAATCCTCTCTTTCGGGCACAACACCAACCTCTTCTTCTTCATCGGAATATGCATGCTATACTTTACCAGTATTTAGACTAGGATCCCTCTTATCCTTAGGCCTATTAGGATGAGTGACATGGTTGAATTCTTCATAGAGTTTATCCTCATCATGTACCCATCTTCTTTGCCAATGGTTCAAATTAATCTTCATTGAGTTGAAAATTACCTTTGTAATGCAGATATTTTACCCTCACTAAAATTTTTTCATCCTTATATCTGGAAACTCCTTTAACCTTCAAAATCAAGGATAACTATCTGGAATGAAACAAGGCATTAGATTTGGAACAGAGCTTCTTCATATCTTCTAACTGGATCATCAGCAGCCTACACAAGTTAATCTTCTATTCATGATTCAAAAGATACAAGAGAAATACATTTTGAAACTTTAATGTAGAAAAGTCCCCTCTCCTTGGACTCAAGAAATACTTGAAAAACTTAAATAGTAGCTTGCCTTGTCCTTCCATCTCAGCAGCTATGACTTTCCTAGGGATCCCACTCCCGTTCAGTTCGGCTAGGTCTTATGAAGAACTCAGTAGTGGGAGGCACCTATCCTAAGTAGTAATCATAAATCCCTTCATGTGGTACTCTTTTACATTCATCCCATTCAATAGAAGAAAAAATCATACTTATTCCATTCACCCTGGAAGACATTCTGTTCTCATCCTCAATCTGTTCGAATTTCAATAACTTATAAAACTTCTTCACTAACTTCGGGTAATAGGGTCCATTGTTGTTTACAATGCATTCAACCCAGCCTTGAACTTCAAGTGCCTTGAGCACTAAAGATTTTCTTGTTAGTATCCATTCATAACTGAGCTCTTTTTCATATACGATTTCCCTTTTTGAAAAATGAGGGTTGATCAGTTTTGCTACAACCCGACTTCCACTACTCGACTCAGTTCAAGGTATCTTTGGATTTGGCGCACCCCCTTCATCACTAACCAATGGTCTCTTTACTCTTGACATGCGGTCTGGAGTGGTTCAAGGGTTTTAGAAGAGGATTAGGTTATGAGGTTAGAGAGATAGAGATTCAGGAGAGAGTTTGAGAAGGATCGTAATGTGGTATGACACTAATTTTATCACTTAGGGATAGAAAAAAAATCAGATAAAAGAAATAAGTAATAGAGAAAATGTTTCAGATTTTGGTAGAGAAAACACTAAGTCCTAAAACCACCAACTATCGGTAAGGTAACAACGGTGAGGTTCCTAATGATGTGGTCTATCGGTGAGGTCCTAATGGTGAGGTCTAATGGCGAGGTATAATGGTGATGTCCTAATAGTGAGGTCTAACTGTGAGGTCTAACGGGGAGGTCTATCGGTGAGGTCCAATGGTGAGGTCTATCAGTGAAGTCTAACAGTGAGGTCTATCGGTGAGGTCTAACAGTGTGGTCTCTAATTGTGAGGTTTCTAACTATGAGTTTTCTAACTCTTAACAGATTATCATACCTAACTCATGTTTGATGTAATTTAACTTCCATTAATTCAAAAGCTTTGTCAATATATTAGCCAATTGGTATTTAGTACCAATGAATTCAAGAGTGATATCACATCTTTGATAATGATCTCTCAAGAAGTGATTTCTTACATCAATGTGCTTTTTCATAGCATGAGATACTGGATTTTTAGATATGTTAATGGAATTTTTATTATCACACTTTGTAGATACATGTTTGAATTGATATCCATAGTCCATTAAAGTGTGTTTCATCCATATAATTTGATCACAACAACTACCAGCAACTATATACTCAGCTTTGACAGTAGATAATGCAACAAAATTATATTTCTTACTACACCATGATACTAGTGACGTGCCTAAAATTTGACATGTTCCAGAGGTGCTCTTTCTATCTAACTTACAACCAGCAAAGTTAGCATCCAAGTAACTTAATAAATCAAATGATTTTCCACTTGGATAAAATAGTCCTAAGTTTTTAGTATACTTTCATATTTAAATATCATTTTAATAGTAGTTAAGTGAGATTCTTTAGTATTGGATTGAAAATGAGCACACATGCATACAATGAACATAATATCAGGTCTGCTAGCAGTAAGATAGATCATACTCCAAATCATACCTCTGTAATTGGTTTGATCCACTAGTTTACTAGTTTCAACAGCCTCCAACTTACAGGTGGTACTCATAGGATTATCACTACCTTTATTGTAGTCCAAGCCAAAACATTTCAAAATATCTTTGGTATATTTACTCTGATTTAAAACAATAACATTTTCATTTTGAAAAATTTAAATCCAAGGAAAAATTTAAGTTCCCCCATTAAACTTATTTCAAATTCATATTGCATAATTTTTGAAAAATCAGTACATAAAGAATTTTTAGAGGATCCAAAAATAATGTCTTCTACATAAATCTGTACTATTAAAACATCATTGGAAATCCTTTTAATAAAATGAGTAGGATCCTCTATTCCTTTAGAAAAAAATGTTGAAATAATAAAAGAACTAAGACTATCATACCAATCTCTTGGAGCTTGTTTCATGCCATATAAAGCTTTAAACAGCTTAAAAACATGATTTAAAAAATGAAGATTTGTAAAACCGGGGGGTTGTTCAACAAATACATCCTCAACTATGTACCAATTTAAAAATGCAATTTTGACATCCATTTGATAAAGTTTGAAATTTAGATGACCTACATAGGCAAGTAGTATCCTAATGTCTTCTATTCTAGCTATATGTGCAAAGGTTTCCTCATATTATTTTCATTTTTCTTGACTATATCCTTGTGCGACTAGTCTAGCCTTGTTTCTAACTATATTTCTGAATTCATCAAATTTATTTGTAAACACCAATTTAGTGCCTATGGTCAAAGTGTCTTTAGGCCTTTCTACTAATTCCCAAAATTTGTTTCTTTCAAACTGATTTAGTCATTCATGCATAGATATCACCCAAAATTCATCATTGATTGCATCACTGATATTTTTAGGTTCAAGCTGTGAAAGAAAAGCTTGATGTTCAACCTGGTTTCTCAGAGAAACTCTAGTTTTTGATCCTATATTTAAATCACCTACTATAGCATCTAAAGGATGATTCATGAGAGTTATAATACCTCTACAAAGAGTTAAACTTGACTCCTCATGATTTTATATAGGTTTATATTCACCATGCATAGATTCGAGAAGGTTTCTAGAACTGGTTATTTTCACTAAGGGTTCGCTCTCATTATCATTATGGTCTAGAATTGATATATCTTCCTCAAGGTGTTCAACAGAGGTTTTGGGTTCATGTGGATTAGTCTCATCAAATTTTACATGAACTAAATCTTCCACACATTTGGTTCTCTTTTTGAATAATCTATAAGCTTTACTAGATATTGCATAACCTAGGAAAATTTCTTCATCACTTTTGGAAGAAAAATTGTTAAGATTGTCCTTAGTGTTAAGGATAAAGACTTTGCAACAAAAAACCCTATAGTAATTAACCTAAGTCTTCCTATTATTCCAAATATCATAAGCGGTATTCTTAATAACAGGTCTAATTAAGACTCTATTGATAATGTAATAAGTTGTATTAACAACCTAATCCCCAAAATAGATATGTAGATTATACTCATTAAGCATAGTCAGAGAAATTTCATGAAGTGTCATATTTCTACTTTCTACAATTCCATTATCTTGAGGTGTTCTAGGAGAAGACAAATTGTGAGTATAGACACTTTGTGAGAAAATCGATTCAAAATCATGATTTTCAAACTCACGGCCTTGATCAATTCTCAAGGTATAAATTCTACATCCACTAAGATTTTATACAGACTGAGAATAATTAATGAAGTTTGAGGATTCTTCACTTTTGTGATCTATAAAGTACCCATGTATATCTAGAAAAATCATATACAAGATCATAAACCTATTTCTTCCCATTTAAACTTGAAACTCTAGATGGTCCAAACAAACCCATGTAAACCAAATCTAGTGGTTGATAAGTAGAAACTTATTTCTTTGGTTTGAAAGAAAATTTGTGTTGCTTTCCATTTTGACAAGGATTACACACTATGTTAATAGCGAATTCCAATTTAGGTAAATCTATAACTAAACCTTTCCTAGTTAGTTTCCTATGTGAGTGCACATTGCAGTGTCCTAATATTTTGTGCTATAACCAAGATTCCTTATGAAACATATTTAAACATGAAACCTTTTTCTTAGATAAATAATTTAAATCAACAACATATACATTTTCATTTCTAAGAGCAGTAAATATTAAATCATTTTTCGAATTAAAAACATTGCATGAATCATTTTCAAATTTAACATTGAAACCATTATCACAAAAATGAGAGATACTTAGTAAATTTTACTTTAACCCATCAACAAAAAGTACTTTTGAAATTAATACAGTATTAGGGTTACCGATTTGGCCTAAGCCCACTATTTTCCTTTTAGCGTTATCACCAAATGTGACATATCCACCATCAACATTAATTAGGTTCTTGAAGCATGAACAGTCTCCTATCATGTGTCTTGAATATCCACTGTCGAAGTACTATAGAGTTTTAGAAGACCTCTTCAGACAATTTTCTTTCAAAATAGATTTACTGTAGGGTAAATTTGGTACCCAGATTTTATTGGGTACAGAGAAGTTAGAAAGTAAAGATTTGGGAAACCATACTTGTCTCACGGGTTTCTAATAATCAATAGATATGTTTTGAGACATGAACACTTTGTTTTGTCCTTTAGAGAAGTGTTTTTTTCCAAATATGTTCCAGAACATGAACTATTAGTGAACTCTCCAAATTTTGGATAAAATTTAGTTTTACTAATTATTCTCTATCCTAGTTGATATCCTATAATAGTTGTGTATTTAGGAGAAATTTGTTTTCCTAGAAAATGATTCAAGGTCTCTCTACCAGCGGTAAAATTTTCCAAATACCTTTTTAATTTCTCATTTGATAATTTAAGTTCAGTATTTTATTTTAATAAACGAGCACATTTTTCTTTCTCAATATCCAAATCAGACTGACATTAGCATTTAAATCATGTTTTCTTTTCAATAATTTATATTTATCCTTGAGTTCTTTGAAGGTTTCCCCAATTATTCCACAATATTCAAATAGTTCATCCTTGGTAATATTTTTATCATTATTTTATTCACTTTCATTCCCAGAATAATAAGAACTAGGTATAGGGGAATTGGGTGTTACCTCATATGTTTCTGTCATGAAACACAAATTTTCATGTTGGTTCTTCTCAATATTAGAAGTATCATATCCACTTGAGCTATCTTATGAAGCACTCCAGGTATATTTCATAGACTTTTTATATCCCTTTCCCTTGTCTTCATACTTCTTCTTAAATTTAAGCTTTGGGTAATCAGCCTTCACATGGACTTTACATTTACACTCATAGCAGAATATTTTATTTATATTATCATTCCACTTTCTATCCTTTTTTACACTGTCCTTTATTATCATAATCTCACTTATATTTTGACTTTAGGTAGAACTTTTTGAATCTCCTAGAAAGATGACCCATCTCATCATCACTATCAGACTCAGATTCATAACTGGTCGAAGTGTCTACAGAAGCATGAACTTTTTTCTTTGCCTTTGTTTTTTTATGGTAGTAATCTTTAATGATACAGATTTTATTCTAGGTCCTTCATTTACTTCTTCATTTACCTTGATCTCTTCTTCATACACCATAATATTTCTAATTAGTTCCTTTTCTGGTATCTTTCCTATGTCACAAGATTCTCAGATAGAAACAAAAGTTCCTCTCTATTTGTTAGGTAGGCATTGAAGCAATCTCATAATATGATCCTTTCTGTCCATGGGTTTTCCAAGAAGACTCGTCGTATTAAATATTTCATTAAACCTGAGATACATTTCAGAAATATGTTCATCATGCTTCATTTTAAAATTATATTATTTAATAGTATAGGTATTTAATCTCATTTCTTTAACATTGGTTGTTCCCAAATGAGAAACAGTAAAAGTATCCCAAATTTCATACACAGTTTTACAAGCAGATACTATATTGAATTCTTCATCACCCAGAGAATAGTACAAATAATTCATTGCTTTACAGTTATTGTTATATGTAGATTTAGTCAACTGATACAATGTGTGTCTAGGAGTAGCAGGCAATACATGTTGTTCTTCAATTGTGTCCTAGATTTTAGGTCCCATGATCTCTAGATACATTTTCATTTTTAATTTTCACTGAGCATAGTTATTACCATTAAATAAAGGTGGATTGTTAGTAGCATCACCCACAAATCTGTTATCCATAGTTAATTTGATGTTTAAAGAACTGAAAATCTAGATATGACAGAAATTTTAAGATCATTAAGATACAACTAAAATAACACTTAAAGAATTTGAAAACTTGCATAACAGTTAAGATAGTATCAAGAAAAATTAAAATCCCTTGACACCAAATGTTGGTCCGAGTTGAATCTCAAGAGGGGGGTGAATAGAGTTACTACTTAAAATTTCTGTTTAAAACCTTTCTTGTAACACCCGAGACTTTTATGTTATATAAATCATCAAAGGAATCTTTTTCTACACACAAAACTTTCTTGTCTTGCTTTACACGAAATCGCGACCTTCCTCGATAGCTTGCGTCCTACGCAATACCGAGTTTCACTAAACAACGATATACTATTAAAATATTATTAAAACTAGCCGTTATGAATAGTAATAACCACTTTTTAAAATTTTATAAATTTTATTTTTCAAAATGGACTTCATTTTTGGATTGAGAATATCAAAATTAGCCTAGCGTGAAATTTTGGTATTTTTCTAAAAACATTCAATTTTTAATGAATAGTGAAACCACTAAGTGGTAGTTAAAAAAACGAATTTTTCATAAAACATAATTTTACCGCTTCTGTGAGTGGAATTTCAAAAATCTGAGAGACACGGTTGATGTCAGTAAGTAAAATGTGGTTCAATGAGATGAAAATAATTTTTGGTGAATAGTAACTTTTTACTTTTATTTACCACGGTTAAAAAAATAGGATAATTAAGGGTACAAATGATATCATTATTACCCTAAAACATGTCCTAATTCTATTGGATAAGTGTAATTCGACCAGAAACAACATTTGGAATAAAATATGACCTTTTAGGCCCACTTGGATTAGAGTAGGACATTTATTATTAATTTATTTAAAGAAGGGTTAAAATAGTTAAAATCAATGTTTAATAAGAAAATCATTTTTAATATAGGGTTATACATAAGATAAATTTGACTATAAATATTCATTAAAAAGTTAAAAATATTTCCTACATAATGATATTTTATTTGTAATTTTTAGACTTTAAATAAGTTAATTTATTTATGACACAAAGATGATGCGGTAATTATCTTATTAATGAAATATTGACATAATTGATGTTATACATACCCAAATAAATGTAATTTGAGACTTTTTATGAATTACACTAATTTTATAGGTTAATAGGACATGTTATTATTGATTTAATTAATTTTTTTGAACTAATCATTCTGTTATGATTTTCACAAAAATCAATTACTAAATAGTGAAAAATTGACATAAAATAGTTTTTAAAAACAATATTATATTATTAATTGATAGTTTATTCCTAAAAATCTAAGTTTCGGTCAAATGACTTAGATAAGGTTATATATATTAAAAATAAACAGCTTGGGGTTTCTTTATCTTGTTATAATGAGTTTATTAACCTTATAGTATAAGAACACAAGAAGACACAGTAAAAGTAAAATTATTTAACTTAATGATAAATCTAAATGATAAGGTTAAAATAGGAACCTAAACTTGTCTAAATTCTATTTTATGAGAATAGTTAGACCCATCCCCACCTTAGATTCTAAATAAATCAATTTGGTGCTATTTAAAACCGAAATTGACTTTATAATAAAATAATATTTTTAGTTTTTCCAAAGGAACCCCTCTCCTCCCTTATAAAAGGGCACCTCCTCCCCCTCTTCCTCACACCACATTGAGCCTTCAAGCTCGGCCAACCCCTGCCAATTTCTCCTATACACTTCCCTAGAGACATCCTAGAGGTCTTGGTCTTCTTCAAAGACCAATTTTAGTGCCCTAAAAGGAGGCCTCAAAGAGGCGTTTCAAAGAAGAGGTAATGTCTGTTACCAATTCTTTCAACTTTATTTCTTCTTCCACTTCTTCTTCTTTAGTTGTTTCATTGTGAATTAATAACATCAGTATCACTAATATAATGATATGTTATTATAATTATAAAACAAACCTATTTCACCATCTATCCATCCTACGGAAAACGAAATCACTGTGCGTGCGTACGTACTGAATACCGTCTCCACGCCGTGGTGAAATCTATTTTCCACCACCACCTTACTTGGATGGGTATAATGGTGTAAATAATGACTATATATAACTATTGTAAAGTGATATTGATTCTGAAATAGTATACATACATTGAAATACAGTTACACGATCATGGGAATGATATCATCGCTCGTGCGTACGTACGGAATACCGTCTCCACGATGTGATGCGACTCGTTCTACATGATCTTCATTGAATAATGATTATATAAATGAATTGAATGAATAAATATGATATATAGTACAATAATACCATTCTGGAAATGAAGTATCTATAACCTAAAAACAAGGATAAGAATTTATTCGACAAAACATGCATAAGAACAAAAAGTAATAAACACCCGAATAAACAAGTAGTAATGAAATATTACTAATAACAAGCTAAGAATATGACCATATATTATATCATAAAAATAATTATGATTCTGGAATAAGTCAATAACATTATTTAAATCATTATACAGGAGGTTCAGACACGTACAAAGCATATCAGACCTAAGGTAAGTGAAATATCATAATCTCATTTTTATCTGAGATTGTTTATACTTCGGTATTTACTGGGGTGTATTTTATCATCCACGTCAATGTTTCCTCAATATGTAATATTATTTCCATCCACCTACAATTGTTTAAATCCAATTTTACCCTTCGGTGAGTTTTTAGTAAAAGATATGAAGGAAATCATTTGTCGTTTTTCGTACGAGGTACTTTTTGACTTTTCCGACAAAAGTATGAGAAGAATGTTTTTTTAACATATATGGCATGAATGGATTTTTAAAACATTATTTCCAAGAATACTACTTTACAAGTTTTCAAGTTTATTTTTAATCAACTTCTTTTAGTTTAAAATTGTATGACATTTTCAGAAAGGAAAAATGTTTTTGAAGTAGAAAGGATATTTTCCTCGAGAATGGAGTTCAAGTGTTTTATCAAAATTATTTTCCATCTAAGATAATAAAGGGTTCTGTTTCTATCCCTATTATTACATTGATTTGATTATGTTGTGATGGAATTATTTTTATGAATACCTTTATCTTATATGAATTGTTTTATGATGTCACGATGTTTAAGATTCCCATTTTTATTACATGGGTTATGCTATGATGTATGGTTTATGATTTTGTGGCAAAAATAAGAATGGTACCATTATGATATGGGTGGGACCTATATCTCCCTCCAATGCATTGGGTAAATATTTTATATCTCATGAGATAGACATGGATGGAATGGCAGGTTAAACCGGTTCAGTGAAACAGGACTGAAACGAGGAGTGAACTCAGTTCAGAAATGGACTTTGTCCACTAAGATAGTCTTGGAAATGAGTCTTGACTAATAAGAAATTATTCTCTATGATTATGAGTATATGACAAAAAGTTCCATGTTTTATGTTATGAATATTGGGATTACATTTCACTTCTATGATTTATCCCATGGTATGAAATTATGATTTCTTTTGCAGGTTAAGATTTCCAAAATGTTATGTTCATGATGTGATTGATTTTTTCTTTTGTTTACCCTTACTGAGAATTTGAGCTCACCCTTTTGTATGATTTATTTCCCCAGGTCCGGAAGAAGGTTATTAAGTAGGATATTCCAAAAGGTGACTCTAGATATGACGAAATAAGTGGGAGGAAAAGTAGATGCTTTATGAACCAGTTGTTTATGTTTCCCGGTTTCTAAATACTCTATACCTATACGGTATTTTCTTGGTTTTGTTATATGTTGTAATAAGTGTGCTTCAATTCTGAAGTAATAAAAATTTATGTAAAGTATGGGTCGTTATAGTTAGTATCAGAGGAAAGGTATAGTCAACCTTTGGAAACTAGGATGTTCAAACCTTAGTAAGAACCCTAAGGATAAGCCTAAGCATAGAAAACAATCTTAGTGTTTTATAAATGGCCATGAATAACCTAGGATAAGACCTTAAGTGTGAAATTTTATTCTTGATTATGTGGTTTTCCTATTATAATTAGTGTTTCTCACACTATTCTTCTTGGTTTTAGTCAATGGCTGGAACCCGAAGGAACCGTGTTAATGTGGAATGCGATGAGCAATGCAATGATTGTCCCCCTGAGCAACCAAAAGTTATGGGAGATGGAATGAAAATTATTCTATCTATGATCACACAACTTTCTCAAGCTATGAATCATGCAGGACTTCCAAACGAGCAAAGTAAGGAGCAACATTCTGTTGAATCCTTCATGAGGCAGCATCCACCTTCATTCAGCGGGTCTACTGATCCATTAGTTGCTAAACAATGGATTGGTACTACTGAAAATATATTTTCAGTTCTTCAATGTTCTGAACATGATAAAGTCATCTTAGTAGTGTATCGTTTGGAAGGTGATGCTGATCAATGGTGGAATCTTATCAAGAATACGAGGCAAAGAGATGAAATTGAGTCCATGGAATGGGACGAGTTCAAGAACTTATTTTTCAATATGTACTTCCCTCGTATTCTCCGAACAAAGATGGAGAAGGAGTTTCTTGAACTAAAGCAAAAGGATGACGAATCTGTTGGTACCTATGAAGCAAATTTTACAAGACTTGCAAGGTATGCTTCTAGTATTATTATCCAACCTGAGATTAAGATCGATCAATTCTTTAGTGGCTTAAAACCAAGTCTTCTAAGGGCGTTAGCCATAAGGGACTTCAATAGCTATGAGGAAATCGTTCAATGTGCTCTCAAAGTCGAGATGGATATTGGAGTAACCCATCAGTCATATGGGTTTGATAAGAAGAGGAAAATGGAATTCAAATGAAAATCTAAAGAACACACTGAAAAGAAGATGAGTTTTCCATTATGCTCAAAGTGTGGAAAGAAACATGTAGGGGGTTGTCTTAAAGGAACAAGTAAATGTTTCAAATGTGGAGAGGAAGGTCATCGGGCATTTGAATGCCGCAATGATGGGAAGAAGATGTCTAATGATACAAACAAAGGAAGGGATACACAGAATGAACCTACTACACTTAAATGATTCAAGTGCAAGGAGATGGGGCATTATTCCAATAAATGCCCAAATCCAAGGGTTGATGATGATGGTCGACGTCAACAAACTATTAAGGCTAAAGATAAAGGAAAGTCACATAAAATTTCTACCAGCGATGTGGAGTACGATAACGATGTGGTGAAAGGTACACTTACCATCCACTCTAAATTAGAAAATGTTTTATTTGATTGTGGATCCACCCACTCCTTTATTTCTGAAGAATTTTCTAAGGATATCACCGTATTACCTCAACAATTAGACGTTGAGTTAGCTGTGACAACCCCTAATGGAACAACAGTCGCATCAAAAGTTTATAATTCTTCTCCGATTGAAGTTTGTGGGAAAGTGATTCTTGTAAATCTTGTGATCGTTCCTATAGTGGAATTTGATGTGATTCTTGGCAGGGATTGGCTTACTCTACATGGAGCTCATATCAATTTCCAAAGAAGGGAAGTCACATTTCATATTCCAGATCAATCTATGATCGTCTATCGATGCAAGGATGAACATAACCTTCCAGTGGAAATTTCTTCCATTTTATGGGTATTGATTCCACTAAATGAAGGTTATTTATCTAAAATGGTTGGTGAGAAACTCAAGATTAATAATAATCCCATTGTACGGGAGTTTGATGATGTCTTTTCAGAGGAATTACTGGGTCTTCCACCAAATATTGAAGTTGAGTTTTCAATAGAACTCGTACCCAGAGCTTTGCCTATTTCAAAGACACCTTATAGAATGGCCCCAATTGAGTTGTAGGAATTGAAGAAGCAACTCCAAGAGAATCTTGATAAGGGGTTCATACTCCCTAGTGCGTCACCTTGGGGAGCACCTGTTCTGTTTGTTAAGAAGAAAGATGGATCAATGAGACTCTGCATTGATTATCGAGAACTTAACAAGATCACTATCAAGAAAAAATATCCTCTCCCATTCATTGATGACTTATTTGATCAACTACGCGGAGCTCAATACTTTTCCAAGATTGATCTTCATTCAGGTTGTCATCAATTAAGGGTCAAAAGGGAGGATATACGAAAGACGGATTTTCGTACAAGGTATGGACACTATGAATTTATAGAGATGCCATTTGGTCTTACTAATGCCCCTGCTATCTTCATGGATCTGATGAATAGAGTCTTTAGAGACTATCTTGATCAGTTTGTGGTAGTCTTTATAGACGATATTCTTGTCTATTCAAAGAGAAAGGAAGAACATGAAGATCACTTGAGAATTATATTGAAGACCCTGAGAAAAGATAATGTTTATTCCAAATTTACCAAGTGTGAATTTTGGCTTCAAAAAGTTTCATTTTTGGGTCACATAATCTCAAAATAGGGGATATCTGTGGATCCAGCAAAAACAGAGGTTATCGAAAGATGGTCGAGGCCAACAACAGTGACTGAGATCTGAAGTTTTCTTGGTTTGGCTGGATATTATTGAGGTTTTTTGAAAGATTTTTCATGATTATCTAATCCACTCACCATGTTGACTCAGAAAGGAGTTAAGTTTGTTTGGACGGAGGAATGTGAAGAGAATTTCAAGGAGTTGAAAAGAAGGTTATCCAGTGAACCTGTGCTCAAACTGCCTTGTAGTGGAGAAAGATTTGTGATCTACAGTGATTCATCCAAGAAGGTCTTGGGTTGTGTTCTTATGAAAAATGATATGGTGATAGCTTATGCCTCACGATAGTTAAAAATACATGAGAAAAATTACCCAACTCGTGATTTGGAGTTAGCTGCGGTAATATTTGCATTAAAGATTTCGAGGCATTATCTTTATGGATAAAGGTGTGACATTTATACTGATCATAAACGTTTAAAGTATATTTTCACACAAAAGGAGCTGAATATGCACCAAAGAAGATGGTTGGAGCTGATTAAGGATTACGACTGCTCAATCCATTACCACCCTGGGAAAGCAAACAAGGTGGCAGATGCATTAAGTCGACAAGAACATGCCAGTTTATCCATGATGAGGATCACAAAAGATCCAATATTTATGGATTTACAAAGGATGGATCTTGGAATTATAATGAAAGGGAAAAATCGTATCTTTCTCAAATAAATGTTCAACCATCTATACATGTGAAGATTAAAGAGGCACAAAAAGAAGATGTAGAGTTACAAAAGAAGGCGAGAAATGTTCCTGAATTCAACCTTGATTGTGATGGGATAATAATGTTCATGAATCAGTTTTGTGTTCCTACCATCCCCAAATTAATGAAGGAGCTGCTGGATGAGGCTCATAGTTCTTCATTATCTATTCATCCTGGAAGCACGAAGATGTATAGGGACCTGAAAGAGTACTTCTGGTGGGATGGCATGAAAAGAGATGTTGCTGAATATCTCTCTCGATGCTTGGTTTGTCAGCAAGTTAAAGATGAGAGAAAGAAGTCTAAGGGGATGTTACAACCATTACCCATACCCGAATGGAAATGGGAAAACATCATTATGGACATTGTCACCGGACTTCATAAAACATCCAAAGGCAATAATGCTATCTGGGTCATAGTTGATCGTCTTACAAAGTCTGCACACTTCATCGCTATTAGAGAGGATTTCTCTCTAGATCAGCTTGCCAGGATATATGTAAAGGAAGTGGTAAGATTTCATGGAGTACCACTTTCTATTATATCTGATCGGGATCCGAGGTTTACCTCAAAGTTCTGGCAAAGTCTTCAGCATACTTTGGATACAGAGTTACGTTTCAGCACTGCTTATCATCCTCAGACAGATGGTCAGTCTGAAAGAACAATTCAAACTCTAGAAGATATGTTGAGAGCTTGCTCTATGGATTTCAAAGGTGGTTGGGATAAACAGCTACCTTTGGTGGAATTTTCTTATAATAATATCTTTCACTCCAGTGTTCAGATGGCTCTTTATGAAGCTCTCTATGGAACGAAATGCAGGACTCCAACTTGCTGGGATGATGTCGGGGAAAGAAAGCTATTAGGACCTGATCTCGTTGATGAAATGGTAGAAAAGGTTAGATCTATTCAACAACACATAAGAGAAGCTCAGAATCGACAGAAAAGTTATGCCGACAACCGAAAAAAATGACCTAGAGTTTGAAGTGGGTGATAAAGTGTTCTTACGAATATCTCCCTGGAAGAGGGTCATGAGATTTGGAAAGAAGGGGAAGTTGAGCCCTAGATATATCGGTCCTTTCGAAATACTGGATCGTGTTGGGAAGGTAGCTTACCGAGTGGCACTTCCACCGAATCTCTCTCAAGTTCAAGATGTGTTCCATGTATCTCTCTTGAGAAAGTACATACCTGATCCTTCATATGTACTCATCTCAGAAGTTGTACCGCTGGAGCAAGATCTTTCTTATGAATAACAGCCGATAGAGATTCTGGATCGTAGTGAAAAATTCCTACGAAACAAGATTACTCGATTGGTGAAAGTTTTATGGAGGAACCACCAGTTAGAAGAAGCTACATGGGAGCTTGAGGATATGATGAGGGAGAGGTATCCTCATCTGTTTGTTACAAAGTGACGAATTTCGAGGGCGAAATTCATTTTAAGGGGGGTAGAATGTAACACCTGGGACTTTTATGTTATATAAATCATCAAAGGAATCTTTTTCTACACACAACACTTTCTTGGCTTGCTTTACACGAAATCGCGACCTTCCTTGATAGCTTGCATTGTACGCAATACCGAGTTTCACTAAACAACGATATACTATTAAAATATTATTAAAACTTTCTGTTATGAATAGTAATAACCAATTTTTGAAATTTTATAAATTTTATTTTTCAAAATGGACTTCATTTTTGGATTCGGAATATCGAAATTAGCATAGGGTGAAATTTTGGTATTTTTCTGAAAACTTTCAATTTTTGATGAATAGTGAAACCACTATGTGGTAGTTAAAAAACTGAATTTTTCATAAAACTTAATTTTACCACTTCTGTGAGTGGAATTTTAAAAATCCGAGAGACACGGTTGATGTCAGTAAGTAAAATGTGGTTCAATGAGATGAAAATAATTTTTGGTGAATAGTAACTTTTTACTTTTATTTACCACGGTTAAAAGTAAATAGGGTAATTAAGGGTAAAAATGATATTATTATTACCCTAACACATGTCCTAATTCTATTGGATAAGTTTAATTCGACCAAAAACAACCTTAGGAATAAAATATGACCATTTAGGCCCACTTGGATTAGATTAGGACATTTATTATTAATTTATTTAAAGAAGGGTTAAAATAGTTAAAATCAATGTTTAATAAGAAAATCATTTTTAATATAGGGTTATACATAAGATAAATTAGACTATAAATATTCATTAGAAATATAAAAAGATTTCCTACATAATGATATTTTATTTGTAATTTTTAGACATTAAATAAGTTATTTTATTTATGACACAAATATGATGCAGTAATTATCTTATTAATGAAATATTGACATAATTGATGTTATAAATACACAAATAAATGTAATTTGAGACTTTTTATGAATTCCACTAATTTTATAGGTTAATATGACATGTTATTATTGATTTAATTAATTTTTTTAGAACTAATAATTCAGTTATGAGTGTCACAAAAATCAATTACTAAATAGTGTCAAAATTGACATAAAATAGTTTTTAAAACATATATTATATTATTAATTGTTATTTACTCCTAAAAATATACGGTTCGGCCAAATGACTTATATAAGGTTATATATATTAATAATAAACAACTTGGGGTTCGTTTGGCTTGTTATAGTGAGTTTATTAACCTTATTGTATAAGAACACAAGAAGACACTGTAAAAGTAAAATTATATAACTTAATGATAAATCTAAATGATAAGGTTAAAATAGGAACCTAAAGTTGTCTAAATTATATTGGATGATAGGATTTCGACCCATCCCCACCTTAGATTCTAAATAAATCAAATTGGAGCTATTTAAAACCGAAATTGACTTTATAATAAAATAATATTTTTAGTTTTTCCAAAGGAACCCCTCTCCTCCCTTATAAAAGGGCACCTCCTCCCCCTCTTCCTCACACCACATTGAGCCTTCAATCTCGGCCCAACCCTGCCAATTTATCCTCTCCACTTCCCAAGAGACATCCTAGAGGTCTTGGTCTTCTTCAAAGACCAATTTTAGTGCCCTAAAAGGAGGTCTCAAAGAGGCGTTTCAAAGAAGAGGTAATGTCTGTTACCAATTCTTTCAACTTTATTTCTTCTTCCACTTCTTCTTCTTTAGTTGTTTCATTATGAAGTAATAACATCAGTATCACTAATATAATGATATGTTATTATAAGTATGAAACAACCCTATTTCAGCATCTATCCATCCTATGGAAAACTAAATCACTGCGCGTGCGTACGTACTGAATACCGTCTCCACGCCGTGGTGAAATCTATTTTCCACCACCACCTTACTTGGATGGGTATAATGGTGTAAATAATGACTATATATAACTATTGTAAAGTGATATTGATTCTGAAATAGTATACATACACTGAAATACAATTACACGATCATGGGAATGATATCATCGCTCGTGCGTACGTACGGAATACCGTCTCCACGATGTGATGCGACTCGTTCTACATGATCTTCATTGAATAATGATTATATAAATGAATTGAATGAATAAATATGATATATAGTACAATAATACCATTCTGGAAATGAAGTATCTATAACCTAAAAATAAGGATAAGAATTTATTCGACAAAACATGCATAAGAACAAAAAGTAATAAACGCCCGAATAAACAAGTAGTAATGAAATATTACTAATAACAAGCTAAGAATATGACCATATATTATATCATAAAAATAAGTTTGATTCTGGAATAAGTCAATGACATTATTTAAATCATTATACATGAGGTTCAGACACGTACAAAGCATATCAGACCTAAGGTAAGTGAAATATTACAATCTCATTTTTATCTGAGATTGTTTATACTTCGGTATTTACTGGGGTGTATTTTATCATCCAAATCAATGTTTCCTCAATATGTAATATTATTTCCATCCACCTACAATTGTTTAAATCCAATTTTACCCTTCGGTGAGTTTTTAGTAAAAGATATGAAAGGAATCATTTGTCATTTTTCGTACGAGGTACTTTTTGATTTTTCCGACAAAAGTAGGAGAAGAATGTTTTTCTAACTTATACGGCATGAATGGATTTTTAAAACATTATTTCCAAGAATACTACCTTACAAGTTTTCAAGTTTATTTTTAATCAACTTATTTTAGTTTTAAATTGTATGACATTTTAAGAAAGGAAAAATGTTTTTGAAGTAGAAAGGATATTTTCCTCAAGAATGGAGTTCAAGTGTTTTATCAAAATTATTTTCCATCTAAGATAATAAAGGGTTCTGTTTCTATCCCTATTATTACATTGATTTGATTATGTTGTGATGGAATTATTTTTATGAATTCCTTTATCTTATATGAATTGTTTTATGATGTCACAATGTTTAAGATTCCCATTTTTATTACATGGGTTATGCTATGATGTATGGTTTATGATTTTGTGGAACACATAAGAATGGTATCATTATGAGATGGGTGGGACCTATATCTCCCTCCAATGCATTGGGTAAATATTTTATATCTCATGAGATAGACATGGCTGGAACGGCAGGTTAAACCGATTCAGTGAAATATGACTGAAACGAAGAGTGAACTTGGTTCAGAAATGGACTTTGTCCACTAAGATAGTCTTGGCAATGAGTCTTGACTAATAAGAAATGATTCTCTATGATTATGTGTATATGAAAAAAAGTTCCATGTTTTATGTTATGATTATTGGGATTACATTTCACTTCTATGATTTATCCCATGGTATGAAATTATGATTTCTTTTACAGGTTAAGATTTCCAAAATGATATGTTCATGATGTGATTGATTTTTTCTTTTGTTTACCCTTACTAAGAATTTGAGCTCACCCTTTTGTATGATTTATTTCCCTAGGTCAGTAAGAAGGTTATTAAGTAGGATATTCTAAAAAGTGACTCTAGATATGAAGAAATAAGTGGGAGGCAAAGTAGATGCTTTATGAACCAGTTGTTTATGTTTCCCAGTTTCTAAATACTCTATACCTATACGGTCCTTTCTTGGTTTTGTTATATGTTGTAATAAGTGTGCTTCAATTCTGAAGTAATAACAATGTATGTAAAGTATAGGTCGTTATAGTTGGTATCAGAGGAAAGGTATAATCAACCTTTGGAAACTAGGATGTGAAAACCTTAGTAAGAACCCTAAGGATAAGCCTAAGCATAGAAAAAAATCTTAGTGTTTTAGAAATGGCCATGAATAACCTAGGATAAGACCTTAAGTGTGAAATTTTATTCTTTATTATGTGGTTTTCCTATTATAATTAGTGTTTCTCACACTATTCTTCTTGGTTTTAGTGAATGGCTGGAACCCGAAGGAACCGTGTTAATGTGGAATGCGATGAGCAATGAAATGATTGTCCCCCTGAGAAACCAAAAGTTATGGGAGATGGAATGAAAAATCTTGTAGCCATGATCACACAACTTTCTCAAGCTATGAATCATGCAGGACTTCCAAACGAGAAAAGTAAGGAGCAACATTCTTTTTAATCCTTCATGAGGCAGCGTCCACCTTCATTTAGCGGGTCTACTGATCCATTAGTTGCTAAACAAAGGATTAGTACTACTGAAAATATATTTTCAGTTCTTCAATGTTCTGAACATGATAAAGTCATCTTAGTAGTGTATCGTTTGGAAGGTGATGCTGATCAATGGTGGAATCTTATCAAGGATACGAGGCAAAGAGATGAAATTGAGTCCATGGAATGGGACGAGTTCAAGAACTTATTTTTCAATATGTACTTCCCTCGTATTCTCTGAACAAATATGGAGAAGGAGTTTCTTGAACTAAAGCAAAAGGATGACGAATCTGTTGGTACCTATGAAGAAAATTTTACAAGACTTGCAAGGTACGCTTCTGGTATTATTATCCAACCTGAGAGTAAGATCGATCAATTCTTTAGTGGCTTAAAACCAAGTCTTCTAATGGCGTTAGCCATAAGGGACTTCAATAGCTATGAAGAAATCGTTCAATGTGCTCTCAAAGTCGAGATGGATATTGGAGTAACCCATCAGTCATATGGGTTTGATAAGAAGAGGAAAATGGAATTCAAAGGAAAATCTAAAGAACACACTGAAAAGAAGATGAGTTTTCCCTTATGCTCAAAGTGTGGAAAGAAACATGGAGGGGGTTGTCTTAAAGGGACAAGTAAATGATTCAAATGTGGAGAGGAATGTCATCGGGCATTTGAATGCCGCAATGATGGGAAGAATATGTCTAATGATACAAACAAAGGAAGGGATACACAGAATAAACCTATTACACATAAATGTTTCAAGTGCAAGGAGATGGGGCATTACGCCAATCAATTCCCAAATCCATGGGTTGATGATGATGGTCGACGTCAATAAACTCTTAAGGATAAAGATAAAGGAAAGTCACATGAAATTTCTACCAGCGATGTGGAGTACGATAACGATGTGGTGAAAGGTACACTTACCATCCACTCTAAATTAGAAAATGTTTTATTTGATTCTGGATCCACCCACTCCTTTATTTCTGAAGAATTTTCTAAGGATATCACCGTATTACCTCAACAATTAGACGTTGAGTTAGCTGTGACAACCCCTAATGGCACAACAGTCGTATCAAAAGTTTATAATTCTTCTCCGATTGAAGTTTGTGGGAAAGTGATTCTTGTAAATCTTGTGATCCTTCCTATAGTGGAATTTGATGTGATTCTTGGCATGGATTTGCTTTCTCTACCTGGAGCTCATATCAATTTCCAAAGAAGGGAAGTCACATTTCATATTCAAGATCAATCTATGATCGTCTATCGATGCAAGGATGAACATAACCTTCCAGTGGAAATTTCTTCCATTTTATGGGTATTGATTCCACTAAATGAAGGTTATTTATCTAAAATGGTTGGTGTGAAACTCATGATTAATAATATGCCCATTGTACGGGAGTTTGATGATGTCTTTCCGGAGGAATTACCGGGTCTTCCACCAAATCGTGAAGTTGAGTTTTCAATAGAACTCGTACCAGGAGATTTGCCTATTTCAAAGACACCTTATAGAATGGCCCCAATTGAGTTGCAGGAATTGAAGAAGCAACTCCAAGAGAATCTTGATAAGGGGTTCATACGCCCTAGTGCATCACCTTGGGGAGCACCTGTTCTGTTTGTTAAGAAGAAAGATGGATCAATGAGACTCTGCATTGATTATCGAGAACTTAACAAGATCACTATCAAGAACAAATATCATCTCCCATGCATTGATGACTTATTTGATCAACTATGCGGAGCTCAATACTTTTCCAAGATTGATCTTCATTCAGGTTGTCATCAATTAGGGGTCAAAAGGGAGGATATACCAAAGACGGATTTCCGTACAAGGTATGGACACTATGAATTTATAGTGATGACATTTGGTCTTACTAATGCCCCTACTATCTTCATGGATTTGATGAATAGAGTCTTTAGAGACTATCTTGATCAGTTTGTGGTAGTATTTATAGACGATATTCTTGTCTATTCAAAGAGAAAGGAAGAACATGAAGATCACTTGAGAATTATATTGAAGACCCTGAGAAAAGATAATCTTTATGCCAAATTTACCAAGTGTGAATTTTGGCTTCAAAAAGTTTCATTTTTGGGTTACATAATCTCAAAAGAGGGGATATCTGCGGATCCAGCAAAAATAGAGGTTATCAAAAGATGGTCGAGACCAACAACAGTGACTGAGATCCGAAGTTTTCTTGGTTTGGCTGGATATTATTGAGGTTTTTTGAAAGATTTTTCATGATTATCTAATCCACTCACCAAGTTGACTCGGAAAGGAGTTATGTTTGTTTGGACGGAGGAATGTGAAGAGAATTTCAAGGAGTTGAAAAGAAGGTTATCCAGTGCACCTGTGCTCACACTGCCTTGTAGTGGAGAATGGTTTGTGATCTACAGTGATGCATACAAGAAGGGTTTAGGGTGTGTTCTTATGAAAAATGATATGGTGATAGCTTATGCCTCACGACAGTTGAAAATACATGAGAAACATTACCCAACTCATGATTTGGAGTTAGCTGCGGTAATCTTTGCATTAAAGATTTCGAGGCATTATCTTTATGGATAAAGGTGTGACATTTATACTGATCATAAACATTTAAAATATATTTTCACACAAATGGAGCTGAATATGCGCCAAAGAAGATGGTTGGAGCTGATTAAGGATTACGACTGCTCAATCCATTACCACCCTAGGAAAGCAAACAAGGTGGCAGATGCATTAAGTCGACAAGACCATGCCAGTTTATCCATGATGAGGATCACAAAAGATCCAATATTTATGGATTTACAAAGGATGGATCTTGGAATTATAATGAAAGGGAAAAATCGTATCTTTCTCAAATAAATGTTCAACCATCTACACATGTGAAGATTAAAGAGGCACAAAAAGAAGATGTAGAGTTACCAAAGAAGGTGAGAAATGTTCCTAAATTCAACCTTGATTGTGATGGGATAATAAAGTTCAGGAATCAGGTTTGTGTTCCTACCATCCCCAAAATAATGAAGGAGCTGCTGGATGAGGCTCATAGTTCTTCATTATCAATTCATCCTGGAAGCACGAAGATGTATAGGGACCTGAAAGAGTACTTCTAGTGGGATGGCATGAAAAGAGATGTTGCTGAATATGTCTCTCGATGCTTGGTTTGTCAGCAAGTTAAAGCTGAGAGACAGAAGTCTAAGGGGATGTTACAACCATTACCCATACCCGAATGAAAATGGGAAAACATCACTATGGACATTGTCACCAGACTTCCTAAAACATCCAAAGGCAATAATGCTATCTGGGTCATAGTTGATCGTCTTACAAAGTCTGCACACTTCATCGCTATTAGAGAGGATTTCTCTCTGGATCAGCTTGCTAGGATATATGTAAAAGAAGTGGTAAGATTGCGTGGAGTACCACTTTCTATTATATCTGATCGTGATCCGAGGTTTACCTCAAAGTTCTGGCAACGTCTTCAGCATACTCTGGATACAGAGTTACGTTTCAGCACTGCTTATCATCCTCAGACAGACGGTCAGTCTGAAAGAACAATTCAAATTCCAGAAGATATGTTGAGTGCTTTCTCTATGGATTTCAAAGGTGGTTGGGATCAACAGCTACCTTTGGTGAAATTTTCTTATAATAATAGCTTTCACTCCAGTATTCAGATGGCTCCTTATGAAGCTCTCTATGGAAAGAAATGCAGGACTCCAACTTGCTGGGATGACGTTGGGGAAAGAAAGCTATTAGGACCTGATCTCGTTGATGAAATGGCAGAAAAGGTTAGATCTATTTAACAACACATAAGAGAAGCTCAGAGTCGACAGAAAAGTTATGCCGACAACCGAAAAAAAGACCTAGAGTTTGAAGTGGGTGATAAAGTGTTCTTACGAATATCTCCCTGGAAGAGGGTCATGAGATTTGGAAAGAAGGGGAAGTTGAGCACTAGATATATTGGTCCTTTCGAAATACTGGATTGTGTTGGGAAGGTAGCTTACCGATTGGCGCTTCCACCAAATCTCTCTCAAGTTCACGATGTGTTCCATGTATCTCTCCTGAGAAAGTACATACTTGATCCTTCATATGTACTCAGCTCAGAAGTTGTACCGCTGGAGCAAGATCTTTCTTATGAATAACAGCCGATAGAGATTCTGGATTGTAGCGAAAAAGTCCTACGAAACAAGATTACTCTATTGGTGAAAGTTTTATGGAGGAACCACCAATTAGAAGAAGCTACAAGGGAGCTTGAGGATATGATGAGGGAGAGGTATCCTCATCTTTTTGTTGCAAAGTGACGAATTTCGAGGGCGAAATTCATTTTAAGGGGGGTAGAATGTAACACCTGGGACTTTTATGATATATAAATCATCAAAGGAATCTTTTTCTACACACAACACTTTCTTGGCTTGCTTTACACGAAATCGCGACCTTCCTCGATAGCTTGCATCGTACGCAATACTGAGTTTCACTAAACAACGATATACTATTAAAATATTATTAAAACATTCCGTTATGAATAGTTATAACCACTTTTTGAAATTTTATAAATGTTATTTTTCAAAATGGACTTCATTTTTGGATTCGGAATATCGAAATTAGCATAGGGTGAAATTTTGGTATTTTTCTGAAAACTTTCAAATTTTGATGAATAGTGAAACCACTAAGTGGTAGTTAAAAAACTGAATTTTTTATAAAACTTAATTTTACCACTTCTTTGAGTGGAATTTTAAAAATCCGAGAGACACAGTTGATGTCAGTAAGTAAAATGTGGTTCAATGAGATGAAAATAATTTTTGGTGAATAGTAACTTTTTACTTTTATTTACCACGGTTAAAAGTAAATAGGGTAATTAAGGGTAAAAATGATATTATTATTACCCTAACACATGTCCTAATTCTATTGGGTAAGTTTAATTCGACCAATAACAACCTTAGGAATAAAATATGACCATTTAGGCCCACTTGGATTAGATTAGGACATTTATTATTAATTTATTTAAAGAAGGGTTAAAATAGTTAAAATCAAAGTTTAATAAGGAAATAATTTTTAATATAGGGTTATACATAAGATAAATTCTACTATAAATATTCATTAGAAATATAAAAATATTTCCTACATAATGATATTTTATTTGTGATTTTTAGACTTTAAATAAGTTAATTTATTTATGACACAAAGATGATGGAGTAATTATCTTATTAATGAAATATTGACATAATTGATGTTATAAATACCCAAATAAATGTAATTTGAGACTTTTTATTAATTACACTAATTTTATAGGTTAATATGACATGTTATTATTGATTTAATTAATTTTTTTAGAACTAATAATCCTGTTATGAGTTTCACAAAAATCAATTACTAAATAGTGTCAAAATTTACATAAAATAGTTTTTAAAACAAATATTATATTATTAATTGTTATTTTATTCCTAAAAATATAAGGTTCCGCCAAATGACTTAGCTAAGGTTATATATATTAATAATAAACAACTTGGGGTTCGTTTGGCTTGTTATAGTGAGTTTATTAACCTTATTGTATAAGAACACAAGAAGACACTGTAAAAGTAAAATTATTTAACTTAATGATAAATCTAAATGATAAGGTTAAAATAGGAACCTAAAGTTGTCTAAATTATATTGGATGATAGTATTTCGACCCATCCCTACCTTAGCTTCTAAATAAATCAATTTGGAGCTATTTAAAACCGAACTTGACTTTATAATAAAATAATATGTTTAGTTTTTCCAAAGGATCCCCTCTCCTCCCTTATAAAAGGGCACCTCCTCCCCCTCTTCCTCACACCACTTTGACCCTTCCATCTCGGCCAAACCCTGCCAATTTCTCCTATAAACTTCCCTAGATACATCCTAGAGGTCTTGGTCTTCTTCAAAGACCAATTTTATGCCCTAAAAGGAGGTCTCAAAGAGTCGTTTCAAAGAAGAGGTAATGTCTGTTACCAATTCTTTCAACTTTATTTCTTCTTCCACTTCTTCTTCTTGGGTTGTTTCATTATGAAGTAATAACATCAGTATCCCTCATATACTGATATGTTATTATAAGTATGAAACAACCCTATTTCACCATCTATCCATCCTACGGAAAACGAAATCACCGCGCGTGCATACGTACGGAATACCGTCTCCACGCCGTGGTGTAATCTATTTTCCACCACCACCTTACTTGGATGGGTATAATGGTGTAAATAATGAATATATATGACTATTTTAAAGTGAACTTGATTCTGAAATTGTATACACACACTCCAATACAATTACACGATCATGGGAATGATGTCATCACTCGTGCGTACGCTCGGAATACCGTCTCCACGATGTGATGCGACTCGTTCTACATGATCTTCATTGAATAATGATTATATAAATGAATTGAATGAATAAATATGATATATAGTACAATAATACAATTCTGGAAATGAGGTATCTATAACCTAAAAACAAGGATAAGAATTTATTCGACAAAACATGCATAAGAACAAAAAGTTATAAACACCCGAATAAACAAGTAGTAATGAAATATTACTAATAAGAAGCTAAGAATATGACCATATATGATATCATAAAAATAATTATGATTCCGGAATCAGTCAATAACATTATTTAAATCATTATACAGGAGGTTCGGACACGTACAAAGCATATCGGACCTAAGGTAAGGGAAATATCACAATCTCATTTTTATCTGAGATTGTTTATACTTCAGTATTTACTGGGGTGTATTTTATCATCCAAACCCATGTTTCCTCAATATTTAATATTATTTCCATCCAAGTACAATTTTTTAAATCCAATTTTACCCTTTAGTGAGTTTTTAGTAAAAGATATGAAAGGAATCTTTTGTCGTTTTTCGTACGAGGTACTTTTTGACTTTTCTGAAAAAAGTACGAGAAGAATGTTTTTTTAACTTATACGGCATGAATGGATATTTAAAACATTATTTCAAAGAATCCTACTTTACAAGTTTTCAAGTTTATTTTTAAACAACTTCTTTTAGTTTAAAATTGTATGACATGTTAAGAAAGAAAAAAATATTTTGAAGTAGAAAGGATATTTTCCTCAAGAATGGAGTTCAAGTGTTTTATCAAAATTATTTTCCATCTAAGATAATAAAGGGTTCTGTTTCTATCCCTATTATTACATTGATTTGATTATGTTGTGAGGGAATTATTTTTATGAATTCCTTTATCTTATATGAATTGTTTTATGTTGTCATGATGTTTAAGATTCCCATTTTTATTACATGGGTTATGCTATGATGTATTGTTTATGATTTTTTGGCACTCATAAGAATAGTATCATTATGAGATTGGTGGGACCTATATCTCCCTCCAATGCATTGGGTAAAGATTTTATATCTCATGAGATAAACATGGCTAGAACGGCAGGTTAAACCGGTTCAGTGAAACATGACTGAAACGAGGAGTGAACTCGGTTCAGAAATGGACTTTGTCCACTAAGATAGTCTTGGCAATGATTCTTGACTAATAAGAAATGATTCTCTATGATTATGTGTGTATGACAAAAAGTTCCATGTTTTATGTTATGATTATTGGGATTACATTTCACTTCTATGATTTATCCCATGGTATGAAATTATGATTTCTTTTACAGGTTAAGATTTCCAAAATGTTATGTTCATGATGTGATTGCTTTTTCTTTTGTTTACCCTTAATGCGCATTTGAGCTCACCCTTTTGTATGTTTTATTTCCCCAGGTCAGGAAGAAGGTTATTAAGTAGGATATGCCGAAAAGGGACTCTAGATATGATGAAATAAGTGGGAGGCAAAGTAGATGCTTTTTGAACCAGTTGTTTATGTTTCCCAGTTTTAAAGACTCTATACCTATACGGTCCTTTCCTGGTTTTGTTATATGTTGTAATAAGTGTGATTCAATTCTGAAGTAATAATAATGTATGTAAAGTATGTGTCATTATATTTCTTATAAAGATCCCCCAAATTTGAAACGGCCCAGTTAATTAAGGTAGTAGATATGTAAATGTCTTGTTGGTCAACGGGTTTCTCAAAGGGTGATTATTCCTCAGTTAAATTAGTGCAAAACAATACTTCAACTTTTAAAACAAGATTACTGAATTAAACACATACACACACTAACCAAACCTAGCTATCAAAGTGAATGAAAGATTGTTTTATGTTTTATAAATTATAACCAGTGAAAAATAGATAAAACAAAGTATAGAAAAATATAGTGCACAGTAAAATTAAACGAGATGTTTTTTCTCAAGATGAGACTTAATCCTATATACTTGGTGATAACAAACCACCAAGAAGTTTATATTGACAATAAGCTTAATACACAGCCTGTATCGGGCTTTACAACAGTTTTCACAAACTGTCTAGGGTTCACACCCTCTACCATAGTTCTTCATGGGGGAAAAATAGTACAAACCACACATGGTCTCTTCTACAGTTATACGTGGGAAACAAAATGTAAGTGAAGTTTGATGTGAGGATATTTAGTATCCTACATTTCAGGCACATGAGACAGTGTGTGAAATAGATAGACACACACTTCCCATAGATGTAAAAATGAAAGGAACGCAATAGAGATAAGATTATAAGCCTGATTTTAGAAATCTCTATGTGTTTGCAGTTCAGATATTGACTCCTTGGAGTGCAGAATTTGTAGTGCGAGTCTTTCTGTAAAATGTTTCTCCAAAATAGAGTATCAAAACTTCAGGTTCTTTTTTTGAGTGTTCTGCTTCTGGTGTTTATCAAGAGTTGATGAGGCATAGAAGGAAAAAGTGAGTTTGTCCCAAAATGATCTTCTTAATGCTTGTGGATTCACAATGTAAGTGTTGAATGGTTCTTCTCTGATCTATCAAGTAAGCTCCTTTATATGAACATACACGCTTCGTATGCCACACTACTTCACCCACACACTCTTTTTTCATTGGTCTTATCTTTTTGTATTTGAGGTCTGACAATAGGAATGAGTAGATCACGTGCGATATTTCTCATACATCGTAATGTCCCTAGATATGGTCTCCTGATATGTCTATAATCAGCATTAATTAATGTCAGAAGCATTTAATTTATCAAATATGACTATTATAATATTCTTAAGAATTTGACAAAGTGTGGAAGAGTGATCATTGGTAGACTGGTAATAGTAGCCTTCACATCGGTAGGATTCAACAGTATGACCACCAGAAACCTTGAATGGTGGTCTTCAATCAGTGACCTTCAGCGGTAGCCTTACATCGTCGATCTTTCATCGGTGACCTTGCATCGGTGACCTTTTCATCGGTGACCTTGCATCGGTGACCTTGCATCAATGAATTTTTCCTCGGTGACCTTTGCATCGGTGAACTTGCATCGATGACCTTACATTAGTGACCTTTGTATCGGTGACCTTGCATTAGTGACCTTGCATTGGTGACCTTTTCATCGGTGACCATTGCATTAGTGACCTTGCATTGGTAAAATTTGCATCAGTGGACTTTGCATCGGTGACCTTGCATCAGTGACCTTTGCATCAGTGACCTTTTCATTGGTGACCATCGTAGTTAGAAATTTTTCATTGTGAGATTAACCAAGAGAGAAGTGAGATTAAAAGTACATAGTTGTTTCTTTGATATAAACATAATTTTCACATAAGAGATTATCTTGTAAGAGAAACAAGATTCTCTATATAAATAAAACATTATTTGGGATTATCAAAATAGGTGATCCCAACAATTCCCCTAAAAAGGTGAAAAACATTTCTTATCTAAATGAAAAATATTGAAAAAATAATAATGAACATACTCTAAAAAAATTAAATTAAAATTTAAGAAGAAAAATTTTATGAAAAAAATTATAGTGTTCTTAAAAGGGTAAAAATAGAGTTTCCATGAAAATTTATACTATATGGTATAATTATAAATTTTTTGATTAATTATTCTAATAAATCACAATGTGGGAGAGTTTTTTAAATTATTGTAATTAAAATATTTAATAAAATTAGGGTTTATCAACACATACATGTGGAAAAAATAAATAATCACATGAATAAAATTTTTACTTGGTTCACCCACACTATTCTATATCTAATGAAAACATATTAAAGATACGTTGTTATGAAAAATAATAACTACCACATGATTTTGTAATTAAAATCATTTAGAAAACAAAATTCTTATCCTAGGCCCACAACCACATCCTCTTGTCATGAAATTAATTTAAAATAGGTTTACATTAAAGATAATGTTAAAAAATGAGTAGAAATCACAAATATAATAATAAAAAATATTGTAGAAAACATAAATTAGTGTTCTATTTATTTTTATGATCCCCACTTCCTAGTATCTACTGATAATCAGTGTAACACATAAATTAAATAATTTTTTAACAATATAATTGAATAAAAATAAACATTACTCTTTAATACCAAATAATAAATAAATTCCATAAATTATTTTCTGTATGATCCTTCCAAGATATACCAAATAATTTCACTATATTTTTTATCATATTTTATATATATGGTCATATTACATCCTACATATCTTTAAATTAGAAAAAAAATCCCAACCATCAAAAAAATTATATCTTCCTCTTATTCAAATCCATCTATTTCTTTTTTTCAAGTTAATTTGTACAATAAATTTTAAAATAGTTAGTTAATGTATGTTCTAAATACTATAAAACCATCATCATAGTGATATGTAATAATTTATTTTAAATACTATATATTTCATAAATCAATCTATTGTAACATTTATCACTGAAAGAAGGATTGGTTTGATTGTAAGTTTTTATTAAATTTTCTCCTTGATCACTTTGTGATTGATAACTCGTAGCCTGATCTTGATTTAAATTTCTCAAAAAATCATAGCATAATATTCATGAAAAAAATGTGTCATTTTTCTTTTAAACATGACATAACATTTAATTCATTTCCTGATAATGTTCTATATATTATCAACCTATAATCCAATTTTATTGAAAACCTCTTCTTTGATGTGGAAACCTTTTAATAAGGATAATAGATAAAATCTAAATCTGAATCCTCAGGGTGTGATATCATTTATATGAACTGGAAGATATAGTGGCTATAAATTTGGAAAAATAATAAACATTAAGAATTAGAAATCACTTACTTATCATGAAAACAAAAAAATTTATAAAAATTAGATATTACAGATTTAAAAACACCAAAATTACACCATAACCCCATACATGGACATTGATGAAGAACCCATATATATGGTATATAATAGTTTTTATGTGATGGTACCTTTAATTATGAGAAACTTCTATTTATCTAAAACATCACTCATGGATTTATTATTTTACTCAATATGTAATATTTTTCCAAAAAATACTTTCTACATTATTTATCTCAAATCAACTGCGAAATGCTTCAGAAAATCTAAAAAACTTCAAAGAACATTCAATAGAAAAAAAAAATATAATCACATCCTCAAAAGGAATAATTGGTTCCTCTCCTTCAAGGGGTGAATCACCCTGGTTAACTGTTTTCTTACCTCTATCCCCATTCAAGTATTGTACACCACCATTGTTCCTATGAATGTACTATGAAATACAGAGAAACATATGAATTATTTCATTTGGTACTCACATAAATAGGGAAGACAACATTGGTCAACATGGAATATGATGTCTAGGGAAGTGAGGATGAATACATTAATATGAGGAGTGTTATAGAAAACATGTACTACCTTCAAGATCATATGGACTTTTATTTCAGGGGTGGAAAATATTTGTGGGAAAGGTTTGTCTGCATGAAGTATGGGGCGTGTCTGGATGGATTGAAGGAGAATATGCTCAAGGTTATAGGAATTTATCTATCACCAAATATTTATTATTCAACAACACATAAGTTGGATCATGGGTTTTTGATTTCGTAACTTCGAAAAATATTATTGGGTAGGAGATTTTATTGGATTCCTGAGCTATCTAGTGTTGGACATATATTTCTTACAAGCCAGTAAGTTTTAATCCTTTATCAACTCCATCCTTAACCTACAATAACAAGAAGTGTATATGATAATTTTCATCACCTATGATCATAAAAGATTGTATTTTACTAGATCATCATCTTGGAACATGACTGTGTTGGCGTATAGATATTATGTGCATGAAAATTTAAGGCATGATGCATGGGGAAGTAAAATATGGTGCAATGATAACCCTTAAAATGATATATCCTAGTTTGGTGAATCCCAACCAGCATATTCATACTAATGAATGGGTTGGATGAAAAGGGTTCTCCATAATTTCCAAGTGAAATTATTATCTTCTTTCAAGGTAGGATTCAACAACTCACTTTTTTTTTTAATTGATATTGGGAATCCACGGTTTGGTGTGGATTTACTGTTTTCAATGGACTATAAGTGAATTAGATTTCCCGTGATAATTTTCTCCTATCCTGGTTCCATGACACATAGGATAAAATTTATGAGTGGATTTGGAGGTCATTGTTGATGGTACTTAGCTTCTAGAGTATCTTGAACATGCGTAAAAAAATTAAACATGATAAGGTTCCCAATATGCGACTAGTGGTGAGGGTCTTTGATTTGTCCTTGGTGATTAAGCTAGTTCTTCTCCCTAAACATTGGGAGCTCACTCTTTTTGTTTTATTTTCCATAGAAGGTAGGGGTTTCTGTCCTAAAGTTTAGAGGTTTTATTTTTAAGTTATATGTGTGCATTTGATCCCAAACAATATTGTCATCATGTTAAATTTTCATGGTATGAGAATTAATATATATATATATATATATATATATTGGTAAGGGTATAGTTTTAAAGAGACCAATTATGTTATCTTTTTTCTCATCTCTTTATTCAGGAATGGTTAATCCCACATGGTGAAAGGATCTATCATATTCATGGGGAATGAGTTTTGTTTTTATCATGATTTTTCACTTGATAAGGCTAAAAAAGAATCATATATTATCCAATGTTTAGACTAGAAGTATGTCACAATTCCTCGAACATTAATTCATTCATTCTATTACTGTAGATGTTTCTTCAATGGTGGAATTGATTATTCTCACACATAAAGAGAGAGAGAGAAAAGGTGACTGAATTCTTCACATCACGTTCCAATCCATACAACCCATGTATCGTATTATGTGTCCTAATTCCCTAACTCTTTATGCCTACAAAGATCATTCTGATGTAAGATATTTAGTAATTGTTATGGATTAGGTAATTATTGATGGTATTATCTATTCTTTTATATATTTTATTAAATGAATTATATAAATAATGCATTTATTATCAACGAATATAGGATAGAGGGACTAGAAATAATATACATATCATCATTGGTTCATGGATTTATAAGAGAAGCTTGGCTCTTAGGTGATATATATGTCACCACTATAAGAAAAAACTCTTTGGAATATGGTACTGTTAAAATAATGCGTGTATAAAAAGGGTTATTAGTGATTGGTTCTAAAGAATACTGATTATATAAAACAACACATTTTTTCAAACTATTTGTAGCTTCTTCATATGAATAATTCAAGGCCTACCCATCTACTACAGGTCTTTAAAAATCCTTTCTAGAACTAGTGGTGATATTAGAGATAGTTGGGTCTAGAAATTGAGAAAATTTATTATCCTATATTTTAAGGCCCTTTGATCCTATTTAGAACTAAAATATTCATGATCAAAAGTGTAGTCCCCTAATATTTTGTAAACTATTTTTCTAAATTTATTTAATCTTTTTGATATTTTTCATTTAACACAACACTAAATATAGCTTTCGTTATATGAAACCACAAAGTGTTGATTGAATTTTATGAAATAACATGTGAATATTTCACAAAAAGAATAAAATATATTATCTTTTGATACACTCAACATAATGTTTGGATTTTATTAAACATAATACAGAGTCCCTATGATAACTTTTGTTAAATGTAAGACTGACTTTTACCAAAATATAGTATATTATTATTATTAATAATATATAATTATTACTACAACAAATATATTGAGATATAATTTATGAATAAGAATAACTGAATTAGGAAAATAATTTTTACACATGTTTATAAAATTAGTCATTTTGTTTCCAATTAGTATAATATAATTAAATTACTATTTTAAAATAAAGATATTACTTTTCTAAGAAAATTGTTTTTATGTGTCAAATTTTTAATCTCAATAAATTAAATAAACCAAATTTTAATACAAAAATTTATGTGTTATATATTCATTAAATATTTTTGATACTCATCTAATATATTTGATAGGGATAACATCAGAATAAATCCAATATCACAAATAAAAATATTTATTTTTATAAAAGGTAATTTTACAAACATTTAATGGGGAACATATTGTAAATATAATTTTTGAAAATAATAATTTTTATTTGAAAAAATAAAAAAATAATTTTTAATAGTGGTATATAAATTTACATTGGGTAAATGTTTTGATATTTCTCAGATAATTTTCATATTTTGATGAACAATGAAAAACACTGAATTTTAATTTAAAACTGATTTTTCTTCTAAAATAATTATACAGTTAAATTTAATTCTATTTTATTTTTGAAGTTAAATTAGATAAATATTACATAAATTAAATCAATTTAGGTAATTGGAACTGATCTCACATTCAAATTGGATATAAAATCATTTCATTCAGTTTACAATTTTTACCATTAAACCCCACTTTGTCGTACCATATGTGGGATTAATTTTAAATTACTTTCTACTAAAAATGTGATTATAAAAAGGAAAAATTATTCCATATTTTTAATAATAATAATTCATATTTTTTGATAAGGTAAAATTAGTTTATGAAAAAAAATAGTGAATGTGATTAAAATTAATAAAAATGATTTGGTAAAAAATTATCATTAAAATAGACTAAACTTTAAAAAAATGGACAAAATGACTTATTATATTGTCTAAAATCCATTATATATTAATATTTCAACCCTATCCTACGTTTTATCTAATTGTTCTCATTAATTGTGAAACTTTTCAATGGAAGAATGTGGATGGAATTCCCTTTTTCAAACTTTACAGGAATATGAATCCTCCTCCACTATAAAAAGGCACTCACCCCTCCCACTTATTAATATCTATCCAGACATTTTTATCACTGAAAATAAACTAACATAATATCTCAACATCCCTACCCTTATAATATAAACCACACATTGGGTAGAAAGGGATCCAAGGAAATCCTTTAGTGATAAAAAAGGAGTTCCCCGAAATAGAGGTAACGTACGTCAATGATCACTTTAGTTTTATTTAACTATCCACTCATTAAATTTTCATAAATCAGTGATTATATAATAAAACTAGTACATTCAATATACATATAGTTTTTATTATATATTTTCAACCTTCACACAGACAAACTTTTTTCTAATGGTTAATGAACTTAACATTCATAAGTACTGGGAACTACCGCATCACGAAATGATGTTGTTCATATTTATTTTACCACATATAATGGTTGTTAATTAGGATGAAAACTATGTTTATATAATATATATATGATATTTATTATGTATTTATTTTTATGGTACTATTATATAAAATAATCCATCATGATTTCCATTTTTTTAAACGATAACTTTGGGGATGTGTGGACTACTACCTCTTCAAAGTGTTGTGATTTTTTCACAATTTACATGGAACGTAGAAAGGATAGTTTACTGAAACTATATGATATATATAAAATAATAATTCTACTAGAATAATATTATATATTTACGTTTATTTCATTTTATTTCTTTCAAATCAATACTATAAGAAAATAGAAACAATAGTAATGCGTACAGATGACCTACAGTCTCCATGAATGGTGTATTTCATTTTATAATTATATAATTCATAGATTATTATAAATAAAAATATCATGGTTATAAATTATATTTATATAATATTTTATGTTTCGGAAATGATTATATATTTATGAGAACGAAATATATAACAAATTAAGAAACATGCAAAAAAAACAAGGCATATATTACCCAAAACATAACCTTGACCTAGAAGTGTTAAAAAGTGGGTGATATAAATCTATAAATGGTGTTATATATAAGAATAAGGTTTAGTGTTATATTTATAATAAACCTAAATTTATTATACATTATTTTTGAATGAGTGTGATGAGATTCAAGACATAAGGTAAGGGTTTTTCTCTTCCCACTCTTTATATCCATGAGATACATTCCATGTCCACCACTCTCTTATTTTGTGTATTATATAAACTCCATATGAATTCATCATATAATTATTATACTTAAATTTATGGGTATTTACATATACATTTTGTTATATTTATTTCATGGGGTTAGTGTTTCAAAAGTTAAAAAATATGTAAAGTAATTTTGTCTCAATTTCCATTCTTTGATATACGTGCCATATTATGAAACGATATTTTTATATGGGGTGTATATACTTCCATTTGACATGTTATATTCTTAATATCATTAATTTAATTATATTTTTTATTCATTTAAATTTATTCTTCCCCAGGGATTATGATCCAATGTTACCAAAGTGGTAACAGTTTATTACTACAATCTCTTCATTTATCGGGATTATTTATGATTATACTTTCATTGATGAAATCATATGATCGATATCTCAAGAAAAATAATGACCTTTATTTTCCTCTATATTTATATGATATCTCCATGTATTAGTATCATTTCCCAACTCATTGGTATTTTTTATAATTTTGAAAATGTTTTTATGAATATCTAACAATATTTCTCCATTAGGTCATAGATCTGTGCTTTTCAAAAACATGTTTTCCAAAACATTTTTTCAGAAATATTCTAAAATTATATTGTGATGTTTAAAGGAAATTTTTACCCATGTTTTTTGTTTTTTTAAATAGTTTTAAAATTAAATTTATTATATTTTTTTATCAAGGCACATTTCTAAACTCTTAAGGTGTAAAAGGGATGTTCGGCATGTACAGCCTTACCCACCACCATGATCATCATTTCCCTGAAGCCTCCATTATAAGTTTACATGGTTATTTTTAAAGCCCAGTTTTTCCTAATAATACATAATTTTTATTTTTTTTATTTCTTTTCAATGAAAAAGTGTTTGAAAAAAAATTTACTTTTAAAATGTGTTTTAATTTATTTCCGAACGTTACATTATATTTTTTCAAAAGGTTGTTTTAAAATAAATGGATTTCAATTATTTAAATATTTTATCATATATTTTCAAACCAATTTTCTTGAAAAAGGTTTCTCAAAATGATTTGAAGACATATTTTGAGGTTTTCAAAAAGTTTCTGAAAGAAAAATATTTTCAAAATATTTTCAAGCTTCTTTTGTAAGTCTTCAGAAATATTTTAAAAGAAAAAGGTTTTCAAAATTCATTAAGTTTTAAAAAACGTTTTTGAATAGTGGATAATATATTTTCCTGAAGAAATTTTTTAAATGAAATTGTAAATATTTATTTATAATAAATGGATTTTAAAATGAATTTATAAAAATTATTTTTCAATAAAATGCAATTTTTCGTAAGAAATTTTTCATGTGATCCTTCAACATCATTCTCCAAATAAGATGACATACTTTTATATAGTGTATTCTTTACTAGGGTTATTATTCATGAATGTAATTCATATTATTTTTGTAATGGTTTATGTGTTGATTGAATGATGGTTATGAAACTTTTTTCTCTTTCACGAGTTATATGCTTATAAAACCAGATTATTTCCACAATTTATGCCCTGATGAAATGATTATGAGACCAAACTATATTTCCACATGTTATGATATGATTATATGTTTATGAAACCCATGTCATTTCATGGGTTATGAATTGACTTTTTATTATCTTGTGGCAAATGTATATTTGATTTCATTATGAGATGGGTGGGACCTATGTCACCCTCCAATGCCTGGTTAAAGAATTATATCTCATGGGATAATGATGGGAATAAGGTTGATGATCATGTTCCTCTATAGATGATGGGGTAACCAGATCCACTATAATAGGTGGGGAAACCTGATCTCTTCAATGGAAATGACAATGACTAGGGATGGTGGTGTGTCCCTATTAGTAGGTGTAGTCCCCATAAAGTGACCTGATATGTTATTAGAAACGAGACTTTAATTATAGGTAATTATATTATATTTTTTGTGTTTTATAGAAATTAATTTTCTTATTTCTTATATATACTCACATTGTTCTTAACTTTTATTTTTTTATGATTTGATGTCTTGTGTACTACTAATATTTATGACATTCCTCGTGATTATGATATTTTTATTAATGGTTATGAAGAATGATTTTATGTAAGATTAACAAAGGGGAACATCCTTACAGAATATGTTTAACAACTTTTAGAAAATTTGAATAGTTTGTTCAACATTTCCAAATATAATAAACTATTATGGTCCTCAGCCATCTATTTTTTTAATATGCCAAATATTCATCTAAAATGATTTAATATCTATTTATGTTTAGCATAGGTATCTATAGTTGGAATTATAGGAATGGTTTAATCATACTTTGGAAACTTGGATGATAAGAATTTTGTGATATACCTACTGATATTTATAAGAATATTTCTAGGGTTGAGTCTAAGTTTGTGTCTGAATATGAGTTAATGTTTAGTATAATTTCTTGGAATTTTGGTAATGGATAGAGTGAGTGGTTTCCTAAAAATGCATCTCTATATGGATAATAAAATTGATGTGGATCTTGAATAAATGTATATAGGGGGAACAAACTAGAAAACACCATGTTGAGCTAGACTCAATGAGAAACTGGTGAACGACTTTTGGCCTTACTAAGCTCTATCTTTGATACACCTAAGGGATATGTTTTGTGAATTAACAAAATCTTTATGACCCATCATGATGGATTTAAATTAAATATAAATATGAATAAACTGGGAAAAACCTAATGTGTCATAGATTAAATAATTAGGTGTCATGATTTAGAAATCCTATAAGATATTTTTCCTAATTATAGGTTTTCAGTTATGATGACTATTTATCACACTATGATTTCTAGTTTTAGTCAATGGTAGGGACCAAAATGAACTTGGTTAATGTTGAATGTAACTAAATGTTTTTGTTGAGAAGTCAAATTGGATGATCATTAGAGAGAAGTACATTATGATCAAGATGAATCGGTATTTATGAAACGTGATTAGAAATGTTTACCATAATAAACCATCAGACTCACCAAGGAAGAGAAGGAAAGAGTTTTAAAATAATTCTGATAATGGAGACCTCAATGTAAAGAAGATTGTGTTTACTGTAAGTAAATAATAGGGGAAGAAACACCCAAGTGAATGTCTCAGGGGAACGTGATGATTTTTTATTGTGGAAAATAAATACAAAAATCATGTAATTAAAAAGGTAAAATGAACAGTTAAGTTAACATAATATAAGGAAATATTGGACTCCCTAAGGTATTATCAATAATTGAATATTTTATGTGTGGAATGCATGGGAATTATGAAAACTAATGTCCTAAGAGGAAAGATCTCAAAGGGATTCAAAATTGTGGTATTAGTTATGGTTACATTGCCGATAGTGGTGACAGTAAAAATGAAATGTGAAATAAAGGAGGTATTATGTAATGGGATGAGGTAGACTTGTTAATTTATTACTGATTAATTAGGATAATCAAATGGTTTATGTATTTGGATTCATAAATTATGAATGGGGACTTAAATTAAGATTGTTCACTTTATGATTTATTGGATATGGATTTACAAGAACATGTTGAATAGTTATGATTGACTAGAAAGGTGATTTAATGTCAAGGTTATATTTAGAGGAAATACTATATTATGGGATATAAAACAAATAATATGTTCATAATGTGGAGATAATGGTGTTTGGATAATGATATGTTGGATATGAATAAGTAAATTTGACGGTACTAATTACCTCATAAATAATAATGGATTTGTTAATTAATAAGTCTTTCTATCATGGATGGAGTTTACAAAATTTTCTACTTATGTATTATATACTATAAACTTTGAAATAAGGAAAAAAATTTGTTTACAGTAATTATTTATTATAATTCAAGTGATTACCATGTTGATATTGAATACATGTTGAAGGTATTTAGTTGATTGGTATATGAAAAATAAGATCTACTTTACAATACATGGGGGATTAATTTTAATATTATTTAGTGACATTATTTGTAAATTTTTGGGATTTCATCTTTGGTATGGGTTACATGTTTAACAATTTATGGAATTGTTTATGTCAAACATCGGATGAGTTTTTAGATATAAAATTATTATCTCACCATATGAGTATTTAATCATTTTTGAAAACCTATTCTAACCATTTTTTGTGTGATAAAAATGATATATTTAATGAATTATCATTATATTTATGTATATCATGATTTTATTGTTCCATGGGAAAGAAGAATTCAACTTTATTCCTTGGAGTAAGAGATGAAGTTAGAATTGATCATGTCTCAAACAAAGGGTTTTATTGTGATAATAGAATGTAATAAAATAAAGAAAGTATATATTCCTGTGAAATATAATCAACATTAGGAAAAATATCCTTGAAAACAAATAGGTTATTCTAGTACCTTCTTTTCTAGTGAATCAAAAGGCCCCTTAGATCATCGTAGATTTATAGATTCCTAACTGTGAACATTCTCATATACATATTCTCTAACACTCTCTATCAAAACCTAATAAAAAAATTTATCTTAAATTTCCATGTTTTCACTTCTCAGCTATGTTCTTATATGTTGGAAACTAGTTATGAGATATTTTGGGTCACTATTATGGTTATAACTGTCCCTTTTTAATGTATGTTTTATTATTCATTTTTATGATGTGAGTGTCTATGAAAAGAACCTTCAAATATTAAGACATTTATAACACCATAGAATTTTGGGCAATAAATTCCATTTAAGGTGGGTAGAATATTACACCATGATATTTTTCAAATTATTATTTTTGAATTAAATTAATCTTTTTAAATTTTTCATTTCATGAAACACTAAATATAGCTTTTTCTATACGAAATCACTAAGTGTGTCTTGCATTATACACAACACCAATCCTATTTTTTTATACACAAAACTTATATTACTCTTTGGTATATAAAACAATATGATTTTCTTGTATTACACACAATACTAAGTCCCATTGATACCTTACATTACACACAAGACTATTTTTACCAAACTAAAATATACTATTAATATTTTTTTAAAATATTATTATAAATACCACATAACAATTAGAATGGAAGCTATGAATAAAAATAAATAAAGATGGAAACTAATACTTAAAAATGTTTATTGAATGAATCATTTTTCTATTAATTACTAGAATTTAATAAAAGAACTATTTGAAAATATATAAATTAGTTTTCTAGGAAAACTATTTTTCTATGTACAAAAGCAATTTTATATTAATAAATCAATTAAACCAAAATTTATTAAAAAAATTTATGTATTATATATTCTAAAAATATTTTTGATACACATATAATAGATTTTATTATCCTAAGAGAAGAATAAATGAAATATTATTAATAAAAACCATATTTCTATAAAAGGTAATTTTATGGCCATTTAATGGTGAAAAAATTTTAAATATAATTTTTGATTTTTTTTGAAAAACTAATATTCATATTTTAAATCATGATTTTAAAAATCAGTTTGTGATAGGTTTTTTTATATTTTATAAAATTATCAAATTTTGAAGAATAGTGGGAAATAATGAATTTTAATTCAAAACTGCCATATCTTCTAATTTATTTATATAGTTAAATTATATATTAATTTTTTTCAAAATGTAATTAGGTAAATTTTATATCAATTAATATAATTTAGTTCATCATAACCAATTTCATATTAAAATTGGATATAAAACCATTTCAAACCATTGAATATTGTTACTTTAAAAACTTACTTTGTCGTCTCATCTGAAAGATTAATTCTAATTTAATTTCTCCCACTTATGTAATTATATTTTGAAAAAATGTATTAAATGATTGTAATTATAATATTTTATAATGTTTAAAATGTTAAAATTTGTTTCTTACAAAATATATTAATGAAATTGATTAAAATTAATTACAGCGATTAAGAGAATAATTAGCTCAACAACGAACTAAACCTTAAAAATAAGGGGAAAATAACCAGTAAATTTTTAAAAAATACATTATATGTTCATATTTATAACCTATAATACATTTTATCTAATTTTTATCATTATATTAAATATTTTTCAGAGTAAAAAGTATGTTGGAATTCCCTTTTCAAAAATTTACAAGAATGTCACCCCTCCTCCACTATATAAAAGAACTCAACCCTCATACTTATTAACACATATCAAACAATTTTTCTCACCAAATATATTCTAAAATAATCTCTCAAAGACCATCCACTCATCCGAAAATACAATATTTGGGTATAAAGGGATCAAAGTATGTTCTTCTGTGAAAACAAAAATGAGTTACTTGAAAAGGAGGTCACATTCTACAACGATCACTTTAGTTTTATTTCACTCCCCACTCCTTCAATTATATTTATTTCATGATTATATAATAACACATTAATCAATTATATACATATATTATTTTATTATCTATAGTCTTCCATCACTTACACACACTTCCATCTAATTGGTAATAAACTTACCATTTTTGTGTATGAAGAACTATCGCATCACGAAATGATGTTGTTTGTTTTTCGTTTTCCACATCTCATGGTTGAGAATTATGATGGAAACTAAGTATTTATATGATAAATTTGATATTTATTATTTCTTTTTTTATTCTGGGATAATTATATAAAACATACCTTCATTCATTCCATTTTTTGTACTAATAATAACTTCGTTAGTGGACGTGTGGTCTACCACCTCCTCATTACGGTGTGATTCATTCACACATTTCATTAAATGTATTAAAGATGGTTTTAGTGAAATTATATGATATATATGAAATAATAATTCTAATATAATGACATCATATATATATATACATGTGTTTTATTTACTTTCTTTCATTTAATACGATAAGAAATTGGAAACAACGTTCATGTGATTATAAGACACACCATCTTTATGAATGGTTTATTTCATTTTATATTTATATCATTCATATATTGATATAAATAAATATATAATAAGTATAAATAATATTGATATCATGTTTTCCATTCATTAAATCAAGATATAAGTATGAGGATCAAAATATAAAAAATAAAGACACATGCGAAAAACAAAAAGGATATCCAATGAAATGTAACATTATCCTGGAAGTGTTAAAAAGAAGGTACTATAAATACATATATTGTTTTATATATATTAATATTTTTATGTGTAGGATTTATAAAAAAATTATATTTATTATACATGAGGTTGAAAAAATTACAATGAGATTCAAGACATAAGGTGAGGGTTTTTCTCAGTTCACTTTTCAAATATGTGAGATACATGTCATGTTCCCCACTCATTTATTTTTTGTGGTATATATAATACCAATTAATGTATTATTTTATACATATAATTAATTATATTGGTATTGAAATAACCACATCATAATATTTTTTCTCATAGGGATTATGGTTCAAAAGTTACAAAATCTGTAATGTAATTTTGTATCAATTTTCCATATTTGAGATACATGATGTGTAATGCACACATATTTTTATATGTAGTGTATATAAATCAATATGAAATTTGATATCATGAGTATACATACATTAATTATATTTTAAGAATCATTAAATTTCATTATTTCATGAGGAATATCACTCAAACTTACCAATATGGTAACAGTTTAATTCTACAATCTCTTCATCAATCAGGATTTTTTATGAGTATGCTTCCATTTATGAAATACTATGATCCACAACTCAATAAAACTAATTAAATTTATTATCCTATATATATACATGATATATTCATGTTTTATTACATTTTCTCACTATTTGAAACTTAATATAATTAACATTTGTTTTTGGAAAATCAGTCATTATTTCTTCTATCGGTTTAAAATCATTATTCTTTAAAAACTAGTTCTCTAAAAACATGCTTTCAAGAAAAAAAATAAAATTATCTTATGATATTTAAATTAATGTTTATCCATGTTTTAACTTTTTAAACATGATTTTTAATGTAATATTCTTTTCTTTTTTGGATCAAGGCACTTTTCTAAACTTATATGGTGAAAAAAAATATTTTGATTATATAGAATTTCTAGACATTATGAACTTCATTATATTAAATATTACTTTGTATGTTTAAAAGGTTATTTTTATATAAATATTTTTCATAATGTTTAAGAATTTTGTTTAATTTAATGTGGTTTTCATAGTTTTTTTTTCAAAATTGATTTGTATTTAAAATGTTTTTAAATGAGTTTCAAAGCTCACGTTATATTTTTTCAAAAGGTTATTTTAAATGTAAAGGAGTTAAATTATTTCAATATTTAATTATATTTTTTCAAAATTCATTTTCTAGAAAAAGGGCTCTCAAAATTATTTCGAGACTGATTTCTCAATTTTCACACTATTTTCAAAGAAAATGGATTTCAAAACATTTTCAAGATTTAGTAATAGTTTCCAAATCTATTATAAATGAAAAAGTTTTTCAAAATTATTTATGTTTTTAAATTATTTTTTCATAGTGGAAAATATATTTTCCTTATGATATGTGTTAAAGGAAATTGTAAATATTTATTTATAAGAAAAATATTTTGAAAATATTTTAGAAAAATTATTTTCAAAGAATTGTTAGTTTCTTTATGAAATGTTTCATTTCATATTTCAATATCATTATCCTTATAAGATGACATACTTTGTTATATTTTATGCATTTCTGGGGATATAATTCAAGAATACCATTCATATTCTTTATTCAATGTTTTATTTTTAATGGAATGATGGTTATGAAACATGTTTCTATTTCATGGGTTATATGCTTAAAAACCCCACCTCTTTTTGAAACACCCCAAGCTTCCATGGTATGCTTCCCTTTGAATAATACAATAGAGTGTGTTGTACGCAACTTCGAGTTCTAACACACACCACAACCAATCAAACTATCTGTTATGAATAGTAATACCCACTTTTTTGAAATTTTATAAATTTTATCTTTCAAAATGGACTTCATTTTTGGATTCAGGGTATCGAAATTAGCCTAGGGTAAATTTTTGGTATTATTTAGAAAACATTCAATTTTTTATGAATAGTGAAAGACACTAAACATTAATTAAAAACAAATTTTTTAATCGAAATAATTAATGGTGATAAATTATGCATTTTAGTGGTTTTATAGTATAATTAGAAAATATTTTTACCATTTTATCAAATTTTGGTCATTGGATGTAATTTTTCATTTAAACTGGACATAAGCAAGTGTAAATCTTTTGATAGTTATTATTTCTTAAAAACATGCTTTTTGTTTTAACAACATGAATTAATTTTAAATTAATTTCTTCCCCTTATGTGTTTTGAACATAGAAAAATAGATTCCATATTTAGAATCTGGAGGTCCAAATTGTGTAAATAGGTAGCTTTTATTTCTAGGCATTTTGAATAATTACTTCGGTAAATATTTTATTTACCATGGTTAAAGGGTAAGTCCGGTAAATAAGGGTATGAAATAATATTATAATAATAGTAAATTACCCTAACCCATCTCCTAACCCAATTGGATGATACATTTCTGACCATGGGAATCTTTGGGTCGACTTTGGGACCCCATAGATCCACTAGTAAGTGATAATGACACTTTATATTAATTAAGTTAAAGTAAATACAAAAATGACATAAGCATATATCTTTTAGTAAAACAATTTTGAAATACGGTTAAACATATGATAAATTCGACTATAAATATTCATCAGAAAGATAAAAATATTTACTAAATAATGGTATTTTATTTATAATTTTTAGACATTGAATAATTAAATTTATATATAACACAATAGTGATGCAGTATTTGTCTTATTAATGAATGAATCAAATAAATGTTATTATAAATGTTAAAATAAATATAATTTGAAAGTTTTTGTAAGATCCTAGTTTTTTGAAGGGTATTTTTTCATTATGTTTTGGTTGAATACCTTGTTCAAGGTTTCATGGGATGTCTTCTGAAAGTATGAGAGGCCTTGGGAGTGCTTCAGGGGCTCATTTCATGGAAGAAAGGAAGGTCGGGCAAGACAGGGCAGGGCACATGACCTGCACACAGCCAGGGAAAACCATGTGGCCTGCCCAGGTAAACTGTGCAACCCTTCTCCTCCGGGTAGTAGCATGCGCACGGTTTGCGCATGGTTTGTCAAACGGTGCGGCTAAACCGTGCATCCTTTTAATGTTGGAAAACATTACAAGTTTTCCACTCCGAGATTTTAAACCCCAACTCGGGATTTTCCTCCATTCACCCCCTCTCAACCCTAGTGACGAAATTGGCCAACTCAAGCTTCCCAAGGGTGGTTCTCCTTCGATTCATGGCCATTTATATCACCTTTGGTTCCATATCGAAGCTCTGGGTAAGGCTAATCCCATCCTTGCTTTTCCTTTTGGTTTAGGGTTTGTATCTTCTCTCCCTCTTATTCTGAAGCTCTAAAACCCTATCTTTTGGGTGAGTTTTAGGTTGAAGCTCCAAGGGTTGGTTGGATCGAGGTATAAGGACTCGATTGAGAGTGCGTTAAACCACAATTTTGAGGTAGGTGGTCTATAAGTTATATCCCATGGTTATTTGGGTATTTGTGCATGTTTATTGTGTTCTTGTTTCCCCTTGGTTGTGTTTTTAATAACCTTGTAATGTTTGGTAATAATGATGTTTGAAATGGAAAATGGGAACCCTCATGATCTTCGTGGGATGTGTTGGGATTGACTTGACATAATTTAGGGCCATCCATGGGATGCACCAGCTTTCTTGGACATAGGGATTGTTATTAAACAGTTGTCCTTGTTGTAATAAATGGTATATCCCTTAACAAATATGTTGGAATGATTCGTTGAACATGTAATAGAAGTTAGGTGATGCTCCTAGACTTGTCAATAACCTAAGGGTTAATTGGAATGGGTTGAATGGTTGATTCATGGGAATAATGAACGGGTCAAATGGGTTAATGTGTAAACTGATTAAAGAACATAATGGGATGAATTATGGGACTAGTGTTGAATGCTTAGTGATATAGGCATAACACATGGGAACGTGGTGAACGGTTAAATGATGTGAAATGGTAATGTGTTAATGGGTTAAGGCATGATGTGAATTCTCATGTGGTTTGTTGTGAATTGGTTGTACATGGGGCAATGGTATGGATGATTGATGGTTACTTATATATATAAGCATATTAACATGGCTTGGTAGAGTAGGGTATGACTTGAGGGTCTACGCCCATAGGTCGAGTGAATACAGATGCTCTAAACTCCACCCTAAATGCACGGGTTAGGAATGAGGACTGATGATCTATTCTCCTCACGGTTGCATCCACCCGGACTGAGGCTTCGAGGTGAGAATATGGTTTCTATGAGGTATCCACTCAGACTGAGGCTTTGAGGTGCGAATATGGTTTCTAAGAGGGAGTTAGTCCTAGTGAGATAGGATAACGATGTTTATACCCTCTTTCATGTGATTGTTGTCCTTAGACCCATGTAACATAATGTATGTGATTAACCCATGGAAATGTGATGAATTGGTAAGTGATGATAATTGGTGGGTAATGAATTGTAATGGAAGTGGAAATGGCTTTGTCCCTAAACTTGTTAATGGAACCTCAAGTAATTACTTGGTAATTATCATTCATATTCCTTTCGCATGCACTACATGTTTATACTAGATATTTTGTAGACATCGTTGGTGGTGGCCAACTGAGTTATACTCACACCCTACTCGGGCCGTCATTGGGTACCTGAGTAGACTTCATGTTTGCAGGTCAGTAGAAGGGAAAGGGTCCTTGCTAGATAGTGAGTGGACATGGGTAGCACTTGGTGGAGGATCCAGACCTGGAGTCGGGGCCATTTTGGGGATTTTAGTCGTTGTCTTTATTTTGGGTTTTGTTCACTCTTGCACTTGTACTATGACATGGAATGTTTATTGTTTGAAATGGTTGTTATATGTGTTACTTGTTTATTGGTTACTGTTTCCGATATTTGGTTTATTTCTATTGCGTCTTACTCTGATAAAAAGGGGGTATAGTCTCCCCACTTGACTCCATAGACCCCCGCTGCTAGTCGGCAGCCTTTGGCGTATGGGGAGGCGCGCTTAAGGTCATGTAACCACGCAGCTCGGAGCACAGGTTTAGTGGCTTCCAGGTTAGGGATGTTACAAAGTGGTATTAGAGGATGTCTTTCTTCTCCTTCTTAGAGGTCTTTTTATTTGGGATAGGTTTCCAAGGGTTAATATGTGTCAGGCCTTGGTAATGAGATCATGATTGGGAGTAGCTAACACATGCAAGAGGTAAAACCCAAGTCACCCTGGGTGGGAAATGTTGTTCTTGGATTTGTGTTGTTACAGTTGAGGATATTTCACTGTTGGGTGATGCACATGTGGTTTGATGTGACTATTTTATGATATTTGGCTCGTGGCCTTAACAACATAAGGATTTTCATTCATGCATCATTGTAGGACCCTAGGGAGATAGGTGGCATGCATCGTGTTAGGCACACACACGTGATGGGTGTGTGAGGCAGGAAGGTAGGGTGCATCATTCATTTCATGAAACCAAGAAATGATGAGAAGAATGAAATGAAAACAAGTGTGTAAATGATGTTTAATGTAATACAAGGGTTTGAAATGAAGTGGAAAATGTTTTTGTAAAATGTTGGGTGAGTTTGGTGGTAGTGCATGGTTTTTTACCCCATGTAGACCATGGCCCGCAGTAGGGATGGTGGGGGAGGTAAATTTGAGGTGCTAATGTTGTTGAATTATCATATAAAAATGGATTTTTGTATCTATTAAAGAGATTTTTGATGATGTCGTGAAATTTTTATGGTATGCATGTTAAATCTCGTGCATGGTAATGTAGAGAGATTCCACCACGATGTCGATTATTGGTTGGTCAATGGGAGGATGTTGTTGAGAACACTCCTATGGTAGAAGAGCACGAAAATGTGGAGATCAATGAAGGTAGAGAAGAAAAGTTCCGAGAGAACTTGGCTCGCCTTATGCAAATGATGGATTGGGACCCAGGGTGGGTTGCACTGAGTATGTTTGAGCTGGCCAGGGATTTCTAGCAACAGCACCCTCCGACCTTCACTGGAGAGGGTGGGCCAGAGCTAGTGGAGATTTGGTTAGAGTCTGTCTAGATGATACTGGATCACCTGAAGACCCCTGTTGAAAAGCAAGTAAATCTAGCCATTTACATGTTGCGGGGCCAGGCAAGGCATTTGTGGGACATTCAGGCTCAGACCGAGCAGGCAGAGGGGATGTTGTGGAACGTTTTCCAAGTGATGTTTCAGGAGCATTTTTACCCAAATACATTGATGCAGGAGTGGGTTGCAGAGTTTATGAGCCTAACTCAAGGATCGCTATTGGTGATGGACTATTCTAGTCGCTTCACTAATTTTCGATGCTTCATCCCAGTGTTAGTCGGGGATGAGGCAGCGATAGAAAGGTGTTTCCAGGATGGGTTGAGACATGAGATCAGGTCTCAAGTAAATATCTTCCGCTTGAAGAGGTTTGCAGAGGTGATGGATCAGGCACTCATGCTTGAAGGGAACCTAAAGGGAGCTTCAGGTGGTGGGCTAGTCGTGCCAGCTGGGCAGACAAGTGGTGCATCTTCCGAAGGTCAGAACCATCGTTTGAAAAGTTTCCAGCAAGGTGGTCAGAAGAGAGGGTCAGCCTCTCAGAGTGGGAATCAGGTGTTTTTTTATCAGTATGGTAGGCCAGGGCATATGCGTGGTCAGTTTCCTCGAACTCCAGTAGAGTGTCGTTCATGTGGAAGGATGGGGCATGTGCAGAGGTTCTATAGGAACCCTTGGCAGACGGGTGAGCATGATGATGAGAAGCAGTTGCTGGGTACGGGAAGGGGATCAGTTGCCCCATATCAGGAAGGCAGTTGGAGCTCCACGGGCCGTAATGGCAGGGGTGGTGGACATGGAACTCCAGGGCAAGATCGCTCATGCCAGCAGGGCAGTACAACGCAGGGTGTTCAGGATGGAGCCCAGGGTATAGGGGTAGGTCAGCTTCAGGCAGTTCAGTTTGTGCCTGGTGATGGCGAGGCCAGACCGTCGACTGTTCGAGGTACTATCCTTGTAGCTTCTAAATTTTCTAGTGCATTGTTTGACACATGTGCCACACACTCTTTTGTTTTTTCTCAACTTGTGGTAGTTCTGGGTTTACCTATGAAGGGGGTGTGTGGATTTATGTCAATTTACACTCCGTTGGGTGTGCGGGTTGAGGATATCAAGCTGTGCAAGGGATGTGCCTTGGAAGTTGGTGGGTATCGTTTTCTGTGGTACTTGTTCATTCTCGAGATGTCAGGGTTTGAACTAATCTTGGGAATGGATTGGTTGGTGTTGTATCGGGTGCACATAGACTGTTATCATTGTAGAGTATCATTCAAGTCTCTTGAGGGTGACACTTATGTCCACTGTGGAGAGTGGGATGTTCGAGCAGGTCGTGCGGGGTTGTTTTGTCAACAGATGAGTGGACTAACGACTCAAGTGGCATTTCTCAAGCTTGATGATGATGAGGGAGGGAAAAAATCTAATTTTCCTCCCGTGTTCAATCGGTTTCAGGATGTGTTTCCTGAGTATTTCTCGGGGTTACCACTCGAGAGGGATATCAAGCTTACGATTGAGTTGCTGCCAGGAGAGGAGGCAGTTTCTTTTCCACCATACCGAATGGCACTGACAAAACTCCAAGAACTGAAATTTAAGCTTGAGGAGTTGGAGCATAAGGGGTTTATTCGTCCTAGTACATCTCCTTGGGGATCTCCTGTTATTTTTGCAAAGAAGGCCGATGGGTCGTTGAGGCTGTGTGTTGACTATCGAAAGTTGAATCAGATGACTGTGAAAAATCAGTACCCTCTTCCTATAATTGATGACCTGTTTTATCAATTGAGGGATACATCGGTGTTTTCTACGATTGATCTGAGGTCAGGGTATTACCAGATGAGGGTAAGGCCTTCTGACATACCGCAGACAGCTTCCCGGAGTTATTACGAGTTGTTTGAGTTTGTGGTGATGCCTTTCGGCTTTACCAACACACTGGTGGTGTTTATGGCTTTGATGAACCGAATCTTTCATCTATATCTAGATCGGTTTGTGGTTTTCTTTGTTGAAGATATATTAGTGTACTTGAAAACTCATGACGATCATTTCCAACATCTTAACATCGTCTTGGGAACGCTAAGAGAGCATCGACTATATGCCAAGCTATCAAAGTGTCAATTCTGGATAGGTGAGGTGCATTTTCTAGGTCACATCATCTCGAAGGCAGGTGTGATAGTGGATCCAGAGAAAGTGCAGGCAGTTGTATCTAGGGAGAATCCCAAGAGTGTTTCTGATGTTCGGAGTTTTCTGGGTTTGGTCGGGTATTACCGAAGGTTCATTCAGGATTTCTCTCGCTGGTCTGCACCACCCTCGGGCTTGACCAAGAAAGGAATCAGGTTCGAGTGGTCTGAGGATTGTGATAACGCCTTCCATGAGATGAAGAAGCGGTTGAAGACCACACCTATCTTGATCTCACCTGATCCTGGTAAGAAGTACATCGTGTTTTGTGATGCGTCCAGAGTCGGACATGGGGATGTGTTGATGCAGGATCAGCGGGTTGTGGCTTATGGGTCAAGGCAGTTGAGACCCCATGAGCAGAACTATCCCACTCATGACCTTGAGTTGGCTGCAGTGGGGTATGCCTTGAAGTGCTGGAGGCACTATATGTTGGGATAATGGTTTACTGTGTTTACCGATAATAAGAGTTTAAAGTACATCTTCTCACAGTGGGATCTAAATCTTCGGCAACGAAGATGGGATGAATATCTCTAGTATTTTGACTTAAGTTGGTGTACACGCTAGGAAATAAAAACAGTGTTAATGATCCTCTGAGCAGGAAGGTTCATAATCAGGTGGTTCAGGAGTCCAACACCGAGTGGAAGGTGATGGATTTGTTTGCAGAGATGCACCTAGAGGTGCATGAGGATAATGGTCAAGTCACTCTTGCTTCACTAATGATGGAGTCAACTCTTTTGAGTTGAGTTAAGGAAGGTCAGCTTGATGATCCTGAGTGTTTGACCATGAAGGAAAATCTTAAAGGTGGGGAGCTACCTTCTGGTTGGGTCATCGGCGTGGATGGTGTTGTTCGTGTTCGTGATCGTGTGGTTGCGCCAGAGTGTATGCATGAAGAGTTGATGCGTGAGTTCCATACATCAAAGTCGGAAGTGCATCTAGGTTTGACCAAGATGTACCGTGATCTCTGAAGACAGTTTTGGTGGCCTGGAATGAAGAAGGAAATTGCGGAATTTGTGGCACGATGCCTTACCTGTCAGTAGGTGAAGGCTAAGCATCAATGCCCAGGTGGTTTGTTGTATCCATTGACCATTCGGGAATGGAAGTGGGATGATGTAACAATGGATTTTGTTGTGGGTCTTCCGAGGACTCTGCGGAAGAATGATGCAATCTGGGTGGTTGTGGATCGGTTAACGAAAGTGACTCATTTATTACATATTCATGAGACCTTTACAATCGACTAGTTAGGTGAGTTGTATGTTCGAGAGATAGTGAGGTTGCATGGTGTTCCGTGAACCATAGTTTCGGACCAAGATCCGCGTTTCAAATCACGTTTCTGGCAAGGGTTGCAGAAGGCACTTGGTACGAAGGGGTTTTTGAATATGGATTTCCACCTGCAGACAGACGAGCAGTCGGAGCGTATGATCCAAGTGTTGGAAGACATGTTAAGAGCTTGTGTCTTGGACTTTGGGGGTTCTTGGGAGAGACACCTATCATTAGTTGATTTTTCCTACAACAACAGTTTTCAAGATACGATTTAGATGACACCATTTGAGGCACTCTACGGGAGGCCATGTAGATCTCTGTTGTGTTGGCTAGAGGCCGGTGAATCTGAGTTGTTGGGGCCAAGTCTCGTGCAGGAGACTTCAGAGAGAGTTAAGTTGATCAGGAAGATAATGACTATGGATCAGAGTACACAGAAGTCGTATGCAGATCGAAGGCGTATACCTCTTCAGTTTGCGGTGGGTGATAATGTGTTCCTTCAGGTGTTACCAAGTTTGGGTCACCGTCGGATTCGAGAGCAGGGTAAGTTGGCACCCAGGTATGTGGGACCTTTTGAGATTGTGGAGAGGATCGGATCAGTGGCTTACCGATTGGCTCTTCCATAGCGATATAGTGGGATGCATTATGTGTTTCATGTGTCGCAGTTTCGACGATATCACCCTGACCCATCTCACATGGTTGACGTGGAGGATGTGGATCTTGAGGCTGATGCATCCTTTGAGAAGCATCTGATTCGTGTGGTGGATCATAGTGAAAAGGTCTTACAAGGCAAGGTTGTGCCACTAGTTCGAGTACAATGGTAGCATGGGAAAGTTCAAGAAGAAACATGGGAGCGGGAATCAGATATGCGAGCTCAGTGGCCTGAACTCTTCTCTTCGGTGGATCAATGAGGCTTGGAAACTCGGCTTGAGGACGATTCATTATAAGGTGGGGAGGTTGTAAGATACAGGTTTTTGGAAGGGTATGTTTTCACTATTTTTTTTAATCCCTTGTTCCAGGTTTTAAGGGATGTCTTCTGAAAGTATGAGAGGACAAGGGAGTCCTTCAGGGACTTGGGGCACAGAAGAAAGGAATGCTGGGTAAGACAGACTAGGGTGCGCGTCATGCGCACGACCAGGGAAAACCGTGTGGCCTGTCTAGGTAAACCATGCAACCCTTCTCCTCCTAGTAGAAGCATGCCCATGGTTGGTGCACGTTTTTTCAAACCATGCGTCTAAACCGTGCGACCTCTTAAAGTTGGAAAAAATTACAAGTTTTCCACTCTGGGCTTTTAAACCAAAACTCGGGATTTTCTTCCATTCATCCCCTCTCAACCCTAGTGTTGAACTTGGCCGACCCAAGCTTCTCAAGGGTGGTTCTCCTTCGATTCTTGGCCATTTAGAGCATTGTTGGTTGTGGATCGAAGCTTCAGGTAAGGCTAATCCCATCCTTTATTCTCCTTTTGGTTTAGGGTTTGTATCTTCTCACCCTCTTCTTCTGAAGCTCTAAACCCTGTCTTTTGGGTGAGTTTTAGGTTGAAGCTCCAAAGGATGGTCATATCGAGGTCTAAGGACTCGATTGAGAGTACGTTCAATCGCGGTTTCTAGGTAGGTGGTCTACAAGTTATATCCCATGGTTATTTGGGTATTTGTGCTTGTTTATTTGTGTTCTTGTTTCCCCTTGGTTGTGTTTTGAATAACCTCGGCATGTTTGGTAGTAATGGTGTTTGAAATGAAAAATGTGAACCCTCACGATCCCCGTGGGATGTGTTGGGATTGACTTAACCTAATTTAGGGCCATCCATGGGATGTACCGGCTTTCTCGGACATAGGGATTGTTATTAAACAAGTGAACTTGTTGTAATAAATGGTAGAGCCCTTGACGAATATGTTGGAATTATTGGTTGAACTTGGAATAGAAGTTAGGTGATGCACCTATACTTGGAAATAACCTAAGGGATAATTGGAATGGGTTGAATGGTTGATTCATGGGAATGTTGAACGGGTCAAATGGGTTAATGTTTAAACTGATTAAAGAACATAATGGGATGAATTAAGGGACTAGTGTTGAATTCTTAGTGAGATAGGCATAACACATGGGAATTGGGTGAATGGTTAAATGATGTGAAATGGTAATGTGTTAATGGGTTAAGGAATGATGTGAATTCCCGTGTGGTTTGTTGTGAATGGGTTGTACAAGGGGAAATGGTATGGATGGTTGATGGTTACTTATATATATATGCATGTGCACATGGCTTGGTAGACTGGGGTATGACTTGAGGATCTATTCCCACGGGTCGAGCAAAGACGGATGCTCTAAAATCCACCCTAAATGAACGGGTTAGGAATGAGGACTGATGATCTATTCTCTTAATAGTTACATCCACCCGGACTGAGGCTTTGAGGTGAGAATATAGTTTCTATGAGGTATCCACCTGGATTGAGGCTTCGAGGTGAGAATATGGTTGCTAAGATGGAGTTAGTCCTTGTGGGATAAGATAACAATGTGTTTATCCTCTTGCAAGTGATTTTTGGCCTTAGACCCATATTACATAATGTTTGTGATTAACCCATGGAAATGTGATGAATTGGTAAGTGATGATAATTGGTGGGTAATGAATGGTAATAGAAGTGGCAATGGATTTGGCCCTGAAATTGATAATGTCACCTCAGGTAATTACTTGGTAACTTTCATTCATATGCCTTTCTCATGCACTACTTGTTTATTCTGGATATTTTGTAGACACCGTTGGTGTTGGCCTACTGAGTTGTACTCACACCCTGCTCGGGACACCATTGGGACCCGAGTAGAATTCATGTTTGCAGGTCAGTAGAAGGTAAAGGGTCCTTTCTAGATAGTGAGTGGACATGTTTAGCACTTGGTGGAGGATCCAGACGTGGAGTCAGGACCATTTTGGGGATTTTGGCTGTTGTCTTTATTTCGGGTTTTGTTCACTCTTGCACTTGTAGTATGACATTGCATGTTTATTGTTGGAAATGGTTGTTATACATGTTCCTTGTTTATTGGTTATTGTTTCTGCTATTTGGTTTATTTATATTGTGGCTTACTCTAATAAAGAGGGGTTATAGTCTCCCCACTTCACTCCATAGACCCCTGCAGCTAGTCGGCAGCCTTTGGCGTATGGGGAGGCGCACTTAAGGTCATGTAACCACCAGACTCGGAGCACCGGTTTAGTGGCATCCGGGTCGGGGACGTTACAGTTTTGATTTCATCCAAGAATTTTTTAGATTAACATTACATGTTAGGATTCATTAAATTAATTTATTCCGAATTAATAAAGTTGTTAGGACTTTAACAAAAAGCAATTATTAAATAGTGTCAAAATTGACATAAAATGATTTTTTAAAAAAAATAATATATTATTAATTGATATAATATTCCTAAAAATCTACGATTCTGCCAATGGACTTATATAATGATAGGTATATAATTAAGGAACCACTTGGGGTTATCTTGGTAGTTTATAGTAATTTTATTAACCATATAATATAAATATAAAAGAGACATGGTAAATGTAAAACTAATTAACTAAGAGTTAAATATAAAAGATAAGGTTAATTTAGTGACAGAAACCTGTCTAAAACATATTGGTTGAGTGTATTTAGACCCATCCCCACCTTATCCTTTAAATAAATCAATTTGGAGCCATTATAAAATGAATATGAATTTATTAAAAAATAATATTTTATGTTTTTTCCTAAGGTACCCCTCACCCCTCTTATAAAAGGTCACTCCCCCTTCTCTCCTATTCACACATCAAAAACCTTTTGGTTCAGCCAAACCCTACCCAAATATCCTCCCAACATCCCTCACTTCGACCTAGAGGCCTTCCTTTAGTTAGAAAGACATCTTAAGAATCTCGTTTGATCAAATGAAAAGGAAGAACCCGAAGAAGTGGTAATAATTTCACCACCATCTTTCAAGTTCTTTTCTTCTTACACTTCTTCTTTCTTTTTTATTTCCATCCTAAAATAATAAATCCAATATCATCTATATAATGAGATTTTATTTTAAATATTTTACATCCATATTCATTATTCTATCCATCCTTTGAATGCCATGTAACCATACGTTCGTACGTACGACTTACCGTCTCCACGTCATGGTGTAATTGTTGTTCAATACATTATTATTTGGATGAGTATAATAATGATGTGTAATTAATTTAAATAATAAATATAACAATATAATGATTCTTTATATATTATATACCATCCAATTATATATTATTTTAATATCAAAAGAATGATATTGTCGCTTGTGCGTACGTACGGATTACCTTCTAATTGAATGCGATGAGATTCATTCTCCATTGTATCCCCTGAAGACTAATTTTCATTATATGATTAAAAATAATGTTTAATTAATTGATAACATTCTAGATATGAATAAGATACATCCCATTCATAACAAATATCACTCACATAACAAATAATATAAAGGAAAACGAATTCGTTAACACCCGAAACACGATAATACTAATATATTATTAACAATGCAATGTTAAAAGATCATATATGATATCATATTAATGTATATGATTCTTGTATAATTTAATAACAATTATTTTCCCATTATAATGGTTGTCAACCTACCCACTACCAAGGAAAAGTACAAGGTAGGGTTTTATTTCACAATCTCTTCATTATCCGAGGTTGTTTATACGTAATTATCTACTGGGACCTCTTTATCATCCACATCCTTGTTTCTTAAAAATGTATTTCAAAACATTCAAAATATTTTATAGACTATTGGTTAAAGTCATTTATAACCATTTTTTAATTTTTATAATATGTTTATAAAGGAATCTTTTCGTCGTTTTCCTAACAAGGTCCTTTTTAACCTTTTCGACAAAAATAAGGTAAGAATGTCTTTTTTTAACTTATACAGCGGGTGTAGCTATTTTCCACTATTATAAAATCATCAAAGCTTCCCTTATGAGCTTATAAAAATATTTTCAAATTAAATGTTTTATTTTATAATTATGTGACATTTAAATGATTCCAAAAAAGAGATATTTCTCTCAAATAGTTTTGATTTCATCTATGTCAACATCCTTTGATGGATTTTAAGATAATTTGAAGTTGATTTATTATGATCCAAACTTTCATATTTTATTGAAGGTTTTGTGATATGTTTGACTGTGGATGTGTTATTTTTATATCATTCATGGTTTATGGATAAAGTATTGACATTTAGTATGCTAGTTTTAATACGAATGTTAATGTTATGTTTAAACCAGTTCATATAAAGAATGCATTAGACTTAGTAAGTAACGGTTGGAGCCCGCTATATCTCCTCGATGCATCGGTAGATCTCATGTGACAAACTACTATCTTGGCACAAGGTCTTGACAAAATATTATTTTTAGTTTTGGCACAAGGCCTTGACTATGTGGTTATGATTGTCTGGAATTATGCATTCCATCATTTTGAAAGTGGTTATTGATATTTCATGTGATTATTCGACTAGTAGAATATCCATGTGAATAAGTAAATGGAATTATTTCATTTTATTTTTTCCATATTATGATGAAGTTCAAGTTTAAAAGGATTTTGTTTTTGTTATACATTACCTTAAATGTCTATGCTTATTTATGAAAGTTTCCGCTATATTGTTATCCTTACTGAGCATCTGAGTTCACCCCTTTATATGTTTTATTTTTCCCAAGATGTGAAGAAGTATTTTATGACTGACCTATAGGGATAGTCTGAGGGGATATGAGTATGGACTATGGAGACTATGTTGTTGTAGTTTTTCACTATATGATGTAATGTAAGACTTATGAATGTATCTAGTGTTTCCAAGTCTACTAAAATAATCAGTCTTTCGAGACTTGATCTTTTGTGATCATGCCAATGTTAAGTAATAATGCACCTACTTTGGGTAACTAGGGTTGGGAAATTATAGTTGGTATCAAAGGAAGTTTACTACAAACCTTGGAAGCTAGATTTAGATAAACTCTGATTAGAGCACATAGACCTAAGATGGACATTGAGGATTAATATAGAAGAACTTCCTAGAATTTTGGTATTGTAGAGATTTTGTGAGTTTTCCGAGCAATACATCCATGTCTGGATACGAGCAGGTAGAGGCGGCTCTGGAACAAATGTACCTAGGGGTAAAACATGAAAACACTGCTTTGAGCTAGACTCGAATGGGAACTGGTGCACGAAAATAGGCCTTGCTTCACTCTTGGTTATGACACTCTTGGGGGATATGCTTAGGATAATTCTCATTTTCCTTAAAAACCCATTATGTAGGGTTTATGAGTATATACTTCCTCAAATAATTTTTTTTTATGATTATGCATTATATCCATAAACGGTTCAATTTATGTTAAGTGGTTTAGAAGTTTGGAATTATGTATTCTAATTCATAAACTAATCTTGTGTATACCATTTTTTAGAAATGGCACCTAGAGGAAGGAATGTAAAATGTTTCAATGCATGCACTCCATGTAGGGATTTCCCTCCAGCTCAAGATAATTATAGTGGAGCTGGTGATACAACTGGTTCTAATCAGCATATCACCATACTGGGACAACTCACTCAGGTTATGAATAATTACCTTACCCGTATGGAGCACCCTGATCTGCAGCATGGAGGATCAATGTTAGATCACTTCATGAGGCAACAACCACCAACAATCAATGGGAGTAAAAATCAATTAGTAGGTGAGCAATGGATAAATTCATTAGAGAAAATATTCCATGCCTTGGGGAGTAGTGAAAGGGAAAAAGTTTTCATGGCAGTTTATCGCCACACTGGAGATGCTGATCAATGGTGGTAATTGATTCAAAAAACGAAGGAAGATGATAAAGTGTCAACTATGGAATGGAGGGAGTTTAAAGAGAATTTCTTAGAAAAACAATTTTCTCTTGACCATCGAGCAAATATGGAAAGAAAATTTCTAAGTTTGATGTAAAAGGAGGATGAGAATGTCGCAAAGTATGAGTCTAAATTTACAAGGTTAGCAAGTTATGCTGCAGATTATATATGTAACCCAAGTAGTACAATTGATAGTTTCTTTGATGTGTTAAAACCATTTCTTTGTCGATCATTAGTGTCACAATCCTTCTCGTCATACGAAGATATTATCTCATGTGCTATCAAGATTGAAAAGGAAATCTCTAAGTCTTATGTGTAACACCCCACGATTTCACGATACACTTCTCTTTCAATAATGCAATAGCTTGCTTTGTACGCAAGTTCGAGATTCTAACACCCCGCGACCAATCAAAATAACCATTATGAATAGTAATACCCACTTTTTGAAATTATATATATTTTATAGTTCAAAATGGACTTCATTTTTGGATTCAGAATATCGAAATTAGCCTATGTGGAATTTTTGGTATTTTTCTGAGAACTTCCAATTTTTATAAATAGTGAAAAATACTTAAAAACAACTTTTTTAATCAAAATAATTTATAGTGATAAATTATACTATTTAGTGGTTTTAAAGTATAATTAGAATATATTTTTACTATTTTATCCAATGGTGGTCATTAAAATTAATTTCACTTTGAAGTCGAACATAAACATTTGTCAATCTTTTGATATATATTGTTTCTTAAAAACACGCTATTTGTTGTGACAGCGAGAATTAATTATAAAATTCATTAATGCAACTTATATATTTGTAATTTTGTAAAATAGAAATCATTTTTGGATTCGGAATATCAATTATAGCTTAGGGTGAAATTTTGGCATTGTCCTGAAAAACTTCAATTTTTGATGAATAGTGAAACCACTAAGTGGTAGTTAAAAAACTGAGTTTTCGTTTAAATGAAACATTACCACTTCTTTGATTTGATTTTCAAAAATCTGACATACATGGTTTTCATTAGTAAGTAAAATGTGGTTCAATGGGATTAAAATAATTTTTTTTGTGAATAGTAACTTTTAAGTTTAATTAATCGCGATTAAAGGTAATTAGTGAAATTTAAGGTAAAAATAGTATTATAAAAATATGGAATGACCTTTACACTTGTCCTAACACTATTGGATGTGTCATGGACGACCAAGAATATCCATGGGTCAACTTGGGGACCCCATGGAGCCACTTTGGCAGGAAAAGGACATAAATAACTTTTTATTTAATGTTAAAATAAAAATGTCACCAACAATAGTTGTTTTACTAAAACAATTTCTAAATGGGGTTATAAAAGTCATATGTTTGACTATAAATATTCATTAGAAATATAAAAATATTTTCTATATCATGATATTTTTTTTATAATTTTTAGACATTAAATAAATTAACTTATTTTTGACACCATGATGATGCATCGATTACCTCATTAATTACCGATTTAAATAAAATAAAAAGATAATGTAAAATATAAGACTTACACTTGTCAAAAACCTATTGGATGAGTAGATTTAGAACCCTTATCACCTTATACTAGAAATATATAAGTTTGGGACCTTTAGAATCCGAAAAATCATTTCATAATAATGTAACATTTCTATCTTTCTAAGAGTTCCACTTCTCTCCTCTTATAAAAGGCCCCCACCCCTACCACCTTACTCACACCTTCAAAGACTTTTGGCTCGGAAAACCTCTGCCCAAATACTCTCTCAACTTCCCTACCTTAATCTTAGAATCCTCACATTGGGCAGAAGTCTTCCCAAATAAGCCTTTGACTCAAATCAAAAAGAGTTACCCGATTTTAAGGTAATGTCTTCTCTAATGTTGTTTTGTTTTATTTTGCTTCTCCAACCCCCTTAAACTCTTTTTATTCCTTTATTTTGTAACAAAAACAGTATCTAAAATATACTAGGATGTTGTTATGATAAGTATTTTGTTTACACTTACCCACACCTTCGTCTAATGGTTAAAGAACATACTTTTTCTGTGGGTGGCGAAATACTGCCTCATGAAACGATGATTGTTCAATATTATTTTAACACATCTAATGGTGGCCATTTTGATGACGCTATTTTCATATATGATATATATATTATGTTTATGTTTTCCTTATGCTTATTTATTTCTCATTTATGGAATACTTTATGATTTCCATTATGGGTAAACGTGATAATTTCATTTTAGGAACTGCAGACTACCGCCCCCTCAAAGTGATTTGAATCGTTAATGCCATATGTGGGATGTATAAAGGATGGAGTAAATGGTATTATACATTATATTATACTTTAATTATATTATACCTTTATATAATTATAACTTCATTCCATTAAATATAAAATGGAAATGAAAGTAGCGTTCATGCGTACGTACGGCTTACCGTCTCCATGAACGGTGCATTTCATTTCTTACCTCTAAATGTTATGTAATATTATAAATGAATGTATATACTGGATATATATGAAGTATATGATATATACATAATGAATATAATTATGTATATAATGGATATTTTACCACATGAACAAAGTGTAATTATAAGAAGTTTATTTTTGACTCAAGTACCTAAGATCGACAAAATGACCGTTATAAACTTAAATAGTTACATAATGTTCATGACATGGTAATAAGTGATATAAAAAGGAATAATGAACTTGAAAAATGTTCTTATGAAGGTAGAGATTAACTCTAGTTTTTTATTCAGGATATCAAAGAACGATCGAGTGAATTCAAACACGAGGTAAGGGAACTTCTTAACCCAATTTCTATTCTTTGGGTTAATCTCCTACTTTCAAATTATGTCATGATATGATTATATATTATCTTGTATTTGTACTTTATTTTTGTGTACATATAGTGAATATATATAATAGATCTATTTTATTTAAAAAGAATGATCTTTGTAAGGGTCTTTGTCCCAATCTCCTTTCATTGAGGCATATTTTGTTTTATACACAACTTTCTTTTATAAAGTGTATAAACCCCATTGACTTTTACTTTTATTCAAAAGGAATATTTTTATACGCAGTTTTTTTACTAAACGACAAAAGGAATGTTTTTTTCTTATGTATGCGGTGACAACAACTTCTCTGCTACCATGACTATTATTTGAGTTTTGGCTTCTTTTATAAGGCATAACATTTTTTAAATGAAAAATAAATAAAAAGTTTTAACTTTCCTTTACTTTGTTATTGAAAATGGTTTTGAAAGTGTTTTTATTATATCAATGTGTTGTATTGATATATTGTGATTGAAATGTGGAAATGTTATGTTTCATTTATGCATGTTTTATGTGATACGATTATGATATGTTTTATGATATGTTTAAACCTATTCATATGAAGAATGAATTAGACTTAATAAGTGACGGGTGGAGCCCACTACAGCTCCTCGATGCATCAGTAGGTCTCATGAGACAAACTAGTGTCTTGGAACGAGGCCTTGACAAAATCTTATTTTTGGTCTTGGCACGAGGCCTTGGCTACGTGGTTATGATAGTCTGGAATTATGCATTCCATCATTATGAAAGTGGTTATTGATATTGCATGTGATTATTCGACTAGTAGAATATCAATGTGAGTAAGTAAATGAAATTATTTAATTTTATTTCTGCCATATTATGCTGAAGTTAAAGTTTAAAAAGGCTTTTGTTTTAGTTATACATTGCCTTAAATGTTAATGTTTATTTACGAAAGCTTCCGCAATATTGTTATCCTTACTGATCATCTGATCTCACCCCTTTCAATGTTTTAATATTTTCCAGAATGTGAAGAAGTATTGTATGAATGACCTATAGGGATAGTCAGAAGAGGATATGAGTGTGGACTATGAAGACTTTGTTATTGTAGTTTTTCACTTTATGATGTAATGTAACATTTATGAATGTATCTAGTGTTTCCAAGGCTACTAAACTAATCGGTATTTGGAGACTTGATCTTTTGTGATCATGCCAATGTTACGCAATAATGCACCGAATCTGGGTAACTGGGGTTGGGGCGTTATAGTTGGTATCAGAGGCAGTTTAGTACTAACCTTGGAAGCTAGATTTAGATAAACTCTGATTAGAGCACATAGCCCAAAGATAGACTTTGAGGATTAGTATATAAGAACTTCCTAGAATTTTGTTGTTGTAGAGATTTTGTGAGTTTTCTGAGAAATACATCCTTGTCTGGATACGAGCAGGTAGAGGTGGCTCTGGCACAGTTGTACCTAGGGGTAAAACCAGAAAACACCGCTTTGAGCTAGACTCGAACGGGAACTGGTGCACGACAATGGCCCTTGCTGCACTCTTAGTTACGACACTCCCGGGGGATATGATTAGGATAATTATCCTTTTCTTTACAATCCACTATGATGGGTTATGATTATATACTTCCTCAAAGAATTTTTTTTATGAATTATATCCATAAATAGTTCAATTTAGGTTAAGTATTTTACAAGTATGGAATTATGTATTTTGATTCATAAACTAATCTAGTTTATGCCATTATTTAGAAATGGTGCCTAGTGGAAGGAATGGACACCGTATCAATGCATGCACTCCATGTAGGGATTTCCCTCCTGCTCAAGATAATTATTGTGGAGCTGGAGATACAACTGGTGCTGATCAACTTATCACCATACTGGGACAACTCACTCAGGTTATGAATAATAACCTTACTCGTATGGAGCACCTTGACCCGCAACATGGAGGATCAATGTTAGACTGCTTCATGAGGCAACAACCACCAACATTTAATGGGGGTACAAATCCATTAGTAGCTGAGCAATGGATAAACTCCTCAGAAAAAATATTCCATGCCTAGGGGAGTAGTGAAAGGGAGAAGGTTGTCATGGCAGTCTACCGCCTCACTGGAGATGCCGATCAATGGTGGTCGCTGATTCAAAACACAAAGGAAGATGATGAAGTATCAAATATGGAATGGAGAGAGTTCAAAGAGATTTTCTTAGAAAATTACTTTCCCCGTGACTATAGAGCAGATATGGAAAGGCAATTTCTGAGTCTAAGGTAGAAGGAGGATGATAATGTCGCAAAGTATGAGTCTAACTTTACACGGTTAGCGAGGCATGCATCAGATTATATACGTAACCCAAGAAGTAAGATTGATCGTTTCTTTGATGGGTTAAAACCGTTTCTTCGTCGATCCTTAGTCTCACAATCCTTCTCGTCATACGAAGATATTGTCTCATGTGCTATCAAGATAGAAAAGGAATTCTCTAAATCTTATGATAATAAAGTAAAGAAAGAGAAGAAGAGAACGATGGAAGAAGTGACAGATAAAGGGAAAAGGGAAATAGGGATTTTCCATTATGCGATAATTGTGGGAAGAATCACCCCGGTACCTGCCTAAAAGGAATGGCAGTTTTCTATAAATGTGGAGAAAAAGGCCACCAGGCTTGTGATTGCAAGGGAAAGAAAGAGGTTATCAATGTTGAATGCTACAATTGTAGGGAAATGGGGAATTATGCAAATGAATTTCCTAAGCGTCAGGAAATCTTACCTCAGAAAAGGCCAAGGGATCAAGGACAATCTTATGTTATTACTACAGTTGAAGCGGAATAATTATTGTATTGGTGCTTTTGGACTCAAGGATTATATTCTGGTTATAAAAATAATGTGATATATATAAGGATTGTACTGCAGTACTTGTTGTTATCATTATGGTTTTAATATGATGAATGAAATCATATTTTTAGTATGTGACAATAAGATAAACTTTACTTTGTTTAGGGAATCTAACATTACAATTGATTTTGGAATTTAAGGACCCTTTAGAGAAAGTCTGGACTGAGGTATTTTGGATAAATATAAAGGTTGGAATGGATTAATTTGATCTTTGGATAGTATTGTCTAAGGTTAAAACATTTCTGAAGATTATTTTTGGAATATCATAATACTGTAGTTTTAGGAAAAGGACAACCTGCAGGGTGGGGCATAACCCGTTGCGTCGGACAAAGATGCAGGAATCGAACCCACAACCATAGTGAGACATGCCTTTATTACCTACCACTAGCCTACAGGAAGTCCCGGGTTATTACAAAATAGTTTTCCTAATCTAAATGGTATGTGTTAATATTTAGAACTTTATACAATTAGGATAAATAGAATATTTTTGAGTTCTGTTACCATTTGGAGTGAAAGATGAGTTCGTGGTAAAAATTTATTAAGGAATGAAAGTCTACACGACAAGTAAGTATATTTCCTTACGTTCTTAGAAAATATCTTAAATAAATTCCTCAACTTTATAAAAGGTAACTTAAAACAAAAACGTTATCGGTTAACTTTTCCAACCGGGGATTCAATGACCGTTTAACCAATCACAAGTTTGTGATTTTCTTATTGTTAACTTTCTCCTAATCCTGTTTTCTACAACTCTCCATCAGACCTTGCTAGTTTGTTTTTCTTCCATATCCATATTTTCATAGAATCCTAGTACGGGCTTTCTCGGGTGACCTTTATACTTCTCTTTCTTTCTTTTAATGTTATATTCTTATTAACCCTATTTCCGATGTGGGTTTTCCACAAAGGTATTTTCTATTTTCAACCTTTTATTTTCGAGGAAAATTTTCAAATTGTGAGGACACAATTTATTGAAGGAGGGGAGAATGTAACACCCCAAGCTTTCACGATACACTTCTCTTTCAATAATGCAATAGCTTGCTTTGTACGCAAGTTTGAGATTCTAACACACCGTGACTAATCAAAATAGCCATTATGAATAGTAATACCCACTTTTTGAAATTATATATATTTTATAGTTCAAAATGGACTTCATTTTTGGTTTCAGAATATCGAAATTAGCCTATTTAGTATTTTTGGTATTTTTCTGAGAACTTCCAATTTTTATGAATAGTGAAAAATACTTAAAAACAACTTTTTTAATCAAAATAATTTATAGTGATAAATTATACTATTGAGTGGTTTTAAAGTATAATTAGAATATATTTTTTCTATTTTATCCAATGGTTGTCATTAGAATTAATTTCACTTTGAAATTGGACATAAACAATTGTCAATCTTTTGATATATATTGTTTCTTAAAAATACTCTATTTGTTGTGACAGCAGGAATTAATTATAAAATTAATTAATGCAACTTATATGTTTCGAATTTTGTAAAATAGAAATCATTTTTTGATTCGGAATATCAATTATATCTTAGGGTGAAATTTTGGCATTGTCCTGAAAAACTTCAATTTTTGATGAATAGTGAAACCACTAAGTGGTAGTTAAAAAACTGATTTTTCGTTTAAATGAAACATTAACACTTCTGTGATTTTATTTTCAAAAATCCGACATACATGGATGTCATTAGGAAGTAAAATTTGGTTCAATGGGATTAAAATAATTTTTTGTTGAATAGTAATTTTTAAGTTTAATTAATCGCGATTAAAGGTAATTAGTGAAATTTAAGGCAAAAATAGTATTATAAAAATATGGAATGACCTTTACACTTGTCCTACAACTATTGTATGTGTCATGGATGACCAAGAAAATCTATGGGTCAACTTGGGGACCCCATGGAGCCACTTTGGTAGGAAAATTACATAAATAACTTTTTATTTAATGTTAAAATAAAAATGTCACAAACAAGAGTTGTTTTACTAAAACAATTTTTAAATGGGGTTATACAAGTCATATTTTTGACTATAAATATTTATTATAAATCTAAAAATATTTCCTACATCATGATATTTTTTTTATAATTTTTAGATATTAAATAAATTAAATTATTTATGACACCATGATGATGCAGCAATTACCTCATTAATAAACGATTTAAATAAAATAAAAAGATAATGTAAAATCTAAGACTTACACTTGTCAAAAACCTATTGGATGAGTATATTTCGAACCCTTATCACCTTATCCTCGAAAAATATAAGTGTGGGACCTTTAGAATCCAAAAAAATCATTTCATAATAATGTAACATTTTAATCTTTCCAAGAGTTCCCCTTCTCTCCTCTTATAAAAGGCCCCCACCACTACCACCTTACTCACACCTTAAAATCCTTTTAGCTCAGCCAAACTCTGCCCAAATACTATCTCAACTTCCCTCCCTTACTCTAAGAAGCCTCACATTGGGCAAAAGTCTTCCCAAGGAAGCCTTTGGCTCAAATAAAAAAGAGTTACCCGATTTTAAGGTAATGTCTTATCTAATGTTGTTTTGTTTTATTTTGCTTCTTGAACCCCCTTAAACTCTTTTTATTCATTTATTTTGTAAAAAAGCAGTATCTAAAATATACTAGGATGTTTTTATGATATGTATTTGGTTTACACTTACACACACCTTCGTCTAATGGTTAAAGAACATACTGTTTCTGTGGGTGGTGAAATACTGCCTCACGAAACGATGATTGTTCAATATTCTTTTAACACCTCTAATGGTGGCCATTTTGATGACACTATTTTCATATATGATGTATATATTATGTTTATGTTTTTCTTTATGCTTTTTTATTTCTCATTTATGGCATACTTTATGATTTCCATTATGGGTAAACGCGATAATTTCATTTTAGGAAGTGCGGACTACCGCCCCCTCAAAGTGATTTGAATCGTTAATGCCATATGTGGGATGTATAAAGGATGGAGTAAATGGTATTATACATTATATTATACTGGAATTATATTATACCTTTATATAATTATAACTTCATTCCATTAAATATTAAATGAAAATGAAAGTAGCGTTCATGCGTACGTACGGCTTACCGTCTCCATGAACGGTGCATTTCATTTCTTACCTCTAAATGTTATGTAATATTATAAATGAATGTATATACTGGATATATATGATGTATATTATATATACATCATGAATATAATTATGTATATAATGGATATTTTACCACATGAACAAAGTGTAATTATAAGAAGTTTATTTTTGACTCAAGTACCTAAGATCGAAAAAATGACCGTTATAAAAATAAATAGTTACATAAAGTTCATGAAATGGTAATAAGTGATATAAAAAGGAATAATGAACTTGAAAAAGGTTCTTAAGAAGGTAGATATTAACTCTAGTTTATTATTCAGGAGATCAAAGAACGGTCGAGTGAATTCGGACACGAGGTAAGAGAACTTCTTAACCCAATTTCTATTCTTTGGGTTAGTCTCCTAATTTCAAATTATGTCATGATATTATTATGTCCAATCTTGTATTTGTACTTTCTTTATGTGTACTTATAGTGAATACACATAATATATCTATTTTATTTAAAAAGAATGATCTTTGTAAGGGTCTTCGTCTCAATCTCCTTTCATTGAGGCATATTTTGTTTTATACACAACTTTATTTTATACGGTGTATAAACCCCTTTGACATTTACTTTTATTCAAAAGGAATCTTTTTATACGAAGCGTTTTTACTAAATGACAAAACGAATGTTTTTTTTCTTACGTATACGGCAACAATGACTTCTCCGCCGCCATGACTATTATTTGAGTTTCGGCTTCCTCTATAAGCCATAACTTTTTTTAAAATGAAAAATAAATACAAAGTTTTAATTTTCCTTTACTTTGGTATTGAAAATGGTTTTGAAAGTGTTTTTATTATATCAATGTGTTGTATTGATATCTTGTGATTGAAATGTGGAAATGTTATGTTTCCTTTATGCATGTTTTATGTGATACGATTATGTTATGGTTTATGATATGTTTAAACCTATTCATATGAGGAATGCATTGGACTTAATAAGTAACGGGTGGATCCCGCTATAGCTCCTCGATGTATCGGTAGGTCTCATGAGACAAACTAGTGTCTTGTCACGAGGCCTTGACAAAATCTTATTTGTGGTCTTGGAACGAGGCCTTGGCTACGTGGTTAAGATGGTCTGGCATTATGCATTCCATCATTATGAAAGTGGTTATTGATATTGAATGTGATTATTCGACTAGTAGAATATCCATGTGAGTAAGTAAATGACATTATTTAATTTTATTTTTGCCATATTATGATGAAGTTAAAGTTTAAAAAGGATTTTCTTTTAGTTATACATTGCCTTAAATGTTAATGTTTATTTACGAAAGCTTCCCCAATATTGTTATCCTTACTGAGCATCTGAGCTCACCCCTTTCAATGTTTTAATATTTTCCAAGACGTGAAGAAGTATTGTATGAATGACCTGCAGGGATAGTCAGAAGAGGATATGAGTGTGGACTATGGAGACTTTGTTATTTTATTTTTTCACTTTATGATGTAATGTAACATTTATGAATGTGTCTAGTGTTTCCAAGGCTACTAAACTAATCGGCCTTTCGAGACTTGATCTTTTGTGATCATACCAATGTTACGCAATAATGCACCGACTCTGGGTAACTGGGGTCGGGGCGTTACATTATGACTTTAAAGCAAAGCAAGAGAAGAAGAGACCTGCTGATCACTCTGGAAATGGAAATTGCGGGAAGAAGGGAAAGGTTGAATATCCACCCTACAGTAAATGTGGGAAGAAATGTTGGATCGAATATTAGATATGTATGTCTATTATATGGAACAATACAAGAGGGGGGTGAATTGTAGGTTTAAAAACCTTTTGAGTTTTAACACTTAAGAGATTAGTTTAATTGATCTTAAACTAATACAAATACAAACACCCTCAATTGTATTGAATACAAAAGATATGATGTAATGTAATACTAATGAAATGTAAAACAATTGTGTTCAAGATGAACACAATAATCAGAGTAATATAATGATGAATGATTCTACCTTAAAGTGTATAGAATCAATCAATACAATATGTAAAAGAATGGATGTAATTGAAACAATTACAAATGTATAAGAGATAGAAAAGGAAACAAAAACAATTTCCTTTCTAATACAATTAACAGCGGAAAAGTAAAATAATTACAATTCTTTTAACCCAAAAAGAAGGGTTATCCTTTCACCTAGGATAAAAGATCTGTCTCACCAACACCTTGGTGAGCCCTTGATATAATGATCGGACTGTCTGTCTGCCTATCCCTGGCATCCCTCGATACGATGATCGGACTGACTGTCTGCCTATCCCCAGCAGCCCTCGATACGATGATCGATCCATCCGCCTGCCTATCCCTGGAAGCCCTCAATTTTGTAGGTAATCGGCACCTCTGTCTTTCAATTACATGAAAGCCCTAGATACGATGATCTGATGCACAAGGCACAAAGCATGAGAGAAGTCACAACATCTCTCTCTAGATCTTGATAGAAGCAAAGTATCACAGTTGTATCACACTTGTTCTTAGTTTTCTATATTTTTTTCTCAGCTTCAAATGACCTCCTATTTATAGGCCTTGGGTTCCAACAGTCACATCTCCTCCAACGGTCATATTTCTCCGAAAAACTTGGAGGGACTTGGACACCTGACATCATAACGGTCATATTGAAACATAAAGCACGACATCGTTTTGATTATTTTGTAACTAACTCAACGACATAGTATTGGTTAGAACAAGATGTATGAATAAGATAATCAAGAGTACAATTTAAATGAAGCAAGTGTTTTTGACAAAGTACCAAAACAAGTATGTAATAAAAGATATGAGAAGCTGAGATAATGGAATTTCCATATTCAGTATGATCAGCATTGTACGATTGGCATGGTCAGTACGATCAGTATGATCAGTATGATACACATAGTCAGTACAATAAGCATGATCAGTATGATTAGCCTGGTCAGTACGATCAACATGATCAGTACGATCATTATGGTCAGTACGATCAGCATTGTACGATTTTCATGGTCAGTACAATCAGTATGATCAGTACGATACGCATAGTCAGTATGATCAGCATGATCAGTACGATATGATAGACAAGGTTAATAGGATTAACAAGACATTTGTATTTTCCAAAACAAAATATAGAAGTCAAAATAGGACTTTTGACTCAATAATCTCCCCCTTTTTGGAAAGCACAAATCACAAAATAAAAACTAAAAGAAATACTTATCTCCCTCTGAGTTATTGGAAACTCTTCTGAATAAGAAATTGAATACAACTAACTCCCCCCTTAGGTATGGACTTTCCTAAGGATTGTATTCGTAGATTTTCCTTAAGAGTGTTGTAAAGAATTCTCCCACTTTATAAAACATTCTCCCCCTTTAAAAACATTCTCTCCCTTTGTAAACATTCTCCCCCTTTGTGATTTACAAAAAGAAAGGGGTAGTCTTGAATTGTCTGAAGGAGTTAGAAAATAAACACAGGACAATGGATAAAAGAAATTTTATTACGATAACAATCAAAACTAAACATGAGAACAAATACAAGTCACTTGTTTTCTCTTTCCATCTCCTTTTTGATCAACTCATGAAGAACCACCTTAATCTTTTTTATCTCCTTATTCTCTTCAGAAATAGCATCACCCTGAGACCTGAGAAGGTCTTGTTGATCAGAAAAGAGTTGATCCTGATTTATGATTGTCTCTTCCTGAACTCTAAATACTTCTTCAAGGGTGTCAATTCTGTCTTGCAGATTCTTGTTATCTTTGGATAACACAGAATTTTGTTTCTTCAATAACACCATTTCATCCTTGAAAGATGAAACCTTTGAGAATTCAGATTGAAAAACATTCATTCTCTCTTTCAAGTCTTTTACTGAAGGAACATCGACTCTTTGAGAAGACAAAAGATTCAACCTTTCAACTGTTTCTCCGTCAAGCTTATTGAAATCAATTGCAAGTTCATATTACAACCTTATTATATCTTCAATTTCTATCTCATGATCATTGATTGAGCTCTCTGTTTTGTATGACCACTTGGTCATCTTGTTGCAGGCCTTCTTATGAGCAAATGAACTTTCTGAAAGGACTTTTAAATCAGCTTCAACTGACAAAACTTTCTTTCTTAATTCTTTTACAGAGCCATACATATTCTTTTGATTGTCAGTAATAAAATAAATCTTCCCTTCCTGCTTGGGTAAATATGGAATAGTCCTCTCAACCCTACTCAAAACATGGACAATATAATCACTCTTCTTGAGAGAGATTGTATGTTCTGAATCAGTATCTTCATCGTACGAAGCCAGTTCATTTGATCGGCTTGAATCTAAAGCTGGCTGTTTTACTTTTTTTTTTTTTATGCTTTCTTTCTTCTTACATTTTATCACTAATGACAATAACTTTATCAGTGTGAGAGGATTGAGAACCTTGCTTTTCTTGAGATGAAATTCTATCCGGAGTTCATGCTTGATCGGCACGAGGAACTTTTTGAGTATCTTCACTTTGCTTTGGAACTGATTCCTCCCTACTTTTATTTGAACTCTGAAGGAATTATAAAAGAAAATCTTCTTCCTATTCTTCCACTTCTTCTATCTCTTCCATCATTTGTTTTCCTTTTTCTTTCTCCGGATGGCGCTGTACGATAGGCTCTTGATGCACTTCTGTGGTAAGTTGAGCACTAGCTTCCTCAACTACTTTCAAGACTTTAGAGAAATCAAATTCTTGTGCTTTTCTTTTCAAAAGAACCTTCTTCTTCTTTTCATCCTGAAGGGTATCCTCAACCCTTAATCTCTCAGCAAAGGCTTTGGCTGGATCAAGTCCAAACTTTGGATCACCTTTCTTTCTTTGTTCCTTATCATTTCTCCACTCGGCTACAACCTCCTTACTGTACTTTGTCTTATTCTTATTCTTTGAACTGGTTTGTGGATCAGACATTTGAGTAATACCAGTATATTGAATGTCTTTGGCTGGCATAGGTGCCGATTGATTCTGAGCCGATTCATCTTCTAGATCTCTGACAAAAAGTTTTGAATTCTGATCAAAACAAACATTCAAATTCTTCATAGTACTTTTGTTAATCCAGGAGGGCTTCAAATCTATCGGGTTTCCTTTTAAAAAAATGTTACAAAACTTCATTCTCTCAAGAATAAACTTTGTAAGGATGGCTGGATACATAATCATTTGGGACTTAATCCATCCTGTCTTGACATTCTTAAGGGTTTCAAAAACATACCCCATGAGATTTACTTTTCTCATATTTACAAGATAGTCAAGCATAAAAATATCATAAACTTTCAGAGTTTCTCTATCCCCTTTCCTTGGGATAAGAAAACCATGCATCCATAAAGTCACAAACCGATTTTCCGGAGAAAGATGAGCCACTTTTCTCTTTTCTTCATTAATAAAAAACAAAGACTTTTCAGAACTTTCTCTATTAAACGTACCAACTTCCTCTGGTAGTTTATGAGATGGACAGAAAGAATCCCATTCTATTGGGACATCCAGAAAATGAGCTGCTTGTTTCACAGACATAGACAACTTTCTATCGTACACAACAAAATTGATAGTCATGTCTTTGTCGAAAGATACAGTTTTATAGAACTGACTGACTTCATCAAGGAGAACCAGATCTTGAGAAACAGGTCTTTCAACACACAAATGTTCCCATACTTGAAACAGAATGATTCTTCTGATTATGGAATCACACGAATCAAAAAAGTCCCGAGAAACTAACCTTTCTCTAAAAAAGTCTTTCTCTGTAAAAGTCTTTGAAGACATTTTGGTGGGAGTGTTAGTAGAGGATTGAGACATAAAGGTGGTGCCGATGAAAGATCGTACGATGATTTAAAATCAGTGGAGAAGAGATTTTCCTCAAAACCTGAAAAACCAATGTGGGTTTGGGGAGGGGGGGATATTTATAGGCGATAAAGGGATGACCGTTGATCTTCTATGGTCAAGATTAGAGAAAAACAGATCAATGGTTATGATTAAAAATGAAAGAAAAAAAATGGAAAGTACCTACCGGAGAACGAAAGGTAATTGTTGGTTTTAGTAGAATTCAAAAGGAAACACAAAATGTACGAAATAAAATAAAACTTATCAATCATCAAACTGATGGAAAACAAAGTCGTTACCATGAACTGAAAAGCCGATGGAAAACAATCTTGTTACCATGAACTGATAAGCTGATGGAAAAAAATCTCGTTACCATGAACTGACAAGTCGATGGAAAACAATCTTGTTACCATCATCGGTCAGTATGATGAAAAAGAAAATAATTACCATCATCGGTCGATACAATGGAAATGAAAATAATTACCATCATCAGTCGATATGATGGAAAAGAAAATCATTACCATCATCGGTCGATATGATGGAAAAGAAAATCATTACCATCATCGGTCGATACGATGGAAAAGAAAATCATTGCCATCATCGGTCGATACGATGGAAAAGAAAATCATTACCATCATCGGTCGATACGATGGAAAAGAAAATCATTCCCATCATCGGTCAATACGATGGAAAAGAAAATCATTACCATCATCGGTCGATACGATGGAAAAGAAAATCACTACCATCATCGGTCAATATGATGGAAAAGAAAATCATTACCATCATCGGTCGATATGATGGAAAAAATAATATAATAAGACTGTCAATATAATAAACAGAAAAGTAAATGATACGATAAAACTGTCAATATGATAAACAGAAAAGTAAAAACACATACCAGGAGAATAAACAATCAAAGATCATAAGATAAAAAGAAACAAAGGAAAAAATGTCCTCCCCCTTTCAAAGGGAGTTATTTAATGTTAGTAGAATTGTAAAACATGAAGTAGATATGAATGATTATTTTAATGTAATCATTCCTAGCTTCTTTTTTATAAACTCAAATCTATCGGATGGTAATGGATTTGTAAAAATGTCAGCAAGTTATTCTTGTGTTCCGATAAATTGTAGAATAATATCTCCTTTTTGTGTGTGATCCCTAAGAAAGTGATGCCTAACATCTATGTGTTTTGCACGAGAGTGGTGTGCTGGGTTCTTACTACGAGCTATGGCACTAGTATTATCACAAAGAATTTGAGTTTTGGAGAAACTCAATCCATAGTCAGTGAGTGTGTGCTGCATCCACAATACTTGAGCACAACAACTTCTAGCTTCTATATATTCATCTTCAGCAGTGGATAGTGCTACTGAGTGTTGTTTCTTGCAGGACCAAGAAACCAGAGAATCTCCTAAGAAATGACATGTTCCAGATGTACTTTTTCTATCCATTCTACAACCACCAAAGTCAGCATCTAAAAAACTTTTTAAAACAAAATCATTCCCATAAGAGTAAATAAGACCTAAATCCATAGTGCCTTTTAAATACCGAATGATTCTCTTTACGGCTTTTAAATGAGAATCTTTTGGATTATATTGGTATCTTGCACATAAGCATACAGAAAACATTAAGTCAGGTCAACTAGCTGTCAAGTATAGCAAACTTCCTATCATACCTCTAAAGATTGTTTGATCTACTAGTTTCCCAGTTTCATCAAGATCAAGTGTATTTGAGGTACCAATTGGAGTGCTAACACTTTTAGTTTTGTCATATCCATACTTTTTGAGTAAATATTTTATATACTTATGTTGAGATATATATGTTCCTTCTGGTTTTTGAGAAATTTGAAAACCTAAAAAGAATGTTAACTCACCAATCATACTCATTTCAAACTCATATTTCATTAAATTTGCAAAAGAATCAGTTAAGGATTTCTGAGTTGATCCAAATATGTTGTCATCAACATAGATTTGAACAATCAAAACATTTTTGTTTTCCATTTTTATAAAAAGGGTTGGATCTGCTGTACCTTTTGTATAATTGTTTTGTAAAATAAATCTTGTAAGTCTATCATACCATGCTCTAAGGGCTTATTTAAGACCATATAGAGCCTTAGTAAGTTTGAAAACATGATCAGGATGTTTTAGGTCTTGAAAACCAGGAGGTTGTTCGACAAAAATTTCTTCTTGAACAAAACCATTTAGAAAAGCACATTTGACATCCATTTGAAATAGCTTGAAATTGAAATATGCTGCAAAGGCTAATATAATACGAATTGATTCAAGTATAGCTACAGGAGAATATGTTTCTTCATAGTCTATTCCCTCTTGTTGATTATAGCCTTTAGCAAAAAGTCATGCATTATTTCTTACAATGATTCCATTCTCATCACACTTGTTTCTCAAAACCCATTTTACACCAATCACAGTTGTTTCTTTAGGTCTATCAACTAAAGTCCAGACTTGATTCCTCTCAAATTCATTTAGTTCATCTTGCATTGCTTTGATCCAATCATCATCACCTAAGGCCTCACTTGGGATTTTAGGTTCAAATTGAGAAAGAAAAGCAAGATGTTCTATTTCATTTCATAAGGAATTTTTGGTCCTTACAGGTTGATTTACATCACCAATGATTTTATCACTAGGATGATTCCTAAGAAACAATTGATTTGGGTTTTGTAAATCCTGTTCAACAACATATAGTAGAAAATCTTCCGAGGTAAATGTTTCAGAAGTATCTTCTTGAATATTTTCCTTATTAGAAGGATCTTCTATCAAATATCGATAATCAGTTTTTGAAAACACATCTGAGGATGTAGGATTGGATTGGTTGAAAACAAAAGGATCAATTTCATCGAATTTTACATGTACTATTTCCTCAACAGTACAAGTGTTTTTATTGAAAACTCTATAAGCCTTAGAGGTTGTATAATAGCCTAGAAAGATTCTTTCATCAGATTTTGGTGCAAATTTGTGTAGATTATATTTTGTATTCAGGATGAATACGTTGCATGAAAAAACTTTGAAGTATGAAACTTTAGGTTTTCAGCCAGTCCATAACTCGTAAGGGGTTTTATTAAGAAATGGTCTAGTTAAAACATGATTTATAGTATAACAGGCAGTACTAACAGCTTCAACCCAAAAGTTCTTAGCAATTGAGTATTCACTCAACTTGGTTCATGTCATTTCTTGAAAAATACGATTTCTTCTTTCAACAACACCATTTTGCTGAGGACTTCTTGGAGCTGAGAAATTGTGAGTAATACCTTTCTCACTACAAAAAGTTTCAAAATATGAATTTTTAAATTCACCACTATGATCACTATGAATAGTTATCAATGGTAGGTTTTTCTCATTTTTAACTTGGGCTCTAAAATATTTGAAATAGGAAAAGGCTTCAGATTTCTTTGTGAGAAAGTAGACCCATGTAAATCTATAAAATTCATCAACTAAAACAAATACATAGTATTTGCCTCCAATGCTTCCAGATTGTGAAGGACCAAAAAGATCTATATGCACTAGATGTAATGCATTAGAAGTTGAAACTTCATTAATTGATTTAAAGCTAGTTTTCTGTTGCTTGAAAAATTGACAAGGATCACAGACTTTTGAAGAAACATATCTAAGGTCTGGTAGCCCCTTCACAAGTCTTTTCTTTGAGAGTTTACTAAGGTTTCTCAGATTACAGTTTCCTAGTCTTCTATGCCATAGCCATGATTGGTCTTCTATTGCACTTAAGAAGGGTAAGTTTTGGCTCCTAAGGTCTTCTAAGTTAATAGTGTAAACATTCTCTTGCCTATGGGCAGATAGAATGAACTCATCCTTGGAATTGTGTACTAGACACTTATCATTTCTAAAATTCACAAGGTAACCTTCATCACATAATTGACTTATGCTGATGAGATTGTGCCTAATACCCTTAACAAACAAAACATTTGAGATAAGAAATTTTCCAAGAAAAAAGATAATACCTATACCAACAATCTTTCCTTGAGCATTATCTCCAAAGGTACCTTTTCCACCTTTTGTTTTGATAACCTTTTCAAAGAGATCTTTGTTTCCAGTCATGTGTTGAGAACCACCACTATCCATGTACCTAATATTCTTATTGGTACACTTATCATTTTCCTGAAAAATAAACAATTAGTTTTTCGGAATCCAAACTTGTTTGGATCCAGAAGGGTAAGATAAAATAATTTTAGGAATCCACATTTTTTTGCAAAATGAGCTTTATGAAATCATAAAGATTGAGTTCTGTTAAGAGAACAATCTCTTCTCCAGTGTACACCACATTGACACTTAGAACAGAAAGTGGTTTTTTGAGGAACAAAATAGTTATTACTAAAAACAGGTTTAGAATAAGTATAACCAAGACCAGAACGATTTCTGAAAGGTCTAATTTGAGAATACATCCTGTCAAAGTTTTCATTTCCATGAGTAAAGTTTGACAAACATTTATTTAAGGATAAAATCTCTGACTTTAGTTTTAAAACCAAATTCTTATTTTCCAAAACATTTTAATTTGAACTAGAGTTAGGCTCTAAAATATTTTTCTTTGAAATTACAGTTTCAAGATCCTTAGAAACTTTATCCTTATCAGATTTAACTTTCTCAAGGGTTTTTAAAATACTTTCAAAATCAGAAGTTTTTACATCAAGATATTTAGAAAGATCCGATACTTCTTTAGTCAAGATTGAAATTCTAGAATTTTCTTTATCAAGCCTTTTCTTGAGTTTAGAATTTTCATTTTCAAGTAATTTAGCAAATCTAGATACTTCTTCAAAAGAAGGTAAAGTATCATCTTCTGATGATGAAGATTCATCATTTGAAGATTCATAATATCTATTATCAGTACAATTTTCATTCAAAGATACATTTGTAATAGCTTCAGTATTATGTACCTTAGTCATGAGACAATGATCTTCAATTGGTAATCTGGCTAAGAGTCCGATATTCCTCTGTCCTGAGGACCCATATTCTGAAGAATCATGTGAAGCATCACTATCACTTTCACTCCAGGTATCATTTGCCTTCAATACTTTCTTTGTCTTATAAAACCTTTTCTTGTTTCTTTGAGAGTGTTTCTCCTTTCTGTCTTTCCTTTTCAGTAAAGGACAATCAGGACTTATATGTCCTACTTTCTTACATTCATAACAAGTTACCTCTGAATCTTTCTTATCCTTCCTATCTTTCTTTTTGAATCTATATTGGAAGTCTTTCTTTCCCAAAATCTTGTTCATCCTTTGAGCAAGATTGGCTAATTCATTATCCAAAAGGTCACAATCACTTGAATCAGATATAACTTTCTTGGCTTTGGATCTTGTAAGTATTTTAGGTGTTTTAGCTTTAGATGCAAAGGCTACACTTCCATTCCCATTCTTCTTCTTGTTGAAATCATCATCTCTCTTCATTCTTGTCTCATGCTGTAGAAGAGTTCCAAATAGTTCATCTATAGAAATCTGGGAAACTTTTCTTTTTTCATCAATAGCTGTCCTTTTTGACTCCCATTCATTTGGCATTATATCTATAATTTTATCAACTAGAGCTTCATCATCAAGACCTTTTTCTACCATAGATTTTAAATTGTTGACAATTGTCATAAACCTTTGTTGAACTTTACATACTGGCTCTCCATAAGGAAAAACAAATCCATGATACTCTACTCAAAGCATTGCTCTCCTTGTTTCTATAAACTTGGATGTACCAAAATGAGTGACTTCTAATTTCTTCCAAATACAGTTGGCTGCTTCACATGAAGATATCTGACTGTATATATTCCTGTTCATAGAGCATAATAAAGTATTGTGTACCTTGTAATTTAGTTGATATTCTTGCTTCTCTTGGTTAGTGAAAGTACTGACTTCTTGTCAGGAATTGTGTAACCTCAAGTAAGCATAATAAAATTTTCTATGCTAGTGTTGATCACATAAGTCTTTATACGATCTATCCAATACTCATAATCATTTCCATCAAAGATAGGTGGTCTAGAAGGATTCAGATTGTCTATTGACCCAATATTCATTCCTGCCATCTAAAAACAATATCTTTTCCACTCCACACGTTAGTGTAGTAAGTAGTTAAAAATACTAATATGAAAGAAATAAAGCATTTAATACAAATCAGTGTAAAACTTCCTCTGATACGAATTGTTGGATCGAATATATAGATATGTATGTCTATTAGATGGAACAATACAAGAGGGGGGGGTGAATTATAGGTGTAAAAACCTTTTGAGTTTTAACACTGAAGAGATTAGTTTAATTGATCTTAAACTAATACAAATACAAACACCCACAATTGAATTGAATACAAAAGATATGATTTAATGTAATTCAAATGAAATGTAAAACAATTGTGTTCAAGATGAACACAATAATCAGAGTAATATAAAGATGAATGATTCTACCTTAAAGCGTATAGAATCAATCAATATAATATGTAATAGAATGGATGTAATTGAAACAATTACAAATGTATAAGAGATAGAAAAGGAAATAAAAACAATTTCCTTTCTAATACAATTAACAGTGGAAAAGTAAAAGAATTGCAATTCTTTTAACCCAAAGAGAGGGGTTATCCTTTCACCTAGGATAAAAGATCTGTCTCACTAACACCTTGGTGAGCCCTCGATACGATGATTGGACTGTCTGTCTGCCTATCCCTGGCAGCCCTTGATACGATGATCGGACTGTCTGTCTACCTATCCCCGTCAGCCCTCGATACGATGATCGGTCCGTCCGTCTACCTATCCCTGACAGCCCTCGATTTTGTAGGTAATCGGTACCTCTGTCTTTCAATTACTTAAAAGACCTTGATACAATGATCGGACGCACAAGGCACAAATCATGAGAGAAGTCACAGTATCTCTCTCTAGATCTTGATAGCAGCAAAGTATCACAGTTGTATCACCCTTATTCTTAGTTTTCTGTATTGTTCTCTCAGCTTCAAATGACCTCCTATTTATAGGCCTCGGGTTCCAATGGTCACATCTCCTCCAACGGTCATATTTCTCCGAAAAACTCGGAGGGACTTGGACACATGGCATCATAACGGTCATATTGAAACAGAAAGCACGAAATCGTTTTGATTAGTTTGTAACTAACTCAACGACATCGTATTGGTTAGAACAAGATGTATGAATAAGATAATCAAGAGTACAATTTAAATGAAGCAAGTGTTTTTGAAAAAGTACCAAAACAAGTATGTAATAAAAGATATGAGAAGCTGATTTAATTCAATTTCCATATTCAGTACGATCAGCATTGTACGATTGGCATGGTCAGTACAATTGGTATGATCAGTACGATATGCATAGTCAGTACGATCAGCATGATCAGTACGATTAGCCTGGTCAGTATGATCAGCATGATCAGTACGATCATTATGGTCAGTACGATCAGCATTGTACGATTGGCATGGTCAGTACGATCAGTATGATCAGTACGATACGCATAGTCAGTACGATCATCATGATTAGTACGATACGATAAAATAGGTTATTAGGATTTACAAGACATTTGTGTTTTCCAAAACAAAACATAGAAGTAAAAATAGGACTTTTGACTCAACAAGAAACACCCCGGTTCTTTCTTGAAGGGAATGGGCGTCTGTTACAAGTTTGGTGAAAAAGGCCACCAAGCTCGTGATTTCAAGAGGAAGAAGGAAGCTACCGATGTTCAATGCTACAATTTCAGGGAGATGGGACATTATGAAAATGAATGTCCTATGCATTAGGGAAACTTACCTCAGAAAAGGCCAAGGGATCATGGTCAATATTATGATATCACTACTGCTGAGGTAGAAGCTCCGAAAGATGTGGTGGCAGGTAATTTGATGGTTTCCTCAAGTTTAGAAAATGAATTATTTGATTCTAGATCATCGTATTGTTTCATATCTTCCCAGTTTTCTAATAAAATTAGATACTTCCAATTTGATTTAACAAGGGAGATGTTAGTTAAAACTCCTAAGGGAAGTATCATCGCAACAAAGTTTTGTGAATCTGTTCCCATTAGAGCATATAAATGTTCTTTTTCTGCTGATCTCATCATTATACCTAGGATTGAATTTGATATAATCCTTGGTATGGATTGGCTTTCAGACCATGACACAAAAAAAAATTTGTAAGAAGAAGGAGGTTACTATTTTTGATGACGATGATAAAGAACACCTTTTCTTTAGAGTATAAACTTCACCACCTAATTATTATCTAGATCCACCCCCAGTAGCTCAACAAAATTAAATTATTGTGGAGGAAGAGAATGAAATGACTGTGGGTGGGGAAAGGAATGTTCAAATAGAGGATGTGCCTATTGTGAGAGAATATGTTGATGTGTTTCCAGAAGATTTACCTAGACATCCTTCAGAATGATAAATTGAGTTTTCCATTGATTTAATTACTGGTTCAAGGACTATATCGAAGACCCCTTATAGAATGGACACTGTGGAATTATTGGAACTAAATAAAAAACTAGAGGAATTGAGTAATAAGGTATTTATTCACCCTAGTGTTTCTCCATGGAAATCCCCTGTTCTTTTTGTTAAGAAGAAAGATGGATCTATGAGGTTGTGAATTTACTACAAGGTGATCAATGCTATAACAATAAAGAAAAAGTATCCACTACCTCGCATTGATGATTTATTTGACCAATAACATGGAACTCAATACTTTTCAAAGATTGAACTTCGATCTGGATACCATCTGTTTTTTTTAAGAAGGAATAAATTCTAAAGACAGCATTTCGAACCAGCTATGAGCATTATGAGTTTACAGTAATGCCTTTTGGGACGACTAATGCACCCTCTGTTTTCATGGATCTCATGAACAAAGTTTTCTAGGAATATCTTGATGACTTTGTAGTGGTATTTATTGATGATATCTTGGTATAATCGAAAAGCTATGAAGATCATGGGAATCAATTGCGCATTATCCTGAAGACTCTGAGAAGACATGAATTATATGGGAAGTTTAGAAAGTGTGAATTCTGGCTTCATGAGATTTCGTTTCTTGTACACATTATCTCTAAGGATGGAATCTCTTTTTATCCTTCTAAGACCAAGGAAATCCAAGAATGGCCATAACCAATGAGTATAACCGAGGTTCACAGTTTTATTGGTTTAGCAGGTTATTGTCGACGTTTCATCCCGAATTTTGCCCGGTTGACTAACCCATTAACAAAGCTCACATGAAAAGGGGTTAAATTTGTTTGGAAAAAAGAGTGTGAAGAATTTTTTGAAGAATTGAAGAGAAAATTAGTCAATGCTCCTATATTGACTCTACCATCAATGAATGATGGTTTTTTTATTTATAGTGATGCTTCAAAGAAAGGACTTGGTTGTGTCCTTATGCAGAATAATAGGGTTATTTATTATGCATCATGACATCTAAAAATTCGTGAGAAAAACTATCTGAATCAGGATCTTGAGTTAGCTACTGTAATCTTTGCTTTGAAGATATGGAGACATTATCTCTATGGTGAAAAATGTGAGATATATACCGATCACAAGAGTTTGAAGTATATTTTCTCATAGAAAGAACTCAATATGAGTAAAAGGCGATGGCTTGAACTACTCAAGGATTATGATTTCACAAAACACTACCACCCGTGGAAGGCAAATAAGGTGGAAGATGATTTGAGCAGAAAGGATCATGGAGTTTTGAACAATATGAGATTTGAAAGGGATCCTATTTTCATGGATCTAGTAAAGATGGATATGGGAATAACAATGGAAGGTGAAACATCAATGCTTTTTCAAATGTTTTCCAACCATCTTTACTAGAAAGGATAAAAAATTCTTAGGATGATGATGAGGATTTCCAAAAGAAGATTAAAGCTGTGAATGATGGGAGATTGAGTGGCTTTGTGTATGAAGAAGGAATTTTGACATTTGTGAAGAGAATTTGTGTTCCCAATATACCTGACCTAAAAGGAGAATTGTTGGATGATGCTCATAGTTCCAATTTCCCTATACACCTTGGGAGCACCAAAATGTATAGAGATTTGAGGGAACATTTCTGGTGGGAGAACATGAAGAGGGAGATTGCTGATTTTGTGTCAAGATGTATGGTTTTTCAACAAGTGAAAGCTAGAAGGAAACATCCTGGAGGAGTCTTGCAACCTCTTCCCATACCTAAGTGGAAATGGGATAATATTATGATGGAATTTGTCATGGGACTACCAAAGAATCCTAGAAGGAACGATGCCATATGGGTCATTGTTGATCGTTTTACCAAGTCAACACATTTTCTTTCTATAATAGAAGATTTACCACTGGAACGATTGGCAAGACTATATATTAGTGAAGTTTTTAGACTTGATGGAGTAAACCTATCGATTGTTTCTAATTGTGATCCACGTTTTACTTCATGATTCTGGAAAAGTCTTCAGAAAGCCCGAGATATTGAACTTCGTTTGAGCACTGCCTACCACCCCCAAACTGATGGACAATTAGAACGGACTATTACATCATTAAAAGACATGTTGAGATCATGCTCACTTGACTTTCAAGGTATGTGGTATCAATAGTTACCTCTGGTATATTTTTACTATAACAATAGCTTCCATTCAAGTATTCATATGGCACCATATGAAGCGTTATATGGAAAGAGATACTGCACACCCACTTGTTGGGATGATGTTGGTGAATGAAAACTTGTAGACCCTGAAATTTTTGAGGAAATGAAGGAAAATATTAAGGTAATCCAAACCCACATCAAAGCAGCTCGAAGTAGGCATAAGAGCTATGCCGATAACCAAGTAAGGATTTGGAATTTTAGGTAGGAGATCATGTTTTCTTGAAGGTATCTCCATGGAAGGGAGTTATACATTTTGGTAAGGAAGGTAAATTGAGTCCCAAGTACATAGGACCTTTCGAAATTCTAGAACGAATTGGGGCTGTAGCTTATCGTTTGGAAATTCCGCCAAATCTCTCCAAAGTTCACGATGTGTTCCACGTATCACTGTTGAGAAAATACATGCCTGACCCAACGCATGTACTCACCTATGAGGAATTAGAACTGGAACCTGATCTGTCTTATTGCGAAGAGGCCGTCAGGATTCTTGATACAAGAGAACAAGTGCTGAGAAACCGGATGACTCGTCTGGTAAAAGTTTTATGGAGAAACCATAAGATGGAAGAGGCAACCTGGGAACCTGAGGAACGTATGGTGATGAACCACCCGAGTCTGTTTACGTAGTAATACTCTAGTAATTTTGAGGAATAAATTATTTGAAGGAGGGGATAATGTAACACCCAAAGCTTCCACGGTATGCTTCCCTTTTAATAATACAGTAGCGTATGTTGTACGCAACTTCGAGTTCTAACACACACCACAACCAATCAAACTAGCCGTTATGAATAGTAATACCCACTTTTTGAGATTTTATAAATTTAATCTTTCAAAATGGACTTTATTTTTGGATTTGAAATATTGAAATTATCCTAGGGTTAATTTTTGGTATTTTTTAGAAAACATTAAATTTTCGATGAATAATGAAAATACTAAACATTAATTAAAAACAACAATTTTAATAGAAATAATTAATAGTGATAAATTATGAATTTGAGTGGTTTTAAAGTATAATTAGAATATATTTTTACCATTTAATACATTTTTGGTCATTGGACGTAATTTTACCTTTAAACTGGACATAAGCAAGTGTCAATCTTTTGATAGTTATTATTTCTTAAAAACACGCATTATGTTTTAACAACGGGAATTAATTTTAAATTAATTTCTTCTACTTCTGTGTTTTGAATTTAGAAAAATGTATTCCATATTTATAATCAGGAGGTCTAAATCATGTAAATAGTTAAATTTTATTTTTATAAATTTTGAATAATTATTTCGGTAGATATTTTATTTACTATGGTTAATGGGTAAATACCGTAAATAAGGGTAAAAAATAATATTATAATAATATTAAATTACACTAACACGTGTCCTAACCCTATTGGATGATACATTTCCGACCATGGGCATTTTTTGGTCGATTTTGGGACCCCATGGATCCACTTGTAAGTGATAATGACAATTTATATTAATTAAGTTAATGTAAATACAAAAATGACATAAACATATATCTTTTAGTAAAACAACTTTTACATAGGGTTAAAAATAAGATAAATTAAACTATAAATATTCATTAGAAAGATAAAAATATTTATTACATAATTTTATTTTATTTATCATTTATAGAAATTGAATAATTAAATTTATATATGCCATAATGGTGATGAAGTATTTTTCTTATTAATGAAAGAATCAAATAAATGTTATTATAAATGTTAAAATAAATATAATTTAAAAGTTTTGATGTCATTAACAAATTTTCTAGATTAACATGACATTTAATGATTCATTAGATTAATTTATTTTGAATTAATATTTTTGTTAGTACTTTAAAAAAATCAATTATTAAATAGTGTCAAAATTGACATAAAATAATTTTTAAAACAAATATTATATTATTAATTGATATACATCCCAAAAAATATAAGATTCAGAAAAAGGACTTATATAATTATAGTTATATCATTAATAAACCACTTGGGGTTCTCTTGGCATTTTATTGTATGTTTATTAACCATATAATATAAAAATACAAGAGACCTGGTAAATGTCAAACTAATTAACTAAGAGTTAAATATAAAAGATAAGGTTAATATAGTGACCCCAACCTGTCTAAAACCTATTAGATGAGTGGATTTCGACCCATACCCACCTTATACTATAAATAAATAAATTTGGATCCATTATAAGGCAAATATGAATTTATTATAAAATAATATGTTAAGTTTTTCCTAAGGTGCCCCCCACCCCTCTTATAAAAGGGCACTCCCCCTTCTCTCAAATTCACACATTCAACACCTTTTGGATCGCCCATAACCTTCCCAAATATCCTCCCAAAATTTCTCACTTAGACCTATAGGAATTCCTTTAGTCAGAAAGCCATCTTAAGGAGCCATTTTGATCAAATCAAAAGAAATATCCCAAAGAAGAGGTAATAATTTCACCACCCTCTTTCAAGTTCCTTTCTTCTTCCACTTATTCTTTATTTGTTATTTCCATCCTAAAATAATAAATCCAGTATCTTATATATACTTAGATTTTATTATAAATATGGTACATCCATATTAATTATTCTATCCATCCTTCGAATGACATGTCACCATACGTGCGTACGTACGGCTTACCGTCTCCACGTCGTGGTGTAATTGTTATTAAATACATTATTATTTGGATGGGTATAATAATGATGTGCAATTCATTTAAATAATAAATATAACATGATAATGATTCTGTATATATGATATACCATCCATTTATATATTATTTTAATATCAAAAGAATGATATTATCGCTTGTGCGTACGTACGGATTACCGTCTCCACGAACGCGATGAGATTCATTCCCCATCGTATCCATTCAAGACTAATTTTCATTAGATGATTAAAAATAATGTTTAAAGATTTGATATCATTATGGATATTAATAGTATACATCCCATCCATAACAAATATGACTCACATAACAAAGAATATAAAGGAAAACGAATCTGTTAACACCCGAAACGATGATAATACTAAGATATTATTAACAAAGTAATGTTAAAAGATCATATATGATATCATATTAATATATATGATTCTTTTATAATTTAATAACAATTATTTCACCATTATAAAGGAGGTTAAACTACCCTTGACCAAGAAAAATTAATAGTTAAGGGTTTATTTCACAATCTCTTCATTATCCGAGGTTGTTTATACCTAATTATCTACTAGGAACTCTTTATCATCCACATACATGTTTCTTAAAAATGTATTTCAAAACATTATTACTATTTTATAGACTATGGGTTAAAGTAATGTATACCCTTTTTTACTTTTTATAAGATGTTTATAAAGTAATCTTTCCGTCATTTTCCAAACAAGGACCTTTTTAACCTTTTCGACAAACATAAGGTAAGAATGTCCTTTTTTTAACTTATATAGAGGGTGCAACTATTTTCCACCATTATAAAATCATAAAAGATTCTCTTATGAACTTATAAGAATATTTTCAAAGAAAAGTTTTTCTTTTATAATTATGTTACTTTTAAATGATTTCCAAAAAAGAGATATTTATCTCAAATAGTTTTGGTTTCATCTATGTCAACATCCTTTTGATGAATTTTAAGCTTATTTGAAGTTGATTTATTATGATACAAAACATCCATATTTTATTTAAGGTTTTGTGATATGTTTGAATATAGATGTGTTATTTTTATACCATTCATGGTTTATTGATAATGTATTGACATTTTGTATGCTAGTTTTAATATGAATGTTTATGTTGTGTTTAAACCTGTTCATATGAGCAATGCATTGGACTTAGTAAGTGGTGGGTGGAGCCTGATATAGCTCCTCAATGCATCAGTAGAATTCAAGAGGCAAACTAGTGTCTTGGAATAAGGCCTTGGAAAAATCTTATTTGTAGTCTTGGCACAAGGTCTTGACTATGTGGTTATGATAGTCTGGCATTATGCATTCCATCATTTTGAAAGTGATTATTGATATTGCATGTGATTATTAGACTAGTAGAATATCCATGTGAATAAGTAAATTGAATTATTTCATTTTATTTTTTCCATATTATTCTTAAGTTCAAGTTTAAAAGTATTTTTGTTTTAAATATACATTTCCTGAAATGTTTATGCTTATTTATGAATGTTTTCGCTATATTTTTATCCTTACTGAGCATCTGAGCTCACCCCTTTCTATGTTTTATTTTTCCCTGGATGTGAAGAAGTATTTTATGACTGAACTGCAGGGATAGTCTGAGGGTATATGAGTATGGACTATGGAGACTATGTTGTTGTAGTTTTTCACTGTATGATTTAATGTAAGACTTATGAATGTATCTAGTGTTTCCAAGGCTACTAAACTAATCGGTCTTTCGAGACATGGTCTTTTGTGATCATGTCAATGTTATGTAATAATGCACTGACTCTGGGTAACTAGGGTCGGGGCATTTCACTTTTCATGGGTTATGCTTTGATTAAATGATTATTAAACTTGGATCCCTTTCTATAGGTTATCATATGATTACATTTTTTAACTTCCATTTCATTTCATGGGTTATTATATGACTGTTTATGATATTGTGGAACATGTATGTGTGATTTCATTATGAGATGGTTGATACCAATATATCCCTCCAATTAATTGGGTAATGATTTATATCTTATTATATAATGATGGGAATCAATTATAAGATCTTAATCCACTATGTAATATAGGGAATCTCGATCCACTATGGAATATAGGGAAGCCTGATCCACTATGGGAGATGTTGAAACCCAATCCACTATGGGAATATGGTGAAACTTGATCCACTATTGGGGGATGGGGAAACCTTATCCACTATTGGAAAATGGGGAAACCTTCTCCCTTATAAGGAAAGGACTATGAAATGGGATGGTGGTGTTCCCCCCCAATAGGTGTTGTCCTCATCAAGTGGCCTATTATGTTTTTGGAAATTATCCTTAATTTATGTATAATGATATTACATGTTTTTGTGTTTTATTGAAATTATAACTTATTCCTTTGATATGATCACATGGTTCATGTTCTTGATTGTATTATAATTTCCTTTCGTATTGAATGAAAATATTTATACTATGTCTCATGATAATTATCATTTTATTCATGGTTATAAAGAATGGTTTTAAGTAGGAGTACTAATGGGGATTATCATTAATGAATATGTTTAGTATCATTCACAAAACTATAAGAATGTGTTCCATGTTTCAAAAGTCACTAAACTATTATAGTTCTTGGGTATGTAGTTTTTTATTATTATTTACATTTATTTAAAATTATGTAATATCCATGTATTCTAATACTAGGTCGCTATACGAAGACTATAAGATAGATCATACAAGAATAATATAACATATACATCCTTCAAAGATTTCTAATTTTTATTCTTCTATTATAAAAATGATTGAATTTATAGAAATTTTGACACTTTTTTTTTAAATAATTTTTTACATGCCACTAAAATTCACCAGGAACATTATTGTCTAATTTTATAACCTTTTAAACTTAATAGTTAGCATTTTGGATTGGAGTAAAGAGGAAATTTTATTGATCATGACCCAAAAAAAAACACATAATGAAGGAATCAAACCAAATCTCAAAGCAGACATGTTGATTGTGATGATACTCTCATTTTATCTGAATGCATAAAAAATTCACCAATGACTTAAATATATTCAAATTGGGAAAAATATAATTTGAAATTGGATTATAGAGTCAATAAGTCCCATAATAATAAGAAATAATTCTACAAACAATACTACCATGAATTTTAATGATAGCCAGTTTGTCAAAGAGAAGTGGTAAGTATGGAAATACAATCCATATCTATATGTTATAATGATCATAATTCATTTGGGAATTAACCTACTATAGAGTAAATGATAACTAGACCCCAAAAAATATTCACATTGAAGAATGAATAATTAATATTTGATCATCATAATTTTAAAATAAAACTAGAAGATGATGTTAGTATAGAAGACTGACTATCACATTATCCTATAAGTCCCATATTTAGAAAATATATCTTTAAAATGTATCACATAATGGATGAACCATTCTGAATAGAACCACCAAGTATATATCTTGAGGAACCAATGAATCTATAAGTTTTCAAGAAGAAATAAAAATCATTATCATTATCAATTATGAAATTTTAATATTATCCTAAACCAAAAATTATCACTTATTCTTATTTTTCATCATCACTCACTGATTTAGGGATAATGATTCTTGAATTGAATTACATTTATATTTAATAACATTAAAATTAATTATTTTAACTATTTTTATGGGCCTTTAATTAAATCATTTTTATTATTATCTATTGGATGAGTAGATTAAAAATATTCCTTTATTTTTTCCATCACCATACTTTCCATCATTTTCTTTTTCATTTTCACCGAAACATTTACTTATAAATATTCTATGATTTTTAATGAGGTATTCATTAAGTTATATATTGAATATAGCATATTTTATTCGCCAGGAGTGAGAAATTATTAATTATGAGTATACACAGCCACATTCATGTATTTTTTCCAGCATTGTTGAGAGAATGAATATTCAATCGACCAGTTTTTTATGTAATTTACCATATCATTTCTTCATTTTGCAATTATATTCAATTGAGTATTACATAACAATGAAACATCGTGATTTATTCTATATTTATTCATTTTATTTATAGCGTATATAGAGTTATATTCATTTCCATTATCAAACTATAGGATCTTTATTCTTCCTCTAGTTTCATTCTCCACTCTTCCTTGAAATAAATTGATATATTCTAACACATTTCATTAAAAAATCATAAATATATAATATCTCATCCATTTATAGACCTCAAAAAATAGAATAATGTATTTATCACCATAAGTTCAATCCTTACTGATTGGAGCATATAAATTGATGTGGTATAAATTTAAAAAACATCATTCTTTGGTAATCTTTGGATGGATAGGGATTATCAACACCATTCCCCTTAAGTATGAATAAAAAAACATCATCATATTTAGTTAATGGATGTTAATATAAACCTTTATATTTGATATATTATTTATAAACTATTTATATGTGTGACCATGTTCCCGATTCCTTAAATTATTCTCATATTATCTTGTAATGGGATAACTGTTTTCCATTCTATCCACATTATTCTAGTTACCATTCATTATATATACTAGTATAAGAGAGTATATATCCCTTCAATTGACATAAAACCCATTTTATTCGAATGTAATTTCCAATATTGTGTCACATAATTGAAATACATTCATTTAATTCAGTCAAATTAAATCATGATGTAGGACTTTAATATTCTTAAAGTAATCTCAATTCAAATTTTTTTATGGTTTTTATAATATTTATATATGTATAATTTCTAATCACGACTAATATATTAGTTCATTCTTTTACATTATTGATATGATCTATGTTACATATAATGTTGATGAACACCTACTATCATAAACCCCCTTACTACTTCTCTTTATATCCTTTATATATATCTTAATAAGAAAATCATTCTATTCTACCTAAATTATCCTCATTTTCCTGAAACTCTATAATGAGTTGAGAAATATTTTAGTCTCATATCCTTTTTTTAGCATAAGAAATCATCTCATATTCTTCATCCCGTAATTAGTAAAATATTTTTGAAAATTAATTGATTAAGATTAACTTAAATCCATTATTATTTTTCTTCACTTAGGGAAATATTTTTTTAATTTCATATAATTAATTGTTTTGTATTTAAATTAAGATAAATTGAAACAATATTTATAGAACTAGTTTCTATTATGATATAATATATAAGTTGAAATTATTCTATATTAAATTACAATTACATCAATTTTGTATTTTTACACTCAAAACACTATTGAATGGTGAAGATAATAGGTGTAAAAAACTATTTTTACCAATGAAATTGGGTGTTTTTACACTCAACACTTGAAAAATATTGTTCCTCAACCATCCATTTTCATTAATTTGTCATCTGATAACATTATTAACTATAACTTCTTCTTTGAGCCATATATTGTTATGCCAAGATCAATATTCTTTCAATTATATAAATTCTTCTATTTATGTGGTTTATTATTAATATACTTCTATTTAATTTATATATAAATATCATCAATGACCATCATTCATTTCTTAATATTTATAAATTTGTTAACTACTTATTTTGTATTTACTTGGCCATTTTAATATTTTTAACTATGTTCTCAAGGTAATCAATTACCTATTTATGATGGTAATTATAACATTAGTATTAAATCAAAAATCCTTCAATGTTCCAATTTCTATTTCTTTATAGGCCAAGATACTTAAGAGAACCTCCCAAATCCACCTTAACATCAACAAATATGCCTATTTTTTCATCCTCTTTTACATCACCATAGTATTTTCCCATTGAAATCATTATAAAATATTCTTCATTTGAGATGAACTCTATTTCAACACCTACTAAAAATTATTTATTTTCATCATCTTCATCTTTTCTTTCCAATACATATTTATAAAACGTATTTCGATATGAATCTCTAGAATTAATGTTACCGCTATGAAAGAACATAATTTTTTTTCTTTGCAATCCCAACTCAACGGATTCTTCAAAATATATTTCTAAAAACCATGAGGTGTGGTTCCCAACAATCCCATAATGAATATAGTCTAGGGGTATTTAATCCTTGAATATTCATTTTCCTCACTACAGTTGTATTCCAATGTAGATAATAATTAATCACTAACATATTATTCAATGTTCAAATCAATTTCTTATATATATTTTTCAAATCCATTTATTTATATGAATGTTCATAAGAACATTCCATATTGTTTTTCATGTCATATGAAACCAGTTCAAAATTGATATAATTAATAGATAATTCTCTATGATTTACTTATTCAACTGTTGATAATTTGGAATTGTGAACTAGTGTGTATTATTATATGACCTTATTCACAATATTCGCATCTTTTATATCATTACCAATTCCATGGAATTATCTAACCACTTTAATATGATTGTTGAATAAACTACCAACATTTTTATTTGAACAAAGTTCTAAATAATAAAACAAATTTTGAAGACATTGTAACTTTTCCATATTCAATTTTTTGTCACCTAAATTAATTTTTGAATGATTTCCATACCTTATTTTGGGTTTTATAATGATCATAAAATTAATGTATATCTAATTAAATAATACACTTGTTAAGTAAATTGGTGTCGTATGATAATCATTTAAAAAATTTCTTTATGCTTCTACCGATGAAATTTTGATAGAATAAAAAATAAAGATTTCCATGAACTTTTGATGGATAAAAAATCAGTCCTACATGATCATAAATGTGTTCTCATTATGTTCCTTAGATCTTTATTATTGAATATATTAAATATAGGTACTCCCTTTACATTTATTGCATTCTCCATGATGAAAACATTATTTAATTGATTATCCAATAGATAACAGGTGGTTTGGAAGAAAATTGTTATAACAAGATCTCCTAAAATACCCCAAATCAATGGGTTAATTATAGTAACTTAAAATTTATTCTTATCTTCAGTTAATCAATATATTCTTGCGGAATTTAAAAAATACAATTTAATCTATCACAATGCTCACCAAAAAGTTCACCAAAAATAAAGAAGCACAATCACATTTGTTTTACTTGGATTATCTACACCAGTAAATATTTAAGGATCATATAAAAACGATGTGTTGACATATCAAATAATCACTAATAAACTATTTTTTATTAAAATATTTATAAAAAACCAACATCTCATCCATGGTCCATAAGTTCATTATATCCTTTGATTGTAGCTTTATATGAGGGTTTCACAAAAGATAATGTTGACATACATGTTTAACTCGCATTGATAATTGTCAAATATATAATAGAAAATTTCATTAGGTGTTTCACATAATGATTTTGTCTCTATTTTGTGATCTTACATGATATTAAAAACCACTACTTAATATTAAGATCTACCTACTATGAAATTAAATCAAAACACACAATACTATTTAGTAATAGATATTCAATAAATTCAACAACTGATTATCTATTATTTTCTTAGTACAGATATTCACTAATCACTATTTCTCCTTTTCTTACTTATATATATAAGTCTCTAATATATGCTTCTAATTTTTAAATTCAAATATAAAGGACAATCTTCAACTATCTTCCAAATTCCTCTAATTCAATTTTTCCATTGATTTTATTTCTAGGGAATCTCCGGCATATATTTTCAAAAATATAGTTATTGGAAACTATAAAATTATCCAAACCTTATTTATAGAACAAGGTAATTATAATTATTTTAATAATATAAATTTATACAACTATAGTATGGTGATATTCATCACTACATGTGGAATTGTTTTCTTCATCCACAGTTCTTCATCTTGTAATTACATCATAGTGTAAGAGAATACTTGGCGATGTGATATTGATTTATATTTATCTATAACCCATAGATTAAATTACATTACATAATATAAATAAGTTATTTACATAAATTATAGTTGGACTATTTAATCAGATCGTAATCAAATTATATATATTCTTGATCTACAATCATGTTGCAGCATTAGCCTCTTACATGACCCAAAAACCTCTTAATAAAATAAGACACTATAATATTCTTATTACTATTTATAAAGTTACATTTTTTACATAGCATGGTGGATAGAGAGCATCAAATTTTGTAAAGTGGTAATCCTTATGCATCACAGATCCCTTATACATCATTTAGATAACACATTTTATAGAAGAATGTAAAAATTTCATAAAACTCTAATTAAGGCATGCCATTATGGTTTCAACATTTTATAGAACTATTAAATATGGTACTCCTCATTTACATATGAGGATTAAACATTACATATGGGACATAATCCTTATATATCGACATTGCAGTTTCTCTACAACATCACCCACAACATGATTTTGGTTCCCATGTAGATATATATTCCTATAACAATACTTTCTACTATGGCCATCTCAATTTGACTCCAAAATTATATACACATCCCAAACTACATAAAAATGAATTCCGATGTACACTCAATTAACAAAAAAACCATTAAAACCTATTGTTATAATACCCTCTTAAAGAACAGTACCTTTATTTTCATAAAAAATTAATAATCACATTACGATAAGAAAAACCAAGGTTTAAACATAAATCTAATCAGGAAAGGTAAGAGGGAAAATGGGAATAATAATTAAAATAAGATATCATTTCATCGATATATAAAGGTTTTAATCTTCATATTATTGTTAATTGTTATATTTTGAAAAAATAATAAGTTTTAGTTGGTTGCGAAGAAATAATCAATGTATGTTATAATTATTTGATGTTAAACAAATATTATCTCACGTTGGAAGTAAAAGATCATTTAATGGTTATGGTTTAAATTATATGAAAGAGTGATAGGATAAGATCATAAATAAGGATTGACTTTGTGTTGGTTATATATATTTGAAAGAGTATTTGAAAAATTTAAGATGTTTTTTTAATGCGTTTAAGATAATACTCTACTCATTTTTATTCATGATATTTTCTGAGTGAGTTATGTGGCCATAGGTGTTTATATGACATTCCAATGATGTAGTCATTTTTTTATATATAATCCATGTAAATGATTTTTTCTTACTTTTTATTTTTAAAAAAATATTATTAAATAGGTTAATTATAATGTAATTTTACATTTGTCAATTGAAAATGCTAAAAATGGGTTTTAAAATATCAAAAGAGAATATTATTCAAACTATTCACCACCAATGAATATTGTGAAAATTTCATTATACAAGAACTCCTCGAAGGAAATGTTAGTTATTTTAATATGTATTTTTTTAACATCCCATACTTGTAATAAATTTTATTTTGTGAATCTTAACATACTGATCCATATAATAATATGCCAATAGATATAGAGTCTAAGCGTCTTTGTAAAATTACGTACATAAACCATTGAGGTTAAAGTTGATACAACATCATAATTTAAAACTCAATAATGTAATAATAGTTTCCTTTGAATTCTTAATACTCCATAGGGTGACCTGAGGACATACAAAATAAAGGGATGAGAAATAAATCGTAGTAATAGAATAATTAGTGCATATAAAAATGATAAAAAATGCATGTGATTTTAGAGGCATATAATGACAATATAAAGAGTTATGAATCATATATTCTCACATGGAATCATAGACTGAAGAAATAATATCATAAAATATAGTATTAGTAGAATCATAAGAAAACACTAGATATGACCTGATAAGAATAATTTGAGGCTAACCCTATAAAATCATAAGATTATGTAAAGGGTCACAAAAATTGAATCACACTATAGTTTTCTTAGAAAATCCACCCACACACCATACATGGTACTAAATAATATTAAAACATTATCCATTTCATTAGAGAGCTATATGGTTACACCCTTCATATGTCTAGTTTCATATTCCATGTTTTTTACATAATATAGGAAATAATTTCATCCTTTCAATAACATTATTATGGAATATGGGTTTCATACATAAATATCACTAATAAATGAAACATATTTATACCAATTTCAATCCCCTTCATTGAAAATATTCTTGGGAATTCACAACACATGTGTATCAAATAATGGTTATACATAAATGTTCATTGAAGGGATTAATGAGAGATATAGATACTACATCACTAATAGGAAATAATTTTTGTAATATGATATGACTAAGAACATATTGAATTATAATCATTTTTAAATCAAAATAATTACATCAAAAGAATTTATTGAACTGAAAAGAGGGAGAGCAGACTTACATTTCTATGGAGCTCCTTAATGCTGGAGAACGAAACCTTAAAACCTTAGAACAACCATGAAGAACCACTTTTAAGGGATAATGGGAGAGGATTAATTCTTAATAGAATTTAATTGAAGAGTGTGGGGAGAATGTTGGTGTGTTATATACTTGAAGAGGGATGTATTTAAGGGATAAAATAATATGTCTTTAATATTTAAGGAAACAACTTGTCTGTGGAATAAATTACAATAAATTTTGAAGAAAATTAATGATAAATTGAGAAATAATTGATAATTTAATTAGTAAAATACTAAGTGGGATATTCCAACCACCTAATTTAATGTATATAATCCAAAAATAATATTTACTAAGAAAATAAATAATTAAGGTTCCCACCTTTCATATAAAAACTTATAAATTCAAATAATTAATTTTATTTTTATTTCACTACTCTTTAAATGAGTTTTTGATAAATAAAAATATTTCATAAACCATTATGTAATTAATTGTTCATAATGTTATCATCAGAATCAATGTACTTGTAAATTTTTAATTTTCACTTTATCACCAAAAAATAATCTTTGTCAAAAAAAATACTAAATATTCGTTCTAAGAACATTTTGATGTTCTGAGTGAAAAAATATATCTTTTACTTATAAATAATTCCCTATATATTTGAACATTAAATATAATATTTTATTTAAATGTTGAGCATTCAGTGCATAAAATTTGAAACCTCTACATTTAGAAAAATATAATTTCATTATGATATTGGTGTGTACCCATGTTATTATTGAATTTTTCTTATAGTTTTATTTCTATAAAATTATTTCCTAAATTTTCTATATATATTATAATAATTAAATTGAATTTATTTTATAAATATTTAATGAAGAAAATTGATTCTATTTTAAAAACCTTTATCTTTCATTAATTATAATGTAATGATAATTACAATTTTATTTTTCTAAAAACTATATTTATAAAAAAATTGAATATTTTGTAAAATAATACTTATTTAATAATTTTTATTATTATGACTTATGTAACATAAAAACCAAATTAAAATTTTATGTAATAACATGAATTCAGTTATTAATATAAATTCGATGCTCATGAAATAAAATTTAACTATAGAATTGAAGAATAAAATATTTAAAATAATCGTTTGTTGGAAATATGAGATGTCACAATATGCTGGTATACTAAACATAGTAGTTTAAAATATCATGGTTTGTCGTCAATGACTTGGTAATATTCTAATATCTCTTGAATTGGGACATCATTATTGGAGAGGAGGAATGAGTCTACACCATAGTGCATAGACCATTTAAGTTTTTGAGGAAGTCATTATAAGGAAATATTCGATAGAAATTATAATGTGAAAATAGTATTATGAATATTAAACTATTTTCAATATGTTATTAAAATAATTACCAATATTTATAATTTATTATAGTAAGAGGATTTTAGATAATGCACCATTTTATTAGTTTTTTTATTGTTGTAAAAGAACCATATCCTCTAATAGATCTCCATATGAAAAGAAATATCCAATTCATAGTGGTAAGTGAAGTAAATTAGTGATTCATTATGAATATTATAAATTATAAAATATATTTTTTAAGTATTATATAATTAACCACATCATCTGATTTCCATGGATTTAGTATATGATAATTCTAGTAGAGATGAATCAAGGAGTAATTTTAATATTCAATGTTATATGGATATAGATATCATCATGTTATATAATAAAAAATTAAATGGGTTTGTTAGTTATAAAATGGATCACAAAAAATTTATCGTTTAGATATTTAATTATGTAATTAGAGAATCGGGCTCAGTGCGTTATAGAAATAGCACATAGAGACTCTGATGGGTAGGGCAGTGGGAAGTCCCACTACCCATGAAACCAAGACCCATGTTGCTCACTAAACTACAAGATTAGATCCAATAATAATCTGATAATGACTCCCAAGTACCCATTAAATTTTGATTCTTTTTGTGATCATATGTATTGGTGTTTTAAACCCCCAACCCTCCTTCAATCTTCTTTGATTGAGGTTTTTTCTCATGCTATGGGAGGCCTCTACTCCTGCCTTTATTATTCCTCATTATTCCTCCATCAATCCGGAACAAATTAATACCACCACCTTAATTCATCTTTCTTATTATTTTTATTATTCCATATATTTTTTTGTTACATTTTTTGATCTGATTATGTGATTTCATTAGGGAATGTTGGCATCACTCTGATCAAAAAGGGTTTTTTCATACAGTGAATAGACGAGGCTTTATAATAATGAATGTGCATCCCTAATCATCATTTTGGGAAATATATTTCTCAAAATGATTATTTATTTTACATTTATAAAATTTTAATAATATATATTAATTAATTAAAAATATAATTTGGGATTATACTTGATATAAGACTGGGTACATTCAATGGACCGTTGGATTTCCATTTGTTAGTGAATCGGTGTTGTGAAAATGCTCAGTGTGATTATTTAATTTAGTTTAATAATGGATTATTATTTAGAATCATATACTAATTTATAAATTGGTCCCTTTTTTAAGATCAATGCTCATGGGTATCATGTAAGGGTAGAATTAGACTAGATATATTGTATAATTCCATGAGGGTAATAATACCATTTATTTTAACTTATTTTGATGTATATTATATATTTTGTGTGTTATGATAATTGTTTGATAGAAAATGAGAGGCCTAGGATAGATTTTTAAGGATACATATGTGTTACAGAGGTTTCAAGAGATCCATAAAGACCATTATGGTGTTTTACCGCATGTTCCCTTTAATTTATACTCTCTTTAAAACACCATTGGTACAATTCATAATGTTTATATAATAGAAGGGAAATGAGGAATTTTTTATACTTTGGGAGTTTACATCAGTGAATTGATTATTTCGTATGCTATGATGTATGGAGTTAATCCAATAGTTGATAGAAATGTGTCTATTATGGAATATGTTCTCCTAAAAATTTCATTTCAATTTTTTCACTAGGGGTGTAACCCATTGAATTAGATTTAGATCATCGTAAGAGGCCTTGTAAATCCAAATGCATGTAAGAGAGTAAGGTAGAAATTATATACGAGGTAAAATGGTTAATTAGTCACATGAAAAAGATGTTCCCCTTAGAGGTTAGTCCTTAAGAGGAACTATAGATAATACTTTTAGGATAAGACAACACATGAGAGTTAAATTCCAAGCCGAACCTAGACTAAATAGTATTGAAAGGGGGTGGTCTATTATTTTTAAAAGTTATTACCTAACAAGGGAAGGATGTTCGCATTTCCACATTTTGGTAGGTCTATTTCATGTCCTTAAGGTATGGTATTGATGTGTTATGTCTTATGAATTTTTGTTATTTGTGATGTGATTACAATGAGAAACAATTTTTGTTTTGGATAGTCCAAATTCAAACCGAGTATATTGGTACATGTGATATGTGTCATGTGATAGTTGATGTTACTAAAATATTCATGATTAATATGCCATCACATGTGATACACATGTTGGGATGGGTGTTGTAGACATGGGAATGGATATTTATTATCTTCATAGAATATGTTATGATTATTATATTGGTGGTTATTTAATGATGGGACATCTCATTCATAACTATGTAGATGAATATGTGCCTGAGTAACAAACTACCAAGAGTAAATGACCGTATAGAATGAATTTATCTCTATGTATGAGAAGTTTTAATTGATTTGAGTTTCCCTAAATGCTTCTATTAGTTGACTGTGGATAAAACTGATCATATCCTATTTGATACAATCTATATCTCATTATAGAGGTTGTATGTTGAATGAGGAGAAACACAATACTACAACATTTATATAAACAGTATATCCCAAAAAAATAGTATAACCAAGGATAAACCTAATCCTACCGAATATCTAAAATAGTATACCACAACTGTAATGAATAGACCCAAGTTTACCAAAAAAATCACCAAATATGGCTTTCCATATGGCCTCAAGTGAACCATCCCATAAAATAGAGGCTACCGAATGATAGCGAGAGTCAAAAAATATCATGGGGAGATTATACCCTCTAGTAGAGTTAAATAAAATCAGATAATAACCCAACCCAAACAAAAAACATCTGTAATGAAAAACATAAGTGTATGCATAATATATAAACTGAAACAATGGAATTCTAGAATAAAATTAATGATGAATACATTCACGTGGACTCAAATAATTAAAAATAAACTATAGAAGGTCACCCACTGGCCCGATAATGTATACAAAATAAATAAACAAAAAGTGAATACATCATGCTCAAATACTAACTCTGAGTAGAACCACATACCCGGTCTCCATGACTAATGAGTTGTACCATCCGTATCCTAGGACTCCATGTAAGCAGTTCTTCTCAATAAATCAAAACTCAGACTCATCCCCATCAACTAGGAAACTTGTTATCAAATTTAAAAGTCGACATTATGTCTTAATTCACACTATGGTGAACATACAGGTAATGAGAAATAAATCCCTATAGGATGCCCCCCAAAAGTGAACCAAAAATTGTCTATCAAAACCATTGTATTCACACAACATATTCTAAGCCTAGACAAACACTAATATTAGCTAGAATAAAACAAACAACTGCATAAAATAAAATGGGGAAAAGAAAAAACAAGGAAATATCCCTAAAATGAGTTATACCCTAATATCCAAGGTAAATATTTCACCACTCTATCTCACACCTTAGGATTTAAAACATGTGGCTCACCCATCCACATGACATCATGTGTGCCTTCCAGATCTATATAGGAGCTCCAAGACTTCTAAATGAGTGACATGTATTTCAAACCTAATGGTATAAAAATAGGAGTCCCCATATCATGTAACATATATTGGGCTTTGGTATTCCAATGGTATGATACGAACTTGTGATAGATCTCCCCACAAAATTTCTAAGATTCTATGTTTTCCCAAAATACCTATAGAACAATTGAGCTCCAACATAGACCCAATAGATAAAACACCTTATTATCATTATCCACATGAACCAGAAGGATGAATTTTCCTACGGGATCTATACATGAAACTGGTATCACTTAGCCTCCACAACACTAGGATCACTTACTATCAAATTATGATGTGCACTCTAGAAAGTATAGATACTTAGATAGAGGCATTCACTAATAGAAATTGTCCATTATCTTCAGAATCCCATCTAACCATAACAATCTAAATTATTATAAAACCATATCAAAACACATGATATTTTCTTCATAAAAGATTTCATATGGCTCTCAACCACCAAACCATAGTTTTTAGTATAATCTACCTCTCACATATTATCCAAAGGCCACCAGAATGTGGGTTGGTCCAACTCTCGATCCCAACATCCAAATAGCCAAAGTAGTAGCACTGATCATCTCTCAGCCAACAAAGCATGGATATCTCTAAGTACCATGGATATCCTCACATAGAAAACAACCACTATAGGATCTCTATGAATCACCTCAAGGAAAAACCAAAACATGGGGCTCCAATGGTCCCAAGGATATATTATAAAGAGAATTCCAACAGGGGACACCCCGACTACATAAAATCTCTCAGGACACACCTATAAAAAATCCTCAAGTGGACTATATTCTATAATAAGAGTAGGAAACCATGTAATGGATTCCTTTGTCACATCCAACTCGTGGGAAAAAAGGTATATAAACATCCCTAATGGACCCCACTGGCCTCCAATTATTCCTCATTAAACAATGTTCCCAAAAGGGACCCCAAAATAATAGAATACATATAAGTTCATTATAAAAAGTCCTCATGACCACCTAAAATTCAAATACCCCCCAAATGGGGTCATCTAAACAAATTAAAACTCAAGGATGATCCCATCCCAATAAAATAGAAGTCGGCTATTTGGACATCTGACCCATCCACAGGTACTAACTCACCCATAAGGGAATCCAAAATAATCAAATCCCACATAAGAATTCTCAGCATCCATCTACAATACCCACTAGTAACCTGATTATAAACCATCCCACTAGAGGTATCTTTAAGAGAAACTCATACTTATATCAATATCATCTCAATGAAACCTTACCATAACTACCATCGCATTATTTCAAACCATCCTAAAGTCTCCAACAGCTCTGATCCTTGAGAACAACATCTAAAACCATGACTACTCAAACATTGAGATATTTGTCCCAATATCTAGGTAGAATCCAATATCTAATTAGAGATAAACCTACGTCATTCCATCCAAAAACCATATGAAATAACATTCAAGAAAACTGAATTCAAATCCATAGGATTATAAATATAGCAATCTCAAAACTCTCAATTGAGTTTCATGATGCTCAAACAACCCCACTGAATGATTCCAAATCCGAAAATTATGAAAATTATCCCAAAAATAAAAATAAAATACCAACTAGGAGACCTCAAAAAAATAAAGGGGTTCCACTATTATGATCTAAAGTGAATATTTCTCCTAATTGATTACATAAAGGTCAAATTCTCACATTGGGGTACAAAACATGAAAAATAACCTAGAATGAAAAAATGTCATGATGTGTAAATATTAGTACATAATGTGAACCCTCATTGGTGAACTGGTCCATGTACTTTTACATTGATATAGAAAACCTAGTGCATGTTCATGTACTTTTACATGTCTATGTGCCCCTTGCATGGGGTGTTTTTCCAAGTACCAATCCACATAGACATGTAATACTATACACCGTGTACATAAAGTACATGGAATTTATTTTCAATAAATCATCTTCTATAAATAATAAAAACACACAATATGTGTTCTCTAAAATAAAAACAATGTACATAGGTTTTTCCGAACAGAAATCCCCCAAAATGGCTTGAAACACACTGATTTATCCCAAGAAACCCCATAGATCGACTCTTTATGGGTCCCTAGATACCCATAATTGGATTCAAAACATTAAATAAGATTTTCTACAAGGATCAGTGTGAGAAAAATTAAAAGCATCCCACCTATGGTTGGAAAATGTGAATTCTTCCAGCCCCGATCTATGAGATACATTCATTGACACATGATCTAACTCATCAGAAAATCTTCGGGTAACACCTCCTCCTCCATATCCATATTCAATCCCTCGCTCTCCCTTCGTAGAAGACCCCATTGGGGTAATCCACATAGGAATTCATGACATGTCAAGGTAGAAGATAAAATAATAAAAAATTGAAAATGAGAAGGAGAAAATAATAAAATAAAATAAAATGAAAATGGGGCAAGGGCCCTACCCTAGAACCTATGATAGGTTTATTCCTCCCCTAGAAACCCCCCATTATGGACCCAACCACAAAGATAGAATATAAATTCGACTCTCTATTTAAAATATATCACCGAATAAATATTCATTAATAAATTAATAATTAATTAATTAATTGATTACAAAATATTTGGTTAAAATTTAAGTGGTTCATATTTCAAAAAAAACTCTAGTATTAGTGTAAACAATATATTTGGAGACCAATATTTTGGTCAGGAGAATTATCTGAGATAATATTATAGGATAAATTACAATTTCTCTCTGAAACACTATGGATTTTTTTTTTAAATTTCCCCTCATATTCACTATACATGACGACATGAGGCATCAACAAGTCCCCACCATAAATGCTTCTCTACCCACGAATCCTTGGAGGTTATCCATTTTCCTTGATTTGAAACCATCAACTAGTGCAATTGACACTATCTCAACAACCGAATGATCAGTCCTACAGTTCCCACACTCTCTTCTAATGTAAGAGCTATTTTTTATTGACCAACCTGATTCTAACCACCATAGGGGTATCCTTATTATTTACCTGATACCCAAACTACAAACCACATGACCCACACCACATCCACATTTTAATTAAATGGATATACATAGCCCAATCCCATGCACTTGAGTGTTAGTATGTATACCAAAACAACTAATGATCATTAAAAGTTGACGATTTATATCGATCTCCATTCTCAAAAACCTAATTAAAATTTATTTCATGAACTTCATCAACATAGGGTAGAATTCTCAACAAAATAATATCCTCAAAGTTCTCCTCAAGAATGAAATAAGACTCACACTCACACATGCCTTATCCTAATTAATCAAGTCTAACATTCATTAAACCACTGACCATGTACTTCATGCAAGTCAGTCCCAAAAAATTGGAGAACCCAAAGTACTCCTCTTCAAAATACAAGAATCTAATTCATAAAAATACCAATGAAATGACCACCATCCACTGAGGAATTAATTCAAATCCAAAAGAATCCAACAATGCTCTCATCATTCTAACCAAAGTGCTTCCAAAACTAGTGTGGCTAAGATTTTAATCAAACCTACCCTCTCAATCCATCCAAATGATTGGGGAAACTCCTAACATTCTAATTATCAAACAGAAGGAATACTCACACCTATCCACACCCTCGTGATAGTAGATCAGAACATCCACACCAAAGAAAAATAGACACACCCACCCAATCCATTGGTGATAGCAGCCACACATGCCCCACTATATGACCCAATGGATACCAAAAAGAAAGAAAATATCACTCCCAAGAAACATTAAACTATGACTTCCTGTGAACCACAACCTGAAGGAAACTCAAACCTGATCTTGGGATCTCTTAGGAATCCTTTCACTCATAAATCCACCAATAGGGAACTCAGATCCAACACTTACCCATTGGGGTGTCCATGTATCCCTTGATGTAAGAACTAAATATCCATCACTGGTGAAAATACCGACACAAGATCAACATATCCAATCATCAATATAAAGTATATTTAAATTTAGTTCAGTTGAGTATTATTCAACCAAGGAGCTATATTTGATAAACCATATAGGTTATTAGAGACACTTTAGACATCACAACCTCTATCTTCAATTAAAATATCACATATAGGAGTATGTTATGTGAATAACACATAGTTAGAGTTATGTATGAATACTAACATATTGTGAATGGTATAAGAGCCAAAAAAATGAATAAACCATAAATCCAAAAACTCACATGTACCACACTATGTGAAATCAAAAAATCGTAAAAACAAAAAACAAAAACAGTAATCCCATTACTTATAAACTTAGACTTCCTATTAGGAAAGGTATTTTTTACACCTTTTTGATATCCATCAAAAGTTTCAAAACATTATTAGACATCCTATATACTAACTCCACTAATAATAGAGCTCGGAAGTTGGGATACAATTTTGTAATTAACTAGCTTAAGTCAACCTGAATCATCATCCTATTAATAAATACAAAATTCCTTAACCACACATCCTTGTACACTAGAGGTTTTTGAATGGAATCAAGGGTCTAAAAGATACCGTGGGGAGAATATAGCCTCCGATCAGTATACAATAATAGTGGAAAATAACTAAACTCATTAAAAAAATATACCCATGTACAAACATCCGAGTTCACATAATAAATAAAGTAATACAATAGTAAGATATATTGAAAGAGAAATGGAATATAGTTATGAAAACTCAATGTCAGAAAATAATGTTATGGTCACCCACTAGACTGACCACATATACAAAAAAATGAAAATAAATACATTATCCTCTACTACCAACTCCGATCAAGACCAAATACCCAGATTCCATGACTCACGAGCTGTACTAGCCTAATCTTGAGACTCCAAAATAGAGGCTTCTATCAATCATGAAATATTGGGCCTTGACCCCATCCATCATGTAAAATTTACTCTTACCTGAAGGAATAAATCATCTCTAAAAAAACACACATTTAGGTTCACATATAGGAGGTGTGAAATAAATCTTAGTAGGCTACCCCCAATAGTGAAAGAATAATATATTATCATAACACGTGCAAGAGAATGAGATATTTCCTCCACTACTGAAAAATAATAACTGTTATCATAAAATAAAAAACCAAATAAAATAAAATGGTGAAGATAAAAAAGGGAAATAATCCAATTGAATTATCTAACCTAACACCTAAGGAAAATCTACCCCGATCTTTCGCACGCTAGAGGATTTATAAAATTTAGATTTCCCAGCCACATGACATCAGTAGTGTCGACCATATCTATATATGAGAGACAATATATATAAATTCAAGTCCTGAATTTCATACACAATGGTTTAACCATAGACATCCATCTGACAAAAGAAATATAGAGAGACCTAGGAATCTAATAGAATGATCTGAACTGGTGATAGATTCCCCTCCACACATGTAAGAATATATTAGGTCCCAAAAGTCCTTCAGAACAAATCTATCTCCAAATGGACTCGAAAGATACACCCCCTATGGGTTTCATCCATATCAACTTGGTGGATGTGTTTTATTATGGGATCCATACAAAGAACTAGGAGAGCTTTACATCCATGGAATTGGTAGTACTCTGCATCATGCGAATATATACCCCTATCCATGGTGCGTACTCAACAACATGTTTTTTACACATCAGGATCCTCTATTATCCCCCCAATTCCCTTTTAGAAAAAAATATCTAGTAGATGATGGAAATATATTCAAAATTTAGTCCAATTACCATTCCAATATATCCTAAGGGTCTCCTTCCCAAATCTATAGTGCTCAGAAGACACTTCCTAAAATACCTTGGCCAAAGGACATAAGAACCTTGATCAATCCAACTCTATAACCCACCATCCATACAACTCGTCATTTAATGATGATCAAATATCGACCAAAAAATCACTGGTCTCTATCATACCCCATTATATACTAATCCACAAAAAATCTAACATGTAATATCTACAACCCTCATCAGGTATAAAATAAAAAATATGGGATCTTGAAGTCCATGGGGACACAAAATAAAGTGACATCAAACTAAGGAATACATTAATACACCCAAGATCCTAAGAAATTCCCATCAGATGGTCCTTAATTATCCAAAAGTCCATAGTAACCGTTGGACACCATTTTAGGGGTTAAATTATCTCATCCAATGTATGTGATAATCCTAGTATACAAACATCCCAAAAATGATCCTCAATGATCTTCAAATTATCCTCAATCAACAATTCACTAAAATTCGAATTCAAAAGCAAAAAAACATATAAGTTCATTATCAACATTCCTCACGACCACCTAAAAAGAAGGAAACCCATCAAGGAATCCTCAGAACAATCAAATCCTTAGGGAAAATCCCATGGATAGAAAACCACTTATGGCCTCCCTGGAATCTGACCCATCCACATGTACTAACTTTCCCACAAAGGCATACAGTGAATGTCCATGCCATTTGGGGAATAAAAATTGTCAACTGAAGCACCCACTAATTAATTGATCAGAAACCATCCCACCGAGTCCATATATAAGAGTAACATAGAATCATCTCAACATCATCATGATATTACCCTCTTGTTACCTTTATCTCAGAGTGTTAAACCATCCCAAGGCTCCAATAGCTATAATCCTCAAGAACTATATCCCTGACCTCAACTACCATAACCTCATGAAATTATTTTTGACATCCATTATCAATCAAAAATCTCATCAATGATACTAATTAATGGAATCTTATAGGATTAATCCAAAATAACATTGAGAAAAACAACCCAACATCCAAAATTTATTCCAACAAATGAACTCACGACCATCGTTGTGGTATTGCATCGTTCCGCACAACACTCAGGATGATTCTAAAAACAATCCTCAAATAAATCCCCCTAATGATTGTCTCAATCCACAATTTCATATATATTTCCTTTAAATGGTAGAGTATTCCACCATCATGATCTACATGAAAAAACACTCATAATTGACTACCTGTGGGTCCTATTCTAACTCCGGGTCGTAAAACACAAAAAACCCACTTGTATGAAAAAATTATACTTTATGTTATTTTAAGTAAAAAGAAGTCAATCTAAAGGGTGCACTTAAAAAATTACTTATACATGTACATGACATACCAAGAGTATATCCTTATACAAGTATATGACTAGAGAATACATGGGGTCTGGTCATGTACTACTACATAGCCATGCACTCCTCACATGGGGTTTCCTCCCAAGTACATAGCCATATGTCCATTTAATACTATATTAAATGTTCAAAAATTAATCATGCTGTAATTTAAAAAACATATACTCTCTAATCATGAAAAAATAGGTAATTGTTTTGCTAAACCACATAGTGTACATGATTTTTCCCAAATGGAAAAACCCAAAAATTCCTTGAATCCATTGATTTATCTCAAAATATAGTTATTGGATCCTCTAGTGGTCTCCAGTAACACAAACCAAGATTTAAAGCATAAAACAACTATTATATATTGTTTAGAGTTGAAACAATTCAATTTTTCCTACCTCTTAATGGAAACTACTAATGCTTCAATCATGAATTATTGAGATACATCTGCTAACACATGATCCATCTCCACAAAAACTCTTATATTGATTCATCCTAATTATAATCCCTCTTTTCTTAAAATCCATCTCTCATAAGAATTTACAAAAGGGGTGATCCACAATAGAAGTCATGATAATAAAAGTGACAAGAGAAAAGAGAAAAAAAATGAAGAAATTAGATATAAAAGGAAATTAAAAAGATAATGAAAATGTAACCTGACTCTGACCCGGATTCCCACAATAGTTTTATACATAATGTAAGAAAAACCCAACATTATAGTCTCAAATTAGGTGATGAAATTTAATCCATTGATCTATTAAAAATATATCACTAAATGAATATGTGTGAGTAAATTATTAATTATTTAATTTCATATTAAATATTCTAGAAAAATTATAATAATTATGTCTTCCACCAAAAGACATTCATATATTAAACACTCTATTCCAAGATAAAAATATTGGTTGTAAAAATTATCCAATATCATCTTATAAGAAAAATTTCTTTTTGGTCCCTGAAACAACATCGATTTTTTTTAGAATTTCTCATACTTTTCACAACCCATGACAACTCGATGCATCACAACTATACCAAGTGAGGAGTTGATTAGGGATATAACTATGCCTACCCTGTATCTTATATAATATATCATGGAAGCTAATTGTAGGTAGACAATTATTATTTGAAATAATACTATATTTTATCATTATAGCATATCATATCCTTATAAGTTATCTGAGGCTAACTCCAATCTACCGTACACCCATTGTTCAATATAAAATTTGTCTAAGAAGGAATATTCCATCTATTTTTTTTGTAAAATTTATGTACTTTTGATCATTAATGTGGTTATGTGAGAACTTAATGACAAAATTTTCGTGTCGAATATGTTTATTAACTACTTTTGTTTCATAATATACATGCATGAACATGTATATTGGAATAATATAGGGGGTTTATTAGTGGTTTGTTGCTAATTATTATACCCACACTAGGTACATGCAACCCAATGGATATGAAAACCTTTTATTGACATGTAAATCAGGTCAATGGACCTAGTGATACACCCAAATATTATAGAATATATTTTTTATTATTAAATATGATGTTTTTGATATCTTGTGATGAATGAAACAAAAAACATAAGTGAGTAATTCCTTACTATAAATATAAAATGGAATATATTTATATATATTAAAATTAAATTGATAAAATTAATGAAATAAAATCATTTAATGATAATCATGAAATAATTTATAAATTATATAGAAAGTTAGTCTAGTGATTATTGGTTGATTGGAAATATTTTTCTAAAAATGATGTTTTTATTATATGATATTTATTAAAAGGATATTTTTATTTATTTTTGTTATTTATTAATATTATATTAGATTTTTGTTCTTTCATGTATAAAATTGGTGATCATTCATATATTTATTATTAAATGTTTACAAATGAAGATAAAATCATTTTATGGTAAAAACATTTTGTTTTTCATAAAATTATTATTTTTTTGAAAATAATTATTTTGAAATTAAATTATATTTTTCTCTTTTTATAGTTTATTTTAATTAAATTCATATATAATCTATTTAGGTCAAAATATTACATTCCCTTATTTATTTTTTCAAGGAAAAGAGTATAAAATTATTTGTATGCATAAAAACATATTATTCCAAAAATGGAATTTATTCCTTTTTATGTATATATTAATATAATTTATCCCAACACTAGGAATTGAATCTTGGAAAAATGGATTCCATGTTTTTAATTATAATAATAAATATTATTTAACAATTTCAAATTACTTTTGATCTGTTGTGAATTGTTACAATGTAAAAAATCAAGTCACCATTGTAAAAGATAAAAATGCTAAGGACAGGGTAAAACAAAGAGATAAGGAATAAATTATCACTAAAAATATCATTTTTTTAAGTCAACCTTAACCTATTACAACATTTAATATTTTGAAATTTTTTTCCACTTCCACCACAATATTATTTTATGTAATTTTAATACATTGAATATTTAAATGGGTGCCACTCCCCTCACATATAAAAATACACCTCCTCTCCTCACTTATTCACATGCATTGAGAAAACTATAATGAAAATTCCTAGAAAATCATATCCCAACCATATTTCCCATTACCCCAATGTTTTATCATATCTAATGACACATCCAAGTATCCTTTAAGTTTTTTAAAAGGTTATTATCCAAGGAAGAGGTACATATTCTTATAGGCCATTTTTCGTTTATTTCTTCTTAATCCTCCAAAAAGTATTATATAACCATAATTGAAAAATGAAATTAGTTTATTTATTATAATAATTTTTTTGTAATTTTGAAAACACTTAATTTCTCCATTCATTATGATGGAAAATTAATGTTTTTCTAATGTGTGTATATGGACTACTATCTCCAAAAAGTGACATGTTTCATTTTTTATAACCACCCCACATGGAGGTTTATTTATATACATTTAATTAAAATATATATTTGATATTTATGATATAGTTATTATTATTTAAATAAAACCTTTTATTTACATTCATTTTATTTCTATCTATTGAAAACTGAAAATACAACTCGTGCTTACATACAACATATTGTCACCATGAATTGATGTATTTCATTTTTCATCATCTATTTTTTTATTTATATAAAAGTGTTTATTTTTAATAAATGTAATATTTATTTAATTAATTAATATTATATATATTATGTAACCATGAGAATGGTTCAAGGATCGAAATCATCAAACGAAAACATGCATGAAAATGGAAATAGTTAACACAATGAATATTGTCTTTATTGGATTTAAAAAAAATAGGTGATTGAAAATTATAAATAAACCATATATGGTGTTATATGTATAAATAAAATTCTTATATAGATTTATGATAAATATAAATTCATTATAATTTTTTTTAAATTATTTACATATCTAGTTTGGGATTAAGATATTCTTTTATCATACAATGTACCTTTTTATCATAAGTTATTATGTTTTAATTACTATTATAAGAAAATATAAAATATGTATCTTCTAAACACTATATGTTTTCTTATTCATTGATTATTTATGTGTTTTTCATGTATTGGTACCATTTTCTCTCTCTTTGGTACTAAAATGGGGCGAAATAATGTTTATAAGAGAAACCAATCTTACTTCTCCTTCTATGTGAGGATCATTTTTCCACCATGTCCATTCTCTCCAAGAATATAAAAAAGGATTTAACTATTCAACTTTTTAGAAAAATTTATTTTATATTACCTTTTATTTTATTTTAAAAAACAATCAATTATATTTTCAAGTTTTTCTCTAAGACTAACTATTGAATTTTTCAAAAAGTATTACTAAATGTCTTCTTTTTAACATATATGTAAAAACTAGATTTTCTTGAAATCAAACCCTTTCATAATCATGAATTATACTTTAAAATTTTCCATTTTCCCAAATACAATTTCCTTCCCATTTTTCTAAAAAAAATTAATTTCTTAATGTTACTCAAATAAATGGACACTTATTCTTTATTATGCAACACATATTTCAAATGATTTTATAAATGTATTTTCCTTATATATTAAAATGCTTTGATGATTATTATCCACCAATAGAGATATACTCCAACGATACAATCCATCTTCTTTATCTTAAAGGATTATGATGATTCATTAAAATAGTTCTCCTGAAACATGTTTCATTCTATATATTCATTAAGTGATTATATAATCATCAATGTTTTATTCTTGTGGAACACATATGTATTGATTATTATTCTATTATAGGTGAGTTAGTTATAAACATTCAAGGAATTTTGAAATGGTTTTATTTCTCATAAAATTACCAAGGTATGTTGGTAATAATTCCTGATCCAATATATTGAGGTATTTTAGTAACAATACACGATCCTAAAACAAAGGGATACAGATCACATTGAATGATACATTATACTATAAGATTATAGTTAGGCTACCTAGACCTTTTTATATGGGATACTGCCGACGATCCCCAATCCATAATATTCTTGGATTCTTATAGTTATTTTTTATCCACAATTTCAATATATCATATTATTATTTTATGACACATTGTTATGTTATGTTGCATGGTGATGTTATTTTTCTCATGGAACAAGATAATAGTTTAATTTAAGAAACTATTTATTATGTTATGATTAATTTTAATACCATAACCCTTATGTTGTGATCTATGTTCACATAAGTATATGTAATGATTTTAATTATACTCTCATACTCGTGTTCTCATCTTATGATCGCTTATGAACTTTGAGTTCTATCTTATATGCTTACCTTTTCTAGGAATCTATGCTATCCCCTTATTAAGTTACCATTTTCTCAGGTTAAAAAGATATTTACTATGTTTAAAATGTATAGGAATTTTATTTTTTGAGAATAACATTGTGGGATATGTGGATGATCATTAATGAAATAGTTTTATTATTTATCCAGACTCCCAATATGCTAATGTGTTATGGATTTTAGGGATCTATTTTTATAATAATTTTATAATATTCATCTAAAATTATGTAATATTTATGTATAATTTTCTCGGAGGGCCTCAGTTGGTATCATAATATGGTTTAGTCATTTAGAATGTTTAAGTTATGAAGAATATGATCATATAACATGTAAAGACCTTTGTTGATCCAAAATAAATATAGGATTAACCTAAAGTTCCATTGGTTAAAATGAAGGTGTCATAATTTAGGATATTTCATTATTTATTTTCATATTATATAACTTCTCATAACAAAAACTAATACTTACGTACTTATGATAACTAATATTGTTTTATACAATTACTAGAACCGTGGAAAACTGTGTGAGAGACAAAGGTGATGGGACATGTAATAAATACACCCATAATCAACTAAATATCATTATATATGGAATGAAAAAACCTTTGTAAATTCTTTCACAACTAACTCAAGTAATAAGTAATAACTTAACTATATTTTTCTTCCAAGCACGTCATGGAGGGAGCAACATGCAGCTAAGTATTTTATTCTGAAACCTCAACCTTATTTTTAGATACCCCAATCCAATAATTGTTGAACAATGGATAAATAATATAGAATATATTTTTCTATATTCTCCATTTCCTCAACCATTAGATAATTGTTTTAACTATCTATGACTTTGAAGGTGAGGGAAATCAATGGTGGAATATCATCTTGAACACATGGTAAAAGGAGGAAATAAACTCAAAATAATTATATGAGATTAATAATGTATTCCTAAATATGTATTTTCCATAAAATATTCATACTAAAATGGGGGGGTATATTAAGATCTGAAGATAAAGGTTTAATAATTCATCATCACCTATAAACAAAAATTTATTATTCATCTATTGTATGATTATAGTTTTGTCATTGAATTTGAATGAAAAATAGATACGTTACATAGTGTCCTAAAACCATGTCCTGTGAAGACATTATATATAATAAACATTATTATCTATGAATAAATATTTTTATATGCTCATAAGGTGGAAATGTTTTTTCTAAACTTGTAATATTATCTTTATTTTAGTGATAATAAAAGTAAGATAAATGTATAAGGGAACTAAAACAATGGATCGTGTGAAGGAAAGAAAATTCCACTACCTATATTCCAAACATATAGAATGAAGAACATTAGAAAATAAATTAGAGGGTCAAAATTTGGGTGATTTAGGTATATAGAATGTGATTGATGAGGAAATATAAAAATTCCAACAATTATAGGTGGAGAAGGTTCCATATAATTAAATTCGATGTTTCATGTGCACATATTTGTGAATTTGGCAAATCAATGCCCCAATCTAAAAGTTAATATGGATAATAAGCCTCTAAAACCACTATAGAAAATATGTAAAAGGTAATTCCAATACAATGACATATATTTAAGTGGTTCCTTAAAAAAATGTTGTGAAAGGTTCACTTTTCATACTCTATAGAAATATAAATTTTTTAAATGATTATGGTTCTACACACTATTTTATTTTTATAGAATTTTGTAACTGTATTTTATCACGACCTCAATGGTAAGATATTTATTTATCATTGAAAACTCATTGTGGTATGATTACTAAATATAATTTCTACAATTACTCTTTGATAAAAGATTATGGGAAGTGGGTTCGTAAAAATCCAGTTATTCACTCTATAGGCAAATTAGATGTGATTTTGGCATATATTTTCTATTATTACATAGAACCCAAACCAATTATTTAGGATGGGAGGTCACATTAGTTATTATAAATAAACCTATGATATTATATTAATATGAGGGTGAACATGATCACCGAATAGAAATTACTTCCATTATATGGATCATATGACCAATATATGAAGATTATTGGTGTCAAATTATTTTGCAGAAATTCTATATTAATGATATGACTATTTTTGAGAATATTTAAATGTAATCCTAGAATATTTTTATAGTATTATCTTATATAATTACATTATTTTTTAATGTAAATATCATACCTCATGATACAATAATTTCAAATGATCCTTATAGAATGTCCTTGATTGAGTTGTAGTAATAGAAGAGATAATGCTTAGATAATCAAGATAAGGGATTAATACTCCCTAGTTATTTACAATGGTTTCCACTATTTATTTTGTTTAAAAATAAAGATAGTTAAATATATATTTTTAATGGATCATCAATAACATAAGAAGATAATAATAAAAAATAATTACCATATACATCATATTCATTATTTCTTTCTCAACAACATAGATCTCAATAAATTTTAATCCTTGAACATCAATCTAGATATCATAACTTTTTTGTTATGAAGGATGGCATAAACATGAAATTATTCTGTACAATGTATTGAAAATGAATCTATAGTGATTTCATTTTTACTTGCAAATTACCCTCTGTCTTCTTGGATTTAATGAAAATATTCTTCAGAGATTACCATGATCAATTTTTTTAGTCTCTATAGATGAAATTCCTATATATTAATAGATTAAGGAAGAGCATGAATATGATTTAAGGATTGTGTTGATGACCTTGAGAAATGAAAAACTATATTCCATGTTTATAGTATATGACTATTTGTTATAGAATGTATCAATCTTTAGTCATATAATTACAAGATAGGGTATATCGGTGGACTATTCAAACATAGAAGTTACTGACCAATGTCCTAGATGAACCACCATGACCAATATCTAGAGTTTTCTTTGATTGGATGAATATTGTTAACTCTTTTGAGAAATTTATCATTATTAAAAAAAATACACTTACCAGGTCTACATAGAAGGTATTCATTTTCATTTAATCTAATGAATGTGAGGATAATTTCATGAAACTGAAAAGAAGGGTGTTTAGTGAATCTTTACTCACACTAAACTACAGTGGATACTAGTTTGTGATTAAAAGTGATAATTTAACGAAGGTAATATGATGTTTTATCAAGAAGAATGAAATTTTTGTAGCATATTCCTCATGCTAATAGGGGATTTAGGAGAAAAATTACATGAAACATTATTTGGAGATTCCATCGCTAATATTTTCATTTGAAATATATTGGGATTCTATATATAATAAAATATACTATATATACTCTAATCATAAAATCTTGAAGTTTATATTTTTAGATAAGGAGTAGAATTTGTCCCAAAAGGGAATGAAAATGTTGATTAATGATTATTAGTACTCATTAAATTACCACTCTAAGAAGGTGAACAATGTGGGTGATTATCTTAGTCATCAAAAGCATGCTATTTTTTTAGTAGTGATGATTCAAAAAGATCAAATACATATAGAATTATATAATATGGAACCTAAAATTATAATCAAATGAAAATTATACTTTTTTTCCCATATGAATATTTGACCATCCATCTATGTGACTATTAAAGAGTCTTGCAATGAATATTTTAAACTAAAAAATAATTATATGATTGTTCTGGATTTAATCCTTGACTATTATGGAATAATAATATACAAGAATTTATTATGTTTCCATTAAATACCATAATTTTTTATGGATCTATTGAATAAATAATAGAACTATTTATTCTCAACTCATATAGTAAGAAAATATATATATTGAGATATGAGAGATAATTTCATGTGGGAAAACATGAAAAAGGATATTTCAGAGTTCTCATCATGTTACTTTGTTTTTTAGTAAGTTAGTTTAGAATTATAGAGCTACATAGTAATGATCCATCCATTACCTATACATTAATAGAAATAAGAAAACAACACTGTTGGGTCTAGAAAATTTTACATGGAATACCATATGAATTTTTATGCAGATAAAGACAAACAAGGTTACTTGGTAAAGATTAAGGATGATAAATTACAATGAGTCACAAATGACCCTCTTCATCCTCATTTAATGATAAATATTTGATTCAATACTTATTATAGAGCCTCCATGAATCACTGAATAGCCCTTATAATGCATCCCCTCAAATGAAGATTCATTTGTGGGATAAAACTTCTTAAAATAAACCACAAATGAATTTTATATTTTTAAGGTGAGAAGTATTTTTCAAATCCACCACAACTGAATATTTTTTTTCAGGGTGATATATCTTTCAAAATACCCTTTAAACGAACAAGTATTTGGGAGAATATGTATTATACCCCCACCCCATAAAATACAAATCAATCTTTGAGGTGAGGCATGTTTTTTAGGTTCCCCTCAAAATAAAAATACATCTAATGGGTGATACGACCACTAGCTAGAACAAAATAACAAGTGGTTGGTTTTTGGGAGGATACATCCACAACCCTATAAAAACCACCCTCTTATAGAAAAGGTGTTGTTAATGTATTTTTGGTGGAAATATCTAAAGAGTGGATTTTGCGTGTGAAACGGTCCAAGCATGTGATTTCAGAAAGTAAACATATTAATCATATCATAATGAAAAATTATTATAAAAATTATTACCCATTGAAAATAGCCATTTATGGGAAAAATATCCACTTATTTATTCCCTTTATAGACCACTATTAGACAAAACTTATTGTCGTTAAATTATTTACAGCTCCCCATCCCATATAGGTATCAAAATATGAGATGATGTCCTTCAGTATGGGTAACCATCCATGAAGATCTTGGCCTTACCTCATCCCCTTCATGAACAATCCAACCAAAGGTCTCCATCAACTCCCCATGTAAATCCATAAGACCCAATGGGGCCTCTTCATGAAGAACCCCTCCCAAGTAACCCCCTTTGTGAACCACACTTCATGAGGAACCAGATCTAGCCCCTTCATAGGTCACTGATCATGAGGAACCCAATGTATCTCCTTCATGGGTCACTTTTCATGAGGTTCACAAAGATTCACATTCATGATCCACCCTTCATGAGGGACCCAACTGGGCCCCATTGCAAACACTTTGTCCAAGACCTCTCCAAAATCCATCATAAATTTATGATCAATCCAAACAGAATACTGGTGTTCCCTCTCATTCATACATTCCCATGGTCAATGAGGACCTATTGGTAATCTCGTTAACAAGATGTTTCATTGGAATATTATTTTTCATATGCTCATATGGAAATTAGGGTCCAAACATTGGAGGTAGTTCTAGGGGTCTACCCATTATGGTTGATAAGGGAGTGGATCACACTTACCTTTCCCTTTTAGGGATATTGTCTTATCCTCCTCTTTTCCACTCAATTAGGAAAATGAAATACCTCTGCGAGTAAGATCCAATCCTTCTTCACAGGGTCATAGACAGATATATGTCAGATGTGACTATCCTAGTTACCAAAATAAGAGGGGACGTGGGTTCCAGAGCCTTTCTCTCTTTGATCACCCTGAACTCATCCACTAGTGAGTAAAGAATATTGTCTGGTTTTTTAGATCTTAAACTCTCTCTTATTTCTCACACTGAGCATGTATCACATGTGCCTAGAGGTTAACAACCATCCTAACATCCCCATGATAAACCACCCATCTCAGGAGAAAAATATCTATGAATCTTCATCTCACCATCTTCTTGGCCTCCTCCATAGGGTAAATCCGTAACGTAATCGATGTTTGTGGACATTGATTCTTGACCAACCGGAATACATAGGAAGCATCCCCATGGTTGAAACCCAACACCCTAAATTCACCCTAATGTTATTTGAGCCTTATTCTCAGTAGGGTTGTATCAAATATGAATGTTTATATTCCTTTTGAGTTTTTTTCATCACCATCATTGTTGGTCTATATTGCTGATAATATCAAAACTGACCAAGGAGATTTTAATTTCCCATACCCAGATGCTAGTGAATGGTTCCCCATGCCCTATTGTCCACATGGACTCTAGAACATCTCCTCAAACACTATATTGTTTTGAAAAATAGTGTGGGCCTAGGGTGTGTCTGTGGTGATTCTCTACCCTTATTACTAGATTAAAACAGAGAGGATATCTATAATAGTCAATAGTGGAAGTATTAAATAAAATAAAAAATATATAAACATCTAGATGAAAAATATATACAAAAAATACCAAAAGTAGTATCATATACAATTATGATCATTTCATGTGTCTATAAACCATCCAAAACATTTATACATGGAATCAATACAATACAAGTATCAGAATAACAAAAAATAGTTTCTCCTAATATCATCATGTGTAGGATCGAAATAATAATGTAGATGCTCAATATACAATAGGGGGGTGAATTGTATACTTTAAAAATTCCTTTGGAACCTTTAAAGTTAGTTATGAATAACTGTGTTTTCCTAAAGTAAAGAAAAGGGCTAAGTTTAACAAAGATTAAACTAAGAAAATTCACAACACCTCTAACACCAAATAAAAACTTGGAAAGAGATTCCGAAAGTAGGTTCCGGAAATATGGTTCTGGAAATTGAAACTTAACAAAAGATTACAATATGAGATTCTACCTTAAATCGTATAGAATCTAAATGAAACAGAGTACAAGTAAGTATAAGAAAGTTATACTTTCCTTACAATACAATATGTAGTGGAAATAAACAAGTAGTAAAACTACAAGTAACAAGATATAAGTCTTTTATCCCAAAGAGAAGGGTATCCAACAACCTTGGATAAAGATCCCTTGATTTATAATTTCAAGCAAGTCTATCTTACCCACACCAGGGTAAGCCCTCGATACGAAGATCGGAGTCTCTGTCTTGATATCCCCGCAAGCCCTCAACTTCAAGGTAGTTGGCAACCTCTGTCTTCCTCAGCAAGGAAGCCCTCAACATCAAGGTAGTCGGCACCTTGTATTCCTATCCCAGGAAGTCCTCGAATGTAATCACCAACATTTGGAGTCGCACAAATCTTTGAGAGTTAATAAGAGCCTCTCTCTCTAGAAATCACTTCAACAGCATGTATGCACAATGCCAAACCAATTTGTTGTGAGCTCTCTCAAATGAGCTCCTATTTATAGGAAAATTTCCAACGGTAAACTCCCTCTTCCAACGGTCATATTTTTCATGAAATTCGGAGGGACCTGTACACATGTAACTTAGCCAACGGTTAGTTTATAACAGAATAGACAACATCTTTTTATAACAAAATAAGTGTAACAGAATGTACGACACCATTGAAAATCTAACTCAAAAGTTCGGAATGAATAATTCTGAGTGAAGGTTCGGAGTGTAAGGAAAATAATAAAGAGTAGACAAAATATAAAGGCATAAACAAAATGAAAGTTCGGAGTCTAACCAAAAATAATTTTTGGAGTCTGAATAAATTCAGTGGGTATAAAACAAAGATGATCATATTCTGTTTAATAGGTGAATTCGGAATGCGAATTCGGAATGAGAATTCGTCATCAGAATTCGTAATGATAATTCTTTATCAGGATTCGTAATGAGAATTCTTCATCAGAATTCGTAAAGAGAATTCATTGTCGAACTTCATAAGGATTCATATCCTGAATCTGGAGTAAAACTGTATCCGGAATTCGGAATGAAAATTTATCACAGTTCTCATTCTGGATTTCGGAGTGAAACTTTATCACAGTTCTTATCCAGAATTCGGATCCTAAAAAAGAATAATTCATATCAAAGTTTCAAGAAATTCCGAGAAAATAGAAATTAATTCGAATCTCATACTTCAGAAAAATCTGGATGAAAATATGATAAGGATAATTTTTCTTATAAAAGCGATTTTCCTTATAAAAGCAATTTTTCTTATAAAAGAAATTTTCCTTATAAAAGCGATTTTACTTAAAGATAAGGTGTTTGTGATTTTCAAAACAAGAAGGAATGGAAAAGTCATAAGGAATCTCCCCCTTTTTGGAAAGCACAAACATCCTTTCGAAAAAGAAATTCTAAGAAGAAAGAAAAATATTAAGGCTGATCTCCCTTTTCTTTAAGGATATTGATGAATACGACTAACTCCCCATTAGGCTTCAAAACTCTAAGGATCGTATTCTAGATTTCTGGAATGACATTTCATTACGAATAAGAAAGTCTTCTTTAATGAAAAACTCCCCCTTAGATAAACTCTTATTAGAGTTTGTTTTCTTTCTCACCCTTTGTTAGGATTCTTTTTCCCTTTCATTAGAGTTCTTTTCCTTCTCCCCCTTTGTGATTTTCAAAAAGAATACAAGGGAATGGAAAATATAACAAAGTACCTGAAAGATTAGTAGTAACAACAAAAAGAAACGAGCAAGCACAAATTTTTCATTAAGTTTGAAAAGATCAACAACAAAGAAATTTAGATACAAAAAAAGATCAAATCTGTCTTTTTTGGATCTTTTTCCTTCACCATGAGACCCTTAAGAATAGTATTTATTTTCTTCAAGTCTTTATGGTCTTCTTCAGATTGCTTCTTTAAGACCATTATTCTTGCAGATTGAGCTTTAATCTTTTCTTCCTGAGCTTTAAGCTTTTCTTCCTAGGCATTAAGCTTTTCTTCCTGAGCCTACATCTTTTCTTCAAACTCAATCCGATGATCCCTTTCAATATTCCAGTTTTGAGAAATGGAATTCAGCTTACCATTCAGATCTCTGACTTCTTGAATCTGGAAGTTCTTTTCATCTGTCAGCTTCTCTCCAAAAGAAGAAGTCAGCTCATTTATTTTCCTGTCCTCAGTCTCAAAATCATCTTTATCATTGTCTTGAAATTCATCCAAGAGTCTCATATCTTCTACAGTTTCATCGACCAATTTGTCATCCTCTTGCAAGATCTTATACGGGCTTTATAGCTGACAAAGAACTTTTTGAACTAAGCCTCTAATTCAACACACTTGTCCATAACCATAGATATGGAGTCTGATTTCTGATTCAAAGCATGTTGGAGCATCTGACATCTTTAATCAATACTTGAGAAAGTTGGAATAGTTCCCACCAACTTCTTTAAAGACTGAACAACAAAGTCATGCCCCAACAAAGAAGACTCTGAATCCGAAACTTTGCTTAGAGAATTTTCTTCTTCAACAAGGTCAAGTTTTCACTTTGAATAACTACCAACATCCTTTCTCTTCACCACTACTGAGCTCGGAGTATCAGTAAGAATTTTCTTTCCCTTGTCTCTTTTCGGAATAGAATCTTATTCCAGAGTTCTCTTCTCACTATCAGAAACTTGGACAACATTGTCTTCCTCATCAGGAAATTTCTGAGCACCAACCTGTATGTTTTCCATTTGAGCAATATCATGTAGAAGTTGTTCTTCTTCTTCATGATAGGATATTTCTTATTCTCCTTTCTCCTCATCTATCGCTGGAGTGACTAGCTTCGATGATTCGGCTTCTAAAGTTTGGAGCAATAAATGTTCCGAAGGTGTCCCCTTATAATCATCTACTTGCTTCAACACATCTCCGGTTTCACCACTTCCTTTAGCAACAACTTCTTCTTCTACTACTTTCTCAATCTTCTCTATTTCCTCAACAGGCTTAGCAGCTGCCTCTTCCGGAGAAACAAAGTCTCTTCCTGGAGTTTCAGGTAGAGATTCTAAACAAAAAGATCTCGGAACAGGGATATTTGCTGAAACCATCTCATTAAACTTTAACAAAGCCTAAGCTACCTCAGCCTCAGACATCTTCTTCTTGAGATTCTTTTCTTTCACCTGTTTTTCTAGCTCATCTTCAGTTCTTTCCTTCACGGCCTTAGCCTCCATAGGGTCCATCCCAAACTGAGGCTCCCCTTGCACTCTCTTCTCTTTCATCTCCCTCCATTTAGCAACTACCTCGTCTGGGTAAGCTTTCTTCTTCTTTGGTTTTGGAGGTGCGGAATGAACTTCCTTAGACTTGTGATTCTCTGCTTCTACTTTAACTTCTTTCAACTTTCTCTTCCTTACTGGCTTAGAGGATTCCGAATCAGCAACTTTCAGAACTGTTTCTTATTGAGCAGGTGAATCAACAAACTAACCAGTCTTCTTGTCAAAAGCTACATCCATTCTCTTAAGTGTACCATCACTCACCAGCATAATCTTGCAAACTCTTGGCTTAGACTTGCAAGCCTCCTTGAAAGACTCAAGGCACCGAACTATCAACTTCGAGAGGATTTCTGGATACATTATAATCTGAGCTCTCATATTTCATTTCTTCACATTCTCAAGAGTGATAAGAATGTGATTCATCAAATTAAACTTCCTTAGATTTATTAGAAAATCTAGGATGTAGATCTCACTCTTCTTTAAGCTATCTTTTTCACCCTTCCTCAGTACGATAAGGCCTTGTACCCATAACTCTAGAATCCGGGAATTTGTAGATAGAGAAGTAATCATCGGAGCCTTGTCATCTGCCAGTCTGAGAGTTTCTAAAGCTTTTTCCTTGTCAAATCTACCCTTTGAATCCGGCAACACATGAGATAAAAATTCAGCTTCTCCTTCATTATTCAGCCCTACCAAGCTAGCTGCCTTGGCATTTGAAAGATTATAAGTCGTACCATAAGACTTAAAAGACAACTTCTCCCTTCCATCTTCCTTAATAAAAGAAACTGTTTCATAGAACTCTATAAGCAAATATGAATACACTTCATCTTGGTTCCCAGGTTTTGACACCGCAACATCTTCCCAACCATTAAGCTTAATATTCTTGGAAATAACAGAGTCATACTTTTTGAAGAAATCTGGATGAACCAGCCTCTCTCTATATACTAACCACTTCGAAATTGGCTTAGAGGAAGACATGTATTGAGAAGCTACTTCCACAGACATTCGTATCTAAAGACCTCTGAGAATTTCAGAATGGAAAAAGCTGAGGTTCGAAACGGTCTTAAAACAGAGAGGCAGTGCTTCGCTACACTAGAGCTTGAAAACCGATGTGGGACAACCGTTTGGGGTCCCATTTATATAGGTAATGAAAAAGCGGTTCAACTTCCGCGGTTGATCAAACGATTGTGATAAGCTGAGATCAGATCTGATGGTCGAAAACCAATTCTCAAGAAAACTTGAATCCGATCTTTTGAGGTTTTTGTTAAAACAAAGAATTAAGAAAACTATAATCCGAAAACAAAATATAAGAAAATGCCAGCAAGTAAAGTATGATTACGAAAACTTGAGTAAGGAAACCATACCTTTCGGATTGGCTTAGGAATATTATTCGTAATTGGTAACATTCTTACAAAAACATCGAAAAAATATTTATTACGAAAATAAAAAATTTGGAAAACTCACTACGAAAAACAAACTCAGTAAGAAAAACTCAGTACGAAAATTTCATTACAAAATTTGAAAACGAAAAACTTATTATGAAAGATTCGGTATGAAAATCCCGTTATGAAAATACCAGTACGAAATTTTCCATTCTGGATGTTTTCAATGAAAACATTTCAATTCCAGAAGTATTCTGTACGAAAATATCCATTCTGGAAAATTTTAGTTCCGGAAATTCCATTCTGGAATTTTAGTTCTGAAAAGTTTGAATTTTATTTTTGAAAAACTTTGTTATTCTAACAATCAGATGTACTCCCCCTATGAAAAGGAGTTAATTACTGTCAGGAGAGTTTTTCAACATATAGTTAATTAAGGAAGATTACCTAATGGTTATCATTCCTAACTTCTGTTTAATGTATTCAAATCTATTAGAAGGCAAATATTTTGTGAAAATATCAGCAAGTTGATATTGTGTTCCGATAAACTGAAGAATGATATCTCCTTTAAGTGTGTGATCCCTAAGAAAGTGATGCCTAATATCTATGTGTTTTTCACGGGAGTGATGTGCAGGGTTCTTAATAAGGGCAATGACACTTGTGTTATCACACAAAATTTGAGTTTTAGTAAAACTCAAGCCATAGTCTGTGAGTGTGTGTTGCATCCACAACACTTGAGCACAACAACTTCCAGTTGCTACATATTCAGCTTCAGCAGTGGAGAGTGCTACAGAATGTTGCTTCTTGCAGGACCAAGAAACTAATGAATCTCCTAAGAAATTACAAGTTCCGGATGTACTTTTTCTATCCATTCTACATCCACCAAAGTCAGCATCAGAAAAGCTTTTTAGGATAAAATCATTTCCAGAAGTATAAAATAATCCTAGATCCTTGGTTCCCTTAAGGTAGAGAAAAATTCTTTTTACTTCCTTTAAGTGAGATTCCTTAGGATTGGATTGATATCTTGCAAAAAAGAATACTGAGAACATTAAGTCTGGTCGACTAAATTTTAAGTAAAGTAAACTTCCTATCATACCTCTAAAAGATGTTTGATCTACCGGTTCCCAGCTTCATCAAGATCTAAAGAGTTTGAGGTACCAATGGGACTACTTATACTCTTAGTGTTTTCATAACTATACTTTTTAAGAAGATATTTAATATTCTTATGTTGAGATATGTAGGTTCCTTATGGTTTTTGAGAAATTCAAAAACCAAGGAAAAAATTTAACTCACCCATCATACTCATTTCAAACTCAGATTTCATTAGACTTGCAAAAGAGTTGGTCAAAGATTGCTGAGTTGAACCAAATATGATGTCATCAACATAAATTTGAACAATCAAAACATTTTTCTTATCTCTCTTTATAAAAAGGGTTGGATCTTCATTTCCCTTAACATAGTTATTTTGAAGCAAAAATCCAGTGAGTCTATCATACCATGCTCGTGGGGCTTGTTTAAGGCCGTACAGAGCTTTGGTAAGTCTAAAAACATAATCAGGATGTTTTTTATCTTCAATGCCAGGAGGTTGTTCAACAAAAACTTCCTCTTGGACATAACCGTTACGAAAAGCACATTTCACATCCATTTGAAAAAGTTTAAAATTAAAGAATGCTGCAAAGGCAAGTGGAATACGGATAGATTCAAGTCTAGCTACTGGAGCATAGGTTTCTTCATAGTCTATTCCCTCTTACTGATTATAGCCTTTAGAAACAAGTCTAGCTTTATTTCTTACTATGACTCCATTTTCATCACATTTATTTCTGAAAACCCATTTTACTCCAATAACAGTAGTTTCCTTAGGTCTTTCAACCAAGTTCCAGACTTTATTCCTTTCGAATTCATTTAGTTCATCTTGCATGGATTTGATCCAATAATCATCACCTAAAGCTTCATCAGTGCTTTTAGGTTCTAATTGGGAAAGAAATTCTAGATGTTCTACTTCATTTCTTAAGGAACTTCTAGTCCTTATAGGTTTATTTAAAACACCAATGATACTATCACTGGGATGGTTCTTAAGAAATGCCTGATTTGGGGTTTGAAAAGCCTGTTCTTCAACATAGGGTAGAAAGTCTTCTGGGGTAAATGTTTCAGAAGTATCTTCTTGAATAATTCCCTTATCAAAAGTTTCTTCTATCAAAGGTTGACAATCAGTTTTTGAAAACACATCCAAGGATGTAGGCTGAGGTGGTTTAAAAACAAAAGGATCTGACTCATCAAATTTTACATGTACTCTTTCTTCAACAGTAAAAGTATTTTTATTAAAAACTCTATAAGCCTTAGAAGTTGTGGAATGACCTAAGAAAATCCCTTCATCAGATTTTGGTGCGAATTTATGTAGATTATCTTTAGTATTTAGAATAAATAATTTTCAACCAAAAACCTTGAAGTAGGATAGTCTTGGTTTTCTACCATTCCGTAACTCATAAGGAGTTTTATTAAGAAAAGGTCTAATCAAAACTCGATTTATAGTATAACAAGCAGTACTTACAACTTCAGCCCAGAAATGTCTAGCTATAGAATATTCACTCAACATGGTTCGAGTTATCTCTTGAAGAATTCTATTTCTTCTTTCAACTACACCATTTTGTTGAGGAGTTCTAGGTGCTGAAAAATTGTGAGTAATACCTTTTTTACTAAAAAAATTTTCAAAAACAGAATTTTGAAATTCTCCTCCATGATCACTATGAATAGTTTTCAATGGAAGGTTTTTCTCATTTTTAACATGAGCTCTAAAACTTTTCAAATAAGAAAAAGCTTCATATTTCTTTTCTAGAAAATAGACCCAAGTAAATCTAGTATAATCATCAACTAGAACAAACACATAGTATTTGCCTCCAATACTTCCAGTTTGTGTTAGACCGAAAAGATCCATGTGCACTAACTGTAATGCATCGGTTGTTGAGACTTCACCGATTGATTTAAAACTAGATTTATGTTTCTTGCCATATTGACACGGATCACAAACTTTAGAAGAATCAAATCTAAGCTCCAGTAGATCCTTAACTAGTTTCTTCTTAGAGAGTTTACATAGGTTCCTTAGATTACAGTGACCTAGTCTTCTATGCCATAACCAAGAATGATCTTCCATTGCACTTAGGCAAGGTAAATCTTGACTCCTGAGGTCTTCTATGTTCAAGGTGTAAACATTCTCTTGCCTATTGGCTGAGAGAATAAACTCTTCCTTGGAATTGTGAACTAAGCACTAATCATTCCTAAAATTCACAAGGTAACCTTCATCACATAACTGACTTATGCTAATGAGGTTGTGCTTAAGACCCTTAACAAAAACAACATTTGAAATCAAGGTTTTACAATGAAGATCAATATTACCAATACCAACAATCTCGCCCTTAGCATTATCTCCGAAAGTTACCTTTACTTCTTTCGTTTTGATAATCTTTTCAAAATAGATTTTGTTACCAGTCATGTGCCGAGAACATCCACTATCCATGTACCATGTATTGTTGCTAGTACTCTCTTTATTTTCCTGAAATCAAGAAGAAAATTAGACTTTCGTACTCCAAACTTGTTTGGATCTGATATTTCCAGATAATAAAATTTTAGGTACCCACATCTTCTTAGAGAAATAAGCTTTGTGAAACCCTAAAGATTGGGTTTTGTTTAGGGAACAATTCTTTGCCCAGTTACCACCACATTGACACTTGGTACAAAATGGGGCACTTGGATGAACAAAATAATTGTTACTGAAAATTGGTTTTGCATGGGTATAACCAAATCCGCATTTATTTCTTAATGGTCGTATTTGGGAATACATTTTATCAAAATTTTCATTACCATGGGTAAAGTTTGATAAACACTTCTTTAAGGAAAAAATTTCAGACTTGAGTTTTATAACCACGTTTTTATCCTCAAAATCATTAGTTTTAGAACTAGAGCTGGGCTCGAAAACATTTTTCTTAGAAATTAATTTTTCTATTTCTTTAGAAAGTTTGTTCTTCTCAGAACTTACTTCCTCAAGATTTTTTGAAATACTTTCAAAATCATCATTTTTCCTATCAAGATCTTTAGAAAGATCTGATATCTCTTTCATAAGAATATAATTCCTAGAGTTTGCCTTATCAAGTTTTTTATTGAGTTTAGAATTCTCAATTTCAAGAAGTTCAGAAAACCTAGAGACTTCTTCATAAGTAGGTAAAATATTTTCTTCATCAGAAGAGGATTCTTCATCAGAAGAGTTATAATAATTACTATCATTAGAATTTAAAGAAACATTGGTCAATGATTCAGCATTTCTTACCTTAGCCATAAAACAATAATTTTCAATAGGTAATCTGGCTATAAGACCAAGATTCTTCTGTATTGAAGATTCATAATCAGAAGATTCATCTGAAGAGTCACCACCACTGGCACTCCAGGTGTCATTATCTTTCAGAACTTCCTTAGCTTTGGCTTAATAATACTTCTTTCTGTTCTTTTCTGAATGTCTTTCTTTCCTTTCTTTCTTTTTGAGCAAAGGGCAATCTGGTCTAATATGACCATCTCTCTTGCATTCATAACAAGTAACTTCTCCATCTTTTCTATCTTTCCTTTACTTTTTCTTATACTTGGATTGGAAATTTCTCTGGACAACTATCTTATTCATCCTTCGAGCAAGATTTTCTAACTCATTTTCTGATATTTCACTCTCACTAGATTCAGATTGACAAACCATCTTCTTAGACTTGGATTTGGTTACTCTCTCAGGAGTCTTAGCTTTCATATGATTTGATGTTGTTGTAAAAGAAACAGTACCATTTCCATTTTTCTTTTTGATGTTGTCAGCATCTCTCTTTATTCTTGTCTCATATTGTAGAAGAGTTCCAAATAACTCATCAAGAGAAATTTGAGTAACCTTCATATTCTCATCTATAGCTGTTCTTTTGGATTCCCACTCATTGGGCATAATATCAATTATCTTATCCACAAGAGCTTCATCATCTAATCCTTTCTCTCCCATAGACTGTAAACTGTTGAAAATAGTCATAAATCTCTGTTGAACTTTACAAATTGGTTCTCCATAAGGAAAGTTGAAGCCATGATATTCAGCTCTAAGCATAGCTCTCCTAGTCTCAATCACTTTAGAAGTTCCAAAGTGTGTAACCTATAACTTCTTCCAGATACAATTAGCTGCTTCACAAGAAGAAATTTGGATATATATATTTCTGGTCATTGAACAAAGTAGAGTATTGCGTACCTTATAGTTGAGTTGATATTCTTTCTTTTCCTAGTTAGTAAAAGTTCTAACTTCCTTGTCTGGAATTTTATAATCACCAGTAAGCATAACAAAGTTGTCTACTCCAGTATTGATAACAAAAGTCTTCATTCGATCTCTCCAGTACTCATAATCATTACCATCAAAGATTGGTGGTCTTGTAGGATTTAGATTATCAATAGAACCAACATTCATTCCTGTCATACTTATAAACCTTTGGCACACAAACTTGTTAGTAGAAAACATTTGTAATAACAAAGTTCGGAATGGAAAAATTCGGAATGGAAATGTTCAGAATGATAAAGTGAGCAAGAAAAACTTATACGTGAGTACAAGTATTCAGATACCTCCTCTGATACCAATTGTAGGATCGAAATAATGATGTAGTTTCTCAATATATAAGAGGGGGGGTGAATTGTATACTTTAAAAATTCCTTTGGAACCTTTAAAGTTAGTTATGAATAACTGTGTTTTCCTTAAGTAAAGTAAAGGGCTAAGTTTAACAAAGATTAAACTAAGCAAATTTACAACACCTCTAACACCAAATAAAAACTTGGAAAGAGATTCCGAAAGTAGGTTCCAGAAATATGGTTCCGGAAATTGAAACTTAACAAAAGATTACAATATGATATTCTACCTTAAAGCGTATAGAATCTAAATGAAACAGAGTACAAGTAAGTAAGTATAAGAAAGTTATACTTTCCTTACAATATAATATGCAGCGGAAATAAACAAGTAGTAAAACTACAAGTAACAAGATATAGGTCTTTTAACCCAAAGAGAAGGGTATCCAACAACCTTGGATAAAGGTCCCTTGATTTATACTTTCAAGCAAGTCTGTCTTACCCACACCAGGGTAAGACCTCGATACGAAGTTCGGAGTCTCTGTCTTGCTATCCCCGAAAGCCCTCAACTTCAAGGTAGTTGGAAACCTCTGTCATCCTCAGTAAGGAAGCCCTCAACTTCAAGGTAGTCGGCACCTCTGTCTTACTATCCCCGGAAGTCCTCGAATGTAATCACCAACATTCGGAGTCGCACGAAGCTTTGAGAGTTAATAAGAGCATCTCTCTCTAGAAATCACTTCTACAGCATGTATGCACAATGTCAAACCAAGTTGTTGTGAGCTCTCTCAAATGAACTCTTATTTATAAGAAAATTTTCAATGGTCAACTCCCTCTTCCAACGGTCATATTTTCCATGAAATTCGGAGGGACCTGTACACGTGTAACTTAGTCAACAGTTAGTTTATAACAGAATAGATGACATCGTTTTATAACAAAACAAGTGTAACAGAATGTACGACAATGTTTAAAATCTAACTCAAAAGTTCGGAATGAATAATTCGGAGTGAAGGTTCAGAGTGTAAGGAAAATAATAAAGAGTAGAAAAAATATAAAGGCATAAACAAAATGAAAGTTCGGAGTCTAACCAAAAATAATTTTCGAAGTCTGAATAAATTCAGAGTGTATAAAACAAATATGATCAGATTAGGTTTAATAGGTTAATTAAGAATGCGAATTTGGAATGAGAATTCGTCATCAGAATTCGTAATGAGAATTCTTTATCAGGATTCATAATGAGAATTTGTCATTAGAATTCGTAAAGAGAATTCATTGTCAAACTTCATAAGGATTTATATCCTGAATCTGGAGTAAAACTGTATCCAGAATTCGGAATGAAAATTTATCATAGTTCTCATTCTGGATTTCAGAGTGAAACTTTATCACAGTTCTAATCCATAATTCGGATCCTAAAACAGAATACTTCATATCAAAGTTTCAAGCAATTCCGAGAAAATAGAAATGAATCTGAATCTCATACTTAAGAAAAATCTGGATGAAAATATGATAAGGATAATTTTTCTTATAAAAGCGATTTTCCTTATAAAAGTAATTTTTCTTATAAAAGAAATTTTCCTTATAAAAGCAATTTTCCTTAAAGATAAGGTGTTTTTGATTTTCAAAATAAGAAGGAATGGAAAAGTCATAAGGAAAACCTTATTGACTCAACATCATGAGCCTTAGCTAGGTCTCCTCCTCCCCTGCTCCAAACCATATCTCAAGGTCATGCATCAAATTATGGGTGCTTTCCCCAATATCTATCTACATCAATAATTTTTTTTCTAGGTACCCAAAGGTAGCCCGAACAGGTTGTTAGATACAATCCTAGTAGGTAACCTCCCAATGCTCTATAAATAATCCTAGATGTGTAATGTAACAAGATAAAGTAGAGTGGAATACATATCATATATAAGAAGTAAAAAATTAATGTTCCCATGGCATATATAAAATGATGAAAGTGATACTGTATATCACAAAAGGGTCCCTAAAAATCATGGTTCAAGCTCCCATAACAAGGTATCTACAAAGAAATATAGATATATCTAACACAACCTCTCTATATATCCAAACATTTCATTCCAACCATGGCCTTATCATACAATCTGTCAATTGAATCAACCACATCAATTTCATATAACCAGAAGTGTTTGAACAACCGTATTCGAGCCATATGATCAAGCATATCACACTTACCACATCCATTCCATATAATCGATAATTTCATACTATTCGGGACATGACACAAGGTATAGTGGACCAAAGCACCCTCATTGAGTCCCAATATCATCTTAATTGAATCACAGTGAGGATTGAATAGGGTTTAAGGAGCATGTTAGTTGACCATGTTAACTGTGATCCCAAAAAAGCCAACTCCATGGGTAATAAGGCCTAAGGAATCCCACTAAATCAGGATCCAAGGAGCATATAGGTCCAAGGGATGTGTTATGGTTTTAATGACCCATGGTGTAGCACACACATGGATTTCTATGTAACCATTCATCTATTAATATTCAAGTATCATAAGAATAACCACTAATAACACAACTCAAATTCCATTAAAATAAATGAGTTTACCCACACATATACAAAAAAAAAAATTCAAAAATTAAACTACTCAACAACATGAATCACATGGAAAAAGAGGAAGAAAATCTCATTATTAATTGATTCAGTTCAAATAATTTATATATGGGCTTCCTCTACCTAATCAAGAAAAAGTAGTAACCCCATGGGTGGTTTAACAAAGGAAAAGGAAAAGGAAACACCTCATGGGTGTATTGGGATGGAGAAACGACGACTAACATGTCTCAAACAAACTAAGGCAATCCCTAATAGGTTGAATTTCATTTAATTCATTTTTTAATTAAATGTTGAACATATTATAGATTTTATGGTGTGTAGAATTATAGAAACTAGCTCCATAAACCGCCAAACCTCAAGAAAAAGTTATAGACCACCTACTATAGGTATATCTAGAGTGCTTGTCCAATATTAAATCCCGATTCGACTCAAATAAAGAGAAATGTGAAGAAAAGATGAATAACCTTGAAATAGGGACAATTTTCATTCAAAAAATGTAATTCTGTAGATATGAAGAAGAAAAAAGAATGGAACAAACAAAATTTATTACTCACTGACATGGATCCAATGAGGCTAGCAAAACATGATTCCGAATTCATAAGGAATAATGGTGACAAATCCTAGTATTTTTCTTACGGATGAGCTTAAATTTTGAAGAATATTTCAACCATGAGTGAAGTGAAATATATTTTAGGATTAATATAATTTTAAGGGAAAATGGTAATTTCCCCAAAACATTTATGTGGGATGCATGGTTTGGCTACCCAAATGGCCAAACCCTATGCCAAATGTGTGCCAACTACTATATGGATGGGTACCTTACACGGTTTACACATATGATTTTCCAAACCAAGAACAAACTATGTCTCAGTCCACTATCAAAAACTATAGAGGCCCTCACATGGGTGTGTCCCTCCATCTACACTATTTGAAAAAACATGTGTCTTATAGCTCCCCAATTTTTGTCCTCACACCTTTAGTAGTAACCGTGTGACATGCCCAATTTGGTTTCTACTAAATGCATGACCAATCTTTTTCATACAAAAAACAGAGATTGGGGATCCAAACAAGCGCCATACACACATGATACACCCATGACCTTAAAGGTTATTCACATTATGACATAAAAATTATTTGAACAAAAGAAAAAAAGTTTTGTACCTTATATGAAAACCCAATATCTTATAATTTTTCCCCTTAAAGTAATTCATCCATGAATTTCCATCTCAAGGGTCATAAAAATTCATCTAATAATACCTATGACCACAAATCACATATGTTGTCCTCCAGCCCCCAAGTCTCATTCTGTAAATTGTTGTGCTTTCATAGAAACCATATTAGAGGAACTGATCATCCTCAGAGAACCATCATGCCCCTGTTAATGAAATTAATCAGATGTTCCTCAACAGAAGCATCAAAATATAACTCAAACTCTTCTAGAAGAATGGTATTAGTTGGGTATAAATGATAATGTAATAGATGATATACATGGAATCCATCATGAATGGATCGGTACCAATGATGTGATTACAACTGATAGGCTACCAAACCAAATCTCTATAGAAAATCAAACAATCCATCATATCGTGGTGACATAATACATTGTATCCAGATCCGTCTGCGTCCAAGACTAATTGAATCTTTTCCAAAGACCAAATCCCTGACCTAGAACTCTAGAGGTCATATATGGTGATCAATGTAACATTTATGACAACACTTTGTGGTATCCATCGACTTCTTGGTCAAATATAACTACTCTCATGTCTCCTTCATGAGACATGATCCAAGAGTGCTGCCTCCCTTTCCTCAAACTAGAACTTGTAAGATCTACATGCCCTACTATACAAGGCTCAGAAGATGCCATATTTATAGTATCTTGATAACTATTATTGTAGGATAACTCAACTAGGAGATTTTTCTTCTCCCAAGGGCCACCAAACCCAAGGATTCATGCTCCCAGCATCTCCTCAGGCACCTGTCTCATACGCTACGACTTTCCATCTGTCTGAGGGTGGTATTCCTTGCTCATAAGATATGGTGAACCTTTTCCCATTTACAAACTATTCCATAAATGAGACATAAACTATGAATTCCAATCTTAAATGATAGTGAGTGGGACCACATGAAGCCGTACTATCTCATGGATATACAACAAACCATGATCATGCACACTGAAAGTCTCCTTTATTGAAAGTAATTGTGAAACCTTTGTGTTCTTATCAACAAAAACCTAAACAACATCGATTCCTTGAGGTGACCTCATCAAACCCTTCATGTTATCCATCACAACATCATCCCATTTCCTCCTAGGAATATGTAACTACTATAAAATTTCTTCTGGTCACTAATGTTCCACATTAACCTACAAATATTTGGAACACATTATAATAAAACCTGCTACATCACCTTTCATACCTGGTCACCGGTACTGATGGTGAAAGTCATAATTTATAAAGGTGACAATAGGATGAACTACCCAAACTAATGCATAAAACACCTTCCTCAACTCTATCCATATTTCCACTAGAACCAAAATGTGACATTTAATATGCAGGATCTCATCATTTACTATGACTCAACTAGGAGGTTAGTCCTCACCAGCCACACTCTCCCATATAACTAGGACCTCCGAATCTGATAACTGCATCATACCCACTATATCCAATAGATTAGAAGAAAAAAATAAGGATGAATGATTACTCTTCCCCTAACACCTCTACAACTCCATCTACATCTCAGAGAACAAATCAATGAGAAACCATTCACTACTGGCCTGTTGAACTGCATGTATCTTAGTCCTACGGCTAAGTGCATCGACCACTACATTTCCCTTAAAATAAGTGTATGAAAGCTCAATGTTAAAATAATATATTTATTCAACCATTATACACCACCTCATATTCATATCACATTGTGTAAATATGTAATTAAGGATTTTGTGGTCCGAGTGCACCACAAAACACTCTCCAAGTAAGATGTGTTTGCAACAACACAAATCAAGAATTATTGCTGCTAACATAAGATAATGCGTCAGGAAATTCATGTCGTATGGCCACATCTATCGAGACCCATAAAAAATGACTCTATACACCTACATCAGAACTACTCCACACCTATTACCTTATGGATCATGAAACATAGTGTCACTGCTTTGCCACAGTAGAAGTATCAATATTAGTGCATATTTCAATATCCATTTCAGCTTTGTAAAGGACATCTCACATGTATATGACCATAAAAACTTCACACCATTTTTAGTTAGGCGCATCAAAGGTAGTTATAAGAGTGATAAGTCCTATATGAAATTATTATAATATCTATATACACATAATAAACTCTATATTCTAAATACTTTATTGGGATGCTCCTAAGAAAATAAACCTCTCACATTATCTTGGCATACTAATACTTCTGTCTATGAGATAATAAGACCCATTAAGTGAATCTTATCCATCTATATGTTGAGAATTGTGAGATTATCATATAAATAACTCTCACTTAGTGTGTCCAAAATGATCTCTAAATGTTTTTCATGGTTGTATCAATTGTGGTAATTAACCAAGTTATCATCCATGAAAACCACAATAAAGAAATCCATATGAGGTGGGAAAAATCATTTCTTCAACATCGAAAAAACATTCATCACATTCATGAGACTGGAAGACATAACTAGATACACTTATAGACCATACCTTTCATGAAAATCTATACAAGGTATTTTTGTAGGTAAAACACTTACGTAGTGATATCTAGGCCTCATGCCATTTTTTTAGAACACTCTAGCTCCTCAAATATGATCAAATATGTCATATATTAATGGAAATAGATACTGGTTCTTAACTATAAACTGGTTCAATTTTTGGTAATCCTAGAATATCCAAAGGTTACCATCTTCCTTCTTCAAAAAACGATCTAGTGAACCCCATGGAGATGTATTAGGTTGATAAATACAATTTTCCTCCAAATCCTTTAACTTTCTCTTGAGATCCTAAAACTCGGTCATAGAAATCCTATAAGGATGAATGGATAGCAATGAAACTCCTTGATATAGATTGATGGGTAAATTCACCTATCTCTCAAGATGTAAACCATAAATGATTTCTTGTAAAACATACTATAAAAGATCAAATTCTGGAGTAAAATCCACCTGACACACTCCAAGATCAACCAGATAAAAACTAGAAATATGGGTTATTATCTTTCTTATCCCACAATGTTGTGATCCGAGTTGACTATCATTCACATCCAATTCAACATTCTAAACATAAAATTCACCATTTTGTGATGTTAAGTAAACTTTTTGGATAAATGTTTACATGATCTTGATAATCCACTATCCAATCCATTCTATGTATGATGTCAAACCCCATCATCTCAAAGAAAAATAGGTTCCATATGTAGTGATTCCCACCATTCTCAAGGGTTCATTCACTACACTAATATCCCCATACTACTCACTATTGGAGGGAAGGTCCGTTAGAGACGTTGCACCTGGCCCATCATACAACAATATTGGAACTTTATTGGGTAACATTCAAACTAATTTCTCATGTGTCCCCATCTACCACACTCATTAAAGAAAACTACAATGCCAACAATAGTAGCCTAAATTATACGCATCTCATGGGAAGCCTTGAAATGACACCTCTTGCCACTAAAATTAGAACTAATAGGTCTATAGACTATACTACTATGTTATACAACCCCATACATCTTCATGATCCACTCTGTAAATAGTGCATGATTTAAAAATTTAGTAATAGTGGCCAGTCTAAAAAAATTTATCTAAAATTGAAAATCAAATTGGGGACCTTCTTCGAATTGTCTCTCCCTCAATAACTCATCATTAAGGTTCATCAACGTGCAACTTTTCATATCTATAATGTCTGTCGTGTACTCCATAACCATTATAACACTAGAATCTACACTCACGAACTCATTAGACTACTCTTCCCATGGATTATTCTTGTAAAAATAGTCATCGGACATGGTTTGGAAGTCAAACCAAACCATATCTCATAGAATATCAACATGGTTAAGAACATACCACCAGTGGTTTTCTAGTCCTATAAGCATATAATTCGTGAGCTTCACTCCCATGTCGAGAGGTGTATTCAGATTCTTTAAGATCGAAAACATATTCTCTAGCCACAACTTGGTATCCTTTCGATCATCATCCCCTAAAAATGTGGGATGATGCTGCTGCAAGAACACACATATCATCTCAATAGATAAGGTAGGCAGTGGTGCTCCCTAACAATTCAGCATGAAGCTCATAAATCTCTCACAGAACTATGGATCAACACCTACGATTTGTAAAACTGCTAGTGCCTCAGCTAGCAATAAATAAGGAGTTACTAGTAGCCTGTGGATCACTGCCTATGGATCAAGGTCATCATCACACTCTTGGTGTATGACTGGAGGATGTTGAGGTGGAATAACTATAAAATGAACAAAACATGCCTCAAAAAATAATGATATAATTTTTCAGATCTCAAAATCATATGACAGGTAAGAACCTTCCTATAAATAAGTCATATCACTCATCCTTCTCCTAAATCTAGGACTGGTAAGAGGAAATAGTGTTAAAATTCACTAGAGACACTTCATATGGCCCACTCAAAAGATGGTTCATGTTCAAGTTCTTTATATGTCATTTCAATCATCCATTATAATTTTGTATTCATGCCACATTCCATTTAAATGGTTAAACCAAATGGATTAACACTTTTTATCCATAAGGTCCCATACACATCATCAACTGAAAGATGGTAGCCACATAATCTATACTATAACATGTTATAGTCTATGTGACACAAAGTCTGTGTCTCAATGTAACACAGTTGGATACATAGGGTGTACGTTGTATCCTAATCAGAAAAAAACTACTTAGGTTCTAGTAGGAACTCTATGTACGAACCATATTTCTCAATCCCTTTCAAAAAACTCTATCACAACTACAATTATATTTACCATAGAACGAATCATAACATCACACAAAAAATAAATTCGTCTTATATTGCATGGAATATTGCATGGTATGTGATTTGTAGTAGGATCCTAAAATAATTAATGAGTTGTAATACCCTCATCTCGTTGGGTTTCAAAAAATATAACCCACAATCATATCATTAAAAACATCTCAATTCATATGAATCATGCAACATTGGAATCAAAGAAAATATAATAGTCAAAATACAGAAAAAATTAATTTCCATCTGAGGAAATTTGGATTTTTATTTTATATGGTTTAGCTATGCCCATGAATAACTAATTAAAAATTACATTACCTTTATATCCCTATATATTATCTTAAAATAGAAAAGAAACATAGAAAATTAATTCTCTTTTACCAGTTTGTAATTTCATAGACTCGGATGCCACTAAATGACACCCTAATCCCAGTTTGCCACATAGCCTCAAGAACATATCCCAAAACAAGAGAGGAATTCATTGTTTCCATGTGAAGTCTATGTCCTCATCACCAAATTGAAACATAGTAGAATATAAATAATAGTCAATAAAGGAATCACTAATTCCATCAGAAAATAGATAAACATCCATATTATAAGTATTTACAAAATTTCTAAAAGTAATCTCATATAAAATTAAGATCATGTCATCTGTCTACAAAGAATCCAAAACTGGTATACAAGGCATTAATACAATACAAGTATCAAAATACCAAAAAGACCAAAAAATATCTTTGATCCCATCACAAACCTCATCTTGGTCCCATGCACCCCTACTCTTATGCATGGTTTAAAGTCATGCACCAACCAATTGGCACTTTCATTGGTCCCTACATGCATCCATAATGTCTGTTCGGGGACAAAATAGTTTCCTAAACTAGATTTGAGATACAATCCCATAAGGTAACCACCTAAAGGTATTTAAAAAAACCTGTCTATGAAATATAATTATAAATATTAAAGTTTAATGCATTTCATAGGTTAGTAGTAAAAAATGTAAATTTCACATTGCGTATATGTAACACCCCTAGATTTTATGAAAAATATTCTTTTAATTTCATTAATGTCTTGTGTTGTATTCTACACCAAGATTACCCTGCGCTATACACAACACCGTATTAGCTTGCAGTATACGCAACACTATTCTTGGATCGTGTTACACACAATTTTGATAATAGTTATTCTACGCAACATTGAGTATATATATATATATATTCAATATATAAATAAAATATGTTTGGATTCTGTTATACGAAACAACGAAGGATTCTTTCACAACACGCAACCCTGACTTGGCTTGCATTACACGCAATCGCGACCTTCCTCGATAGCGTGTGTTGTACGCAATACCGGGTTTTAATAAACAATGTTATATTATTATAATATTGTCATGAACTAGCCTTTATGAATATTATTAACTAAATTTTTAATTTTATAACATTATTATTCATCTTACACATTTCTAGAACATGGTATAAGAACAAAATATTTTTTTCGGGTAAAATAAGTATTTTTCAAAAAATGCAGTTTTGCCGCCTTTTGATGGCGCACCCAATTTAAATCTAGTTTTTGACATTTTTATAAGTTCAATTTGACAAAATAAAATTCTTCTTTGGAATCAAGAAATAAAAATTTACTTTGGATAAATTTTTCATATTATTCTGGTAACTTTCACATTTTAATGAATAGTAATAACACGCTATATTTTAATTAAAAACAACTTTTTTCATCGTAATATATTATGTGGTTAAATTTTAATATTTAATGGTTTTAAAGTATAAATAGAATATATTGTTACCATTTAATATAATGAATGTCATTAGCATTGATTTTACCTTGAATTCGTATGTTAAATCAATTCAATCTTTTGCAATGTTTTAAACAAAAACCCGTTTCTATTCGACAACGGGATTAATTTTAATTTAATTTATGCAACTTCTGTCTATTGAATTTTAAAAAATGGATTCCATATTTGGAATTAGTGGGTCCAAATTATGTTAATAGGCTACTTTTTTTTTGGGAATTATGAATAGTAACTACGGTAAATTTTATTTACCATAGTTAAAGGTAAATCGGGAAATTAAGGGTAAATATAATATTTTAAAATTACCATAAAAAATGGAAAAAACCTATTGGATGACTCAACTTCGACCCATATTACCTAAGGGTCGGATTAGATTCATTTAATTAAATTTTTTCAATGAAAATAATTTAATTATTATTAAAACCAAAGAATGTGACAACATGTCACTTTCTTAAATCTTATAAGTATAATAATTTTAATCTAGTGATAAACTTCATGAAACTTAGAACATGAATAGTCTCCAGAAATCAAATAAAATTATATACATCATAGGAATGTATTTATAATTTTTAGGGATTAAATAATTATCATTTATTATGACACAAAGATGATGCAGTAATTGTCTTATTAATGAAATATTGACATAATTGATGTTATAAATGCCCAAATAAATGTAATTTGAGACTTTTTATGACTTACACTAATTTTATAGGTTAATATGACTTGTTATTGTTGATTTAAGTAACTTTTTTAGAACATATCATTCTGTTATGAATTTCATAAAAAACATGTACCATATAGTGTCAAAATTGACATAAAATAGTTTTTAAATCAAATATTATATTATTAATTGTTATTTTATTCCTAAAAATCTAAGGTTTGGCCAAATGACTTAGATAAGGATATATATATTAATAATAATCAACTTGGGGTTCGTTTGACATTAATAGTAAGTGTATTAACCATATAGTGTAAGAAAACAAAAAGACACAGTAAAAGTTAAATTATTTAACTTATAGTTAAATCTAATTGATAAGGTTAAAATAATAACCTAAACTTGTCTAAATCCTATTGGTTGATAGGATTTAGACTCATCCCCACTTTACCTTATAATTAAGACCCTTTGTAACCATTATAAACCGATTTTTATTTTAATATAAAATAATATTTTGAGGTATTCCTAAGGTGCCCCTCTCCTCCCTTATAAAAGGGAACTTCATCCCCCTCCTCCTCACACCAATTTGAGCACTCAAGCTCGGCCAACCCCTGCCAAAATCCCTTCTCCACTTCCCTAGAATAATCCTAGAGGTCCTGGTCTTCTTCAAAGACCAATCTTAGTTCCCTAAGTGGAGGATTCAAAGAGGCGTTTCAAAGAAGAGGTAATATCCATTCCCGATCTTTTCAATTTATTTCTTCTTCAACTTATTCTTCTTTAGTTGTTTCATGATAAAGTAATAAAATCAGTATTACTTACATACTGATATGTTATTATAAATATGAAACAACCCTAATTCACCTTCTATCCATCCTACAGAAAAATGAAATCACTGCGTGTGCGTACGTACGGAATACCGTCTCCACGCCGTGGTGTAATCTATTTTCCATCATCACCTTACAAGGATGGGTATAATGGTGTAATGAGTAACTATATATGATTATTATAAAGTGATATTGATACTTAAATAGTATTCATATACTCCAATACAATTCCACGATCATAGGAACGATATCATCACTCGTGCGTACGTACGGAATACCGTCTCCACGATGTGATGCGACTCATTCTACATGATCATCATTACATAGTAATTATATAAATGAATTGAATGAATAAATATGATATATTTTACACTAATACAATTCTGGATATAAGGTATCTATAACCTTAAAAGAAGAATAAGAATTTATTCGGAAAAACACGCATAAGAACAAAAGGCAATAAAGACCCGAGTAACAAGTAACAATGAAATATTACTAATAAGAAGCTAAGAATATGACCATATATGATATCATATCAATATGTATGATTCTGGAATAAGTCAATAACATTATTTAAATCATTATACAGGAGGTTCGGACACTTACAAAGCAAGTCGGACCTAAGGTAAGGGAAATATCACAATCTCATTTTTATCCGAGATTGTTTATACTTTGGTATTTACTGGGGTGTATTTTATCATCCACATCCATGTTTTCTCAATATTTAATATTATTTCCATCCACCTAAAATTGTTTAAATCCAATTTTACCCTTAGATGAGTTTTTAGTAAAGTATATGAAAGGAATCTTTTGTCATTTTTCGTACGAGGTACTTTTTGACTTTTCCGATAAAAGTATGAAGAATGTTTTTTTAACTTATACCGCATGAATGGATTTTTAAAACATTATTTCCAAGAAGCTTCCTTTACAAGTTTTCAAGTTTATTTTAAATCAACTTCTTCAAGTTTAAAATTGTATGACATGTTAAGAAAGGAAAAGTTTTTTTGAAGTAGAAAGGATATTTTCCTCAAGAATGAAGTTCAAGTGTTTTATCAAGATTATTTTCCATCTAAGATAATAAAGGGTTATGTATCTATCCCTATTATTACATTGATTTGATTATGTTGTGATGGAAATATTTTTATGAATTCCTTTATCTTATATGAATTCTTTTATGATGTCATGATGTTTAAGATTCCCATTTTTATTACATGGGTTATGCAATGATGTATGATTTATGATTTTGTGGCACACATAAGAATGGTATCATTATGAGATGGGTGGGACCAATATCTACCTCCAATGCATTGGGTAAAGATTTTATATCTCATGAGATAGACATGGCTGGAATGGTAGGTTATACCTGTTCAGTGAAACAGGACTGAAACGAGGGTGACTCGGTTCAGAAATGGACTTTGTCCACTAAGATAGTCTTGGCAATGAGTCTTGACTAATAAGATATGATTCTCTATGATTATGTGTGTATGCCACAAAGTTTCATGTTTTAAGTTATGATTATTGGGATTTCATTTCACTACTATGATTTATCACATGTTATGAAATTATGCTCTCTTTTGCAGGTTAAGATTTCAAAAATGTTATGTTCTTATGAATATGATGTGATTGATATTTATTTTTTTTACGCTTTCTGAGCATTTGAGCTCACCCTTTTATGTTTTCTTTTCCCCAGGATATAAAGAAAGGTTTTAGGTATAAAAAAAAGGATGATCTTTATGGGAGATGTTGAAGATCTTTCAACGGGATTAGAAGATTATATTCCGAGTTTCCAAAGACACTAAACTATTATGATCCTTGTGTGTGTGTTTTTGTTATGTAATAAGTATTCCTCAAATGTAATGTAATGTCAATGTATGTCAAGATTCGGGTCTTTACAGTTGGTATTAGAGGAAAGGTTTGGTCAACCTTTGGAAACTAGGATGTGAGAACGTTAGTGAGATCCCTAAAGATATTTATAATGTATGTCTAGGGATGTCCCTAAGGATAAGTATACGTATAGGATACAGTCCTAGAAATACGGTAACGATCATAGAATTTAACCTGAGAAGTTAGATATTGAGGATACTCCCCCTTTATAATGTTGTTTTCCCTAGCATGATTTTTGCCTCTCATACTATTCTTTTTGGGTTTTAGAAAATGGCTGGAAACAAGATGATTGACGATAATGGAGGATATAATGGACAATGGAATGATATTCTTCATGAGAAATCAAATGAAATGGGATTTGGAAGTCCAAAAATTATTATTATGGCGAATCAGCAATCTCATAATATGATCAATAAAGTAAAATTTGGTAAGTTTCCTGACTCGGCTAATAAGAGAAAGATGGAGTTTCATGATGATCATAGAGGAAATAAAGTTCAATTTCCCCTATGTAAATAATGTGGGAAGAGGCATCAAGGAGAATGTTTCAATGGAACTGGAAGATGCTTTGGGTGTGGAAGAGAAGGACACAAAGATAGTAAGTGCAAAGGAAAAGGTTCAGTTAACACTAGGGATGAGGATAATGGTATTGCTACGACATCAACAATGGTTAAATGTTTTAAATGTGGAATGTACGGGCATTATGCAAACCAATTACCTAAGGGAAAGTCTCATGAAGAGAATCAGTATGGTCGTATGGGTAGTATTTATGTGGATGGTGATGAAGAGACTACAAATGATATGTGAGATGAAAGAATTGTTGAAGCTCGGTCAATGGTTTAAGAATGTAGTGGAATGATTACATGTTTATCATGTGTAATGTTGTATAAGTAGTCTCATGGTACTATGGAATAAAGAGACATATAAGGATTGTTACACTGTTGTCTTTCCTTGATTTTTGAAAATGTATGATTAATTTTATCAGTATCTATGAAAGGTTATTCAGATATTTTTGGAATGTAGATGATATTCGCATAATGAAGGGATAAGGAGAAAATTAAATGTTTGATAGTATTCATGAGCTCATGACTGATATAAGGAGAAGGTTATGTAATGGATTGAGTATATAGAATTTTTGGATTTTGGTATGTTAAAATAGTTAACTTCTGACAGCATTTATGTTTTCACTAAGGTTCAATGGGTATTCATTCTTCAAGAGAATACATGATTAAGGTATTCACATGTTTGTAATTTGACCAAAAAGATATATCTTATGATATATTGGGGATAAATGATGGCATTCATGTGATTGTTCTGTGACATTTCAAGTAATCATTTTCTTTATACTATGAGTTTGGACCGAAGTATTTTAAGTTAGCCTAAAGATTAGAATGGATTATGTTGGACATAAGTTAGGATAAAACGTTTTTCGATATTATTGATGGGATGTTATAGTAATATTACTTTAGAAAAAGGAGAACCTGCAGGACGGGCGACAACCCATCGCGTCGGACAAGGCTGTGGGAATCGAACCCACAACTGAAGTACGACTGGCCTTTATCGCCTACCACTGGCCTATAGGAAGTCCCTGTTTAGTAGAAACTAGTTTTATTATATTAAGCAGTATGATATCTGAAGTATAAGTTCATTTTAGGAACCATATATGATTAATCTCACTATAGATCGACTTATGAATATTTAATAACTTTTTCTAACATTTTGTTTGAGACAGATGCAATGACCCGTCATTCTATCACATGATCTGCTAACACTTCACGAATGACAAATTCAACTTCATTTGTTTAAGGGATGCAGTGGAAATTGATCAATTCACGAACAATAGTGAGATTGTACCAAAATCATGCCAGTATTTATTTTAATTCATCAACTTTAGGGAAGTGATCATGAAAACCAAAAATGTTGTCCTAGTGACCATATATCCAATGAATCAGATGGTACCTTAGATCATGACAAATCTATGGCTTTGTGATTGTTGGCTTTTTCATAGCCATGTTCTCTACCACTCTCTATCAGAACATGATGGTTAGATTTCTCTTCCATATCCATATTTTCACCTATGTTATCTTATGTGGAAACCCAATGATTAGTTTATTTGGGTAACCATTATGTTTCATACTTTTGTTTTTAAAGATTGGTTTTGGTATTCCTTTTTATGATGTGGGTTTCGATTAAATAAACATTCGAATAGTAAACCATTTATAACCCCGACGAATTTCGAGGGCGAAATTCATTTTAAGGGGGGTAGAATGTAACACCCCTAGATTTTATGAAAAATATTCTTTTAATTTCATTAATGTCTTGTGTTGTATTCTACACCAAGATTACCTTGCGCTATACGCAACACCGTATTAGCTTGCAGTATATGCAACACTATTCTTGGATCGTGTTACACACAATTTTGATAATAGTTATTCTACGCAACATTGAGTATATATATATATATATATATATATTCAATGTATAAATGAAATATGGTTGTATTCTATTATACGAAACAATGAAGGATTCTTTCACAACACGCAACCCTGACTTGGCTTGCATTACACGCAATCGCGACCTTCCTCGATAGCGTGTGTTGTACGCAATACCAGGTTTTAATAAAAAATGTTATATTATTATAATATTGTCATGAACTAGCTGTTATGAATAGTATTAACTAAATTTTTAATTTTATAACATTATTATTCATCTTACACATTTCTAGAACATGGTATAAGAACAAAATAAAATTTTCAGGTAAAATAAGTATTTTTCAAAAAATGCAGTTTTGCCACCTTTTGATGGCGCACCCACTTTCAATCTAGTTTTTGACATGTTTATAAGTTAAATTTGACAAAATAAAATTATTCTTTGGAATCAAGAAATAAAAATTTACTTTGGATAAAATTTTCATATTATTCTGGTAACTTTCACATTTTAATGAATAGTAAAAACACGCTATATTTTAATTAAAAACAACTTTTTTCATCGTAATATCTTATGTGGTTAAATTATAATATTGAATGGTTTTAAAGTATAAATAGAATATATTTTTACCATTTAATATAATTAATGTCATTAGCATTGATTTTACCTTGAATTCGTAGGTTAAATCAATTCAATCTTTTGCAATGTTTTAAACAAAAACCCGTTTCTATTCGACAACGGGATTAATTTTAATTTAATTTCTGCAACTTCTGTGTATTGAATTTTAAAAAATGGATTTCATATTTGGAATCATTGGGTACAAATTATGTAAATAGGCTACTTTTTATTTTTGGGAATTATGAATAGTAACTACGGTAAATTTTATTTACCATAGTTAAAGGTAAATCGGGTAATTAAGGGTAAATATAATATTTCAAAATTACCCTAACAAATGTCAAAATCCTATTGGATGACTCCAATTAGACCCATATCACCTAAGGGTCGGATTAGATTCATTTAATTAAATTTTTTCAATGAAAATAATTTAATTATTATTAAAACCAAAGAATGTGACAACATGTCACTTTCTTAAATCTTATAAGTATAATAATTTTAATCTAGTGATAAACTTCAGGAAAAATCGAAAATTAATAGTCTCGAGAAATTTAATACAATTATCTACATCATAGGAATTTATTTATAATTTTTAGGTATTAAATAATTATCATTTATTATGACACAAAGATGATGTAGTAATTGTCTTATTAATGAAATATTGACATAATTGATGTTATAAATGCCCAAATAAATGTAATTTGAGCCTTTTTATGACTTAAACTAATTTTCTAGGTTAATATGACATGTTATTGTTTATTTAAGTAACTTTTTTCGAACTTATCATTCTGTTATGAATTTCATAAAAAACATGTACCAAATAGTGTCAAAATTGACATAAAATAGTTTTTAAATCAAATATTATACTATTAATTGTTATTTTATTCCTAAAAATTTAAGGTTTGGCCAAATTACTTATATAAGGATATATATATTAATAATAAACAACTTGGGGTTCGTTTGGCATGTTATAGTAAGTGTATTAACCATATAGTGTAAGAAAACAAAAAGACGCGGTAAAAGTTAAATTATTTAACTTAGAGTTAAATCTAATTGATAAGGTTACAATAATAACCAAAAATTGTCTAAATCCTATTGGTTGATAGGATTTCGACCCATCCCCACTTTAAATTCGAAATAATACCCTTTGGAACCATTATAAACCGATTTTGATTTTAATATAAAATAATATTTTGAGGTATTCCTAAGGTGCCCCTCTCCTCCCTTACAAAAGGGCACCTCCTTCCCCTCCTCCTCACACCAATTTGAGCACTCAAGATCGTACAAACCCTGACCAAATCCCTTCTCCACATCCCTAGAATAATCCTAGAGGTCATGGTCTTCTTCAAATACCAATATTAGTTCCCTAAGTGGAGGATTCAAAGAGGCGTTTCAAAGAAGAGGTAATATCCATTACCGATCTTTTCAATTTCTTTCTTCTTCAACTTCTTCTTCTTTAGTTGTTTCATGATAAAGTAATAAAATCAGTATTAATTACATACTGATATGTTATTATAAATATGAAACAACCCTAATTCACCTTCTATCCATCCTACGGAAAAATGAAATCATCGTGCGTGCGTACGTACGGAATACCGTCTCCACGCCGTGGTGTAATCTATTTTCCACCATCACCTTAAATGGATGGGTATAATGGTGTAATGAGTAACTATATATGATTATTATAAAGTGATATTTATACTGAAATAGTATTCATATACTCCAATACAATTCCACGATCATAGGAACGATATCATCACTCGTGCGTACGTACGGAATACCGTCTCCACGATGTGATGCGACTTGTTCTACATGATCATCATTACATAGTAATTATATAAATGAATTGAATGAATAAATATGATATATGTTACACTAATAACATTCTGGATATAAGGTATCTATAACCTTAAAATAAGAATAAGAATTTATTCGGCAAAACACGCATAAGAACAAAAGGCAATAAAGACCCGAGTAACAAGTAACAATGAAATATTACTAATAAGAAGCTAAGAATATGACCATATATGATATCATATCAATATGTATGACTCTGGAATAAGTCAATAACATTATTTAAATCATTATACAGGAGGTTCGGACACTTACAAAGCAAGTCGGACCTAAGGTAAGGGAAATATCACAATCTCATTTTTATCCGAGATTGTTTATACTTTGGTATTTACTGGGGTGTATTTTATCATCCACATCCATGTTTTCTCAATATGTAATATTATTTCCATCCACCTACAATTGTTTAAATCCAATTTTACCCTTCTATGAGTTTTTAGTAAAGTATATGAAAGGAATCTGTTGTCGTTTTTCATACGAGGTACTTTTTGACTTTTCCGACAAAAGTACGAAGAATGTTTTTTTAACTTATACGGCATGAATGGATTTTTAAAACATTATTTCCAAGAAGCTTCCTTTACAAGTTTTCAAGTTTATTTTAAATCAACTTCTTTAAGATTAAAATTGTATGACATGTTAAGAAAGGAAAAGTGTTTCTGAATTAGAAAGGATATTTTCCTCAAGAATGAAGTTCAAGTGTTTTATCAAGATTATTTTCCATCTAAGATAATAAAGGGTTCTGTCTCTATCCCTATTATTAAATTGATTTGATTATGTTGTGATGGAAATATTTTTATGAATTCCTTTATCTTACATGAATTTTTTTATGATGTCATGATGTTTAAGATTCCCATTTTTATTACATGGGTTATGCAATGATGTATGATTTATGATTTTGTGGCACACATAAGAATGGTATAATTATGAGATGGGTGAGACCTATATATCCCTCAAATTCATTGGGTAAAGATTTTATATCTCATGAGATAGACATGGATGGAATGGTAGGTTATACCGGTTCAGTGAAACAGGACTGAAACGAGGGTGACTCGGTTCAGAAATGGACTTTGTCCACTAAGATAGTCTTGGCAATGAGTCTTGACTAATAAGATATGATTCTCTATGATTATGTGTGTATGCCAAAAAGTATCATGTTTTAAGTTATGATTATTGGGATTTCATTTCACTACTATGATTTATCCCATGTTAGGAAATTATGCTCTCTTTTGCAGGTTAAGATTTCCAAAATGTTATGTTGTTATGAATATGATGTGATTGATATTTATTTTGTTTACCCTTACTGAGCATTTGAGCTCACCCTTTTATGTTTTCTTTTCCCCAGGATGTAAAGAAAGGTTTTAGGTATAAAAAAAGGAAGATCTTTATGGGAGATGTTGAAGATCCTTCAACAGGATTAGAAGATTATATTCCGAGTTTCCAAAGACACTAAACTATTAGGATCCTTGTGTGTGTGTTTTTGTTATGTACTAAGTATTCCTCAAATGTAATGTAATGTCAATGTACGTCAAGCTTCGGGTCTTTATAATATATACATTGAAGAAAGTGATAATATATTGTCCAACAAGCTTCCCTACAAAAAATGGGTCAATATCTTATAAAAAGGAACCTACAACAAAATATAAGTAACTAATAGGGCCTCAACATGCATCCATACATATCATGTCAACTATGGCCATTCCATAGAATCTTTAAGTTGAATCACCCATGGCCACAATATATAACTTGAAGTGTTATAAAAAACATAAACGATCCATAAAATCAATGATATCACATTCACCATGGTCATGTTGTATAATCAATAATTTCAAACCCGTCGAGATTGGATCCATGGCCAAGTGGACCTATGAATCCACATCTAGTCATATGTGAATATCGATGCAAACTCACTGAGGATTTAGTTGGGGTACAATGAAAATGTCTACGAACCATGCCCTCTACGTGCATAAAAAAACCATATCCAAGGGTTATCAAGTCCCAATGCATCACATAGAATCATAATCCAAGGATCATGTAGGTCTAAGGAATTCTCTACTATTTTCATGACCCATTTCATAGAACACACATGGATTACTATGTAACCATTCATCAATTAAAATTTAAGTTCCATTAGTATAAAAACTCATAACACAATTAATACTCACTCACAAAAAATTATTTTACCCACTCATATAAAAAATCACAATTCAACAATTATAGAATTCAAAATTATGAATCACCTGGAAAATGAAGATGAACATCTCTTAATGAATCTATTTAGTTCAAATAATTTATATTTAGGATTCCTCTAACATGAAATCAAAAATAGTCACCCCATGGGTGGTTTAACATTGGAAAAAAAAGTGGAACACCCATGGGTGGTCTGGGTTTTGGAAAAAACCAGCAACACATCTCAAAGAAAATATGGGCATCCATAGGAGGTTCTATTTCATTTAATTATTATTTTTAGATAATTTTCTTGGGGGATTTCAGAATTTCCATTGGGTGGAACAACATCAAATATCTCTTTAAAGAACCAATCCTAAATGTAATAGTATTGACCACTAACCATAGGTCCATAGTACACTGCTCATCTAGTATCATCTTCTGATTCGACTCATATAGAGAAAAAAAAAAGAACGAGTAAGAACCTATAAATAAGGAAAATTACCTTTCACCTAAATAACTTTATAGATAACAAGAATAACGAAGAATGGAATAAAAATAATTGAGTACTTGCCGACATGGATCAAATGGGACTGTAGGTGTTCAAGTTCATATTCAATATTGGGAAAACAATCATAGAGCTCTAATTAAGGAGGAGCTTCCAATGTGAAAAATTCATCCACTGGAAAAGAATGGAAAAAATTTTATGTTTAAAGGGATTTTAAGGGAAAATGGTAATTTCGTCACAAAGTTTCTGGGTCAAAATAGTTTCTGGATTATTGTCCAAGCTGTGCAATAATCGTGCACCCACTACAGTAATGTGGGGATCCTTGCACAATTTTCACATTTGAGTTTTCTAACTATATGGAAATAGTGTCTTAGACCACTCTAAAAACTATTGAGGCCATAAAATGGGTGTGCGCCTCCATCCACACAATTTGAAAATTCATGTGGCCTATAGTTCCATTTTTTTCACCAACTAATGGTTTGTAGTAATGGTGTGCCCTTTCCCATACAGTTTCTACTAACCATGCAACATTTCATTTTCTTACAAAAATTTGGGCTCCAAACATTCTCTGAACATCCATGATACACCCATGGCCTCAAATTATATTCACATTAGGCCATAAAAATCATTTAAACTGAAGGTAATAAGATCCATAAATTGTATAAAAACAATGGATATTATAATATTTATCCTTAATGAAATTTATCCCTAACTATTCCTCTCATGGATGTTCAGGAATCGTCTAAGAATCTATGTATCCACTGAGCACATACATCAGACTCTAATTTGAAAGTATTGTCCTATAAATGGTTGTGATTACATAGAACCCATACTATAGAAACTGGCCAGCCCCAAAGAAGCTACATTTCATTGACATGAATTATATTCTCCTCAAAGGTTGCATCTAACTATAAATCAACCTCCTTGGGATGAAATGTATAAGACTATTCTGAATGATAATGGCACAACTATGGTATCTGGAAGAAATCATTCATGTCTTAGTACCTCTAAAGCAACTGAAATCGATTTCCTAATGACCCTACTCTCTCTAGAATCTATAACATCCCAACATAACACAATGAATGATTACCCTTTATATTGATCTTTTTGTTTCACAGCTTCCGTGAAACATGTTAAAAGACCCAATCCTTTACCTCGAACTCTATTGGTCATCAGTTCCAATTGGCATATGATTTCTGTCGAAACTGTGTAGTAGCCATCCAATTTCGAATCAACTGAAATTACTCAGAAGTCTCATGCATGGGACATGGTCCCAACAAACTACCTCACCTACCTCCAACCAGCACAAGGGTGATTTTCATGGTCTACCATACACAGCCTCATAAGGTTCCACATAATAATGATTATTTTAGGATAAATCAATTATAGGAATGTGACTTGCCTTGAAAAAAAACTATAGGAATGCGACTCTCCCAAGAGCCCCCAAAACCAACGATGAATTCTCATCGCATGTCCTCAAGAACATGTATCATACACTCTAACTTCCCCTCAGTCTAAGGGTGGTGTTTCATGCTTAAAATATCTATGTTCCCATATCCCTCTCTAAACCATTCTTTAAAGGGACCTAAAATAAGAATCTCTATCAAAAATGATATTGAATAGGACCCCATATAGTCGTACTGTCTCACAGATATAAAACCTCTCTTTCTCATTTAGGATAAAGGTCTTATTGATAGAAGAGAAATGAGAATCTGCAATGATCCTTTTAGAAAAATCCCAAATAGCTTAACTACCTTGAGGCGACATCAAAAAAATAGTCATGAAATCCATCAAGACATCATCCAATTTCAACTCCAGAATAGGCATCTATTGTAAAAGTATGACTTGTTGCTAATATCCTATCATCACCTATTGATTGGTGGAACACATCATAACAGTGCTAGCTACCTCAAGTTCCATACCTAGCCACCAGTACTGATGGAGAAAGTCATTGTACATCTTGGTGACATTAAGATCCCCTTCCCAAACAAATGTATGAAACTCTTGCATCAAATCCATATGTATTTCCACTTGAACCCAAATCCCACCATCAATACATATGATCTCATCCTGGACTATGGTCCCACTAGGAGGTGGTTCCTCACCTACCACACTCTTCTAAAGGACTAAGACCTCATCATTATATATATTCCTAATCCTCACTCTATTGAATATGGTAGTTGTCATAGAATATGATGAAAGTTAAGTTCATCTCTAACATCCTCGCACCACCATGTGCATCTTAGATAACAAATCCATGAGCTTCCAATCACTACTGGACTCCTTGATTTCCCATATATTATTCCAACTCAGTTCATCAACCACTATATTTCCCTTACCTGGTCTGTAGGAAACCTCGAAGTAGAAATACTGTATGTATTCATCCCACCTTCATTACCTCAAATTTAGACCACATTGTGTAAATATGTACATGAGGCTTTTTTGATCCGTGTACACAATTTTTTTTCTCTCAAAGTACGTAGTGTCTCAAATAGTTCAAAGCATGAATGAATTCATAAAACTCAGTAACATATGTTTGTGATTCCTCTCATGTGGCCTCAGCTGTCATGAACCATATGCTAAGACTATATCTCCCTATATCTGAACTTGTCAAAGCTCGACACCTAATTTCTCACAATACATAGTGTAGCTCAAGCCCAAGACTGGTAGAATTAGGATCAATCCTGATGTCAATCTCCCTTTTAGCTCCTCAAATGTTATCTCATAGGTATCTAAGAAAAAAACGTCACATCCTTCTTAGTTAGGTCAGTAAAAGGTGCTACTAAATGTGAGAAGTCCTATATAAAATTCAAATAATATCTTGCTAGCCCCAAGAGACATCATATTTCGATGATATTCTTGGTATTTTCCTATTAAAAATCAGAACTTACCTTCTATAGGTCTACTGATACTCTTGCCTCTTAGATAATATGACCCGAGAAGTAGAACATATGCATACAGAAGTGGGACTCTATGAGTTTATAATATAAATGAAGATGTATCACAATATCAAAAATGATCTCATGATTTTTTTCAGGGTTGCATTGATTTTGATAATGCAATAATATATAATCCATGGTTGCATTGATTTTGAATAAACCATTTTCCTCCAAATCCTCTAACTACCTCTTGATCTGCCGAAACTCTATCAAAGACATCATATAAGAAAGAATGGATACCGATGTAGCTCCAAACACTATCTTGATGGAGAAATCCATCTCTCACTTATTAGGTAAACCTAAAAATTTATTTGGGAAAGATTACTGGAAATAATGAAACACTTGAGTAAAGTCCTCCTAATATTATCCCTGATCATCGAGATACAAACTAGGAATCTGGGATATAATCCTACTCATCCCATGATGTAGTGATCTATCTCAAAATTCCTAGAAATCACATTCACCATTTTGATCATATATTCCACCTTATGGTGATGTGAATGTCACCCTCTGATGATAGGAGTCAATGTAGGCTCGATAATCCACAAGCTAGTCGATTACAATTATGATATTAAACATGGTCATTTAAGGATAAATAAAATCCATATGAAGTGACACCCACCAATATTAAGGGGGAACTTCCCACCTTGACATACATCTTTCATCCTGATCCCAAATAGAGTGGAAAAAATCATAAAGCCAGCAGCAAATTGAATCATGAGCCCATGTGTTTCCACAATACTAATAAATATAAAACTATGTGATCCACCAATGTCAAAATGGAATATTCATGAGTAGAGGCTACTATGATCATACCTATCCCCATAGATGTTATGGTTCCCTTCTCCTTGGTGGTAGGCTGTATAGAATATATCTTGGATGAACTACATGCTTATGACAGAACCTCACTTCCTGGAGTAGGCCCACTCTACTATCTCAATGTAAATAATATCTGGCCACCTCATCCATGACAACCACCATGTTAGACTAACATACCAGTACTACTACAACTCCCTTATTCATATGAAGCCATGAAACACACTCCTGAACCTAGTATCAGATCTAACCCCTACCACTCACTATTGGAGGGTAGATCATATTGAAACATTTCATGTGACCCATCTTGCTGCAAGAACAGTACATAACTGGGTCTCGATCGCACTGATTTCCTAGGTTTCCCCATCTTCCATACTGATGACAGAAAACTACACTTCTAGACTAGAATCCTGGATGATACTTATATCACGAGAAGTGCCAAAATAGTTTTTTCCTACCACTTGATATCTAACTACTGGTTCGAGAGACTATAATGATCTACTCTATTCCCCCAACATCCCTCATGTTTCTCTCTATTATCAGCACCTAATTTACATCTTCTGTAATAGAGTTCAATCTGAAAACATTGACCTGAGATCGAATGTCATGTTAAATACCTTATTTTAATAGAATCTCCCTTTATTACTCATTAGAATGTTACATCAGTGCAAAATTATATTACTCTATAAAGAATGTTGAGTACTCCATAACTGTCATAACACCCTGCTCTAGTTGAATGAACTCACTATCATTCTCATCCATCATTTTATTGGGGAAAAATTAGTCATAGAAACTATGTTTGAAATCAATCCAAACCATATCTCCCAGTCTGTCATCCTGATTCAAAACATCCGACCACTATTTTATTGATCCTCAATCCATATAAGTCCTGAGATTCACTCTCCTCTCAAGAGGTGTTTCAAGATTCTTGAAGATCAATAGCATCATATCTATCCACATATTAGTAGCCTATAGACCTCCATCCCTTGAAAACATGGGAGGATGTTGTTGTTGGAACACATGCATCAACTCATCGATGGACACAATAGGTTTTGGTTCTCCCTGAAAAGTCTGCATGAAGCGCGTATAGTGCTCATGGAACTATGCCTATGAACCTTTATTTGGAATGACATCTAGTTCCTAATATATCACTAAAGGATGATTTTATAATATCCCATGGCTGAATATCTTAAGATGATCATCATCACCACCCTCCTAGTGTATGAAAGGAGGTGGTCATGGTGGCATTCCTCTAAAATTCCCAGCACACACCTCAGACAAGAACAATATCAAATTTCATAGCTCAAAAGTTTAGGAAAATTCAGAACATTCCTACAAATAGGTCATACAACTCAACCTTCTCCAAAATATTGGATTGGTAAAAAGAATCATCTGCAAAAGTCACTAGAGACACTACCTAAGGCCCACTCAAAAGTGAGGGTCATGTTCAAGTTCTCTATCTGTCATTTCAATTTTCCATTTTAATTTCATATTCATTTCACATTCCATTTAAAATTTTGAACCAAATGGTTTAACACTTCCAATAAAAAAGGAACTGTACACATCTTGAACTGAAATATGGAATCCATCTACTCCACAACATAAAATTTTTTATTCCATGTGACTCATGGTCCAAGATTCAATGTGCCACAATCGGCTACTCAGGGGGACTATTGTAGCCAAATCAGGAAAAACACTTCATAGGTTATAGAAGGAACCCTGATTACCAACCATTTTCGTCAGTTCCATATATAGTAAATTAT